>LR824616.2:2627500-3937500 GCA_902829305.4 Spodoptera exigua | reverse complement strand
TATGTATACAAGGTCACATTGTGAACGAGGGACATTCAAGAAGCCGATTTCGGTGCTCAATTACAACAACTCTTTCCATAGGACTAATAGCCAAATCTTAAAAATAAATTTATTTCCCTATACAAATCGCAACAGCTGATTGATCATTTTGCATGAAGAAGTAAATTTTTTTTTGAAATTTCCATTTATGACTTATGGAAAAAGTTATTTCATTTGAGCACCGGAATAGGCTTCATGAATATGTCTCACGTTCAAAATGTGACCCTGTATATGTAGGTGGGTGTTGCCAACTCTTCACCCTATTTAAATGGTGTTAATTTAGTTTAATAAAATCCAATTTGGTATTACGATTGAAAGATCTAACTGATACATATGCCAAAGAGGCCTCTTCTCTTTTATTGTCTTCAATATATCATCACATCATCAGCCTATATGTGCCCACTGCTGAGCTAAGGGCACTTCTCACACGGAGATGGTTTGCATTAATCACCATGTTTGCTCAAGGCGGATTGGCGAATCGGCAAACTCATAATTAGAAATTATAGGTATAAAATGGTATTAAAATGTTAGATCATAAATTTGAAATCGCCGCTAGTAGAGGCGGTACAGGCTAGTGATGATGACGATGATATGGAGATTGTGATGTGTGTGACTTGGGCAGATGGGTGCTGGAGGAGGGGTGGGAGGGTGGTGCACTGGAGGGCGGCGGCACGCAGACCCTGCAGCGTCGCGCGCCGCCCGCGCCCGCGCCGCCCCCCGCCACCGCCACGCTGCCGCAGCCCGTCACCAAGCAGCCGTGCGTACCCTCTACTCTCTTATGTGTATACTAGCTCACCTGGTCAACTCTGTACCGCCCCAAATATAACTATTTGATTTTGACCTTTAAACCTTCCCTGGACTCTCACCAATAATTCAAGAGCATAATCAGCCAAATCGGTATTCGTTGTGTGCGCGATGACAGCGCCCCTAGTGGCCGCAACCATTCAGGACTTGTCATCTGTCAAATCATAATAGAATATCTGAAACTGTCTAGATAAAGTTCCACAAACTTACTGCCATACATTACATCTGACCAGATGTCAACTAGATGATAAGATATTGATATACGCTAATTTGCAATTCTGGTGTTGCTGAGATGTTGATCAGCAATCGCTATCCACAACACCAAAGTTGCAAATGCGCTGCCGGCCATTTGGCAGTTAGTTAGGCTTGGAGATTAAAGGATTTGGGGATTGCAAATGGTACGATGGGAAAATAGTCAAAGTCAAAAATCATTTATTTCAATTAGGTAACAGTGGGCACTTTTGAACTTCAAGCAAAAAAGAAAGAGAAAAAGTATTTTAATAGGTTTAAATTTATGCGTCCGTCTGTCCTCAAGTGAAGTTATTTGCTCGTTCCAAAGTGTAGATTCGGATGGAGAAGAACGAGCAAGAAACTCCATGGTTACTCTTTTTCAATCTGTTACATCATTTAGTCGTAATTACATTTAGACTGACAATATTTTACTCCTGGTAATTTTGACGCGATGCTGTAAGGTAAGCTGGTTGTTAAATAATTGATTAAATAAATGTAGTTCTTCATAATTATCATATCATAGAGCAAAAGCATCATAGTAATGGCCTCAAGAATGGCATTTAAGTGGATGGTAATGGTAATTCGCTCATTGCGTTGAAGGTATTTCTTTTTATATTTAAGAGTAACTTTAGTTGAAGAAGAAGTATAACAACACAAAGTATAATTCATAAATAACGATATAATATGTTTCCCTTCCACAGTCGAACAGTGATGGGTCCCCCGTCTAACTGGGAGAATTGGTTCAACACGATCCCCGACTCCGACTCCGAATCCGAGGAGGAGTAGACACGCTCACAGACAACGCACACTACGTCACACACAACTAATTACTAAACCCCAGCCAGTACTTAACTAATGGAGTATGTCAGGTTTCATCGTATTACAAACATCAAGATGTCCACTACTGACGATAGACCTCCACAAATTAATTACAGATCAGCTCGTGGAGGCTATCTGTTTCCAAGCGAATACAAAGTCAAATAATTGATTGTTAAACCATAAAGGCAAGTCTTAATGTTAATTCATCAAACTCTTAGCGAACGCGCTCGTGTCTATCGATATATATCTATTGTCTCTCGAATTACTACAATACGAAGGTTAAACAAAATTACTCTATGTAAAAAGTTAATAAGACAGGTCAGATCTCAAGTTAGAACCTCGTCGTTATTTGCTCGTTCCAACGTGAAGATTCTCCAGCTTCCATGCAAACTAGGTACCTATATCAGGTTGCCTGTTTGCTTCTAATATTATTCGTTGACACTTAGCATTTGTCGACAACAAATTGAAAAACAAATGATCAGCTAGTTTGGTTTCTTGCGACGTTGTTGTTCCCTATGGTTTCGCAGTGGATGTCTTATGGGTGTTCATGATCGTGATAATAATGATGTCATCGAATACAGCAGGCTGTTTCCATAGCAACATTGTTTTCTCCATTCGTTAATGACTTGTTTTACTGCGAAATACTTCTAACATAATTGGGTGTATGTGTGATGATTGAAGTTATTCTGTAAATGTTGTTAGGAATGGGCTCGAATATATTATAAAATACATGGCTGGATGTAGTCGTCCAATTTACTGTTAGAAGTATCTCGTGTAATGGGGTGAATACAAATTATGTTTTAATCGTAAGTTTCAAAATGTATGTATTATTAGATTTCTATTAAATTCATCACTTCTTTATTTTACAAAGTAAAAGTTAGTATTAAATTTTGCCAATATTTTTTTAAGAATGGCTGAATTATTTCAGTATTTAGTGCTAGTTACAATTAGACTTGTCTCTTTCAAAGTTGCTTATAAAGCAAGATAATTTCGAAATATTTAAATAATAACATTCTTTTACCGTACCTTGTTATTTATTAAGGAAATCGACACAATACAATTAACTTATTTGCTATATTTTTATTGTTTTCACATTCCTTTAATGATATTAAGTTTATTTTTACAAATGTGCACCACATACCAGTGTTTTTTATTTATAGTTTGCACATGTAATGTGTTGAAATGTCAATAATGAATTATATTATTAATATTTGTTGCCTAACGCACTTCGCCTATGTATAAAATACCAAAGATTTGTTATGTTTTATTTATATTATTATGTTTTATAATTAATTTGTATGTGTATTGTTTTGGTCGTGCCGTTTGGTCATTGATATAATTGGAGGCAGCTTATATAAAAATACATTGGCTTTTCAGTAAGGCTTCGATTCTGAACTGTGTAATATAAAATTCTCAAAGTTTATTATTTGACAATAAATTCCACGGCTAAAACAATACGTCGAAATATTTGTTTCTTATGTATTCTACGAAACCAAAAGATATTATAGGTTTTGTTAAAATATTATTTGACATAGTTAAGTACTAAGTAATACTGATAGTATTTTATAAATTTAACAGGATTGTCACAAATTGATTGAAATTTCCTGTTCAAATATAAATCAAAGAACTAGTTTCGAATATTTTGATAGGTTACATAGTGCCAAAAAAGAACTGACAGAGGTAAAAAGAGTTTGTAGTGGTATATATTATATTGTACCTATGTAACAAGCATGGTGTTATGATCTTCTCCGTACATGTAAGATTATACATTGTTTCTAAGCGGTTCGAATAAAGAATATAGTAATAGCACTGTCTGGTTGTCTGTGTGGAACTGTTTGAGCCGTACTTTTACACTTAGGCGGCGGTAAGAGCGACCGTTGAGCGCAGGTCGGAAGAGACTCCCTCCGAGAGTGGGTGACGTTAGGTACCTGTATTTATATATGCATATCTGCCTTCTTATTCTGGGATTCAGACTTAACTTTATATCACAAATAATTGTCATTTCTAAAAATGATAGTTTGGTACTTATTTTCCCGCCAATTTTTCCCTCTTCAGTTCTCTGTCAACGGTACGGAGTAAGACCGTGACGCCATTGCGCTATGAATAAATTGTCCTGAACAAACAAATGCCTTACACCGCAATACAGATAACATTTGATGTTAAAAGTAAGAGAACGGCAAGCCTTTACAGTTAAGGACTTTTGGTATTAGATCTGCATTCGTTTATACAGTTTATTTGTACTTTTTTAGTTATAAATAGTACTTTCTAGGTTTCTGCTAGTGATTGTAATGCAGATCTAGTGCAATGTTTTAATATATTTTAGTATCAACGAATATAAAGTGAAGTATAGTGCGTTCTGCGTATATTGTGTTCTGTAGCCATCTGAGTAACGGTACTCACAAAAGAAATTCAAGATAAAGTTTTTTTTACCTTACTTATGTGGAACACACTACACAGAGTAGCGTTTCTTACATTGATTGATGCGTCAAATTCTAAAAATTTCGACTCGAAATTTTCATGTGTAGATTTCTTATAATTAATTGATTTATAATTACAGCTATTTGCTAAACGTCGGATGTAATGGATTATTCGTTGGATGCCCTTTCCGTTCCACCTGATGTTTCTTAGTGTAACCAAAGAAAGCCGAGTAAATGAAAATGTGATTGTTATCATTTAGTGTAATAGAAGTCGCAGTGTAGATGTTCAAGCTCAATATATTAAAGATATCAGTTGACTTACAACTTGAGATATTAAAGTTCAATATAAAGAAGTAAAAAATGAATATCTAGCTATACTATATTTTTGTCTAATAAGATTATGGAGCAGTAAGATTATTCGTATTAATAAGATGTCTTTAGAATATAATTAATAAGAAATTAATATTTTACCCTTTTTTCTAACATCGCCGTGTTATTTGTTTCATGAAAATGTTTTGTAGGCAGGTCGTATGAAAGAAAATAGAACATTAAATAGTCTGACTTTCAGGGTTGTAAGTTAAATAGCACGTGTATAATATTTAGTCGTAAAAATAACGGAACATTGACAGCGACAGTGCTTGCTCGTTGGTCTTGTTGGGGATGCAAGCATCTGTAGTTAGGACATTCAAAAATAACTTCATTCATTTATTTCTTCAATTTATTCTAAACAACCTAACTGTTCAATAATATGTTTCACTGTATAGCATAATACAAAATTAGAGGCCGTCATACGAGCGGTGTCTTTTACAACCCATTAGTCTGGATTTTTTAAAGGATGTTTTATAAAAGAAACGAATTAAAAATCACAATGACTAAGTCACATTTATTTTTATTTCACATTTCATACGCAATAAGCAATAAATTCGAGAGTAACTGTTCAGTTACGTATTTAGTTTATTAGATAGGCATTAATAGTTGTAATATTTTCGTCTAATTTATTAAAAAAAGTAAATAATAATTAACGTTACCGGAAGATAACTGTGACTGTTCACTGATGATATAACTATCGACTAAATATATCAATTTGCATGATAAATCGATTGTCTCTATTTTATATAATAACATCTTGAGCGGTAACTAGTGTTTTAGTGAGCATGAACAGCTTTGACCGATTTGTTTACATTCCATTCAGTCATTCATTCAATTCACTTATTTTGAATACGAAAATACATGTGACGCCAATTAGTTAATTTGTTGACGTTTGCAGGTCACCAGTATTATCTACAATAATTCCTAAACCAAATATCTTTGTTTTTAATTATGAAATAAACAAGTTAATGGAAATATGTTACTGTTGTTTTATTTGTTTACAACAATTGTTTGATCAGGAACATGGTGACGATGAATGTGATGGTGTTTGATGCGATGATGCTAGAAGCAGCGTCTTCTTCCTCTGGATCGGGCAGCCAGGGCCCGCATTGCCTGTAGCCTGCTTCCTGCACAGATACGTGTGACATATTATCTATCTATACTTATAATATATCTGTAGAGAGGTAAATTCTGTACATTAAATATATTTTCAAAATAACTACCAGGGGGTTATAAGTGATCGGTACTGATGCCAAAAATACATTCAGTAAAATTTTTGTCTGTCTGTATGTTCCTTATAGCAACAAAAACTACTCTATGGATTTTAACAAAACTTGGTACAATTATTCTTTATAGGATTATAGGATACTTTTATCACGCTTCAAGTAGTAGGAGCAGAGCAGTGAAGTGAAGGGAAATGTTAGGAAAACGGGAGGAGTTACTCCCTTTTGTAAGTTTCCGTCGCGTGTGTTACCTTAATGGTTGAAGTTACATGAAAAATATGTATTACGGAAATATTCAACAAAATTATCTAAAAAAAATTCTACAACATATGTCTATCTTTTATGGTTAACTTACAATATGCTATAAGTATTGTTTTTGTGTTAGGGTTGCTCGACGCGACGTGGTATAAAATATAATATAATATAATAGGTTTTATGAAATATTAGTAAAACCTACTTACCTATTACGTAGATCCGTACCATTCTATCAATGGACGGACGGATAGCGGAGACTTAGTAAGTAATAGGGTATTTACCCATTGGAGATGTACCCATAAAAATAAGACGATTAACAACAAATTTTATGTATACTTCGATTTTGTTCTAATGCTATAGGCAACGCATATCAATACAGCACGCGGGTGAAGCCGCTGACGGAAGCTAGTGTAAAATAAAACTCTCTTTGTGAGGAATATAATACAGTAATTTTGGCCTCGTTACACGGTCGGTGGCTGAAACTATGAAATTTATGTCATTATAAAAAAAAATATATTTGTTATGAATATTTACTAGTAGGTATATATTACAATTTGTGTAGATGCAGCCATAGAGAACAAACAAGACACCAACAAGCTTGTGTCTGTGATATTATCTTAAATTATAGTTAATATATATTTATAACTAGCGGCTTGCCCCCGCTTCGCTCGGGTCCATCTATATCGCTATGAACGGGTCACCTTTTCCTAATCTTCCCCTTTACTTTTCTAATATTTTCTTTGATAAGAACCTTTTCCTGACGATAACAAACATAACAAAAAAATAATTATCAAAATCGGTCCAGGCGTTGTTGAGTTATGCGCTTACCAACACATTTTGCGATCCATTTTTATATATAAAGATTATAGGTAATAGAAATAATATTATAGGCAAAATTTGTTGTCTAGCAATTTGAACCTAGACAGGACTGAGTTTTTATCCCATCTACCATATCTGATCTGCAGTCTATTAATTACTACCTAGGTTTTGTATGTATGTAGTGTACCTATTACATTGAAATATAAAGACTCTTCTAAATTAAAATTTTTCCATCGTTTGTCTGAATTCCCTGAAGATCTGCAAAATTAATTTGGTCCTGAAAATCGAACCTGAGATCACTGAATCAGGTCTGGCCGTCATTTGAACGAGGCAGGCAATATAGGTAAGTAGGTATAATATAATCAGACCACTAACTATGATTACAAAACGTAAAAGAAAATAGTTTCTTACACGTGCGTAGTTGTGTGAGTAGCACTTGACATGCGGCGGCCGCGACGGCAGCGGCACTCGGTTCCGCCAACACGCCAACTTACTCGCTGAACTCTGTCTGTACCCTTTCACGTCTGGGTCCACTTCCAGGTACTAGAAAAACAGTTAAGCAGAGAAGACTTAAACGAGTTCAGGAATACCTACGGACCTACGGAAAATAATGAAATATTTATAAATAAATGAATGATTAGGTACCATCACGCAAAGGAGGACGTAGAGGGCAAGCAGAACCAAACCCGAACACGCAACGCTAAGCCCCGCTCGTACGGGGCTTAGCGTTGCGTGTACGCCTCAAAGAGCTAATAGAGGGGCCCTATAGGGCCGATTTTCAGCCAAGATTGTGGGGCTAGCGCAATAAGGCACCGAAGCTTCGGCCTAAAGCAGGAGAAGGAACGGGTGGGTTTTTAGTTAGTAAGAGACGTTTAAGAGAGTTTTTAGACACTCCCTCTCGTCAAAACCTGGGCGTCAGAAGTCGTTTGATGATTTTCCCCTCACAAAAAAGGTGATGTTGATTCTTCATACATTACAATTTACATAATAGGTATCGCATTAAAAACAGTAGAAGGAAAATGTTTCAATATTTTCCTCCAAACAACTAGATAACAATAAGCGAGATGCAATCTAACAAAACGGTTGATGTAGATTCGTGGACTTTTATCTTTAAATTATTTTCTTTTATCTTTTGACATATTTTTACGCAATTATCTTAGTATTTTGGAAAATGCAAGGGATTCGGAATTTAGATATGTGTTGTTTAGGTTTTCAACATTTTCTGTTTTGGCGTTTAGAAGCTGTCATACCTAATGACAGCTTCTAAACGCCTATCGGATTATCTAGAACTTCTAGTTTTATTCCTCACTAATTGCCTGGGTTGAGAGATGCACGAAAAGCAAGTGTCATTAGTCATCAGTACCTGCATTTGGACATTTGAGAAACAAGCAACCATTATTTTCTGCATAGCGTATAGCGTAATATGTACCTACCAACATAATGCAGTATTTGAGTGACTACGCAACCATATAGAAAATATTCAAAAATAAATTCTATATGCGTCTAGTAAATAAAAACAATCACAGGCTTGCGCAACAAAATTGATAACAAATTGTCATTGAAGTGGGAAGAAAGAAATAGCTAGAAGTTGGGATATCGAAAAGGTTTAGAGGCAGACTCGTGACGCGTGACCGTCAACGTTTCAAATAAAGGTGGTAAAAGTTTCCAAGAGTAGGTGGTCAGTTTACTTACCTGTTCATTAATAAGAGGGTCGTTGACAGGTTTTCCCCTTAGCGGGCAATTGTTGTATACAGCCACCAACAGTAGGTTGGTCTTCGGAACACGCGCTGCCACTAGAGGCCAACTGCATGGCTTCGGAGGACGGTTTAGAGCTTCTTGCGCTCTATTGGTGTTCTGAAAGCATTTTTGGAGTAGATTTTGTAATCCTGTGGTAAAAATTGATACCTACATATATATATATTGTATTATAGAGAGAAGAGAAGACCTGCTATAAATATCTTTTATGGTATCAAGTAGATAGATACCAAAAAAGACGAGTCTTTCAATTAATTGAGTAATACATATTTATTATTATTATTATTAGATAGCCATAATGAATCATCAAAATGGAAAATCAAACAACTATCTTATCTAACATATCAAAAAAATCTAAATCTAATCATCTATTGATCTAATAATGCGTTGATTTTTACGACAATACTTTATGTGAGTAAGATGTATAAAAAATTACCTGATTAGACAACACACAACACACGTAAGTTTTTGTTTTTCTCGAAATAGAGACTTCTAGTAGGTTTCTAGTGTTACTGCAGAAGTGTTAGAAACTAATTTCAGAAATGCATTTTATACTATTCGTATAGTGAGTTACGACTTTCATTGTCAACAATATGGCTAGTTGGAGGACTCGACTGAAGTTTTAAGACCAAATTTTCATTTATCCGGTTTGAGTTACATGTCTTTGTATTATTTGGTCTACAACTAAAACTCGCAACCAACTTTTTGTTGATATTTCCCATACTATGTATTTTCTTTTCTTGTAATTTCCATTAATTTCCATATTCAAAAGTTCTGTGTAGGTTTTAAGACCCGCAGTTGTATTCAATAGATTAAGCAGTTTTAGTAATTCGTTTCGAAACCATTATTTTAAATAAGAGAACATACTGGCGGCCATATAACGTAATTTTATATATACATAATTATACAGTACCAAAGTAGACACACATATATATGTATATGATATGCATCAGTAAGATATGTGTGCACCCAATAAGAATTCTTGGTACTTTCTTCGTATCAAATTAATTATCTACTTACATTTATCTTAAACATGAATTTTACATATGCCTTACATCGTATTATGATGTTAATAGATTGTATCAGAACATATTACATGATTGATTAATTAAGGTCCTGTAACTACCTACGTACCTACCTACCTACGTAAAGGCCAGACTTCCTAAATGTTTTTTTTATAATTGATTAAAATACAAGTTAAATAAATTTAGATAGCATCATTAATCGAAAAAGTTAGATGTAGTACCTAGATGCGCTCAATCACTTTGCCGTTTTGGGCTCCGACCTACTTAGTAACAAAAAAATGTTGATAAGATATCAAGTTTCAACTCAAAATTCTTAAATGTGCAGTTATTTATGTTTGGGTTATAATTATACATATAATAAATTCTCGTTTATGAAGAAGATTTACTCTTCACTAGCTTCCGTCTGCGGCTTCGCCTTCGTGTTAATCCAGGGAATCATCTATCTACATAAGAAATTCCAACCAAATCAATCCAGCCGTTTTTGTGTGAAAGCATAGCAAATATACATTCATACATTCTCACAAACTTTTACATTTATAATATTAGTAGGATTACTGCGCTGCGCATCTGTACAAAGTATCATTAAGCTTCACATTTACATTGAAACTGACTTACAACGCACAAGACATGAAATCTAGAAGTGACAAGTATAGTGTGTGAGAGCCAAGTTTTGGCACGTATGGATCAGCTCGACCGGAGTGATACCACGGCCTCACAGAAAACCGGCAAGCAACAACCAGAGCGTTGTGTTCGCCTTGTGAGTGAGGTTACCGGAGGCCTAATCCCCCCACCCTTTATCCCTTCCAATCCTTAAATATCTGAAACCCTTATCCTTTAAAACCCGGAACGCACTCGTAACTTCTTTGGTGTGGCTGGTGCCCATGGGCGGCGCTGATTGCTTACCATCAGGTAATGCGTCTGCTCGTTTTCACTGTACCATAAAAAAGACAAATGTACCTGTAAAAGATAGAGTACTCTAGACCTATCACACGCTGCGAATCTCGTTCTGTTGACGAGTACTCGATCGTCATACAACGTCTCGTACTTTTCGCGCTCATAGTCTCGCCACAGACGCTTCTTGCGTTTTTGTTTTTCTTGCTCCGTGTCTCCAGACACTAGTGTTACACAACCTGTTGAAACAATAACATTCAGTAAATCTATACATTTTGTGTATATATAGATTCTAGCCTGAATAATTAGAGCCTGCTGAGAAACCAGGTGTTAATTTAAGCCAGTAGATTATATAAGCAAGAATCTATTAGATTTATTAAAAATATAATTGACTCACGTGAAATTACAGGGAAAAACATTATAAGTTTCAATTCTGTGCACGTCACGAGTAAAAGCCTCGTTGTGACTCAAATTAGTAGAGCTTTTCTCAGTTAATGCACTTGAGTTAGCCGTTATTTTGTTTTTTTTTTGTGAACTGTTAATTGTTGTTTGTACAAAGAATTAGAGACTTACTAGAACTAAGTATAGTGATGAGAGTGACCATTTCCTGAGTAACTCTGAGGATAATGCTGACTGAACGCCATAGTGACCTTAGTATGGAGGGCACCACCTGTAAAATGTAACAGTCGTCTTTTTATCCAGTCAGCCATCGATCTTGATGAACATATTGAAAGGGATTCTCGAAGAGTGTAAAATTATGTTGAACAATCCAGTAAAATTAGTATACACATGTATATTTTAGGTGCGAAAGTACCTATTAAACAAAATAACTCACAGTCATGGCGGAATTTAAAGGCTCATCTTCAGGGGGGAAGCAAACGCCCTGGTAGTCATGTATCCAGTTCATTTCAAACACGCTGGCGTTGAGCAGTGCCTTCATAGCCATTGGAAAGACGGAGGCAAAGTGTTCACGAAGAGGTTCGTCGGGCTCTCCAGTGAGGTTGCGACCCTCTCTGGCCACTATCCAACCGTACTCATCTATCAAAACGCATGACCAGGTCACTCCATCGCAGCGAGCCCGGTAATCTTCACACTCCGGACACTAAAACATTAAAATTAAATTGACAATACTTGCTGACAATTTTTATTATGACCTACTACCCTGATTAATATCGGATGAAAAATAATAGGAATAATTAGCGTTGAATATTTATTACCATGGGTGATATACGAATTGAGGTTTTTAGGACTTAATTTTAAAAGTACCGTTAGGTAGGCCTGACCCAATATCCTGGTGTTTGCTTAAATCTACGAAACTACGCAACGGATGCGTTTTTTTAATAGATAGAGTGATTGAAGTCGAAGAAATATGTGTAGGTATATTAATTCTTAGGGGAGAAATTGTGTTTCAACATTGCAACTGTGCGAAGTTGGGGCGGGTCGCTAGTATAAATTAATTCATAGCTAGTTACTATTCAGATTCACGTTTAAAACAAAGTTTATCACACTCGTAGTCGGTAGACGTAGATGTATACGAAACGCGTAGTCGCTGTAGCAAATACGTAGCACTTGCTACGACTTGGTTACGCATCTCCCAAAATAGATTTTAAGATAATCCGATAAACTAATTGCATTAAGGGGATTCCTACAGTGAATTACTCAATTATAAAAATATCTAATGGCTTTATTTAACGTTCGGGTTAGTATTGCATGTTGAGATAAGATAAGTTATTATTTAATTATTATTAAAAGTATTTCGTACTTATATCAAGTAATATGCTTTTTGGCAGCGAAAACAAATTGAACTGACGTGTACCTATCTGTTTGTTGTAGTATTAGTCTCAGTTAATAACAGTAGTCAACCAAATACATTTTGCTCAGGGTCACGGGAGTAAGCGCAGTAAGGTAAGGGTCTCAACCTGAAGCAGGAGAAGGATCTCGCCAAGACCCATATCCTGGGTACCAGGGAAGGTATTTGATAATTTTCAATCCTCAAAAAAGTGTCCAAACAATTAATTTATATCACAAGTCTCCAAGTTCGTTATGGATATCGTATCCGAGATTAATCTTAGTGTCAGCAGAAGAAAATATACCTAAGATATTAAAAATTAAAAAGATATGAATGAATACTTACTGGGAAGTTAGTGACAGATTCTAGTAGATCGATTAAGTGTTGTGGATAGAAGTGGTACCCCGCTACTCCTATCATGCCATGCTCTGCGGAACCCAGCGTCCGGGCTGCGGTCAGCCATTCTGATCGTATGGTGTACTGCAATATGATATTAAGAATAATCACTACATAGTATAAAGCAAAGTAGCTAGACTCTGTCTTATGTAACAGATTTTGATGTGATGACTGAAGACGCAGTTTTATTAGGTATACCTACACATTAAACAGTAGAAAAAAATTGTATCAAGCCGGGACAAGTCGCTAGTATTAATAATACAATGAAATTGGACTATCTTACGTCACTTTTTGAGTTACCACCTTTACAAAGTCATCATCATCATCACACGGAGAAGGTTTGAGCATTAATCACCACGCTTGTTCAATGCGGTTTGGCGATTTTAAACTTATAATTCGAAATTAGAAGTCCAGGTTTCCTCACGATGTTTACCTTCACCGTATGTCAGTGGTGTCTAAATAATCATAGAAAGTACATATAACTCGGAAAAAGTGACATTGGTACTTGCCAGGTTTCGAAAACACACACTCATGCATGAGAAACGGGCTCCTTAACCTTCGGGCCACCACGACCCTTTGCAAAGTCGTTAGTAAGTATCATGAATGCTAAGTATCTACGGAATTGCACCAATAAAAAATCCACCAATTTCACATAATTTTATTACATGCCTAGGGCGTGACTTTTCACTTATTTTGATAAAGTTTGTAATATATCAATTGGTTTTCGAAATTTCCTAATAAAAATAGTTGTGTAATAATAATGTAAATGGAAAAGATGGTATCGTTTAATTAAATTAAGTCAATTAACAAGCGAATTTCATCAGTGATGATGATCTACCAGATAACGGCAACTATTCTGGGAAAGTGCATTATTATATGCATTAAATTTTACTTTGTGTAGTGTTGTATATTCGTGGCAATCATTGTGAGTTTTAAGTACTTTTTTATTTTTTTGTACTGTTAGCCTCTAATTTATGAGTGACATATTGAAATAAATCTTATAAATTACACAACTAAGTAAGAAGGAAAATACAAATATTATGTATTTTGGGGGAGCCATGCTGTGGCACGAATGTTGTGGCTTTATAGTAAACCTCTGTTGTGCCATATGAGTAAGGTTACCGGAGGTCCAATCCTCTCCCCCAACGGGCAATATTTGCTCGTTTGCCACCCTATTCCATGAAACCCAACTAATAACTACGGGGATTATAGTTATTGAGTGATGGCAGGTATGGAGGATCCCTTAACTGGCCAAATGTTGTGGGCCCATCAGTGGTGGTCGCCGGACTACGCCCGGGTCTGATTTCGGTTGGGTGATAGGTTACCTTTTGCTCGAAATTTACAGACCCGCGTTTAGTTGATATCTATTTATTTGGTTTTTATTTCTATAAACACTGAATTTATTTGGAACGTATTTTCTTGAATTATATGTTGTAATTACAGATATTGCTTAAATATTAGGATCCATTTACGCTTTTTTACTGAAAATCATGAAATATATTAGTTATAACGAAAATGAGGTTTGCTTAAAAATTTTACTTTACCTGTAGCAGCTGAAGTTGCTATAGACTTCGTCTCGGCCGTCCCTTTTCATTACAACGTTTCCAAAAATTCGAACGACACATGCCTGAATTTCTAACGTTTTGGATTAGAGAAGTAACAAAAAAACGGAATTCTTTTGTGCGCTTACCTATTTCCAAACTGATACCAAATATTCAGTTTCAATTACAAACCTCGTTCCGTATGAAACAAAACAAAAAAAAAAAAAATATATGTAACGCACATATTTACACGATATCAGATTCATCTTTAACTATCTTCCTATCAGGTATCCAAGTCACCTGATTGATTGTTATCAATGTTTAATCGATGAGATTACAACATATGCCATTGATGCATTTGAAATGCTTTTCGGTTGCAGAGAAAATGTGTAAAACAAAACAAAACTAAAACCTGAAAAAAAAAAGATATAAAGCTCTAAAAGATTCAAGAAAATAAGAATATATTGTTATTTATCGTTATGATTTTTTGTCTTTCACCCAACCATTTTCAACATATTGCGCCGACCCCAAATAAAACAGGACAAGTCAGGAAGATGAAGATGACCCAACCAATTTCAACAAACATTGTCGAATTTCACAGTAACTACGTATTATCCAGTACTAGCTACTCTCTCGCGGTTTCTCCCGCTGCTCGATGTTTTATAGCCTATAGTACTCAGGAACATTGTAGCTACCCATCAGTGAAAGAATTTTGGCAATCCGACCAGTGGTTCCAAAGATTACCCCCTACATACGAACTTACAAATTTTACCTCTTTATAATATTAGTATAGATTTACACAAACACAAGCACTATCAGTAAATCGTTACTATTACTCTCTAATTTCCTTTTAATGATCCGAGATGATGACAAATTGATGTAACCAGAGGCATATCAACTCTGTACAAGACACAGTTAGTTAGTAAGAGTAAGCAGTAAGATTGAGTATTATATACTCATAAAAAAGGATCATGATCACGTAAACATTACTTACAGGCGGTGGCCGTGTTTTCGAAATGCGCATTTTCCCAATAGGTTCTACAGGAGCGTGTATGATGAGTGTGTCAGGTGAAGCAGCGGCGCGGCGGTACCATGACTCTGCAGGGCCTCGCGGCCACCAGGCGCCTGAGGGGGGGAGGGCGTGCGCACTCGTCGCATGATACTGCTGCCAACGGGTTAAGCCACTCTCTGCATACAAAGAGTGCATTTGTCATTTGGGTTACATTAGCATTTATTCATGTGTAGGTACATTTAGGCTTACATCCAAATCTAGAACACTAATATCGCAATCACTAAAATTGTTGTTCTGATTAAAAAGAAACACAATTTTCAAGATGTAAGCTTAAGTACGTACGTAGATGCAGAAATGTAGGGATGCAGAAAGCGATTCTGTTTTATACTACTTTTATATGTAGTGTTTTTTTTGGCTTCGAATAATATGGCAAGTTGAATTCATATCGCTGTGTTAACAACTATTACTACTATTAATATATTCATAAGGAATAATAATAACTTAGTTTTAATTTCATTTCATCATTTCTATTATTTAGCACATGACTCATTATCCAAATTCCTGTCTCACGAGGCAGGTAGGTAAGCGCGTGACGAATTATAATCCTTTGCTAATCTACAGATAAATAATATAAATCGGCTTAGAAAAGCGAATGCAGGACTTGTCGGAGCAGGTAGGAACCAGTATTTTTCACTTTTGAAAGAAAGAAAAGGTTTTGTATAAATAAGCATTACGCATAATCGAACCGAATTTCCTTCGGGGAAATACATAAATACCCTTTAGGAAAGGTAGCCTTTTTAAAACAGAAATCAATTAAATACTTGTATATGTTGACGCAATTGCATATAAATTTAGTAATTTGTTTTTGTTTTTCTCTTTGACGCTTCGTGTTATCGTCTAGTAAGTCTGATAAAAATGCGCGATTGTAAATTATCGATTACTTTACTTCCGATTATGGGCGGTATTTTGTAATCGAGCTAGAAATATTTTCACTTTTATAGCTACCGTGTGTAGGTAGCTTTAAATGCTTCGACCCAGTGATGTACAAAAACCGTTCGTCCTTGCAGTCTTTATATGTAATCTTATTCTAACAGCGATAAAATCAAAATATTTGTAAAAAGAAATTACTTTCACAGTGCAAAAACAAATGAAATCCCAGTAATATCTATGTGTACATAATATAGGTAGGTATTATAAACATAATAATATAAACGTGAAAGTTTCTACGTAGTGGGGATTATGTATGATGGATGTTTCTTATTGTAGCACATAAATACTACAAAACGGATTTGAATTAATTTTCACACAAAAATTTTGGTGAATAAGCCGTTAGGGTTAATGATATAAGACTTTATAAAGAAGCTGAACGCTATCCGATTAATATTGTATTGCCGCTAATCACAGCTATTTCCTTGATTGCATATCATAGAGAAAAGATAAAGCAAAATCTAATATGTAATAGAAAATAAAATAATGGGCTTTTGAATGTGATCGTTCATCGTAATCCTTAAATAACAACAAGGACGAGGTCACACAAAGGCCTGATAGTGTTATCACCATTTGATTTTAACACTCCCTAATTTCCGCGCCTTACATAACGTGTGCTGGACAAGGATTCCAAGATAAAAATGAGATAGGTTTTTTAGAATGGAACTTTGAATAGAGTAAAACATTTTTTTCTAAAGGGTAATGTTTAGTCTGCGACTTAATTTCCCTTATCGATTACAAACTGACCGAGAAAATTTTTAGGCTAATAATTGTTCAAATTTTTCTGATAACCAACAGCTGTTTTCAGGAATCTCAGAAATTTGTTCACTATTTGTTAACAGTTTTTGGCAAGACGTGAAAAGTCAAAAAACGAATTTAGACAAGAATTTTATTGTTTTTTGGCGTAATACAGGCGTTTTTGAAGCGTGAAAAATTAAAAAATCTATCTGTCTGTCCATTAGAAAGCTGGATGCAGTTCCGAAATGTGTATTCGTATGGCAAAGAACGAGCCAAAACCTCCATCGTTTTTCTTAGAATGTTAAAATGCATATACTTAAGAAAATAACAAATTGATAGTCACCACTAGCGAAGAACGCTGTTGTGGAACCCAACTCGCAGGTAGAGCAATCTCTCTCAGTGTCCGGCTCTTCATGCTCACGCGCCCACTGGTCCGTCGCGATAGCTTCCTTGCAGAATTTTGCCATCAGGTCCTCGTTACCTGTGTAGAAGTCAATATGCACAATTAGTGCTTTTTTGCATGTTATGCTTGCATGGTTAATGGGGACAAATGTATCTACATATATAACATACCGATACACTTCTTTGTCATTAAAGTTTGTATATACTATCAAACAGGTAAATCGAGCTTACACACCAGGAAATAATGAGCTTTAATTTTATGTTTCAATTAATGTAGTCATTGATAATATTGGTAGTTCAACAGATCTTCTGAGAAGAGGCCTTTGCTCGGCAGTGGGCACTTATGGGCTGATGATGATGATGATGAACAGATCTTCAATATTCTGTTATATTTCAAGATTGTACAGTAATTGAATATATTAATTTGTATGGCCTTAAAAGGTACTTATTTGAAAGTGTTTTATCATACTGACCGACCGATAACTAGATAAGCCGATAACGTACAACGTTATGTTACCGTGGATCAATAATAGTGTGGATTCATTATTGTAATACAACATTGATTACGTAGTAGTTGGATACTGACATGACTAGCCAACTACTAACTGTTGCCAGGCTATACCAAGGTTCAGATTACAAGCTCTTGAAATCAAGGGCTTGAAGGTCAGGGTGGCATTCTAAGGATGCGATATCTTATCGCGTATTTAGTTTTAGCGGCTGTATGATGTTATTATATACTTGAAATAGAGTTTGTTTACACATTTTTGATACAGTGATAGACGTAATATGCTACATTTTAGCGAACACTATAGAAAAGCTATCAGTGGAAGTTAAAACGAACATTGATAAGTCTTCTCGAAGAGTGATGGTGGTATCGGGCTGAAGAGGTACTTCAGTTTTTGCATTGGGAAGTTCGCTTCGTCGCTGCGACGCTTCACGAAGTGACGAACCTCTGCCTCACGCGTCTCGAAGTGTGGCTCGATGTGACGACAGTACAACCTAGACAATATTCGAGCTCAGAAATAGACACTCAAAGTCAAAGTCGATTTAAAGTTATATGACAGGAAAGACGGATGGACTTAGGAATTCCCTCAACATAATTAATTACGATAATTTATTAAAGATGACGACACATACTAAATTTAGTACCTCAGAACAGATAATTGTACATTTATCGCGACTTAAAAAAGGGGCAAATGTTTTAAATATCCATTTCACAAATATCTATACATGTACCTACTTGTATATAGGTATTAAAATTTTCCGCATAAATGTTTTTGTTAGCGGATTACTTACGTATTACCGAGAATTTTGACATTGCGACATCATTTGACGTCATATCTTTACGATCTTTATTGACTTTACAAATAATGTTTGATAAGGTGATTACCAATCAGGGTTCACAGCGTAGTCCGTCCTGGACAGCGATTTCCATGCCTCAGCAGCTATTTCTCTGGTGAAGGTAGCGTCGGGGACGGCATGCACTCTATTGTTAAGAGGTAGCACGACAATCGCAGTGTAATGGTTCAGAACTCTTTTCCAGTAGTATTGTCGCTTTTCCAAAATAGCTCTCATTCCGTCGTCATAAATACCTTTACCATACATTGTAACATTACCGCTGTCTTTATCTATTATCAGCGTCCTACGGAACTGAAAACTTTTATTAATTATTTTGTTTTTGTCTAGAGATTAAACATTTTAGCGATTCTTAAGCTTTGATCTTTACCTTCAGCCACTCTTCGGGATAATACCGCGGTTTATGATTTTCTGCTGGTTGTTCTAAGTCCAGGAGGTCAACGGTGCGGTATCCGGGTTTCAAAATATCGCCATCGAACTGGTATTGACACGAATATGTTAGTGAGTCACGTAATGTGTTTTTAGTTAACGAATGTAGAGACATGCTTATCTGTTTATAAATGTTGTATACATTGGAATTATATTCAATTAGACAGATTAAAAGATTACGATGATACAAAAATGAGGGACACGCCGTTACAAGTCTTAATTTTTGTGAATTTTGAGATTCAAAATCTGATTGTAGTTATAGATTTGTTAACGAGATACGAAACTTAACACTTACTGTATGCCGTACGTTGTCGTGTATGACTATATTGCCCCGGTGATCAGCTAGGATCAGAGATCCCCCGGCACCAACCTAAAACAGGAAGCGTGTGTGTTGCTTTAGAAGCGGAGACATTTTTACATCAAACTTGTTATATAACTTGTTAAAAAGAATATGTCTTAATAAGAAAAAAAAGTTCATTATAAAATTGCAAATGATATAAACAAATAGGTAATAAACCATGTAAACAACTAAAATCTTTGCAAACATATACATTATTTTTAACCCTTGGAATTTTTGAATCATGTACGATGCTCTTACGCGTCATATCATATCAAACTATAAGTAGTAATAATGTTGTATATTGAAGATAATTACACATAAGCGCGCAATAAACGTGAGTACGAGTATAATCCCAGATTTAGGACAATATCGGAGTAATAAACGGAGGATAATAATAATACATATATGTCAAGGATTGTATGAATCAGTAGTTATCGAGAACCCTGAAAATATCCCTTTTCTTTGACAAAAATATCCGCAACCTTGTTCTCATAACCATGAACTACTAATTTTTATTACAAGTTTTCGCAAAATTGAGTAATGTGATGATTAATCATCGTTGAATTAATCTAGAAACATACCTGGTGATAAGGGAGGATTAGTTTCAAATGATCGATGGGTATGTCTACACCAGCCACTCCCAATAGCCGGTTAACTGGGTACTGGGGAAGAAGAAAGAGGCCGTATTATTATAAGTTATCGAACTTTGGTCAGACCTACCTTATTGATTGAGTCAGTAGAGTGATTGGTTTAAATAAAATTGATTTTCGATTAGGCCATAACTTTTCAGTCATTAAAAGCACAGAGTCTGAATTTATTCTTGGGTCTTATGAAATTACTGGGGAAGGAAAAAAATGGGAGTTGTATTGGTCATTTATAGAACTCAATTTAAGTGGGTAGGATTCAAAGGCGTTTTGTGTGTGTTTTTGTTTGTTTGTGTATGTGAGTGCTTGCGTTTGTGTGTGAGGTAGGCTGTGTTCTTTTATGTGTGTTGTTTGCACAGATTACAATAAAAAAGTGCATCAGGTCATTGGTTTAAATTTGTATGGGTCTTCTTCCGCGTCAAGCCTTATCTTATTTTGCTGGTCGGCAATCATTAGGAAGCAACTACTTACATATCATATATCTACGTATTTAAGTGTTCTTTCTACGTAACGATTATAGTATTCGTGTCATTATCAGATGTATATGTACCTATGTGTACATACTTATATAGATGTATACTTATATAATGTCTAGTAAGTTGAACAAACGAAACTCACCGTTCTAGTAGAATTCCTTTGTTTTTCCTGTAAATAGTAATTGCGTGTGTGTAAATAAATATATTACGTACAAGTTGATTTATAGGTTTTAGATTCTAGTTCTAGTTTAGTACCTACATAGGTGAAAGCAGTGTAGGTTAAATATATAAAAAACCTTTAAGCTAATCAAAAAGATTTTATCAAAGTGATAAAAAAGTCCTGGAAGGTATTTCTGCCACAAGCTTAGATTTATGCATTTTATCGACAATACTCCTTAATCCCAAGTAGGTATTTTTTGTAATGCAACACTCGATACAGTACAAATACAAAATACGTTTACTAGGTACATGATTAGCATGTTAACAAAATTCTATATTTAAGAGTGTTTAGATCTTTACACGTTATTCTAGCGATAAGTCTAGCGGAAGTACCTAGTTGAATAATAGATTCTATATAAAAAAACATCTCTGAACTTACCTCATCAAGTTTCTTGGTAATGTTCTAAAAAGAAAAAAATATATTACGTTTGATTGGCGGTGAATATCGTTATAGATTTTTTCGACTAGATAGGGCAAGCAAATTACTTACTTCGCTAGTAACGTAATCGAACACTGGAACCGACACGCTGATCTGCAATCTATAATTCAAGTCCTCTCCTTCGTAGTAATGTCCGTATCTATTCTAAAACAACATAATTCACGATATTCATAAAATAACTGCATTATAAAGATTGTTTACATTATTACATTTGTTCTCTTACTCACATAATTAACTTGGTACATCCAGTCTTTATATAGCTGTGTGCTGTTGAGCAACTGTTTCTTGTTTCGTCTCAGATCTTTGTATCTGTTCAACTGTTCTTTATTCTCCTTAGATCTCCAATACAACTCACCTCTTCTGGGATCCTGTAATAAGAAGAATAACTTTCCATTCGTTCAACGTCCATTTTACTATAAGTAAGTCCGAAGTTACTATAAGTAATAATCTTGCAGTCTTAACTTATAATACAGAAACATGTACTTTTATAATCATTCTTAAAATTCCTTCTGTTAGCGTATGTTTTCAATTAGACTTAATTAGTAGCTAATTATCTCAAAATATAAGATTAAATTTCAATTTCTTAATATGTTTTATTGTATTAATCACTGTTACAACGCAATATTGAGATTTGTAATCTTTCTTTAATAAAATTTGTTAATCTACTGAAACGTATGACGTTTAATATCCGGGAAAATATAATTTAAATCCTCGTTGATTTAAGATGTAGAATACCACAGATCATTATTATTTTTATTTATTAAAATTAAACAGAAAATGTTGCACGCTGCTTGCATTGAAGCGATTTTTGATTTAAGATTATACTTATTTTAAATTATTTGTTGTTACCTCAACATGCGCGTAAACGTCACTGAATACTGTTAGTCTCTGATTCCTCTGCGACACTAGAGGGCGCTCCAAGACTTGCAGGATCTTCAGCACTTGTTGTGTGACGTCGAACGGTGTGATGAGCTCCGCGAAATAGCCATCGCGTTCACAGCTTAGGCCTTCACCATACGTGCGGGTGTTGTCCCGGAGACCGAAGACATCGTGCAACCACATCACGAACACTCTAATTGAATACAGTCAAACTTGGTTACTGGCAGATATACGTGTGCAGCCAAACGCATTTTTGCTTCTTTTATGCTTGCAAACTTAATTAACATGTGATGGATTGTGGAAATAAAATCTTATATACTTACATACTGTTTTCCTTAATTGAAAGCAATACTTAAGTTTTCTACCATTTTGGATTATATTTCTTATACTATGGTTTGTACCTGAGATAATAATGGATTTAATAACACCTAATTTATTAAAGATCTCCTCAAGAAGTTTGATGAAGATGCAGTGACAGTGAAATAAAATGTGAATTAAAGACGTAGTTTCATGGTTATTTTAGCTCGAAGAAAATTTAAAAGTAAATTTTATTGAATCGAAAGAAAGAAATAAGATATCAATTATGCACATGTAAGCTATTAAATTACGTGACGTCGGTAGCAAGTTACTTGTATCTTTGCGATCGGATCATGTGATTTTTTATCAGAGATCTTATTTCTCCCTCCGATCTGTATGATAACACGAAAAGCATAAAGTATCAGTGGATGAGCCAAAATTGTATTCAATTTTCAGAATTAGAATGTTACAGGACAATGTCAGTATTTAAATTAGGCTAATGAAATATTTTTTCCAATCAATTAAAGGCACCGTAACTTTGAGAGTCGTAGGGTTGACCTTGTAAGGAAAAAGCGACTTAACAATAGGGGTTTATTTTTTGTGAGGGGAAAAGCATCAGACGTCTTCTCCCGCTCGGGGTCAGGCGGGAGGGAGTGTCAGACTCTTGCTGACTAAAAACCCTCCTTTTTCTTCTCCTGCTTTGGGCCGAGGATGCGGTGCCCGGATTGCCCTTACCCCGCAACCCCGGCTGAAAATCAGCCTTATAGGGCCCCATCTGTGGTGGTCTATTGGCTCTTTGAGGCGCGGGCGGAACGCTACGCGCCGTACGCTCGGGTCTGGTTCTGGTCGGGCGGCGAGCTACCCTTACTCCCGTCCGCAGACCCGTGCTTACGGTGGAGATCGTCTCTTGTTAACAATAGGGGTTGGTACCTAATATTTCCACCAGGGTCGAGATGTCTCATTAAATGCGTATAGTTGTCGTAGAGACTGTCAGTTAGTAGGATGATTGCTTGCTGACAGGCTTTCGGCCGGTCCGGCGTCGAATGTTGCCGTTGTAACAGTCTTGTTGCAGATTCTAAAACGTCTGCCATTAACGTCTCATTCGTCATTTTATAATTATTCATGGCTGCCATCATTGCTGCCGTGTTGACATGGTTTGCCTATAAATTAACACAATTTTAATTACAACCAGGTATCGTGTTCAAGAATAGTTACGAGTTTAATTTCTTAGTAACCAAAAAATATCTGTGCTATCACCGCTACAATCAGACGAATAATCAAGGTCATAACAGTGAAAAATTAACTTAAAACAGGATTGTAATAACTACATATAAGTATACTTACTGAAACTAATTTTTCATTGAAACAACTGATAGGTGATTCTATAATAACATTGAAACGAAGAACGTTAACTCTGTCATCGTCTGTGAGTGCGCTGAGTAGTGCAAGGGTGAACTGTTCAGCGATGACTTGGTTCGAGGAGTTCTCCATAGATCCAGATGCATCAAGAAGTATTAAAACATCTCGCGGTGCGCCACCCGCACTCACGTACCAAGGCCGTAGTCTGCAGTCGTACACCTTATCCGAATCTTTGTCGGTATATTTCAACTTATACATGCTTTCCCATAGTGCCGCTGGAAATATAATGATCATTGTAACGTTTCAAAAGTGTAACCTGACATTCGCTATATCAAAACGGCTAATTCAATTGAAAATGACAACTTGTCCTTTTATTTTTAGTTATGTGTATTATACTATATGTAAGTTTATTTCATATTCATACGAGGAAATTACGTTTTATAAACATGACATCACACAAGTTTTTATTTTATGTCACCTGCCACTCTCATCTAGCTGCATATTCTAAAGATGGGTTGTAATATTTTTGTGTGTTAATAAAACAAATTAAAGCTTAGCTTCCAGTGGGTAATACTTGCCAGGGTAGTGCCTTAGAAATCCTTGAGCACTGCAAAAATATTGAAAGTCCATTGATGAATCCTGAGCATAGTTTTTTTGGAATGTTGAAAGCAAACCTTCAGACCAAAATAGATGTTCCTTTACATTTGGGGCTAAAAGAAAATAAACCAATTAATTAATTAGAAATACTTCAAATCAACATTAAAATGTGCGAGAGCACACGAATCGGCCGGCCCTAACGAGCCCAAAATGTTCGTACCAAAAAAAAAAACTTGCGTTGTTTAACACTCTATGCGTGTAGTTTTGTCGGTCCTTTACTACCCCTATCGCCAATTCCTAAAACTGTAATCCTCAAATCCCAAATAACGCAGAAAATACCGGCTACGCACTTATAATATATGTATATAAACGACTTTAGTGTTGCAGGTGGCTAAAAGTCGCGCCGTTTGGTTATCATCAGGTGATTCGGTGATGATGGTGATTTTATTTCAATGCTTACCACAATCAAATACTTCCGCTGAAACATGAACACTCGAGTAGTCTAAGGATACGTCAGCATCGAAATGTTTGCTGTTCTTGAGCTTGATCTTTCGCAGGTTTCTACAGCTGAGTGGTTCTTGATTCTCCTCTAATTCGCTTTTCTCAATCTTCTTCTTTACTTGATCTAGATTCTGAAATAGTTTGAATGACTTTATTAGTTTCTTTTTTGCTATAGTTTATTTAATATGTCATTCATCTCTCTTTTTGAGATGAGCAAAAAGTGATTTTTATTTCGTTTCTATTTCGAGTTCTTAGTGACGATTTATTAAGTAAAGTTCCTCAAATTAAACTACACGATTTAAAAGCACCGCACTAAGATCACCATTATCACTTAATTATGTTTCTTCAAGTCCGTTAACACAATGTATAAAGTTACCTACTTGGATACATAGTGAGCGTCGACATTAATATACGAAATAGGTATTTGAATAATTTATTCCAAAAACGATAATAGAACTTAAACTTTTTGTCGCCAACTATTGTAACGGACTATAAGCCTTATGTAACTACTTAATATTAATAAAGAATATAATAGTGTCCTTTATGATACTCACTACGCTGTAATCAAAAGTGTAGCTGTCATCTGGTTCAGCTTCCATCGTTGCTAATTCCTCGGCCCGTCGCATAATTTCTTCAGCAGCATGAGCTCTCCTCGATAACAATTCCTCCAAGTCTTTAGCCATTTTGTGTACGATGGCTGTACCGTTGCGTACTTCTATTTTTATATCAGAAAAACTTTTTAGTAGCACTTCTCTACGCACCACGATCGCTTCGTTTTCGTACAATTTCTGCGAAATTTCATTCGCCCATTCTTGAATTCTGTTGGATTGGCTTAACGTTAATATATGTATATGAAAATTTCGCGGAATGTCCAAGTGTGGACACTTTTACAACTGGCACGAGAGAAACAGATAAGACGAAATCAGAAAACAAATAATTTATTTGCCAAAATGTAGGTAAGTAACAAATATATTGTTTCGTAACTTTGGAGAGTCCCGGTACATTTTGTCATACGGCATGCCAAATTGTTAACATTACATTGTCTAAGTGGCTACGTTTACATCTAGTTACGAGGGTTCAGATATAAGTATTTTGTATTTAACCTACTTCAAAATTGCATTGGTTAGTTTGGTTACATAACACCATCTGGCAACATTACCCTATGACAGACGGCAACGATATTTTACTAATGAGTAATTCCGTTTCAATATCTAAAGCAGCCTGCAGTGTTTCTATGGTATGGATTTTTGATACTTTTCAGAATTTAAGATGTTTTTGCGTGAATACAAAATACTTCTTATTTTAATCTTTAAGATACTGGAACAACTAGAGTTTAAACTTACATATCTGGCGGTATCATTTTGGGAGGAGCTTTTACTTTCTTGGCTGCAACAGGCACTATTTTAGCATTCACCACGTTAGTTATTGATACAGGTTTAACTTCACTTTTATTCTTAGTAACTTCCAGCAAGACTTCTTCATGTTTCTCCAAATACTTTTTAATGGCATCGTCAGATTTATTTATTGAAACATTTTTTGATTTGGTTTTCACAGTTTGTGAATAGTGAATTAAAGTTATGAGTATTATAACATGAACTTTCATGATTGTAGTGTGGACGTTTGATAGGCAGGCTTGTTATCGCGGGTGTACGTGTATGGGCGGGCGGGCCGCGCTCCCAGCGAAAACTGTGCAGCCTCCATCGACGGCGCGTCGCCGCGACGGCTCCCGACATCCTGGCGCCACGCACCCCATTTGGCGCTACACCCAGTCATTGAATATCTTAACTTAACCCCAGAAATTTAGACCAACGAGTGCTATTGTATAAGTAAAATATATCGAAGTTTAAAAATATCAACTTATGAATAAATAATCCGAAAAATAAGCCAAGTAATAAATAAAAATGAATAAATAAAATGTTTATTTGTTGTAGGTAGATTACAAAGGTATATCTTAAAATTGGAAACAAAGTTCAATGAATACATCAACCTAAATAAACAATAAAAAAATCACAATTTTAATCCTTTATTGTGAACATTTAAGCGGATTAGCGGTCACACGTGCTGTGACTAATTCTGTAATAATGTGACTAATTTGGGGATTATGCGTAATACATTTAAGTACATTAATTATATCGATGTAGATTTATACTAACGCATGGCAGGTAAACTCCCTTTAATAAAGCTGCTTGGGCTTGGCTTTAATACCTACTGTTTATTTTTTTTATTTTGTTTTTTTCGTATGCGGCGAAAAGTAATTTCATACAATAACGCCCTGATTTATATTAATTTGACATTATTATATTCAAAGCGCATTCTAAGGCTTTTGCATACCAGCCATAAGCTGCAGTAGTGATGCGACTGGCAATATGCTATAAATGAGGTCACTTTTACCTACTTCATTCGGGCAAACCTGTAAGCGAGCATTTTCCATCCCAACGCTCTTCGCTCTCTATCAATAGCCTGATCATTACTCAGAGAATCCGTAACTACATGGCCGAGGCAAGGTAATAATATCTACAAGTATTTTAACTTCATAGAAACGGCCGAAACGCGAACTATACCTACGCGCCCGATGTCGGGACGCGCTCGGGACGCAGACAGACGCGGCTGTACCGCAGTGACGAACGGACGGTGTGTTGTCTTTTATTTAGAAATCAGCTCGAGTACATTATTTAATATGACGAATAGGAAATATTGTGCTGTTATTATGTTTGGTTGCATGAATTCGTCAATAACGCATCCAGACATAAGTTTTTTTTAAATTACCTGGAAACTCTGAAAGGTAAGACTATAAAATAATTCTACTTACTAGTAGCCTAGGTAGGTACATAATGTGTGTCTTTATGGATCATTATTTCCAGTTATCTCACGAAAACAGATGTTTGAATTTATAAATAATATGAATAAAGTTATTGAGACGAGTGAAGTAGGTAGTTATAGGCGGTTCTGGTTCTGAATGAATCATGATACGTTAGGTACCTACGTACTTATGCTTGTGTTAAAACGGTTCATGTATGTTTTGTTAGTTTGTATAATTCAAAGTAGAGAGTGTGGTATTTTATTATTAATAATATTTGTTTATTATCTGCGTTTATGAATAATACTAGAAAATATAATATACAATAAAACAGCTAAACTCATGTAATATTTTGATGTTTGAGGGTTGTGATTTTAGAACATTCGTAGTCAGCTGTTCAGTTCGGCATTAGTGGCCAAAGAAATTTTGTTTGTTTATTTTTAAAGCACTTTATTTGTTTATATAAAAAAAAGGATATTTACAATCACAAAACTAAATGGAAACAGAAAGTAGACAAAGGTAATTAAAATACTGGAGACGAGCAGCCCTAACGCATGTTTACGTACCGCGCGGCTGTAGGTATTTATTTCTTTCAAGCGGCCGAGTTACAATACTGTATGATATTTATACTGTGGCCGAGGTGTTTAAATAGAGTGACAACTTTTGGAGGAGAATCTGGAAGCTTTACAGTTGGAATATAAGCAGGTGTATTATTTTGTACCTTAAACACAATTCCTTTACTCTTTGTGGATTTCCCTGCTGTTTTATAGCCTATCAGTGAAAGAATTTTGGCAATCCGACCAGCAGGTCTTTATAATATTACTATTGGAAGTATAGATAGTATAGACTAGACTATAAACTAATAAATTAATATTTATAAGTACATAAAATGAAAATGAAAAAATAGGTCACTAAGATTCGGCGTCCTGTGTTTCGTAGTGTCTGGTAGTCGACCTCAGAACTGTCGACGTAGGTAGACCCCTCTCGGTCAAACTTTTATGAACGTGATTAGATGTTCATTCGGAATCCTGATAGCAAAAGACTTGAAGTCCACTCTGTGTCGACAGTGTATTTTTCCGACCTCCAGGTAGAGCTTTGCTTGACCCAAGCGGACGGCGCATAGCCACGCGCTCCTAAACGAGCCAATAGACCACCATAGACGGGGCCCTATAGGGCTGAAGTTCAGCCGGGTTTGCGGGTTAAGCGCAATGAGTCACCGCGGCCTCGGCCTAGAGCAGGAGAAGGAACTGACTAAAAACAACCCGTTTTTAGTCAGTAAGAGTATGAAAAACTCTTTCGCCTTACCCTGGGCGGGACAAGTCATTTGATGATTTTCCCCTGACAAAAAAAGGTGGATCTTTGCTATGGTCTTAATAATTCAAAATAATAAACAATCTCCGCAACCTTTGGAGTCAAGCAGGTAGGACACGTAGATCATCATGAAATGTTTCTCTTGACTCTCATTTGGCCGCTTTTTGTAGGAATGTTACACGAAATGGAATATGGAACAATCTAGACTTTTCTCTTTTCATAGAAAGTGATTAATGGGACTAAATGTTGGTTAAAAATACGATAATTGCATTAGCTTTCAAATATTTCAGTATTTTTTGGATTGATTTATTAATATTTCGTTGTAAAATATTAAAAAAAATGTAAATATTTGTGATATTGATATAATATTCAGAACTTTTTAAAATTAAATTAAAATATTTCATTTTCTATAAACATTACAACAACGGAACAGTAGACTGTGTGGAAATTTCCTTACATTTCAGCCACTGCAGCAAACGCTCCAGGCGTCGGGGATAATATAAAGATGACACCGTAAGTTCAACATTTACAGACAGCGAATAAGGGAAGGCCGCCCACCGAAAGAACTAGACCGCACGGAGCGTGGCGTTCTGCATGCGCCTCAAAGAGCTTGCAGATCACCACAGACGGGGCCTACTAGAGGCGATCTAGAGCATCGCCTCTAGTAGGACTTAGGATAAATTCAATAACATACTGTGGCTCCCTCTCCCCTTTTCCGGAGTGAGAAGAGTCATATGACGATATTCCTTTAAAAAAAATGTTCGTCCTGAATGATGCGGTTACTTTAGGAAAAATAATTTCAAATACCACTAATCAAGTATGTCCACGCGTAATTACTAATTTGTTGTATGAAGTAGGTCTGTATTGTACTTTATCAAATCGAAAGTGATAAATTTATATCACAGGTTTGATAGTCTGCCACCGCTAAATGTTGATAAGCAATACATTAATTGATCATCTACTCATCTTATAGATTAAAAGAACACGGTTTCCTACTTTAGTTAAGGTATAAAACTTATTAGAAGCGGTGCTGGAGCATTCACTCGGATCTGAAACTCACAATGAAAGGTTCGTTTTGGCTATGAAAAGTTTAATTCTGTGACCGGATCTACTTAAACAAATTAAAAGATAAAAATTTTAATTTATTAGTATTTTGTTTTATTTTAGTACTGAAGATTAAAGTTGTTTGTGTTTTTAGGAATAATAATATTATTGGTCATCGTGTACGCGGCCGTGGGGCGGGCTCAACTAGATGAATGCCCTAAAGAACAGGAAACAAACTGGGAAATCGAATGGTTGCTCAGACACGAGGATTGTGAAAAGTTTTATAAATGTACATTCGGCAAGCCAGTTGAGATGAGTTGTCCAGATAAACTTTGGTTTAACCTGGAAACATGGCGTTGCGACTGGCCACATAATGTAGATTGCGAAGACCGTAATATTCCAACGACATCAACCAGTTCCACATCTACCACGACTACGACTCCGGAGCCGACCACTACACCTACTACTACTACGACTACGACTCCGGCACCAACCACTACTCCAACTACTACTACGACTACGACGCCAGAACCGACCACTACGACAACTACTACCACGACTACTACGACAACGACGCCAGCACCGACCACTACGACTACAACGCCAGAACCGACTACTACTCCCACTACTACGACTACGACAACAACTCCAGTACCGACCACTACTCCCACGACTACGACTACCACTACGACACCTTGTCCACCCCCTTCCACCACTACAACCACCACCACCGTATCCCCAATCGTTCAACCACCTACTGATTTCTTGCCCAATGGATGCCCTGTGAACCCTCACATTCACTGGCTGTTGCCTCACCCAACCGATTGTAATGCCTTCTACTACTGCGTCTGGGGAGGACTCGTATTGAGACACTGCCCCGCCAATTTACATTTCAACAGAAAGATTCAGGTAAGTCAAAGTTACTTAATCACTGTGGTTCTTTTTACGTAGGGATGTGTGCCTGTGTTTTTCGATTCGAAGAATACCACTGCTTCAAAAGAGTCCCTCATTATTAATGAAACTCATTACCGTGACTTTATTGATTTGAATTATTTCACGACTATTGCTAATCGTGTAAATCGATATGCCGTATATATTATTTTTGGTTAGTCTAAATGTTATTTTCTGTTTTCTCGTTGTTAAAAGAGTTCAAATACCAATCCACCTTCACCTTAAAAGTTACCTAAAAATATTAAAATTAAAAGATGTGAAAAGTATTTGTTTTGTTGTAATCAAAATGTCTGATATAATCTACAATTGATTTTATCAAAGATAAAATCTCTGTTTACAGATATAATTTTTGATTTTGATACTATCTTAAAAACGTAAAAAATATCGATTACTGCGTTTTTATAATAACATTGATTGGAGAATTATCTAAATAATATGTTCCCCCAATATATGCCTCTTAGTATACTCTGCGAGAACGTTGAGCATGGGATCCATTGATTATTATCAGAAAACGCGAAAAGCAAAGTAAAAATACCTGAAGCACTATAAATTCCTGGGTTATTGTGACTGCATTTTATGCAACTGACTGATGGGCAACAAGTCGAGGGTTCGATGCCCGCGCGGAAAAAAACATTTGTGGGGCGCGATGATTATTATTTGGTTCTTGATTTTATGTGTAAAATAAATCTCACGAAGACAAATGTGAAGTATTTTTTCCTAATAAATAATTTATTTTTTCTTCACAGGTTTGCGACTGGCCTTGGGACGCCGGATGCCCAGTTTCGTTCAACAAGCACTTGACATCCAGACTGTTACTGAGATAATTATAACAGATGACCACAATAACTAAAACGAATACAAATGAGACACTGTGAAAATTATTTATATTTACATTTTATTTTTTACATATTTTATACCTGACAGTATTTTTTATGAATAAAATCTAAGCAAGCTTTAAGAATTTAGTTTTTTTTACTTGGTTATTCTAAACGTACCGAAACTATTATTACAACATCTTTGAGCCCTTTTTTCAAAATATAATTCTCCACTTAACTTTATAAACACATTCTTTCATTAGAACCTTTTTCTGACGATAAAAACGCAAAAAATAGAATTGAAATAAATGATCCACACTTTGCTGAGTTATGCGCTTACCAACCCTTTTTGCAATTTGTTTTACATAAGCATATAACGTTTATATGTTTTATAAATATGTATATATATAAAGGTCTTTACCTATAAAATTGCCGTTCTGTAGTACTGGCCATTTCAAATCGGAACAGTTTTTGTTAGGCTAAGGCTAATTAATGTTGTTTTAAAAACATGGGATTCTTTTTCCAAAAGTTGTTAGACTAGTGTTACATTTTCATCGTATTTCAAATCAAAAATTTCGTTTAAGTTTTTTTATGCAAAACGGAAATTTCATAGCTAAAGAGTTATTATATATATTCGTAGTTGGGTAAAATGGAAAACTATTTTGCAATTTGGTAGAACCAATTATTTTTCATTTCTGTACAATTAGGTACAATTGCCAAGCAAGATAATTTTGTTCCTGTTCCTGGTTAGACATATTTCATTGTTGATAATTTTAGAAAACGTCTCAGTATTACAACGGAAAGTTTGGATTTTTTACAGTGATTACTGGTCACCATCTGTAAAATGACATTTTACAAGTCATTTTGGGAGGTTGTGTCGGGCTTGTCCCATAGAAACACGTAAATGGTGAAATATTCGGTTTAGTTTTGTTTGTTTCATCGGTTACGGGAGTGACGAACACATACATAACTGAAGCTTTCTCATGTCTTAAAATCATGTGCCATGGACAATGTATGTAAAATCGAAAAATATTCAAATATTAAACAAAATTCGCGTCCTTTATACCAGGTTTGCACAACTTCCGATATATGAAGATATGTGAAGAAGGTCTAAACCTCTGAAACGATTTAGATGAAATTTGGTACAAATATAGTTTGAAAATTTGTACAAATATAGTTTGTATTTTTTTCTGACAGGAACTATGTATACGTCCCTAAACCGGTCTATCTTTTAAAAAACTTAGCAGATTTCGTTTAAACGATACACCGATAGTCCTGACAAAATGATGTAGTAATCGTAAATAAAGAAAAAAAATATATCTACTGATAACATTTCATACGACTGTAGTTTTTGGATAATAGATTTTGGAAAAGGCTAGTCAAAAAACCGCAATATTTCCGGAAGGCAATATTCCATGTGGACGAAGTTGTCCCAAAGGGGGTGGTATGTTCAGGTTTGTTTTTAGAGTCCAGACTGGATTTATAACTTTACTGACTACTTGACTGGATTTATAATTATAGAGATACTTTCAAAGTATCTCTGTCCAATATTTAACTCTACTCAGAAGTTATTAATTGGTAAGTCCTTTGGTATTGCGGGTGTATACGGGCGGCGCTGGCCGTTCATCAGTTGGTAAATTTGAGTGAGTGTGAGTTCTATACCATAAAAAAGAAGGGTGACAAATATCTGAATCTGTAATTCACATTTACCTACATATACGTGTTAAGGAAAAGTTGAGGGTAAGTGATCACGTGGGCGCTCAGCGACACGATGGACAGACGTCATTAAATGTGTAACGCATTCAACCTTACGACCACTCCAGCCTATCTATGTTCGGACAGTTTATTGAAGTTTGCGTGAACAAACTCAAAAAACTTAAGTGTCAAAAGTTCCTACACGATAAATATGAGTAAAACGCTAGTTACTTCTCAACTATTAAAGTTTTGACAATATCACAAGTTTGGTGTCTAGTAAGTAATAATGTACCTAGAGTACATCGACTTTTTAATTTCCCCGAATATTAGTTACATCCAGTAATTCGGCATGATTCATATGTTTTCTGAAGTCATTTACGTCAACTTGCCGATGGTTGAACTCGACCTGGTGATGAAACCGGAAGACAATCGAGGGATCTCCTTGACTATTTGGAGTAATTGCCTTGTGTTTGGGCTTGAATAATTAGTCTTGGTGAGCACTTTGCACCAAGACTGGTAGTGACTGTCATTAGTAGTCAGATGATAAGAACGAACGACAGCTCAGGGAACTCCTGAACGGTTCTGAAAAGGTATATTCCATATTCATATTCATATTCCATATGTCGCGGAATACTGCTCATGAATATGGGCCTCTAGCATGGCTTGAAACTAGTCGAGTATCTCGTCAAATTATTACGTGAGTAAGCCGAAAACATAATAAACAATTATGTTGTGTTTGAACCTAATTCATTTAGGTATATTGATGAGAACTTTGCACGTACCTATATGGATTATGTATAATGAAGGTCTGCAGTATACCTGATGATGGAGACCATTGACAGTCGAGTCGACTTCAAGATTATAAAAATAGTTATTAATATTATTTTCTATTTACCTAAATAAAAACATGTATTACTTTGTACAAAGAAAATTAAGTAATTATTTGCTTTTAGTTTACGCCTAATATTTTAAGACAAGCAATATTAAGACAAATAAAAGCATTTTGTGCGTCAAAACCCACTTTGTCGACTATAGAGTATTGCATTGCGCATTCGGTTATAAACGTACATATAATGGTTAATTAATGCATTGCGCTACCAAGTGTGTAAAAGAACTCACTCCGTTTTCGACAATACTTTATTTTTAAACACAATCCTTTGTTTTTAAAGTATTTATTGTGTTTTGAATTTAATTTGTAGTCAGTACTTGTCAATTTTCTTTTTATTTTGTACGAGATTGTGAGCTGAGACCGTTTGTTCTTTTTTGTTGTACAATTAGTATTTAAACATTTTAAAAAAAATACGAATTCATTCTTTTTTCTAACTAGCTTCCATGCATCTTCTCCACTACATACCACTACTACGTACGTACACCAAATTTCAACCAAATCGGTCCAGCGGTTTTTGCGTGAAAAAATAAAAAAACTTACATCCATACACTCTTACAAAATTTTAACATTTAAAATACGAATTTGTAGGATAGAATAGGATAATATCAATTTAAGCTATCTACTGACACGTGGTCCGTACCTTGTCACCTACCCTATACCTAATTATTAAATACCAATATTGCATACTACAACTAACCACAACTTAAATAACGGTAAAACGGGGTGATTAGAATTTGAGGGGTGAATAGATACACGAAAGGGGTGAATAGATGTTGCCGAATTTTCCTTGTATCTATTCACCCCTCTTCTGTGTCTATTTACCCCTCGAATTCTATTCACCCTGTTTTACGGTATATAGAAAGGAATAAATATACGAACGCGTTGGTTCCTGTTTGCGTGGGAATGCCAAGATCAATCCATTCAATTGCATCCTCACAAATTTTCACACTTAAGATATTAGTAGGATTATAAAGACATATAAGGTCTATAACAACATTAATTTTAATTATTTGCTTTAGTTGGTGTTTTGGATAGGCACTGGGATGCCACGAAAATAAGGGTAAAAAAGTATAAGTAGTACCTAAGTATTATGCTTGCTTGCATATTTTATATGAGCACATTTAAGTGAGAAATACGGGGTATCAAGACATTTTGTCCTTTTGCCATTCTAGTCATGATTGTAGCCTTTGCAATATTGAGACCCAAATGTGTTATTTGTAGCTTAGTACCATCACACAGCTTTGGAGTATTAAGATTCTTCATTAATAGAACTGGAACATCAACTTTTAGTATCAACTTATGGCCAATTCTTTATGAGGACCACCTACAGGACATGGTGGAGCATACGGTGGCAGTGTGCCCTGCTTGAGCTGAGCACCGCCGTGTCCTCGGGGAAGTGATCAGCGACGGCAACCTCTTGCGCCCGGCCTTAGTCGTGGACATGGTGCGGAGCGGGAGTAACTAAAAAGCCTTATATTTACGCGGGTATTAACGCGGAAAATTATAATTTGAATACCTTGGTAGGCTTAACGTTTCGACCCGGTTGCACAGGTCGTGGTCACAAGCAGACTGAAGACGCGATGTCACAGCTCCCTGCATTCGGGTGATGAATCTTCATCTACCCCCTTATTTTCATTTTCTACCATATTAGGCCGTCTACACACTACGCATCCACAGATTTGTTAACCGACTTTGAAGGAAAGCGAGGTTGTGTTTTGCGAAGCACTGGATTCCACGTCGACGACAATTTAAAGCCGTCCTCCCGATTGAAATTATTTGAGCATTTCTTTATTTCAACCGCTTCACGCACAAGTCTTGTATGGTAGTGGCGATCAGTGGAGAGAATTTGCGGTCGGTGGAATTCTACCCAGTGATTAGAACCAGCCTGGAGCAGGTGTTCTGCTATCGCTGATTTGTTGCTCTGTTGGTTTTTGACTGCGGCGAGAGGTTTCTTTGAGCCTCTCAGCAGTGGTCCGCTTCGTTTGCCCAATGTAGGAACTACCGCAGCTGCAGTTGATCTTATAAACACCTGGGCTTTGTAGCGGCATTACATCCTTCGCCGTGCCTACCTTATCATAAAGTTTAGCCTCAGGTGTGTAGATCGTCGGGATCGAAATTTTTTTAAGGACGGATCCTATCTTGTCTGTCTCACCCTTGATATAAGGCATGAAGGCAGGTTGTCTGCTCACGTTTGGATGTCTGGCCCTCTTCAGCGGTCGCAATAGTCGCCCATCCCCTACACTATATCCGTTCTCCTGAACATGGTCTAGCTCTTGCCCCAGATGTTCAGGGTCACAGAGGTCATATGCTGTTTTTTAGTGATGTCATCACGGATTGTAAGTGTCGGGGGTGGTGATGTGACTTTGCATGTAGGTACCGATCAGTGTCAGTTGGCTCTCGGTATACACAGTGCGATAAGGACCCATCTAATCTCGCGGTTATTTTAATGTCCAAGAAGAAGGTATTCAAATTATAATTTTCCGCGTTAATATACCCGCGTAAATATAATGTTGTTAAGATGAAACGCGAAAGTTTAAAAGTTAGTATAACTAAAAAGCCGTCTTCTCTTTATGCGAAGCAGTTATGCTCGCAAAGAAGAAGCTGCAGCGCGTGAGGGCCGTAGTTCATTCCGAAAAAAATAAAAAGTTCTCATTTGATATAAATACTGTCAAAATAACGAGAGCAATATGTATTTCCGCGTTTTGCTTCCCTTTAAGCAACATTTTTTGGTACTGCTCTGCTCCTATTGATCATAGTGAGGTTCTATATAGCCTATGTCACACTATCTGTGTACCAAATTTTATTACAATCGGTTCAGTAGTTTTTTCGTTAAAGTCAGACAGACAGGCAGAGATACTTTCGTATAACTTATAATATTATATACTATAGTAAAAAGTATATAGAATGGAAGTAAGGATTAGATACGTTTATTACCTATCTAATTTAAATTTATTCTTATTTTTAATAAGTTTAAAAACATAAAAAATGATTATAAAAATTAATAAAATTAATTGCTTTTGACTAACAGATTTGTATTTTTATTTTTTATAATATTCGATCATCACCAGTGGAATATAAAATAAACTTACCAAGAAGGTTTAAATACTTTTGCAATTTAGAATAGCAACAAAATACTGGCTGAATGTAAAATGTGGTAACATTATGGTTTTTTTTTATTGGAGATAATTACGATTGTCAATTGTTTTTCAAAATCTTAAGTTTACTTATTTTATTTTATTGAGTGTGATTATAAATCGTGGATTTTAAATACTTATTATATTTATCACTTTAGTGACTGATCATGGATTCATCAAAATTGTTCAAAATGTGAGTTAATTAATCATTACTAAACAATTATGTATCTCGAAACTAGAGAGTCTAAAAAAGTTGTTCTGATATCATTTTCAGAATAACACCATCATCGTCGTCATCAAAACTCCAGTTCTCTATATTACGAGTTCCATTTACTTGATAGCATGCAATTAGCCGAATTGTTGGATGATGGTTGTGTTCAACATAATAAATCCACGCCTTTTGGGGTTTGAGTAGTGGCTTGAGAGACGCCACGACGTCCTCACCTTCCGCTTGACGCAGGTCCTTACCGGGCACGGCAGCTTCGGTAGGTTCCTGTTTCGGATCCAGCGGGAAGAAACGCCCGAGTGTCGTCATTGTGATCGACGGCGGCGACCTCTCGCGCCCGGCCTTTGTCGAGGCCATGGTGCGGAGCGAGAGGAACTGGGACGCCGTCTCCTCCTCTGTAAAGCAGTTATACTCGCAAAGTCGCAAAGTGGGAGGCGACCCGAGTGAGGAAGCTATCCTCCTCCTCACGCCCCAGCCGCTGCAACAGGCGACACTACGGGCGTCGGGGATCAAGAGACGATCTCCGGTCACCGTAAGCGCGGGTAAGTGTAAGCGCGAGTAAGCGAGCAGAACCAGACCCGAGCGTTCGGCGCGTAGCGTTTCGCGCGCGCCTCAAAGAGCCAATAGACCACCACAGACGGGGCCCTATAAAGCTGATGTTCAGCCGGGGGTTCAGAAAGGAAGGAAGGTTTTTAGTCAGTAAGAGTCAGATAGCTTGGAGACCCGCTGGTCCTGCTCCACATGATAATATACCTACACGAAAATAATTAATGTTCCAGTGGATCTTTGCTTGAACCGAACTTTTTAAATTTAGTAAAATGCCATGCCATGCCATTTTTATTGTCCCGTAACCTATTACAATTAGTTAGACAAGCAGAATGTCGGTACTTATGTCAGCTTGGAGTTGTCATGCTCACTCAAAGGTCACAGTGGGTCGATTCCCTGTAATGTGGTTGAGTTGAGCGATGCTGTTGTACGTGTCATGTTCTTGAACGGACGCCGTCAAACTGGGACTGGTCAGCTCCAGGCTGCGTATTGTCCTTAAGGATATTTTATTTTTATGTTTCTCTGTATATTAGCGTTACACTGTTCTCACATAATCAAACCAACCAATAATGTACCAAAGAATCTATATGTAAAACTGATTTATGATATCATCTATATGTAAAACTGAGTTATGGTGTTTCTTGGCCGTTTTTCTCTATACGAATCTACACTTTCGAACGCACAAATAGTTTCACTAAAAGGACGCACCGACAGACTGACACTTTATATCTTTAAAATTTTGTTTGACGTTCATAATGCCTTTATGGGTCTTTGAATCAAATCAAAATCTAGTAGTAGTTAGTCGTAGTTCATTACATATATATAAATAAATTGACTATGGTATATTGGTTTAGGTAATCAACTAAATGTACCCAAACAATCTTGGCATGTTCTTAGACAATCTAAAAGTTAAAAAAGTTTACATTATTATCTATGCAATAAAAAAAGAATGATAGAAATCAGTACTTTTTCGACGCCATGCTTCAAGATAATAATCAATATCAATACATATAATAAATAGTAAAAGGTCGGTGTCTGTACATTGAAGATAAATAAGAAAAACTTTACAAGGGGAACTTTATATAGGCAATAGAAGCCAAAACAGTGTGTGGTAATTTTTCGTCTTATTAATATCCACTTCCATACCCACAACCAAGAGGACGAAGTCGCAGGCACAGCTAATTTTATATTTCATGTACAGATTAGACCTGTCTGCAGATTTATTATAAGTACTTAATAGAATAATATTTACAACATATAATTACGCGGGCATTAACGCGAAAAGTATTTATTGAAGTACCTACCTTAGGTACTTTTTGTAAATATGAAACACAAAGTTTAAAAGTTAGTATAGAATAAGATTACCAGGAACTTATAATTTGATTTGTGGCGCGCCAAAAAACAATAATTAATTTTATGTTTCTGAAAGTTTTCCGAAAAATTCTGTGTTTATTTTATTTTAATCCAATGCTATCAATGCGTAAGTAACTCTGTCTATCTGCCTGTCTCTCCTTTACACCTAAACTACTGAACCGATTTGGATAAATTTTGGTACAGACAGTTTGAAACTCGATAAAGGACGTAGGATAATTTTGATCCTGCGAATTCAAAAGAAAAACTTTCCGAAAATCCTATGAGGTCGTGAACTATGTAGGTAAAGCCAAAAATCTGCCAGAACTCACTATTCCACGCGGACGAAGTCGCTGGCAGAAGTTAGTTTTAAATATTTCTAATCTTTTCTTCATGCCTAAACTACTGGACCTTATTGTGTGAAAATTGGTATAGACGTAGTTTGGAACTCGAGAAAGGACATAGGGTAGTTTTTAAACCAAAAACCTGCAGGAAGTCACTATTCCACGCGAACAAAGTCGCGGGCAAAAGCTAGTATCACATATAATAAATAATGTCTAACTTCCGTATACATAATAAATAATACAAACATTACACGGATGTATGCGTTTGTGTGTGTGAGTCACAGTCTGCAATAGGGAATATTCATGTTTTTCTTTTTCGTCTTAAATTAATAGTGAACTATTTTATAACGTAGAAAAAATATTAATGGGTTTCAAAATACTCTAGATATTTTTAAAATGAAATTTAAAACTTTAAAAAAAAATTGAGCAGTTCAAACGCCGCCATTTTGCGTGCGCTTTGCGTGCCGTCACATGACACGTCCAGTGGATGTTTACCTTAATGTTTACTTTGGAATTTTCAGTTACTTCGTAATATTTACAGTTTTAATAACTTTAAAATCATGGAAGAAGTCAAAAAATATCTTATAAGTGTTGTAAAGTACCGAAGTGCATATACTACTCGAAAAACACCAAAACAAAGTGTTTTTTCGTATTTGAAGTGATGCGAAAATACGAAAATAGTGGTGTAAGTGATGAAAAGGGATAATGTATCTCCTAAATCGTTTGCAGCTTTCACTCCTCTGATCTCTGCGCTCGTAAAATCGGGATTGGATGCAAAATATACTGTCATCATGAAAGCATCTATTTTCGGTAGATTGTCCGATTGAGCTTTGACAAAACCAACTTCAGTCGTCGCCCTAGATTCACTACAAATCTTAACTAAACTTCACTACAATCAGCACAAGAATACCTACAGGTTAAAATTATTTACTTTTTTTACACAAAACTTGTAAAACAGTATGAGTTTCGAAGCTGATGAATACAATTTCGTGTCAGATGACGTCACATTTTGTTCTACCAATGGTGGCGCGTTTTGGAAGTTTAAGTTTTGCACTTTTTGAACATTGTTTTAGGGGTTTATAATAATAAGTAAATTAAAAAATCCTTCCGATCCGAGAAAAAAATATTTTAGGTCATTTCAAATTTTTTGCATATTACAGTGTGGACAATAAAGGGACAAAGTGTGTCCAATACCGTATAGGATATAGAAGATATGAAACAAATTCGGTTAATTTATAAGTAAAACAAAATAAGTTATTTGTAAGTGTTATATATTTATATATTTAAATTTCAATTTAGACAAACAGAAAACAATACTGTAAAATTTAAATATCCAGTCTAACAATGACTATAAATACTGATTCGCGTCAAGTTATTTAATTTTGACAGCACAGTTTAAGCATAAATTACTAATTATATATATAGATTATGTTCTAAAAAACTGACGTGACTGCCAATGTTTGTTGAGTGAGGAATAAGAGAGCTGTCTGTTTGCACAGCTGACCTTATGCGGCCAGTCGCAAAGTTCCAAGTCTATGTTGTAGAGCAAGTTGGATGGACAGGTTTGAGCAACAGGAACTCCATTAGAGCATACATAGAACTGATTGCAATTATCGTGCGCGATAAGTTTTCCTTCGGAATTTGGCCAAGAACAAAGTTTTGGAGCATTTCTTGGATTACATGCACAATCATCAGGGACGATTCTGTTACCGCAATTTACATTGTAGGGCCAATCACATTGTTGATTCTGAGGATTGAATAAAAGGCCACCGTGGCATGGACGTGGTAGTGGGAAGCCACCATCACAAATGTAATATTGGTCACAGTATTCATGTGCCACCAAAACGCCATCAGATCCACTGCCTGCACAGATGGAAGGAGCTTGGCTAGGATCATCATGCACTTCGTTGTTATTGTTGTCGTCATCCCCACTGTCATTACCGCTATCGTTGTCGCGATCTGGTATCACTCTGTCACCACAATCCACATTGTATGGCCAGTCGCACTGCTTAGTGTAAGCGTTATATAAAAGAAGTGAGTTACATGAAAAAGTGACCGGTCTGCCGTGCTCGCACACGTAGTACTGGTTGCAATTTTGGTGAGCAATGTGAATGCCAGTAGAGTTTTCGCCTGCACAAATAGCTGGAGCATCTTCTGGATTACAGTGGTTACACGGGCCAGGACCAACGTCATCGTTATTATCATCTGGCACAGTTGGTTGTGGGCCTTCAGTTGTATCATCAGGATCGGGTATTATTCTATCACCGCAATCAACATTATGTGGCCAGTCACATCCAGGAATAAATGGATTGTAAAGTAAATTGGAAGGACACCTAAATGGAATTGGCTTTCCGTTATCACATTTGTAGAACTGATTACAATTTTCATGGGCAATATGAATTCCGTTGGAGTTAGCATTGGCACAAATAGATGGAGCTTGATCAGGATCACAATTGCATGTGTTGTCGTTTGGCCTGTCAGTACAGTCTTCTGGACTGCTAACATCGTCATCTGGTTTAGGCAAGTCGTCAATATCAGAGCTTTCGCTGCTATCTGGGTCAGGGGTTAGGGAAGTTGGAGATGGAGTTGATGGCGCTGGAGAAGTTGGAGATGGAGTTGTTGGCGCTGGAGATGTTGAAGATGTCGTTGTTGGCGCTGGAGATGTTGGAGATGTCGTGGTTGGCGCTGGAGATGTTGGAGATGTCGTTGTTGGCGCTGGAGATGTTGGAGATGGAGTTGTTGGCGTGGGAGATGTTGGAGATGTAGTTGTTGGCGCTGGAGATGTTGAAGATGGACTTGATGTCGCTGGAGAAGTTGGAGTTGAAGTTTGATTAGAATCTGGGATAACTCTATCTCCGCAGTCAACGTTCTCGGGCCAGTCGCATTGTTCAGTGTAGGGGTTGTATAGCAAGTTTCCGAAGCAGTATAGAGCAACGGGTTTCCCATGATCGCATTTGTAGAACTGATTGCAGTTTTCATGTGCAACTAAAACGCCATCTGATCCATCCGCTGCACAAATAGAAGGTGCCTCGTCGGGTCTGCAGTTGCATGTTCCGCTGCCTGGAGTGGAGGATCCTGGATTTGCAGTTGAGGATGGTGCTGGAGCTGGAGTTTGACTTGGATCTGGAATAACTCTGTCTCCGCAGTCAACGTTCTCGGGCCAGTCGCATTGTTCAGTGTAAGGATTGTATAGCAAGTTTCCGAAGCAGTATAGAGCAACGGGTTTCCCATGATCGCATTTGTAGAACTGATTGCAGTTTTCATGTGCAACTAAAACGCCATCTGATCCATCCGCTGCACAAATAGAAGGTGCCTCGTCGGGTCTGCAGTTGCATGTTCCGCTGCCTGGAGTGGAGGATCCTGGATTTGCAGTTGAGGATGGTGCTGGAGCTGGAGTTTGACTTGGATCTGGAATAACTCTGTCTCCGCAGTCAACGTTCTCGGGCCAGTCGCATTGTTCAGTGTAAGGATTGTATAGCAAGTTTCCGAAGCAGTATAGAGCAACGGGTTTCCCATGATCGCATTTGTAGAACTGATTGCAGTTTTCATGTGCAACTAAAACGCCATCTGATCCATCCGCTGCACAAATAGAAGGTGCCTCGTCGGGTCTGCAGTTGCAAGTTCCGCTGCCTGGAGTGGAGGATCCTGGATTTGCAGTTGAGGATGGTCCTGGAGCTGGAGTTTGACTTGGATCTGGAATAACTCTGTCTCCGCAGTCGACGTTCTCGGGCCAGTCGCATTGTTCAGTGTAAGGATTGTATAGCAAGTTTCCGAAGCAGTATAGAGCAACGGGTTTCCCATGATCGCATTTGTAGAACTGATTGCAGTTTTCATGTGCAACTAAAACGCCATCTGATCCATCCGCTGCACAAATAGAAGGTGCCTCGTCGGGTCTGCAGTTGCAAGTTCCGCTGCCTGGAGTGGAGGATCCTGGATTTGCAGTTGAGGATGGTGCTGGAGCTGGAGTTTGACTTGGATCTGGAATAACTCTGTCTCCGCAGTCAACGTTCTCGGGCCAGTCGCATTGTTCAGTGTAAGGATTGTATAGCAAGTTTCCGAAGCAGTATAGAGCAACGGGTTTCCCATGATCGCATTTGTAGAACTGATTGCAGTTTTCATGTGCAACTAAAACGCCATCTGATCCATCCGCTGCACAAATAGAAGGTGCCTCGTCGGGTCTGCAGTTGCAAGTTCCGCTGCCTGGAGTGGAGGATCCTGGATTTGCAGTTGAGGATGGTCCTGGAGCTGGAGTTTGACTTGGATCTGGAATAACTCTGTCTCCGCAGTCGACGTTCTCGGGCCAGTCGCATTGTTCAGTGTAAGGATTGTATAGCAAGTTTCCGAAGCAGTATAGAGCAACGGGTTTCCCATGATCGCATTTGTAGAACTGATTGCAGTTTTCATGTGCAACTAAAACACCATCTGATCCATCTGCTGCACAGATAGAAGGTGCCTCATCGGGTCTGCAGTTGCACGTTCCGCTGCCTGGAGTGGAGGATCCTGGATTTGCAGTGGAGGATGGTGCTGGAGCTGGAGTTTGGCTCGGATCTGGAATAACTCTGTCACCGCAGTCGACGTTCTCTGGCCAGTCACATTGGTCTTTGCTAGGATTAAACAGAAGATTTCCTGGACAGTTTAAAGCTACAGGTTTGCCTCCTGAACATATATAGTATTGATTGCAGTTCTCATGGGCAACCAAAACTCCTTCTGAATTGTCTGCTGCACAGATAGTAGGGGCTTCACTTGGATTGCAGTTGCCACCGCCTGGAGTGGACGGTGAGGGAGTTGGAGTTGGAGACGGGCCTGGAGCTGGAGTTGGGCCTGGGCTTGGAATAACTCTGTCTCCACAGTCAACATTTTCGGGCCAGTCGCATTGTTCAGTGTAGGGGTTATAAAGCAAGTTTCCAAAGCAGTATAGAGCAACGGGTTTCCCATGATCGCATTTGTAGAACTGATTGCAATTTTCATGCGCAATTAAAACGCCATCCGATCCTTCGGCTCCACAGATAGAAGGTGCCTCATCGGGTCTGCAGTTGCATGTTCCGCTGCCTGGAGTGGAAGATCCTGGATTTGCAGTTGAGGATGGTGCTGGAGCTGGAGTTTGGCTCGGATCTGGAATAACTCTGTCCCCGCAGTCGACGTTTTCGGGCCAGTCGCATTGTTCAGTGTAGGGGTTGTACAGCAAGTTTCCATTGCAGTAGAGAGCAACAGGTTTTCCATGGTCACATTTGTAGAACTGATTGCAATTTTCATGCGCAATTAAAACGCCATCCGATCCTTCGGCTCCACAGATAGAAGGTGCCTCATCGGGTCTGCAGTTGCATGTTCCGCTGCCTGGAGTGGAAGATCCTGGATTTGCAGTTGATGATGGTGCTGGAGCTGGAGTTTGGCTCGGATCTGGAATAACTCTGTCCCCGCAGTCGACGTTTTCGGGCCAGTCGCATTGTTCAGTGTAGGGGTTGTACAGCAAGTTTCCATTGCAGTAGAGAGCAACAGGTTTTCCATGGTCACATTTGTAGAACTGATTGCAATTTTCATGCGCAATTAAAACGCCATCTGATCCTTCGGCTCCACAGATAGAAGGTGCCTCATCGGGTCTGCAGTTGCATGTTCCGCTGCCTGGAGTGGAAGATCCTGGATTTGCAGTTGAGGATGGTGCTGGACCTGGAGTTTGGCTCGGATCTGGAATAACTCTGTCACCGCAGTCAACGTTCTCGGGCCAGTCACATTGGTCTTTGCTAGGATTAAACAGAAGATTTCCGGGACAGCTTAATGCTACAGGTTTGCCTCCTGAACATATATAGTATTGATTGCAGTTCTCATGGGCAACCAAAACTCCCTCTGAATTATCTGCTGCACAGATAGTAGGGGCTTCACTTGGATTGCAGTTGCCACCACCTGGAGTGGAAGGTGAGGCTGTTTGTGTCGGGGACGGGCCTGGGGCTGGAGTTGGGCCTGGGCTAGGAATAACTCTGTCTCCACAGTCAACATTTTCAGGCCAGTCGCATTGTTCAGTGTAGGGGTTGTACAGCAAGTTTCCATTGCAGTAGAGAGCTACAGGTTTTCCATGGTCACATTTGTAGAACTGATTGCAATTTTCATGCGCAATTAAAACGCCATCCGATCCTTCGGCTCCACAGATAGAAGGTGCCTCATCGGGTCTGCAGTTGCATGTTCCGCTGCCTGGAGTGGAAGATCCTGGATTTGCAGTTGATGATGGTGCTGGAGCTGGAGTTTGGCTCGGATCTGGAATAACTCTGTCCCCGCAGTCGACGTTTTCAGGCCAGTCGCATTGTTCAGTGTAGGGGTTGTACAGCAAGTTTCCATTGCAGTAGAGAGCAACAGGTTTTCCATGGTCACATTTGTAGAACTGATTGCAATTTTCATGCGCAATTAAAACGCCATCCGATCCTTCGGCTCCACAGATAGAAGGTGCCTCATCGGGTCTGCAGTTGCATGTTCCGCTGCCTGGAGTGGAAGATCCTGGATTTGCAGTTGATGATGGTGCTGGAGCTGGAGTTTGGCTCGGATCTGGAATAACTCTGTCACCGCAGTCAACGTTCTCGGGCCAGTCACATTGGTCTTTGCTAGGATTAAACAGAAGATTTCCGGGACAGCTTAATGCTACAGGTTTGCCTCCTGAACATATATAGTATTGATTGCAGTTCTCATGGGCAACCAAAACTCCCTCTGAATTATCTGCTGCACAGATAGTAGGGGCTTCACTTGGATTGCAGTTGCCACCACCTGGAGTGGAAGGTGAGGCTGTTTGTGTCGGGGACGGGCCTGGGGCTGGAGTTGAGCCTGGGCTAGGAATAACTCTGTCTCCACAGTCGACGTTTTCGGGCCAGTCGCATTGTTCAGTGTAGGGGTTGTACAGCAAGTTTCCATTGCAGTAGAGAGCAACAGGTTTTCCATGGTCACATTTGTAGAACTGATTGCAATTTTCATGCGCAATTAAAACGCCATCTGATCCTTCGGCTCCACAGATAGAAGGTGCCTCATCGGGTCTGCAGTTGCATGTTCCGCTGCCTGGAGTGGAAGATCCTGGATTTGCAGTTGATGATGGTGCTGGAGCTGGAGTTTGGCTCGGATCTGGAATAACTCTGTCCCCGCAGTCGACGTTTTCGGGCCAGTCGCATTGTTCAGTGTAGGGGTTGTACAGCAAGTTTCCATTGCAGTAGAGAGCAACAGGTTTTCCATGGTCACATTTGTAGAACTGATTGCAATTTTCATGCGCAATTAAAACGCCATCCGATCCTTCGGCTCCACAGATAGAAGGTGCCTCATCGGGTCTGCAGTTGCATGTTCCGCTGCCTGGAGTGGAAGATCCTGGATTTGCAGTTGATGATGGTGCTGGAGCTGGAGTTTGGCTCGGATCTGGAATAACTCTGTCCCCGCAGTCGACGTTTTCGGGCCAGTCGCATTGTTCAGTGTAGGGGTTGTACAGCAAGTTTCCATTGCAGTAGAGAGCAACAGGTTTTCCATGGTCACATTTGTAGAACTGATTGCAATTTTCATGCGCAATTAAAACGCCATCTGATCCTTCGGCTCCACAGATAGAAGGTGCCTCATCGGGTCTGCAGTTGCATGTTCCGCTGCCTGGAGTGGAAGATCCTGGATTTGCAGTTGAGGATGGTGCTGGAGCTGGAGTTTGGCTCGGATCTGGAATAACTCTGTCACCGCAGTCAACGTTCTCGGGCCAGTCACATTGGTCTTTGCTAGGATTAAACAGAAGATTTCCGGGACAGCTTAATGCTACAGGTTTGCCTCCTGAACATATATAGTATTGATTGCAGTTCTCATGGGCAACCAAAACTCCCTCTGAATTATCTGCTGCACAGATAGTTGGGGCTTCACTTGGATTGCAGTTGCCACCACCTGGAGTGGAAGGTGAGGCTGTTTGTGTTGGGGACGGGCCTGGGGCTGGAGTTGGGCCTGGGCTAGGAATAACTCTGTCTCCACAGTCAACATTTTCAGGCCAGTCGCATTGTTCAGTGTAGGGGTTGTATAGCAAGTTTCCATTGCAGTAGAGAGCAACAGGTTTCCCATGGTCACATTTGTAGAACTGGTTGCAATTTTCATGCGCAATTAAAACGCCATCTGAATCTGCACCGGCGCAAATACCAGGTGCCTCTTCAGGCCTGCAGTTACATACAACATCTTTTGGAGTTGAAGTTGTAGATGAAACAGATGCCTGTGTTGACGATATATCGGTTCCATTGCAGTCATTGCCATTTGAAATTGGCCTATCGCCACAGTTAACCTTGTAGGGCCACTCACATCGTTCAGCTACCGGATCGTACAGAAGGTTATCTGGACATTGATAGACAACTGGCTTTCCATTTGCACATTTGTAGAATTTGTCGCAATTTTCATGAGCTACTAATACGTCTTCTAAACCATAGTGAGACTCGCAGATCTGTTTAGCTTCAGAAGGATCGCAGTTGCATGGTTGGGTGCTGCCATCGTAACTATGTGCTAGTGCAACTGCACATAGCAGTACTAATACGGTGTCTGAAACAATATTTCAATATTTTATTGAATAATCATTTGCTAATCTGTGTTCATATTTTACCATTTATCAGTTTTTATAAAAAAGGTGACTGATTTTGATAAATAAATATATATAAAGATACGATCGTGTGCCTATCATATAAAGTAATTAAAAGATAAGTAAAACAGATTTACCAGTTTACTGCAAATCAAAAATGAACTTTTAATGCAAAAATAATAGAATATTTTTGAAGCTGATTCTTAGTATGAATTATAAACACAAGTTAAATTAAATCTTTATTTTATAAAACTGATATATTAATATGTGACATATATTTACTTCATACTTTTATGGTCATCAGCTAACAAGCCTACAATCCTGTCACTACTGTCATGAATAATATGAAAAAAAGTAGTTTTTTATACACTTATAATATTGGTAGCTACAAAATATGCTGCGTCAATTCTAAACCACTACAGGTATCACATTTTTTGTAGACTATTTAGGAAACTATTTATACTATTTAATAGTATTTTCATTTCTGGACTGGAGGGCTCTCCGAAAGTTTAATAAATAATTTTATTCCCACTATTAAACTTCAATCCCACAAGGCCTTGTGATTATTTTTTTGTACATAATACATCTGAATTTAACACTAAAAATATAGTCCTTATGTAAAAATCACCATTGCACTCGAGTCCAGTTTATGCATTAATATCATACTGAATGTCGATCATAATACGCACATAGTATCCGCACTCAATTTATTGAACTATCACTTTGGATATAGTTATGTCAAAAAGAAAGTTTAATTATCATCACTCTTAAGAAATTTAATGTAAATACCAGATTGAAAATACTAATTCGCACTTGGTTTCCACGTATATAATAAGAAAAAAGTAGCACATATCACGACACTTACCTTTCATTTAAAAGATCCAATGAGACTCTGTTGTTTTTGTGAGTGTTGCACTTGAACTGATACGGACTAATTGATTGCACAAATATTTATACGCGTCCCTCTGTTTTGAATATTATTCACAACTGATTATCAGTTAGATTAAATTAAAGCACTGATTTACACCGATTAGCTTGAACGTTACTTTTTTCACTAATCATCGCTAATGACAAAAGAATCGTTCGAGTACTGATGTTAGTAACAAAAGATAAATTGATAATGTTCGATGAATTGTGTGTTGCATGAGGTGCATTAGTTTGAAGAAGGCCAGCGGACCTGCTCGATTAGACGTGTTCGTTTATTTTTAAAATAAAAACATTTTCAGGATCTGGAAATGAATGTGGGGGTTTTAAGTGAGTCAAAGTCTGACACCCCCTCTCGGCCCACTCGGGGCGAGCAAAGTCATTTAATAATTTTCTGCGCTCAATAAATAAGGCCTTTATATTGTCTAGGAAGGAAAAAACATACTTTCTTTCTGAACTGTTTCAAATATATTATAATCATAAAACAACTTTTCATCCTTTAGAGTCTTAGTGTATTAAAGTCAGAAGCCAAAGTTTACGTAAAATCTTATACTATTTGCAAATATCTACAAGCATTTAGGAAAGTGAGTAACATTGTGATATTTTTTATTATAACTTTCGTGAGACATCCTAAATTAATTATTATGCTTTCGGGCTAACTCACGTGATCATTTGACGAGATACTCGACTAGTTTCAAGCCATGCTAGACAGTAGTAGCGCGACAGGCGCCGCGTCACGTGTCGCCGAATACTGCTCATGAATATGGGCCTCTAGCAAGGCCGAAAACATTATAATTAACATTGTCATAACTTTCATGATGAAGTAAATTTATATGTGCAGATCCCATCTCAAGAGGAAACCATTAAAATAACGATAGAAAAGAAAAAAAAAATTAAGTTTAAAAATGAAATACGTATATTCAGCATGACAGTGGTTGCAATACCTATATGAGAGAGAAAACCTAGAGAATTATGACCTGTGACTGCTGATGACGATCGTGAGACGTTGAAGAAGCGTAGCTTTATTAACCACAAAAAACAATTAACTGCGTTTTGAAGGAATCAAACATTCAAGGTTCTCATTTAATTTCATATCTTAGCACCCTAGAATCGTAATAATCTTCACTGTGTGTGGGAATATTTTCATTCCATATTATATGGGAATTGTAACTAAACCGGTTGACAATCTTATATTTGAGCACTTCAAACATGCAGGTGTGCATGTGCCGAGGGTCCTGTCCATGTTCTTCAATCTGTGCATCAGTCATTCATACTTACCAGAGGAATTGATGAAAACGACAGTGGTGCCCATTTTGAAGAACAGAACAGGAGACATATCGGACAAACGGAACTATCGCCCCATCTCTCTCGCGACAACTGTTGCAAAAGTGTTGGATAGTGTGCTTGAGTCTTGTTTGGATAAGTATATAAACATACATGACGCACAGTTCGTGTTTACACCGGGATTGTCTACTGAAAGCGCGATTCTGGCACTTAAGCACACTGTCCAGTACTACAGTGAACGGAAGACGCCAGTGTACGCCTGTTTCTTGGATCTCTCCAGGGCCTTCGACCTCGTTTCGTATGAAGTGCTTTGGAGGAAGTTGAGAGACAGGGGTATACCTGCGGAACTATAGAAGTTATTTCAATACTGGTACACGAATCAGACCAATTGTGTCAGGTGGTCAAACTGTCTCTCAAAGTCGTACGGGTTGGAATGCGGGGTGAGACAGGGCGGGTTGTCGTCTCCAAAGCTTTTCAACTTGTACATAAACGACCTTATAGTCGAGCTCAGCGGCATGCGTGTCTGTTGCCGGGTGGGCGGTGTCTGTGTAAACAACATCAGCTACGCGGACGATATGGTGCTGCTGGGCCCGAGTGCAAGGTCAATTAGAGAGATGCTTAAAGTTTGCGAAAAATACGCTGCATCACATGGTCTTGTGTACAATGTAAGGAAAACCGAGTTCATGGTCTTTAAAGCCGCCGGCAAGTGCCCTGAAACCTTTCCTTCAATTACTTTGCACGGCTCAAATGTAAAACAGGTGACAAAATTCAAATATCTGGGCCATATACTTGTCGACGACCTTAAAGACGATGAGGATGTGGAGAGGGAGCGCAGGGCGTTGGCGGTTCGCGGGAACATGTTGGCGCGCAGATTTTCTCGTTGTACCGATCAGGTCAAAATAACTTTGTTTAAAGCGTACTGCCAAGGCCTGTATACGGGAAGTCTGTGGCTCAACTGCTCGCGTGGGACGTTAGGCGCCTTGCGCGTCCAATATAATAATGTTTTCAGAATGATGTTGAAACTCCCTCGTTTCTGTAGTGCCTCGGGGATGTTTGCCCAATCACATACGGACGACTTTCATGCGATTTTCAGAAAAAAGGTGGCATCGCTTGTGGGGAGGATTCGGGAGAGTGACAACAGCATTCTGAAAGTCGTGGCCGAGGATCCGACAGCTCCTGTGCTGAGGCACCTCATGAGGAATCATTGTCCGCCTGAGGTGCCTCGTAAGTTCATGACCCACTAATGTATGTTGCAATTATTATTACTAATCCTAGTGTTTAAGTTTTTTTAGCATGTAAAATACTACTAACAAAGAAATGGTTCTTTTGATGGCTGAAAATAAACAATTAATAATAATAATTAATATTTAAGATAGGCACATGAGCCCCCCTCTATGTGTATAGTTATAGTATACTTTTCATCACGCTACAATTAATAGGAGCAGAGCAGTGAAGGGAAATCTTGGGTAAGCGGGAGAAGTTACTCTATTTTTAAGCTTCCTACGCGTGTGCGTGTAAAGTTACGTAGAATTCATGTATAACGGAAATGTTTTACAAAAAAAATTCTAAAAAATATTTCACTACAGCATATGTCTATCTTTTATGGTTGACTCATAATAATACGCGTAACTCATGATAGCTTAGCAGTTCGGAGCATTCTGATCCTACATATTCGTTTACTCTTACGTTTATAATACTCTCAATAATCCCTGATAGAAGTTATAATAGTACCCATTAATACCAACTCAATAAAAAATAATGATGGAAATCAATAATGAAACACTATACTTATTCATGAAATACGTGCACCTTTGCGACGCCGTGCAGCAATACTACTGTACTACGTCCATACTGTTGTATGGACCGTTTAGTTATTTTACCCTCTCCTTTAACAGGTGGTCTATACTCTTCAGGCATGAACGTACTTAAAAGTATAACATAATCCATAAAATAGTGGAGAATTCCTTGCGAAGCCGTGGCAGGTCGCTAGTCGTTTATTAGTTTAGTAATCAATAAAAATTAGACCTTTTCCATTTTATTGTCTCCGAAATTACCTTGGTGTCTCACAAATTATAAATATTGAAATCATCTTGCAGATCTATTATTTATTGTGACTCCCTAAGCAAATCCCAGTTATCAGTGCTCTTAAAAAAGTGGAAATTAAATTCATATATGGTTGACATCACACTCGTTAAGAGCCCACACGCCTTTTAAGCCGTAAAAACGTTACATTCTAAAGCCTACCTCATTAACGGTTGATTGTAAAGATTGAAAAAAAAAATATTTATTGTAGAGTCATGTACTACAATGTGAGTAAATTAGATTTTTTTTTAGACCAATCGTTTTTATATTTTACTACAAAGTGGGAAGCACTCATGTAAATCAGTCAATATTTTACACAGAACATGTTATATTATTGGAAAAAGCGGGCAAACGCCCGCGCCAGTCGTGCGTTAGCATGCTCGAGGTTATTGAGGGTACTAAACGCAAAGTGGATTGGTATTGCAGGTGCAAGTATTCACTCTGCGATGACGGTGTATCATATAAAGACCTGATAGCATTTTAGGTAACAATTAAAACTATCTACCTACAACAAGCAGACCCGCTGTCTTACTTACATTTTCTTAAAGTTTTTGCATCTGTTATAGTAGAATATTAACTGTGTAGCAAAACAGACGATTCTTCATTCTACAAAATTTTCAAAGACAAACAAAATAAATCAAGCAATTTTTGTCAAAAGTGCCAGTATGTTCCACAACGGACGGACTCAGATCGAATTCTTCCAAACAACCTTACGAATATGTACCTAGAGGCAGAATATAAAACTGAAAAAAAAAATTAGAAAAATATATATAACGACATTACATTACTCGCTTAACAACTTGTTCAGTGGGGGTCAAAAGTGCATTAGCTCTTTACTAATGCTAAAGTTTCTTATTTTTAGGTCAGAACTTCCATGACTGACTAATTTGTAGCACAGATTGTAAAATGATTAAAAATAGGTTTTTAGAATCAAAAACTTGTAAAACAAAAACCTTTTACTTATTTTCGCATTGGTAGAGTGCAATTGCACTTTTGATCCTAACATTATTCCCAAGGTAAACAAAAGCTATTGTAATAAGTTCATATTAATTTTTAATGCAAATGTTGTTACTGTTGTTCTTAGTCACTTTCGGTGTGCAGTGGATTTCTTGGATGGCTGAGTACTACTTGCATAAATGAGGCGAATAAAACAGGTGCTTACATGAATACAGTCACCTATGAGTAAAAAAATATTATGATAATCTTATTAATTGATTTATTTTAGTTTAACTAGAAATCTATTTAATTAAAGAGAAATGATAATGTCGATCGTAAAAAATCAAATAAAACTATCATAGTTTGGAAAGTATCTCAATAATGTAGCCTTTTTGGTGATCTACGTTATGTGATCGAAGCTAATAAGGGGCTTACCTACTTAGTGCATTTGCATAAAGGTAGAGAACGGTGTCTATAGATGTGGATTCTCCAAAATTTTATATTGCAATTAGACATATGTTTATTCTATTCTTTGTTTAATTTTAAAACGGTTTTTGTTTTCAATAACCGAGTTCTGTTTTATGTTAAAAAATTTTACACTCCATATTGGCAATTACTCGTTAAGTTTTTTGTCCCTGTTTTTTAAATGGAACTATGATTGAACATGAAGGAAGACTTGTTAAAAAATGTTCTCATATGAATAAAATATTCTGTATATATGTTTTGAAAGAACTATGTATAATGGAATGTGCTAGTCGAGTCTTTATAATTTATATTGTAACTAGCTACGCTCGCGCGGTTTCACCCGCTGCATGGCTTCATTTAATCGTAGCGTGATGTTTTATAGCCTATAGCACTCAGGAGCATTGTAGCTATCTATCAGTGAAAGAATTTTGGAAATCCGACCAGTAGTTTCGAAGATTACCCCCTGCATACAAACTTACAAACATACAAACGTACAAATTTTACCTCTTTATATTATTAGTATAGATTTTACTTAAATAATTACAAAAATAGCACCGAAAACTTAATTTACACATTTTATATGTTTCTCAACGTGTAAATAGGTATTTCCCCTATTGAAATATCGCTTAGAATTAGTCCGTACTACACAGATACCAGGTTAATGCCGTTTTCAAGGATAAGATAAAAGGCGAATTGCACTGTTGTGCTAATAAAACTATATCCGAAATGTTCATGGTCAATCACCTGCCGGTGAACTTCTACCACACGTTCTACCTTTAAGAGGCGTCAACTATTTTTTTTATTTTTGTAAGTTTTTTTTTAAGTTTCAGAGTGTAAATTTAGTAGCATCACTATTATATAACCGCTATAGCCAAGAATAGATGACACAGCACTGAAGCACCTATATAATACATTTATTCTACTGGTAAGACAAAGGTTACACTTTTATAGTGTGTGCATTTACCATGTCTTTTTCCTTTGAATCATTAATGCAATAAAACACAATACGCTTGTTTACATACAACTAGGATTTATCTTTCTTGATATCAAAGTTCATTCAGTTCATCATCAAAGATATCAAATTCTCTTTTTATTTTGTTTTTATTATGACTGCAGATTTAATAAATTAATAAAAAAGTCTAGCTGTTATCGTCTGTCAATGTTTCTATCACGGTCTATATTTCTATCATAGCCTTATTTCGCTGTAGGGTTTATTAACATTAATTAGAGATTAATATCTAGGATGCGTAATGTTAATCAGACATTTATTGAGACCTCTTTATAGCTTAAATGTCTTCTTAGTGGTATTATTTTAAGTTTACTTTAGGTTTTATAGGCAAAAAATTAATTATTTGAATTGGCCTTATTCGGTAACCCATTTTATTTATAAAATTTATATACGAGTACTTACGCTGCACTATATTTCTAGTAAAGAAAAAATACTAACAACTCTAAAATGTTTAAATGAAGTGTTTAAAAGTTAAATCAGCTTCGTAGCGCAACTTCGTAGCCTGTCTACGGCGTAGTCACTTTGCTACGTACTCTCCAATGATGCCGTTTTACACTATTTGGATTTCTTTTTGTTTATATGAAACAAGATATATAACTAACTAAAGGATGCCAAACAAAAAAAAAATAGATCTCTATATTACAAAAACCGCAGTTTTTCTAGCTGTCTTTTGTTTAACCAAGTATTTTTTATATTTTTCTAGTTACCTGAACCTGAATCATATCTTTCGGTTTTATTGCTATCGTATATTATTATTAAATTTTATTGCACTTTTAATTATTCTTCATTTCAAAACTAATATAACATCACCCCGATACTCTTCCAGTTATGGAAATGATTATTTATTAGTTATCTTGAAATTGTCAAGAACAATCGCACTTTTCATTTAATGTTAATCGCACTTTTCATTTTTCTCGGACTCTCTGAAACTTAACATCGATAGTGTGTCAACATTAACGGACTCCTCTATCTACGTTTCAGGCATTGCATGGTAGTAATACAACGCTTAGTGCGCATTAGTATTTATTTTTAAAAAAGTTATTGTTTATTTTTATACTTTATCAGACTTTTACAATAATAATATATCAACTTTATTTTACAATATATAGACGTCATATTTCCAACAGGCAATCTTTTTAGGCATATCGTAGAAGGCTATTTAAAAAAAAACATTCCGTCGTGCACGTCACATTTAATGCACGTGTTATCTTGTTATCAACTAGACGTATACAACGTGACCTTTAAAAGTAATGTTTGATTTCAATAATTTTCCTTTTGTGGTTTTATTTAGTTTGTAAAATAATATGACCACATTTATGGTTTTATAGTTTTTATTACATTCTGTTTAGCAATATACATATTTACCTCCAATGTTACCAAATTACAATAACCAATAAAATATGATAGCAGTAATTCCCGAAAAAGTACTACTTTTGTAATTTTCGGTAGAATCAAAGACTTATACTTCACGATTATTCTTGCTTATCTGCCATTATCTGTTGCCGAAGATTGCAATTCCTTGATAAATCAGTGCCGGAGTGCAACTAGCGAAGGTCATATTTGACATTGAAACTTTGTGTTTTCTCAATTAAATATGGTGTAATATTTTATATACGGCGACATTTTATAGATAAAAGGCAAGGCAAAATTTGAGTCACTAGGGCCTCTTAAATTAAAACATCAAATCAACAAATTCGTTAGTTGACCTTAATGTCCTAAATTGATGAAGTGTTGTAATAGAATTATTGATTTAAGAAAATAAAACCTATATCTATCTAGATAAAATATGAATTAATGTAATATTCTCTCGTGCAAGTATTTCCTATCTAAATAATCGCCCGATAATTGTTCAGAATATAAGTCTTTTAACGATAATACAGTAAAACATCAGCTTTGCACTGATTTGCAAATAAGCAAAATATGTATTTTAATTCATAAACTACCTAAAATTTGTATTAATGCATAAATATGCGTCACACAGGTCATTTATGGGTTTGTCTTCTTTCATAGTTAAAAAAAAGGACTTCTTTGAAAGACATTACAGTTGCTTGTTATTTTAACAAGGTTTAAATTGAAAAATACGCGACTCTTTATCGGACCTATTGATAACTATCATTGATCATTGATATACTTCAGGTGTCTTCAACGCCAAACAAATATAGAAACATCTAGAAAAAATTTGAATTTTGTTTTCAATTAAGTTTTTCAGGTACTTCGGTATCGTTCCGCGAAGGCAACGAAAAGTTAATTTATTTTTGTCACAACGTTATTGTACACATTTCGGAAGGAACACTTTTAAAATCGGACCAAAGTTTACGGCTGATGAGCAGAGTATAACTAAAGAGATATTAAGATTGAGTGAACATTAATTATAGCTTTGTAGGTTTTTTATATTATTTATTTTTAAATTAAGGTTTCGGATGAAAACACAAGATCTAGCGGGGGTTCGGGAACAACTATTGAAATTTAACCGTATAATAATTGACTAGGTAAAACTGGGAATAACTGTAGTAAAGTTTAGTATTAAGTTAATTTTGTAATATGGAGTTTCTGGAAATCCGTAACAGATAAATAACCACACGATGACATGATTGATCATTGGATGGATCATTGGATGGCCATACCAGAAAAGTCATGAGTACGGGACTTCAATAGAAATGTATGATTTCAAAAGCAATGACGATGGCGTGGCGATCTTTAACTACTTTTGGTGGACAGTACTGCACATACTACCTACCTATATGTGTGACAAAAAGACATACGTATGTTTTAGGAACTGCCCCTGTTGTTATTTGCTATATTACAAAAACAACTACCTACCTACATTCATACAACAATAATAAGGGTTAATAAGAAGGCATCAAGTTCATACTTGTCTTTATCTAAGTTAACAGGCAGATAAAAAATCGGGCAGGAGGGCAATATAAAAAAATGGACTTTACAAATGCAAATATTTATTCATTGGAATAGGTAATTTCAGTAAATAACAAATAAAGGTGATAATGAAAACAATTTGTCACTTCTATGATGATGAATTAGTAATGTAGAAATAATCGAGATAAGATAGTTATCATTGGTTCACGGTTAAAAATAAAGTGGATAAAATTTAATGCATTCCTTTGATGTACCTGTCGATGATGCCGCTACTTTTAGCAATATCAACTTGGTACCTATTCAATTTGTAAATATATATGACGCTAACCGCTGGAAGTTCCCTTCGACGATTTCAATTTAATTTCGTCTTTGATAAGATTTTAAATAATCATGGCAGTTTAAATATAGCATTTTGTAGCTAATGATTCAATATCTCGTACAATAATACCGCAGTTAAAAAAATCACCCTTCTTACAATAATAATATGATGTAATTCGATGTTAAACTATTTATTTACAGATTTATAAAACTCTTGCCGCCTAGGGATACCTATTTTTTAGTATTTTTTTTTTATATGTAATAGGTCCTAATCTCATAAAAGGTTTGAGTATAAATGTAGCAATCATTTGAAATGTAGGACGTATACTAACTGGCCCAATCCTTCCCCTTCCCCATTCCCTCCTCAATCCCCATATTCCCAAATCTTGAAACTCCAAAAGACCGGCATTGCACTGGTAAGTGTTCTCTGGTGTTGCGGATATTCACGAGTAGTGCTGATTGCCTAACACCGGTGATCTGCTGGCTTACCATTCAATTACATGAAAAAAAAAACAAATTTTACGAAAATTCATGTGAAAATTGAATTTAGCGAAGGCCTTCGATTGGGTTTGTCACAGAACGCTTCTTTCGAAGCCACCTTTTTATGGGCTTGCCGAGAAACTGTGTAAATGGGTCTCCTGCTTGCTTACAGACAGACGCATAAAGGTCACGGTCCACGGTGAATGCTTTGATTACTTGCCTGTGTTAAAATGAACGAAAGCTATCGGCTATCGGCCACCCTGTTCCTTCTCCATATCAATGACATGTTGCAAATCAGTGGTATTTACAATTATGCAGTTGATGCCTTTTACACCAGCCGTGGTATATTTCTTGATAAAACGTCATAGAGAGTCGAAAAAGACTTGTGTCTGAAATCGAGACCTCTTTAGAGAAAATCTCAGAATTGGGTAGATTTCATTCAGTCTATTTTAAACACAGAAAGACACAGGTCTGCGTGTCCACCGCTATAATGCTGCCGTTGGTCGTAATCTCCTCAATTTCAGACCGCGCTTCTAACATCCTCGGGCGGTATTGGGATACTTCGTGTCGACAAATCGTTTCAGCATTCAGCGACGAGCTGTTCGAATCGTTGACTGCCCTGTTATCCCGGACCGGTTCGGCTCTTTGGCACTGCGTAGGGATGTAGACACGCTACATGATCTCTATCGCATATACGGTATATCACGGGGAGTGGTTTGAGGACTTCTTCGGTGGCCCAATCCTTCCCCTTCCTCAATCCCTCCTCAATCCCTAATTCTCCAAATCCCTAATACCTAAAAGGTCGGCAACGCACTCGTAACTCGTCCGTTGCGAGTGTCCATGGGCGGCGCTGATTGCTTACCATCAGGTAATCCGTCTGCTCGTTTGCCGACCTATTACATAGAAAAAAAAATTATCTTCATCTTTTCGCCATAGACCCAGCAAAAAGTTTTCTTTCCCATCAAATATACGGTTTAGATGGTTGGCAATTAACAACTCTGCGATTTACGTAAAACTTTCACCCCGCTCAACATAGCTTGGGAATGATCTGTCGGCGGCGGTATTACCGAACCTATACGACCTTCAAACCTTCAAGAAATTAACGTACCTACTCCTTCTAAAAATGCCGGAAACGCGCTAGGGACTCCTCTAGTGCCGCAGGTGTGCAAAAAATATTACTTACACTCAGGTAAGTGTTATTTTTACATGAAATTTTTAGGTATTCTAAAGTGTAATAAGGTGTTTTTAATTAATCTGAAGAGAAAGTAAAACCTAGCCTGAAAATAATTAATTATGATCATGGACACATTGATTTCGTAATTCCGATAAAGCGTCACTTGACTGAACGTTATTTAGCAAGTCACAGTTTATTTTAATTATGAATTATATTTTTCCTTATACAAAATAATGTATAGGAAACAGTGAAATGCACACCTTTTTTCTCTTTGAATCAACCGTGATCCGCTAAATGATAATCGTAAAAATCGCTGTTTTGATTGAAAGGATAGAGGATCTGATATTGAATTATTACGCGCTGAGTGTAAGCGCGTTTCCTTACTTTAGGTATGTAGTTATCAAAAACGTAATAATCTGATTAGATTTAATCATAATATATCGCTGCTGTAACAGTACAGAGTTTAATATGTTCAAAGCAAGTGAATTTTAGGGAATCATTATACAGTCGCTGATTAAAATTTGTAAATCGTTTTATTTGCTTCTTTCTAAACTTATTTTGCCACAGGTTGTGATATATGTATGTACTACAAATTAATATTAGAATATTTAATATTCTATTTTCCCAAAATAATTTTATTTAAGGCAGGAATAACGGGATAAGTTTTATTCAGTGATTATTTATTTATTTATTCGTTTATGCACACCAAATATGATTTTTTTATAATGAAAAAGAGGTGCAATGGTACTGCATTCTACTAGAGGAATTTCTTCCTGCAGACCCGTGGCAGGAAAAATAATACAAGACACAGTGTACAATTACGAAACAAAATAATGGAAGAAAATTTAGTTTCGATAATTGTTTTGCCAATATGGCACTTATCTGACGAAGAATGTTACATTTATAAATATAATAAATAATCAAATCTATATCATTTCCTTTTTAAAATAATAAACAGATTTTCCACAAATTACGTGTTAAATTAAAGTAAGAGTAATACTTAGGTACATCATGTTTTATGTAATAGGTCGGCAAACGAGCAGACGGATTACCTGATGGTAAGCAATCAGCGCCGCCCCTGGACGCCCAATGGAGGAGTGACGACTGCGTTGCCGACCTTTTAGGGATTAGGGTTTTGGGCATTAAGGGATTGGGGAGGGACCGGGGAGGGGAAAGATTGGGCCTCCGGTAACCTCACTCACACGGCGAAACGCTACATCATATATAATAATCATATTATTATATTTAAGCTATTGAGTCCGTCATTGAAAAAAATCTACAAATACCTTTTTAACTGGTCCTTAGGATTCCGTACCCATAGAGGAAAAACAGAAATCTTAATCCCAGAAGTCCGTCTGTCTATTAACAGGATACTTTGCACCGTTATGGCCGTAATAGCTAGACAGTTGTAATTTGGACAGATGGTGTATGCCTGTTGCATCGATAAGAACAGAATAAAAAATTATAAAGTGGTATGCCAAACAACACACTTGGTATTATTACATATAAAATCGTCCTTTGCAGATAGCCTGGACGGACTGTTCCACACCAATATTTCGATCTTCAAGGAAATTCATATACGAGATAGGTTATCGTCGATTGTGCAGTTGCGAATACCTACTGAAGTTCTTTGGGCATAATTATCTAGAAGTGTGGACACGTATTTTTTATTTTCTAAAAAATCTGGATACTTCGCCAACAGAAGCCGCCCAAGCTGGATTCTGGACTTAACGTATTGTGGCTCGAACATCGCATCTAAGCCTGTTTATAGATTCTACAATCGATTTCGAGAAACTGGTATGTTCAATTGTTTCACGCGCCGTTATGGATCTGGCAGAAATCAGGTCACTTCTGAGAAAGACGATCGATTTATTGTAACAACTTCTTTGCGGAACCGGCGTTAATGCATTTCAACTGCAGCAGCAGCTTCAAGTTGTACGAAAGTAAGCTGTAAAAGTCCCTGTAAATGACTCTATCATTAGGAGAAAGTTGAAGGAACGTGGACTGGAACCACAGAAGCCAGCAAATTGACCGAAATTAACTGCAGACCATCGAAGAGCACGCTATGATTTTACACGCGAGTACCTAAATTGGTTTTTGGTCTTCAATGGAGCAAAGTGTTCTCTTTTCTTATATCAATGTAAAATCATGCTCTATGGTAACGACGGAAGAAACGAGGTCTACAGAAGAGATGGAGAATGAATAAAAAGTGTAAATTACATTACTTGCCAGATATGTAACAACGTTTTTTTACTTAGCTAAGTGATATTGGTAAAAAACAGATTTTATCACCACATGACAGTAATTCCCAGTAAAGATTTGAGTAAGAACCAAGTGCTGCATATCTATGATTAACTTTATTGATTGGAAGTAAAATTTTCCGATCACGTGGCTCAATATTACAGGTAGTAGTTCCCACATAATTATTTTAAATCTGTGCGCACACCTAATCAAGATAAACTCTTGGGTCTTTTTCGAACAACATTTTCAGCGGAAATGATATTGGAATTCTAATCAAGCGTCTTGCCAGCTAAATAAATAATACTTAAGTACCGGATGTCAGATAAATTTTTTTGCTTGGGGCCAGTACATTCATCAATATGTGCAAATTGCCAATAATATTTTCTAAATTATATAATTAAGCCTTTGACTGCCGACAAATTCTGTTGAAGGCTAACCCTCCGCTACCGTCAGACAGCATTGTCCGACATGGCGTTCTAAGTGTTAACAAGTGTATCCTGACTTTTTGAATAGTAATAATTGTCGTGAGATATTCATACATTTATTGAAAATAACGACGTCTTCGCCGCCACGCTGCTTAAAAATAATAGTCCCGTTGTGACTTGAAACTAGTAGAGCATCTCTTAGTTTATTAACCTGAGTAAGTTGATATTTTCATTAAATAAAGTATCTTGTATGTTTAACAGTGTATAATAAAATAACTAAAAATATAGCTAATTTATTTGGTTAATAAAACATTGGAATTACTAATTAACGTGTTCTTTACACTATTTCTGCCCACTCTGATAGTAATATAGTAACAAATAAAGTTTCTTGTAAGCAAGTTGCAATTCAGCTTCCGTATTTTGCACTCCCTCTGAGCCAAATCCAATCCAAAGCTGAGGCAGTATGGTCCGTCCGTTGAAGCATTTCAATTGTAATATACGCATAAGATCTGACGCATATGAATACTGCTACAAATCTGTTTTTGTGACTATTACGTACCATAGTATCATACTTTCATGGATTGGATGCGAATGGAACTTAGTACTTAGGAACTTAGAATAGCCCAAAGCCCGTAACTACACGTTATGATGTTTCTCCAATATAAAAATGAAATCAAAGTCCAAAACACCTGAAACACACTGAATTAGTCAGTCAATAGTTATGTGAAGTGTTATTTCATATACATATCGATTCTAAATAGACATTTGATAACAAACATTAGATTAATATTAGTATTCTCGATAACATTTTCATTAGACGTCCAAAATGATTGATGAAAAAGGGAAAGAATTAAAATCTATCGATGGATGTACCCAAAAATATTCTTTATCAGTTAAGAATACAGGTACTATTGTTAATTACGCTGAAACGAAAACGTAATCTATGAGTAGGCGTAGAAAAATAATAAACAGATTTATTTATTTTGATTTTAATCCTTCTATATTTTTACTATCATTATATTTTATCCTGTTATCGGTATTAGTAGCAACAAAGCACCGTCTGGTTGTACGCACCCAAGGCATAATGTACCGCGACCTTAGCCGAGCTCGTAGCAGAAGAAGGAACGGGGTGGTTTTTAGTAAGTAAGTCTGACACTCTCTCTTGTCCCTCCCAGCACGGGAAAAGCTATTTGATGGTTTTGACCCATTAAAAAAACAAGTTTAACAAGAATGCGTTGTCAACCATTTACAAGAGATTGCATAATTACGCTACCATTTTCGAGGTTATGCTGATTTTTACCGTAATTGTTTGCAAAAACCTCCGAAGGTAGCCGTTATAAAATAACAAAGCTGCTGATTTGGCTGGCCAAGTATTTCCTCTCAAAAACATAATAACTATTGAATAAAAATTTAAGTGTAAATTCGATCATTTCCGTTTTTTAGCAACTTTAATGTATGTAGATAAAAGATCTGAGATAAAATAACGGTAGATAAATATCACAACGCCGAATCACTGCAATTAACGTAGTTGTGATCGCGATATCGATTATTATGAAAAACAAATCTGATTGCCACTATGTAGCTATTTATGATCATGATGACACTTACTACGATACTTACTTTATAATTCATAAAGCATCAGTTTTATTTGACATCATATTTTCATCAAAAATCCCTTGACGCATACTGAAATGTAAAACCACTTCAATTAGAATAAGAATTAGACAGATTTTTTTAACGTTGCCCCACAGTATGATTTTCTCCTGTGTACGATTACAGACATACAAACAATATCACAAACACATGGCACCCAAACCAGGAGCAACAATTTGTGGATCACACAGAGTTGTTCCGTGCGGAACCGAACCCGCGACACGTTGCACGGGAGCCAGTTGCCCAGCCACCGCACCAACCGTGCATTTTGGTCGAGAGATAATCTCCGACCACCGTAAGCGCGGTCGGCGGGTAAGGGCCGCTCGCCGCCCGACCAAAACCAGGCCCGAGCCTACGGCGCGTAGCGTTCCGCGCGCGCCTCAAAGAGCCAATAGACCACCACAGACGGGGCCCTAAAGGGCTGATGTTCTGCCGGGGTTGCGGGGTAAGCGCAATGAGGCACCGCGACCTCGGTCCAGAGCAGGAGATGGAACAGGGGGGTTTTTAGTCAGTAAGAGTCTGACACTCCCTCCCGCCCGGCCCTGAGCGAGAGAAGTCATTTGATGATTTTCCCCTCACAATTAAAAAAACCGTGCATTTTGTTAACAGTTCGAATTTTGTAAAGACGATTGTATGAGATTTTCTCGCTCCCTGCAATCATATTGAAACTGGTAAATTTGAAAATAACCTAGGGCTATACTAGTAAAATAATATAGGGTTCTTGGTGTTACTTACCTGGTATACGACAATATCGAGACAGACCTGCAAAAAGGCGGATGAATAATGATCTACGGAAGGTAAGCGATTGGTGATTTTAGTATAAAAGTCCGCTTTATAAGAAAATGGCGCAGCCCAGATTGAATATGTAGTCTAATGGACTAATTTGATATTTTTCTCGCCGACGGAGGACGTGAAGACGACGTGGCGTCTCTCAAGCCAGTCCTCAAAGAGGGGTCTTACTGCTGCTATAATAGCGTGCCCGGCTGTCGGTCGCGACAGTCGCTGCTTCCACTCAGCCATGACTTAATGATAGATTTAGATTATTATCAATCAGTTTTAATTTTAAGGTACCTAAGCACTAGATCTACCTAGACACTACACCTACCTAGGCAATAAGTGAATGATATCGTCGCCTAATATTGAAATCGCACCCCAGTTATCTGCAAAAAAGATGTCCATGTAATTGCATCTATAGCATCTGTTGGCATTCCAAGAAACAAATAAATAGGTCGGACGAATCCTACTGATATAATAAATGTTAAAGTTTGTTAGAATGTATGGATGTATGTTTGACACTCTTTCATGCAAAACCGGCAAGACCGATTTGGTTGAAATTTGGAGTGTGTGGCTGGACTTTGCTGAAGTAATATCTGCATTTTGCCATTTGCATTCAAAATATTTTTTTGCTTTTATTCCAACAACAACAACAGTGTTAATTTAAAACAAACTCTTTTAGTCCATCTTACTCTACCTAGCAAGCAGATTTACGTGCTAAAGTTTATTTTCATAAATCACTTATAAGTATATTTTTTTGTGATAGGTGATGTACATATGTGATAGGTTCAAACGAGCAAACGGATTATCTGATATAAAGCAATCAGTGCCGCAAATGGACACCTGCAACAACAGAGGAGTTACGAGTGCGTTGCTAACCTTTTGGGAGTTAAGGATTCGGAGATTTTGGGATTGGGGAAGGGGAAGGGTTGGGCCTCCGGTAACCTCACTAACACGGTGAAACACAACACTGGTTGGTTGGTTGTTTCACGCTGGTTTTCCGTGAGGCCGTGGTACCACTCTGGTCGAGCCGACCCATTCATGCCGAAGCATGGCTCTCCCACAATTAAATGTATATTTAAACAACAAACAGGAAATTATAAAATCAACCAATATTACTCATGAATAAAGGGTATCCAACTGTTTTACTGACATTCCTGTCAACATTTGTCAAGTTTGACAACATAAGCGGCATGGTTGCAATTCAGCAATTTTTCACGGCATCACGAGTAAGTCGGAATCCGTAGGTTATTGTTTAAATGCCCTATTATTTGTGGGTGCCGCCCTTCCCAGAAATGATGAGGCGATCATTGCCACTTACCGACCTAAAAAGAGCAACATTAAGTTACTCTTTCACACTGCTATTCTGTGTCAGAGTAGTGAGTTCCAGGTTTTTTTGCAAGGTTGAGCCCCGTCTCACTTGAACAAGGTGTGAACTGAAGCAGCTAGAATCTAAACTGAGTCTAGAGTTTGACGTAAAATTAAACAAAAACTTAACTTTAACTAGTAAATATATTCATAAAAGGATACCCGATATAAAGATAGTGGTTATTGAGTTATCATTGAATAAAACAAATCAAATTTTTTGACTGTGTAACTCTAAAGATTTTATCTTAAAGGATTAATTGACGCTGTTGGTAGGTAAAATCAAAATAAATTAATTTTGTTTGGATTTTAGTAAAGTACTGATAATTTCGTCACTAATATGAATAGATAGTATCCAGATGGAACGATAAAAACCAAATAAATGATAATATCCTCAATACGCTAAACGCGATAGCATTTCTTAGAAAATAGGATTATTCCAAAATATGTAATTGATGTGAACTTTGCAATATTTGTCAAATTTTATATAATGTATTTGATAGCAATGTCGTGCGATGATCCCAAAATATAGTATATTAAAGGTAATTACAGCTTGCTGGAATGGCATACTTAAAATAACTACATAAAAAATGTAATGCAATTTTTATCTTTTTATCATACGAGTAGTCCGGAGGACTAAGTAATAGGTATTCTAAGAAGGAAAGTTCTCGAACTTTACATTCTACATCAGTTTTGTATTTGTAATGTACATATAGCAATACCTATTAAAAATTTGATTGCTTTTAAAAAGCATCAGGCGCTGCTACATGTCATCTTTTATTTTTCTGTAATATTAGAATAAGTAGTATAGTTTTTCTCTCAAGTAAAGATCTAAAGCAAATGCGTTTAAAATGGCTATTTACAATAATTGTCCCATTTTTATTATTACAGTTTTTTTAAATGATGTGCCCTGACTTTTGCGGATTTATTTTATCTGTTCCTCAAGCTTGTAGTCAGGTAGGTACTTCGATATAAGCTTCAGCATGCATTTAACCAATTAATCGTAGTAATTCACGACACAATTAGTGCGCGAAGGCCGACTTTCGCTTGGGGTTTGATGAATTAATCTGTGATTGACTCAAAACATTTTTAATTGTAATTATTTACCTACACAAATATGATTTCAAGACTCAGAGTACTAAGTACATTAAGTGCATTTTGCACTTCTTGTAATTTATATAAAAGAAAAAGAAAACAAAATATTATATAAGTTATCTGTGTAAAAATGAATTAGAAAAGTACAATCAATTTAAAGATGTAAAACGGAACGTTACACGTTACACGTCAAGTGGTTTTGGTGCGCGGCAAGTGGTGTGCGCAGGCGCGCGTGCTCACGTCACGACATCGGCGTCACCGCACTCCGGCCGCTCGACCCCGCGCACGGCGCACCTCGCCCCGCGCGCCGCGCGCGCTCTCTCACTCAGTGATAAACAAACCTTACCGGTGCCTTCTTGTCAGACATGCTGCGAGTTTGACTTCCCGCCCGGGAACACAGATCAGCCTTCATGCATCTTTGTTTACATACAACACAGCACAAGTGAGCCCCAGTGATCTAGTAAAGTGTGTACCGTCTGTCTAAGTGTGTTTCAACCATATGACCTCGATGGCCTCTTGTTGCAGATGTCAGCCGCCGCCGCACGGACTTCGGCGGTTTTATCACATTTTAGAAAATGACTGAAGGCCTCCTATTACATCATGATAAGCCGGTGAGTGTTCGGATAACAGTTAGTGCACGATGACCCGCAGGACTGTCAATGCACGCTGCATCTGTACCACTATCGAAAATGGCATGCGTCACGCCATTATGAACCATGTTACCTGCACGCAGAGTCGGTAACCGCTTAATAATGTGTGTTGCAGATCTTCTACGGAATTAGAAGTAACGTTGAGAGCGTTTATTGACCGTGAATTCGCGGATTGCCATGAAAATTACAAATTCACCTTGTATCACAGTGGTGGTATTGTTTCTGTTCTTGGGCAGAAAGGCGGATAGTGCCTGCGTACAGCATGAATCACACACACGCCGGGACAGTTTCCGAACTTGTTTTCCTCTCCAAAACATGACATTTAAATGACTTTAGTGGATTTTCATGTTCCGGCAGAGGAATGTTCTTGTTTTTTTGTTGTTGTATTATTAAACACGGAATGTACCATGTTTGTGGTTTGTACTCCAAGGTTCTTATCTAAAGATCATTAGAAAATCATTAGGCGTAATATCTTGAAGTCGATTAGTATTCCAATACGTTCGTACATTGGAATACGTAGGGATTTCCTTATCTTGCTTATCACTAGATAGTTACGTTGGCCCAGTGCCTCCGTACAATCATTTTATTGTAATTTGTACTCGAAGTTAATCTGTGAGTTGTACAACAACTGCTTACTTGGGAAATATCATTAACTATACTTATGTCTTCTATCTTTGATTTGATAACCAAGAGCACCACAATTGCGGGCTAAGCAACAAATATGTATTACATACATTAACCTATGCGGAACGATTGACCTAATTTGTGCTGTGGGTGTAAATGGTATCTAATGGCATGTAACGTTAGAAGGATAACAGACACACAGTATTGGACCATCCAATATATTATGCTTGAATAATTTACAACAAAACCAGTTACTTGCCTTATGGTGGTAATCACCAACTCCATTCATATTAAGAATAAGTTCATAACAAACTCACATCTAAATTTATTACTAGTTAAAGTTGATATGTATAAAAACACATATGAGGTATTTTCCAACCATTAGTTGAATGATGTTCTCCAAAATAAAACCATAGGCTAAAATTTACACAATATTCAAAAATACACACAATCTAAAAATAAATATATGTAGGGTAGGGTCATTCACACGATGTTCATTCACAGGAATACTTTGACGGTTTGACGGACACGTCCGGTCTGAGTTGATTTCATTAAACTTAAATGAAGGTTACCTACATACATCTCCATCACCTGGCGATGGTACTAAGGGCTTACACAATATAATAAAAGTCACAATAATTAAATGTTAATCAAATTGATAAAACCAGAAAACCGCTGTGTGAGCGCGCACCATCGAACAGGTTTTTATGCGGCCGTGCCTTCCTCGTAGGTTGACCTCGCCACTTACATTTCAGCCAGTACACATTAAAAAAGTACTTCTGTGTTTAAGTAGCTGTCAAATGCCGTTATTTGGTTGACATTTTAATATATTATACTGCCTTATTTACTTTTGCTTACAGTTATCAACGAAACAAAATGTTTATGACTAAGGAAATACAGTTTGTATATGTCGTAGTCAACTGGTTTCAGGAGCAATTTAAATAACAATAGAGAATGAAATTAAGTCATTCGATCAAACGACTAGTCGTTCAGGCTGTTCGTTGGATGGCTAATTCACCTATTTCACTGCGACATATACACAAAGTTCAGACCCTACTTCTGTTTTGTTTAGATAGGTAAAATTTCAGAATTACACAGCTGCTGCACTGCTTATTGTGAACAGCTGACTGACAACACACATTTTTTTGTTAGGGTAGAATCATCAAATGATTTCTCCCGCCCAGAGTAAGGCGAGAGAGTGTCAGACTCTTACTGACTAAAAACACCCCCTGTTCCCTCTCCTGCTTTAGGCCGAGGCCGCGGGTCCTCATTGCGCTTACCCCGCAACCCCGGTTGAACATCAGACCTGTACCGCGTCTGTGGCGTTAATTAGCTATTTGAGGCTGACAACACACATTGTCGTCCTTATTAATGTTGCTCCACACTATGGCGTGCTCCTAGGTTGTAGTACATAAGTTTAGTTTACAAAGATTTCATACTCTACACGTGTCGCTTCAGCCGCATCACACGTGTCGTTTTAATAGTAATAGGTACTTATCAGCTGCAAGAAATCGTCTGCTGTGGGCACCGCAGTGTACACCTGCAACACCAATATGCATAATTATTGCGTCATCAACAATAGATATTGAAAGTTATTTACGTGCGTCATCATTTTTTGAAAGCCCTCTTCCCCGAAAATGACAGCGCATATTCTTTGCTATATTCTCCTGGTACTTTTTGCTGGGTAGTACCTACTTTCCCATTCAAGTCAGTTTATTCTAGCAGATATACAGTACCTAGCTAGACTTTACCTCCAATAAACTTTTATAAAAATAAATATTAAGTTTGTCCAACAAAGGCCTAAAATTATTTTAAGAAATTGAATGCCTCCATGCTGTCCATCCCCATCGAGAGTAAAAAATTCTATACATAATATACTTAACAAGCTATTTATTTTAACAGATATTAATCTTCAAAGCAATAAAATAAATAATGAGTTCTACCCATACCAGAGCACGACTATTATATACTTACAGATTTATAATAATTTGATAAAAAGTTATATCTAACTTATACTATACACAATGCGTGTGGTTTTTACTCACTGATATATAGAGGCACACACGTTAAACAATTCAAAACTATTCAAATTATTCTTGTTATGCGCGTGGGCTTGGAGCTCTGAGCTATTCAGTAATCACTTTATGTCATCAGATTTTTAAACCACTCATTTAAGACTAGCTACTTAAGCCAAACCATATTATAATTTAAATTAATAGCATGTTCTTTATTCGTAGCTAATTTGCAAACAAAACCAGACCTAAATTCTTTTGTTTAATTTATTTAATGTAAACATGAAAAAGAGTAACCATGGAGTTTCTTGCTCGTTCTTCTCCATAGGAATCTACACTTTGGAACGAGCAAATAGCTTCACTAGAGGACAGACGGACAGACTGACACATAAAGTTAAACCTTATGATATCTTTTTTGCTTGACGTTCAAAAGTGCCTTTTTTGGTCTATTTGAAATAAAGAATTTGATTTGATTTGATTTGATTTGATTTATTACAAGCGTACCTATAACTAAGATCTCACTAACGATATAAGTAGAAACTGCACATGCCATACGTAACGCTAACCTTTTTAATACGATGTACTCTATGATAGCATAATACGCTTAAACAAATTAAACTAACTATCCAAGAACTGTTTGTGATTAATAAAGCATTTCATTAACTTGAATCCCTGATTCTAAAAAGGTTTGCAACACACTTGCACTCTAGTGACACAGGTGTCTATGGGCAGCGCTGATTGCATACCATCAGGTGATCCATGCTGCTCGTTTGTAGTAGTAAAAAAGAAGAATAATATCGGAGTAAGCATGAACAACAAAAACTAGCACACGATTTGTCACCGAGCACTCGATTAAACTCATAATCTACTACTTGATTTATTAGAATCTTATGCCTTGTTCACCATTGCCTAGCATCCTGTGATAAAACCATAACTCCACTCGTATATTTGTATCTATGTCCTTAAATTAATATTGCGTCAATTCTTGAAGTATTCAGGACTTAGTCGTGTTTTGAAAAGTTTCAGAAGTAAGGTTATTAGATTAAAAGTGCGCTTGGTTTCAATACCTACTTACTTATTAAAACAAAATTCAACTCAATTCAAAAATAAAATTAAATCAATGTTGTCTTGTACCTTGTTAATAAAAGCCAGAAGAAGTTGTTAATACGATGTCAATTACGAAAAAGGATACTAGAAAGTCCTTTGTTATTTATTTTTTTTGTATGATAAATAAAATAGGACTAGGGATAGAATAAGGAGAAAGATAGGACTCGGATTAAACATGTCTAGATATAAAAACTGTATAGGTTAGGGCCGAAAAATATAATCATATCTTAATCTCATTGTTTCATTGTAACCAAATCAAACCAAATCTATTTATCGTTATTCAATATTTTGATATTTAAATGTTTATTGCTATATGTTACATTATTCTTAGTCTTATAGTATTCCTGAAAAACTACGTCCTTAAAGAACAGTAAAGCAGAATTTTATAAGCTGTACATGTACACGTTCTTCCGGGGTTACGGGTGTAACCGGAATATTAAAATGTATCACGGCCTCGGCTCGGCCTGTAGCGGGAGAACGGACGGTGTGTGTTTATAGTCAGTAAGAGTCTGACACTCCCTCTCACCCCACCCAGGGCAAGGCAAGTCATTTAATGAATTTGAAAATGCACCTGTGTACTCGTACCATTATTTACTTATTTAAATTTATGCACAAAATACATGGGTGGGTTAAGTCCCACAGGCATTCTCGCTAGCCAACCTGTGGGTGTTCCAGTGAGAATATGATTGGTGCAATAAAGTAGACAAAAAGAAAAATTGAAAAAAAGTTATTACCTATTTAAATGTAAGTACATACACAACAATATACGGAAAAAAATCAACATAGATTACTAATATAATATATTAGGTGTATATTAAGAAAAAATATGGTTGAAGTCCCGCAGGGTCAGGCACTTATTGACAAAGAAGAGCCACCCGATTCCTTATTCCTTCATCTCAAGCCGGATGGCTTTGTGCAGATGAAGGAATCAAGGAATGAACTTACAAGAATGCACTTACATTCTTGTGCTTTCACACGCAACTCCGGCTGTAACGAATACTAAGGTTTACTTAGGAAAACTGCTACGAAACCCATCATGATGAGTCCGATGGATATTGGCCGCTTTTATTTAAATTATGTAACAAGGACGGACCTCCAAATGCACGTAGAAAGATTAATTAATAATACTAAATATCGATTAATTTGATGAACGACCTACGTGCGTTATGTCTTGCTTTTGTTTTAGATAAGTAATTAAGTTGTTACCGTCGATGCTCATTAATACGAAGCCACTATTTTTAAATATGTAGTACATTAATTAATCCATCACATAAATTTATGAAATGGTAACAAAATTAATTATTTTTATTTAAAAAAGCTGGCAAATCAGACATTATACAAAAAGTTAGTAGTGTAATATTAATAAAGTACGAGTCTTAAAATCGAAGAATTTGTCTTAAAAACACATCTTAGGACTCTCATATTTGGAAAACGTAGACAACTGACTTAGACTTTTCTAAATCTTAGCCAAGCTTTGTTCACAACTCGACAACTTCAAGTGTTATATCGTTGATAATTCCGATTATTTCCTTTTGAGATACAGTCTATAATCACTTAGCCTACAACAAATAATCATTAGTTACCAACTCCAAGAGCCACACCACTTATGATATTTAAGAACAAATCACTTAGTTAATTACGTAAAATTGACTTTTAATTCATTTATGGTATGAGAAGTTATTCGTTATTGTTTCGTCTACCAGACACAGTGAGAGTGTTGAGTGTTGTTGGATAACTAAATAAATACCCTTTTTCCTCAAAAGTTCTATTCACAGTTCTTAAAAAGTTAAAACCAAACCTCGTTTCAAGTACCTACGTAAAGTTAACATATAATTTTGTCTATTTTTGTAAACGTGTTCTATTCCTTTTAGTTTGTATGTCTTTTAAATACTTTTTTATCGTCAACAATGTTTATTGGCTTTATTCCAATTTCAATTTTAACTTGTATAGTATTATAGTAGTATTTATTTTGAGCATTCCTTTTTACTTATAGCTTAAATAGTATACCTACATGCTTATTTTAGACTGATTTATTGAGTCAGGTTTGTGTCAGTCAAGGCTGAGGGGAAATTTATACACAGAGGGTCGGAATAAACAGTTTAAAAAATGGGCATAATTATCTATAGTATTATACTTAATTAGCCCTGAGTGTTTTCCTCCGACGACATAAAGACCGACCTGGTATAAAATAAATACAGGAAAATACACACATATAGCAGTCATAGTCATTGGTGTAGATATACTAATCGAGGAAACTGCCTATTAATCAACCAGTTTGTAACAAATCCGGTTAGATGCCATCTCACACGTTAGTGTGGTTTCGAAAGTTTTCGTTAATCACTGCAGCGATTTGTATAGCATTTTATTACTGATTTTCCGTAAGATTAATGTTCCGCGGAATATCCCTAGTGAACTCATCATTGCTATACAAAAATGTGCCTAGTGAACACATGACTGGTATAGGCAGTACATGCACAAATACAGGTACTTTAATATTATAATATTATATTATAATATTATATAATTAAAGTCTCGTTTTTCCTTGACGGAGTAAGTTACAATCTGTACAATATAATCTTACAATCACAATATTATTAGGTGTTGAACCTGTTCCTGAACACGGGTGCAATTCTAGACTCTGTCTAGACTTCGTGCTCAGTCCCTTGTAACCAAACAAACAATGAAGAAATAACATTTTGTAAAAAAAATTAAAACAAAATATTTTATGTAAATAAAAACTTATTTAAACACAAGACTCGTAGTAAATATCAATTATACACACTAATTAAAATTGTAATTAAAACTTTAGCATAATTTAGGTACCCCACTGCATTCGAAACACGTAAAACTATAAGAATCTTTGATTAGTACGAACTACGCAAATTATATAATTAATAGCACTTTCATTATACATATATAATTGAATACCTAGTCGTATGTTTACATTTTGATATTTATCAAGCAATATGATGATTAAGTGATAGACAACCTTTTGTGACTTATTGTCGATATTAATTTGACTTACAGTATCGAACTACTTTGAGGCTACATTCACTATACAGTTTACAAGTAACACGTGTCTTAGAAACACACGTATACCATAATACCAGTACTCGTGATATTTCCCAAATCGAAGAAATTGTGAACGGAACGCCGCTTACTGAATAATCTTATCTTCAAGCAGAGCCGTGAAGGACGCCAACGAAACAAATGTATGGTACCTATTGAATATTATGTTAGCGATTATGTCACTATCTAATTGAAGTATATCTCTATATGTGCGTACTTCCTATGTGTAATTATAGGCAATGACATTCCGAGGTAGATAATTTTTGGTAGGTAATTTCATTTTCCTGATATGTTTGCGTGAGGAGGCCATCTTGTGGTTTTTGAATCTACCTGTCTCTTTCACTTTAAGGTGTTTTGGAGCGACAGAAATATCATGTATGTTAAGAACATATTAAAGTTATGGTCAAAAGTATTACAAAACCCGAAACCTTCATGAGTTGAATAAATTTACTAACAATAAAAATACTACTATTACAATTAATAAACTTATGTATATATAATGTATATTCTAAAGAATATCTTGTGTAGTGGTGGAAATAAATAAATAACTTCCTTAAGTATCAAACTAAATTCGTAGACGCATGTGCATTGTACACACTTTGGGTAAAATAAAACATGCTGGTCGATAAAATTATCATCACATGAACAGACCTTTGCAGCAGGTAGACTTTTCTCAACAATTTACGCTTGGCAGTTGGATAGGACATGGTAATTTAAAAAAAATCTGATTTATCAAATAGAGTCGTATGTTAAGATGGCCACCCCTGAGAATTCCACAATCCCTGGTTTTTCTCTCCAAAAATATAAGAGCCTTTTGTAGGTTTCCGTAATAAAAAATGGTAAAGTTAAGTAAAGTTTCCTCCGTAATAAGTAAAAGTATATCCTATATATAAACACGGCAAAAAAGTGATGCATACATATAAAAATAAGAGTGACGAAATTTTGTAAATATAAAATTAAATCTTTGGAAAAGCAAGCGATATCGTATTATTGATAGCCATTTTAATTACATTTCTTTGTAATAAAAATTTACATTACTTGATTAGATATGCTTACGGACGTAGTTAACTATAAATAGCAGTGCATTATAGAATTGCCCCCTGAATTATTTATCAGTGAACATGAGGCCGTCCCACCAATACTCATGTTTACTCATTTACCGTTTACTTAGAAATCAATGGATTTGAGTAGATATCTTATCATGAGACTTTCTAGAGAATTTGGTGATGACGCATAAAAAATTGAATTTTCTATTCGTACTTAATACAGTTTAAAAATTTTAAGCTAGGGCCATTTTCTACTGCCTTAAAGAACCAATATACTTTCAGCCAGTGTTACGGATCAAGCGCAATAAGATACCTCAGCACCCACCCTAAAGCTGGAGAAAGGACGGGGGATAAGTCAGTTAGAGTCATTATAATTTATTTGATGATTTTCTTCTTACAAAAATGCATATTTATTCTGCTACGCGTGGCAAAAATATACATAGATATGTAATTATTTCAAATGTAATATTTTCAATTTTTTAGTTGAGATAACCACTTTAAATATGACCTAGACATACACTGCTTTATATATTAGCAGAACACATTAACGGTGTCCGGGTAGATACTGCTTAGTAAAGTGGTGACTTCTGTATTTTAGATACCTAACACAACTATACATTTTATGCACAACACACACACACACAATTAATATGAAACAGAAACAAAGGTACATAGGTGCTGCATATTCCTGATTTGAATAACTTCCCTTATGTAACTTTTAGACGTAGCAACATTTTCCAAAATGATGAAATCCCTTTGGGTGGATTGTATTGGAAATGGGTTATGCTACACTAAATATCATATATTTTGTGTTATATATTTAACCAGAGTTTTCTTACTAACGTCTTAAAATTGCACCACATTTTTTTATTAAATTACGTAAAAAAATAATAAGTTGATTAATATCCTAAGTATGCACCAAGTCAAACGATAAGGGTAAATTAATTGATTATTGATAACATCCTCGAATAACAGATTCGCCCATAGTGCAAAAGCAATATGAAATCAGCACTCGAAGAAACATGTTTTCAATATAAAACCTCTTTCGTATTTATTTAAATAATTCTTCCACGGTTAAAATAGAAGACCGTCCTTGTGATAAAATGTTCTAACATATTTTTACACATGTACCTTCTTTAAAAAAAATATATCTTATAACACCACAACAAAATTACGAACTACGTGCCTATTATCATGAATTCTTCAATGAATATGATACCTACCTGATATCGAAATTCAAATATTTTTTGGTGATCGCATATGTTTTGATTGTTCATCGCCAGAACATTGAACTTCGCAATGTAGGCCATTGCGAAATACCTACCTACAGGCGACATCAGTAAATAATATCGCTTTGTCATAAATACAATATAAATTGAATAACTCGGTTAGATTTATGGTGGTCAACCATAAACTTTTTATTGAATTTTACAAAAGAGGTAAATTGTGTTTTCCTTGAATTTCGTGATAACCTATTGAAGTGACAAGTGTAAGTCAATTCACGCAATTGGATTTATTTAATTGTTTTAGAAGGTACAGTAAAATTATCATAGCTTCGTTGTTAATTGTAATGTTAGAGATGTTAGAGTTGTAATGTAATTTTCGAATTCTGTATTTCAATTTCTCTAAATAAATGTAATAAAAGAGGTCGACTACAAACCCTACAGAATACTTACAGCTTGCAGCTTCTAACTGGTATACCTACTCAGAAATACCGATATCGTGATATTTCAAAAGTAAGCTATCCTTTTTTGTAAACAATTCAATACTCCTGTAGATAAACAAATTTTCTGTCAGAGAAAATAAACCACATATAGAATATGTCAGCTGCTACGAGTTACAAGTGATAAATTGCTGGAGTAGCTATTTATTTATTGATAGAACCGGGGTCTTAATAAATTGCCTTCGGGCTAGTGACAACATTATGGATCTAAGCGATGATTCCTTTATGTTACGTGTGCCTGCCTACCAACAGTTACTCGACATTTTATTGTCATTCTAACATATGTATTGGGTATTTTGGAAGGCGATGTGTGCATATGATTTGTATCCATTGGATATTTTTAGCAAGTAACACAGATATAGTGTAGTTTGAATTTTAAATCATTGTAAATTTCACCGGAAAGAATCATGTCCGCACCGTCAATGTATGTATTATCAGATTATTTGATCTGTTCCACTATACGGGAATGCTGTTATTATTATATCATAAAAGTATTATATTTACATACAATTATTTTTATTATAGATGTTATGATAATAATATGTAAATATAGTTTTTATATTTACAAACTTTAGCATCTGCAGAAAATTAAAAACTTGTCACACCAGTATTTATTAGCTATTAGTAGAAACGTGACTGTTTTTCAAACCTGAATCTAGATTTTGTTTAGACTTAAAAACATATTTGGAACATTAATTTGCTTAAGAGTTCATCGTTAATTATTCATATTTAGTCATAATGAGGAAGCAAATTTACTTTCGAACTCGTTATATAGTTGTGATGAACGTTACCTAGTTACTGACTGATACGGCCGGCGTCGGCTGGCGAACCTGTCTCTATTCATGGCCAAGGCCGCGGCGGTGCTAAATTGACGTAATCTTCTTTGTTTTTGGCACAATTCACACGCCATACTTGGGTTTTTCTTAGCCAATAGAACAGTTGATTCTGTGCAGTTCTTTTTTGATTCAGAACTAAGTTTATTTTCCTATTTTGTCTTCGAATTATACCTTCGTTCTATTTCCACAGCAATTTAATGAAACTAGTTACATTTTAACGAAATATTTTGATCTACCTTCTCTTTTATATTTAGTATTGTATCATCAATGTTTTATTGCTTTCATAACTAGCGAGCAATGAGAGTTACGAAGTTGGAAAAGTAGAGAAAACTGGCGCAATGCGTGGCCACCGTTCTCCTCGAGGTGATGCGCGTGACTGATCAAGAAACATGTAGTAGGTACCACAAGCATGCCGCAAACTACCGTATAACTTGTAGTAAATAGCTCGCTAAATAAATAAATTACGTTTAAGGAAAATGACGATTTACCTAAGTATATTTTGTTCTGTTATCATTAGCGTAAAAAAATATTCTTTTAACAAATGCGTAGTACGTAGAAGATCTATTCTAATCATTTAATGAACTGCGAATTAATGCGTCTCTTGAAATCACTTCTACGTGTTTAACTAAAACGTGTCATATAAGTATCTATATGTATAATATTATTTATCATGCAATTCATATGTACGAACGTCAGAACAATCTTAATGGAGTTAATACAAATTCATTGTGAAGATAATAACGCTTGCGTCTATTTCTTGACCGCTTATCTATAAAGGACAAGGGCGAAGTAATAAATGTCCTATATTTTCCCGCACACACTTCACTTCGTACTAACTTTAATTTCACTTTGAATAAGTACCTACTTATATTATTATTTCGTTTACCATTCACGTTACCTCAGAGCCCCGGTTAGGCTATATCTGTGTACAGTATAAAAATGCACACAATGAAAGTACTTGGATAAAACTTACTATTTTTAAATTACTTCTACCGATCTTCAACGCCACTTTGCGCAAGGCTTTCTTTTACTAGTTTTCTTTTACTAGTTCATGTAAAACGTATCTCCATCCTACCTCTCTTTGACTAATATGTATAGCTAGCTTTCTATTCGCGACTGCCTCCGCAAACTTTAATAAATTATACGGCTAAACCTTCCTATTAAAACACCCTATCAAAATCTGCCGCGCAGTTTCAAAGATCTAAGCCCACCTACATATGAACAAATAACGGGAAGCGACTTTGTTTTATGCTATGTAGTGTAATGCAACTTGATTAATATCGATGATTATAATCGGTACTTTCAATATTGACTCATTTAAACATACACAAAAGTTTGTAGTTTGTTTTTCAGGTAGAAAGTATTAGGTGAATAGCCAAGAATTAATCACGAATATTCCTTGAAAACCTATTGATATTATCAGTCAGTCAATTGCAGACAGAACAAATATAAGGAAAGTTATTTATTAGCACAAAATTATCAATTAATTTCACGACTTCTAATTCCTACTTAACAAAGGCTCTTTAAGTCTTTACCGTTTTAAAGATCTAGTTAGTTGGATATTTTCATAAATGGTCTGGTTTTAATACTTACATTCTGCTTATGTTGAATGATATTTGCACTGTTGTCACTTAGTTTTTTAAATAGACTCTGCCGTCTGAACTCCTCTTTATATAGTCTCATATATTCCTATGGCAACAGGGACCGATGCATGGCTTGAAGTGCTTAATTCTTTGTATTCTTCATTATACCAGTCTTATATCACAATGTACTAAAGTACGATACACGTACATAAGGAAGTGTCTCCCTGTTACGCTTTCATGGCTAAACTATTAACAATCAGACTCAACGACCTTGACGACCGACATATTTATAGCATTTGTGCCTTCAAAATTAAATAGTATTAAGAACAATTAGTTAAGATCTAATACTATTTAATGACTTTACGGTTGGCAAAGAGCCTTTTTTTGAGGCGGGACTAAAAACCACCTCGTTCATTCTCCTGCCCCAGGCCATGATCGCGGTGCCTTATTGCGCTTGACCAGCAACCATTGGTGGCTGATTCCCGCGACGGGCAAAAAGTGCTAATAGATTTGTCATGACCATTGCTTGCCTTGAGTCGGAAAGTTCGGCGGTGTTTCACACCCGTGCATCGGGAAATACGTTGGTCTTGTGTCTGATCTCTCCAGTCTTGTCATCATGATCGTTAATAAATAAATTGTGAAGCTATGATGATGTAGAAATAATGTGTGCTACCCACACATTATCGATATCGGGGATCAAGAGATGATTTCCAGCCACCGTAAGCGCGGGTCTGCGGATGGCGAGTAAGGGTAGCTCGCCGCCCGACCAGAACCAGACCCCCGAGCGTACGGCGCTTAGCGTTCCGGTCTGCAAAATTCTATACTGCCATAGGGATCGAACCTAGATTTCAATCTATGATCGACAGATGCTTCGTGAATAAAATAAGTTTGAGTACTTTTAGTTAATCCAAGGACTTTTGGTTCCTACATACTTATTGCAGCTTGTTTTGTTCTGTTAGCTGTTATTTCCTCGGTTTTATTAAGAATAGCTCGCCCCGGCTCCGCACGTGTGCAATGCTGATATTGAGTTTCTCCAATATTTAATGGATATTATTATACATGTAAAATTATAAACCGTCCTCTACAATCATTCCATCTATTTAAAAATCTTTTTTATTTTAATTATTATTTATTTTTAAAAATCATACATAGGAGTAATACTTAAGTAAGGTAAGGTATATCTCACGGTTCTTTAAATAACTCAAAGAGATTTTTGCTAAAAAAATATATTTTGCCCTTCCATTCTAAAATTCGGTTATTTATCTTAATATACTTGTATTTGTAAGTCGCTGTAGGTGCACCAATAATTATCTGAAATCTTATTCCAAATGCGAATGGCTTAAAAAATTTAAAAGGAAAATTGGTTTCAGAAAAACAGCAATACGTAAGTTTTGTAATTATAATCCTAATATCTGATCAAAATTAATTAAATTTAAGATACCAAACAACGTATCGAGACAAAATCTGAACATAATCGGCTAATTTTACAAAATACTCTGTAAAAATATACATATCGGGGTCATCTTCTTAACTAATCTGTGAAAATTTATCTTGTAATTTTTTATTATTTACTTAATCTGACTAAATTAGTATGACTTTGTTGTATTAAATTTTGTCTGTATAGCCCGGAGGTCAAAACGCCCGCTTCTCATGCATGAGAGTGCGGGTTTGAAGCCTGGCAAGTACCAATGTGGACCTTTTCCGAGTTTTTATGACATACGGTGAAGGATAACATCGTGATAAAATTTCCAATTTTTCATATAGGTAAGAAGAGGCATTTGCTCAGCAGTAAGCGCTTATAGGCAGATGATGTGACATGTGCGATGTTGAAGTTCTAAGTATGCATTCCACCGGCTCCTTGGCACCGTCTAGTTGTTGCGCGATGTTTTACAGTCTTCTATATGTTATATAGCGTTCTTCGTTAAATGGACTATACCTACGCAAAAATATATATATTTTTTATTACTGCCTCGTTGTTCGGATTTTCGTTAATCCTATTATTGAGCAAAGGACTTCAAAACTAATAATTGTTTCAGTGTTGATAATAGCTGAGAGACGCCGACAATATCAGGGATTTTGTTTACTGATTGATTTTTATTCTTCTACCTAAGCTTGATTCGAAATACATTAACACGTTTCTCCTTACGAATCCATTAACTAACGACAGTTATGCTCTGGTTGACCCTGCACGTTTCTTTGACTTGATGTTATGATTAGTGTAATCACATGTGCATGATGTTGTATGTTACAGATGTGCGTGCGCATATGGCTAGAGGTGGGACACGCGTGCGAGCCGCGCAGGACGCCGTCTGGCCGAGCCCTGGCCCTCGACTGGCGAGTGTGGGTCCGCGGAGTGAGCGGCCACGACATCAGCACCTTCGTCCATAAAGTCGTCTTTCATTTACACCCTGCAACCGCATTTGTATACCCCAAACGAGGTCAGCTTAACCATTTTCTGTCTCATACTATTTCGTTATAATCTTGGTAGCACAGAAATATGCATATCAAAAAGTAAATTGATGTAGGTACCTAACTACCTATATACGAGATTTCGAGAGAATTGCTTTGAATTTTCAAAGAAAATTCTTATTTACTTTAAGATCATTTTAAATATACCTTTATAAATTAAATATACCTAACCAATTATTTTTTTCTTATAGTAATAAAATATTTTATTGCCTGCGTCACATAAACTAACGATAACATGTTTAAACTCTCATCACCATTATCAGTCCCGCAGATAGCCCTCTGGCTACCTATAGTTTTATCTCAGTGACTTTGCCCCCTGTTATATTTACTGTATATCTGTTTTTACGGAGCAATAACATCAGCTTTATATTTGCAGTGCTTCAGGAGCCGCCATACGAAATCCAAGAGTCCGGCTGTGCCTCCATAGATATACCAATACATGTGTACCTGAAATTCAGCAACAGGCCAAAGAAAATCCGTCTACAATACAGTCTCCATATCGAGAACAATAGCAAAAGCAATTCGGAGTCCCGCTGCATCTACTACGACTTCAAGAACCCGCCGGAGCAGCTGTGCGAGGCCCTGATGAGCGGCGGCGGGGAGCTCGTGCCGCGCACCGGCGCGCCCGACGTCTCCAACAAGCTGGTCGTGCTGTCCGACAGCGGCGACGACCGTCCGCACAAGCCCATGAAACCCAAGAAGTATAAGTTCGTGGAGCCTGTACCCTGCAAGCACAGCTCAAAGAAGCGGCCCAAGTCGCTATTCGAAGAAATTTGCTCAAAATGTGGAAATTCCATTTACGTAGACATTAAGAAACAACTTAGGTCTGTAGCGATGACTGAAGACGAAATCAACTGCGTGTCGCAGTTGTACTTGTCCTACACTAGTTACGAGAAGTCTGCAGGTGCTCTGATACTGCCACCCATAACAGACTCCATATACAAAGTGCCCGAGCTGCCTGCCTCGCTGAGGAGAGCGCTGAAGGAAGTTCAAGAAGAAGACTACACGATGATTTGAGCCAAGACGTGCCTTCTGTAAAGTGCTGTGTTGTGATATTATATACTTGGTGCCATGAGAGACTATTCATACAATGCAAACGTTATAGTCAGACTAGACACGATTGTTTGGTGACCATAATATTATTTATTTTTTAAAGACTTTATTTACTTTGGTTGTCCGTACGTTGATTATAAATTAGTTATAGTGAAATAAAGCTACGCTACCATAAAGTTATCATAATAATATACGATATACGTGTGCTGTGAGTAAGATCTCAATAACGTAAGAGAGGTATCTGTTTTAACTTGAATATTTTATTTTACTATATTTTTACAGCTATTTAAGTTTCAAAAAGTTTATATTGGGGGTTGTGAGTTGTTATATAAGTCGTGTTGTGTTCATTTTGTGGTTTGTTATGCTATGGAAGATTGCCTCTACTGTTAGGTTATGTGCTGAGAGACAGGGTATTAGCCATAACGTGTGTCTAATATATTATAGTAATTGTACAGAGAAACGTTTCCACTGTTTGTTGAAACTTTTGTTAAATAATATAATTATTTCAGAGAGAATAGTTGTATAGTAAGTGTTACGACGTGTGCCTACGTAAAAGATATTGTAAACATAAATAAGTTTAATAGTAATAGTTAAGTAGTTATGAAAGCAAGAATTGTTTGTTACATAAATACAATCTACGATCGTTTTAAATTATTTGTTTTATCGTTTTAATCATTTGTCCATGGTCATTTCCTTATCTAACAAATCGACGATCTAGCTTTGATGGATGAGAGTGAGACGTGGATTTTATCATTCAAAATCCTAATTACAATTTTTTGGCTGGACAGGGATAATAAATGAACACATATACTTAATTGACATACGATTTATTTTAACAGAAAACAATTATTTTCTATGTTTAAAATCAATTTTAATAAGTCGTTAACAATGCGTGCTTTGTTCGTCCGTTGGGAATTTGGGATTTGAAGTTTGGAGAATTGGAGATAGGGAGTAAGATTCAGGTACCTGGTAATCTCACGAAGCGAAACAATGCAGGTGTTGTCACTCATCTATGAGGCCGAAGTAACACTGCGGTCGAACTTCGAAACGAAGCACAGCTCTCCTACACTTTTAAAATGTTACCAGGAGAAATAATGCACGCCACGAATTACTTTCTACAGCAGCTGTGACCTTTTTGGCTTATTTTATAATCTCTGAACAGCCGCTATGTAGGTACCAGATTCTGAATATGAAATGAAATTTGTAAGAACAGATATTTATTTATTTTAAAAAAACTTAAACTATATATATAAAATACCCTTAAGAGAGTTTATGAAACATATAGGCACATACTCTTACTACTTCACCTGCAGCCTGCCCATAGTATGTAGCTATTATCATCAAATACAATCGCACAGCAGATTTAGCAAAAAAAAATGACGCTTAATTCTTTAACTTTTGTACGCCGATCCACAACAAGTAGACTGGCCATCGGGTTATGAGGGGTCCTCGGTTAAAAGGTCAATTATTGTCCGCCAATTGAAGACGTAGATTGCCCGTCCTTATACTAAATTGATATGTGTCAGAGCTGTGTCTCCAAGGCAAAAATATCGAGACATCCCATCAATTTTATCCATATTAATGAAACAAGGAGAAATGATTTGATTGTTTATTTAGTTGAACCATGTCGGCTTTAAAACTACTTGACCTATATGAAAAAATATTTCACTATTGGCTAAGTAAGCCCACTATATTAATCCCAATTAAGATATATGAAGTGGAAGAGAAACGATGGGCACAACTAGTAAAGAAAAAAATAATAATACATAATTAAATATTATCTTGAAGAATATTCACCTACATATTTATTATTAGGAAAATCTAAAGAAATCTACTTTTAAATCTAAAAAAAAACTTTTCTCGCCCTTCATTCTCTTATTCTTTGGAACCCAAAATTATGTATATAATCCAACTATGTATTTTCCTTTCGTTATTATATATTTATATGTCTTATACTTGTTTATCTTTGTCAATTTAAACAAAATTAGAACATGCAACACTTCTCTTTTTAGTCTCAAAAACGCTATTATCAAAATCAGCTTTGGCTGCTACAAGTCTCTGAAACCACTGTCCCCAAAATTTGCAAAAAACGGATAATTTTTTAATTGTTAACCCATTTACCAACCTTGCTCATTTCGGAGGTAGAACGTACAAAGATAAGCATCCGCAAATGCGACTACGATATGTGACAGCAAGAATATTTTAATTTGACATTACATACTTGCCCATCGAGCTGAACATCGAGCTCAGTGGCGTGCAATTGGGGAGGCCTGTGTCCAGCAGCGGACGACAACAGGCTGATGATGATGATGATGATGATGATACTTGCCCAAGATAAAGATATTAATGTTGGAATAACAAAAATCTATCTACTCATTATTCTCTCGCCACTATTATAAGTGCCTTAAGTGGCCAGCTAACCCTCACTGAGATGTTTGCATTGCCCTCATTCGGTTCTGCTTACGCCTTCAGGCAACACACACCTCCTAAAGTATAACAATAAATTCCACCTCTGCTATTTGATAAATAAACGTAGTTTTATTTCATCAACCCAAACCTAACAGGTTATGGGTACCACGGCGACACTGAAAACCGCCGTTAAGCAAACACAGTGTTGTGTTTTGCCGTGTGAGCGAGGTTACTGGAGGCCCAATCCTTCCCCGCCACAAATCCCTCTCCAATCCCTAAACCTCCAAATCCCTAGTCCCCAAAGTGTCGGCAACGCACTCATAACTCCTCTGTTGCGGGTGTCCATGGGCGACGCTGATTGCTTACCATCAGGCAATCCGTCTGTTCGTTTGCCGTACGATTACATAAAAAAAATAAGTTATCGCAAATAACAAAAAATAGCAATAGTTTAAAATCGCTGTAAGCCTATCTACTCACCATGACTGAACTCAATACTTTGGCCTGCAGTACTTACATTTCTACGAAGCTGGCAGTATATTTCTGGTACCTATAAAGCTGGCCACTATAGTGTCTGCTGCATCAACAGTAGCTTTGATATGTGCATTAGAAAAGGCGATACAAACGTAATTGCTGATACAAGGTGATTTAATGTAGACCCACCTTAGCAAACCCTTGCCAATGTTATTATTACCCGACTGCCAAAGAAGGAGGGTAATGTTTTTCGAGTGTATGTAAGTATGTATGTATGTCTTTTCCTTTGTGACCTCCTGTAGCCTAAACGGCTTGATGGATTTTGATGTATGAGGTATCGTTAGATTTGTCTTGATTACGGGAGTGTCATAGGATACATTTTATCCTAAAAGTCCCACGGGATAAAGACATAATAATATTTTTTCTAAATTTCCCTTTAAAAAAATATGTATGCGGTATCATTAGATGTAATCTAAAGCCAAATGTCGTCGAAATAATTTAAAATTGTACTTACATATACATAGTCTTCTACATCTACAACATTTTCGTTAAATAAAAACAGCTAAAAAGTTATAAATAAAAAAAATATTATTAAAAAAACAAAATACCCGACTGCACACTAAAAAAAGAGTAAAACAAGCCCCACAATACAAATTTACTGAATATAATTTATAAATGTTGATGGAAAGCATCGCAGGCGGGGACCACCTTGACCGCCACCAACGAAAATTCTGCTAAATGGTGCACAACAGAAATGACTATAAATAAGCCTCTGTTGGTCCCCGCCTGCGATGCTTTCCATCAACATTTATAAATTATATTCAGTAAATTTGTATTGTGGGGCTTGTTTTACTCTTTTTTTAGTGTGCAGTCGGGTATTTTGTTTTTTTAATAATATTTTTTTTTTCTCTAAAAAGGTTTAGATAGATGGATAAAAGCATTCGTGCATATGGCCCAGTCTTTTTTAAATTAATCTCACTATCCTACTAATATACCTATAGACTAATGTTATAAATTTGAAAGTTTGTGAAACTGTTTGTTATTCTTTCACGAGACTGGGTCGAAATTAGGTGATATCCTGGATTAACAAATAGGGTCCCTTCTTTTTATCAACATACCACGCGGGAGAAACCGCGGGCATAAGCTATATTTTTAAATTTTAAATCATTGACACACATGTGAACCCATACTAAAGCTGGTGCCAGGTTTAATCAAAACGCGTGTAAAGGCAAAACTAATGTAACAAATGGTGTGATGAGGAAATAAAAGCATTATTTTTAAACTACTGTAGTATATTTTTAAAATGAATAAATTACATTTATTGATGTTACATTCAATGTTCTTAACATAGTTTCATGGAACATAATAATGATGAAAAGATTTTTGTCTACAATAAATATATATTAAATTAATTATGCACGCTAGCGCTAGCAAAAGCTACCTACCAAGTATAGAAGTATGAAACTGGATTCTTTAGCGAATTTTAATTATTGTAGTATAGACTACTTCGTGTCTTCAAACCAAATTATTTCCAGTTTTTAGTACCAAATTATTACATCTTCCAAGCGTACAGCTCATCACCACATGCCCAAAACTACTTTTACTAAGGTGTAGAATTTCTAAACGATTTCCGTGTGGCCAACTCGCCAGTCGAGTCTTCGAGTTGCACGCCTACGATGTTAATAGCGGGAAAACGCTGCTACGCGCTACGAACTACGAACTACGCGCTACGCGCTACAAGCTTCGGTTGCAGGATTTCGCCGCACATCCATGCTCGGTTTCCGAAAGCCCGATTAATGTTAAAATCAACTCACTAGGTCTCAAATCTCTTGTCAAGTCATCTGATTGGTTGTTGATAATTCAGTCAACTAATCAGATGACTTGACAAGAGATTAAATTGATTTTAACATTGATCGGTGTTTCGACAACCGTGTGTCAGTGTAAAAAAAAATATTATTTTTTAGCAATGTATGCTATAAGGAAAGACACGTTGTAGCAACATTATATTTAAAATGTAATTTCCAAATGCTTCATCTTCATCATCAACAGCATCATAACAATTGATCTGTTAATTAATCATATGAAATACCAATTTTTTTATTTTTTTATTATCTGATGGTTTTGCTGAAGTTTGGTACTTCAGTAAAACTCCTTTTTCGTATGTCAAAACACTGTGTATAAATTTTACAAATGTTCGATGCACCTCTACTATTGATTTCTTCTTTTAGCAGTTCATAAAGACGTTTATTTATTTTACAAGAATAATATTCAAGCTTAAGAAAATATTCAACAGATATATTCAGAAAATATCCAACCTAAATTTAATGAAATATAACCTTTTACATACTTCTATACGTGGTACGTGCTTGAAGTAATTAGCTTATTAATAAGCACCGAATAATTAATATCAGTTTACATAAATATGGCACATGTATAGCAGTCCTAATTTATCCCACTCAATGAGCAGAAGCTCTACTCTTACCAGTCTACTCTGGACGGCTAAAGAAGACAAGCCAGTCAGCCAGGCCAGAGTTTAGGAACACAATTATTCTCCCACACTTTACCTGCCAGCCTGCAAGGGTCACTACTAGCCTCTACAAGTACCTTGTAAATACATGGATTCAAGTGCCCTGAGCTGATTGATAAAGGTGTATCACTACACGAGTATAGACTATGTTAATTAAAATAAATAGGCACTATCGCTTCATAAAACCTATCCACAACAAGTATCTAGAGAGCCCTCACATATACAGTATACCTAAATAATCTACAATTTTATTATAACACATATGAGTAAATACACTAACATTCAACTTTTGAAAAATCGAAAGTACATTCTGCTTAAAATCAACTTTGTTTATATACAAAAAATACAGGTCACATGAAATTGTGTGGAAGACTTAAGAAAATTGTGGGATTCACAAGCACATTAATAGAATAGGGTGAGATAATACAAAATATACAAGTGCACTCGTATTGAGGCGATCTAGTTGTTGCTTTATTTATTGTTTACTCAGAAAAGCAAAATAATAGTCTTAATCTTAGGAAGTAAGGTAGAAAACCTTACTTCCTAAGTTATATTTTGAGCACTACCAGTCCTAGAGCGAACCCTGTGCGAGATACCGTGAACGGCATGTCGCATCGCAAAATTGCTTTGCAATTGAAAGCACAGTTTATTGTCAGATATTTGCGGTACGACACGGCGTGGCAGCACAGTGTTACAGTCCTTCATTGGCGTCATCATCCTTTGTCCTGCATTGGCGGTAAAACTGAACAATGTAGGCAAGGTGATGATCAGTGACAATGTATTATTTCAAACTGAGTTTGCGTTATTAAGCTTTCGATATAATCATCACTTAATATATCGATTTACAATTGTAATCGTTTCACAATCCAATATTCAGTGTTGTTCTTATACCTATATGAAAATAATGAAACATATTTTTTTTCATTGGAATACCCTTTTACTCCCTTTCTAAACCCTGTAACCGCTAACACAACATGATTATCGTTGAATCTCTTAATATTCATTCATTCCCACGTTCGTAATTTCAAGGTACAGAAATTAATGAAGTAGGACTTTTTTTGTGAGGGGAAAATCATAAAATGACTTCCCCCCGCTCAGGGCCGGGCGGGAGGGAGTGTCAGACTCTTACTGACTAAAAACCCCCCTGTTCCTTCTCCTGCTCTGGGCCGAGGTCGCGGTGCCTCATTGCGGTTACCCCGCAACCCCGGCTGAAATGAAGTAGGACTTGAAGTCATTAACGTTCATTAATTTGATTCACCTATTATACAGGTAATTTATATATATTATTCCTCAAAAATATGTGTCATATTCCTTTGACTTCGAAATTTTTATTGTGTAGAGCTACTCATGATCAAAATAAATCAAACTATACGTACGTTTTATTATTATTAAATTTTGTCGAGTTTTCAGAAACCGAGACCTAGATTGACATGGAAAAATACATAATAAGTAGTGAAATAATAAACACAGCCCAATATGGCTTTTTTTGAGGGGTAATTCATCAAAATTCTTGTCGCGCCCTGGGCCGGTCGTAAGAGGGAGTGTCAGACTCTTACTGACTAATAATATTTAAAATTAAAACAAACCCTGACAAAAAATCTAATATTCCTTTAAAAAGTAATAATTAAAAAAAGGCGTGGCGTTGGGGGACCGATCCAAACATTTTATTATCAACTACATATTTCTATTTTGTCGGGGGTCTAATTATTTTTTTTTATTTTATATTTTAAATAGATATCATTTTCTCTCGATTTAGTCATCAACATTCCCATTCAGTGCGCTTTCATTTGAGACCCACTCGAGTATATTTGCAGACCTTCGGTTACCCTTCCCCACTTACCCCCCCCCCCCATAACTTCTAAAAGGCTCAACCGATTTTCGTCAAACATGTCTAAGAACACTCGCACGTAAGTCACCTTAAATACAAAAAACTAAATTAAAATCGCTTCACCCGTTCAGGCTCCAGAATGCCACAGACAGACAGACAGACAGACACGTCAAACTTATAACACCCCTCTTTTTGAGTCGGGGGTTAAAACAACAAATAGACAAAAGCCGATGAGAAATTTTTTACCTCCTGTTTATATTACGATTCATGTATAATATAATACTGAAAGATACACATGTCTGTATGTGTATTTTTCAGTATGGAGTTTTAACTACAGGCTCTCGTTTTTATTTTCTTAAATTTTTCAAGGTTTAGGACCTTGAAAAATTTAAGAACTGACAAGAGATTAACAAGGTAATTTTAATAAGACTAAATATATTTAGAATACTAATGACCCGACCCTGCTTCGCCACGGTGTCAGTCATTTGTTTCTCTATCTACAGCACCAAAAGCTATTTTCCGGCATTCCGCTCTACTAAAAATATACATATAAGAGCTTTCTGATATTATCAAACACAACATAAAAATATATCGAAATCAGCCTAGCCATTCACGCGTTATGCCATAACAAAGGAAATTGCGATTCCTTTATAAATGTTGATATAGGGTATACTTTATGCAGAAAAAAAACCAACTGAAACACCCTGTATTTCCAGTAACTATTACTTATTTGAATTCTACGTGTGGCCCAACAACAAAAATATGCCAAGAAAAACCAACTAAAATTTACTTAACCGGAATCTATTTATAATTTTATACTTTCGCATATAAGTTACATTCGCACAAAAAAATATTGTTTACTGGATTAACACAATCGCAATGCCCTACTAAAATAATTCTAGAGTAAGACGTCGATTCCTAAATCAAAAATAATCACGTAATAATTTAATGGGGTTTGTTTTTTCTAAGAAAATATTTTTAAACGAGCGAACGGACGAATCTAATTAACGCCTTAATGACAGTCATAAAGTTACGTGGTTTACTATAAGTAGGCCAATACTGATGCACATGCCTTAGCTCCAACATTTTTGGCCGCACAATCAGGCTCTTTTTGAAAAGATATCGCGAGATCTCTTAACAATGAAGTTTGGTGCGCCACAGTCTCATATAATAAAAACTTTTCGATTAAACATCTGTCCCCGCATTTATCACTATTTTTATCTTTTAAGATTTCGGGTATATTTTCAGTTGGTGGCGGTGGTGGTTTCTGACTTAAGATTTGTTGAATCGTTTCCCATGGTATGTCCGCCCATGGTGATTGAAGAGATGCCGAAGGCCATGTAAGTGACGGCACGGTAGGTGTTGAAGATTCATTAACATAATCAACTGATGCTGCGTCCATAGATTTCCCCATTGATATCGGCGTTACTATTTCTGGCGATGCTGAAGAATCGGCTTTCAGTAATTTATTTTGCGAACTTTGTAAAATCATTTCCTCCTTTACTCTTGTTACTGACTCTTCTAAAGGGCTTTCCATTTTCAGACGCTTTGCATCGATGATTTCAACCGATTGTATATTCATCGCTGATAACAACGAGTCATCGTCACTTTTCCGTTTGATAGTTACTAGATGACGTGACAACTCAGTATGTGATAAATCATCATGTTTATAGGCTTTAGGTAAATCTTGCAATATACTCATTACTGGTGAAATTGGTGAAGCTGCTGTTGGTGATTTTGGTTCAGTTTTCACTTCTATAGTGGTAGAATTAGGATCTGATGTGTATGAAGAGTTTTCGGAAATCATGGCATACAGCAATGGCGGTGGTGGCGGGTGTGGTGGTAGAGGCGGTGGCAAAGGAGGCGGTGGGGCTATTCGAGTTGAAGGTAAAGGTGAACTTGGGAAAGATTCTGTTGGCGATATCGATTCGGTTTTTACTTCTACAGCTTTAAAATTAGGGTCAGATGTGTAAGATGGTGATCTTGGCGATATTAAAGATTGCGGATTTAGTTCAATTTTTATTTCTGTAGCAATAAAATTAGGATCAATTATTTTCAATGATTTTCGGGGTGGAGATAATGGTGGATTTGACGCAGGTGGTAGTGGCGGATATATTGGGGATGTAGTTAAAGGCGATGCTCGCGCCTCAGTCAAAGCTGGTGACTTTGGGGAAGCTGTTGTAGGCGAATTCGGCTCAGATTTAATTTCTACAGATATAAAATTAGGATTCGATGTGGAACTCATTGTTTCAAGAATTGTCAATGATTGTGGTGGTAGAGATGGTGACCTAGGTGATGCTAAACTTTGCGATTTTCGCTCGGTTTTTCCTTCCGTATCAAAGAAACTAGGGTCATATGAATAAGAAGTCGTCAGTGATTGTGGCAACTGAGATGCAGGTGGTAGCTGTGGTGATGGTGACAGAGGTGGTGGAGGAGGTGGTTGTAGAGTTGTAAGTAACTCCCTTATATTAGTTACTTGTAACTTTAGTGAACTTGGCTTTTCAGCGATATCATGGTGCGATGTAAATTCTGATATCATGGTGTTCGTCGTCAATGATTGTGATGACGGCTGTGGTGGTGGATGTGTTGGCGGAAGTGGTGGTGGATGTGTTGGCGGAAGTGGTGGTGGAGGAGGTGGCGGGGCTATTGCTGGTGACGCTAAAAGTGATGCTCTCGCTATACTCATTACTGGTGATCTTGGTGAAATTGCTGTTGGCGATTTGGGTTTGCTTTTTATTTTTTCAGCTGCAAAATCAAGATCTGATATTGTTTTAAGAATTTTTAAAGATTGTGGTGGACATGGTGATTTTGGTGATACTACAGTTTGAGGTTTTAGGTCGCTTGTTACTTTTGTAGCTCTAAAATTAGGGTCGGATGAATATGATGTGTCCTTCAATAATTGTTGTGATAGAGGGTGAGGTGATGTTGAAGGTGAGAGTGACGGAGGTGGTGGTGGTGGCGGAGGCCGTTGCAGAGCAGTAAGAAATTCTCCTAAACTCATGAATGGTGACCATGTTGAACTTATTGAAGGCGATTTCCATTCGGTTTTTGCTTCTATTGCTTCGTTGTTCGATGTAAAAGTAGTTACCAATTTGGATGTCATAGTGTTTTTCGCCAGTGGCAGTGGTGACGTAGCTGGTAGCAGAGATGGTGGCAAAGCTAGTGGCGGGAGTGGTGGCAGAGGTGGCGGTTGAGCTACTGGTGAAGCTACTGTAGGCGAGTTTGGTTGGCTTTTTACTTTTGCAGCTACATATTTAGAATCCGGTGTGTTAGCAATTCTTGAATGAATTGTGAATGATTGTAACGGTGGAGATATTGCCCTTATTGGAGGCAAAGATTGCGATTTTACTTCAGTTTTTGCTTGTGTAGCTATAGAACTAGGTTCGACTGAATAAGAAGTCGTTGTCAATGATTGTAGCGGCAGCAAAGGTGTTTGTGGAAGTACAAGTGGAAAGGGTGGTGATGAAGAACGTTGCATAGTCGTAAGAAATTCTCCTAGACTCGTTACTGTTGACGTTGGTGAACACATTGTAGGCAATTCCGAATTGGTTTTATCACCTAAACCTACAAAATCAGAGCTTGATGTAAAAGAAGTCATAGTTGGGGAAACTTTTTTGTTTACCGTCTGCAATTGTGGAGAAGGTGATGCTAGCAAACCTTTAGGTGACGCCCGCGCTACACTCCTTAATGATGACCTTCCTGAAATGACTGATGGCGGTTTCCGTTCACCCATGTTTTTAGTAAATAAGGAATTTTTCGCCAATGTTTGTGGCGACGGAGGTGGTGACGGAGCTGTAGGTATTTCTCGTGCTACACTCATTCCTGACGACCTGCGTAAACTGATTATTGGTGGTTTGTTATCGAATTTTACTTCTGTAGTTTTAGCTACTAAATCAGTGCCCTTACTCATCTTTCTGGTGATTGCTTGCGGAGGTGTTGGCGGAGGTGATGGTAAAGCTGTAGGTAGTTCTCGCGATAAACTAATCACTGATGATAAATCTACTCTTGGTTGTTTCGATTTGGTTTTTACATCCGTAACAACAAAATTAGAGTCCAATGCATAAGTCATCATGGTTTTCGAAATATGATTTGTTATGAGTGTTTGTGGTAGGACAGGTGGCGGCGGAGATTTAGGTTGCGCTCGCGCAACATTAATTAATGGTGATCTTGGAGCAGGTGTTGATGGTGGTTTTGACACGATTTTTTCATGTTTATTATTTTCTGACTTTGAAGTCATGGCATTTATCGACATCAATAGTGACGACGGATATGATGGCTGGGCCAAAGATGGTGCTCGCACTGAATTCTTTCCTGTTGATTTTGATGACGTTACTGTTGGGGATATCGGTATTGGTCGTAAGTTAGTGTACTTACTGTAATTTGGCTCAAATCTATGCGACAGCGTGGTTTTTGATGTCTTACTAGTAGGAGTTTTGAATGGTAGCGATTGAGGCGGTGATAAAACTGTCATTGGTGCTTCTGGTGGTATTGGTTCATCCCATCTCTTCCGTTTGGCTCCTAACAAAGTTGATAGCGGTGTGTAAGGAGATGCATGTCTTGCGGCTGTGTCCGTGATGCTAGATATATTAACAATCTTTGAATCAAACATTGGAGAAGGCGGTTGAAAGGTATATCGTGGAGGTATTGCACCAACTGTTGTTATTAACCGTTGTTGGTGTGCCGTATTGTTTACTAAAGACCAGTGTGATGGCGCTGGAAGTGAAAGTTGCGATAAATACTGTATTGGCACCTGTTGCAGGTGGTTTGTTGGTTCTGGTGGCGGCCCTGCAGATATCATTTGAAGCAAAGATGTTTCTTGCTCAACGTATTTCCAACCAAATTTATGCATAAGATTTGAAAGCATAGATCTATACCTGGCAGCAAGTTCTGAAGGTACGAGTCCCTGATTCCTGAAGAGATTCTCCTCGTTTCTTGTTATATGTAGGTAACTACAGTATGTCCACTTACACAAATTGTTTAATTTACAAATTTGCACAAAATCACTTAAACGTTCCTTGAACAATTTGTGGCGATATCTACAGTAGGGACCCTGGTCACACCTGCCTGCCACAAAATCTATACATAATTGTTGCATGGGGTAAAATAAATTCATTTTGCTAATTTTGCACCCTAGTTATTGTAACGAGCTTTGACGCTCTGTTGTTTTGTTATATGCACATAAACAGAGTTATTGATTTCAATTAGGTAATGTTGCTATCCTTAACCGGTTAGAATACAACAACAACAACAAAATACTACCTGCTACCGGTCTTACAGAAATATAAACTATAAAACTAAAAAGGTATTTTTGTGTATTCTTAAATATCTAACACATCGTGTAATTTTCAGATATAAAACAAACAGATCTTCGAAAAGATAAACCGTAACCTACAGAACTTGCTATAGATGGAGTTAATTGAAACTTCTACAAACTTTAAAGCAGTTTGGTAGCTGTGAAAAAACAAAAGGTAACATTACGGTGTCCAATGTGTATTTCTTTGTTACAGAGTATGATATCCATTAACTTTGTTAAATTATGAATAATTCAGCATTCTACCAACTTTAGGCAGTCTTAAGAAGAAAGCAGTCTAAAGTTCTAAACGTATACTTAAATATGACTTGTCTTAAAATAGCCTACTGTACATATTATTAAACTCACCCTTATTTAAATTAGAACACACGAACGATGCAAAGAGGTAACCATCGACGTATCGTTCGTCGTTTCGTCGCATCGTATGCACCAAAGACAAGTTTTAAGTTTTTAACTTGTTACGGTTTACGGTAAATAAATATGTCAAGTCATATTACATTTGTCAAATAGAAAATGTCAAAAACATTCACGTAGTTTTCATCACGCCTAAAACAATTTGTTAAAAAATATAGACATCATTATCATCAATCTTGATACGTTTTCATAAATTAGGAGTCCATCAAACTCTGTATCTACTTTTTGTACACAACATCTATTCTAGTCAATCGAAAATGGTTTGTGTGCCTTGCTTTGTCATACCAGTGTTATTGTTTCTTTGGCACAAGTTTATTCAGCCGTATGTTTTACGGTTCTGGAATCCATGGGCTGTGAAAGATGCAGATGGTAATGTAAAAACAGAATTTCCATTCAAATGTGAAGGTGGAGTATGTGCATTTAGCAGAAAGAAAGATGATAAGATAACCAAGGACAATGCTGAAAATCAAAAGGAGCTCAATAACACCACGGACGCACCAAATAGGATCAAAACTGATTAATAGAGAATATGTATTTACCTTAAATTATTAAATACTTCTTAGCTTATAACTATGTGGTTTTGTAACCAGCATGCTATAGCGCATTGTATTTCATTTGGCATTATATTATACTAATAAATAGAGCATTATGATGAGGTAGAGGTGTAAATATATTGTTTTGTTACTGTATTTATAATTCAGCTTTGTTTACATACACTATGTGATATAATTTGTTCTTAAATCTTGTAAAAATAGTAAGGTCTGAAATAAAACAATTCATAGAATTCTTGACTTTTATTTCACAATATTTGATTGAGTAGGTACTTTATGTCATACAACAGTATGTAGAATGCATGCAGATGACAAAGAGTAGTTGGTAGTAGTGACTATGCTACCATAAAACTAGTCAATCATTCTTACTCATACATTAGGTATGTTAGACAGACTGAATTGTGTATAAAATATCTAAAGTCCATACTCTGAATGATTCTCTAGTTTGTGATGAATTTTAAACTCATCTTTACTTCTACATGTACAATCCACACTGGTTTCCTATGGGTAGGTTTTTATGAAAAACTTCTTAGTAAAATAATCTTATTTAATAATAGTCGGAATTAAAAAATGTATCTAGAATCTAGACAGAAATAGGTGTTACACATTTACATCAGCGTGGTTCGTTCTGTTTGTATTTTAATAAAATTTAAATTTATTGCATATTTCAAATCCAGAATACAATACTTAAAGAATTTAGGTAAAAGACAAGACATTTTTCAGAAACCTAACTAGTGTGGAACATTAGTAGTTTACATTCTGCATGTGAATTTAAGGTATCATGTCCAGTGAAATCCTTATGAACTAACTTAAAAGACAACTTACACTGTATACACCAATGTGGTACATCTGCAATATTATTAATTTATCTGATTATATCTTGTACTCAGTGTAACAATAATGTACTTTCAGTTGTAAAAATATTTTGAAATATGAAAAACAAATTGAGTTAATGTATCATAATGTTACACAATATGTTGCACACCTAATTCACATAAAATAATCATATTGCAGATACATCACATTGCAACTGTTTTAACAAACATGCATTCAATGTCAACCTTTCAATAAACATTCAATTAAACCAAATCAACAAGTTCTCCACATTCTGGCACATTCATCAACATTTGACTTATTTCACATTCTTCAGTTCAACTTCAAATACTAAAGTTGAGTTTGGTGGGATGACTGGTGGTGATCCTTTAGCTCCATATCTGCAAAACAAGTTACATGTAAGCAATATATATAACACCTTAAAAATATTATCAAGACATTGCAATGAGTGGTAATACAATAAGAAACATTTTTCATGTATTCCATATACATACAATTATTGATAATTATTTTAAGTCTGTTGCCAAATTATTTGCAAAACAGTATACTTACGCCATGGCCGGTGGGCACACAATCTTCCTCTTGCCTCCAACTTTCATGCCAGCAATACCTACATCCCATCCAGAAATGACCTCCTTGGATCCCAGTCGGAACTTGAAGCCGGGTCCTTTCACACAGTTGTCGAACATCTTGTTGTTTTGTTTAAGGCGACCTTCATAGTAAACCTGGTAACAAATGTAATAATGATAACAACATAATTTATGACATACCAGGTGCTTGACTGGTCCTTAAATTTGCACCTGCTGAGAAACCTGTTTCCTTCAAATTCAATACTAGCTATGCTTTCTTTACTTTGTAGCTTTACAGAAGATCTTTTATCTAGTTGTTATTTTACTTCAATGTACACAAGGTGAAAAAATGAGTCAGGAATGATATCCTAGAGAAGACTGGTACCTACCATGACAACTTTGCCGGCTTTAGCAACAGGTCCAGTTCCAACCTTCAAGTCTTCAATAGAGACACCACCAGCAATTTGCTTCTTTTCTTTCTTCTCTACTGGAGCCTCCTCTTTCTTGGCCTCAGGCTTCTTCTTTTCAGCCTTCTGTTGAGGTTCCTCTTTCTAAAACAGAATTTTATACATTACAAAACAAAATAGATTTGGATAATAGTAAAAATGTATTAAAAAATCAATTATGTTTATGACATAAAAAGTAAAAGTAAATAAATGAATGCATCACCCGATAATAATGTGTTACATCCCTCATACCCATGGGCAAAAGCAGAAAGGCATACATTTAATAAGTAAGAAGTGCACAATAAATAAAATAACAATTACCTTAGGCTTATCAACACCATTGACCTGAGGTTGTTGTTTAGCTTGTTGCTGGAGCTTCTTCTTGAGCCTTCTCTTCTGTGACTTGGACAGTTTGGACATGTCCACAGACTCCTTGCTTGTGTCCAGTGTGGAGTCCTGCTCTGCAGCTGGCTGCTTCTTCTTCTTCTTAGGCGCTTCTTCAGCTTCTTCTTCATCATCGTCGTCCTCATCTTCATCCTCTTCCTCTTCTTCTTCATCATCATCATCCTCTTCATCACTGATAGATGAATAAGCGTATTAATTTTTAGGAAAAAGGCACAAAGTGTAATTATATCTAGATCAACAACAAAACACAAATTGTAATTACCTGTCATCTCCCTCAGCAGATGTGTTCATTTTGAATGATTCATCATTTTCATCAGTGTCAATATCTTCTCCGTCAAGGAACTTTTGAAGCTGGTCTTCATCATCATCATCTGAATCACTTTCAGCTGCTGGTGCGCTATTCTTGCCAGCTTTCTTGTCAGGCTGTTGATGTATTTTTTTTATTAACCCACATATTTTTGTATTAGAGGTCATAACTATAAACTCTTAGCACAACTCGAAACTCATAAGTTACCTAATCAAAAAGTTCAATATTAAAAAATATATAACATACCTTAGCCTTTTTGTTAGCTGTGGCATCATTGGCATTCTCAAGTTTCCTCTTATTTTTAGCTGGCACAAGAGGTGGAGCCTCCTCTTCTTCTTCTTCTTCTTCACCTTCTTCATCCTCCAAGTCCATCTCAAACTCAGGATCAAGGTAGCCAGTCAAATGAACATTGCATTTACCTATGAAAGTGTCAAAAGATTGACTGCTGATTTCACAATCACACAAAATGTTGTAAAAGGTGAAAATTTTATATATTTATTTATTGCAACTTATACGCAAAAATATTGTATTATACAGGCAGACTAAATGACTCAACTCTTACTTACCATTTGTCAAGAATGAAACTGAGTCTCCTGATTTGAAATATAAGTCCAAGGGAACCTGAATAATCTTGCCCTTCTGCAATGTGCACACAAGGAAGTTCTTGCCGTCAACCACTACCATAACTTGGCAGGGATCATTGTCTCCAGTGCTGATGTCCATAGCTGCCTGTGAGATGTGGAACGGCTTCTCCACCACTTGGGTGTACCGTTTGTTCGGTTCCATAATCAGTCCTGCACAACACATTATTCATTTTGAGTACAACATCTCATAACATGTTAAACTTACTATTTCTATGATATTGTACCCTACGTTTTACGCTAATACAACTGTTGCACAACTCAATTCAATTGAAGTTTTTAGTAATAAATATTTGATCCAGTACCTTCTTAGTAACCACCATGTGCTAAGAGATGTATTTATAAAACATGGCATAACCAATGACAAATAATGAATATTATTGTTGTCTTGTTGAGATCACATTTTTTAAGATTGTGTAAGTAATAAGACTACTTAAAAAATAATAGATAGGTAGGTATATAGGTAGTTAGTATTAGCTGGATCTAGAAGTAGGAATAACACATAATGTAGGAAAGAGTAGTAATGCATTCATAAAATGTTCAAACTATACGATTATCATAGCAAATATCAAGAGAGTAAATCCGTAGTTAAATGTTTAAATGCGGTGCCAACACGTGGTGCAATTATAACTGCCGGTTAATTTACTTACCCCAAAACATTTTGACGTTTTATTAGTTGTAGCAAACTACACAACTACAACTAGAATTCGGTTTTAAAATAAAGTTTCAAAGAACACTAGATATTGAAATACTTCTGCCGGTTTCTTTAATTCAAATGTCGATCACAGCATGTGTTCAAACGCGGCAAAATCAAGCACACTCCGTATTTCAATGGAGAACTGAAATGGAGAATTCAACCAGAGACAAAGTTTTGTTAACATATGTTTCCTGGTCGTTGCCCTACTAAAAAATTAATAATTTAATGTCGATTGAATTCTCTTTAAATCTACTAATCAAGCAAATTAGATTATCTCTGATACGTTATATTAAAAGATTTTAATTTATAATGCATACAACATAGGATAAGTAAAAGTTAAATGTTCCATTCACTTTTTTTATGTTGTGAGGTCGACAAACTTGCAGACAGACGTGTTACCAGGATTACCTGTAAACATACCGACTGGTACCTAGTAGTTTAGTGAGTAACTACAAATGGGTGGCTGGCCAATTATTATGAGTTAGAACAGATTTAACAATAAGGGGTTTGAGGATCGGAGATTGAGGATGGGGCCTCTGGTAACCTCACTCATACGGTGAAACACAACGTACAAATACTCCGATTTTCTGCGATTGCTCGTCACGCCACAACACGGTAATCTATTTCTGTCATTAATAAAATTATAATTTGCCTAAAAACGATCTGCTTCTTGTGCAGCACAACACATAACTATGTTTTAAATACTGATTTAGCCATAAACAATATTTTGGTATGTATATATTGTATAGTCTATGATATAGTAATAGCAACCCACTGTGCTACTGTCAAAGTCAAAAGTAATCTTTTCAAGTTCTTTCGTATCTGTCAGTGAAGGTTGCTGCAGTGTTTCAGCCATGGTGAATAATTTATTTTACCCTAAATCCTAAAATATCGTTACAATCATGTGAAAAAGTTCTATCTCAGCCTTCAAATTGCCTTTGTAACTAAGGAACAATTAATAATGAAGCATATTTCTCAAGTAACCTCTCAAAATTGCAGGGTCGTGTCAGGACTAAGACCGTCAAGAAAGCGGCTAAGATTATCATTGAAAAATACTACACCAGACTGACTCTTGACTTCGACACAAACAAGAGGATATGTGAGGAAATCGCCATCATTCCCACGAAGCCCCTGCGTAACAAAATCGCTGGGTATGTATTACTATCCGCTCAATATTTTTTTGATTAATAACTTTGTTTGTTATTTATAATAGATAATTACACTTTCAAATCATATCTTCTGAAAACTTAGGTACTACGTATATATAAAAAAAAATATCGTATTCAGCAGTACATAAAAAACTACATAATACAAATAGTTGAAAATTTTATGTACATTACGTTTCCAGTTTCTAGAATTTAAATTGACGTACGTAGTACTAATCTTTTATATAAAATAACACAAAACTCCACACCATGCTTGAACATAAACAAACTCCTTAAACAACAGTTGCCCCTGTTTTTATATTTGAAGAATTATCTAGTAAAAGGTAACCGGTTTAGTTAGTGGGTAGGTAATCAAAATGTGTGTTGAATTAATCATCGTAATATACAAGCAGCAGTTTGTAATTATTCACCTTATTATGATTAACAACATGACTGCCTTCTATTTATGTCAGGTTAAGGCAGTGGTTTAGGATGATAGTGAAGTTCAGAACTATAAATATTATTTTTCATTTCAGGTTTGCTACCCATTTGATGAGGCGTCTCAGGCACTCCCAGGTCAGAGGAATCTCCATCAAACTGCAAGAGGAGGAGCGTGAGAGGCGTGACAACTATGTGCCCGAGGTCTCCGCCTTGGAGCATGACATCATTGAAGTTGACCCAGACACCAAGGACATGTTGAAGATGCTCGACTTCAATAACATCAACGGTCTGCAACTGACGCAGCCAGCCACACAAGGCGGCTATGGTGGCAGACGTAATTAAGGATAATAAATAATTAATATCTATTTGTTTCTTTTATTTCACCACAACTGTATTTACATGAGGTCGGTACCTATCTCGGCTGTTGTTTGTTATGAAAGGACAGGCGTAAAAGTACATGTATCACCAGCACAAAAGTATATAATATGCCTAGGTGCCTACTTAACGCTATGTTGTATTAGGTACATCTTTTACTATGACCGGCTTTTGTTGGGCTTTTTACCTAAACTTTTCACAATCGCAAACGAGAACACCAAACATGGCTGGAGCGAAGCAAAGACTTGGACTTATTAATTATTTCATATCAAATTCATAAGAATTCAACAAGATTTATGACAATAATCAAAAATGCTTGATTTACATTAAATCTTGTCGTACCTATTAGAATTGAGATACAAAATCCTTACGAATGTAGGGTATCCGGCCTTTTTAGTCAAATGTCCGGCTAAACGGGCTGGTCTGTCCGGCTATAAGGCCTAGCGACCTGGCAACCCTACCCGCAACCCCGGCTGGTTTTACGGTACCTAACGTACCTACAACTACAAGGTGTAATGTCAGTGACCCCTAAATTTAGCCATAGATAATGACGTGTATAATTCTGACCCCGAATACTTCGCAAGATGAACAACATCAAACTACCCTAGACTTATTATAAACACTAGAACCGGTAAATCGCAGGCGGGCTCTGTCTAAATAATTATATTCGATGCATTTTCATAGAAAATTCAAGGTCAGTAAACGAACACGCTGCCTCGTTCAAAAGCTTTATAGAACACTCATTGTTAGCAAGCTCAGACAAATTAATTAGGTAGTGTATGATTAAAGAAAATGCTTGGAAGTGGCACCAACTACAAAAAAGTTTGAAGCGCTATCGTTTCTATGAAATTTGTTCTAAGAATTTATAAAAATCGGGTGCCGAAGTTATTATGATTCCCAAACGTACATAAACAATGTACGTTTGGGAGGCAAAAAGTACTAAAAAAAGAAAGTGTGTGTAACTTACACAATACCTTTTTAATTACCATACGAGACGTGCAAGAAGTGCAACATTTAAAACAGCCTTAGCTTTGGGGACCAATGCTGGGGTATGGTCTTTCTCTTGTCTCTTCAAACAAAAGTAAAGTTTTGTTTTATAAAAGCCGCGCTTGGCAAGTAAATTAGAAAAAATAATTAATAAAATTTTTTCTTTGTTCCATTATGTTTTTCTTGCTTCATTTAAAAACTTGGTCTGTAGTAAGTCTTAACTTTGTGTTAATCCAAAACTACGCAGGAGGTGGAAAGGAAAGATGATGTCACGAAGTTTAAACAATATTTGTTAAGCGTTTGTTTCCTTCACAGCTGTATTTTTATTAAGTTTGTTATTTATTTGAATTTTAGCTCAAAAAGAAATCAATATTAAAATAGCAAAAAAAAACTTATACTATTTGTGAACGTATCCGAATGAAAAGTAATTGTTGTGTTTTTCAGATGCGTCTCCCTTCTCGCTCCCACTCATGGAATAGGCAAATCAAAATGAAGGAAGTTATTATGTCGCTCTCGTTCATTCCTTCATTTTAGGCTTGCTTGCTTCTTGCTTGCTACGAGGAGTAAATTGAGCTTGAGGCGCAGCGCTGCGATAAAATCAATTTTATTTAATTTTCTATGAATTAAATTTATGTGTTACTATTTCGATTCCATCGTATTATGAAGAATGGAATGTACACATTTATTAGATAACGTCAAGGCAGATAATTTCAACATTGAGGATACGACGATCACAAAGAACTTCAATTGTTCAGGTAAATAGATTATTTTCTTATAGGAAAAACGATCTAGACAGTTTATTATAATGCGTATATGTGAAAAGTTGCCGCATTGTACTCAAACGGGAGGTTAGCATAGAAAAATCAATACAACGAACTTTAATAATCAGCTGTTCGAGGGGAACGGGAGGGGTGCGGTATGGGTGACCGTGACTGACGATGTCGCATTTCTGACGCGATGGTTAAAATAATGTTAACTACATCATGCCACTAGTCTATTTTCGACTAGAAACAAGCCGACCACCATGGCGGCGTATATGATTATGATAATAATGCTTTCGACCCGCTGCGGTTATCTTATACCAAGCGAATAAGATTCGTCGAACATTATGACCCATAAAAACAAACTCCTCAATTTACAGTATCTTCAACTGGTTTACATTATAAATACTTAGACTTTACAAATGTATGCTACAGAGGCGATGTTCGGTTTCACCGCATTGCTATCTAAATAACTTTAATATCCTACTGGCATACATGTGAGCAAAATAAACACACACAATAACACTATTATCAGATTGTTTTGCAGACTTATTGAATGAGTGACTAAAGTAACACTAGATTAGATTTGGTTTGGACTACTTTTGTCCATCTATGTCCAGTTGGAAAAGTACTTATGAAGGCAATAAGTATTAATAATCTGAATATGGTGAATTTAAGTAAAGAACATGTAGTAAGTTGTTTTCTTTATCTTTTGTTTTAAGAATGTGCTGCCGAAGGACAAAATTGGTTATGCCTGCATTGTGGAGCAGTCAACTGTGGCCGCTATGTCAATGGCCATGCAAAACTTCATGCAGAGACATTAGACCACCAGCTCTGTATGAGCTGTGATGTCTATTCAGTTTACTGGTAAAAGAAAAACCTTATTATTATCCTTCTTTGATATCTAGCCATCTAATCTTAGTTCATAGTACAAATATTTTTATTATTCTTTCAGTTACAAATGTGATGACTATGTATCAAATGATTTGGAATACAACCCGATAGATAAAATAAGACAAAGTATTATGCAACTTAGAAGGCAACATGATGTAGAAACAAATGGTAATATGGAACAGAATGAGGATAACAGCAAAGATGGAAGTGAAGGTGGCAACAGTATGATGTCTAGTACATCTGTATCTGACAAGCCAACATCCCCCAGCGGGAGTGGGGATGATTCCAGGGCTGCAGAAGTTATAACTGCAGTCTCCTTTGGTGATGTACCTAATCTCCCAGAGACAAGTGAAAGTAAACCTGCTAAAAGTATTAAGGTAAACAATTTTTGTTTTTTCATTGGCATATTACAAAGTTGATTCAAATATTATAAGATTTTGTCAGATGGATGGATGTTTTTCAGAACACACCTGAATGAAATTTGATGCAGGGTTATTATGAAATAAAACTTACTAAGTACCTATACTTTTTTCCATTCATCCAAAAGCTATTCTGACATTGTATTTGCTAGTACTAGTGCATATCAAATTGTGTTTTTATCATACCAAATTCACGTGGCAAAGGCAGGTTCCTGATGTTTTGAGTGTGATAGTAATGCAACCTCTAATTGTGTTTTTGAAATACAAACCTATGCTCCTCTTAAAGACCATTCAATGTAATTATTTATTTATTAGCACGTTAACCGCCATGGGGGTCACAGTCCGACCTCCGACAGACCTCCATTAGCGGAGGATTTGCTTTCCTTCGACAGTTTTATGTCGGCAGTCAAAGGCTTAACTATGTATTTCATGTTTTGATGATGGTGTGATCCCAGTGACAAACATACTAACATACAACTATACTTTTCAGAATTCTGAAGAGCCAGTGCGTAGTCTAAGGCCACGTTCTCGCAAAAGAACTCACTCTGACGACAGCAGCTCCACAGAGAACAGTACTACGCAAACACCTAGAAATAAGGAAAAGAAATCGTCACCATGCAATGGAAAGAGTCAAAGAGAGAAGAAAGTTGTAGGATTAAAAAATTTAGGCAATACTTGTTTTATGAATGCTGTATTACAGAGTCTAAACAATATACAGGAGTTCAGTTGCTATTTTAGTCAGTTGCCGTCTTTAGAGATGAAGACGAATGGCCGCAAAGTGTATCACTCTAGGAGTTATACACGCCAGGAGATGCATGATGTCGTCATGGCCGAAGAACTTAGGAAGGTAATAGATCTGGCAACAAATTGTGTGCCATACAAACAGTTTCGTTAACAACCTAGGCAATCAGATGATTCATTGAGCAAAGTTGAGAATAATATTCCGACGAATGGTAATACACTTACTCACATTAAATGTAAATGGTTTACATCTTCAATATTTGTTGCACACTGATAAAATATGATGTGATGACATATTGAGAATACTTGCAAATAACCATGTACAGAACTCAACAGCTTGTGAGAGCTCACTGCTAAAGCGTATAATGTAAGTACAAGTTTGTAAAATTATATCATATGTTTGTGTATTTTCAGGTGTTAATAAATTTGAACAGTGGATGTGGATCCAAGGGTGCAATCTCCCCGGAGTGCCTGTTCCTTGTGATCTGGAAGGTAGTGCCCAGGTTTAGGGGATATCAACAGCAGGATGCGCACGAGTTTCTACGGTACATGCTAGACAGGTGAGAACAATGTTAGTGATATATAGTAAAATAAAACATTAAATCCAAGGGAAATGGTATTCACATATTGTATAGTAATATGTATTTATTCACTTCTAGTTGAGAAAACAAATATTATTGTTTGAATTGAATCATAATAAGTATTACAATTCCAATCGACACCACACACAATTACATTTAATAACTGTTAATATAAATTTGACGTATTTGTCTGTGTGAGAAGAGGCATTTGCCAAGCAATGGGACGTTTATAGAGCGATGTTAATTTTTTGTCTGGCTGTGTGTAAATAAATGCAATGTGATTGTGTCAGACTACACACGGAGTTACAACAGTTGCTACCGGAGCGCGCGGAGGCGGGGTTCGTGCCGCGTTCGCCCGCCGCCTCCATCGTCACCGCGGTCTTCGGCGGCACGCTACAGAGCGAAGTACGATTTATTTTATTTTTTTCTTTTTAGTATATTTTTTACTGGCTTCTATTAGCGTATTGAAAACGTGTTTGTGGGATAAATAGTCAGGACATTCAAACATGCAAACTACAATCAATATTTTTTAAGTACCAAACTAAAAACTTAATATTCATCATATTTGTTTTTTTCCATTTATAAACATTATGGTTTGCTAAAACTTGAATCGCTCAAAATATTTTATTTTTCAATGTATGAATTTTTTACCAATTTGTGTTCTCATTGCCGTTACCTAAGAGTTTCTCATAACCAATACGAGATTCTCATAACCATAGCTAGTTTCTCATTTGTATTTTTTTGTTATAGGTACGTTGTTTGGCGTGTGGCACGGAGAGCAAAAAGTTTGATCCCTTCTTAGACCTTTCTTTAGAACTACCGGATACTGGACGGCACGACGCTCCCGTCGCGTTAGCTGACTGTCTGTCGAGCTTCGTACAGGTACATATTTGTTTTGTTTAAACATTATAATTGTGTGCCCATTATTTCTCCAATTAGGATTTAGTGGCCTAAATTGAAAAAAATATACCAATAGGTATTGTCAATTTGTCATTGTGCTGGGCAGAATCCGATAGTTTCCAAGTAGTCAAATACAATATTTTTATTGAAATTTCAAAACAATACTTTTTTTTGTATTTAATATGATGTCCTAACACAAACGACGTTAAAACATTCAAAAACATTATTCTGAAAATTTAAAAAAATCTCAAGTTTGTTTTATTTTATTTCTAGTTTTATTTTATCTTTGTTTTTAGGTGTAGTTTACAAATGAAAAAAAAAAACACAAGAACTACCCAGTTCTGCATTTCTTTCTACCCAGTTCTGCAATTTTGAAAATGGAAAAGCTAATATTTCCTAATTCGACATGCAACACGTAATTTTATCATACATTTAGTGGTTTTATTGCCAAGTTAAATATTTTATGTTAATTGTTATAATGAATGTTGCAGGTAGAGGAATTAGCAGACACGGAACGTTACTTCTGTAGCAGTTGTAAGAGTAAACAAAAGTCAACCAAACAGTTCTGGATACGCCGGCTACCCAATGTGCTATGTTTACACCTCAAGAGATTCCGATGGCACAACTATTTTAGGTACTTATGTAGTATATTATGTTATCATATTTTTTCCCATCATTCACATATTCACATTTACATATAACCGTGTACTACTAGTTTTTTATTTCGGAATTTTGAAAAATACCTGTCTCTAGTCTGACATAAATTGAAAAAAAAAAGAAGACATCTTGCTTTTCCTCGTGAATTATAGAGGACTAACAATTATGATATACAGAATACACATAAATTCACCCCTGTTGTCAATGGGGGTTGACACAACGATAATATATGTTATTGTGTATACTGTATTAGTTAATAATTGGTGCATTAACAATAATACAATTTTACACACGCATTACGCCCACACCGGAGACAAAAATTAGTGAACATTTTCTTGCGGGAATCGAACCCTCTATCTAGACATCGTACCTCAGCTAGTTACCTAGCAGCCAGTGGCCCAGCAACTGCGCTAACCATACAGTACATTAATAAATTTGTAATTTATGAGCGACTGAAAAGTACAAATTTTATATACAGGGTGTAAAAAGACACTTAACGAAGCCGTTAACTACGCATACTGCAGTTCTAACTAAGTAGCGTTACGCTAAAATTATCACTGGGAAACGACTTTTATTTTTAGGTATCAAAAAAATTATAATTTTATTGCGCGCAATGTAAAGCAAACGGGCTTCGTGCCATTGTGTGCGTAGGTTCACTTCGGTAGGTTTTACTTCGCAACAACAAAACAATTTTGTAAAATAAAAATCCTACTGAGATGCACGATGTTTTTTGTGCGGGTCTGCATTTATTTACAATACAATACTTAGAATTCGATTGCGCAAAAAAAATAATTAAAAATGCGTCTTTGACCTTCAATATCTCGAGAACCCGTGGAGTCCCAGCTATGGTGTTAAAGAAAAAAAAGATACAAATAATGGGTAGAATACGTGGCTTTCGGCATCGTTAAGTGTCTTTTTACACCCTGTATTAAGTCATTGACTGTACTACTACACAGCACATGTTCCCCATGGCGTTCAATGAGTTAATGAATATGCTTTCTGTTTCAGGACCAAGGTGGACACGAGCATTACATTCCCGCTGCGCGCGCTGGACATGTCCCGCTTCGTGCTGTCCAACGTGCCCGACACTCGTCGCTCCGGTCTCGGGAACAATCTCTACGATCTCGCCGCAGTCATCGTGCACCATGGCTCTGGGTAATTATTACGCTTATTCTTCTACTTTGATTCTGCTGCTCAAGATGTTTTTTTTTTTGAAATAATAGCCAACGGACTTCGTAAAATAAAAGCTAGCAAAAATCCCGAAAATGAAAGAAAATTTACCCAACACCTATGGTGGCCTATCCTCCACCCATAAAAATGTATAAAAACCCCATATTAATTACATATAGTATATAGAGCAAAACCCCTACCATTTACCTATAGATATTGTTAATTTACTGCATTGTTTGTATTGCAAATATTTCTGTGTACAACCTACAGAGCTGGTTCGGGTCACTACACTGCGTTCGCCATCAACGAGGAGCAATGGTTTCACTTCAACGACCAGACGGTGCGGGCGGCGGACGCGGCGGCGGTGGCGGGCTGCAAGCCCTACATCCTGTTCTACATCCGCCGCGAGCTCGCGCTGCCCGCCCTGCCCACCACGTGACCTCGCTCGACACCACTGCCTCACATACTCAACTACACTGAAACGAATTTTACTAATCACCAATATGATGCTTAGAAGACGAATCCAAATGTCAATGTTTTCTCTCAAAAATCGTTTCCATTGATCGCAACACTAGTCTAGTTAACACATTCAGTGCCCCCGACGCGTATGTGCGTGCGAGGAAACGCACATACGCGTCGGGGGCACTGAATGTGTTAAACGAAAATTGTATACTTTAGTAAAAGCGCGCAAAACCTTTTTAAAAGAAAAATTTTGACGTTGCTATTTTCCGTGGTCGATAATGATACCTTCCATAAAAAAATCTTTTCTGAAAGGACTTCGTTTGTACAATAAGAACAAAATGTTAACTGTAGATAAGCACCGTTGGTGATTGCTGATTTTCGCTTCATTGGAGTTATCGTCTATGATACAAGGTCACATGCGTCGTCTTATACTTTGTAGATGAGGGCTTCACAACGCAAAATATTACGATCAGATACTTAAAAGAAGATAGTGAAACGTGAAGATCTAGTAAGTAGTCTAATTGTTCCCACAGTATAGTATACCAAATGCATATCTACGTGTGACAGAAGCCCTTGTAATCGTCGCCTTGAATCAAAACTTTACTAAATAGTTATTTTACCTTTCTCGCCTCCAAGCAAGCCCACACGAGGAATATAGGCCTTATTGTAGCTGTAACTAGGTCAATACAACAAACAATGGAGTTTATTTATTCATCTGTTAGATGCATACCGTGTTAAGATATAAAATTGTGTGATAGTGTATTGCAGTGATTTGAACATTTCATATTTGAGTATTTTGAAATTTAATCATGTATTTATATATTTACCTATGATTATTTAACTAATTGAATTTGAAATTTTACCCAATACATTTAAAGTCTATATTACGGCGGCATTCCTGTAGTTTGATTGAGCAGGTCTCAGTAATTTTGTACGTTTGCTATTATTTACATATTATGAAATAATTATAAGCCTCGTTGAATGAAAATGGTCGCGCCTTGCGTATAGTCAAAACATTATTATCATGATATCACCTATGTTGGATAACAAATAAATGTGATACGCTCGATTCGACCTTTTTCATTTCGGCCATACTTTTTCTAATATTTCATCAACTTTTGAATATATACATGGTAATATGCCGCATAAAATTTACAAGAAACACTATACGTTGGTTCTAATAGTGTTTCACATTCTGCTGAACAGTTGCATCGATACTAGCTAACATGGTCCTATCCGATGTTGGGATGATAGTAGTTTCGATGTAACGACGTATTTTGTAGCACTTTCCTATAGTCGATAAATATTACGTTATAGATATATAAATAAATACTCATACAAATAAAATAGTTTATGCATTTGTTGATGAAAATAGATATTTGAGCTTGACATACGAGATGTGTTAAGGCTATAAAGAAACGTATGTATTTTGTATAAAAGCGTGATCATGTATTTTACTGCTGAAGTTAGGACGGTACTGGTGGATGCCATACTTAAAATGCATTTCACATTATGATTAGTTTAAAACTGGAATTTTGTTTAATTAAGATTCTGTTTGCAGTACTATTTGTATGATACTTTACATTCCTCATTGCACATTCACTCCATCTGCAGTCAATATCATGAAACCCACTGAAAACACTACTTAACACAACCAATTTTCCTGTGGTTTTTGATTGTAGATAGGGTGGGTGTGAAGTCCCTAATGGATTGTGAGATTTATAATTATGACGTTCTATTTTAATAAAGCGTAAAGTGTTTTTTAAGTAACTGAAAGCCCCAGTGTACTTTGAGAAAAGAAGGTATAAAACTGCAGTGGAATTGTTAGTTCTAGTTTTGTTCTGGTAATTGAAATCTAGATTTTAACAACAAGACGCAAATATGATGTAACTATTTAATTTTTTAACACTATTATCAAACAATCAGAACCCAGAATTCCGATGCTGTTAACTGGAAATCATCAAGATAATTTAGTATTGGGAATAGTTTTGCAGGACTAATTTTCTCTAATAATATCGAATGCACTTGGGCTGACGGTTTAATTATTGCAGGATAACATATTATCTGAGTTTAATTGTACCATTTATAGAAAATACTGAAACTTTGTACGCTATTAAAATAGGAAATGATGCATTACGAGACTAGATGATCGTTTTGTGTGTAAAACATTGTGATAGTATAACGTGCTCTGTCCGTGCGAGTGTGCGTACAGACACAGCTGAATTATTTTTGTGTCGTGAACTCTCTTTTGCAAGTACCTTTAATAGCAGGTTTATTTTGTGTAAGTACTTCAATTACTGGAAGTTGATAGTGATTGAATTTAATAAATTCGCCAATTAAAAACGTTGTTTTATTTTTTTGATTTTATTTGACAACAATTTATTATCCTTTTGAAAGCTCGTCTAAACCATGTTTTGCGATTTGTTTTAATTTCATTTATCGACATTTGGATTGTAAGACGGCTGTCAGCTATGCTTGCGTATTCGTCCCATTTGGACGGCTGTAGAAATGGTGTGTTATTTTTCATCCACATTTGATCGGGATCGTTTACATCACATTGCATTGTACCTGTTATGTAATTATAAGAAGCAGTTTCTTTCTCTTCTTGTTCTTCACGTTCCCAAACGTCAGGATCAATTTTTATGTTGTTCTCTTCAGTAGCATCTATTGGCCCGTGAACACGCAAATGTGGTGTGCAAGGACTTAGACACATCACCTGATGAGTTACTTTAATATTATGATCCATTGTAATATCAGGATCAACTTGTGCTTGTTCCGATTTCATGTCGTGGTCACCGCGGTCTAACGTATGGCTTTTAATCTCGAGTGGGAGACGTTTTGATGGGCTGCTCGGACTTTTGTCGTCAACTTTAGACTTTAAAACGAAATCTGCGCCATTCGGTGTCCCTAAAGATCTTTTTTCCGGTGTTTTCTCGTTAACACTAACGTGCACGTCGACGTCAACTTTTAATCTGAATGGATTTTCTTGAATGTTATTGTCTTCTTGGATTGAATTTCTTGTTCTGAACTCCTGTGTTTTACTTGCTAATGTTTCTTCATTTCTGTAAGTTTCTAATTTTAAAACGCTTCCTTCCCACTTGTCTCCTTGTTCTTTCGACCTTCGTCTTTTTTCTCTTGGTGATAATGCCATCCAATTTACGACGTTGGTTGATTTTTCAGGTTTTTGCGCGCTTTCAACTTTTTCTGTTTCATTTTTGAACCAACCGTTTGTTGGCTTTTGAAAAATATTTTTGGGAGATTTATATGGCGGATTCGGTGACGCGGACATTTGCTTGTTCGGTTCGGATACTTCGGTAACGGTAGACAATGTTGGGCCGAAAGATAAATTAAGTCTGGGTATATAAGCTGGAGGTATCGGTGATCCTAAGCGACTACCACTTGTACTTCTGTCCTTAGTTCTTTCTTCTTCGCTATTTTCTGTTGAACATGAAGTTGTAGAAGTAGAAATATCCCTAACAGCCGTCTTACCACAGTCATAATCATCTTCTGAAAGGAGGTGCCTATTTTTGAATGAGTAAATCCATATAGTACGTGCTTCTTTGTCTAAATCAGGATCGTACGTTATGATCTCCTCCTTGTAATGATGTTTCCCTGAATCCCAATGGTTTTCTTCCATTAACATATCGCCAGATGTAATTATCTCAAGGTCCGCATCTGACGAAGAGTCAGACTGAATGAAATGTTTGTTTGTTAATGTGAAACAATTTACTTGATGATTGATTAGATGATTGTCATCAATGTAATGGTTTTCTATATCTGAATCGTAACTGTTATTTGTATATTGACCTCGCGTGTTTGTAGCGCTTGCATTAAAGAAACTACGGTCATGTTGCATGCGTCGCCTTTCCCTTGCTTTTTGGTTGATTTTGTAGTTTTCTTCTACATGTTGCAGTGTTTCAGTTTTAGTATAGCTCCAGGCATGATCCTTGCGATCGTTCGTGTTTTGAACTCGAGCCGAATCAAATTCATCCGAAGTGTTAAGTTCCGTAATCTCGACGCCTGTTGGCTGATCTTGCAGCCATATTTGTCCAACAAGAATTTCGGGGCCGACGGCTGCATTTAGTTGACTAATTTTATGATTCAAGTCTGAAAATAGATACATTTTTCTAAGTCAGACAAAAACATCACTAATACCTACCAAGCGACGCGACGTAAGTACAATAGATCAGGCAAAGTTGTTTCATTAAATAAAAAAATTCAACTTACTATTATTAAATATTTGATTCCGATTTACTTTTTTACACATCTGTATTCTTTTCATAATTAGCAGATAATTATTTACTCGTATTACAGCTATCGTGTAAATCAAAGCCGCTATGATTATTTTTGACATTCAGTTTGCCAAACGGTCTGATCGTTTTTCTTTTAAATCGCAAATAAAGGTTTTAATCTACTTCGATCAACCGACATGCTTACTCGATTCATGTAGATATCTGTTATCTGTTTATTTTCAGAGAATATCAAATCATTTATTAACTCGCAATTATTATTCTTAATGTTATGACATAACATTCATAATGTTAAGCCGTCTATCCTTACCTGCATACTTTGTAACATTTAACTAAATCGTGGCAGTTCGAGACTAAATAGAAGAACAATAGCTGTGCGACACCCGGCGTTCACTTGGGGGTTAGAGTCATTCGGGTCAAGAAGACACAGTTTACCTTTCTCAATTAGGTACTTACATCAAAATAAAAATAATAGATTTATAAGGATGTGGTATTGACATTTAGGTAGGGCAATTATTGCTACATGCTACAGGTTGCATACTGGCTCTGTGCATGGTTTTCTTAGAATAACTAAATAATGACCCTCGGTCAGAATGCGATCACTTGACCCGTAATGCGGGTAACAGTACCTACCTACGCAGTTGTGCGGGCAAAAGTTCGCATATGCGGTTAGTAAAGGCAATAAGATAATTTGTGGGAAATTAATTAAAACAAAACAAATACTTAATCAAAGATATACTTATTTTAATAAACCTATTAAACATCCTTCCCTTCTTCTGTAAGTACCAAGCTTTTGACTCTTCCCAGCTACCTATAAGAGCTTTGGCTTCAGTGATTTGTTTCTCTTAATTCAAGTTGTTTTCTGATGTAATTTTGGGGCATTTATCTGAAACTTATAACTAAAAATAGCAGTACCTAAATATGTATCAAGCGGTGATATAACAGCACAACACATTTTGTGACCCAAAAAAACCCATAGGTACCTACTATAGGGTTAAGAGATCATATGCCTTCTCCTGACCCCGTTCTCTTACGACCAAACACACCGAGTTCCCAAAAATAACCTGAAATTGTCACTCAATAAGGATATGTTAATCATGATCTTACAAAACTAAATAGTACTTTGGTACAACGATTATCTTGTGTTTATGGAAGATATACACTTTTCCTTAGCACAATAAACTAAGTTTGAACCAGTGAAATTAACATTCTTTAGATTTTTTTCTTTAGTAACATCGTGCAGCTACAAACAGCTTGGCTTCAAGATGTCCGTTCGCTAGCCTAGCTTTCGTCATACATGTGTCCCTAGTCCGTTCATTCCCTGCGGATATTTTAGCATTGCGATCTCTTACCCGATGCGTGCTGTTACCCCGAATGACTCTAATGTAGGTAATGTACTTATTTAAATTAATGTAGATACTTAAATTTAATTAGTAATATACTTAAATTTCTTTCTGTAAATTTCTAACGATTTAAGTAGCTGCAACGATGGAAACTAGGTAGGTATACTTACATCATCATGAGAGAAAGTGGATGATTTCTTTGATCTTCATCATCGAGCTACTAAGCACCCTTAATCTGGTTGAAGTCCCAAGTCGAGCAAAGTAGATATAGAACCCATAGATTTATTTTAGAATTCAAATTCAAATTCAAATTCTTTATTATATATTAGATAGATATTGAATTATCTTGGTGATATGATTTGCCATGTCTTAAGTATCAGGGCTGTAGGCAGGGCGCGCTATATCTACCACACTCAGTTATGACCTTTTGTTTCATCAAACAAAATAAAAATACAAAAATAATTTCACCTGATAAACAAAGTTATTGTATAGTGCAAAAATCCAGGAAAGCAATTTAGTTGAAGCTAAAAGCCCTGTCTTACGTGTGGCGGCTGGCGGGTAGTGGCACTGTTGGCGAAACAAAGTGTAAATGGATTGATTGCGCCAATTCCCGGCTACAAAGGGAGACGAAATTGCATTAAAAGCTCCGTGGCGCAGGCCATTTGCCAAAGCACTTACTCCATTAGGAGCGTCCAAATAACGTTACCTTAGTGCGGTGTTAGGAAATGTAGGCGTCACGGAGGGTTGAAACGTACACTACACTTGTTTATGATTTAATATTGGGAGAAACGTGTTTGTATTGTACTTAAAAAGAACTTGAATGAGTAATAAATATGCTTGGTAATTTTTTATTGGGCGATTAATACGTATCCACCTGCTTAAGTAGGCGGTTATCAAATCTTTCCAGTAGCTATATGTACCTAAGTATTTCTAATCTAAATTGGGTAGTTTTTTAAACATTCTTTGAAAATATCTGAAATAAAATCGTATTTATGATACATTCAAATCCTAAAGAGTTTAGTTCCAAACAATAAATATAAGAAGTAAAATGAGCATCCCCTTCAGTCGTCCGTCCGGTGCGGGTAGCGGGTGTGAGAAACGCGCGAGTTTCACGCCCCGTACGCGCGACAAAGGTTAATTAATTAGATTACGCTGCGCTTGAGTGGCCGGGCACTCATTGCACAACGCTAATTCGCAAATTAGCCGCCGACAAAGCGGGCTTTTATTCGCTCCATTACGGCCGTGACGTGTTTCATCTCTATATTTCACTTAATTTCCAGTTGATTCGGATTATTGGACAGATATTGTTAATGATCTATCGCACCTGATTAGCGACTGCGATTTAATTAATCCTGTGTAACTGGATGCATTGACAAATATGTCCATATTCATGTAGGTACCATCAATACAGTTATTAAGCACTTATGTGCTATGTTAGGTAAATACAAATTCGTCTAAGTACCTACCCAAGCAGTAACTTATTTTTGTAATTGCGTTGTAAACCGCCATTCAATCTCTTATCTGTTGATGTCAAAATTACGCTCCAAATAGATTGCTTGTTTCCGCCTTTGTTTTAAAACAACAAAAGAATCTTGTGAATAAATTAAATAATATAACACAGATAAAACACGTTTGCCGCGGAAGCAGAAATGTTTGACAAACCATCCATTAGCGGTCCCTGAGAAGTAAAGACCGATACAAGATGGCGGCTGCCCGTAACATATAATTAGAATTTATTTTTGTCTATCAAAATATTTTAATTGGTTTTAGAGTTGGAAAATACTGTAGTATATGATTATCGCGCTACAAAGCTGTATATTTGCTTAATGGAAGAGTGTTCGAGATAAAAGCTTGCGCTATCGAGGTCGGATCTGAGCGGTAATTAGAGGGGCCGGCCGCCTGCGCCTGCGCCGACGACTCTTCCTTACATGCCACTTAAAGCTACACCGCCTTCTAGGTATACGACATTATCTTATTATGTACTGTAATTCTAGAAATGTAGCAACATGACTGACAACTTTTACTTTGTGTTTTATACCAGATGATGCAGGATACAGTTACCTTCGTACCTAAGTTACTCACTAGCGATAGTTCCCTTGCAAACCAAATGTTGTTACCTATTTCGTAAAATGACTACTATTCGGTACCTACATACGTGGTTTATTTGCTGGTACCGAATACTTAGTAGTAATTTTACGAAATAGGACTTTTCTAGTGTTACTACTGGGTTGGATAATATTATCTATGAACATACTTTTTGTAGGTAAACACTTAAGAGTACCAAGGTTTAGAATTCCTATTTAGAACTCAATACTCAATACTCAATATCTTTATTGCTTTTCCATAAGTACATTTAAAGGTGGTAACAATTTGTGTGAGATCAATTATGGACCCTGTAGGGCACAGCAAAATAAGGCAAACAGGAGAGAGGAAGCTCTCGAAAACTCGTTGAGTTTTTACCAAGGAGACAAAACTTTGATTTGAAATACGTACACAGTTTATCTTACATCTAACAAACAGAAGGAAACTATTCAACAAAAAAAAAGTAAAAGAAAATTTTGCACATTTCAGCTTTAACGCTGCAGTACCTACCGAAATAACAAGGTTCTAAAAAAAAGTAATATGTAAAATAAAGTGCTCATTCTTCCCTAATCTTAGTACATGATCTGTTGCTTTTAGTGAAATTGCCCCATAAATATTCAGGAAGAAGGCGAAAAAACTTAATAATACAGTATTGGATGACGTTAATTGCAAATTACATGTGCATTAATGTTCGGTACATGTGGCGCGAATGTTTTAACGGTCAAAGTTCGCCTGCATTCTACTTAAGTGTCACTTATCATGGGAATCATGGTGGCAGGAACCATGACTTGGAATTTTTCCAAGGAATTCTAGTTGGTATCAAACTTCTGCATACATTAATTTTTGTGAGAAATTTATGCTTAGGAACCGGTAAGGTTTTAAAAAATGAAATTGAGTTTGATGCCTTATGATAATGAGTAAACTGTTAAATGAGCACTGACCTAGATGAGGTAATATGTACCTACATACCTATACCTTGCTCTTTTAGATTGCGATTGTTTTACACGTCCCATTCCAGTCAAATCCTGAAATCGCCAATCCTCTCTCTCTATCTCTCTCCTCTATCTCTCTCTATCTCTATCTCTCTCCTCTCTCTCTACTCTCTCGCAATAAGTATACCAGGCTAGATCACTAATATAGCCTGGTATACTTATTACTTTCACGTGATACATCTGCACTAGATTTCTGAACATTATGTTTCAAACATTGCAATAACAATTTAAAGTCAACTTTGTTATATTGATTTAGAATGATTCACGATTTTCCGTGCTACAAAGCAAAATAGCTTCAGTTTGTTCGTTATCGACAAACTGCTTAGAAAAACATCAGTGATTGTGTGAAAGATCGGTATCGAGTTGTGCGTGGCCTGACGCCGAGTGGCGTAAACAGCCAAACATTATAGAGCCGACATTCAGACGTCATAAACCTTTTCTAGTGTTGAAAAAAACAATAGCGTTTCACATTATTGTTGTAGGGGTCGTGGAAGGTACCTTTGATTTTAAGTTTTACCTAGTTTTCAGTCAGCTAAAGTTTGAAAATGCACTTTTTGTTACATAAATTAGTGACAGCAGTGTGAGTATCTCCTCATAAGAGACATTTTACGTAGTTTATGAATTATGAAGCTTGTTTATGATTCCAAAAAAAGGAACGAAATGATGAGATTATGGCGCCTGTTTTTGGTTTATACCAAAACAAGAAAATCTTTCTTTGCCTTGGATTACGTCTTCTTGATAATCAATAATCCTGGCTTGATATGTGATTAACTGGCCTATCAAAAACGAGAACATGTGATGTGTATAAAATTATCACTGGCTAGGATATTTACGTAGGTATTCAAGAGGTATAACTTTAATTTGTTTAATATTATATATATATTTTTTTGTTTAACACTGTCAAAAATGTTACATAGCCGGAATGTTGACGACCCCACAATATTTGGTCGTAAATGGAAACAATGATTTGCTACTTTTGTCCACGAATGTTTTACGAAACGTCAGCGGTTGTGTGATCCCGTCTGTCGCCGATGTCGACTAATTGACACGTTGCCACACAAAATTACCACTTAATTTCACACTTTCTATAGATAATAGAGCCAATATGAACGCGAAGTTTTAACGTGATTCCATACTTTTGTGGTGAAAGGAAATTGCCAAGTGTTGGTCTTGTAGATGTGTAATTTTGATCAAAATGTAGCAAATAGTAGAAATGGTTCTATGTTCATTAAAGTTAAGGTATGCGATTGAATTGGTATGGATTATAATGTAGTTAAATTGCTATGGCGTAGTAAGGCTTTTTAATGTCTTCGCGATTGAGAACTATAGAATTGATATCTTAATATGAAAAGGATGTATATCATTAACAGACTTATACGTCTAAAAGTGTAGTCGTTCTGAAATAGACCTCTCAGGCGAAAAAGTATCTTCAAAAGTAAGTACTATGTTTTACCTAAGGAGTCAGTAATAAAAATTTGATATTTACATTAGAATGAATTGCCAAAAGACTACGTAAATGTCTATCAACAAAAACTCGGAACACAACCAATTTTTTCCAAAGTTATATTAGCACTTAAAGCAGACCAAATGGTGAGAACATTACTTTTTTCTTTTTAAGGAAACAAAACAATTAAGTTTCATAAAAACATTTCACTTTAAAACAAGTCAGTTTTTGTTTGACTTTTTGTGTGGATGTGTGGAGTGTCAATTATTTCATCAGTGGATGCGCCGGCGCAGCGTCGGTTAACACGTCAGCGTCGGGGCTCACACCTTTCCTTTGATGTGCTACGTTTTTATATTGATACGAAATTAAAAGTTCGATCGTCATCTGGTTGAAGAGTTCGTTAGGAATAGAATACAAATGAATAGACAAAAATATTTTATAATTAAGTTTTTATATTTATGAATCAATGGAATGGAAAGTTTACAACATCAATGCTTTTATATTAAATCCTTTTATTAGTTAGCGAAGCAGAAAATTTGCATAAATCACACTGCTATTGGTCACTACCATTGTGTTGTGTGTTCTTAGTGGAGAGAGGCTACAGGTAAATAAAAGGAATAATCTTAACGTGGGACAGGACTACCTTAAATAACAATTAGTCAACAATCTAAGTCAACATAAAACGCGATAGCTTGAAGAGAGTCCTTCCAATCAATTCCTTTTCAATCAGACCACCGATTACCAAAACTTTTGACCAAAACAAACATTACTTTCGTGTACATATTAGTATTATTATATCGGACAGTCAGACGTACTTCCGGAGATTACCGGCCGACGAAGCAATCGTCCTAACACCGGTCGGCCGTGATTAGAGGCAAGCGCCGCCTGATTACAGGCCAACTAATGCACGCCGAATGCCGGCCGTTTTCACATCATGATCTGTGCTTTTGGCTGTTCCATGTCGATATCAGATTGAAATTAAGCAATGCTTAACCATTGGCATAGTTCATAGTTGCGATCACACTGCATTTCAGTTGCATTCATAAATTTATTTTAATGTAAGACTACGAAAGATTTAATGATCAAATCATATAATTCGCTTTTGGAAAGAAGAAAATGCATGTAACCTCATGATTGTGACACAATAAAGTGTCTACAAACCATAACTATTGAAATCTGAACAGAAATATTGAATGAATATTCGACCTTTGGACCTCATGTTATTTCTAGTAATCGCTGGCATATGTACATATATACTGCTCAGAAGTGCAATAACGTATGTATGGAGGAATTTGTATATACACTTTTATTATAATTACAGAGTATACAACTTTGATAATCGTGTGAAAAAATATCTAAGCTTACCTAATGCTAATTATATTGCGGTTACTATCACGTAGGCACCTGCTACGCGGCGTCTACAGTGCTACTACGCGGCTACGAGACAGAAGATGCTATACAAAAGACTGACTATATACAAAAACCTTTTTTTTTCTTATTAAATTTTTACTTGACATATTTCAAAACTAGACTAAGTATTGAATATATTTCTAAAATTGAACTCATTTTCTTTCATTCACATAACTCAAACATTCGCAACAAAAATATTGTCAATGCAGGAAACGAACTAAGAACATTGAATAGCCGATCTAATAAAGCATAATTACAACAACACCTTTTATAATAAAAACATTCAATAACAATGTCTGAGTATAATTTCTTATTCGAACAAAGGGGTGACTGAATCAATAGGGATACTTAATATTATTGTGCATTCTCTAACAATCGTAAAGAAATCAATGCACTGCGTTAGTCGACATATTGCTTTGTTGAAAATAAAACGCCAGTGAGACTAATTGAAATGCTACATTACGTCAGCTCGGCGAGCGCGCGTCGAATAGGGGCACTGTTCCACGCTTACAAATATAAAACAATCATTTGGACAGTTCAAAGAGCGGAGCCGTGTAGCGCAATGTTAGTGCGTGGTACAAGTATAAGATGGAGAGCGCGGTCTCACATTTTCATTGTTTTCGAATCAAGATATTGAAAATGCTGCTCGAGATATCACTGGTCGGTCATTGGAGAGTTTGAAATCTAAGAATCTACCCTGGCTTACGTTACTCAATTGTAACAAAAATAGTCTAGATCCTGATTCTAACTGACTCATCAGCCATTCTAACTCATCAGCTCTCATTGAACGTCACAATAAATATAATTCAAAATTAGTTCTTATTAAAGAACTAATAAGGGATAGGCTTTTTACAGTAAACAGTTTAAGGATTTTTTTCCTTCACCCTCCTTCCGCATATATCTTGCACCAGCGCCTGGCTCGCGCCTCGTCATCTCGCGGCGCCTTTCAATTCACATCTCAAACGTTTGGATACTCCCCCACAATGGGCAGGCCACAAAGCGAGCCACGTTTGCCGCCTCGTTATGTAAAATCGACCAAACAATGCGAGCGGTATCGCTTTCTGTAAGAACTCAATCAAATCAAATTAACAATAGATATCAACTGGTTTGTTAAGGCCCCTGCGTGAGTTTTAATTGGTAGGTGACAGGGGTCTTGTGAGTTGGACACTGGTGTATTTCGAGATGTGTTACAGTGGACACAAAGGTCCGCCAATCAACGGCACGCTGTCTCGCCAGACACCCGTCAGACTGAACCATGAACAATGAATGTCTGTATAAACGGTTTTCTTTGTTAGGTTTATAAAGTTAGCAAATAAATAACATAATAGAGACACGAGAACACGATATCTGATCAATAACAGTTAGTTATTATAGTCTTGTTTGATGTACGTTATTTGTGATAAGTACCTACATACATATATTTTATCAGTTTCATGCTTAATATTATGATCGCCAAATTCTTGCTTTGCGAGTCTGTATTTCACTCATATTATTCAGGCTTTCAGCTTTTTTATCACTTTATTTGATGCAAAGAAAGGGTTTTTAGTTTAAATATATAAACATTGAGCACACAAAATAATTTAATGATACTTCTACAAAAACATATAGCAGGTACTTATAACAGTTACTGCTTGCTAGAACATATTTCAACGCGTGATTTTATAGGGTTATAAAGGTTTGTTTTAATGTCACAAAATTTACAACAAAATTGTTTATTTTCCTGATCTACATAAACGAATTCTTCATATAACATAACATTGTTTGCACATGCATTCGTTTTTGTGTTTAGTCACAATCACCAATAAGTAGGTATATGAAGATGTGAATTACATTAATATTGTCTCCGACGATTTCTCATCGACAATATGTACCTAAGGTTGCACAATGTAAGAATAAATAACTTTGGTATATGGAAATATTACTTATTCAAATACACGATGTTTAATTAAGTTTTTAGTGGCTTCATAATATTTTCAAACATGTTTTATTGACAACACTTCAACCCATTTACTGGAAATATGTAATTACTTGCTCTGATCCGACCGCTTTTCAAGTGTGTTGTTTTGTTTTAAAACATCCTTATTTACTTTGGTTGAATTCCTTCTTTAGTTTTTTCGAGTTACTTTAAAAATTCTGGCGAAACAAAACTTTTTAGTTGGCTACGAAACACTTTCTCCTTATAAGTGACTAGGTCCTATAGGGTCCATATTGTACCGACTAACTATGATATGTAAGCTACACGACTAAGCAAAATGCATTTGTGACCACTTATAATCTTCCCATGTGTGTCATAATGCTTAGCAGAGACTGAGTAGCAGTGCTTTCCGATCTACCGCTCTATAGGAGGGATTGTCAGATTCCTTATTGCTAAAAAGCACCCTACATTTTTCTTAGCCGGGTATCGGCCCTAATGAACAACATCTGCTCTTCAATAAACCTGTATCTTTTACACTGCGATTTACAATCAGCCTACGCGGAGCAATGAAAAACCGTAGTAAACGCATATGCAGCAGCAGTGTACTGTCACTGGTTGTCGATTGTGACTGAAAAGAGGTAAATATTGAAAAGAGGTAAATTTATAGGTGTCTTTATAAAGCTGGCAGGTGCCGTTTTGGTTCTCGTTGTCATTCCTTTTTCGTTCCTGCATTTTTGATTTGTATTAGCTGTTGTTTTTCTATTATATTATAAGTGTTGAAAGAAATCTTATTTAAATTATTTGAAACCACTCAATACCTGTCAACACATGTGATATCACCTCTAATATACATATAAAGCACCATTAATTGAAGCTGTACTTGTAATTGCTACTTGCTTACTCAAAATCCCCCAAATCATACTTATAACCTAAAAAGAATATCGTGAGCACTTCATACAATAACGTATGAAAGCAACATTCCACGTACGATTGTACCTCAGCAAGTACCAGTATATGTAGTACGTTTAAAAACAAACCGTGAAATGTATTCACCCCAATAAAGGAAACGAACACATTCGTGCAGGGGCGGGCGAGGGAGGGGGCAGGGGTAGCGGGCGCGGGGTATGTAAAGCTTCGTAGACACTGTACATAACAAACATTACCACACAAACAGCGCCTCCGACAACACACACACGCGTTTTGCTTCAGAAGTGCAACTTTGAGAGGAAAAATGAAAAGGGGGTACAGTCAGTCAGAAAAGTTTTGGAAGAAGTACATTCGATTGAACTGAAACCAAGCGTAAAATTGTTTTGCTCCATTAGAATACATTGATTTTGGTTTTATTGCTAAAAAACTTAGATGAATAATCCAACCTAATCCCGAACGAATGTCATCAACAGAATGTCACTTGGGTTGATTCTGTGAATGATGGAAAAAATTAAATATAATACCTACGACGTTTCAAGGCGCTTAGCGTCTGTTTATAGATTTATTGAAATAGAATCATCAACCAATTCAATTTAATCAGTAACCTTTTCTGGAGTTTCTTGCTCGTTCTTCTCCATTCGAATCTACAATTTGGAACGAGCACCTAGCTTCACTGACGAACAGAGTTGTCATTATATCATTCTAATTCGACGTATCAAAAGTACCTTTTTATGGATTAGTTGGAATAAATGATTTTGATCTTTACGACTTCTGCGAACAACTTTTTCACTGGCCGGACCATCGAGGCACCCCGAGGCGTCGAGTGGCGCCGCATTACCATACACCCTCCACTTGGTGCCGGCTAACCTAATGCGACGTACGCCAGACGTGGACTCGCTACGTGTGGGAAATTGCTCACAGACCCAACTTGCATGGAAATAGACGATCCAGCAACCAATTAGTAAATAAACTTGTTATTTTTATAGCTTGGGTTATGCTTGTGTTTCAATCATTTTATTAAACTAGTGGTAGGCCTCTGCTTCGCGCCTTTGCTTAGTCCAACTACATCACTAATGATAAAAGAGTGGATAATATTTCCCAATTGTGGAACAATAAAAACGTACTTTTCAAAAAAAATCTTCTGTAGGTACTAACCTTCTCCTGTCACATTTAACTAACAAACACAATAAAAATAATTGGCAGAATTGGTTTCTCTTACCACCACATTTTGCGATTCATTTACAATTGTTATATAAGTAGTTAAGGTTTTTACCTCACGCATTTTGTATTTTTGAAGATGACTCTTGCTATAATCTTATTAAGGTAAGGTAGTTATTAAGCTCCCAGTTGTATCTGAATAGCTCGTCTTCCCAAAGACCCGATGTCCCTTTATACATTAGTGTCTACCGACAGAGTTAAAATAAGGAAAGTATGTCGCAATACAGGAAAAAAATGGTCTTTCGTGACGTACAAGTGATTATTTAATCATTAGAATAAAGAAACATGCTTTGTCACGTCTTCTTGTAGTCTAGTTAGACAGCAGATATTATTCTTAGCAGTTGATTACGTAAATTGTCAAAATTTTCTTTGCCGTTCATTGATCCAATACTTCAAAATCCCGTCACCTATGACATTGCTATCCAGAATGGCGTCAGCGAAGTTACACGCCTCTTTCAGATGGACCACAAAATTGTTTTGACAAGCAATAACACAAATAATGTGTGCGTACCTTCAAACTTTCAAGTTCGTGGGCAGTGCCAGAGAGGTCAGGTTCGAGAGAAGCTCTCAACTAAAAGAATGTGAAAGCAAACAGCATGTGTCAAGGAGGATACAAACACGAATGGCTGGGACGTTGTAAACTTGAGGTTGCAGGGTTGATGCTGAGACAAATGTTTAAAAATATATAAAAGTAATGAGGAATGTTTAGCCGAGGGAAAAATGGTTTTCTAATAAAGAAGAAGATTAAAAAGCAGTTCTGGCTTAACTAATATAGTTCAGAAACTCATTACATGTGTAATCGAATCATTAAAAGCTAAAGATATTCATGTTTTCTATAAAATTCTACTTATTGCATTACAAATTATTCCTATTCTTGCCCTAATTATATTGTTAAAATACGATACGCTATGAATGTTTAACATTTCTTAAATTGAAATAGGCGCATTCTCTTTCTATTTACAATGAATACTCACTATTTTTTTTATTAATGCTCGTATATGTGATCTTTATAGTACTGTAAAATGGAATTCGTCATTTAGATTTAAAAATGCGTTCAACTACACCAGTTTGTCAAGAGATGTATAATGAGTGTAATAAGGATGTACTTGAAATGAAGCCGATACTTGATCGTCTGAGTAGTTTCCCATCTCACACAGACAGACAGACAGACACACATACTACTGTTAAGTAGCAATATGAATGCAAACAAATGTGACGCCAGTCTACTTGAAAATGGTTTTTAAAACATATTATTAAAGGGTCTACAGGGTTAGTAGGTGTAATCTTTTTAATATTATTAACGCGAAAATAGTATAGATTTATGGATGGCTGTTTGTTACTTTTTCACGTAAAAAGGACTAAAGGATTTCTATGAAATTTGGCAAGAAAATAGATTATAGTATGGAACAACACATAGATTGACATAACATTACTTTTGCCCTGGTATAGATTGTTGCTGGTGGCAGAATCTAGGGTAATATAAACCTAGACATTTGTTATATTAGGTACTTAGAGGAAAGATACGGGTAAATTTAATAAGATCGACCAGCATTGGTGATTAGGAACCACTTTTCAGAAGGAAAATTAGGGTACTTCATATTTTGATATTCCCAGAAAATTAGAAACTAACAATAAACCAGTTTTGTTTTGTAAAAAAGTACTTTTTTTTCTTGAAATCTTGCGATTGTATAGGTATAATCTTCAATAGATCTTGACCAAATCTGAAAATTTACAAAATTATATTCCAATAGTTTAGTAATTCGTGTTAAAAAAATGTATATAACATTGTTTTATGAAAAATTTACTATAAGAACCTATTAATCGAAGTTTTATTACAAAGAGTAAAAGTTTAAAAAGAAAACGCTAAATAAAACAACAACAAATGTTACACAACATATTGTGAAACACGATATGACTAATTCTTATACTTTTCTTTACCATAAGTACTTACATATACCCATCCTCAATAGTTATGAAGCGTGGGCTGTGAAAACAATGGCTAAGTACGAAGATATCACATACGCGGCGTATGGCGGTATGTTTACCGTCTCGAGATTGTAACCCGAGACCGCTACCACACTGTTGTCCCTTGCTCTTCCCGATCACTCGACACGACGATAGAAAATACAAAACTGTACACAAATACCTTCTATTAATTCTAGGTACGAGTAAAAGTTCGTGGTTCATATATTTATATGTACATACAATTGGTTACTTAACTACCGTTAGATAATATAAAGGAAGAAAATAAAACATACATTAGGTAGAGAACATTAATAAAACCGTTTTTTTAGATTGTAAGGAGTTGAAGCATATTGTTTTTTAATACCTTTGCTGAAGTGAGTTATAGACAGGTATCTACCTAAAGGATTCTTAGTGCAACTATAGCGTAGTAAGGAGTAGCTTCGACTCTAGGGTGACAAAAATGCATGGAGAGCTTAAGGTCGACTATTGACTGACAGGTTTTGCATAATGCAACCATTGATAAATAGATGGCGCTGCTTTTAAATGAAAATAACCCTGCAAAGCTTGAATACTTTACACTGCAGAGGCACACAATAAGGTTTTTAATGGTTAAAATAATAATTAAGAAACAATAATATATTTATATTCAAATACACATAAATTATGTTAATTTTCTCATTTCCGAGGACTTAATATAGCGCCATCTAAGTCAAGTCAAGCAAACCAATTAAAAGATGGCGTCAATAATTAATAATAGACAATAATAAAAGTTATAAACTAACCCGCATTTTCAACACCTTAAAAAATGCGATCGGTAGCTCGGATGAATAAGAATGATAGAATAATGAAGTCGAAGGGCACCGGTTCAATACCGGGTTATCATTTTTAAATTCAGGTTTTTTAACAATGGTTTTTTTATATTTTTTTTATGTAAAATCAATAATAATAATACATAAATAAAATATTTGACGTTTAATATTTATAAAAGATAACAAAAATAAATATATATATTATTTTAGAATAAAATTATATTAATAAATATATATAAATAACTTTTATAATATGTGCTAACTATTAATGTAAAAGTAACATATTTTTCTTACAGATTAATACTTATACTAAGTTTAATTCTCATAAAGGATAACAAATAAAACTATTTTAGTGACATTATAATTTCAGACATTTATTTCTTAAAACATAATATTTATTTCTTTCTTAAATAGTGTATACCCTGACCTAATTACTTTTCAGCTAACTGACACATTATTTATTACAATTTTTATAAGGTTAATAAGTATTTTAAATCAAAATTGTGTTGTGCTAGTCATTTATTAGTTAGTTTTAAACACAATGTTATAATACGATTCTATATAATATGCAACCTTACTTCTGCAACTATTTTACCTCCCCATAAAATTTAATTAAAGTATTGACTAAAGTGATTCATTTTGTGCAATCATGTTATGACAAAGGCTTATAGCTTAAGTATTCGTTCCAGAACAAGGAAGAAATTGAAGCTAGACCTTAAATCAATAACATTTCTAAGACCGGGATATAAGCATTCGTTAGATATGGGACGAATTGTTTATAGTAATTATTAAATAAATAATTTATTATTTTGCAATCAATAGCATCTGTAGATATTAATATTGGTTTTATTTTTATTTCTATTAGTAATAAAAATATTTAGTAAAACATTAAAATCATTACTGTAAATAACAGTTGCTGGTTATAAAGTAGTCAATAAATTTATCCTACTAAAACCAAGTTTGAACATTTATCCATTAAATAAATTATAGCTACCCCGGTCTTGTAATTGCTTAATCCTATAGTCAACAATATCTTTTCTTCTAAGAACTAGTGTAGCCGCCATTTTTATCGATCCTATTTCTCCTATCTCGCTGGGCAAGGAATAATCCGTATGTCTGATTGCTGACTAAACACTTGCACAATTATGGAACATTACACATGGGACAATTGTCCTGCACGAACGTTATCACTAGCACATCTTCATGACGTCATTCAGCACATCTATGTAGTTTTCACTGTTTGCATCACTGAAGATGACAATGCTCCAGTAATTTTCCTCATAACCTTGCCCCATAAGTTGAAGCTGGTCTGAGTCAATATCACGTCTTCTGCCAGATCCACTACGGTGCTCCAATGAACCCTCTTCTTGAAACAGCTTTAGATATCCATAAAGTGGCAGTCTTTACCTGTAAGGGACGTGTATTATTTATTATTTTCATGTATCGATAACCATGGATAATAAAATAAATAACGAACGGCCATTTTAAAAGAATACTTACGTTTAAGCCAGTTTCTTTCGAAATTTTAGTATAATTTAAGCTTTGATTATGCAATGCTATTATTTGGGCCCTCGTAGCCATATCAATATTTGAACGCAAACTCATGATAAAAATTAATATTAAAAACTTGTTAAACAAATCGTAACTGAACTCACTCAAAGATAGTAAAGAATGTTATGATTGAACTAAAAGGTTTAATTTTTATACAGTTAATATTAAATTACCCTCAACTGTTTTGAGATTTATGATCGGGTTATAGTTGCTAAACAACTTCAATATAATAAATAGTAGGATAATTTCAATACATTTCAAGGTTACGCAATGGCCTAATGGCTAGTGGCATCGATAAATTTTATGCTACCGAGTTCGAATCCTGGTTAATGCGTGCTTTGCTTTAAAAAGGTTTAGAATATCGTAGCATTAATTTGTGTAAAAAATGATTAAGTTAATAACTTTGTATCTGATAAAAACTATAAATGTATATTTTTCAATACCACTAGTATACTAGCGCCATCTATGTCATCCATGGTATATTATTAAGGCGATGAAACGCCTTACAAACGATTTTGATTTGGAATCCTCCATGCACTTATGACACTGATAGTACATATATTCCCGAACAACTTATTAATAACGGCTATTTAGATACTATGAAACAGGCCCACACAAAGGTTAAAACAATCGTAGAATGTAGTGCTCTCCTTTATTTAACACACTGCTACCAGATAAGAACTGCCTAGAACATCATGTCTCATTATATTTTATTTCGAAAAAAAAAACTTCTTAATAAAATTAAATTACAAAAAACCGTTAATCTATAATAAAATGAAACAAATAACATGGGTACATTTGGTTTGTATAATAAAACAGTTGTGTGAGCGGTGATTGAATGTATTGAATCAATCTCCATGCGAGTGCAAGCATGAAGCATCGACCGATGAAGATGTTTGTCCGCGTGGTCGCGCCGTCTCTGCGCATATTTATTTACACATGTTGCCCGATGTGTATCTAATGAGCCGGCCGCGTCGCACCGTCCATAAATAAATGCTCTGTTATATCAACTACCAGTCTTTGTGCTCCCTGCGACCACAACTCGGTAATTACGATTGTGCTCCGAACGCTCAAATATTTGGTCAAAACTTTCGTCCAATAATGAGCTACCGATATTGTCCACGGACGAAGGTTTTTGAACTATGTTTACGTAATATTCGAGTGGAAAACGTGTCTCACAAAGCAATTAAGAAAAAATCTTATACTAACAAAATAATGTGTTTGCCGTGTTTGCGTCCGTCGTATTTAGAAATCATGTTTGTTATTGCGCGTCGTGTGGATGCGGTGGATTTACCTGGAATTTATGAGAATTCACCAACAATAACATCGCTGGGAAAGCAAACAGATCCCGGCGCAACTTGTATGTATGCACGCTGGTATGCGGTACCTAGATAAAACTCAGAGTGTAATAACAGCGAAATTAAATAAACATTTTATTTAAATATTTAAAGTATTCAAACACCGTAAGTTTTAAAGTATTTCATATTTAAACAATGAGCTAAATACTTATTTATGAATGGCAATTTTTATTTGTCCCGGCATCCGATAAGTAAATAGTTGCAAAAACCTTGTTTGGTAATGTTTATTGCCAGCTACGTAATGTTGGCACGCGGAAAACATTTGTACGGTACACCTCAAAACCTAAATAATTTAAAAAAGGTAAAGCAAAATCCAAGTGACAGAATTTTGTCTTATTTAATTAATTTGGAGTATGACATGTAGACTTAAACGATGTAAATGTAACTTTTATTATTAATTGTCAGTATAATAAATATATGCACACTCCATGTTATAGAACTTATTCAAAAGACCAGATATTTTGCTGAGAAACTTTTTAGTTTATGCTTGTAGTTGAACTAGCTGATAAAATATGAATTATATCTATCAATAATTGATCTACCACGCATATGAATAACCACGAACTTAAATTTAGAATGACAAAACAGGTCACTGTTAACAAAATGATCGAGATATTAAGAGTCATCTGCACAAACTTTGGTTGGGTTGCCTTTAAAAATAATCTGTTGACGAGAGTTTACTTCTATTGTGAAGGAACCCAAGTAAACACTTGAGGATATTCCTCGAAAGGCTTTATACCAGCTTCGTTTCAAAACTTCACGGTTTTGGTGACCGATACGTGACACTATTTCAACAATAATAATATCCAATATTGGATTTATAGAGGCATAATATGCAGGTGTATTTCTATACATAATATTAATGTTAGTGGTACTTTCAAGGATGTCGCTTTGATTGGTATATATTAGTTTTATTTCTGTTAATACGAGATATAAGAGATAGTCATAAGGAAGATGTTTTAGCCTCTAAAGAAAACGATGTACATTGTACTTACATACCTATTTCTATGGAAAAATATTTTTTCCTATTAGAATCTCTCTCAAATCAATCTCTGTAACCCTAATCCCTAATATGCCAACGCAGTCGTAATTCCTTTGGTATTGCAAGTGTCTATGAGAAACGCAGATTTGCTTACCTGATGGAAACGGATTAGCTTCCTAATCGATATTCTCGTTTGCTGACTTATTACAAAAGAAAAAAAAACTTCGATTTTGATACTTATTTTATTACTTGTACAATAAATAATAAAGTTTTAAGTTATTAGCATCATTACAACTTTTCTATTATTGAATTCTTTGTTTAAAACATTACGCTCTAAACTTTTCACTCGCCTGTATAATCTTTAACTATAGCTATTTGAAGAAGGACAGCGCTCTCTCAGCAACACCCTATTTATCATCTTGTGTTCAGTATTTGGTATTCATAGTAACACAAACATTGGCTGCAGTATCCACGAGGTCCACTCGACAATGATCGGTGTATAAAAAGCCCATGTTTAGCTTGATAACATCGGTGTCATAGAAACCTCTTTAGATATTTTAATCGTAAGGCTTTGTGATCGCCATGGTGGTCTCTTGTCGATTTATAAACATTGTGATGTTGCATGATTCTTATTTGTGCTTTGATACCTAAATGAATAAATCGCAACGATTCAAGAATTGACAAAACTATTCGAATTTGAAAATTTGGAAAAAACGTAAAGCTTTTATAACAGATTTTGCTTGCGTAAAAGTATGCCAAACTTGCCTTTATCTGTATGTCCAACTACGCAAAATGATGAAAAGATATAGCGTAAAGAGGTAACAGACAAAAGAAGTAAGAAATTTATTTTCACCTTCATATATATATATATTTTATGGCAAACGAGTAGACGGATTACCTGATAGTAAGCAATTGGCCGCCCATGGACACCCGCAACACCAAAGAAGTTACGAGTGCGTTGCCGGCCTTTTGGGTATAGGGGTTGCGGATATTAGGATCGGGAAGGGATAGGGGAAAAGGCGGCATTGGGCCTCCGGTACTATATCTCACACGGCGAAACACAACGCTGTGGTTGTTTCACGCCGGTACTCTGTGAGGCAGTGGTATCACTCCGTTCGAGCCGACTCATTCGTGCCGAAGCATGGCTCTCCCACACTTATTATTATCTCAGTTTATACACAATACAAAAACTGCCTAATCTTCTTTAGGTACTCCATGGCAAAAATATATCTTCGTTAAACATAATTATTAGAATATAAAATTATAAATAACGGCTGTTTGATATTTAAAATTGAATGGTATCTAATTAGCAAATTCGGTTCTTTTCCCGATCTTAATAAAAGCCAAATTGCGCCCTCATCGTAGGTAATCAGCATTCGTTGGGCTCACTCCGTCGGTCGCATCGCGTAGCTCGCGTCCGCCGCGTCGCGCCACAATTAAATGCGTCCACGCGACCGACTCTCAATGGCCCAACACACCAGTGCACCGCACGCCACGTTATTTTATTCACTAACATTTTATTTTGCGCGATTTGTATGTGATTCGTTATTTTGTTCCGCAACCGTTGAGCCGGAAAACGCGTGACGTATTGCATTCAGTATTGTGGAATTTTGTACACAGTAATCAAGTTATGGAGTAATGTTTTGTTAGATTTATGTTAACTCCTGTATGTGGAATTGGAAATATTGTTATAGCTAATATTTTATTGTTTACGTGAAATAAAACCGTAATTTATAAATATAGGAATAATCATAACATCTTTAATGATTGCGACGGGATTATTTAATTCTCAATTTTGTGTTTTTTTTTATATAAAAAAGAACCGATAACTTACATTTATTAGAACTTAAGTTTCTTTATAAGGTCGGTCTTCTTACTCTGGGTAGAGTAAGCAAAAGTGTGCATAATGTCTCAGATATACATAAATACTTATAATATAGGTACACCCAATTTTCACCAATTATTTTATGAAGCCGTTATAACAAAACCTTCAGATATCCCTTGAATTTTGTTTCATGCATGATTATGGGACTGGTAGAAGCATTGTAGGATATAGAGTAACTTTCTTCCTAAATTTTTTTCTCATGATTATGCCCATTTTTTCACAGGAACAAATTACATTGTATTTGTGCAGTAAACACATACAGCTGCCGGTGTCGTATGCCCAGTTTCCCTGAACCCTTGCCTCAAGGAATACGAGTGCGAATCCATGGGCGGTCCACTCCACTCTGTTTGTTTTGCTGGTGTTTAAACTTTAAACTGACGAGTGGCGCCCTCTGTATTATTTGTACAAGATGTTGACCGCCCTATATCGCAATCGCCGTGTCAACTCTTGTTTGGTTTGCTCTATGTAAGGAAATAGATGCTTCTGTGTTAGGTACTGGGAAAGTTAAGAGGTTACTATGTAAAACAAAACCATAATTTTACAGAAACTTGAGATAAATTTGATAGTTATATTACATGATTTTTATTTTTGTGTAATTTTTTATTATGTTTTAAAATTGAAATTTAATGGTGGGATGTATATTTAAAGTGGGTTTCTTCTTCTAATTATTTTTTGGAACAATTAGTTTCCACAAACTGTTGTAATTACCTTTTAAAGGAGTTCTGCAAACGTTTGATACGAACTTTCTAAAGAAATGTCGATATTGTTAGTCACAAAGGCGTTCATTCATTAAAAACCCAACACAAAACACAATGTTGTCAATCAACGAGTCGATGATTTGTTATAAAAATAGTCTGAGAACGCGGGGGGCGCGCAGACGCACCCATTCACCTTGCTCAGCGAATCACACGCATTAACACGTATTAGGCCGGCGCCCTTTATCCCGGCGCACTGCCACGCAAAATACTACACTTTCCTTTTTACTGTTTATTGTTATCGTTTGTTTCGAGTCGCAAACCGTCCGCGCACAATGTGCCCGTCGACACGGCTCGGTAAACGCTTTCAAGTGTCCAAAAGCGGTAATTTGCTTCATTCGCTCATTGTTGACGCTAAAAGTCGGCCTTTGTCGACACTTGACGGAATTGGGAGCGTTTAGATTCGAGCGGGCAATTCGCGGAGAGTGGACGCGTTTTATCGTCAGCCGAACATCCCGGTCACTCTACCCTCTCTCACCTCAATGGCTGCCTAATGGAAGCTTTCAGCGAGTGTTTGAAAAGGTTTTTTCTCTTAAATAACGTACCTATATGTAAACTTGACATCATAATGTAGTTTTTACATAGGAAGCGCAGAGTTTTGTAGTAAACTAAATGAAAGGAATCATCATCAAAGCATATATGCATCCTAAGAATATCAGCGGTGCTTATAATTTAAACTGTGGATGAATATTGGGGCGCAAATTCACTGGGGATTGTTAGACCAAAAATAAATGTAGTACGTATTGGCACGCTTCAATCAATTTGAGGTCGAATATCTATTACGCCGCCGAGATTCATAACTTTTTATCAAACTAAAAAATTATAAAACATCAAAATATTTCTGACTGTTTAGGTATCGCATCGTGCAAATATAAAACAATAAAGGCATCAAGTAGTGGTTCGTGGCACGTTCGTTAGTGCTAGTCGGTGGGGCCCGACGTTCGCCTGGGCCCCTGCGCCCGACGCCCGCGAGGGGCCATTACGTCCCATTTACATGCGTTTACAGGCTCCGACGGCTCCGCTCCCGCTCATTGGATTACTTGTATCGACGCTGCCCGATTAGACTTGATTAGTCGAAGAACTTTCTCAAACTATTCAGATAGTCGGTGCTTAGGTATTTCTTATGTAATTTAAGGCTTAAACACTTTGTTTTGTTTTATGTACATAATTATATGTCTAGACAGGGATATAAAAAAAGTTAAAAAGCTCCACAGAAGCCCAAGAACAATATTACGCAATATCAAAACAGAGAGACAAAAATATTTTACATAATTCGCATTGTGTTGACACTAAAGGATTAAATACTAATACTGGGTTTACAAAGGAAAGGAAAACATCGCCATAAAATTATTTATGAATGATGTTATCTTCGGATGATCCCAGCTTACACCCGTACAATGGACTTAGTAGATTATTCAGGAAGTTGACGCATTCGTCCCTTCCCTTATACCAACCTGTTTGGGTTGCACGGCTTTTGTTGCACTGATAATTTCTGATAATAAATGTTTTTAAGGAATCAGAGTAAGCGCCTGGCTCTTAGCATTGTACGTCTTGTGTGGTTGAATGTTGTGTCCTGTGATGAAGGCGGATTAGAAGCCATTTGTTATTCCCTATCTCTTCCCGTGGGTATTACCAACTAAGGTTAGAGACACTCTTGTGTGACGTGTCGTGATAGAACGTCCCGGTCTTAAATATTTGGCAGCACACGACACAAGTTACTGTCTAACCATAAGTGAATATATGAAACCGATAGGCTTCTGGCGCGACATGTCACGTCATACCTCGGTCCTAAGGAACGGCACGTATTTGAAATCGGGGAGTAACACTCACTGATAAATAAGAGTGTCTATAGTTTGCTTTATGTCAACTTAAACGAAACTTTACCGCATTTAGCCCTCTGATTGGTAGGTTAACTTAGAGCAGGCCAATCATAACGTCGAACGGTAAAAACTTGTCGATAGCCCTAACGTAAAGCATACTAGCACTAGACACATAAGTTTTTTGAAATTGAGATTACTGACAGTTCAGTCAGCTTTCCAAGTTAAATGTACTGTCTAACTGTATGTAGACATTACTTATCAACGGTGAAGATAAACATCATGACAAAACTTGAACTTATAATTTCCAATTATATGTTTGAAATCACCAATCCGCCCTGAACAAGCGTGGTGATTAATGCTCAAACCTTCTCCATGTGACTAAAAGCTTTTGCTCAGTAGTTAGCACTTATAGATTGGTGGTTTATTCGAAGCTACAATTTGTAACGCTTAGCTAACCTAGCTTCACTCACGAACAGACTATTTTTCTATTCATTTTTAGTTTATTTTAAATCAAAAGTATCCATTTATGGTTTACCTGGAATCAATGACTTTGATTTTGATGAGTCGATGGCTTCAACGCTTCCAGCCAAGCGTTAATTTTTGGACTAAATATTCTTATGTAGAGAAGGTCTATAGTTCTGCGGACTATAACTTGTGTTGGATTACAAATAGGTAATTGATTGTGACTACGATTGTGTTCGATGAGAACGGGCTTAAAGTAAAAGTGAAATGAAGGAAATTGCTCACAATAGTGCAAGTAACGTAACATCTAGATATCCTAGGCTAGGCTAGAGATAATAATTATGATGTTATCCGCTGTGAGAGTTAAATGTATAAAGAACTAGATACGAATACTAATCTGCACTTTACTGATAGATTTAAAATTAATTCTATCACTCAATGATCCATTCGATATTTAAGTATAATGTGAAATAAAAGAACCATAAAATATATTTTTATTTAACGTGTTTACTTATTATTTGTAATTATAAACAAATAAGTCAGGCACAAAAAAAAAGAAAAAATGTAGCACCGTTTTGTTAACCAATGACTTTGGCTATAGTACCTACACTATTTTAATGCCTTCGGCTTTGCCTACGCTAAAATAAGAATATTTTACTCGAATTTCTCTGAAGCAATATCACAGTTAAATCAAACTAAATCTTATATGTATGTATTTGTTAAATAAATAAAACATTTTCATTTTATTATTTTTAACGTTTACGTTATTAAAATTAGACTAACCCAAGAGTGAAAAAGTTTTTTAATCTTTCACAATGTATCGGAGCCTTTTGATTCTCATCTTTACATATAATTGTTAAATATCAAAATTAAAATCATTTGAGCATTCAATTATAACGTCAAATACAGATTTAAAGATAAAAAATGTCTGTCTGTCCGTCGGTCGCTATTTGGTCTCATTACGAAGTGTAATACAAGTGTAGACATAGATATATTTAAATAACTTACTTTTTAATAAAAAGGAAATTAAAATTCTTCAACAAATACGTACCTACATATATACTTATAAGGTACGTAGTTGTATGTATATTACGTAGGTATATTTGTGTGTGTACCTATATATACACTGTACATATACTTATACCATCTCATTTACAACACACAGTTTGTTTGGCTAACCACAGAGGCAATAGAATCGCAAATTCGCAGTATGAGCATCGCGTCAAGATATCGACAGTAAATTACAGGCTTGTGGGCATGTCTGTCTGTCCGTCCGCATGATTTGATTGACATCGAATCAGAACAGACGTGGCTTAATTAAATAACTAAGTACCATTAAAGTAAGGTGTGAGTAGTCGATACTTTGTGTTGGTACTTAATTGTATACTCAAGTTTTAAATGAATGTTTGTTCTGGATTTTGTTGTAATAATGTATAGGCGTTAGATATACGTTTACCTACCAGCTACGTATAGGTAGTAATATGTATTTAAAAGTACGTAGTATATTGTAAAATTATGCCTGCGGTCAGAATCACTTGGAATTTAGAAGTGTTAGGTAACTCGGGTAGGTCCTCACCAGCCTTTTAGTAAATGTAGACCATGGTTACATGGTGACCATGTGGACACCTAAGTGAGTGCATTCGCAGTGCAGTAATTCTCCAAATCCACCCGGTAATATTACATTTATTAGTTAGGCAATTTTTTCTAGATGGTATGCCGCCTGAAGGCAACAAATTGCACACATGATTGACACCCTATTGCTGGTTAAGAATTTGAGGTTTGGGGATTGGGGATAAGGGTAATTGGTAACCGCACATACGCCGTGCATACGGTGAAACAGAACGCTGTGGTTTTTGTTACTTGGGGTTTTCTGTAAGACCACCATGGCCTTGTCTATCCAGCTACACATTTATGATAAAGTATGCATGCATGCAATGCATATCTTTCCCGCAATTAAAAATGATCAAAATTTCTGTGCTTTTATATAACATTGGCAAAGTAATCGTACGTCGAGTGAAGTTTGGTTGAAAATGGTCTCGGGTTCGAGTCAGTGCTCTTAGAGGTTTGCCCTATGGATATAAATCTCAGTAATCAAACAAAGTCTGGAATGGCGGCAACAGGAAAGACCATACCATAATAATGAACTATGGGAATCATTAGACGATTGGTAAATAATACATAGTATATGTTCCATTATGGTGGAATAAAAGGTCAGGTACAAAACAAAACAATAATAGGTATACGTACCTACCTACAGAACTGTCTGTGAACTTCAGTTTCCCACGCTCGAAAATTATTAATTTTATGTTCGTCATATATTAAACAATAGCTAAAAAACCACCAAATTTTGGTACAATCCTTTACAAGGATAAATCCATAGATACCACAGAATTAATTATTTAAAATAAAAAATAAATAAAGATTTCAAATGTCAATTAGCTAGTTCACTAGAAATGAAGACACAAAACAAACAAAAGAAAGGGTTTTGTGTGAACCTAACCGATAACAATTTCACATGATAACAATTAGGGTAAGAATACTTTCTTACTAAGAAATGTGAGGTATCGACCTTTTTCTTAAAAAAGTAACACATTTCTAATTACCTAGATTAAATAACTTTAAAGACTTCTTCTTTTATTTTTAATTTAAAGTTTTTTTTTATTTATTTACTTGCTATTGTCTACAGAGACAAAAGTAAATGCCGATCATCAGAGAATACTAGACCGATAGAAATCTAGGTTTGTAATAAAACTGCTATAAGTACTAGGTACCTACAGAACATTGTCAACATTTACGATGGCTGTAATGTCCGAGCCTTTATATCTATATAAAAATATAGAATATTACAAATTTACTTTTGTCTGTGTTGATGCTAATGAATAATAATCTTTATCAACGAGAATAAGTCCCCCATATTTGAGAATCGGCTATCACAAAATGTTACGCATCGTTTCATCATATGGTCATGACATACGGGTATAAATAATATTTATTATTTAATGGAATACAATAAATATTTATTTAATTTAGGTAACTGGTTTTGTTAAACCACTGAAGCCGTATATTTACGTAAAGCTATTAAATTTTCAAATAATATTCTAGAAAAAAAATATTCTACAGATTTTCTATGAGAAAAGAACTTTGTACTTAGTATTGCCGAGATCAAGAAATATTGTAATGTTACCGCGGGCGTCATTTTTAGTCAGTAAGACTCCAAGTCTGACACTCTCGCCCCACCCGAGGCGGGAGAAAATATTGAATGGGTGTCTTCCTTGATATAAAAGTTATATACAACCATAAATTATCTGATAAAGCAGTAAAAAAGTAACTGCTTAATCACGTGAAATAGATAACTGAAAAAATGAATATCAAATTAAATGCATTACGAAATTCATGATAATTAATTGTAATTATTTCTTTTAATAAAATTTGTGTCTCGAGATATACAAAAAAATCTCAGATTAAACGATATGTATTATATAATATTCGATGTATATATTCATAGTATGGAGTAGATTCTAACTAATATTTGGATTCACAGCTTCACAGCAAATAACGGCGGAAATTCAATTATTTCCAATTCTAACTAACTATAGTGTTATAGTGTCTTAATCTAAAGATTTTTCTGTCGGAAAGCGAGTGCAAGCACAATAATGAACCGCGATATTGCTTTGGAGTAGGAGAAAGAATGGTGTAGGGGGTGGTTTTCAGTCAGTAAGGAGTCACTTTTTCCTTCCTCAAAAAGGACTACTTAATGATTTTGAATTTAAATGAGTAAATAGTTTCGGCCGTTAATCAGACAATCGGAGATTCTAAGACAATTATTTTTTATTTGTTCATTATATCATCTAAATACATAAATGATGTAACAATGCATTGTAAAAAGTGATTTAAAAAGAGTAACCATGGAGTTTCTTGGTCGTTCTTCTCCATAGGAATCTACACTTTGGAACGAGCAAATAGCTTCACTAGAGGACAGACTGACACATAAAGTTAAACCATATGATATCTTTTTGCTTGACGTTCAAAAGTGCCTTTTGTGTTGTTGGTCTACTTGAAATAAAGAATTTGATTTGATTGATCATCATATTTACCTAGGTACTGTCATTGCATTGTGATAAGCATTAAACATGTCCCGTGCGGAGTGTGTTGATCTCGATCTAGGACACACATTTTTCTTTTCGTTTATAAATTGTTTACGATGCATATCATAATATACGTTGCTATAGTTAATATTTGGTTGTCATAATTGAGCGGATATTTTATATAAATATTTCGCCTTATTATGTTTAAATAATTATATCAATTATTATCTCCTTAAATTGTAATAACCACGATATTAATCATATAACATCAGGTAATTTCTTTGGAAGTTAACCGTGAGAAAGCAAAAATTGGCAAGTGTAACAATTGTCCCCGATAACACAAAGATATGGAATCTCATCCTACGAATGTGACACCCGTGCTTATACCCTTTACACAAGAGTTATATGAGAACCTTTGTTATCTTAAAATCTCACAACTTCCTTTTTCAACAATTTGTGCTTACCTTAATACCTACAGTTAGGTACGATAATTATCAGGAATCCATCATCAGGAAAAGAAGTATATACCATATTTCCTAAAAATGTAATTTTTTTAAATTTCCAATACTAATCACACGGTGCCTACTTCGCTTTTCTTTTATATGGTTAGCACTTACGTACGTAATTTATACACTATCTTTCTAGATCGAGAAACAGAAAAGAAAGTGTTATTTCAATAGACCTGCTATTTTGAGGCATTTTATTGGTTGTTGAAGTTAAACTTAAAAACTGAGAAGAACTGTGAAGTTTGAAGTTGTGCTCCATTTAAATCATAATCACAAGTAAAATATAACACATTACTTCACTTATTGAATTAAATTAAGCGTAGGCTTCAACAAATCGTTAAGTTTAAAAAACAAATTAATATTTTTTATTGAAAATTAGAGTAGATAACGGACTAAAGCTATGAAAAATGCGAATATCTTTTAGAAATCGCGATACAATAAACCAGTACCAAAAAAAACCTTTACTTATCTTATTATAAATGCGAAAGTTACGATGTTTGGATGTTTGTTACTCAATCACGCCAAAACGGCTGGACGGGTCTGGATGGAATTTGGGACAGGCATAGGATATACTCCGGAATACATAAGCTTTTAATTAACTTTAACATAATTTACTTATCTGTACGTCTACCATTATTATGTCTCTCTACAACTCTCTACGACTACAACTTTTAATACTAATGTACAGATAGATTAGGCAAATTTTGTAACCGACCTTAATACAAAAATTTCTAAGTAGATTAAGATCGCTTTTATGTAAGTCTAAGCTGTATGGAGTTTCTGTTGAAAATCAATGTTAATCGATACATTTTAGATTGAAACCGGTTTTAAATGTATGTCTGACGTTTAATGTTTAAGGTTTTTATTAAAATATTCTTATTTATTAAGTCCTTTTAATTTTTTTGCAAACTACGTCATATAACGTAAATTACCATTTAGTATAACGTGTATCTAACCACAACCGTCGGTAAAGTTTTATTCAATACATTACCTATGTTTCTGTGAAATTCTGCCTCCGGAAAAAACTGAGACCATATAGATTCACACTTAAATTATAAAATAAGGCCGTGAACTAGTTTTTATAATAGCAATTATTAAAAAGAATAAGATTACTACAATTTCCTCGTATTTACACAAGAAAAAACTTTCAACGTTAGGTGCATTGCATTGATTTAAAATATGGCATGACATCATTATGTGTGGTATAAAGTATACATATATAAGTACGACGTGGTCCTCACTCCACTGGGTAGGTACAGCAATTCGCTTTATCCTCTATTTTATCTTTAACTTTTCTAATGTTATCTTATCAAAACAAATAAATAAAATAAACTTACCAACTAAACATTGTGTTATTAAAAAAAAATGCACAAAATATGTATCGCTAGTTTGGTGGCTAATTTTAAAGGCGCTTCATTAAGAACGCGACTACTTACTTATACATTTAAATAAATATATCTTTTCCCCTTCAGAATCCAAGATAAAATATTTTTTATTTACTTTATTAGTTCGTAAAATCTCTGATACCTTATTTTATTTTGTATATTCCTTCAATACTAGAAAATTTACACATTTATATTAATAAAATAACACTGAGTCTTTGTACCTTTTTTCTCACGTTAAAAATAGTTAAAAAAACGTGATTCATCCTAGTTCTGAATGGCGACGGTAGACAGGTGAAACAAAGAACAGTGGCGTGGGAAACAATGGCTAAAGAAATTATTAGCAATTTTTAACAAGACCACATTTTTAACAGGTCTGAGAAGTTTGTTTCTCACAAACCAATCCGTCACAAGCCTATTATATACTTAACTATTTTTTAATCTTTTATATTATTTTTTTTTATGATAACTAAACTAGGGTTTTGAGAATTGTTAAAATAAGAGTTGTAGAAAACAATTGAGTTTTAATAAGTTTGTTTTAACATGTTTTAAAACACTTACTAGCGTCTGCCTCCTGTTTTATGCTCGTGAATATAGCATTTTTTTGCGTAACTGTAACTACTTTATCTACATCTACTTGTGTCAAATTTCAAGAAAATTGCTTGAGTTCAAATCCTTTTAATTTAATCAAATAAAACGTAAAAGGTAACATTTGGCATTTGTAATATTGAATGTAATGACTAAGACATGCGCTGTTTCTAAGAAATTTAGTTACCTGTACCTATACTATCTTACGATCGCTTTTTACCAACTCAAAAACTTTTTCCTATAGATACAATAAACTGCTATATTTGAAAGTAGATTAATGATAGTAATACTTAAATCACAATAAATAAAAAAATAACCTAATCAAAATATATGTACGTATCTAATCAATTCTCAATTTAGCACTACAATATCCTTAAAAAGAAAAACACATCATGACTTAATTTTTGTTTATTATGTGACGAGTCGGCAAATGAACTGATGATAGTGAGCAATCGGCACCCCGCATGGGCAATCCCAACACCCGAGGAGATACTAGTAGATATAGTATCAATATTGTAATGTTTCCATTTATTTCATTACAGAGTTACAGTTTGAAACAAATTTACGTGATTCGCGAAAGTATAAAAAAGAAATTAATAATTAAATGTCGAATTACAAAATAACTTAGGATTATGTATATGTTTGATAATAGAAGTAGGCGCAGATAGGTCTGTATTATATTGGATAATGACCTTTTATCATATTCATTGTTGTTTTGTTTTGATTATTACCTGTATCAACACAAAGATTTTGTGGGAAAGAGAACCCTGGGAAAGGTCCTGGTCACCTTTGGGTCACACACAACAAAACCATGTTGTAATAATAATTATTAAAAACTATTTCTTAGAATAGGTACAGCAGAAACAAACGAAAAAATCGCTTAATGAGTATTTAGGTAAATGTTATTTTTTTAAATGGACTACCTACTTTCTCACGGGAATTCGATGAATTCCAAATCATGGTCATTTTTAACAGACAAAAATTTTTTTGAATTAAATCTCATTGTCTTCGTTTTAAATTTAAATAGAATTTTATGCTGCTTTGTAATAAATTGAATGAATTGAAATAGATTTCAGAATATAAGTTAGATAAGTTTATCACATGAAACACATTTAAGTTTCCCATAAACTTGAGTTCTGAATCTTTAATCTATGAACTATTTCTCTCATTTATTTTAAATTCAATTCATTAAATTAATTATTTTGATTGCACCAACATTATTTGTTTTGCAATACTTATATGTATGTATATTGAGGTAGTTGTAAATATGAATTCATCGACACTATGAGGTAAAACCACCGCGTGTGGGTAATTTAAGAAATAATTATTCATCGGCTTATCTCTTGTGCGAATGTTTACGCAGCGGTCGATTCATTCATGAAATAAAACATTTTGTTATATATTATAATTTCTATTTATTCGGAAATTTTTATAGAACTTTTATTTTAATTGATTAATGTCCTCTAGTAAATAAACAACAGTATGTTTACACGTCATTAACAACGAAGAGTAGACAACACTTTACGTATTTACAAATAAAACTAAGAGACTATCTACATAGCTTGGTCGTTCTCAGACTTTATCAATAAATCGCTTAATATATCAACTATCACTGTTCTACATATACAGTTTAAGTAGAATTAATATTATAAATTTAATTTATACAATAATTTACACTTATAGTAAGATTACAGACGTTAAACGAAGATCACAAGAAAGAAAGAAAACAGAGAAAGAAGAAATTCGAAAGAAAAGAGTTCAACGCGCCTACACAGTGTTGTATAAGAATATATAGATTTATAAATGAAGATATCACTAGGCAACGATAACGTAACATAATGGTCACTTAATACTGGTTATTCACATGTACTATACGCACAGCGTTTAGGTGTCAGGTGGGCGCTGCTGGTCAGTGGGGCTGGGGGGCGCCGGCGCCAGCGCCGAGCGACGCAGCTGCTGCAGCAGCGCGGGCTCCAGCGCCGGCCACCAGCCGCCCAGCAGCGGGTATTGAGCGGCCGGAGCCAGCGGGGCCCGCACCTCATCCTCGGTGGCGCGCTCCTCCTGGTCACTAGCCACCACGTCTATGTCTTCCTCCTGTTCCTCCTCACAACTGCTGTCACGTCGCTGTCGCTTCTCAGGAGCATCATCGGGCGCCAGCAGGGAAGCCACATCGAACTGTCTCTTGCGCGCTTGGGCGCCGCCGGGCAGTCGGCCTGCTCCCCAGAAAGGCAGGGGCAAAGCCGTCGGCGGCGGCGACTGAGGCGGTGGTGATGGTGAATCTTCGCCGTCGTCATCAACAGCCAGTCCCATATGTTTCCTTACTTTTCTTTGAGCTTTACGCCTTCGAAAATCTCCCTTGCGAAAGTCTTCAATGTTGGCGGGATGAATCGCCCAATAGTGTCCTTTACCGTTTGCCGATCGTCCAGCTTTCACGAAACAATCGTTAAGAGACAAGTTATGCCGTATTGAGTTCCGCCAGCCAGGTCCACGGGAGCGAAAGTATGGATAGTTGTCCAAAATATGCTGATAGATGTCGGAGAGGACTAGCTTGCGTTCCGGTGAGCTGAGGATTGCCATGGCGATGAGGCCGATATAACTATGCTGCGGCTTCGGCTCCTCAGGCTGCAGGACTCGTTGCTGGAGCAGCGACATGGAGAGGGCCAGTCGGGGGCCGTAAGGTGCGTAGCACGGCGCCACGGATGGCGGATACAAGCGAAGTCGCTCAGCCACCGCATAGTTATACAGTTGCAAACGATAGTGATCCAGAGCCGCGGCGGTAACTGTCGGCGCGTCCTTGCCGAGCGGCCAAGGGCCTCCTTCGGCTCCACTGCACATGTTGCCAGGCGGAGAGCGTGGCGCGGAGTGCCGTCAGCGGGCCGGCGGGAGCGGGCTGCTGCCGGCAGGGGGCGGGGAGCGCGCGGCTGCAGCCAATCAGCGCGCCGCCGCTACTTGTATACGTGTTTTTGTTTAGCGACGCCCCACTCCAGTGGCTTTGCAACTCCACGCGCCCTGCCTTGAGGCTACGAGTACCGACTGCAACAAAATGCTCACACACGAGTTGGCGCTCTTAAGAATCATACATTCTGTATAGATGTTTGAATATACGTACTGTAAATAAATAAAAGTTAATATGTATTATAGGCAATTATACAATAGTATTACAGTTTGAAATCTTTCCTACTTATTATAACTAAATAGAAATAAGTCAATAGGACTGTCCAAGAATTATTTGCTTAAAATTTGATTTTTTATAACACGTTTTGGTAAATACTGTAATGAAGTTATTTTTTTTATTTTAATGCCTAGTCACTTTCATTGTTACTTTTCTAAATACCGTTAGTTTTGCGGTTTTGACTTTATTGAAAATAGCGGTTCACTCATATGAAATAACTAGAAAAGCTCTATCTACTAGTTTCCAGCCAAACAGTCGGAAGACCATGGATAAGAGTCTTGTCGTAATATGAAACTAGTTCACTAATTCACGCGAATAAGTTGTGTAAGGTAAGTCGCAATATGAGTAAGTACTTCTGTAATTTTGTGTAATACCTAATACTAATTATTTAAGTTAAATAGTATATTTGTTATCTAACAACTCAAGAAGACCAATCAATAGCAGGTAATTTTAGAGTTATCATTATGGTACCGAATAGAAGAAACTCTCAGAAATTCGTTTGAAGATTCGCTAAGGTTGGTGTTGCTGTCGGTACTGAGCAAAACCGTTACAAATGACAACTTCGTAGCGAGTGCTTCCCTGTTATTTCAGAGATATCACAACACGCAACAACACATTACTTCTCAGGAGGCGAGCGAGAAAGAGACGCAGATATAAAAATACTCCACCCCTCTACGTTGGATAGGGACAGACTATCGTGCAACAGTTTCACATGTCTCTGCGACGTGGTGATAAGGTCTTATAACCACAAAACCTTTTGAATAACAGTCGATCATATTCCGTTAATATAAGATTGAAATTATCTTGTTGGTTTGTTTGAATTATGGCGTTGTTGGTATAGTAGATAGGCAATGAAAATAAAGAGGCTCGAAGAGCTAGCGTGGCGGTGAGTGCGAGTGGGGCAGCGAACGATATCGGTGTAACGCAACGTCCCGACAATGCAGTTGCCGCCCATTTAAATACGCCATTTTGTTTACTGTCTCCACGGCTTGTGCTTTTGTGTTTTATACAGAAAGCAGTGTTTTGTGGAATAAGTAAATTACAGGAAATATTTACTCGTTTCAGAGTAGACAATGGATACGGCTGCTGCGCGGTACACAGATGACTTGATAATCGATTTTTCTTCCCATCTGCTCATTATCTTCCTTTCGTTGAGCTTATTTGAGTTAAAGTAAGATACCTAATTCACTAGGTTTATATTATGAAGAAGACCTAAATAAAATTTCACTGATTGTCTATAATTAGGTACCTGCAACTATTTTTAAATAAGTACTTATGATTTTTTTATGTCGTCTACAAACTATTTGTTTTTCCTAGAATTAATTACAGTTATAAATAAGATTTTTCTATGTCATACAGTATATTTTTTAACCATGATACATAGTTTGAATTTAATATAAATAGGTAACTGTAATATTAATAAAAACTCTTTGTTAGATACCTACAAAAAATATTATAGATATCGGCTTGTTTTTGATGAATTGAATACTCAGTAAAAACATTTAAACATTTATCGTTTTATTACACTTGAACAAATTAATTTCACCATAGGCCAGCCATCGTTGTCAAATTTAGAATAGATAATCGTTATCGCTTCAGAAAAGAAAGAATTAAGTAATTCGTTTTCCACGTGACTTATCAATGACCTTTACAAATCTCCATGGTATCTACATTTGTTTTGTTTTTAAACTGATAACGATTATCGATAGGTCCTGAACTTGTCTGGAGTAATATAAATATAACAGGAGGGCTTGCCTAGGGCAAAACTGTTAGTATTAGGTACCTACATTTAACTCTGTTTTATTTTTTTTAAAACGTGCACTATGAACTTTGTTGTAGGTATATCTACATATGAAACTGTATTTATGAATTTTGTTAGGTATATGTGCAGAAGTAAGTATATGATTTACATACATTATAATTTACGATTTTTTAAGACAATTTTCTTTACTCTTTTCCCCGTTATAATACTTACAACTTAAAACCAATTATTTTATTATATGGATTCTATCTATTTACCTACGTTCTTTTACAACTGTTCTATAAATAATTATTAATAAAAAAGTAGGTGTAAAAAGCCTAATTTTGAATAGAATTAAAATAGCGTAATAGTAGATATAAATTATTTAAAAAAACAGGCCAAGAGAGAGTCGGACGGACTCCCGTACAGAGGGTCCCGAACAAATTATCTACGCGTTTCTTTTGATGGCATTGACTTAAAAGTTTATTGTTTATATTTGACATGGATTGAAATTAAATATCTTTGCAAATTCATGGGCAAATTAAAAAATCTATTAAAACCACTATTCTTTGTGGATAATTTTGGGGGCAGATACCTACTACTTTTTATAAGATATAAGGAATGTATAGGTACCTATAGTGAATCCTAAGGCTTATATCAATTTGTCTCTCTAAATTTACGTGTCAATCATTTCATATTATTATAATTTTAACTTTAGATATTAGGTATAGTCATCATCATTGTCAGCCAGTAAATGCCCGCTGCACACTGAGCAAAGGCCTCTTCTCGCACAGAGAAGTAGTTCATACCTAATACTCTCTTCTCGCATTCAACACCGAACTTATTCAAGATGCGATTGGTGATTTCAAACATAACTAGATGCTATTTACACTATGATTCCCTTCAAATAGTTACCTACACAAGAGAATAATAAAAACAATTTATTTCGATGCCCATTTAATCTGAATGTGTGTTGTGTAACTGGTAGATTTAATTTTAAATCCGCGTCACGTCCGCTGCAGTTTTAAACAACCGATTGCCACGAAAACAATTGGCCACAACTGTCCACTGTCCACACACAACAAACACACATTTTAATTATCGAACACTATTCAACTGAAAAGTACAATCATTAACAACTTGTAATTACTACACAGGAAAATAATAACGTTTACCTCAAAATAAACAGGTACAGTTGACGTCAAAAATATATTGAATACGTAATAAATACCTATCTATATTTTTATTAAATTCTGCCATTAATTTCATGTGGTTAGATAACAATTTGTGTGAATCAAATGTGATGGTATAATAATTGATGAATAAATAGTTTTTTTGTGACTAACCAATACTTTGTTTTATATTTGGCAGTTTGCATTGTATTGATTAAAAACATGTTTTTCTTTTAATCTGACATAATATACAAAACAATAGTTTACTCAAGCAAGAGATTTCTATCTCTGAAATAACTGCGCGACTATTACCGCGTTGTTTGTCTCGCATCGGTGCTCGTGAATATGAAGCCCTTAGCGTGGCTTGAAACTAGTCGTGTTACATTGATAAACCGTTAAAAACTATTTATTTTGATTGTAGGGTAATAATAATCAGTAGTGATGCTGTGATTAAACTATCCATTGATTTCAGCACTCTTCTTAAAGTAGTAACTTTAACTTGTAAAACAAGAAAATAATGTTAATAAAAATATAAATACGTACAAATAATATTATATTATTGTCTAGCACAAAATGTATAACATTTAAATTATTAATGCAGATTGATTTATTCATACCTGGCTGTTTCCCATTGTTGTTCTAATTGCCGACGACGGACCGCGCGGCAAGACGGAGGCGTGTCGCCCCGCCCACCGTTCCCAAAACTCTTTGTGCTCGACTGTACTTGTGTAAATTCATTTATTTTTCACGCTCATTGTACTTACGCCCTGCAGTTTATTTTATGTTTGCATTGTCTGTTTAACTGTACTCTGTGGAAGGCGTGACTTTATTTAGTGTTTATTTATGTAGAGAGAATATTTATTTGAATTTGTAAATGTGGACTATATTCTGGTTATGTTAGAAGTTCCCTGTGAAGAATGGGAAATTTATTACCATATATTGGGAGCTATTCAAATATTCTAGATTCTTTACCACTGCTAACCATTTAACAGGATTACATAGCATACATGTGTAAGGTTTGTTAAAAAAGTTACTACTACCTACACACAAAAACAAATGCGAACACAAAAATGCATTAGGTAGACGTGAAAATCAAGAGAAGCAACCCTAAAAATATACCACCGACATTGTAAACCTAACTTTGTAAGACTAGCTTAGTAAACATTTGTTCGATGAACTTCAAAAAACGTGACGAAAGAAATAACACAAAATAATAATAAAGCGATAATACATATAAAACAAGAATCAAAGGGAGCGTTATGTTTACGGAGTTTCCATGTAAAATAACTTCGGTATTGAATTAGAGACTTTGTGTGGAAAACTGTTCACAAAATATTTTGGCCTCACAAAGAAGGTATTAGGCGACAAGGGGGAATATAATTTTATGCAAATCGACGCCGCCGCCGCCGGCTGACTTTCGCACTGCTCCTGAATTTGTTTATATCTGCCGGGAAACAAGCGTCGTACTTGGCTTTCGTCGACTCGATCGATGTCACTGTTGTACTTAACTACGCTACTTCTAAATGCCACGAAATGTATAAAGTTACAAACGATGTTATTGTTACAATTTCTTTTTATTTTTTGTATTTTACATTTTTGCTTATATTGCTAATGTACTCAGCATTAGCAAAAATAAAAAATGTGTAAAAATTGTATAAAGGCGATCTCTTCCTGACCATCTTTGGATGAACAGAAACTGTTAGCAATGCCTATTATACGTAGTTTATCATTATTACCTATTACTACTAACGTAACCTCTTATGAAACGATACTTGTTACTCGGCCAACCCACTAAGAAAATGATGACATGATACCATGTAACAAATTTACTGCATTATTGAAGAAAATATATAAACAAACCAACAAGGCAATTTACTCACACTCACATATTTCAATCAATTCATTTTCTAGATAAACTCGCAGCTAAGTAATCCTTAAACATTTTTGATTTCACAAAGACTCGTATTATTACAGTGGCCCGCCCAAACATATTGAATGCTACCCTAATCTCAAATTATCGTACTCCACAAAATAAAACATATCACGAATCCTTAGTCATGTCTAAATCTGCGAATAAAGCCCTATCCTACCTCAGACTAGTCCCAAAGGGATTTTATTTGAGTCTTTTTGTACACATTCATAGATACCCATACTTATAGTAACAGAGTAGAATATTTGCAAGAAGTACGCGTCCTGTCTGTGGAGCATGTAAGTGAAATGTAGTCGATGTTCTGTGTTCTGTGGTGAAGCCGTACATATTTGGATCACAAAGCACGGACGCACGAGTCGATTTAATACGCTTATTTGAAGATAATCCCCGTCCCCTCGCAGAATACCTCGGCGATTTGCGAGACAGTTCCGTTTGCAGACATGTTTCATTAACTATATCGTAATACCTGTATACTACGCTGTGTTGGCAGTCGCCCGCAAAAAATATGAAGAAGAAAATTTTTGTGTTTTCGTCGTGTCTCTTGAAATGTAGTCGTGCTATTCTGGCTACGAAGCTACGGCGTAGCCGGTCCTACGCAAATAAAAAATATTTTTGCACTAAAGATAAAGGGAATAAAAAATTTGTTTGAAGATCAAGATTTTACAGTAGTTATTTTTTGTAAGCTTACAGTGCAAAATACAAGAAAGTTGATGCTCATTGCTGTTATGAAAGCTTGGCTTTCTTTTCTGTAGCCAAAACCATCCATTTATCACATGAAACTACTAAAATAAACTGAAAATAGAAACAATATAAGCTATAGACTACAGCAAAAACAAAAGTCTTTCGGATTACATAAACCTTTTATTTGAAGTATTGGGTACACGTAGAGGAGTACGAAACAATACAAAAACGTTACTACATACAAATAGCTTGTTATTTTCGGTTGTGTCTGTGTTTGGGAGGTGGGGGGAGTTACGAAGTGGGGGGAGAGGGGGACTAATTACGTCCCAGCCTCGGGGGTGAGGCGGGAACGACGTTTGACTCCCTGCCTAGGTCGCGTGATGTCTACGTATACGTAAGTACGTACCGCTGTAAATCTTTACGAAGCCTCTCTGTTTTGTTGATAGGATGGTTGAATGTTTTGTTATGTAAGGAGGTTAGTATTCATTTATCTTGTTTTAGATTTCTGATATCTAATTGTTATACGTAGTTGAATTGTTTGTGTGAGGTGGTTTGATTTGCCATTCTCACATAGAAAAACTAGTGATGCTAATGGTCAGATCATACATTTTATTTTTTAAACTTTTCTTGCTTCAATTCCGCCCTTTTTTTGTCAGGGAAAATCATCAAGTGACTTCTCCCGCCCAGGGTAAGGCGAGAGACAGTGTCAGACTCTTACAGACTGAAAACCCCCCCGGTCCTTCTCCTGCTCTGGGTCGAGGCCGCGGTGACTCATTGCGCTTAGCCTGCAACCCTGGCTGAACATTAGGCCTATAGGGCTGCTTCAATTCCGCCCTGAAACCATAAATAAGGCATTTTGAAATAAGTACTAAAAGTATTTGTGAGCGAATGATTTTGAGAATTATATTAAGTAGATAGATGCATTAAGTTTTTATAGCGCTGAATATGTAGCATATTTGAGAGACCGTCAATAAAGCACTAAATAAACACATTACCTACATATGAAATAAAACTACAATACCCTCTTAAAACCCCACTCGAGCTAATAATATTTTCTAAGAACCAAAACGTCTGTTTCCACTAGATAAAAACGTAAAAACGAATCAGTATCGAGACGCAACACTTGAATAATCACTTATTTTATTAGGGCGAGATATTATTCATATATTTTTTGTTGTACGAATTGTGTAACAGAAAACTCGAGGCGCTCCATTCAAGTACCTACTGTAACTCTATACAAATTGGCACCTCCATTGAGGTTGGTTGACACTTTTATATAACCACGATTAACAGTCAAACGAAATTAGAACCCAATAATATTATTAAAAGTTTTTTCTTCTATAAACGGGACAATAGAGATCCCCCTTCCCAGTGACTTATGAATAGGTAATGGTAACTCGGATTACCACCTACGTATTTGTGTAAACACAATAAATATTTTTTGGGCTCGCCCTTTATCTGCTAAGTGCAGATCGAGAGATATTCCTCAGTGTTTAAGATACATGTAAAGATAAAGGGCTCAGAACAATTATTTAGTTCGAAAGCAGGAAGAGGATATTTGAGTCATGATAAGAGTAAACTCACTTTACAATCTTTGCAATAAACTTTGAGGTTTCGCCCACTCTGAGCGGAGAAATTCTAAATGTTATGTTGTTGCAAGGGATTTAGTTTTTTTAGTCAAAAATATATTATTGAAATGTATAATTTAACTATTAGGTATAAATTATTTTAGTATGGTTTGTGTTAGCGTAAATAACAAAGGGTTCGATTGATATACTGAGATTTATTTACAATCTAGTAAGCACAGTAAAACAGTTAACGCATAAGAAAGAAAGAATTGTATGTAATGGTAATACAACAACATAAACAATAGTTCCAACTAGTGACCTATTTGCTTTCAACTAGACGAACAAAATGTATGACATCAAATTAACGAAGATGAACGTAAAAAACTTCGACATGTCAATAAAAATGTTGAATTGTACTAGTCGGCAACTACGCTATTGTGTTGAGTAATGACACGAAATTGATTATAATGTTGTTTCTTTCGTAGCTGTCAAAACAGACAGTTTAAAAGTTTGATCCAGTAGGTATAAAAATCAGATTGTCAGCAATTTAACTCCATCATTTGTATTCTAATTCTAGTTTTTCAAGCATAAACTTGAATGATTTGAGTCATTGCCATACACATTATTTGTAAAGATCGGCATAACAATAGCGACCAGAAAATAACCAATTGGCCAATTTTTCTATTAACAATTTTAATGTTTTTTATAAACGTTTTTTATATATTCTGTGTCCAGTCAAATGGCAAAATCATATATGTAATTGAGAAGCACCTACGATAGGAATGAGTATAAATAATATATGTTATAAGCTTTATAAAATCTTTTATTAAGGAATAAATTTAGAAACATCCTCAATAATATGTAATCGAAAGGTAAGAGGCACCATAATTAATTCACAGCAACTGTTGTGATTGAATTAACCACAGTCGAGCGCACAGCGCACTTCCCCCGTGGACAATAGTGTGGTGGCAACTAAGCACGAGGATTAACCGACGTTAAGTGGATTAGCACATGGTGCGCCCGGCCCTTCCGACCGCCATTGTAACGACACTTGAGCTTATGCTCACTGAGAACTGATTCGCGAAATCGGAAATCTATTAATAAATATTACGATCTTTGCACCTTTTTTTTGCGATAATATTTTGTTCAACAGGAAACCGTATGGCCGTAATTGATATAATTTTTGCCTTGTCAAAATATCCGGTCATGATTTAATGCTATGTCGACGTGACATCTTGTCGTAGAATTGTGTTATGTTGATATTGACTCTTAGTTAGGTATCATTATTTATTACGTGTTATTTACCCAAAATGGAAACTAAGGAGAAAATCAATTCGGCTCACACTATGATTTTGATGTCTGTGTCATGGGTATATTTTGAAACACAACTTTACATACTATTGTGGTTAACACAAAGAGCTTATTCCGTGCGGGAATCGAACGCACAATACGTTGCACTCCAGCCACCGCGTCAACCATGTAGAGCAATTAAGAAAACAATGATTCAACATTAACTTTTTCCTAATTTTGAGTACTAGTCGATTCCAATTATACTACATAGACTATATTAATAAGCTAGAATTTAGCATCTAGAAAATAGGTCATATGCTTATTATAAGGTTTAATTGAACGCTTAGCAGTGTGCTAGGTAAGAATAACAAAACCGGACTCAGATACATAATGTTTAGTGTGTCTTCATTTTGATATAAAAATATCAAATAAAACCACAATTTACTCAAATTACCATCAACGTTAAGCACACACGAATAGTTCAATAGATCACACTCATGGCTCTTCCCCACAAATGGCGGAAGCTCTTAAGTGGTCAACAGAGCATACTTCACTTGCCCTGACAAGAGCCGGGGAACATTCGCCATGAATGGGGCGCCATTGTCCCAAAGCTACTGTTTTCACAATAAATAAATACTTCATAAATATTTAAACGGTTTTATTGCTAGACTTTTTGCTATTTGAATATTTTAACTTATTGCATTGTGTTTTGGTTTGATTTGCTTTGAATTGAATGGATTTATTGTCACCTTTATTTTATAATTCATTTAAAATAGAAATAGTATTAAATTTTGTAAATCTCTTACCGTGCGTAGCGTTTTAAAGAAATAATTTATATAAGTATCTGCTATTTTTGCTCGAATACATGGTAAATGTACACAATTAAAATTGTTATTTAATATAAGTTACCTTTCTTATTTATAATTTAATAAAGAAGGATTGTAACTAACGATATATAAAGAAAGATAATATTAAGAAAGACAAATAAAGTATTTCTTTAATAAAGATAGTGTAGTGAACAGATCACAGATATATTTTGATAAGACACGTATTAATTTTGCCGATTGTGTCTTGTTAAATAAGGAAAAATCTTACAAGCACAACTAAATAATTTTGTATTCCTCCTAATAATTTGGTGATCATGACGCATGCAACAATATCGACAACAAAGTTTGTTAAAATGGTACACAATAATACCTCGTATTAAGTTCAAAATATCAATTTACTAGAGCACTGGAACACTAGTAATTGATTGATATTTAGTTTTTACTAGTTCATTAAATATCTGTCAAGATAATATTATTAAATAACTCGTTATACATTGGTATTATAGTTGGTCATACATTAATTACATTAATACGGTCATCTAGAGGGTAAGGCCAAGTTAGCCTCGAAGAAGCTTGGTGTGCTCAATAGATCGAGGCATTATTTCACCCCGGAGCATCGCCTGCTACTTTACAAGGCGCAAGTTCGGCCCCATATGGAATACTGTTCTCATCTTTGGGCGGGGGCACCCCAGTACCAGCTTCTCCCTCTAGACCGCATTCAACGACGAGCTGTCCGAATTGTCGACTGCCCTGTTGTCTCGGACCGGCTGGACTCTTTGGCACTGCGTAGAGATGTAGCCTCGCTATGTATTCTCTATCGCATCTATCACGGGGAGTGTTCTGAGGAATTGTTTGGTTTGATCCCCGCCGCATCTTTTCGCCATCGTTCCACGCGAAAAGTTTTTCATCCCCATCACATAGATGGTTGGCAGTCAACAACTGTGAGTTTCACCCGAAACTTTCTGCCCCGCACAGCAAAACTTTGGAATGATCTTCCGGCGGCGGTATTTCCGAACCGATACGACCTTCAAACCTTCAAGAAACGAGCATATTCCTTCTTAAAAGGCCGGCAACGCACCTGTGACTCCTCTGGTGTTGCGGATGTCCATGGGCGGCGCCGATCGCTTTCCATCAGGTGATCCGTCTGCTCGTTTGCCACCTATTCCATAAAAAAAAAACAAAAAAATAAATAAAAAAAAATAAAATAAAAAAAAACAAAAGTCATTGCGATGATGATTGAGAATTTATTTAATTGTTATATTTAAAAATATTCGTTTACTTCGTCGTCCGTATAAAATGGATATGCAAATCGAAACAAATAGATATTTATTAGTTTCCTTATACGATCCTCATTAACAAAATACATTGAACTACAAATGATGTAACATTGTCCGAAACAGATGTGCATCGTGTACAAATCAAACGCGTTCAAGTCACACGTGTAAGCATGTACTTTCTAAGAACGAACATAACAACGCCTCCGAGACCTTCTAATTCAATTACAGTGCTATTGTCCTCAAAGTTTTTGCTCTCAAACATTTTATATACCAACAATGGAGTTATTTTGCCAACAATAACTGTATTCCTCGGACAATACTGTCGACACTCGGACACGATGACGGAAGAACGTTGTAATGTAGATTTGTCAGAAGTACAAGTCGGTACGACGATAGTGTTCGACGATATTGAATTTTTGTAGTTTGGTTTGAGTATGAGTCCATAGGTCAAGGTCGTGGTGGCCAGGAGGCTAAGGAGCCCGCTTCTCATACATGGGGGTGTGGTTTCGAAACCTGGCAAGTACCAATGGGACTTTTTCCGAGTTATATGTACTTTCTATGATTATTTAGACACTACTGACATACGGTGAAGGAAAACATCGTGAGGAAACCTGGACTTATAATTTCTAATTATAAGTTTGAAATCGCCAATCCGCCTTGAGCAAGCGTGGTGATTAATGCTCAAACCTTCTCAGTGTGAGAAGAGGCCTTTGCTCAGCAGTGGGCACTTATAGGCTGATGATGATGATGATGAGTCCATAGTATTCTTTAATATTCAGTAGAAAGTACTCTCGTGTAGGTTTAAATCCAATAACTTGGGATTACTAGGAATACATTTTATTATTATTGTTAACCGTTATCATCTCCCTGCAGGACAGAAGCCTGTTCTTCCATTCCTCTTTGCCCAAAACTTTTTGCGGTCAATTCTTTTCGAAGATGTCACGTTAGGAACTAGGGAGAGGCTTATTTGTTAACGTTCCTATTCATTCTCAATCTAGGGCTTAATTAAAGCTCATCCTTTACGTCTAGTCCTAAAATAAGTTCTATGCAGAAATGATATTGTAAAAAGTTATTCTAGTAACATCGCCAGAAATTCAACGCCATACTTAAGTATTCTGCATATGGGTACCCTAGAACAAAAAGAACGACTTACTAGTGATTTGGACCTCCCCTCATAATAATATAATGAAGACACAATCAGGACCATTATATATAGCTATTTTTTACAGCTACAACTAAACCACAATGCGAAACATAACCTTGCTTTCTGAAAAACCAATAATTCAATAAAAAAAAACAGCACATCACCTGTCTGACCATAATAAGTTGTCATATAAGCATCTAATTAATTTATGTGGCATTTAGTCAACACAAATTATTAAAGTCGTTATTTTCAAAATTTTTATTAAATATCACGATACTTATTACTTATTACCCCACATTGAACTACTGTTAATCTCTGCTCAGTGACAATGGTCAATATTTTTTTAACACTTAAAAGTAACTGTTCATGAAACATGAATTGTATTTGTATGTGAAGTGTTTATCATGTCCTGTTCCAGATACGATCTTAATCTCGGATTAGTGAGGCGTTAGGACGCATTGTTAACTTTGGTTAAGTGATGGCACCACCTAAGCGGGACAATGCAGCCATTCAGTGGTCAAGTTACTCCCACGCGTCAAAACAACAATTAGAGTAATCTTTGTTAGCCATCGTGTTTCCGGACGCATTTAAATATATGTTTTTAATACCTATGTCGTACATTTTTTTTCACTAATAAATGTTATCTTAGCAAGAAGAATTGTTTTGGAATTTGTTTCGCAGACCAATGAGCACTTATGTTTTACTAGCTTTTGTCCACGACTCCGTTCGCGTGGAATAGTGACTTCCTGGAGATTTTTATTTGGTATAAAACTATCCTATGTCCTTTCTGGAGTCTATACCAAATTTCACAGAAATCGGTTCAGTAGTTTAGGCGTGAAACAGACAGACATACAGAGTTACTTTCGCATTTATGATATTAGTATAGATTGAGCCTTCGTGGTTTACTTTTTCATCTACTTCTTTCTTTCTTGCAGATGTTGCATCTCATAGGTCTCCTATGACAGCCACAGCGCTCGCTCTCCACCATAATGCGCACGCAGAACTCAACAAAACAGAGTCTGTTTGACGTTCCGCCAGATTACGATTCATTGTATCCTCGTCCGATGAATTGTAATAAAACCTCCTTCAGAATTCAATTTAAATAATCGACGTGCCGTCATATTTAATTATTTCTAATAAAATTTTGTCAAAGAGACAATGTCGCTGTCATTTTCAGTTTCCACAAGCATGTTACGTCCCATAGTGCAACCTGAAGCCATATGTTTATTGATTCAAATACAGGATAAGGACGATTATATTCTTGAGTATATTACAATAAACTACTTGTGACTGCTTTTAAGTTGAGTATTATGTGATATAATGGTAACTTTAATAAGATTGTTTCATTTCTATAGACGGCCATCAAAATATGTAGTGGCATCGTTTCTATTGATTATTGCGATGGTGTTTGTGTGGCGGATTAGATTTATTCCAAGCAGAAAGATGGCGCAGACACCGCCAGAGCCGCTGTTGTTAGATTCACACAAGTACATATTGTCGTGGGAACATTACTACATAATATCTGACTATGATGACTTACAGTGTCCGGTAAAGAACTGCATATTCACACACGATAAGAATTTATACAACGGAGACTATTCGCAATTTGACGCTATATTATTTTATGAGAGAAGTTTGACTCTCCCAGTAGAATACCTTCCAATAAATCGAACTAGCTCACAATTATACGTATTCGCCACAATAGAGTCTTCATACAACTATCCAGCTTGTGAGCTCTATTTCGACAACTTCTTCAACTGGACGATGACTTACAGACTCAATTCAGACATTGGTTGGCCCTATTTTGTAGTACGCAATCTGACAGGGCACATTTTGGCTCCAAGTGTCAATGTAAAGTGGCCAAATCATAAAGATATACCGATCAGTCCTAATGTAATTAAAAAGTTAGCCAATAAAACGAGAGCTGCCGGTTGGCTGGTGAGTCACTGTCGCGCAGAAAGCATGAGGGATGAATATCTCACGCGACTCCAAGAGCATTTATACCATTTTTCTCTACAAATTGACGTGTTTGGCGCGTGTTCTAACATTAGATGCAGATATAGCAGTTGCGAAGAAATGTTCACTAGGGATTATTATTTTTACATGGCATTTGAGAACTCTTTCGATGAAGATTACGTCACTGAGAAGGTGCTGCACGGGTACGATAATTATGCGGTCCCCATTGTCTACGGCGGTGCTAATTATACCAGGTAAGATGTGTCTATAGAGTTTTTAAAGACTAAAAAACTATTTTTGTATTGTTAATTAATTTTCTTGCATAAACAACTTCATATTTTAAACAATACAATAATATAAACAGTAAGATCACAAGTGTGTGACTAGTAAATCTAGCTACAATACATCGTACGGCTTTCCATGCCGCCATAAAATGTAAGGTTTTTTTCGTTTTTATATTTATTTTTTGTCTGTAATATTACTTAGTATTTATCCATTGTCCAATTTCAATACTTTGTCTCCAGATTCCTGCCACCTGGTTCGTATATCAACGCCCGTGAGTATCATCCGTACAACTTGGCATACCTCATTCACCAAGCTATAAAACACCCATCGATATACCACGAGTACTTTAGATGGAGACACTTTTATACGATAGACGCGGGCCCACCGGGCACCCATCCTCTCTGTAAACTTTGTGCAGCCCTAAACACAAACACTATAGGCCGTAAGACCTATGATAAGTTCAGGCTGTGGTGGAACTTACCCAATGGCATGAAGTGGTGCCTGTCACCTTCATTCTGGAATGAAATAACGCTTCTCCATATAGATAACAAACACATCGTGAATATGTACTAAATACACTTTCGGATTAAGACTTCTGTTATTATTAATGTTGTTAAGACATATCTATATATTTAGAATAGAATAAATAAACGAAACATTTTGTGTTGTTGTTCTTTCAAAAGTTCGGTCCATTTTTACAAAATTCTCGTTTCCAGTTCAGGCCGCTGCAGTGTCTAATTTGCAAATAATTTGAATTTAGACATTACAGTCGTATGAAATGAATTTATGTTAATTTTGGTTTCTTATTTTTAAGTCACAATGGAACTCTTATTTATGATCAGCTTGCACTTCGAACTTTAATCAGACATGAGTAGGTAACTATTTATTATGTATCGCGATAATAATTACACAGAAACTAATTAAAACCAACATTGTTCTTTGATCGAACAGTATCGATCATATTTTTCGAACAATCTTTAGAACGATCGTCGAGAAAAGCGGGATACCTACAGAAGCCCTTTCTATGATGGAACGTACTTTTTTTATGTAATATGTCGGCAAACGGAGGAGTTACGCGTGCGTTGCCGACTTTTTAAGAATTAGGTAGTTGGAGATTTAGGGACTGGGGAGGGATTGGGGAAGGGCCTCCGGGAACCTCACTCACACGGCGAAACACAACGCTGTTGTGTGCTATGTTGTTTCACGCCGGTTTTCTGTGAGGCCCTGGTATCGCTCCGGTCGAGCCGACCCAGTTGTGTCGAAGCATGGCTCTCCCACACTTAAAGTGCTAGTTAGTACATGAAACACAAAAAATATATTTTATAGGCTATTCTTATAAGAAAAAAAAAACAATAGTAAACCCTTGTATGCAACTCAATATTATTTAGGTAGTTGTAGCAGTTAGTTATACGCATCAAATCTTTAGCTCAGCTATCAAATCTCCCTCACGCAAGAGATTAGCGAAACCTCATCAAGTTGAAGCTATAAGACTTCATAGAAAGCGTTAGCGATAGTTTTGTAATCCCCATACAATAACAGGCCGTTATTAATTTCATATCGGTAACAAAAGAACATGTTGCTACAAATATTAGTAGAAAAGACGGCGCAGTAATTAATGTTAGAGTCGTATTGGTTGAATCCCGTCGTTAGTCCCGAGGGAGGCGCGGCAAATCGCCGCCGACACAATACGGTAGTTAGGGAGGGCTCTTCCCTATCGGCCGACGTTTAACGAGCAAATTATTTAGTAAATGTTGCCAAATAATAACATTAATGCGTACGAGGGGCGCACTCGTTGTATGACTACAGGTCCTCGATTGCTGCATAGATCTTTGGCCACCGCTTCTGTTTCGGTATGTGGTAAGTATGGTACTTAGGTACGTTTCAAGAAAAATAATGTTAAATACCTGATAATGGCACAGCTTAATTAAGAAAGAATTCTATCAATATCAGAATACCCAGTATGTACCTTATTCGCATCGAAATGTTAATAATATACAAAATTTATCGTTTGAAAGAGAAAATCGCATTTTACATATGTTTGATAAAACAGTAGGTATACACAAATATAAGAAATGTCGTCTGCGGTGTTATCACGTCGTAAAGTAAAAATAATGACTACATTGCGTCGCCCACTGTACGCGACTACACGGAGGAAGCGCATCCACAAGAATCTATTGATAAAATCTCAACGAGTCAAATATTGGTAGTGTGCAAAAATAATGTTAATGTCCACAAAGGTTGGTTGTCACCCGCGCCGAGGGTGGTCGGCCCCTCGTCAGCCAATAAGAGGCCGCGGCCCGAGTACCAGCGCAAACAGCCACGATCCTGAATGCCACATAATTGAGTGGCTCCTCGACTCCGCTCCACTGATCCATTGTCAACGCCATTAAAGCAATTATGAGCTAAATGCTCGCGAATTAATGATGGTTTTATAGATGTTTCACGGTTCATAGCCTCTTTTAAGTACTTCAAGTTGACGCTGGCATTTGTCCTAAAGTTATCTGTTCGTGGTTAGGTCTTAAGTTGTTGATCTTACAAATCTATCTTACTTTGGACCTCTTTCAAGAATTTTTTATACAACAATCACTGAACAAAAATAAATGGATGTGCATCATAGAGAGCGACAATCCGATTTTACTGAGCTGTTATGAAAAAAGTGTCAGTTTTACACTTTAATATTAACTAATCTATATTACTCTAAAACATAGGCTTTGAAGCTAGACACTAGAGACTAGTTAGAGAATATAAACCACATAGCTAATTGGCCGCAGCGCGCGCTAAACATTTACTCGTAAACTAAACATAATAACGTATTCAGAGCGCGCGGCACATTTGCCGACATTTTACTGTACCCCAACCAACCCCTACCAAACGTTGACGTCAAAACGAGCTAAAGTTTCATGTAACCAGATAAATATGATGACCTGATTCTCTACAGATTTCTAGAAACATCGCCAAAGTTTCCAGATAAATTTTCTATTGATGTAGAGTTTTTATACGGCTTGTGTTAAAAAATCACTCGTTGTCAATTTTTTTGTTTAAAAGTTCTTTATTTATGTATTTTACGATGGTATAGAACAAGTAAAAGGAAAGTTTCAAATTCCTGAGTATTGATCAGTTTGGTCTATCTAATAAACAGTGTTTTACTAAAAAGAAAGTCGAAATACATCAAAGACGAACAGAGTACGTACCAACGTAACTCGTACCGCTGTCCCTCGAGACCAAAGTCCCCGCAAACGGAATGGATAATTCAATAACCGGCGGAACGCGCCACCTAATCCTCAAATTAGCAATACGATATGAATAAATAGATTTTGGTCGAACAAAGCAGGTGCCTTGGGAATACGTAGTAGGGGACACGGCGGTGTTTAGCGAATCATTAGTTTTGCTAATGAAGGGTTGCGTCAATACCAATGTCATTTGAAATAGGGTTGGATGCAACGTACAGTTTTCTAGAGGGAATTATGCACTACGCACTTTTTTGGCTGTGAGTCAGAAACTCATGATAATATTTACAAAAATAGAAATACTGTCATATTTTAATTTTTATCTAATACAAAACTGTTGTTTGCCGGAAAAGGACATTCATAAAATAGTAGCCAACATGTCTATTGGCTTTACGTATCAAATATTACGAAGTATAAAAATCTGTACTTTTCTACCAGTTAGATGGTTTTTAACCATGTATATACTAATACACTGTTCTCACATAATCAAACCAACGTAATAATGTATCAAAAAATCTTTATGTGACACTGATTTAAAAAGAGTAACCATGGAGTTTCTTGCTCGTTCTTCTCCATCGGAATCTACACTTTGGAACGAGCGAATAGCTTCACTAAGAGGACTGAACGACAGACTGACACTTTATATCTTTAAAATTTTGTTTGACGTTCATGTGCCTGTATAGGTCTAATTGAAATAAATTATTTTGACTTTAACTTTTGAAATAAAAATGTTTGTGCGAACATAATTCTTATTTCCACGTAAATACAGGGCGAAACAGAACGTAGGTAATCTCCAACATAGTCTATTGTCACATATCAAGCTCGCACATAATGAAAGCTTCCACATTAATGGAGTTACTAACATAAACAGATAGCAATCTAATCTCATTGTTGCAGTGACGTCAATTATAACAGATACATTGAACGGCGCAGAGATACGCCAATTAGGCGAGGTACAGGAAGCTGGCGCGCGTGCGCCCGCCCTAATTGTTTCCGACATAGTCTTGCCACCCACTTCCACCCTCACATGTAAAATTAAAGCTCAGAATTCCAACTGTGTTATGATAAAATAAATGAAAAAAGAAATCTTTAAGTTTTTTTTATGTGATAGGTCGGTAAACGAACTTGGATGGTTAGCAATCGGCGCCGCTCATGCTCACACTCGCAACATCAGAGGAGTTACGGGTGCTAGGCTGGACTATTGAGGATTGGAGAAGAGAGGAAGACCGATCCGATAACCTCTCATACAGCGAAACACAAAGCTGTAGTTTTTTTACACCGGTTTTCTTTGAGGCCTTGGTATCACTTCAGTCGAGCCGACCCATTCATGCCGAAGCATACTAAGCATGATACACCTAAATTATTATAGATTTCTAATTTATTATACAAAAAGTTATATTTTGTATTTATGCTTGTAATATCTTGTAAATCTACAAAAAAATGTCATTTCAAATGACCAGTACTACAGCAGAATGCAATTTCATAGGTAGTTTTTAAATCTTAACCATTATGAAGATGTTCATAGTTATCCTTCTACTTTTTACTTGTAACACAGCTGGTAGTCCCGCCCGCCTCCCATAGCTCCGGGCGATAACAAGGAAAGGAATATCAGAGCGTAAAGCTGGAACTGCACGATGTTTTCACAGTAACAGTACGTTTTAAGTACCACTGCATTCATATCGGATTCATTCTACCATACCCTACTACATATTTCAATTCTCAGAATCTTTCATATTGTCTGAATTTGTTCTTTCCGTGTTATTGAATTTTCGTTGAGTATTGCGGTATAAAGTTAGTTTTGATCTTCATGGTATAGTTACTGCTGGGGTGAAAGTTTACTGAGGAATTGTTTTAGTTTTTCTTTCTTCAGCACTGGGCTTTCATCATGTGTCGCGGGTGTGGGTAATTTCCTAGGTCAAAATTAAATTAATTCGACGTTTCAATACAATAAAATATTGAAAACTTTACTTTTATTCATCGATCGATCTTTTGATTTTTTTAGCTCATTTTTAAGAAATAAGTAAACTATTTGACGTAAAAAAACTATGACGTCATAACTCAGTATTTCATAGAAAAGTGTAGTTTTTGACATTTGGACAAAAGTATTGAATTTGACTAGTTGGAAACTGCCATATTATACAAATCTTACATACACATCATGCTTAGACCCAGAACAACAATTTGTAGATCCTACAAAGGGCTTGTTCCGTGCGAGAACCGAACCTCCGACACTTTGTACTTACAGCGGCCGCATACCCAGTCACAACGCCAACCGTGCAGTATTGTCGCCTATGTTTTTTGATAAATTGTCTGCTTTGTAGATTATCACCGACAATCCAGATTCTTCAAAAGAGCGAATAGAAGTACAACTGCTAATAAATTATCAAATTATGAGATAACTTAAAATTCAAGGCGCTTAGCAAAGCTCGTTTCCACCAACTGCTGTCCAGAGGCAGGTTTCTGCAATTGTTAACGGTTTCCTTACAAAATCAGGGTCAAGCCTATGGAATTAAACATACAAAGCAGATTTCAAAAATATTCCATACAGAAAAACACCCCTAATACTCATTTCGTACCACAATACATTTGGCATGTCCACATAAAACAGCATTGTTCACTAAAAGCACACTTCACGATATCAATGTACAGTGGAAGCCACACAAAATATCAACATTTTTCGACGATGCAACTTGACACTCTGGTCATCCGGAAGCAATCGGGCGGGATGCACTAAATGCACGCAATTGTACGGGCCACGTGCCGCCTCGTGTCGATCGGTACTAAAGAGTCGTACAAATGCGTGCCGAATTACTGACGTTTCTATTATAGTTGTACGGGAACAATTTACGCTTGTTAGGCATCAGTTAATTATGTTCTCAGTGAATGGGTAATTGTAATCTTCGTTAATCTCTACTTGTAATCATTTACTTGTAATTAGTTTTGCTGCAGTGACTATAATTGGTGATCAATCTTTACATTGATATAACAAATCGATATCTGTCCAGATTTAGTAAGTAAGTATGGATGTTAGAGCATGTTGTCAATGTTTTTATTGGGCTGTTGTTAAGCAGTGATACGGGTCAAAATTTTCAAAAACAGAATACCTGTTTCCTTCTTTACTATCGTTAACTTAGGATTGAGGTTGACGCCTTCGTAACTTTTTATTAAATTAAATACTGTTACGTGCCTGACGTCACGTTCCTGACTATGCGGGCTTGGGTTACGGGATTGGATGAAATGAAACACTAACACCGGTTTTCAGACTTTCTATTGCACTTAAGTTACAGCGTCCACGGAGTTAAGTTATCGGCGTTCCTCTCCAGCAGAGTCCGGCCGACTGACACAACTCTGCCGTTCACGCTGACTTAACTCACTTAACTGACTGCACTTCACTATTTCACTGCACTTCACTATTTCACTCACTTTTCTTCTTTCTCACTTCTTCCTTTTCTTCCGAATCGCTTTAGACTTAGAACTCAACTGCCAGCGGTGAGCCGCAGTTCCGCTTATATACCCCCGGTCAGGTTCTAGATCATTCAATTTCGTTATTCTTTTTTGATCGTCATGCCTCCAGAATCTTCCAATAATTTCGTTATTCATTTTTATTTATTCTTCTTCTCGCTCCTTAATTTTTCATCACTTTCACTCAAATATTCCAGAAAGTTCGACAAAACTTCCATCAACTAAAAAACTTCATGTTTACGGCGGGACTCGAACTCGGGGTCTCTGTGGTGTAATCCACACGCCTTACCGATTACACCAACTCGTGTTGACAATTCACGACGAAATTTACAATCTCTAGGCAACGTTTGACAACCATCCATTGACGTCATGATGTCAAAGAGTTTTCTGTCACACTGCCCCCCTCTTAGATTCGCTCGTCCCGAGCATCGTTGCTGCCGTAATACCTCGCCAACCTGTCTATATGGACAACTTTCAAAGGGCTCCTTGAAGACTTCCGAATTCTGTAAGTAATGTCATTGATCTTCGTGACTATCTCGTAAGGACCTTCCCAACTCGGTTGCAGCTTTGGAGATTTTCCCTTCCTTCTGACTGGATTATGAAGCCAGACCAATGACCCCTCTTCAAACCCAACAGAATTGGCTCGTCGATCATAGCGCGTCTTTGCGCGATCACTAGCTTGAAGACCGGCCTCCCTGATCTGCTCATAAATGTCCAACATTTTTGCCCTTAACTCGCTTATGTAATCGCTAAACTCGGTGCGAGAATCACCAGGTGGACAGCCCGATACAAGATCTGCCGGTAATCTCAATTCCCTTCCAAAATTTGCAAATGCAGGCGTCTTTGCGGTACTTTCATGTACAGCAGTCCGATAGGCAAGCAAGAAGAGAGGTATGTAAGTGTCCCAATCTCTCTGATGGCTGTCAACCACCTTTGCTAAGTGTCGCTCCAATGTTTGGTTGAAGCGTTCGACCATTCCATCTGACTGTGGATGATAAGGGGTCGTTCGAGTCTTATGGATTCCCAAAAGTTTACAAGTTTCCTGGAAAACTTGGGATTCAAAGTTCCGTCCTTGATCACTGTGCATCTCCAAGGGCACTCCGAATCGGGTGAATACCTCGTTTACCAACTTCGTGGCTACAGTTACTGCCTCTTGATTCGGTATGGCAAAGACCTCCGGCCATTTTGTAAAATAATCCATAACCACTAAAACGTAGCGATTGCCCGAATCAGTGATTGGAAATGGTCCAGCGATGTCTAAGGCTATTCTCTCCCAAGGCATACCAACATTGTAGATTTTCATCGCCCCTCTGCTTCTTGTTTGTGGACCCTTGACAGCTGCACAACTAGTGCATTTCCGGCACCAATCTTCGACGTCATATTTGCAATGCAACCAATAAAACCTCTCCTTGATCTTCACCAAAGTCCTCCTAATTCCCAAATGTCCTCCAGAAGATCCATCATGGAACGCTTTTAATACATCCCTTATTTTTGAACGAGGCACCACCAATTGCAAATGCTCGTCCTTGCCGTTTGTTGATTCCCATTTCCTGCACAGAAGTCCGTTATGCAGCGTGAGGCTTTTCCACTGTGCCCATAAACCTTTCGTTACCGCGCTATATTGGGCGACGTCACTCCAACTTGGCTTGTTACCACTTCGTAGCCACTCCAGTATTGGTTTGATATCTGCATCTCTTTCCTGTTCTAATTTCATCGCATCATCTCCCCATGCCTCGTCAACAGTATCAGTTCTTATCACCTTAAGAAAAGCAGTTTCCTTCTTGGCACAATGCTTGCAATCTTCCACGCATGGGCGTCTCGATAATGCATCTGCGTTGCCATGAATTCTTCCGCCGCGATGTTCGATTTCAAAGTCAAATTCCTGAAGTTGTTCCAACCATCTGGCTACTTGGCCTTCGGGATCCTTAAACTGAAGCAGCCATTTCAAAGCAGCGTGATCAGTTCTGATCAAAAATTTCCGTCCCAGTAAATACTTCTTGAAATGGTGCAGAGTTTTGACTACGGCCAGCAATTCCCTCCTGGTCACGCAATAATTCTTCTCCGGCTTGGATAGTGACTTGCTGAAGTAAGCAATAACCTTCTCCTGCTCACCATCGCGTTGTGAAAGGACACCTCCTATTCCAATATTGCTGGCATCCGTATCAACTACGAATATTCCTTTCGCGCTGGGGTATCCGAGAATTGGTGTGTTACAAAGCCGTTCTTTTAGTTCTCGAAAGGCTTGCTCACAATCCTCGTCCCAGATAAAGGCACGTTTCTCCTCTGTCAATCGATGCAAAGGCTTGGCAATGTCCGAGAATCCTTTCACAAACCGCCGATAATACGAGCACAATCCAAGAAATGCCCGAACTTGCGTTTTGTCTTTAGGTGTCGGCCATTCCTTAACAGCGGCAGTCTTGGCTGGATCAGTCTCAATTCCTCTCTCAGAAATAACATGTCCTAGATAATTCACTTCGCGCTTGAAGAAAGAGCATTTCTTTGGACTCAACTTTAAATTTGCTCCACGCAGCTTATCGAGTACCTTTTCCAATTTCCTTAGATGATCGTCAAAATCCCGTCCAACAATGATGATGTCATCGAGGTAAACTAGGCAGGTTTCGCCCAGCAGTCCCGCCAGCACCTGTTCCATCAAACGCTCAAAGGTTGCCGGTGCATTGCATAATCCAAATGGCATCACCTTAAATTGCCAGAGTCCCTTCCCAGTTGAGAATGCGGTCTTTTCCTTGTCCTTGGGATCCAAATCCACCTGCCAATAGCCGCTTTTCAGATCGAGCGTTGAAAACCATTTCATGCCACTCAGTGTGTCAAGTGTGTCATCGATTCTTGGTAACGGGTAGCTATCCTTCTTGGTTACATCATTCAATCGTCGATAGTCTACGCAAAACCTCGTTGAACCATCTTTCTTCTTGACAAGCACGACAGGTGAACACCAAGGGCTAGAAGAGGGCTCTATCACGTCATTTTTCCTCATATCGTCAATCATTTCTTCAACCTCTTTCTCACGAGCGAATGGTATGCGTCTGGGCCTTTGACGAATTGGCATTGTATCACCTGTGTTTATTTTATGCTTCACCAAACCAGTTCGGCCAATATCACCATCGCTTCTTGAAAACACATCAGAGAATCGAAGAAGTAAATTTCTAGCTTTCATAGTCTCCACTTTTGTCAGACTTTTGTTTTCGTCTAAGATTTTCGTTACAAAGTCTATTCCCGTACTGTCCTTCTTCACAAGATTCTCCGAGCATTTTCTTATCCAGGCCACTTCTTCCAATACGCCCACAGGCTCTCCTTCTTCAATCGTAATTTTTGAATCACTGAAGTTGAATACCGGAATGCGGTTGACATCAGATGACCCCACGACAGTTCTCGCCGGTAGCCATGAGTTTACGTGTTCCGATTTATCAATCACAGCGCACCTTAGAGGTAAACTTCCTTCCCTCCTCCTAGGTAATGCGATTGGTACGAGAGTCTGTGATTTTGGTTCAAGAACAGTTCTTCTTAAACAGCAAACTTTTCCCAGGGTTCCACCCTTCATCGGAATTTCTTCAGTTCCACATAGTAATACTCCAGATTTTAAGTCGATGTTACACTGGTGCCCTTGCAGGAAGTCAAGTCCCAGGATGCAGTCATCCAGAATTTTGGCCACAATAACCTCATGTCGATAAACACGTTCCCCAATTTTGATTGTTACATGCAGTTTTCCACTTATCGGTATGCACTGGCCGGTAGCTGATTTCATTCGTAGGCCAAAAATTGGTTTAACGTGTTTCCTGATGTTTTGCCCGAGCAGCCGAACATTTATCACCGTCCTTGAAGCTCCAGTATCTAATGTTAGCTGACTGTTTTTCCCATTTACTTGACCGTCTATCACCAGAGTATTTCCATCGCTAGTTTGCTTGATGTAGATTGTTGGGGTTATTCCACTACCGGCCAGCGCCCACCCCGCAGCCCTGGCTGGATTTAGTTTCCCTGCTGGTCAGAAGTTGAGACCGCCGCGTCCTGGCGGTTCACCTTCTTCGGGCAGTCGCTCCGCATGTGCCCACGCTCTCCGCATCCATAGCACATGAAGTTCCGACGGCGTGGAGGTACCTGCTCCGTTGTCGTCATTTCCCGCAGACGTAAGGTACGGGAGTTACCACGCACGGCTTCCACTTCCAATGCATGGGCCAGAGCTTCTTTCATGTTCTTGTGATGGCCCAGATGAACAGCAGCTCGTACTTCGGGGTCCCGAACACCGTCAATGAATGCTTGGAGAAGCGTGCCTTCAATCATTGATGGAGTCGACCGAAAAGCTCGACGCACAAGTTTCTCGATTTCCACGGACCATTGCTGTAGACTCTCATTAGCACGCTGAGTACGCTCTTTTAATTGCGCTCTGTACACGTGCTCGAGGTGGCTGTCTCCAAAACGTGCCTCAAGTGCGTCGAGGAGGGTACTAAAGCTGAGATCCCCACTTGCGCCGATAGCTTCCAGCACTGAGAGCGCTTGATCACGGAGGGCCAGGGTGAGGGCTGACTGTGCTTCCTTCTGAGTCCAACCATAAGCCTCCATAAGTGTCTCAAACTGTAGCTTGAACGCGGTCCAGGATGTTGTTCCGTCGTAATGGGGAATCTTGAGCCCTTTCGTTGCGCTTGAGGCCGCATTTGGGGCGTCAAAAACGGCTGCAAGACGGCTTCGGCTCTTCAAAGGGCTTGGGCTTGTCATTTCCTGCTTGATTTTGGAGATCTCTTCTTCCACTCTCTCCTCTATGGCCATGACGCGATGTTCCAACTTGCCTAACCCTTCCTCCACTTCCTGTACCCGTTCGACAGCCTTTTGCAGTCCCTTCGTGAAATCCTTATGCATCTCTTTCAGCTCCCGTAGCTGCTCCGCCTGACAGTGTGCTTGCTCCCGTAGCTGTTCTGCCTGACAGCGTGCTTGCTCCTCTTGGCGGCGCGCTTGCTCTTCTTGGCGGCGCGCTTGCTCTTCTTGGCGGCGCGCTTGCTCTTCTTTCAGCTCCCGCAGCTGTTCTGCCTGACAGCGCGCTTGCTCTTCTTGGCGGCGCGCTTGCTCTTCTTGGCGGCGCGCTTGCTCTTCTTGGCGGCGCGCTTGCTCTGCCATCATTTGCTGCAGCTGTAGCAGAAGATCCACCTGCACAGGCTTGGCTTCTGCATCGCTGGTTTGAGCTGCAGCACCCTCTTCCCTCACACGCTGCGCTTCTGACATTGAACGGGTACTCACTCCTCTTACGTCCTGCGGCACTAGCGGCATTTTTCTCCAATCCCACTTCTGACACCAAATGTTACGTGCCTGACGTCACGTTCCTGACTATGCGGGCTTGGGTTACGGGATTGGATGAAATGAAACACTAACACCGGTTTTCAGACTTTCTATTGCACTTAAGTTACAGCGTCCACGGAGTTAAGTTATCGGCGTTCCTCTCCAGCAGAGTCCGGCCGACTGACACAACTCTGCCGTTCACGCTGACTTAACTCACTTAACTGACTGCACTTCACTATTTCACTGCACTTCACTATTTCACTCACTTTTCTTCTTTCTCACTTCTTCCTTTTCTTCCGAATCGCTTTAGACTTAGAACTCAACTGCCAGCGGTGAGCCGCAGTTCCGCTTATATACCCCCGGTCAGGTTCTAGATCATTCAATTTCGTTATTCTTTTTTGATCGTCATGCCTCCAGAATCTTCCAATAATTTCGTTATTCATTTTTATTTATTCTTCTTCTCGCTCCTTAATTTTTCATCACTTTCACTCAAATATTCCAGAAAGTTCGACAAAACTTCCATCAACTAAAAAACTTCATGTTTACGGCGGGACTCGAACTCGGGGTCTCTGTGGTGTAATCCACACGCCTTACCGATTACACCAACTCGTGTTGACAATTCACGACGAAATTTACAATCTCTAGGCAACGTTTGACAACCATCCATTGACGTCATGATGTCAAAGAGTTTTCTGTCACAATACGAATTATAAAGAATTTCGCAGATAAAAAGGATGTCGTCATTTTTAAAATAGGAATATTATATAATAGTTACGGTATTGGAAATAGGTATGGTGTTATGGAAACATAAATAAAACACATCAATCGTTCTTGACAATATTTCAAAGCTAAACGTATCATTATTGTACCATGTTGTTACCAAAATAAAACCTTCATTTATCGTTTTAAAACGTACTTACAAAGAAATGGTTCATAAAATATTTACTCCCCTTTGTAAGTAATTAGGTGTTCATTGTTGCTGAATTTGCTGATTAAAAGCAATAACAAAGAGGTTTTATAATTCATTGGGTCTCTGTGATTCAGAGTGCCATTAATAATGCTCTTTAATTTCATAGCACTAAGTGGCGCGGCCGTCTCGCCTGCCAGTAATCGAACAACTTTAAACAATGAATACGAATATACTAAAACTTGCTTAAAATACTTTATAGAAGTACGAAAGTTGTTCTGTTTTATCTATGTTGTATTGGTCGGGATTTTCAGTTCGTATTTGGTTAAAATTTTCTGGGAATTTGTAACTTACTTGATTTGATTACAAAATATTGAAGCTACAACAAATTTTACTGTGTGATAGGATCTTAATTTTTTTTTTTTTTGGATAACAAAGAGTGTGCTATTTTTATAGTAACCTATTTAGACAATAGTTTCACTTTTCGTTTGCCTATCATTGGAAAAGAAATAAGAAAATCATGTGTTTGTATCGTATTCAACCACTAGCACAGTAAAGGAGCCGTTGTAACTGTTCTATACAATTATATGCAACAACAAAGAACAACAATGACCTACAGATAATCCAAAACACACTCGCTTATTATTGACAAAACATTTTTTGATAAAACACGCAACCCTTTCATCAAACTCAATCATAGTAGATCCACTCTCTAGAGATTGTTTAATATCAGGAACATTCGGTGTAATATCAACGTAATACAAACTATGAGTGAAATGGGGAGAACTCACGTCGTAGGGTGTAAACGGGAGAGAGGAGAGGAGAGAGGGGAGAGGGTAATAGTTCATCATCCGATAATAGCGGGATTAACACGAATCCAACCCTTTGTGGGCGGCTTGTAAAACTTCACCAAAACATTTGTCCGCACTGATTATAAATTATTTATTCGTCCTACATTTAATATTCGCACTGTGAATACATTATTGGTTTCGCTCTCTTTACCCACAAAATGTGTGATTTTATCATATAAATATGAAATTCATGTTACTATTTTATTTTCGTGTTTGGTTCGTGTTATTCTGTTGTTTTATTACTGAACGTATGTATGCTTTTTTATGAGATAGGACTGCAAACAATCTGACGGATTACCTACCTGATGGTAAGCTATTGAGACTGCACGGTTGGTGCGGTGGCTGGGCAACTGGCTGCCGTGCAACGTGTCGCGGGTTCGATTTCCGCACGGAACAACACTTTGTGTGATCCACAAATTGTTGTTTCGGGTCTGGGTGTCATGTGTATGTTTGTAAACGCACCCACAACACAGGAGAAAATCCTAAAGTGGGGCAACGTTTTTTTTAAAAAAAAAAAAATTATAGCCGCCGAGGAGTTATGAGTTCGTTGCCAGCCTTTTAGGAATTAGAGTTTCAGAGATTGGGGAAAGGGAAGAAGGATTGGACCTCCGGTAATTACACACGATGAAACACAAGAGTTTTCTGTGAGGCCGTAGTAAGTTTCTACTTTTCTCGGGCCTATTACTATATTTCTTTCATCTCATAAGAATCGTAGTTCTGTGTATTCATAGCGCAGATGCAGCTTTAAATTGTTTTTAGAAAGATTACATTTTCATTCACAATAAAGAAGTCCATTGTAACTAATCAATTATTTAATTAAATATAGAACGGACATAATTTCGTCATACAACCGAATTACTAAGTAACGAGACGCTTGCAGACAAGGTGATGCAACTGATGTAGGTAACATTTGACACTAATATACATAAATACGCGTAACTTCTTAAAATGCCGGTATAATTATACAGTTCAGACTATTTTGGTATTGCGGGTGTCCATGGGCGGCGCAGATCGCTTACCATCAGGTGACCCGTCTGCTTGTTTTCCTTCTATTTTCATTATCAGAAAAAAGGCACCGTATACATATGTGCTTATTTCGGTACAAAATAAAAAATAACGTTAAGACTCTCTATTTAGTGTAAGATACATTCCTTACATAAAATGTATTTTAAAGGTAGGTACCGCTAAGCTAAATCTATAGCTTAGTGTGTAATAACCCCTTAGAACAAGTTGTGAGCAGACAAAAGTAACTTAATATATTCCCATCACACATCTGAAGCCCCCTCAGTTATCGTAACAACTACTTTCACGATCAACTCTGTCAATTTATATTTGCCTGCAATCATTAAAGTAGGCGTCGACACGTTTGGCTGTTTTGCAAAGCGGGCACTACACATCGCCAGTACTCGGAGGCACACCCCGCCTCCCGCACTTTGATGTTTGCTGGGTGACGGAGGGGAAGTGGTCCCAATCGTAAGAGTACCGTGATAGTCGAATACTAAACTAGCCGAATGAATAGGTGTCAGAAGCAATGCGTCAGATCGGCCCGCTGGGGGCGAGCGAGACGTGCCGCGTAACCGGACCCACTCGCATCATAATGCTACATAATTCAATTGATTCCCCGACACTACCCGCACGCTTCCTTCTAACTTCGTTTACAACGTTTTGATATCGGATACGCCGTTTTAACGCCTTCTAACAATTCTTTCCCCACTGACCCTTGGTGAAAATAAAACGTGCAAATTCAATTGACTATCTTGTATTTAACAAAATAAATAAGTAACAACATTTGAGCTTCTTATGACTTAGTGGTGGTAAGATACGGCAGGGGAGGAGAAGGTCACGTGGCCAAGGTTTTCAGAGTACGCTACTTTGGCTACGGGAGCAGCGGCGTACGCAACCTTGGCGACGGGAGCCGCAGCGTACACTGGGGTGTGCTGGTAAGAGATTTGAGACGGAGCCTGGGAGTAGGTGACCTGAGCAGGAGCCTGGGAGTAGGTGACCTGAGCGGGGGCGTGCGCGTAGGTGACTTGAGCGGGGGCCTGAGCGTAGGTAACCTGAGCGGGGGCCTGAGCGTAGGTTACTTGGGCTGGGGCGTGGGCGTAGGTGACCTGAGCAGGAGCAGCAGAGTAGGCGACCTTGGCTACGGGGGCAGCGTACGCGAGTTTCGCTACGGGAGCAGCGTAAGCAATCTTGGTGGCAGGGGCAGCGTAGGCGAGCTTGGCGACGGGAGCAGCGTAGGCAAGCTTGGCGACGGGAGCGGCGTAGCCGAGCTTGGCGACGGGAGCGGCGTAGGCGACCTTGGCTGGAGCTTGTGCGATGGGGGTACCCTCGTAACGGACGACAGCGTTGAAACCGTGCTCGTCATCAGCAGTGTAATCAACGATGCGGTGTACACCATCAGGCTGCACGAGAGAGTATGAGCCGTGCACGGCGTCACCAGAGCGAGACTCCTGTTGTTGTTTCACGTCACCGCTTTGGCTGTCGTGGACGGAGTATGTGTATTCGTATTGAGCGGGTGCTTCGGGCTGAGCGTATGCCAGCTTAGCGACAGGCACCACGGGGACGGCCACAGCAGCGGCAGCAGCCACGAGGGCGGAGAAGGTCAGGAACTGTAAAATATAAGCTCGATAATTAATTTATACGATCTAAGTTTAAAAGAAATAAAACAATTTTCTAGAAGAGCAATCACTGTAATGTTTGCACCACACAACTGGTTATGGCGACATCGGATAAACTCCATATTATTTTGAGATATTAATTAAATAAATCTAGTTTAATGGCTGATTTTTATGGGTTTGCAATCGATTTACAAAATCAACTTACTCTGGCAGCCATGTTGTCAGGTTTGTTTGTGGGTGACGAGTGTGCTACTGCTCGGTAGCAGAGAGCTTTTATACTAGAAACATGTGTTGCGTATGCATATGAATACATACGTAGAGTATACGTGTAAACAGGTGTAGTTGCGCCTACTTGATGCCCGCGGCGGAGGCGAAAACTGGATCGATGATAGCGACATGATAAGGTTATGTAACACATTTCAAGTTCAATTACTTTGTTTACATATCATGAGATATTAGAATTTTGTTAGTTTAAGCATGAGTTCAGGTTGGGTCAGATGTAGTACTGAGCCCTTTTTACGTGGTTGTTTTTTTTAGTCCAGAATATCATATAATATCCAGAGATGGAAAAAGGAAACGAGGAAGACAACTCAAAAGATGGGAAGACGAGCTAAAACTTACAGCGGGCCCTTACTGGGGAAGGGTTACCAGAGATAGGATACAATGGAAAATGTCAGAGGAGGCCTTTACCAGAAGGCACACTGAACTAAGGGATATCCTCTAAAGAGGAAAACAAATACCTCACACAAAACAAATAAAGTTCAAGATAGAGGGCTTATTGATAGGTTGGTTGATCATATAATATACAAAAACAACAGTATGATCTCGTTACTCCTGAAGTTTCAAATTGCTTTAAAAGTAAGTAACCTACACAAAATTCAAAATTTTGCATTAGTTATGTTGTAAATATCGCGTTACTCGTGATTTCTTAATTATTTATCATAGGCTTTATATATTAGAAAGCAAACGTTTACTATAGATAAATGGTTGTCAAATTGTCTCTGTATGCTAATCACCTTACTAAAATATAATCAGTTGATATCAATAAACCAACAATGCAACTGGAGTCACGAACAAAATTCTAAGCGTTTATCTTTCTCATCTCTAGATATAAATGAATAATTGCTACTTAAACAGTATTGATACTTGTATTTTTTTATAATTAGTATGTTTTTATAAAATTATATAAGCATATTCCTGTTGACATTTTTTATGATTTTGAGACTGGGTGTGATGTGTTTGTGACATTTTATTTATGTTTGTAAATTCACTCATAACAAAGAAGTAAATTTAAGTGTACAAAAACGTTTTTTTTTTATTTAAAGTTAATAAAAAACATACGTAACACTTCAGAAGCCGAACATCATTATATGCTTGTATAATAATATTGTTATTACGCGTATGCATATTGTCCATTCATTATCATTACAGCTTATAAGCGACTGCAGAGCAAAGGCCTCTCCATACACGGAGAAGGTTTGAGCATGAACGACTACGCTTGCTCAAGACGGATTGGCGATTTTAAACTTATAATTAGAAATTATACGTCCAGGTTTCCTCACGATGTTTTCCTTCTCCGTATGTCAGTGGTGTTTGAATCATAGAAAGTACATATAACTCGCATAAAGTCATATTGATACTTGCCAGGTTACGAAACCGCCAAAACCTCCGGCGTTGAATTCTCAAGGCATCAAGTATCAAAACCACATCATCCACTATAATGCTCGGTCGTCATGTTACTAATTAGGATTATCCACAGCGTACATTAGAGCGATACCTATCTTACGGCTACTGGGAAACAGTTACCTATCACAATAGAGAATATTAATCAACTGTAAGTAGATCGAAGTTGGTACAATTTCGGCTAATGTAGTGGCTGTATTACATTATGTTTATATAATATTTAGTGTAATCAGACGTCTCTCTTTTGTGTTCATATAAATCATTGTGTCAAATATTTTGAGAACTGGCATAACATTTCTAAATTGGTATAAATCATTACATTGAAGAATTATGATGAAGTTTTGAAGTTGCTTTCTAAGTTTATATTTCATAATTAACTTAAATTTCAAGTTCTTAATAAAACCTAAAAGATCATGTGGATACATCTTTGTGATTTGGCATAATATTTTTGCGGAATGTTGGTACCAGATGGTTCGGTCGTCGGTAACCGTGAATGCTGCTCTTATTTGATGATTATGTGCTCTGTTCGTGGCTCGAAACTAGTCGAGCGGTATCAGAGAGTCAAACTAAAAACTCTCACGGAATTACAGAATACGAATGCTCTAGTTTACCTTGTGTTATAAAACAAAAATAATAAAATTATGGCATCACATATTTAGCATAAATAAAATTTATAACTTTACGCTGATTATACACAGACATTTTTCTATCACTCTTAAAAATTAGCTGTTTACAACGTAAAATTGTAATAAGATGTCATCGTATAACAAATTGTCGATATTTTTACTTTTTACTTATTATTATAAGTAGATATAATCATACATTCACTAAAAAAACTTGCGTAAATCTGACCTACATACCTCATGAATCACTTCGGAACGGATCAAAAGCCTTGTTCAAGAATCCATTGAAGAAAATAATAAGATCAATTAAGTACGGTACGACAATAATTTCCGGTTGTCAGTGTCACCGAACGAGTATCGAATCTTTGACCTTGCCTTAAACGAGACTTTAGCTCTCGTATGCCATTGAATTCACTTTAATTACCTACCACATGTTATTTTTCCCACGAATAAATTAATTGTAGACACTCTTTAGGGAATATTTTTATTGATTATTTTGAAGGTTCCGTAGGCTTAAAATTTTTGTCGTTTTTATTAAAGTTAATTTTCACTGCTAAAAAGGAGAGGATTACTTTAAATTAAAATAAACGCTCACCACAACTCAATCATATTTTTTTTATAATAGACTTGGATTAATTTTCGGAACTTTTAACAACTATTTGTTTGCTTTTCGACTGTCTCTCAAATCCTAACAAACGTAAAAGTTGTTTGCTAGGCGCTTACTATAATTTGAAGACTATTTATATATTATATATTAAATAAATAAGAAGTTTACTTATACATATAATATGTTACTCGTAAGAACTATATTATACACAGTTCCACTATGCGTAAACGAAAACAGAATAGAATGACCGCGAGAGACGGCTTTGGTTCCTCACATACAGAACCCAAGTCCGTAAGTGTAACAGCTAACACAAGAACAGGTTAAGCAGAGTCATTAAATGGAGCTATTACTTACAAGTGATCGCTCTAATTTTTCCAAATTGCTAAACTATTTGCTTACGTAACATTCATACTTGAGTAACAAGCTTTGTTACACATTGGCCAAAATTTATATTTTATCGTTCCTCCGGGGCATGTAGACAAAGCTGCTAATTTGATCGATGTTTGCTGTCATTCTATAGTCGATACTTTTCATTGTTTGTGTTGTTTGATATGTTAATAATAGTTAAGTCGAACATTGTGCTATTAAGAACATAGTGCCATAAAATTACAAAAAAAAATCTGATGTAAAAAAATAATTTAAAGAGTTCCAAAATACGAAATATGACGAACATTACTTATCGGATAAATTCTGTGTTTGAAAATATTAATCTGATTCATTATCATCAACATCTGAATAGTGTTAGTTAGACCTTTTAGGGATTGGGGTTTAGGAGATTTAGGGATTGGGTCGGGTGAGGGGAAGGATTGGGCCTTCGATAACCCCACTCTCACGGCGAAACACAACGCTGTGGATGTCTCACGCCGGTTGAGCCGACCCATTCGTGTCGAAGCATGGCTCTCCCACACTTAATCTTTATCTAAAACACTAACTAAAATTAACTTAAGTCAGAAGAAAATACTGTTCTCTTTGACAAAATGTCTCTCGTAAGCGTTGAACGTTTTAGAATACTTTTTATAATAAAACAACTCGAACTGCCAAATTTAGTTTCTCTACGTTTTCGCAAGGGGCGCTGCTAATGTATGAATGAGAATCAATGTTTCGAAAGAACGTAGCGGTTTCTGTCAAAATTTATATTATTTATATTATAATGCTACTGCATGATAATTTGGTTATTATAAGCCATTATAGATAATTAACGACCGCCATTAAAGGACGGAAGTGTTTATTGGTCAAATGTTGCCGTCCTCTGTGACTTCTGTGACAGATTGAGTAACATTGACAACTTTACTTATTTTTTTATTAAGATAGCTGTATGAACTGAATAGTGTTTTATTTATAACTTAATTACAGTTTGTAAATACGGAAGTTTTCTGTTTATAAATATGGAGTTAAAAATTATATTTTGGTTGTAGCGTGAAAGTATAAAACTTTTCTTTTTCTTAAGAACAGCTTTTTAGTTCTATGCCTTGTTCCCGGGTTCAAAGATGATATAATTTTAAGGCAATGCAATTTTAAATAAATCATAGAATATAAAGTAGAGTATAAAAATAATATAGAATCGTATATATCTAGATTGATTTCTAGATTTTTGAGTTTGGTAAAACAATTGAATCTCTATACGAATATAATAATAATCGACTACAAGATGAATGTGTAACCCAACATTGATTGTTTGTACTAACCGCACAGTCAACTTGATAATCACACTAATTTGTACAACTTAAATCAGCATTAATTGGCACCCTTCAACCAACCAAATTAACTAAAGCCTTGTCAAAACTTAATGAGCCATTATATTGTAATTAGCCACGACAGATTGGCCCTTATCACACAATACTGAGTAATATTTCTATCTCCTAACTAATCAGTAAGTATGGTCACGAGCGAAACAGTTTCACGCTTGATGTCCAATCAATCAGAGATAAAGTACTTAACGTTACACATATTATATTACCATTGGACCGGACCACACCCAAAACAATTTGGTCAAGGCCTTGGTCAACAGTCACCAAACTACTTTTAATTTCTCTAAACCACCCACCGTAAACAGACCCACGAAACAGCTTTTCAAGCCCATCCATGACGGAGCTCGTAGAAAGCGAAAGGTCAAACTAAACTGGCGTCCACTTGTTTCTTCAAATATTTTAATGCATAGTTCGAAATTATTGTTGCAATTTATGTTTTGTAGCAATTATTTTTGTGTCGTATTTAATTTGTAATATTAGATTTATCTCTACATTTAATTATTTGAATGGTAATTTACGCTCGTTCAATTTGCGTATGAATAAATAGTTTGTAATGTTGCATAATTAGCAAGTAGGCGAATATTACTTATATTGTGTTCAACAACAGCAATAAGGGTTTAAGTTAGAACACTCGCATATCTAAAAATAAGTTATCTTTCTGAAAATTAAAGAACGATCAAGTACCACCTCATGCACATCGAATATAATGTAAGTCCTCATGGTTTAATTAAAAGAGTGCCTATACTTACATTTACAAAATACGACACCGGCCAAGAATACTAATTAAAAATAAAAAAAATAATCGCTTCAATAATTTAATATCACTTAATCATTTCAATAAATATAACAGTTTGTTTATAGTTTAATAACAACAGATCTATTGGTGGTAGGAGATAACAGGAGACGAGTAAGTGACATGAGCTACAGGGGCAGCGTAGGCAACCTTGGCGACGGGAGCGGCGTAGGCAACCTTGGCGACGGGGGCAGCGTAGGCGACCTTCGCTACGGGGGCGGCGTATGCTATCTTGGCTACGGGGGCGGCGTAAGCGATCTTGGCGGGTTCAGCGTGGACGGGGGTGCCCTCGTAGCGCACGTTGGCGTTGAATCCGTGCTCCTTGTCGGCGGTGTACTCGACGATGCGGTGCACACCGTCGGGCTGCACGAGAGAGTACGAGCCGTGCACGGCGTCGCCTTGACGCGCCTCCTGCTGCTGCTTCACGTCACCGCTGTGGTCATCGTGCACGGAGTATGAGAACTCGTAGTGAGCGGGCGCCTCAGGCTCGGCGTACACCACCTTGCTGACGGGGACAAGGGGCACGGCGTAGGCAGCTACGGCGAGGGAGAGGATGATTATAACCTGTAACAAAAAATATTTTTTGACTGAATATTTATTAGGAAACAAGTAAGAAATAACAAAAACTGTAGCTACTACAGTTTATATTCAAACTGTACAACAAGGAAAACTTACCTTGGACACCATTTTGGAGTGTAGTTACTGATACAGATATCAATATTGAACTGTAATAATGTATGACTTGCTGCACTTTATATACATCATATTTGTCACCTTCTTATATCTTTGGTGACATACTTTAAGCCCGGGGCACGACAGCCTAACTCACAATGATTGAGAGGTGAAGGTCTGTTTACTACTCATATATTGCTTAAGACAAATCACTTGTTTAGTGGGTTGAAATTTTGAAATTAAACATTATTAAAGTAAAATTATAAATTCATATTTCAAATCAAGAATAAGCTCATTAATAGATCTATTATAAACGTGAATACACTTTTAGCTTAGTGTTTCATGCATGTTTTGCACTGATCAGGTTGCATTATATCCTAAAGGTTGTCTTGAAGAAATCACTGTGCGTGATAAGACCGCCCATCGTACACTCTGTGGTTGTAAGCCTGCTCTTTGTGTCTTAATTTGTAATGTAGTGTACAATAAAGAATATATAAATAAATAAATATATCCTGTATGTCACAACAGGTGCCAGGTAACCTAATGTGTACCCATTATGTTAACGAGTTGTTCTTGGTCTGGATGTTACATTCAGAAGTAAATCCAAGATTTGCATCACGTTTGCACAAGTTAAGAAAAAAGAAAATTAAGCTTTAGAGAATTTTCAATCCAGAAGTAAGTTGATATTTTGAAAATCATTAACATTAATTTATTTAAACAAAACATTGTTTCATCATCTGGTAAGAGAATGTACGTACATACTCAACGGTATTACCTTATACGTTATATGTATATCGCATAAATTGGTCGCGTGCGCAACCTTCACCTCTAAATAAAAATAAATGCCCCCAGGCAAGTCTCATGTCACCAGCGATATGTTCGTACTAAAGGCGTTCATATAGATTGGTATAAAAAGTGCACCAGTTCACATATTGTCACAGTCAAGTATTGCACTTCAATACAGCAACACCAATCTAACAATGGTCTCCAAAGTAAGTTAGAGTCCTCTAAAATACCATTCTATCAAATATTTTACCTTCCTTTACTACAAATAATTTACCTCATTACAGTTCGTCATCGTTCTCTCCCTCGCCGTGGCAGCCTACGCCGTGCCCCTTGTTCCCGTCAGCAAGGTAGTGTACGCCGAGCCTGAGGCGCCCGCTCACTACGAGTTCTCATACTCCGTGCACGATGACCACAGCGGTGACGTGAAGCAGCAGCAGGAGGCGCGTCAAGGCGACGCCGTGCACGGCTCGTACTCTCTCGTGCAGCCCGACGGTGTGCACCGCATCGTCGAGTACACCGCCGACAAGGAGCACGGATTCAACGCCAACGTGCGCTACGAGGGCACCCCCGTCCACGCTGAACCCGCCAAGATCGCCTACGCCGCTCCCGTAGCCAAGATCGCCTACGCTGCTCCCGTTGCCAAGGTCGCTTACGCTGCTCCCGTTGCCAAAGTAGCCTACGCCCCAGCCCCAGTCTCTTACTCCCACGCTCCAGTCTACGCCGCCCCCGTCGCCAAGGTCGCCTACGCCGCCCCCGTCGCCAAAGTTGCGTACGCTGCCCCCGTAGCGCACGTCACTTACTCTTCTCCTGCTATCTCCTACCACCACTAGACCAATGCATTGTAACATTTGTTGAATTTAATAGGTATTATTAAATTATTATTTATTGACCTTATCTTTTATGTTTATTTTTTGACCTTTTCCTTTTTAACTTTTGTGAACTATATTTCAAGCGAAAGCTGTGAATGGTATCTTAATATAAAAAATACTTTAACTTTAGTCGGTGTTTATGGGAGGTGAAACGAGCTGATTGATCACGTGACGGTTAACAACCGCCACCGCCCTGGGCACACGCAATACCAGATGAGTGACAAGAGCGTTGCCGGCCTCTTTAGGATATACATTACAGAATTGGAAGATTTATAGATAAACTACGAGGCGAAGACCGGATCTTCAGTAAACTTAGAAGCAGTTTTAAAGCGCAAGCATTGTTTCATGACTTTGGGGCCGTGGAATGACTCCAGTTGAACCAGCCCATTAGAGCTAAAGCAAGCAAGCACAAGTTCGCTCATAATATATAGGTATAGGGATATCAACAAGGAAAATTATAGTAATAGATACCCATGGGATACATATTAGTATTCATGTACATTATATCATATTTAACGTAATAATCGAATACTTATATATCGTTAACTATTCCCCTTTATATTATAGGTAGGTAAATAGAATAAAGATATAAAACTTTAAATTATAAAACTGTGCTTTTTTATCGTCACTCACTTTTTTATCGTGGATTCTACATAAAATAAAAATTACACCTAGAATCCAAACCAGACCAAAGTTTAGAATAATACTACTCTCATTGACCTTTTACCCACTACTTATTAGACAGAAATAATTATTGTCTCTACAACGTGCATCCTTCAAATAAAGTGTAAAAAATGATAAGTAGGTATATTTAGAAAAAAAATGTAGGTATGAAATTACATTTCATAAGACCCGAGTATAATACCTATACCTAGTCTAGCCATAAATACTGTAACTAATACAAAAAAATATTTTTTCTATTGCAAACAACATTTATTACTTTTACAGTATGTAAGTTTAATACATAAATATAAAACAATTTAAAACATAAAAAGCTTATTCGAAGTGGTCTCCATTGGCTGCAATACAGTCTTTTCTTCCTTTCCTTAAACGTTGAAGCCAGTTATCAATAGAAGCACGCACTCTTTCCATGGGAAAATTCTTCACTGCCAATCGTATGGATTGTTTTAGGGAGTCCAAATTATCATGACGTTTAGAGCGGATTAAGATCGGGACTAGACGACGGCCAGTCTTCAGCTCTGATGAAGTCGGGAACGTTCGTTTCCAACCAAGACAGCGTGGACCGAGCTTTATGACCCAGCGCCAAGTCTTGCTGGAAGGGCTTAACTACCTTCTCAAGAATGGTATTTTGATACACTTGTGCCGATGTTTTGATACCTTTTTCGCAAAAGTATGGCTCAGTCACTCCTTCATAAAACTAACACCCCACCAAACCATCACTGATGTCGGATAATGCCCACGTTGCACTCTGTCGACTAATTGAGAAGCTTCCTTAGAGCTTTGAGCATAAATACGGTCATTTTGTTTGTTAAAATGTTGCTCAATTGTAAAAATTTTCTCATCCGTAAACAAATTTTTTCTGTGACCTCCCTTTGCGTACCGCTTCAGTAGTTGTTTAGATTTTATCACCCTATTCTTTTTTAAATTATCATTTAAAAAATGTTGACGTCGACATTTTCAATAAATGTTGTATGTGTCATGATTGTTAATTTAAAAAATCTGTTCGTAGTTCATAGAAACTCGCTTTTTTATTCATTTATATATATACATAGTGATCGGGACTCGAGAGCGCAACCAGCGCGACATATGTATACCTCCGGTACTTTCCTAGAATATGTATGTAATACATTTAGTTATTTTCACGAAAATCCGTAAATACCTTATCTCAGTGATTTTTCATATAAAAAAGCTTAAATAATTTTTTTTATTTACAAACCGAATTAATAAACACTCTCTTCAACTGAATACAAAGAAAAGAGAACAGTGATTCAGCTACGTATTAAATAAGAGATAACTACGAAAACAGTACTAGCATGAATTTTATTTATTATTTATTGATTTATTTATTTATTTATTTGAAAAATACACAATAAACGAAATAAATAAAGTGTGGGAAAGCCATGCTTCGGCACGAATGGGCCGGCTCGACCGGAGTGATACCACGGCCTCACAGAAAACCGGCGTGAAACAACCACAGCGTTGTGTTTCGCCGTGTGAGTGAGGTTACCGGAGGCCCAATCCTTCCCCTTCCCCAATCCCTAAATTTCGAAATCCCTAATACCTAAAAGGTCGGCAACGCACTCGTAACTCCTCCGTTGCGGGTGTCCATGGGCGGCGTTGATTGCTTACCATCAGGTAATCCGTCTGCTCGTTTGCCGACTTATTACATAAAAAAAAAAAAAACAACACTCTTGTTTTATGAAATAGGTCGGCAAACGAGCAGACCGATTACTGATGGTAAGCATGTGGCGCCACCCATGGACACCCATAACACTAAGGGAGTTACGAGTGAGTTGCCAGCCTTTTGGAGATAAGGGTTTCGGATATTTAGGGACTGGCAAGACCTCACTCACACGCGAAACACAAGGTTGCGGTTGTTTCACGCCGGTTTTTAGTTTAGTTAGTGAGGCGCGAGGAGTGATACCACGATCACTCCGGTCGAGTCGACCCTCTCCCACTCTTTATTATAAAATACTTTGATAGGATTTGCCATTACCACAGTCAAGGTTCAACTAAATTGATATGATGACTGATACAGATGAGCACGACGAGCTAAATCAATGTAACAAACTTTAATAATTTCAAATTATTGTGTATCACTTTTACTAAGAAAGTATATAATAAGTATTCTCACCGAGTCAGCTTCTAATGTTGTATAAAGCTCAGGTCCGATCGTGTGTGGAGTACTGCAGCCACATATGGGCTGGTGCTGCGAAATGCCACCTAGCGGCTTTGGATTCGGTGGAAAGGCGTGCAAAGAGGCTGATTGGAGATCCAGATTTGGTTGGGTCCAATATTCAAAGTCTCGAGCACAGGCGCAGAGTAGCCAGCCTTGCGGTTTTCTACAGGATACATTTTGGAGAGTGTGCCCAGGAATTGCACGATTTGATTCCGCCATCCCAATTTCACCTTCGGACATCCCAGCGTACGGCGAATATCCACCCCAACGTTGTTGAGACACCTTTTTTTTTTGTCAGGGGAAAATCATCCAATGACTTCTCCCGCCCAGGGTAAGGCGAGAGAGAGTGTCAGACTCTTACTGACTAAAAACCCCCCCGTTCCTTCTCCTGCTCTGGGCCGAGGTCGCGGTGCCTCATTGCGCTTACCCCGCAGCCCCGGCGTTGTTGAGACACCTGCGGCCCGGACTAAGCGTTTTGCCTCGTCATTTATACCGCGTACATCGAGGGATTGGAACAGTTTGCCGGCTGCAGCCTTTCCGTCCGAATACAACTTAGGTGTCTTCAAGGCTAGAGTGAATAGGCTCTTAATAAACTAGTGCACCTTACCATCAACGATTGCATCACTGCTTAACATCAGGTGGGATCGCAGTCAAGCACTGGTTTATTGCAAGTAAAAAAAAAAAAATACAATGCATGGATAGACATTGAATGCTTTTAATTAAATGACCATGACCTTAACCTGAATTCATACAAAATACATATGATACTTTTACTTTGTGGAAATTTGAACCTTAAGCACAAGGTGGACTATGTATATATGGAAAACTGTAGAAGACTTCGTTATTATCAATGACCCATGACTATCCTTTGACTTAAAGATCCTCAAATAATCTCTACTCCTCGCGGGATGGAGGGAGCATTTTCGTTTAGTATTAAGTAAAATAAATAAATACAGCTAATAATATAGAGAAGAAATCTCACTTGTTGGATTTGAGGTTTAATGGGAATTATTAAAAAAAAATAGACCAGACAGTTAACCTTACTATTTAAAAAGCAAAATTGCATTATGAGCGCCATATAATTCAATGACTTGGAATTGTTATTTTACACTTTTCCCATAATGCATAATATTGCTTGGCAGGTGGTTGGTATACGTCGTGAAGTTCGGGTTAGTAATGCGGCGCGGCATGTTGACCTTCACCTCGCAGTCTACACAAGGAATGCCGCGGGCGCAGCGTGTGTCACCTACAAGACCTATAGGTGACAATTCTGTATAAAACTGTAGCATATCACGAACATTGTCACAGTCTACTACTGACACCTAACTCACCAACACAACAAACTGAGAAAATGGTCGCCAAAGTAAGTTATTGAAATATCACTTATGATAAATGAAACACTAACTTTAATTTTAATGTAAAATGCAAAAATAAAAAGGCATTAATTAATATGTACAATTTCAGTTCGTCATCGTTCTGTCCCTCGCCGTGGCGGCGTACGCCGTGCCCCTTGTCCCCGTCAGAAAGGTGGTGTACGCCGAGCCTGAGGCGCCCGCTCACTACGAGTTCTCATACTCCGTACACGATGACCAGAGCGGTGACGTGAAGCAGCAGCAGGAGGCGCGTCAAGGCGACGCCGTGCACGGCTCGTACTCTCTCGTGCAGCCCGACGGTGTGCACCGCATCGTCGAGTACACCGCCGACAAGGAGCACGGATTCAACGCCAACGTGCGCTACGAGGGCACCCCCGTCCACGCTGAACCCGCCAAGATTGCCTACGCCGCTCCCGTAGCCAAGATCGCCTACGCTGCTCCCGTCGCCAAGGTCGCCTACGCTGCTCCCGTCGCCAAGGTCGCCTACGCCGCCCCCGTCGCCAAGGTCGCCTACGCTGCTCCCGTCGCCAAGGTCGCCTACGCTGCTCCCGTAGCGCACGTCACTTACTCCTCTCCTGCTATCTCTTACCACCACTAGACCAATGCATTGTTACATTTGTTGAATTTAATAGGTATTATTAAATTATTATTTATTGACCTGATCTTTCAGTTTTTTTTCGGCATTTTTCCTTATAATTTTTATATAAAAAAACTGTTTGTTTCATATTACAATCTGAATGATTAAATTGAGGATATAGATGCTTGGAGCCATGATGGTCCTGCTCCACAGGATAGTATATAATAGATATCAATATACTACACGAAAATATATAATAATGTTCCAGTGGATTTTTTCTTAAACGGAAATTTTCAAATTTAGTAAAATGCAACCAACCATGTCAAACCTGGTTGTAAATGTGAGTGCCCTATAACCTATTACAACTGGTTAGACTAGCAGAATGTCGGTCCTTATGTCAGCTTGGAGTTGTTATCCTCACTCAAGGGTCACATTGGCACAGTGGCTCGGGCACTGGATCGCTCAACTCCCTATAATATGGTTGAGTTTGGCGATGCTAGTGTACGTGTCATGTTCGTGAACGGATGCCATCAATTGGGACTGGTCAGCTCCCGAACTGTCTATTGTTCTTAAGGTTATTTCCTTATATGTTTATCTGTATACGACAATGTTCTCACACAATCAAACCAACTAAATAGTGTACCAAATAATCTTTGTGTAAAACTGATTTAAAAAGAGTTTCTTGCTCGTTTTTCTCTATCGGAAACTACACTTTGGAGAGAGCAAATGCTTTACTAAGAGGACCAAACGAAAGACTGACACTTTATTTCTCTAATTGAAATAAATGATTTTGAATCCGACTTTGATTTTAGATACAAAAGCTTTGATTCGTATCGTAAAATAAAAAATATTAAATATTTTGTAAGTTTTTATGGTACAAGGCGGCAAACGACCAGACGGATCAACCGGTTAGCAAACGGCACTGACTCACGCAAAAGTTACTTACTAGTGCGTTGTCAGCCTTATCAGAATAGAGATTAGAGTATGAGAGTTTTTGGAGATACATCAAGGTAGGGAAAATGAGCCGACGGTTATTTTTATTAATTCGTATCTTCTTTATGTAGGTTTTAACTGTACACTACACTACCCATGACCAAGTTTATACATTTCCATCTAAAGGTTCTCTGAAAGAAATCACCTTGTGTGATAAGACCGCCCATTGTAATCACAACATTCGTTCATAGTATCCAATGTATTGCTACTTGGTGTATGTGTGCAATAAAGTATATATAAATGAATATAAAATAAATAAGCGTTCTTTTTCGCTTATGAGGCCGTGATAGGCCTCTGGTCGAGTGGGGCTCATTCCTGTTAAAGTAAAGCTCTCTCAAACTGTTCGGGACATGAATACTGTACATTATACTAATAGATAATATGTCTACGGGATATCCATTATTATTCTGGAACATTATAATGTCCCATGTAACTTGACACTTGTACATTTATCCCCATATATCTGTAAGCCGCCAAAACGAGGACGCTGCGAGAAGTGGAGAAGAAGAAGGTAAACGCCCTAGCGATCCAGTGCTAGAGATGAATGCTCGGTGTATCGTGGACAAAGTTCTGCACGAATGTCTCGATACTCCATCGTCATCGTATATGTCTTACCATATACATAATCGCCCATCCCCATGTTCTTCAGACCCGTTTTGAGGAGAAACAACCGATCTATAGAGCGGCTTATTATTCAGGGCAAAGCTGGTAGGTCGGTAAATATTCCGCCATCCCCATTTCACCTTCGGACATCCCGGCGTACGGCAAATATCCACCCTTACGTTGTTGAGACACTTGCGGCCCGGACTTAGCGCTTTGCCTCGTCATTTATACCGCGTACATCGAGGGATTGGAACAGTTTGCCGGCTGCAGTCTTTCCGTCCAAATATAATTTAGGTATCTTCAAGGCTAGAGTGAATAGGCTCTTAATAAACTAGTGCGCCTTACCATCAACGATTGCATCACTGCTTACCATCAGGTAGGATCGCAGTCAAGCACAAGTTTATAGCAAGTAAAAAAAAAAAAAATGTGCCGCAGGTTTACGGTCCGCTGCCAATGCGAGCACCAGGTGTATAGGTTGAGGGTGCCGGCTGCTTTGTGCTGTTTGTGCACCACGCCGCAAAGCCGATATACTGGATATACTAGGCGCCGTAGGTTCCGCATTCGCATTCAGGACGCTGAGGCTAGAGAAGCCGAGGTATACGAGGAGTGCAGGGTGGCGGAGCCTAGCTTCAGGATGAAGATTCGGTGGGCCAAAAAAAATGTATAATAACTGTAAAGATGCAGACATCAGGCATCATTTCGATGTGGTCTACAATAGCACGTCCAGATCGAGATGTCAAACTTTAATAACATTCAAATAATTTTGTATCACTTTTACTTTAAAAAGCTGACATGTTATTTTATGTTTTGTTTATTTACTTGTACGGGTTAGTTATTTAAGTTTAACCTTTTTTAAAATTGAGTTTTTTACTCGTCCTTGTAAACATAAACTCTAGAACGAACAAATAGCTTTACAAAAGGACAGACCCACAAAATGAAACTTTTTGATATTTAATTTGGTTGAAAAGTGCCTTTAATGGTCTATTTTAATGGAAATAAATAATTTTATAATTTTCCTATCATATGTAGTATTGATTGGTTGGTTTATGTCGTGAAGTTCGGGTTAGTAATGCGGCGCGGCATGTTGACCTTCACCTCGCAGTCTACACAAGGAATGCCGCGGGCGCAGCGTGTGTCACCTACAAGACCTATAGGTGACAATTCTGTATAAAACTGTAGCATATCACGAACATTGTCACAGTCTACTACTGACACCTAACTCACCAACACAACAAACTGAGAAAATGGTCGCCAAAGTAAGTTATTGAAATATCACTTATGATAAGCTGAAACACTAACTTTAATTTTAATAGGTGAAAGTTTATTGAAAATGAAGGCATTAATTAATTTTTACAATTTCAGTTCGTCATCGTTCTCTCCCTCGCCGTGGCGGCCTACGCCGTGCCCCTTGTCCCAGTCAGCAAGGTGGTGTACGCCGAGCCTGAGGCGCCCGCTCACTACGAGTTCTCATACTCCGTGCACGATGACCACAGCGGTGACGTGAAGCAGCAGCAGGAGGCGCGTCAAGGCGACGCCGTGCACGGCTCGTACTCTCTCGTGCAGCCCGACGGTGTGCACCGCATCGTCGAGTACACCGCCGACAAGGAGCACGGATTCAACGCCAACGTGCGCTACGAGGGCACCCCCGTCCACGCTGAACCCGGCAAGATCGCCTACGCCGCCCCCGTTGCCAAGGTCGCCTACGCTGCTCCCGTTGCCAAAGTAGCCTACGCCCCAGCCCCAGTCTCTTACTCCCACGCTCCAGTCTACGCCGCCCCCGTCGCCAAGGTCGCCTACGCCGCCCCTGTCGCCAAGGTTGCCTACGCTACCCCCGTAGCACACGTCACTTATTCCTCTCCTGCTATCTCCTACCACCACTAGACCACTAGACTGCCATATTTATTGAAATGAATAGGTACTAATAAATTATTATTCAACCTTACGAGACACTTGTTATTTTTGAACTGCCCATTGAATCAAACTGATCCTTATGTTTGTATGACATAAAATAATAAATATTCACTATTTAGTGATGAACATTCACCCAGAGACCCTTATTGATTTAAATAAGTGTAATTTAGTTTTGGTTATACCAGCAGTGTGATTCTGTAAGACTTCATTCTAAACTTCGAATCTGAATCCGCCGTGAGTAGTAGTACACTAGCGCTACAATTGTAAGTGTGGGACAGCCATGCTTCGGCACGAATGGGTCGGCTCGACCAGAGTGATACCACGGCCTCACAGAAAACCGGCGTGAAACAACCACAGCGGTGTGTTTCGCCGTGTGAGTGAGGTTACCGGAGGCCCAATCTTTCCCCACCCCCAATCCCTCCTCAATCCTTAATTCTCCAAATCCCTAATCCCTTAAAGGTCGGCAACGCACTCGTAACTCCTCCGTTGCGAGTGTCCATAGGCGGCGCTGATTACTTACCATCAGGTAATCCGTCTGCTCGTTTGCCGATCTATTAAATTAAAAAAAAAACTTGCGAGTTGAACTAAATTGACAGCATCATTTTGAAAGACAAAGTATGAAATGACGTTAAAAGTGGCATTCTAAAATTTAATTTACCCGTCATTTCGACGCTCACTTCGCACTCGAACACGATTCAAAATCAAACAAATTTTATAGAATCGACGTGCTGGCATACTTTACCACCTCTTTCGTGCTGAAAAGTGATATTAACACGAGTAAGCTTAAGCCCAAAATAAAGATGCATTACAATAGTTTTTTACGAATCTAATTAACTTTAATCGAACATAAATATTGGCTATTCATAGATCTATTTTATTATCTACCAACAATTAATAGTAAGTACTCACCGATAATTTCTATTTTTCGGCATTGCAATTATATTACTCCATTCTTCTGCTGGAGTTTACATCGACAATCTGCACTGTAGTAGCTGTAACATATTCTTGGATTCAAGGAGAACGAGAGATTTGCTGAGCCATCCGTCACTAAATCGCACATTGTCAACTGAAAATACCTTTAATTATATAATAAAAAAGAAAAATATTTGGACATTCCACAGAATTCATATTAATTAACCAAAATGTTAATGACTTAATAAGTATAATTATAAGATTGGGAGAGCCAAACTTCGAGATGGATGGATCGGCTCAACCGGAGTGATACCACGGCACGACCTCGCAAAAAACGGGCGTGAAACAACCAGAGTGTTTTGTTTCGCCATGTGAGTGAGGTAACCGCAAGCCCAAACCCTAACTCTTGTTTTTTATGACTGACTGCCAACACCTTATGATATTTTATTATTATGTTTGAGGTTCAAAAGTAATATTGATATTTTTATAATAACTATCGTGAGACATACTAAATTAACTAAAAATCGCGGGTAGGCTGCGCGACGTCGCCGCGTCCGCGCACGCTGCTCATGAGGAAGAACCCCTCTGTGGTTCGAAACTAGTAGAGCTTTTCTCAAGATAGACACGTGAGTAACCCGCGATTTTTAGTTAATTTAATATTGATATATTTGATATAAATGATGTGGCTTTTGTCTGCATTTACTAATTATTTTAACACAGCTTTCAGCAACTGAAATATGTAGAGTACATTATTTCCGATATTCCTAGAAAATTTATAACTTAGCCGAGAGAAAACTAGATTTGGAGACGGTGAAAAAGCAGGCGCAAAGTTTAAAATACAATAAAAATAAAGTTTATTCAAAATAACTATTTATTCTTGTGAATTAACTAAGTTAAGCTATTATAGTTTCAAGTCTCAGCGGGACTCTTATTCATGAGCAGTATGAGCATCGCGGCGACGTCGCACCCGACTGTCGTTCTTTTCAAAGTATGTCTCACAATATGTAAAGTATGCTCATTGTCGCAAAGCCCATGAATTGATTTCAATAAAAGATTGGCGAGATCAAAAGTAACAGTTAATAATTAATTTTGCGAGACATCAATCCTTAAAGTATAAAAATCTCTATCTCTTAAAATCAAAATAAAGAAAAAAAAATAGTGTGCGTATAAGAATCGACCTTAAAATTACAAAGGATTTATAATACATACTTAAGTAGCGAAAAATAGGTGCTACATAATTGGTAACACATAAAAAGGAACAGCTTTGACCTACACTCTTTAAAATAAAATTTAATATTAATTCGAGAACAAATTTAATGCATTCCGTTTTATACTAAATAAGCAACTGCTATTTTTGACGACGCGTAAATTTTCAACGACTGTATCATATCATAATTGGACTAATCGCAATGTGCGCTGGGTACGATAGTAAAATACATATTATTATGATTATTTTATCTGATGAAATGCACTTTTATTCAGTAACATTTAAATACCTGCATATAGTTAGATCACGTTTGACCGTAAGACTGTTTATCCACCTGTCAAACAGGTGGTGAAATTATTGTCATGCGTAAAGTTGGGCTCAGTAACGCAGCGTGTCGACCTTCACCTCTCAATCACTGTGACCAACGCCGCAGGCGCACCGTGTGCCACCTAGTAGACTTACAGGCGACGAACCTGTATAAAACTGTAGAACGCTCTTACATTGTCACAGTCGAATACTGACATTCGCATCAAACTATCTCATTTGCAAAAATGGTTGCCAAAGTAAGCTATTTAAATATTTTATACAATGGCAAAAAGTATAAACAATATTCAATACTAGAATACTAAATTTATTTTATTATATTACAGTTCGTCATCGTTCTCTCCCTCGCCGTGGCGGCCTACGCCGTGCCCCTTGTTCCCGTCAGCAAGGTGGTGTACGCCGAGCCTGAGGCGCCCGCTCACTACGAGTTCTCATACTCCGTGCACGATGACCACAGCGGTGACGTGAAGCAGCAGCAGGAGGCGCGTCAAGGCGACGCCGTGCACGGCTCGTACTCTCTCGTGCAGCCCGACGGTGTGCACCGCATCGTCGAGTACACCGCCGACAAGGAGCACGGATTCAACGCCAACGTGCGCTACGAGGGCACCCCCGTCCACGCTGAACCCGCCAAGATCGCTTACGCCGCTCCCGTTGCGAAGGTCGCCTACGCTGCTCCCGTTGCCAAAGTAGCCTACGCCCCAGCCCCAGTATCTTACTCCCACGCTCCTGTCTACGCCGCCCCTGTCGCCAAGGTTGCCTACGCTGCTCCTGTCGTCAAAGTTGCCTACGCTGCCCCCGTAGCGCACGTCACTTACTCTTCTCCTGCTATCTCCTACCACCACTAGACCAACACATTGTTAAACTTGTTGAAATGAATAGGTATTATTAAATTATTATTTATTGACCTGATTTTATGTTCTTTTTTTGTCCATTTCCCTTACAAATTTTAGTGAACTGAATTTCATATCCGCCCTTGTCGCCAAGGTCGCCTACGCTACTCCCGTAGCTCACGTCACCTAATCCTCTCCCGCATTGTCCTACCACCACTAAAACCTACTATTATTGTTAAATAGACAACCGTTGTGTTTATAGATTATTTAAGAAACGCCATTGAATTATTTAATCATCAATTATAACTTTCAAACTCATAAAGCGTAGTATGAGCAATTTTATTTGTAGAACCGCATGACTTCAGTCCATCTTAAGTAAATTTTCGTTTATTCGATTGTAATATTACCAAAAACTTGCACTCATTATAATAATTACGCAGATAACTATTAGGTTATCATCTATAAGCCTATAAGGCCTTTAAGGCAGATGGAGATACAAACTCCTGCCTAAAAGGTTCAATAGAGCAAAACATCAAGAATGCCACTCCCGGATGTTAATTAAAATTGGGGCTGGAAACTTTTTAGAAAATCGACCTTCATTACAATGTTTTTAAACTGATATTACGAGAACGCCACGGAAAACGCCAGACAAGTAACGGAAAGCAAGTATTTTTATAGCTTTCTATTTCTATTATATTAGCTATTTCTAACAGTCTATTTATATGTCGGAGCGATGATTATTTAAATTGAAATTTGAAAGAGGTTTTATTACAATTCATCGGACGAGGGTACCATAAATCGTACTCTGGCGGAACGTCAAACGGGCAGTTCTGCGTGCGCATTATGTTGGAGAGCGAGCGCTGTGACTGTCATAGGAGATGTATCGCCGACGTCCGTTATTTTTGTAATTTATTCGGTCTCATTATAAAATCCTACGCTCTGCGATGGACTGTGAAGACGATGATCGGGATGTCGATGTTTGTACCAACCCCCCAGTGCCTTCATATATATAGTGAATTTAAATCTATTTACATACACAAAGTAAACACTTTGGCAATATTTACCCCAAATAAAGGTGTGACGTTAAAAAGAGAAGCTTAAAAATATGTATTATGTCCAATAAATGTTAAAATATAACACACTTCTGTATCAGGTGTCGATCCTATACCAATTTGGGGCAAGCTATGATAATAAGGGGACTGCACGGTTGGCGCGGTGGCTGGGCAACTGGCTGCCGTGCAACATGTCACGAGTTCGATTCCCGCACGGAACAACACTTTGTGTGATCCACAAATTGTTGTTTCGGGTCTGGGTGTAATGTGTATGTGAATTTGTATGTTTGTAAATTCACCCACGACACAGGAGAAAATCCTAGTGTGGGGCAACGTTTTTTCTAAAAACAAAAACAAAACAAAGCTATCGATCCTCTTTACTTACTTGGGAATCGAAAGTGATACTCTCAGGGTTAGATGCCAATAAGCAAATGGGAAACCATCACTTTCTTGTGAGCAAACGATCACCTGTAAGTAAGTGATCGGCGCCACACTTGGACACCTGAAGCACAATAGGTGTCACAGGCACATTGCTGGCCTTTTAAGAAGGAGTCCACTCGTTTCTTGAAGCTTTCCAGCGAGATACAAGGATAACTCGCCTCTTGACACGAACTAAACACGACGACAAGGTTCGCGTTACGCACGCGCCCCAAAAAAAGTCACAAATCTTACACAGATACGGCCGAGTAGAGTGGTACCAAGCAGAGGTGGGAAGGTGAGGTGTCTTTAATAAATATTGAAAAAGACATCAGATGCCTTTTTAATCCAAAAAGACAAAATAAAAAAGATTGCTTATCTTTATCTTTGCTTCTCGACAAACATTCCCCTTCGCGTGATGAGGTTATCATTGTCAACAACACAGTTTCCGTAGATTGCCTTATCGGTCCGACATTATCGATCGACAAAAAAGCATTGCAAAATTAACGCGATACGCGTAATTTTCATAAATGTACCAATAATAAGAAGGTCGTGAACTTGACTTACAACAAGTATTTTGCGGAAGCCTATATAAAAACAACTTGAACTCCAAGAGTTAATAATTATTGTAATTTAAAGTTCCAAGTAAAAGTAATTCAATGCTACTAAATGTTGATGACGTAATATTAACGCAACAAAAAAAAAGTTGTCTTTGTAACGTATTGATGATCATCATTGTCATAGTCGTGGTGGCCCGGACGTTAAGGAGCCCGCTTCTCATGCATGAGGGTGTGTGTTCGAAACCTGGCAAGTACCAATGTGACTTTTTCCAAGTTATATTATGTACTTTCTATGATTATTTAGACATCACTGACATACGGTGAAGGTAAACATCGTAAGAAAACCTGGACTTATAATTATTAGATTGAAATAATTTCTAATTATAAGTTTGAAATCGCCAACCCGCATTGAGCAAGCGTGGTGATTAATGCTCTAACCTCTCCGTATGAGAAGAAGCCTTTGCTCAGCATTAGGCACTTATAGGCTGATAATGGATGATCATCGTTGTATCTTTCTTCGCAATTTGAATCAATGGAAAATTAAACCAATTTAATTTTGAGTGGGCAAAATAATATTGTAGATTTTAAAGAATTTTACATATTGCAAACCCAAGTAGTTTAGAGAAAAGTATATTATTTTCCAGCCTCATTAGTTCTACTTACAAATAGTTTCAGGGTAGAAGGTCTTCAACGGCAGCGGTGCGGCGTATCCGTAAACGAGGTCTGACTGCAAACTGTGATATCTTTGTAATAAAGTAAGCTTTGTTTAGTTAAAAATGAATAATAATCAGAAAAAAACGAAAATAGTGTGTTTTGTGTCAGGACTTTTGTTATTTACTATTAGATATTCTTAAAAAGCCATAACGTTATGTTTCGTTGAGTGAGGGAGTGGCTCCTGACTATATACAAGATTTTAATATAGGTACACATCAAATTCATTCACATTCAGCATCACAATGCAATTTTTAATCAATTAATATAAATCAAGACTACTACAATCACATTTGATTAATTAGTCGCTACTATGGAATGTTAAATTTGGTGCTAATCAGTTGCTAATATTGTAGCTCAGTAATGCAGCGTGTTGACCTCCACCTCTCAATAATTGTAGAAGGTGCCGCGGGCGCACCACGTGTCACCGACATACAAGACCTTAAGGCGACACTCAGGTATAAAAACTGTAACAGGTCACATATTGTCACAGTCGTACATTGATTCGCAAATCAGCAACAACATACCAAAAATCTGCAAACATGGTCGCTAAAGTAAGTTGATGGATAAAAAAATATTTAATCAAACTGCAGACTTCAAAAGGGTAGAGTATCTATAATATAACATATTGATTGTTTACAGTTCGTCATCGTTCTCTCCCTCGCCGTGGCGGCCTACGCCGTGCCCCTTGTCCCCGTCAGCAAGGTGGTGTACGCCGAGCCTGAGGCGCCCGCTCACTACGAGTTCTCATACTCCGTGCACGATGACCACAGCGGTGACGTGAAGCAGCAGCAGGAGGCGCGTCAAGGCGACGCCGTGCACGGCTCGTACTCTCTCGTGCAGCCCGACGGTGTGCACCGCATCGTCGAGTACACCGCCGACAAGGAGCACGGATTCAACGCCAACGTGCGCTACGAGGGCACCCCCGTCCACGCCGAGCCCGCCAAGATCGCCTACGCCGCTCCCGTTGCCAAGATCGCCTACGCTGCTCCCGTTGCCAAAGTAGCCTACGCCCCAGCCCCAGTCTCTTACTCTCACGCCCCAGTCTACGCCGCCCCCGTCGCCAAGGTCGCCTACGCTGCTCCCGTCGCCAAGGTCGCCTACGCTGCTCCCGTAGCGCATGTCACTTACTCCTCTCCTGCTATCTCCTACCACCACTAAATGCAATAGTTAATAGTATTTAAACTATTTATATACAAATGAATAGGATTGTTATTAAATTATTATTGAATTGAAAACCGTTTTTATCATTATGAGAATATTTAATCCCTAACTAAAATTACATAATTATGTACATACAAAAGACAAAAGCAAGAAGTTGTGTAAAAAATATATAAATACAGTACATACCTACGAGAAACGTCTTTTAGAAGTTACTCATAACAAGGTAAGGAATTTGTTTGTTTTAGCGCATTTATGTCCGGAACTTCGAAATAAACAAATTTAATGTTGAATATGCCATTTATCGGGCAAGACCATTGGCTATAAACCAGCACTACCATTAGGATCCGAGAAGCAGTTAGAACTAGAAGACATTAGCGAAAAGGCAATAAGCTTTTGAAGCTTATTTTGCCCTGGGCGTTTAACCATTAGGAGGCCTGTAATCATTGTAGCTACTATTAATAACATAAACAATCTTGTTTATGATTTCTCGAAGATTTAGGTAGTGCTTCACATAAATTATTAAGACTTTGGCAGTTGTCTGTTGTCTCAATGTATACAGCCGCCACTAATACTAATACCTACTACTACATTACGGTTTCAATTTATCCTCTAGAGATAGTGTAGATTCCAATTAAAAAATTAACAAAAAAGTTCATGGTTAATCTCTTTCCATCGATTTAATATCTAAGTCGGTTCATCATAAAGTAATAAAGGAAATATTCGGTGCTTCAGAGGAAGCACAGGATGCAGTTAATATCTTTTACAACCTATAAAAAGCGTTTGATCACGTTAATCATGAAACACTTTTGCTGAAATTTGATTAATACGGGATTTTGATTTGACATTGCACTCCGTCTGTTAAAATATTTAAAGGATCGGTACCTTACTAAAGTTTCATGTAAATGGTTCTTACTCACAGGGTTATGAAATGAAAACGTTCCGCAGGGTTCTATATTGGGTCCGTTTCGTTTTAAACTACTGAACCAGAAATAGTGTTGTTTGCAGATAGATGAAACATTATTAATTTTTGAAATATGTCAACGTACTATGTAAGTTCATATTTTGTTAAGCAGTAATTTAGCGCTTAACGAGAAAACAACAAAAAGCTTAGCAAACGTACAAAATCATATTTTTTAATGGGCAGAAGTTGGATTTTGTCAACGAGGCAGTGTTCCTAGGTATCACGTTAAACAAAAGACAGTCACAGAGGTAAACACAGCAAGGCTTGCCTATTTTATTTAGTTATTTTCATAGCATTAATTAGCACGGAATTTTGCTGTGGAGTCGCGCATAAAAAATGAGCCCAAGTTGAATATTTTAATTCTAGAGGCAAAGATATACTGGCTGTGCCACGATTTTGTCTGTCCAAAGTGAAGAAATCCTTTAAGATGTGGTTATGTGTGAGTTGTTAAGTACAATAAAATACCAAGTAGTGTAATGTATCTTTATGAAGGAAAATTTAAAACTTATATAAAACGTGAATTGTGTAGACAGGAATACTACAAACTGTCAAATTGTATTGAGGATAAGAATTAGGTAGTACCTATTTTGGATCGACTCCACAGGACAATTTTCAAATATCACATAACATCTTAACAGACAGACTGACAGACTACTATTCAGAGAGACAACAAACTGACAGACTATTATTCAATTTTGACGTTTCAAAAGTACCTAACTATTTATAGTGTAGTTGGAATAAATGATATTGACTTTTATTTTGGTTTGTTTTCTATTATGTTAGAACAGAGTAGAAAAAATATTTTGCCGAAAAATCCAAAAATACGATACCCTATATATTTATACCGCTTAGAGTCAACCAGTCCAAATATTGGGCTAACCAGAATCTACCAAAAACAAAGATTGAAAACTCGACCAACAATGCAATTAAAATCGATCTTATTAGGTATCTCCATCATAAATCGATGTAAGTACAAAAACAAAATAAAAGTAGTAACTTGTTAACAATAAAAATATTGAACTGAGTGGTAACGTGGTTGTGAAGTGGGTAATTATATAAATCTTTGTCCATACATAACATGTATCTTTTCACAAAATGTAACGCCTGAATTAGCTTATTAATTTAAATTACTCTAGTGATAAGCTAATTCGTCTGCTCGTTTGCCTCTTACTTCATAAACAATGCATATTTTACTTAGAGGATTTACTTGTGATAATAAAATAATAATATAATAGGGTTTGATCGTGGGTTTGATTTTCATTAGACCTGTCAATGTTGTAGGTACCTACACTTACCTTTATAGGTATAAATGTCTATTATTATAGCCATCACGTGATTCGGAACCAGCTTAAGCTTAAAACAGTATTTTATAAATTCAACTGGGTAATTAAATCAAAACTATTGGCAAATGCCATTTAAATCCTTTATTAAAGCTTTGCTACTTTTACACGCCTTAGGCTTTTGATGCAATATCTGCCTGTTAGACATTATTGTGTAGGCGTTTCTACAAAAATATTACATAACTCATTACTTTTGGAATGTAGATTACCTACATCTACTGCTAAGTGCTTATCTCTAACTATATGTATAATATTCTGTAGTTGTAGCTCAGTAATGCAGCGCATTGACCTTCACCTCTCAATCATTGTAGAAGGTGCCGCGAGCGCACCGCGTGTCACCAACATACAAGACCTTAAGGCGACACTCAGGTATAAAAACTGTAGCAGGTCACATATTGTCACAGTCGTACATTGATTCGCAAATCAGCAACAACATACCAAAAATCTGCAAACATGGTCGCTAAAGTAAGTTGATGGATAAAAAAATATTTAATCAAACTGCAGACTTCAACAGGGTAGAGTATCTATAATATAACATATTGATTGTTTACAGTTCGTCATCGTTCTCTCCCTCGCCGTGGCGGCCTACGCCGTGCCCCTTGTTCCCGTCAGCAAGGTGGTGTACGCCGAGCCTGAGGCGCCCGCTCACTACGAGTTCTCATACTCCGTGCACGATGACCACAGCGGTGACGTGAAGCAGCAGCAGGAGGCGCGTCAAGGCGACGCCGTGCACGGCTCGTACTCTCTCGTGCAGCCCGACGGTGTGCACCGCATCGTCGAGTACACCGCCGACAAGGAGCACGGATTCAACGCCAACGTGCGCTACGAGGGCACCCCCGTCCACGCCGAGCCCGCCAAGATCGCCTACGCTGCTCCCGTTGCCAAGATCGCCTACGCTGCCCCCGTTGCCAAAGTAGCCTACGCCCCAGCCCCAGTCTCTTACTCCCACGCTCCAGTCTACGCCGCCCCCTTCGCCAAGGTTGCCTACGCCGCCCCAGTTGCCAAGGTTGCCTACGCTGCTCCCGTAGCTCACGTCACCTACTCCTCTCCTGCCATCTCTTACCACCACTAAATAATTAGGAGCTAATGTTATATAGATTGTTGTATTTATTGAAATGAATGAATAGGTGCTATTAAATTTTTCAATTATATTCACTTTATTTTATTTCTTAAAATCATACCTAATTGATTTAGATGGTCAAATCAGACTAGACTAGACTACTCTTGCGCGTTTTCACACGCTGCTCGGCTCCTACAGATCGTAGTTTGACGTTGTTAGCCTATCGCACCCAAGAACACTGTAGCTATCTATCGGTGAAAGATTAGGCCCTGCGCAGACGACAGACTATCCGTGACGCACTTTTTAGTCTGTGAAAATAGAACCTATGCTATTATATGCAGTAACGCACACGACGCGTAAAAAGTTCGGCGCACAAAAAATCTGTGTAATTTGGGCAAAACAAAGGTGTGTGAAAAAATTTTACATTTGATTCAACGCGCGCTAACGCAGACAGTGTGTTAGTCTATAGACTATACAATATATACTGAGACGTTAGTCGGCAATCTGCATTTGCTAGGGGCGGGAATGCTTGGACGTAAAGTACGTGAACGCACGCAGAAAATTTTAAAAACTTTGCCGTATGTTGTTTCAGAATTAAATATTTAGTATGCAACTGTCCCTTCAGTAATCTTTCCGAAAGTATAGGATGAACCCAAAATTTTCTATTTCCGAAAGTATAGGATGAACCCAAAATTCTGTATTTCTTCTTTCTCTGTAGTTCATGTACAAAACAATATTTCGCGATTTCCATAGCGTCTACGTCCTTATAGCTCTGCCGACAAAATGATCGAAGATGTGCGTCATGTGCGATGAGTCTGTGAAAAATCCGCGACCGACTTTTTGCGCGCCATGCAGACTTTTTGTTGTATTAAGAACAATTTGTGAATATCTTGAACTGGCCTTGTCATTCGGTTCCGTATTTTATGGCTACTAAATATATAAGTACAGTTTTATTAGAAAACTAAGTTTTTCTTTAGTCTATGACTAGATAATTGACGGGATCAGGGTCTGGGTGTGGTGTAAGTATGTGTAATTGTATGTTTGTAAACGCACCCACGACACAGTATTTAAAAAAAAGTAGAGCCCATTTTTGTATTTCAAAAGGTACCTACCTACTTACGTGAGAATAAGATTCAAAATACAAAACCTGACACCTGAGAGATAGTTTAAACCTAGGCTAAAGATAAATCTTGTTTTGTAATAAGGACGATCGAGTTTAACTCATGGGACCTTCAAAACTTTCTATCTTGTAAGTACCTAGTTTAATAGGTACCTAAGCTTCTGACTTTTATTATTATTTATTATTTTGGCTATAAATGTCAAAACATAACTGCATATCTGAATAAATTGACTTAACGAAAACTACAGACGCCAAAACCTATACAATCACGTAGACATAAATGTAGGTTCTACGTCAAATTAGGTGAGTGAGACCGACTGTACTGGGTACAGAGTATTGGAACTATTGGACATACATATTCTGTCAACTTTATATCAATATCGATAGTGGGGGTGCATGGAGCGAGGCGAGGGAGGGAGGAGTCGGACCGCACCTGAATTATTCATAGAGCCGCATAGTGATTTCATCTCATTGAATGGCGCTGCCGGCGGCGCGACCGTGATTACGACATCGATACCTCCGCTGTCGGCCACCGGCAACTCGTATGTAGACTGCACAATACCTTGTCAACCGCCTATTAATATCGTTGGATATTTCCGAATCTCTCAATATTATCTATCAATCTAATCCCTACAAAACAGTTAGCAATTAAGAACATAGTGATTGAAGCAGCCAAAGACAACATTCACTAATTGACATGTATAGGTAAAAGTAACTGTTAGGTACTAAAAGCACTTCCGCGATATTCGCAGATAGACAGATAAGACGTAAATTAGCCTGCCGAAGCCTTTTTATAAAAGCCTTATTATTAAACCACTTAGGTACTTCATTTCACGTAGATACCATACATACCCAAAAAAAACAATATCTAATGCCTGTTTTTATATTTTTAGTTTTATTGTAAGTATAAGATGGCAATTTTCACTTTTACATTAGAAATAGGATCCATTCAAATATTTCAGTATGTGAAATGTTATCATAACGCAACGTTACTGTACCTACATTCTAAAATTCTAAAGCAACTTCCAATGTTTCAAACTTTTATAAAAATATTCATGAACATCAAAGAGGGTTTATTCTCTCGCCGCGACAGGTAAAAATGAAGAGATTGGTTTTTATCTGTGCACGGCGGCAAATTGAATGTAAAGTTGATTTCCCGGCGGGCCGCACCGCATAATTCCCCGCAAATTAAGCCGAAACCAATTGACTTGCTACCAATGTAAATATTTTTGATAAATGCCTCCCCTTTATGTATTTAGCTTGACAACAGCTCAATAATGCTTTGATAGATACTTACAACAAGTTAACAAAAAACATAATTATTTAATAAGCTCCTTTGTGTTGCTGAAATGTTGACGCTAAAACCTGGTTGACTTTTTACTAGTTTATAAGTTCGAAAAGTGGACGTTTCAAGTATATAATAAAAGGTTTTTTGTTTTAAATTCAGTTCGTTCCTTCTCCTTTGCCAGACCGAGGCCCCGGTACCTACCTTATTGCGCTTGATACTTGAACCTTCAGGACTTGAAAGTCGTGAAGTAATGTTACGAGTTATAAAACCCAATAATTGTAGTAACATCAAAAACAGTATACTTAGGTAATTTATGCAGTTAGTTTAAGGTTTTTCCTTTTATAGAAAATAAAAAAATTGTATATCTAGGAAGATTGATAATTTTTAAATGTTTTTGGTTTGGAAGTATTCGTAGGTAAACAAAATATAAGTCTCTATGTACAGTTTCTTCCAATTAATGTAAAATATCTAAATAGGATTGAGTTTAATTTATTCATGACTGCTGACTCTGCTCAAGAATAAGAGTCCCATTGTGACTTGAAACTAGTACCTACTCAGATCTTTTCTCTGTTTATTCACGCGAGTAAATCGTTAGGTATTTTCAATAAATTAATTTGGTCTCACGATATACTAATCAAAACTAAGTGACCGCTACGGCACAGGATTATAATTTTTTTTTTACATAATAAATTTCATGGTTTTACCACCTTACCATTTAAGTTAACTTTTCGTAGCCAAGCACCATACAATACAGAGCAAGTACTGCGCTGTGGCAACCTTTAGTTGACGCTCAGAATACAGAATTTGTTCTGTATTCTGAGAGTTGACGGTAGGTTCATAAATTATCTATTAATAAGTTAATGATGATATCCAATAAATCTAAATCCATGGAAAGTGTAAAAAAACAACGAACTAGTCAGTAGTCAGCTACATTACGACACGAATTGTCCAGTAGAGGGCATTTCGCTGTTCTAATCTAGCTATAAGAGTGCAAATCCTAGGCAAAGAACGAGTATAATATGGCGACGGGCGAAATCCTCTTACCGCCGAAAATTAATCAAGCCGACTGCCGAGTCAGACTCCCCGTCTTAGCGTGGGGACAGCGCACCCCTGCACGCATTCTATACCATAGACATGGCCGTACTTACCATAACATTTAACTGTACTTCTACAATATTATATTTATACTAATAACTAAGCTTATCTAGGCCATGTAATGGTATGGTGAAAAGTTGGCGTCTGTTGCAATTTTATTGAACACATTGTTTACTTGTTACACCAATTTTAATAATGGACGGTAAACTCTGAACAGTTTCTTTTATATGTTTATTATTATATACTTAGGTACATATTTTTTTATTTTCTAGCAATTTTATATCAAAAATAAAAGTACCTATATTGTTTCGCGCTAAAATACGATGACTTCATAAGTTGCGGGTCAAAAGAGATTTCACAGAAGTTTTTGAATGATTTGGAATATACTTCGGGATTATTAATATCATCAGACCTTTTAATAAATGCTTAAATTGGTAATATATGTGTTGTTTCGAGGCGACCACCCGAAAGTAAAGTATTGATATATAAATATTGTTTGCATATTTCGAAAATATGGTAAATTTTATTCTATTATTTGCATTGACAAAAACGACCCAATTCGATTTCGTATTAAGTGTAAAAATATCATGAATGTTTTCAAACATGGAGAATGATTGAAATAAAAGCGTTTTTTTAATACTTTGACATTTATTTATGTATTTTATTTCAATTACTTACTAACATAAATAAAAAAGATACGATGAATAGTAAAAAAGATACAATATTATGATTTATACGTTGATGCTGCAGTTTAAATTACAGTAATGTTGATTATACATAATTATCTACAGATTTTAATGTAAATGTGTTAATGTGTATATTGTAACTTAAAATTGTCATGAAGTACATAAGTATTTGTAGATAGATACATAAAAGGGCAAGTAATAATTACCTTATCAGGTAATACAAAAAATGACACTACAATTAATTATACTGCACTGGATAGGTTCTCGCCGACCGCAATTTAGTTTACATGGAATTTAGAATATTTTTCTCGAGTCGATCACGATAAAAGGAAACTCGAGATAAAAAGTATCCTATGTTATTCCCCGAAAGGTCGAAATTTACCTATCCAATGCTAATAAAGAATCATACAAATATTTCCTCTTTAAAACATAGAGAAAATTAGGTACGTGTAGAGATAAATTACATAATTATTTTACGAGGGTGGCACCCTTTTTCTCAGTCTTTGGCGGCAATGGCGGGCATTCGTAAATGTTGATGCACTTGTCTTTGGACACAGACATTAGCCTCTTATTGCTACTGTTGAAGTTTACACCCCAAACCTGTGGAGGAAATAATTATTGAGTAAACACGCAATGTTATTTGTAAATCACATAATTACAATTTATTTTCATCTGTTCCATTTTTTATTTGTATATAAATTATTAGCGTGGTTTTTAGGAGTTAGTGAAGGTATTGTTACAGCTCAAATATATTTTGCAGCTGGTTTTTCAACAGTCCCAGCCGGCATTTGATTTTAGATGTAGCTAGCCAACGCGTAACATAATATAGTAGAAATTTATATTGTATGGCTATCAAAATTTGCAATAAACTTCCAAGTGTCTTTCAAAAGAAAATTATTTGAGATTTTGATAAATAAATGTAATTAAAGCATTCAAGATTTTCTAAATGACAAGAACATGATTATAGATAAAGAATAGTGCATATTTATTAAAATAGATAAGTAAGTAGATATTTATTTAAATATTTATTAAACCAAATATTTTGTACACCGCCTTTTGCCGTCGATTAGATAACGTATCAAAGCTCATCAGCCGCCGGCTCCAAACGCCTTGCCCGGCGGCATATACTAACTTTTAGTATACCTTACGAAAAGAACTAAAATTCTCAAATTAAGTTTGCTCACCATATCAGTATGTTCTTGGAAAGTGTTGAGTACAATCAGTCCATCCGTGAGTACGACACGCACGGTACCGTCGGCGGCCGCCGCCGCTATGCGCGTGCCGTCACCCGAGAAACATAACCCGACGGCCCAACACTTGAGGTTCAACGTATGTTGCAGACCAGCACTAGCTCTGTATAGAAAAATAATAGTTTTAGTGTCTTTTGTAAGAATATAAAACACGACTACATATTGGGTAGATACCTAGGACCTAGTAGAACAACTCCATTTCAAATTGTCGTTAAAAAATTTAACGAAAAACTACTAATTTAGTCTTTTCTTTCTATTTAGATTAAAATGAGGATGTATTTTAGTTGAATTTAAAAGAAAAGTATCAACGTGATTTCGACGAAAACTTTATAGGTCTAATATTTGCAAGATCGACGTGAAGCGACGGGAGAATAAGTTCTAATTTTAAAGAAATAAGGATGTTCCCAGTACCCTGGTAAATCTCAGGAAAGATTGTTTTTCAATATTTAGTGCCTGAACTTAAATAATGTTTTAAATCTATCAGTTTTATATTGATTTGGGTAACGGTTCTGGCGACAGATCGGTGCAATGGTGTCATGGAGCACCTAGTTTTGTACCCCTGTGTACTCTTCAACGGCCTAGTCACGCAACATTAACTATTATAATAATGAAATCACAATAAGGAACCCTAGACTTGGCACGACTTTGTTTCATTACTTATTAAGAGATAAACTAGCAGCTCCATCGTGACTTGGCTAGATTTTTACAAAACGGTTGTGGTGGGATAGATTAAATGAATTGAGATCGGTTATTATTTTTGACTAATAGATAGTTAATAAAAATCGAATAATTAAAAAGTAAAACAATTATCAATAAGGTTTTACTTACACATCATAAAGTTTGACGAATCCGTCGTTCGAGACGGTGGCTAGCCGCTTGTTGCACGGTGAGAAGGCAAGGTTCCGTATGGGTTTCGTGTGCGCCTCCACCGTGTGTACCACCTTTCCTTGTGTCACATCCAGTATACAAAGAACTCCGTCTTCCGCCCCTGTTGCTATGTATTTGGAGTTGCCACTCTAACAAAAGACATCACACGCTATAAAACCACCTTAAGCCTATGTTTTATTTTTAAAACATATACCTCACTAAGATTTTCAACTGTGTGGGTGTGCGTTCACAATTTGCGGAATGCACTTTGGACACATTGGAAACGCAACATAGCAAGATAAGATTCTTATCAGCAATTAATACTTACACAGGCAACACTCAAAATGAATTTCCCCCTTGTATCCAGTACTTTGTCCAAGGTTCCGCTCTTTACTCCATATATATGAACCTTGCCTGTATGTCCTCCTGTGCAAAGATGTTCCCCATCCCCTGAAAATGCCATCTTCCAAACATCGCTAGCACCTGTTGGTATTTCTGTCAACATCTTCCCCATAGCTAGGTCCCAAAATATTAGGCTTGAATCCAGCGATGAGCTTGCTATTACTAAAGAAATAGGAAAAGAAACTTTAATTACTCATGTTTCAATTATGTTTTGAGATGGGAATGTATTCCTTAAACCTATAGTTGGGTGTCTTCAAATTGTTTTTCTGGGTAAGGTGTAAATGAGACTATGTGTATTTGTGAATTACAAAATAGGTAAAATACAAATGAGAAAAAATAAAATGTTAAAAAGAATTAAATATGAATTGAAATTGAAACAGAAATATTTGTAGATTACTGTTTCAGAGGTTTTTTTATTACTTCTAATTGACCTAGGTAATCTATGAAGATAAAAATGATTAAAGGGATAAAAATAAGACCTACTTGGTGCAGTTGGACTGACAGCTACTGACACCACTGCCATTCTGTGTCCTTTCAATGTATGAATTAGTTGTAGCCTGTCATTCTGTAGTGTCCACACTTTCACAAAGCAATCCAGCCCCCCCGTTACTATGAAATCCTTTGAAGCGTTCCTAGAATGAAACATATTTATAAAAACATTGTCAAGGTCAAAGTTTTTAAACACTGAAATGAGGTTACAAGCCCAATATAAATAAGAATACTGTCTTATTTTTATTTAAAGTTATATTTTTTATTTACTTATATTTTTTTGTATAAAACTTTCTAAGCGCATTACGCCGGTTACTGTAGCTACGAAAACATACACTTATCATTGACAAACATTAACAAAGCCGGGTGCAGTCAACTCTGGAGTAGGATGCACAATGGATATAGAATTTACTGAAGATTATAGGAATCAGGGAGTATTATATTGTTTCTTCATACCCCAATAGTGTGCATGCATGTTTTTATTAATATAACGAAAATATATGCAATTAAAATAGTACTCACTCCGAATCTCCTGATGTGTTTATTTTGGCCCACGTACAGCAATAAATTGGGTCATCATGGGCATTTTCTTTTTTCAACAAAATAGAATACTGGAAACCAATGCACAACACTTTATTTTGAATACTTTTATACAACAAATCAAACAAAAAACCGCACAAACAAATAAAATAACCTATTGACCTAAGTACTTACTATTGTATTTACTGGCATAGTTGTTGAGTCTGTATTTAAAGGAAGATATTGATGGATGTACTTAATGTAAATTAAAGTTTACGCGGATAGAAAATATAATAAATATGTATTGTTTGAAAAATTCAGCAATCAAAGCCGTTTGGACTTTATTGACATTGATTGCTTAAATCTAGTGATGTTGTAAACACTGCAATTGAAAGAGACAAAGTATACATTTTTGTGCAAGAAAGAGAGAGATCGACTATTGTTCGTAATGCAATATTGGAATTCGTTTTACACATTCAATATTGGAACGCGATTCTAAATCTACGATGGATAAATATTCGTTTAGAAATATTTTGAGTCATATTTTATTGCTACCTTAATCTTATCCATCTTTTTTGTATAGTAGTTAATAATAAAGCCATTAAGGCATCAGCGATGGTCGTGTGATATCTAAAACGGTAAAAATTCCTAGTACCTTGTTTCAAAAGGATGGGCTTTAATTCGACCTTATATATACCGTCTAGGTATATTTTTTTTCGTTTCTTTAAGTCTGTTTTCGTCATTTAAATACATTATTAATTTCATAAGTTATGCTAATTCGACACTCAGTAATCATATTCTTTGTTATGCTTTTTATTTATCTAAGCTTATATATGCCTACAAATGTTAGTACATAGGCGGAATTATTGCCTTCTTGCTTTGAAAATATACAATTATGTAGGTAATTCTGTGTTGCGAGGACGTTAACAATTTATCACACACAGACTTGTTCCATGCAGGAAAGGAACTTGAACCCGCTCGTGACGAATGTTGTGCAGGAGCCAGAAGCCCAGTCACCGTGCCAAAGTACAAAGACATAATAAAATAAGTTATTTTAAAAGATACGGTATATTTAAAAAAGTTATATTAAACATTATAAATTATAATGGACAGTCATAAATATTTAAACTTTTATCTTCTGATACAGACATAATTTTATTACTTTCTGCATTAAACTTTACTCCCCAGACCTGAAAACAAAATAAATAAAAGTCAAAAGATTATTTTATAATAGTGACGGAATCTCTTACTGACTAAAACCCTACCATACTACCACTAAACTACTTCTCCTTCCTTGTCCAGCTCCAGCGGCCGAGGCCGCGGTGCTTTTATTGTGCTTGCCCCACACCCTGGCTGAATATCAGCACTAAAGGGCCCCGTCTGTGATGGTCTATTAACTCTTAGAGGCGCGCGCGGTACGCAACGCGCTGTACGCGTGGTTCTGGTCTGGTCTGACGGCGAGCTACACTCGATCACCGTCTGCAGACCCACACTTACAGAGGTCAGAGATCAACTCGATCCCCAAATGATGAATCTTAATATCTCATTATCTAAAAAATTTTACCTGATCACTGTGTTCTTTAAATACATGTTGACATTGCATGCTATCTAAATCCCAAACTCGCACTGTTCTATCCGCACTCCCAGAAGCAAAACGCTTGCCATCCGGTGAAAATGCAACTGACAATACCCATGATGCATGCCCTGATAATGTACCAGCTAAGTTTGCATGAACACTGAAAATATAAAAGAAATACTGTCAAAAATTAGAACATCACTATCTAAAAATAAAGAAAATCATCAAAAATATCTTCTGCCACCCTAGATCCATCCATGTCAGACCCTTACTGATTAGAGTTCATCTCTTTTTATTCTACTCCAGGCCAGATAAGATTATAATATTTTTTTTCCATTTAATTCATCAAACCCCATCTGAAGACATTCACACACATTTTGTTCTTCGATTGTGTCATATATTTCCACAATTGAAAGGTGAAATATTTTTGGCAACCTCTCATCTATCACAAGTCTGAAAATAACTAGTGGACCTGAACTTGACTTAGAAGGTGCATTCATACTTTGCAAGGTGTATTTAATCCCTTGGCATCACACATATATTTATCCATACATAAAACGATATCAGTTTTAAAATGAAACTTACACATCGTAGAGTTTCATATGTCCATCGTCAGAAGCAGTGAGCAGTAACTGTGAATCTGGTGAGAAACATAAACTCCTTATTGGCATAGCATGGCCTTCTAATGTGTGAACTAGCTTTCCTTGAGCTACATCAAATATATTAATGATACCATCTAAAGCTCCACTTGCTATGTATTTGCCATCTGGACTCTGAAATTAAATAAGTAATTTTAGGAACTGGACTATTTTTAATGAAGTAAATTTGCAACTGTTTCTGTTTACTTATCATTTTGTTACACTCTGTTTTTGTTGAACTATTTTGTTGCAGGACGAAAATTACAAAAGGGTATATGCAGTTGCCAAGTAAGTACATTGAGTTTTTATTGTAATTTACTCCACTACATGAGAATTGAACATAAACTAATACTTAAATAAAAAATTGAGAATTTTGAATCTAAAAAAGCTACAGGAAATAGTAACAAGTTGTCAATTTTTCAAAATTAGATTTTTTTTTTATGTTGTCAACTACATCAAAACATGAACTGGCCTTAAAATAAAAATATGACAAAACCTTACATATGCAACACTTAATGTGAATTTCCCTCTGGTATCTAAAGTCTGTTCCTGTTTTCCACTTTCAACTCCAAAGATGAGGATCTTGCCAGCATTGCTTCCAGAGATTACATGTTTTCCATCAGGAGAGAAGTCTAAAGTCCAAACATCTGTGGGACCTGTTTCCATTGTTTTAATTTTCTCACCATTTGTTAAATCCCAAAGGATTAAGGAGGAGTCTTGTGAACTACTTGCTAAAGCTGGAATGAAAGAAATGAATATTTAATAATTATTTTTTTTAATCTAGCTGGATATTAGACTTTTGTTTTTGCCAGTTTCAAAAGGAAAAAGAAATATTTTAGTAACAATATATATGATACTATGCACTTACTTTTTCCATCAGGACTGACAGCAACTGATATGACTCCCAATGAGTGACCCTCTAACTGATGTTTCTCTTCCAGTTTGCCATTCTCAAGCTGCCACACTTTGATCAAGTCATCCAACCCCCCAGTAATCAAGTAGTTTTCAGAATTAGGCTCATTATTTGTGTCTCTGCAAAATCATATTATATTAGTAATAATTAATGTATTACTTCTAAAATGTTGGTAGTAGAATTAAAACCCAATAAAATGATCCAACGTAGGTTAGGTGTACGAACTGTGTAGGGTCAACGTCGTCATTTTCAGTTTCTTTAGGTTTTTCTTTTTCTATATTACTCCAACCACAACACCAAATAGAATCTTCATGAGCATTTTCTTTCTTCAACTGCATATAATACTAGAAATAAGGAAGAGAAATATTATTAATGTTCATTATGCCAATGAAATCAACTGCATTTTTTACAGAATATCAGTACTCACCAATGTTGTTATTGACATAATTGAATCTTCTGGCAGCCTAAGTGTGCAATGATGTAATGATTATGTGTATTAATAAATTGCTTTATTTGATTTTTTCAAGCAAGTTGTAGAAAATCAACAATCCGCAAGAAATATTTCAATCAAATTTGACATTACAGATAAGAGATGGAATAAAAACAACAGAGTATATATATTAAGCGAATTTATATGTGGTATCCATGGTCGTATCTACATACTTGTCTGTGGCGAATATAAATATTATGAATTGATACTTGTTAATTGTTAGTTTTAAATGAAAATTTTAAATAGTATTATTTGTTGTAACTTGTAACTGACAAAACAATTGATTATATTCTCTAGTTATATATACACGTTCAATAATATTAGGTAGATTCAAGTAGCAAAATACTAATCGATTGATTAATATTTTACTAATACCCCGTAGTTTGAATAATAGTGTTAATACAAATTAAGTAATATAATGTAAAATTATTTATATATAAATATCATCCTAATTTAAAATAAAATAAGATAACGTGATCGATGTTGGATGTTGAATCTCTTTGTGTGAATGGGGTCTTAAAAACCTATTAAAACCCCATTCACACAAATATACACTGCATAAGGATCTTGTTGAGGCAGACCGGAATACTACAAGGCCGAGTCTAAGCTTCCACAAATGCGAATCAGTATGTACTACTTTGAATACTTTGATACAAAATTACAAAGAATACTTTATTTAATACGGTGGTTAGAAATTCGTTGATCTAATCTGTGGAATTGTTTATGGATTTTTTCTTTTATCAGTCTATAGTCTATATTTATCGTTTATGAATTTTATGATCTATGACTGGCGTGATGGCGTCAAGCAGCAATGAGTTGATTAGTTTTTTTTCCTATTGCCGTTGTTGATTATTGTTGAGCCAATACTTATTGTTAAAGGTATATTTGATACACTGGGCAACAATTGCCCTTGTTTCAGTGATTTAAAGGAATAGTGGCTTTGTTGGCACTTGAAACGAAATGGCAGTTTCAAAATCAACAAACACGTACAATCGCCAAAATTGGGAAGATTCGGTAAATATTGTTTTTGGATCAGCTTTTGGTCTTTATTCTCATTTAGTTTTACATGCAATAAATCTAATATATGGTTTTATTTGTTCTTCAGGACTTTCCAATCTTGTGCCAGACATGTCTTGGTGATAACCCTTACATACGTATGGTAAGTGTGGTATTTTCATAAAGTTTGATATAGAGCTTCATTTTTAAATAAAATGCTGCCTAATTGGTAACATCAATATCGACGCGTACTAATGTTACATTATTTCGTTACAGACAAAAGAAAAATATGGCAAGGAATGTAAAATTTGTGCAAGGCCATTCACTGTGTTTCGTTGGTGCCCTGGCGCGAGGATGCGTTTTAAGAAGACGGAAATATGTCAGACTTGTTCTAAACTAAAGAATGTTTGCCAAACGTGCCTTCTGGATCTCGAATACGGATTACCGATTCAAGTTCGAGACGCCGCACTTAAAATACAAGACGATCTACCTCGTAATGAAGTTAACAAAGAATATTATATTCAGAATTTAGATAGTCAAATGTCCAAGTTTGATTCAACACAGCCGAGCAATTCTGCTTTAAAGTCAAAAGGTGCTAACGATTTGTTGCTGCGCCTGGCAAGAACTGCTCCATACTACAAACGGAATAGACCACATGTTTGCTCATTCTGGGTAAAAGGGGAGTGCAGGCGAGGTGAAGAGTGTCCGTATCGCCACGAGAAACCCACTGATCCTGATGATCCACTTGCAGACCAAAACATCAAGGACAGGTAAGGGTTTCATATCTAATCAGACAAATTGAATTCACATTCCATGAGTATGCAGTTAGGTGATTTGAATATAGGGATGCACCATAAAATCTAAAAAATTTTAGAGCTCCAAACAACAGTATAATTTTGAGGCATTCTGTTCTACAGATAATAATTGTATTTTAATAAACATGAACAATTTTATCTTGTAGTAAAACTATACCTTATAACATTAAAAAAAGCAAACTAAGAATGCTCATGTTCCTCAAAGATTCTTATTTTGAACCAGTAAAAAATATCTTAAGTTGGGAGATGGTAACTTAGGCTTGACAACTGTAACAAATAAGTTACTTGTTACCTATGCATTATCTAACTGGAATGAAAATATTAAGTTTACTAAATCAATATGATTCAGTAAACTTACTAGGTCCATGTTTTGTATATTATATTATATTTCAATTTGTTTATAAAACTTCTAGATATTATGGAGTAAATGACCCAGTGGCCGAGAAGTTGATGCGCCGTGCAGCTGCCATGCCAGCTCTGCCACCACCGGAAGATAAGACTGTCACTACTTTATACATTGGCAATCTACCTGACAATATTAGTGAAGATGAGCTTAGAGGTCATTTCTATCAATATGGAGAAATAAGGTATGTCAATTTGTTTCCTTCTTATAAGAATAATTGAGCTGATAAGAATAACACTACAACACACAGTCTTTTGTATTGAATGTCAAAAGACCAAACTCCTAATGCACTATTTAAATTATCTCTTTCAATAATAATCAAATTATCAAATAGAAGGATAAAGCATTCAGCCAGTTTTGTGTCCCCCTATAGATGAGTATAGGTTAATTAGGTATATTATAACTATAATACAGGCTATATTAATTAGGTTTAGCTACATATTATTTTATTTTACTCATACTTTTAACCGGTTTTAAAATAATACAGGAATTTTAAGAAACACAATTTGACTGCTACTCCTTTAAATTGCAAAACTGCCTAGTTAAGGCAGGATCTGAACATGACCACTAAAGTGGCAAAGTTAATATATCTGTATATGTATGCCAAAGCTCATACACTACATGTCCTAATTATATGCTTACTTTTTCTACTTTCAGGTCTTTAACTTTAGTGCCACGAGCACAATGTGCCTTTGTACAATACACAACGAGGAGTGCTGCAGAGCATGCTGCTGAAAAGACATTTAATAGATTGGTCATTGGTGGTAAAAGACTAACCATCAAATGGGGCAAATCTCAAGGTTAGTACTTTTGATTCACTTTCCCACATTCATATGTCATTAATTCCTATTGACTAATATTATGTGTTCTTGCTTTTAAAACAATTTATTTATATGTACTGTTATCTGCTTAATAGGACGCCAGGGTGGTAACGAGAAGAATGAAACTGCGCCAGTTTTAGAGCCGGTCCCTGGTCTGCCAGGCGCTCTACCCCCACCGCCAGCCTACTTGCATCCATTCCCACCACAGGTAAATATTTATTAAAGTTCCCTTTCATTCGTGCAAATCTAATATGTGAACTAGTCGTAAAGAACTATTAGAGACAGACCCCCATCTTATTATTCATACGACAGGAAGTTATAGTGTACTCTTTTTGTTTTTTAGATGCCGCCTCCACCGAACCGTCCAAATGACTTCTTCAACTTGCATCATTATGGTGGCGGAGGCTGGCCTAGTTGGGGTGGAGGTGTGCCTGGAGTGCCTGGTGTTCCCGGAGTCCCTCCACCGCCCGCCCCTCTAGCGCTCCACTACCCTAGCCAAGATCCTGCCCGGCTGGGTGCACATGCACATGCTAACCAACCACAAACATAATATCTAAGTATCTAGCTCAGTACTTGTAATTCGTCGTCATATAAAACGGGTTAATCACAGCAAACAGCAATGTGGTGTCTATAACTAGTGTTATAGATGATATACACTTCGTCCTATCTACAGTATGTAGAATGTTAATGTAAAAGATTTTGAAATGCGGATTGACGGTATTTAAACACAACTTGTATGTTGTACAGTATGTAAATGTGGTTGCGCAAAGTTAAACAATGTTGTACTCAAAATGTACCTGTACTCTAACCTTGTAGCATTTTAAAGTTCATATGAAATGAATCGCTACGCCACGTTATCATCCAGGCTGAGACCGCGGTAGCAATAGCTTATTGCGCTTGCCCCGCAACCTTGGAAAAACCAACTGTATACTGGAAACTGAAAGCACTTGACTTCAATGCCTTCAATACCACCCTTGGTTAGAAAGATGTGTATTGACACTGCCACCACCCTGCCACAACACATCCTGACATCAGCGTGTTGTTATTAAACCCAAAAAAAACTGTGACTTACACCCGGTTTCCGAAAGGCCGATCAATGTTAAAATCAATTTAATCTCTTGTCAAGTCTTCTGATTGGTTGACTGAATTATCAACAACCAATCAGATGACTTGACAAGAGATTTAACAGGAGATTAGTTAATTTTGGCGTTGACAAGCCTTTCAGAAACCGGATGTCACTCTGTTATCTTTTAAATCGATGTACTTTTTTCGTTTTCATATAATGCGTTGAATAAAAAGCACTTTAGCATTGTGCTATGAGTGTGGGGGCAGGGTCATACATTTTTGAGCCATGCTTGTCCTTTGAGCAAACACCTCGTGTGGTTGAATGCTCGAGATATACTTGTATCTATAGTAAATTAAAGTAAAAGGGTTTAACAAAGCTAGAATAGGACAAACTGAAGAATTTGTTATTAAAATTAATTATGAAAGTATCACAGTCTTTTTATTGCTTCCTTCTCATCAATATTGTTATATATAATAACATAATTTCTTTATACATACATATGTATGTATAAAGAAATTATGTCAATTAATAGTTAGTGTATGTACAAAGGAATAAAATAAGAATAATTCACAAACAATATTCTATTATTATACCGCATTAAAACCTGTGGACCTATAGTGTCGGGAACTATTAGCAGTGGACCCAACTAGAACAAAATAAAAATTTTCGTTCAATCACAAATTCTCCGTGAAATGAGAAAATACGCGAATAACTCAATGTTGCAATTATACATGGAGAAATTGAAAACTTCAAAAAAAAATATATGTCTATTGAATGTCTCAAGATAACGAAACGTATGAAAAATGTGTTTTTAAACATTTCGGTCGTTTACTTGTCCTGTACAAAAACTTATAACCTAATGCACAATATCTTGGGGTTATTTCAGAAGTGTTAGGAAATAAAAGAGTAATTTCTGAAACTATATTTATTATTAATCATAAGTTTATAACATGACTTAATCGTTACAAAACAGTTTAAACATTTAGATAAATCTACACGCCTTCGCTTACCATTTATCTGGGGTAAGGACGGTCTGGTAAATAAGTAATTTACATTATGCTAGGCCCAGATTATACATAACATACCTACGTACGTACCGTCGCGCCCCAATAATGGGCGGTCACATCTTTACTAAGATACATTTCGCAAGCGGCATCTATTGTATTTGTATTAGTTCCCGAAGCTGTTTAGTCCATTGACTAGTTAATAATATGCTTAAATGTTTACCAACTTACACTATATATTTATACAACGATAAATACTAAAATCGAAGTCTTGTGCATCTAATAGATAGTCTCAACGCAGGGCAAGAGGGAGTCACACACTTGGAAACACTAACGATTAAGTAAATGGTCCAAATACAATACATTTATTAGCGATGTTACATGAAGACTTTTAAACATTCATTAAACTTTAAATTTAAACATTCAAAGGATATTTATTTATTATTTACATATCATATTTTTGGAATGTTAACAAAATATTTAAAAATACAACTATTAAAAAGTAAACAACAGTTTATTTGCAAACAAACGATGATTTAATTTGAATAATCGCCCGATGGCGAGTTATGCAGTATGTACCATTAGTAGACGACATCAAGATACATGCAAGTTACTAAGAGCAAGAGATGACAATTTACGAAGAACTTGCTAAGCAAAATCTGTGTACAAAAATATCACCCGCTTTATGAGTAATGAAATAGACATTCAGCAATAATGAAACCCTGGTAAACACTATTATGTGTATTCCACGTTTAGTAGGTACGTAGATCTTAAAGCGTTCGTAAGCTCATGTCGATTAAAAGTAATCGTTACAGCTAGCAAAATAACTAATTAGTGGCGTAATAATATATCGTTATTGAATAAATATCGTTATCATTATCTTAGTAAATATTCAAATGCTGTCTAATAAGTACAGTGCGACAAAAAATAGAGATGAAAAAATAATAGTCTTGATTCTGATTTAATCACATTTATTTTAATGAAAACGACAACAGTGAAGTTCCATTATTAACACAACAGTTGGATAGAAAACTACTTATAACTCTATTAGGTGTTGCACTATACATTTAATTAATAATTGAAACGCCAAACTTTGCATAAATTAGTTCAATTAATTGTTTAAATAACAATTATTACACAGCCATAGGACATTTTGGCCGAGACTTCCAACACACGGGGCTACCTCAAAACTGTACGATATCACGAATGAACTGATTTTACACCAATCACATAAAATGTTCTATGTTTAGTAATTCATAATGCGAGCAGTGAAGTAAGAACGCTTTGTATTCCCCAAGCTGCCGTTAAATTTGATCGCACTTTAGGTAGAATACAAGTTTATGATAAAACGCGATGGACATTATAATAATAATTCGCGACAATAATGTCTGTGTCCGAGAATATGCAAATATGTTTGTTTTAATATCAGAAGAATACTATAGGTATCTTGATTGATGAAGGTATTGCGTACTATCTCGATATGCAGACTCCAGCGACACATTTATTCCACACTGTAAGACCTGTTAACAAAATAATATTATTATTTAAATAAAAAATGCTTTGTTCAACATACATGCGTCGGAAGTGTCATAAGGGACTTGGCTACAAAACGGGTCGAAACCCGATATCTTCAAACTCGCGTTTGGTAGACTGTGGAAGTCCGGTACTGACCTATACGACTTTTATATACATATATCTGTAAATAAATATACATTGCATGCAACAAGATTAGATAAATTGTGATTTGTTACTTTATCAATATAATCTTCCATAGCCTATCATTCAATTTACAATTTACATGCATTACAACAAGCGTTACAAAAAATTATCAACAAAAAAAATTTCAACCAAGTCATTCTCAATAATCGATTAGTTAATGCTTTAGCTAATTATGATCACTATTGTATCTTTAATTTTATAAACAGATTGGTATACATTCGAATCACTTGTTAAGAAAAATATTGCAAAATTAGTAAACCATTTAAACAACTTGTTATTCTGATTATATATGTACACATCACCTGATTTTAATAATGCCATGCATGCTCAAATATGAACAAAAAACCTAAATAAGGTTCGTAAAAAAGTTAAACAAGGGTAAATAAATATGCGTATATCGTAACAGAAACACGATGCACATCCACGCACAGTACCAGGCGATAAATATTGAACATCGACTTTGATCGATCAACTCGATGATTGATTTTACATAATTAAACAGCATTCGATTTACCATACCACCATAAAATAAAGGAAATGATGTGAAATATAATAAATAGGTATCTATCTATACATTCATACTACATTATCAATGTTAGTATTACAATATAAAAAAATAAACAAAGCAGTTTATTCATGCAAAGTACACAGTGACGCAAATCACACGGCAGACCGGGCAATCATTTTGCCAGCAAAACCATAGATAAAATATGTCTGACAGGCATTCTTTTTTAGCTCCTTTGCATTTCCTTTACATTTTCCTAGTATTGGATTTCCTTTACATTTTCGATCTCGGAAATGCGGAGGGTTCAAAACTGGAAAATACCAGTGTGTATTTTTCAAAGTTATACATAGATGTGCTTTTTATTTATATTTAGACCCCAAAAACATACGGTGAAGAAAAACATTGTGAGAAAATCTGGACTTATAATTCTAATTACAAGTCTAAAAACGCTAAAACACCTCGGGCAATCATATTGACTAATTTTCATTAGTTCTCCGAGTGGGAAGAGGCATTTGTTTAGCAATGTGCCCTTAAAAGCTGATGACATGGCACATATCGTTCGCGATCAAATTAACATGTCCCCTGTGTGCTTAGCGCCAAAGTTAATCATGCCAATATTCAAAAGACAGTTCACTCACATGCTATACGTTGGCCGTTGACTAATACCGGTTAGCGTTAGCGATCTGCGCGTTGACGGCGGCGGCCGCGGCGCTCGAGGCAGCTGTCTGAACATGTTGGTTGCGCAATATCTCCGTCGTGAACTCTGCTTGCGCCTTCGCTAGGGAAGCGCCCGTTGACCGGTAGATGCGATGAACCTGTTTATGAACACAACATTTTTCTTTAAATTCCATGTTTTATATCGCTTTAATATTCATTCTATTTATACAAAAGTATTGGTTTCGTCAACTCCTTATCTTGTGTAACTTTCTGTAGCGCAAGAGAATTTGATGATAATGTTTTATTGATGCTAATATACTACTATAGAGTTTTTTGGTACAAATGTGTTGTAGGTATTTAAATTTTAAATAATTAGAACAATTATTTTATTGTATCGACATTTTGCTAACCTTTAGAATAGCGAGAGAGACGAGAGAACATATTTTCATTCCTTTACAAAAATATTTAAAACTAAGATTTTCTCCTGTGTCGTGTGTGTGTGAGCCTTTACAAATATACGATGTCAATTTCACATGCATTACACCCAGAGACCCAGACACGGAATAACTATTTGTAGATCACACAAAAAGTTGTAACCCGCGACAGTCATATCTGTAGGGTACTGTAGGAATTGATAATCTCATTTCATAAAATAAAATAAGCAAGTAACACATCGCAGGACCTTGTGCTAGAATTGTCGCAGTCAATTACAACCTGACGAGGTATTTAGTCACGTCGAACATTTACGATATTAATAGTTCTATGCATATTTCATTACATTGAATTGTATTGTTCTCTGTCATTTACTAATTAATGCTTTAACCTTCGCGTGAACTCGGTATTACGTTGATTTTAAATGCATTTCGCTATTGGGTATTTTCCTATATCATAAATAAATTATTTATTTTTCAAAACAATGATTAGATAATAAAGTTATTTTTTTTTGATGATGAATGAACAATTGACGGAGACGATGTTGCGATTTCACACAAAATAAGTTTGTATGTTTGTAAGTTTGTATGTAGGGGGTAATCTTTGGAACCGCTGTCTGGTCGGATTGCCAAAATTCTTTCACTGACAGATAGCTACAATGTTCCTGAGTGCTATAGGCTATAAAACATCACTCTACGATCAAATGGAGCAGCGGGTGAAACCGCGCGAGAGGAGCTAGTTGTAATATATTGTTGTAAATATTCCTTTGGTGATGCAGTTGTCCATGGCCGACGCCGATTGCTTACCATCAGGTTTACCATCAGGTGATACGATAGTTTGTCGACCTATACCATGAAAAAAAAAACGCTTGAGCGTAATGTCAAAAGCTATGATGATATGTTTTGCAATTATAATGTATACACAACGATTAGGTATAGCGGGATAAGAAATTACTGGAGCATAATTAAACTGACCACAGTCCAAGCGGATGCATAGTGCGTAAAGCATTTTACCTTTGTGACTCAACCGTGAAGCGTAAAATGGATAGCATAGCGCAAGAACTACGTAGTTTTAATTTATGCAAAATCTGCTATTGCTATTTGAGTACTTGACAGCGACACAAATCAGAAAAAGTATTCTTTCGAATTGTTATAAAATCGACAGATTTCTAAGAATTTTGTATGTATCGTCTCGACTTTTTTCGTCAAGTACCTAACTTCAACACTTACCTATTTCATTGGTTTCTTGTGATTGCCGAAATAATTTGGCTAACTCAAGTATCATGTTATTACAATCTGAGACTTAATCAAAGGAATGTCGGTTGAAAATTGAAGAGTCGTATGGAGACGGCGTAGAGTTCATTTATCACGGCTTTTCTAGCTGGTGTCGTAAGAGACAATAAAGAATAGAACTGCAGTAGCACCACTATATAAACCTGAACATTTTTTGCGATCTTCAACCCTAACTACAAACTCGGAAATCATGTCAAACCCTTTCGGCGTAGAGCAGGATTACCCAGAAATGAGCTGTTGTGGATTATTGACGTGCTATATTACAATTATATTATACATACCTTTGCCATTAACATGACGTCAACGACGACACACATAATGAATCCAATGGTGACCATCAAAGTGATGATTCCGACTGCAACGTTCGTTTTGAAAGCGCCGATGCTGGTGATCAGTCCACTGTAAAAACGATCAGTATAATATAAAATTCTTAGAAAACTTATTCTTTTCCGTGTTAATACTTCCAGTTATAGAAGGAATAATATAACATAGCCGAAAAATCGTGATGGCCCGAAAACTAAGGCACTCGGTTCTAATTCATGAGATTGCGGGTCGAAACCTGGCAAGTACCAATGACACACGGTGAAGGAAAACATTGTGAGGAAACTTGGACTAAGTTTGAAATCGAAAATCCACCTTGATCGAGTGTGGTGATTAATGATCAAACCTTCTCCGTGTGAGAGAGGTTTTTACTTAGCAGTGGGCACTTATAGGGCCGATGATGTGATGAACCGGAAAAAGCAAGTTTATTATTATATCTATGTGTATTCAGGATGAGGTTAATGTGAAATGTTTGTAAACAATCCGACCATAGGACTAGAAGCGATACCATTCAGCATGTGTTGTTTTAGACTTGCCCTTGTAGTTTGTTTAGAAATATTCTAATTCTATCTCAGTCTAACTATCTTAATAATAAAAGATAAAAATAGACTCAATAAAAGTGATATTCGAATGAAAAAACTTTGAGCCTTTGAATTAAAGCTGCATAGTTGTACATTATTTAATTGATGAATTCAGTTTAATTGGTACCTACTTCCTATGTTGGTATTATTGTTGAAGTGGCTCAAATCAATAAATAAGCTCATTCTTAGATTCACATCTAGATAGTGACTATTTACCAAGTAGATAGAACTTATTTTGTATATTTTATTAATTATAATTAATTCATCACACCCCAAGCGAACGCGTACCTATTGTATCTCGAATTACCATGATTAAAGGTTAAACAAAGTTCATAAATGATTATTTCATAAAGAGAAATACACTTACCAGGAACCTCCACCGCTGAATCCAATGGACTGCACAACAGTAATGATGATTTGGAACAGAAATATGAAGAAGAACACCATAAAGTTGAAGGAGGAGTCACTTCTGAACGCTTTGTAGATCGGCCGGTACCAGCAGACGAAACTGAAGGGCGTCAGCAGTATGAAATACAGGATTGATAGACCGAACGTCGTGAAACCGTTACCAGCGAACATCAGTGACATGCCGCCAATTATGTTCAGTGTTAGAACCAAGGCGTGGACTGGAATAAAAAAGTTATTATTCGCACCAGTAACAATGAGTTCTTCCATCTATAGTAAAAATATTCAAACAAAAATATCTATAGATTTAAAAGTTAAATAAGATAACAGTTTCATAAGAAAATTGCAGATTACTCACACATCCATAGGTGGTAGAGGTGGCGCACGATCCTCTGGAATTCCAGTGGTATATCCACATTGATGTCTTGATAGAAACATGGCTGTATGGGGCAGAAGGCAGGCAGTGGTGGCCAGTTGTTCCGTCGGCCGGCCGATCCAGCGCGCAGCTCCGCTTCCCTCCGCGCTAACTCTTCAGCTTTTCTTTCTAACTCCTCTTGCCTTCTCTGTAAATCAGTCATTACGTTTATATCACCCGTACAACTCACTGTTGAAACTGATCTAAGTTTGAGTTTAATCTAAAGCGGAAAGTTACGCCCACAACTGCAATTTGGAATCACAAGATCGTGTGGGTGTTTCAATAGTGTTTACTGCGAGTACTTCGTCACAGCACTGGACAGTTAATTGAGCAATTTAAATATGTGCACAACAACATCTATTTATAAACGAGATAAACTGATTATATTTGACACTACTTTTGTGCTATTAGCTTGTTCAAGAGTGAGGAAGTAAAACTACATTGTGTGAAAAATTGGCTAAATAATTTACACTACTCTAATTGGTGAAATTACTTCTGTAAATTCTGTTTAAATACAGTCATTATAGTGAGTGATTAATTATACTGTTCAACATATGTTACTTTCATGAAATAAAGAAGATAGAAAATAAATATGATTTCATAGTGATAATTAAGTTACAGTTAGTAATACAAAGGTGATTCATAATGTTACCAAGTGCTTACCTTCAACTCCTTTTGTGTGTTTTGAAAAAAGCAAAGTGCATATTAGTAGCGTGCAAAAACATTGTTTAAATGTGCAGGTGTTGTTTACTAAGTTGATTGCTATTTTGTATAATTCACTTTTCAAAGTTAGTCATTGCTTTTATCTTATCATATAAATAATAGATTTCATTTTTAAATATATGGTACTGTAATCTTGTACTGTATTTACTTAATACTAGAAATATCACTTATGATAGCAGTGTATATAAGATATCTTTATATCCTGTTTACATTTACTACTTAAGTAAAAAGTTAAAGGTTTTATATCTTTACAGAACTGTAAAGTAGAACCTAAATATAAGTAAAGACAAAAACAAAAGTATGTAAAATATACTAGCTTTCAAAATGTTTATCATAAGATTTGGAATTCCCTCCAATTAGATTAGTGCTCTCTTCAAGTAACTAATGAGTCATAATGTTTTTTGTTGTTTGAAATATATTATGAATTGTTCAGATTTCTAGTTGTAACAAAAACATGAATGCAGAGATGAAGGATTATTTATCACAATAACATTATTAGGTACCTACATATTAAGAAAAATATCTTTTAATGATTTCATTTGACAAAATCGATGTAGTCATTACTGCTTAAGTAGATGGAAACATAACATTAAATACAATAAGTTAAAGAATGAATATATATTGCACTAAAATTTAAATTAATTTTACAAAATAGGATAATCTATTTTAGTATATATAATATAATGTCTTAATTAATTTGTATTTCCTTTAATTAATGGATTAGTTCTTATCTTTATGTGGCTATTTAATTAGATTAGAATGTGTTGTGTATATTTATTATTGTTTAATAATGATGTATGTTATCCTTATATATTTTCCAGGAATTATGTTGAATACATGACACATTATGTATGACTAAGTACCTGAAAGTCAGCCGTAGTGAAGTTTTGTGGGGGTTGGGACTGTGCCTGTGGTTGAGCAGGACGTGTGTACTGCCCGCTCACCGGAGGTGACACTGCTTGCATGATCGCAGGCTGCGAAGGCTGCTGTGGGGGCTGTGGCTAAACAAATACAAAGCCATATTTTGATGTTGTGTGCTGATGTGCTCTATTAAAGTTGTCACAACAAAAAATCATGAGAATGGATCTCAGAACAGAGATCATCAACACACAGAATTGAACATATTTAAGAAAATTCGAGATTCTACAATTAAATAATTGTGTTACACAGGTTTTGCTACACCGATATCTATAAAAGATACCGTTGCGCGTATCGACACCTACAAAAATCCCACTAATGACTAATGGACATGTACCGTAGCTTGATTTGCATTTTGTTGGCCATCGAAGGGATTGTAGTCGTCGAGACCTCGTGTAGCATTATTAGTACTTCTGGCAACCTGCTGCACCGCAGGGTCCTGGAAACAATTCTCAATGTAACAACAATAATAGGCAAACAAATAATTTTCGTATCAGCGTAGGACTACTTACTGCGAATGGGTTGTCTATGGTTGGATCACTAAACGGATTATCCTCGAATTTCGACATTGTAGAAAACTTATTCACGCCACTTTATAGTTTGTCATGTACTATAAACACAAAGGAAAGTTTTTCACACTCCTCAATTATATATTTTTAGCACAAAAATAGAGATAACAGTCAACCGAAATGACAGATTGCTGATGACGACGAAAATGACAGCTGTTTTGAAAGTGTTGCTGTTGTAAATATATCAATGTAAGGTACAGTCGGAAAATTATAATTCATTGGAAAAGATAGACATTATACCGCATTGTTGTAAACGGATAATAACTGATTCCTATTAGAAATCTAGAATTGAATTGCGTATGTCGTGTTAGACTGCTAAGCACATTATCCTTTTTATGTCAACTTAAATTCCATTGATGTTTTGTCATATGTTCAAATATATATATATATATATATATTTATATTTATTAACTCAAGTTTTTGTCATTTATTCTATTTGTCTGATTTTATAACGGGAAGACTTGTAACTAAATAATAAAAGGTTTTTGTTATAAGATTTTGAAACTTTTTTCTACTTCTGTCACATAACAAAATATAACGAGGAAAGTATTTCTTTTTAATATCTGAATGTTGGTAACTTCGCATTTATGGAGGTTGAAGTGAAGGCGAAAGTGGTTTTGCAGTTGGCAACTACAAAACAAGTGTCAGTTCACTGAATGATTCTGTCAAAGTAGGTAGCTGTTTACGTTTTTCTATCGTTATTTTGCGATCGTTTTGCACAAGTTTTGTTATATCTTATTGTTTTTATGATAACGCTTTATCCCTACGTCTTAATGGTGAAAATATAAAAGTGATATTTCTTTACGTTTAATGAACAATGTCAGATGTCAAGAGGTGAATAGTCTGTGTTTTGTGTTCTAACGTGTGAGTGACAGTTTTTATATTGTTTGGGATTTGAAGCGATAAACATATCGGTGAGTATTTCCTCTTTTATTCATGCACAAAGTACTCGTAAACAGAGAAATGTTTCAGGTGTTACGTGGACAGTGGTGTTGAACCGTGAGCTGGTTGTTTAAATGATTGGCCGGGTTCTGGTAGTGCTAGGCTTGCGTAATTTAACTGTAGGTGTAATTGATGTAGTGCTGGTACATTTGGGTAGCTGTTAAACTGGTGTGGTACTGGAAGAGGCGCATACGCCAGCTAGTACAAGCTAGCAGCGCGCGCGCAGCGAAAGTTGTTTGCTCTTGATATCAAGGAAGTAACGCCAGAGTAACAGAATACTGGTCTTACAACATCGTGCATAATAGGATTTCTTTTCTTTATTCATAAGTATCACTGACAACAGGTGGAGGTGTGGAAGTTTGCCATATATTATTAATGAATGACATAATTTGAACACCATGTGGATAACATGCTTTGCATGTAATATAACCATAATAAAATCCTCAACTAATCAATGAATAGGTATATATCCTTAGCACACACTAGGCTACCCGGTTCCCAAAAAAAAAACCATGAGTAACTTGGTAACTATTTCTTATATTTCATTTAAAGATACTTTTATAAAGTATAATATAATTAAACTAAAAATTAATACTAACTAAAAATAATACTATTTTACTGAATGTGGATTTACTTATAGATAAATAGTGTCAAAGGCCATATTTTACATGTAATTATCATTGTTTTACTTGACCCTGGCTCTTTAAGAATATTAAGTATTAAGTACTTGATTATTTAAAAATTAACTTCCCTCACTAATTCTTAAACTTTAATGGTCATTTAATCCAATGCCATTCCACTGGTCGGTCATAACCAATAGTTTCACTTCTATATTTGTTAGCTTTGTTTAAAAAGTATAAATATTAGCTCAAAGCTGTTTATAGTTACTGAGTAAGAATGCATCTTATATTGTTTGTGACTTTTTTCTGTTGTTTGAAATCAACAGATAAACATACAGAGGTGGAAAAGTGATTCTAATTGGATTTAATAGCAAAATCTTGTTTACTATTAGTAATTATTATCAGATAAGAAATCACACCAATAAGATTTATTAATAGCAAATAATAAATAAGCACACTTATTATCTTAAAACAGATTTGGTTGTATCTTATCAGATCTGTTATATTGAAAGGAAGAAAGAAATGAATTAGTTCCCAATTGATGGTGTGAGCTCCACACATGAAACAATGTGTTGAATACTAGCATACTATCTGCAACTATTCAACTATTCACATGCTAATCAAAACATAGGCTTGTGTGCAAAAACAAATCAAACAATTCATCATCCCAGGTGATCTCTGTGACACCCCATTTTGATCTCTACCACTAAGATATAAGACTTGTACTCTAGTTTTTATTATATGGACATAATAGGCTAACATTCTACAGTTGGTGTACTAATATCAAGTTTGTGGCTTGCTTTGATTGTGATTCTCATAACTGACTACAGTAACTTTGAAAAATGTTAGGAGACTAATGTTCAGGCATTGTTTTTTATTCAATAGGCTACAACCTGTAAATGACAGACAGCATCTATAATTTACAGAAAAAAAAAACAAAATAATCATATATCTCCTCCTATCTCTCTATTTTATTACTTTATTTAAAATATAAGTATTCTTAAAACAGCATTTAAATTAAATCTTGTTGTTTTCCAGAATTTTGATAAAAGTCATATAATTCGAAAGAGCAATGGTAGCAATGGCCTCGACACACGATAAGTAGGGTTGGCGCGCAAGTACCAGACTTAACACGATTTCCGACAGCCAGCAGGTCTGGTTACCGTAAATGTGCCTATTGAGCACTAAATGGCGGTTTGATAATGTATCTCTGATATTTATTCTACTTTCATCAGATATTAATTAGATATGATAAAGAGGATTGAGGATGATACTATTCGACTTGACCTTGAACTAACTATTCGGGGAATAAAAGGTGTGATTACAATTGTTCGTAAATAAAATTTTCATTGGAAAAGTTTACCTGTAATAGGTGTTTCTATGATGTGTTTTTGTTTGAGGGGTGATGATTATGAAATTACCTTTCCCGCCTTGAGTGCGGCGCGAGGGAGTGTCAGACTCCTGACAAATACCACCCCATTCCTTTTCCTACTCCGAGCTGGAACCGCGGTACATTCTTGCGTTTGCACCCGCAATCCCGGCGGATTTCATGGGTACAGTGCGTTCCTCGCTATGAAATGTAGACGTAATCCTTTATTCTCAAAAATCTAGGTTTAAGGAAGTTTAAAACTGTTCGTGATTTTTCAACAACCAGAAAAAGATTTAAGATAAGAATTATGCGTGGAATAGAGCTCACATTTTGCCTTCGCCGAACGTGGCGAAGTTTTGACATTTTAAAACTGATCGGCACGACTAGACTGGCAACTGACCTGACCTTTAGTCGCGTGATTGCTGTATAATTACAGTATTTTGTTGAATTATTTTGCGGCTAGATAGAGATACCCAGCAAAAGGGTAATAATTACATATTTTTTAAAGTAGGTAGGTAATATCTATCCTAGCATTATATTGCTTTAGTTTGTTTGAAACGCGCTAATCTCCAGAACTAGTGGTTCGAATTGAATAATTCTTTTTGTGTTTGTTAGTACATTTATCGAGGAAGACTTTAGACTTTAAAACATCACGCTACGAGTTGTAGGAGCCGAGCAGCGATTGAAACCGCGCGACAAAAGCTATTTCGTCTATAATATTACACTATGTAAATCTTTGGCTAAGTGATTGTTTTTAAACTTTTTAACTTTGTTGAGACTGTTGTCGGACAAGCGCGTAATGATGTTGTCGTAACAGGTTTATCTTTAGAGTTATCAGCGAGTGGCACGATGAACGGTCGCTGGACATGACGTCGTGCTCATTGCCCAAACATTTGTCGGGGTCGTTTTTTGCCACAACACGATCAAAAGAACTTTGTGTTGCGCAATGACTGATGATTTCTGCCTTGCGGGCCATTCCGTTTCATTCCGTTCATCGAGCCAGTCTAGGGATGAATGAACGTGGAACTCTACTAATGTATTGTTTGAGAAATGTACTCAGTTTCTTGTTAATTAAGGATACAAAGGCTCCTTATCTGCCTCTATCCACCGTATTCTGTCTGACTCGAAATGTTAGTTTTTCATTACTCTCTTGTATTTTAACGAATGATCAGCTACCTAATTATTTTTTTTCCTTTCACACATCAACAAAAAGCTAAGAATTTTCTGAGGTATGTTAGTACTACATAAGTGCTTTTAAAACTTGGACCAGTTGGAATGGAAAATGGTTTTTAGTTTTCTGGACTTTTATTAGTGCTAACATAATACTCACTTCAGTAGACATCCTTACTTACATAAGTTCATGATACCTAATATCATTTCGACTCTCAACACAACTTCGAGTCGAAACGGCTTCCCACTCGTCAAGGAGTTCGAAGACAGTCACAGTTTGGAAGAGGTCAGTTTTACGGTCGGCTGAGGCGTAATGAATCGACGCGAAAATGCGTTATGTGGGGTCCGCATTACGTAAAAGAAGCTCGAACTTTCTGGACGGGTGCACATGTATAGCTCAACTTTGTCGATAAACGGACCGGGCCGGCGTCATCCTGACGCTGTCGAATGTCCAATCTCGATATGAATAGCGTTCTTCACAGTCCTACCCATGTAATCGTGACGTTTTAAGTGTAGTAGGTAGGTATTTTATTTGAGAAACCTCTGCAAAAATTTCGGCTGGCGGCACTTTCACTTCATATTCCACAGAAAAAGTCACCGGGTATTGCCAAAAACGTTACAAGTTTTGGATTAAATCTATGTATCTTTCAAAACTAATTAAACATTGGCTTCCTTAGAAAATTACCTTCATTAAAGTTTAAAACGATCGTTAAATCGTTTTTACACAATGGTTAAATTACCAGTCACGTGTATAATCTCGCTCGCTCGCTCGACACAAGGTCGCTAAACCACAAAGCAAGAACAGAGCTAACAGGTTTATTTTAATATATTAAATAAATATTACTCAATAGGTCTATAAATAATATGAATAGTTTTGCAATCCTGGAATTTAAAAAGTTAGTATATTCAAAAGAACAGTTCTCATGACGTGTTGGATGGTAATATGTTGAATTCTTGAAGCTTTATTCTAAAGGTTCCGTCGATTCTCTAAAAAAGCTACCAATTTTAACACCAGGGCCACCCTAGCGGAGGCCATATCTTAATAGAGATCATGCATGACCTACAGCACAAAAACATTGTAGATACTTCGTAAGTGTTTATTGTGTACTATTTATTTATTTAAACTTTATGCAACAAAACATTACATAGGCGGACTTAATGCCGTAGGCATTCTCACCAGTCAACCTTAGGGTGATGCAGAGAGAGTATGGTAGGTGCAACAAGAAGAGAACTTTGGGAAGATAAATTAAGATTTAAAATACAACAAAAACACTAAAATAAATAAATATTTATATATATACAGAATAATATAATTATACTGGTATATGGTGGTATGGTTTATAAAATAAATACCCAATACATAATCTATATTCTTACATAAATACTACTACTACATATTTATTTCATCATCATCAGCCGGAAGACCTCCACTGCTGAACAAAGTCGTCGCCCTTAAAAGAAGGGGGGAAGGGGCATAATCCCCACGCTTGGCAGGACATTTATTTATATAATTATAACGCCTTAACCTATTTATGTTATGTTGGTAATTTATTGTTGTACTAAATAAGGAAGTTATACTTAAGCTTTTTATCGAAACTATAACTCTGGAAACTGTCATTGTTACTTCATAAGCTGGGTCATTATTTGGTTATTTACCGACTAACTAGGCTGAACTTGAAAGACTTGTTTGACTGACTATGTACGTACGCTAGGAAAAACTTAAACAATTGGGAACTTTTTATTTTCGTTTAATGAGGCATCATGATCAGCGCTTAAGATAAATTATTTTCCCTGAGGAAATATATAACATTGTCTAAATTGTAAAACTATTTTTTGTATTGTCTAATCGAAAACATCAACAGAGTAAACATTAAATACAAATTATATATTTCTAAGTAGCTAGCACTTGGCTACATTATATCAATAATTTTATGAGTTTCTTACATCCTAGCTACTGATTTCTACTAATTTAATGAGTCCCGCGTAATAAATGCTGAGCCTTAATTGCTTCAAGAAACTGCTGCTGGTTCCAATGATATGGAAATGAAAACTTAAAATACGAAACTGAATTTCTCGAAAAATACTTTTCCACAAGTGAGGAAGGAATCTTATATTTAACTAGCTACTCTCGCGCGGTTTCACCCGCTGCTCGGTCCCATTTAATCGTAGCGTGATTTTTTATAGTCTATAGCACTCAGGAATATTGTAGCTATCTATCAGGGAAAGAATTTTGGAAATCCGACTAGCGTTTCCAAAGATTACCCCGTACATACAAACTTACAAACTTACAAATTTTACCTCTTTATTATATTAATATAGATAGTATAGATTGTGACCGCTTTAAATTACAAAATATGATCACATAACTGAAAAGTAATATTTGACGTTTTATTTCATGAAGGTTACTTGATTCGTTTAATGTTACTTCCAGACTTTCAGATTTCTAAATGATACCAAGACGGATTCAATAACGAGGTCAAAAGTATAGTTGAACAGATAATTAAAATAAAAAATAATCGTATCATAACTAATTTATACAATCCACCTAATATTATAATATTCTCTATTGTAAGAACTGAATTGACAAAGCAAGGTTAACCGTTCACTGCCTAAGTACTTTATTTATAAGCATGGTAATGTGTCCATATCCGCCTTTTAAATTTCTAGTACATAACGAATGAAACTGGACAAACAGGAACTGTATTGATTTGTAAGTCATCGTAGCCTATGAAACATAGTTAATTATTTTTGTAGTGTGCCTATTTCCAAAACAGCATTAAAAGCTCTCATGACTGCCAAATGGACTTATGATTCCGCGTTGTTGTTGAATGCCTTATGATTCGACTTTTGGTTAAGCTATTATAAATTGAACAACAAGAAGCTGAAAATCATTTAATTGAAAGATCCTATCTTTGACGTCGGTGGACAAAGAACTTGTTATAATCAGAATAGGGCCTTGACATTGAGTAATATCTGCTTCCGCAAATCTCCTTAGCTCTTCAACGGATAATAAATTCTCTGCTGAAGTAAGTATTACATCGTAATGGTGATAAATTGTCAGCTGTCATATTTTGGTTTTATTGTCTCGGTAGATGTCTACCGGCCGGTAATCGCTGGCCGTTTACGTTTCTCCCACCGATTTATGGAGTTTTCTGATGATATAACTTTGTTGCAAATTGCCCAATAAAAGATATTTGTGTGGTTGCTATTTTCGTGGGGTTTCTAACTGCCTAGTAAGTAAAAAATAACAAAAATTACCAAACCCCATTAACAGCCCAGAGCATCGCAATCTATTTTGTTATTTTCAAAATCAACCTATTTTCATGTACAAGACATTGATTTATGTATTTGAAATTCTGAAATTGTATTGTTTATGGATGCACATAGAACACATTTTATTCTTGCTTTAAAATAAACTTGATTTATTTTTCTAGCCAGCATTGCTTCGTTAATAATCTAGTCGGATAGTGAACATAGGTCTATTTTCGGTTTACCGGCGATGTGCTGGCAATTATCTCACGGAACTGACTGATCTACGTTAAACTATGCTAAAACCGCAATTTGGACGATTGTCACGGAGGCCGTTGCATGCTAAACGCGACCTTCCTGTGAGATCACGATAAAAAATCTTTTGACAAAACATAATGGCTATTTTTGATAACCATATTTCCTCATCATGCACCGTAATAACCTATTGTATAAAAATCCAATGCAGAAAATTAAGTTTATTAAACAATAGTGTGTACACACACTTGAAACTTTATTAATCTGTTCTTGTTACGAAACTGGAGCATCCCTATCACGGAAGAGTTCACTCTTGTAAACTCGAGTCTGGACTAGAGAGAAAAAAGTTTGGCGGAGTTATTTGTAAATAAATAGTTCTGTTACAAAGGATAGCCGTTTAATGCTGACTCACAGCTGTACTATTACACAAGTAGCCTTTCCTGTCTGTGTTGTGCTGAGGAAGGTTAACGCTAGATTGTAAATTCGTTTTAGAAAACGTTGATCTTTAACTCTTAGTTGAGGACAGAATAAATGTACAAAGCGGACACGCGAACCGATGATTAGCATTTGCGTGGAAGTTTTCATCAACGTTGTGTTGTTTTTATATCAATTTGTTTTATATTGGAGAGTTTCGTTTATATTTAAGTACTGCTTGTATGTTTTTTTTAAGGAATAAATCGTTAAACGAGCAGACCGATTACCTGATGGTAAGCAATTGACGCCGCCCATGGACACCCGCAACAGCAAAGGAGTTACGAGTTTGTTGCCGGTTTTTTGGGGAAGGGTTGCGGATATAAGGATTGGGAAGGGGTAGGAGAGACAAACACAACGCTGTGGTTATTTTACGCCGGTATTCTATTAGGCCGTGGTATCACTCCGGTCGAGCTGACCCATCCGTATCGAAGCTTGGCTCTTCCACACTTGAATGTAGTTGACTGTCGAGACTTCCTTCTCGTTTAAGTTGGTTTCGTCCTTTACGCCTACAATGAAGTTTTAGTATAATCTAATTTGAATGTCGACTTTGATTCAACTAACCCTAGTTGCCATGAAACCGTCCTTAATGCTAATGAATACACAACTGTGTGCTCGCGGGCCGCGGGCCGCGGCTTACCGCTCGGGACTCAGATTAATTAAGTCTTTATTCAGCTTGTTTGTAATGACAGTGGGCTTTTATTCAAATGTGCTTTACGTTTAGGACTTCTGAAGTGGTATTGTGGTGGTTTATGAACATCTGACTTTGGCGGCCTTTTTTAAATATTGCAGGAACGAAAGCAGTTTTATTTTTTTAATTCTGCTACAGAGTTATTCAATTACCAGAAATGTAGCTATGAATACAGTACTAATGAATAAAAGACAACTAAGCGTGCGACGTAAATAAAAAGTATGATTCAGTGGTAGACAACAGCAACCGCGACATTGCGTTCTGTCGCTGAAACAAAACTACAAACAGCCATTGTCTAACAATAATAGAATTAAAACCTTTCTGTAGAACAAAAACCTGTTAAAATGTAGGACAATTTCTCGGAAGCTTTGAAACTCTTTGTACAATCAGGAATGTGACTAAACATTATTCAAGCAAAAATGCATGCTTCCGTATAAGCCTTTCATATTGCAATGTACCTTCATTACACCTTTATTACGTTGCCAAATCCAGATTACGTTTGACGGGAACGGGAACATTAATCACATGGACCTAGGCTTGGTCAGACTTTTTCTTATTGTAGCGAAAAAATTATAATTATTTAGACAAGTCCATTATCAACATTCACTGGTTCATCTAATTAAAACAAACGTTAAACTCCCTGATTATAAGGACTATTATAGCTACTGTCTTAGACTTACCAGTTGCTAAAAGTAGGCATAAGTAGGTACTACTTCGTCGAGTATCCGGCAGCTGGAGCTTGAGTATGCTCTCAACTAGGTGACTAGGTTCTAAAAAAAGAAAGAGACCTTATTAAAATTTGCATGTTGAGCGTTCTATTTTCAAAGTAGGATAAAAGATAAAGCAAAGCGAGTTGAACATAATGCCTACGTTCATATGAAATTTGACTTTAGTCTCTGAATTCAAACTGGATGTAGTCTAAGTTACAATTACTTAACTGGGTCGTAACTGTATCCGTCAAGTATAGTAGAGCACTGTAAATGGATCACGAGTAATCTAACAACTTGCCTAGTTAACAACTTGCAATCACGGCTCGAGGACGCCACGCGATCTAGTCAGGCGACATTTGCACAATTTCAACTTAGTATTAGATTACGATTAACAACATACAAGATGTTAGAAAGATGTGTGTGAAGGAAAATCCTTATTTTTTTCTAAAGATGTGCCTGTTGTTAACCAAGATTAATTTTGTTTGCTCTTACTCGGTTGACCTCCCTATCCATATTGTATTTGTGTTCGAGGTAGTACGTGCGACATATTGGTAACCGTCGTATATTGGATGGTTTTCACTTTCATTTATTAAATAGAAAGTAGATCCGGTCTGATAATAAAATAATATTTTGCGATGCAACTTTGGTTTTATTGTTAATTAAGTACCAACATACACGTAATCACCGATTACGCTTATGGTATATGTTAACGTCAAGTTGACGCGATATCGAAACTATACAGCCATTAATCATAAACGAGTGTAATGGAACTAGGTTAAACTCATAAATAACTTGGATGATTGAATGCTTTTGAAATGTCTCTTTAATAGTGTGTGCGTAGTTAGTACGCTTTCGGGCGCGTGATCGTATCTTAACCATTATCAGGTTTACGCTGAGCCCGATAGGCCTCATTTCGTTTGCCACTAATTGGCTCATAAACACTTATCTGGGACATTCCGTCCCGTCCTCATTGCTGCTCGGAGCCAAATAGCGAACAACTCAGAATTATTGGCCTATAATCCCAATCAGTTTATATATCCATTGGAACTTATTCGAGGACGTGAGAGATATGAAATTGCACTCACATATGTGGGTCCCATTACGTGGTGATCCGGCCACATCAGAATTGTTATTATTTTCAACGAAATATCGCGGAGATAGCAGCGCGAATGACCCCAGAAACTGGAACACGGCGTAGGAACATATCATAAATTCAACAATATAAGGTTTCCCCGCAGCTAGTTGCCTTTTCGAGTGAACTTCCTTTCAGCTCCGGGAATATGTTCGCTTTGTTTTGTTGTGTTTGCGAGTTAGGAACGGCAAATTGTCGGATTACACAACTCCTAAGTTGCTAGGTCAACATAAACACGGGATCTCTTCGGATTCCGGCCTCGCTCGCGGTTTTTGTGTTCTGCTAAAGTAATTTGCTTATTGGCACAATATGACTCAAAGACAACATTTGTTACTTATCGTTTGTTATTCCAATATAGCGTCGTCGTTACCCGAGTTAAAAGTTCCGGGTGTTTGTTTCGTAAACAAAGCTTAATTTTCTAAATTGCCTATTAGGGAGCGAACCTTTCGAGGCGCGACCAGCTTGTTTGCAAACGTGTTTTTCTTTTTAAATAATAATAAGATTTCACAAACTTGTCGTAAATTCGGTGATTTATGTCTGTTTCCTTTACTAGCATAGCATCCGTTCGTACGAACTTCCTTTTGGCGGCGCCGTGTAAATAAGCTGCCGGCATTTTGTTTGCCAGTTTAACGGTTGTAAATTGTATGAGAAAAACAGTGGCCAGCGCCCGTCGCACCACAAGGCGAATGGCGAGCGGCGAATCTGCAACTCCTTACATATTTATGAGGTATAAAAAAATCTTAAAATGTGTGATATAAAACTTAAATTTTGCTGTCCAAGTGTAGGTAATATACTTTAGCGTGTTACATTTTAAATTGTCTATAAATATTGTATCCTCCAGTAGAACAAAGCAAAGACAGTCGAGGCATTTCTGTCACTTGTTTCCTTGGCAACTTGAAAGTTCTTTGAAACGAGGGGATGTGTCGCGTATGTGAAATGGTACGGAACAAACAGCTATTTTCTATTAACGCGGAATTCTCGATAAACAATCAACAAACGTCGTGTGCCCTTTGGCGTAAAATCGGTAAGACTGCGAAGACTATTTACCTTGAAAATTCTTGTACTGTGGGTGCTATCCGTTCTGAAACTTCCTCCGTAAATACAGCGCACCTTCCTTTGTTTACCGCTTCACGGTTGTAAATTGTACAATAATAATGGTGCGGTTGTGTGAACTGCGCTCTAGTTCAGGAAGCTACACAGCTTTGCCACCGCAGATATTCATGGTTTCATTAAACCGGACTTTTTTCTGATTTCTCACTGGATACTGCAACATTTTAACCAATTCATTTTGCATTTTTATTGCAATATGGTCGAGGATACGGTGTGTTGTGGTAAAATTTATTAGTTTATGTGCCGTTTTACTGGTGTCGTTAGATATAATGCTAAAACCTTTCGCAGCTGTATGTAGTGGCAATTCCTTGAGGCACTTTTCCAAGTTTATGTCACTATAAAGATTTTTTATACTTACTGACTTCTCTTTAATGTATCTCTATTTTTAAATGAGTAAGATGGTAGTTTCAATAGTAGTATTAATTATTATACTATTTTATTAGGTTGCTTTACGGTGATTGTGGCCCTCGTAATCATCTAATAATAACAACACATGCCTCTTGTTTATTGACTTCAAGGATAATTGAAATGTGTAAGGAAAAATATAACTTTACTAACAATCTTCCTGTTTCCGTCGGTTGCCACGTTTTGGTTGAAACGAACGAATATTGTGATATTTTTTGTCTTAGACTTAATGTCCTTTATTGTTAGGACACTATCAACTTAAAGAAGACAGGCTTTCTAAAGCAACTTTTACACATTGAACGAATAGAAATGAATCGTCAAAACAGTGGACCTATTTCCTTAAATCTAAAACTTAAAAGAGTCAAACTCTTGAGGTAATGTCACAAAAGAACGAAGATGATAAGAATAATGATACAATCATCCAAAAGACCCATACCTAATCGGAGAAAACTATAAATTCAGCTGAGTAACTGCACCTGCTTAGTTATCTCTTTTGTGCACCGCTTCGGCAATGCAGAGTCAAACTTCATTAAAGTCAGTCAGTTAGGCAGTTTGCGATGTCGCCGGTCAACCTTGTTATAGAGGCGCGGCACGTTCGTAGCTGTCACGACGCGACCGTCCGACTGTTTTTCCGTGGCCAGGAAACTAACTCGTGGTGGTTGCCCGTCTCTTATGCAACTCTATGTGACCTTTATACGTCGTAAGTGCTTCCGAATGCCTCGGACTGCTCTTTAACGCTGTATTACCGGTTTTCGTTGAGGAATAAATGCTATAAATATTATATCGTTTTCATTAAAAATTGGTTATTATTCATTGCTAAAAAGTAAAACGAGTTAATGTTGTTATGTGATGAAATATTATTGAGCATAATCTTTTAAAATGTTTGTTCTGTGTTGAAAATGACTAAATAAAGTACAAAGTAAACATGAATGTGGTCATCATTTAAAATACTCTTTGCGTCACAAAAAGAGAAACACTAAAGAATCAGATGTCGTTGCAACATTTTTGGCAACAGTTCTGTTAATGCAGAAGTTCTCTCGCTCTCTCGACTTACGGTGATTATTTCAAAACTTTTCTTTTAGTAACAGGACGGCTTAAACTTAGCACTGTAGTTTGCACGTCGGAAAAAGGAGCTCGGTTCATTTATAAAAGTACGTAACTGTCGTAGTGTTCGTTATCACCGTTTGTGGATAAATGCAGTAATTATTTAAGCAAAGGAACTTTCTGTTTCTCGTTTCGGCAGCTGTTCTCTTTTGTTTTGAGATACGCTAACGACGGACTAGATGGTTCTTTGTTTTATTTTATTAATCTCACTTTTTATGTCGCTTTGAATTGTGAAGCTGCAGAACTTTCTTTTATTTGAAGTAGGTCAGTAATAGTAAGAATTATTTAAGTGAACTTGAATGATGGAGACGGGTTATTCTACCTCCTGTCGCAAATGATTCTTAAACTCGTACACTAAAACAATTTCTCGCCTCTAAAATAGCGTTTACAATGCAGTAAGAGTCGTCTCTTTATGACGCTGACGCCTGATCCTCTGCATACAAATTACACAATGGCACTTTCAAGTTTTACTTGCATCGTTAGTTAGAATACATTAAGTGGTTATTTATGTTAGCTATGGTGAATATAAAACCACACGAAACATGTAATTTTCAAGTGTGACGCAACTTTATTTGGATATGAAATCGTACGGTGATTGTATCACTAGAAAGTTACTAATAGGATTCTATTGGTAACCAACTACATGTTATTGACTTTTTGTTCCATTTTCAAAATAATATGTCGTTAGATATTTATTCTTTAGATTATTTTAAAAATCGTCTTATTAAAATTTAGCTATTGTTCGTTTTTGCAAGTCATCTATCGATCTATCATAGCTATAGAATAGTTATGCTCTATGCACCGATGCCCGTTCTTGTGTTTAATTTAATTCCATTATTTGTATTACTTAATTTAATTCCAGACTGCTAGACCATTGATATAGAAATGACTGCTTTCTGATTATGGTTTTGTAACTCAGTAGGCGATAAATGGAATGTAGTTGAAAAAATTACCTACTTACGTCAAAGTTAATAGCCAAGAGCTGCCTATTAATGACGCTAAAGTAAGCTCTACTTAGCTGACGATAGTGAATTCTTAGTCTAGGTCTTAGATAAATGTTGTCCTTAAGTCGATACGAGATTCTCGAACGTTTATTAACTTTATGTTTTCAATTTTCAAGTTTCTACTTCTTATTTCTTTTTCTCCCTTTTTGAGCTTTTTTAATATTTAAAACTTGTAATTTTGCAGTATGCACATAGTGTTACGTTACTATCTAGATCAAAACCTTTAGTTTTTAAGCTAATAATATTTGATTGTAATGTGTTTTGTGCATGAAATAAATAAATAAATAAATAAATTCCCAAGCACACCCTTTAGACTTTTTGAAGCTTGGCTTATTTTCACAAACTTCGTACATTATTCGCGAAATATGGTTTATTTTCGGAGTACTTAGGCAATTTGGGCTCTTATAAAACATAGAGTAATTACAAAGTTTTGAATAACATTCTAGAGGCGAAGTCATTAACATTTACGTATATAATTTCGGTTAATTATTTCAAGAATAATGAGTACGTTGGCTGTCTAATTGGTGTAATGTTTTTCCACACATGAGTGCTTCCGTCAGATGTAAATTATAACAGTTTGTACAAATCTATCGACGTCGTGTCACAAAGCCGAAATTCTGTTAATTGGCTGGCTAATGATTTATTACTCGGTTTGTGTATCGGCTGTGACTAATTAAGCAAGTAAATTGAAGTCGGAACGTGTATGTAATTGTTAATGGGTACGTTAATTTGTTTCGGTGACAATTCGCGAAAGTCGTGCTAATAAGATATACAGTTGCCACAATTCCGATGGTATGGTTTTCCATATGTGGTTGACGTGGTGGATCTGATGTCTTTAATGTTAATTGCCAGATTAGGATATATTCACGAATAAATAATACTTTCTGTAAGTAACATAGACAGTTGGATGGTACTAAATACGTAAATGTAGATTAGATAGGTGATCATCAACTCAATCAACTAAACCATTTGATTCCATGAATATGATATTACCAACGATATGATATTCAGAAACTGTAACTAGATAGATATTAGTAGAAACGGTCTGCTATTACCCTTTAACTTACACATATAGTCAAACGAATATCTTAATCACAGTGGTGTGTTTGTGTGTGTGTGAGAATGTGTTTTCTCGAGATTAGGTAAATATTTTTATTCAAATTATTCGTCTCGGTCATAGAAAAAATATTTAGTTGCATGATCCACAAAGTTCCTGCTCTGGGAGTTGAGAAAAACTTTCAATTAGGTTTTTCTCTGATACTTAGCTTCTTTGACATTTCCTTAGTAGCACGTACGTATCTAAGTACTTAATATTGAAAATGGGAAAGTCCGAAATCTTTGAATGTTATTCAATGACTTGTAGTACCTATGACCTTTCGGTAAAGCGAGTAAAATAATACCTAATTGGGTTTTCCCATTTTTGTTTTTCTTATACACTTACATGTTAGTTTATTATCTCCTTTGTAATATAAGTAATAAAATATTTAAGTACATTTTTTGCGTGCTTCAACAGCAGTGTTCAACAGCTAATTAGTCACGAATTCATCACCAATTCGGTATTTAAGTAACTTTTTCTTAGTTCTAATCAGGTTGGTCATATTATGTATAATATGTCCATTAATAATTATCTATCTTAATGGATATGGTAATCTTTGCTTTCACTTTAATCGTTACGTTAATGTAAAACGAATTGTAGTACCTATAATCTTATGTCATCAATTTTTATGAACGATGTGTATATGGTTTCAATTGCAGGTAAATTTATATAAAAAATAAATTCTTTTTAATAACCAGACCGCATTGCAATCATGGTTCTCACTTGGAACCTTTAAGCCGGAAAATGTTGACGTTCCAAATATGTATTCCAGTTTAAACTCAGCACACAAACTATTAAATACGTTATTACCGTTCGGTTCTCGTAAATATTTAAATAAATTAATACTTTCAGTCGCCTGCATATTTCATTTAATAAAGCCGACGTGGTTTTGGACAATGTCACGTTCATTACTCACTTCACTTTTATACAGCTTATCTATGGAACTTATTATGCAAATATAATCACGTTCGAAACGCCTATAGAGCCCAAAGTACCGGCTAATTATTTGCGGAATACGAAATTAAGTGTAAATAACCATGATTGGAATACGAACTCACAAAATTTTGGCTGTCAAGTGCACGCTCTTTTCCGTCGCTACGCCATCTTTAACGGATTATCCGGGTTCTAGGGGCGAGCCGTTTAATTTGTGAAATTGAAAAGAAACATCGTATTGTTCAGATAGAATTAGGTTTATTTGTGAAACCCATTCGGTCGTAACAGGAGATCTCTTCGGAGGAAATAAGTGAATGGAATAAATGAAATGACCTATAAAGTGGATAGAATGCGGCAGTTTCGACACTGCTCGCTGTATTTTACTTTCTTATATTGTAACAACAAACTGATCTTAGTTGGATATTGTAAGCTTCTGTCAAATATTCATAATTCTGCGACGGCAACCGATCTATACAATTACTATACTTTGTTTTATTCTTAACTACAATTAACTAAACTACAGTTTAGATTTTCCCTCTTACTAAAAAACGTGTATTGGGCGACATGATGTATTCCTTTATACAGATAATAACTTTTTCAAACACTTAACATTAAGTGTTTTGTACTCATGAAGCTTAATGTTTCTCATCTCAGAATACCGTATAGTTCTTCATTACTGCAGACTCATCCTCATAATAATTTCTTGTTAAGACGAAGGACGTCTTAGATGAAACATCACCCGATTATTAAGAGCTTAAGTACTAGCAGAGTAGCGACATTAAGCTGTGGATTAGACGAGCCCGCATTGTGTAACGATGACGCAAAATACAATGGTACACCCAGTGACTAATTACAGCAGTATAATTTAATTGGACTATCTGTACTTATTTAGTTACAACTATATTATATTTAACTTCATTAAGTTTCCAAAGACCAGCTAAATGGATCCATTCATACATAATTTTGTTCGACAGCGCACTTAAGTGCAATCTCAGAGCGATAATCCGAAAATAGTTGAAACCAATACCGGAACCACTTCGATCTACCAGGAAACTCAAATGGCTAATAAAACGTTTGGATTTCAAAATAGAATGGATGAGACGTTTGCGGTCTTAAAAGCTTGCAATACCATTTCTCGATATAGTAACTACCACAAATCACGTTCTTATAGAAAAGAAAAGATGGTTTGCGATTATTCTGTGTCATTTATTTTCTCTTAACCTTACCTGTTTAAGATTAAGCATAAATTAAGTATTAGGTAAATAAACTAACAATATTTCTCATAAGTTTCTAAAAGGTAATTCCGTTATACACAGTTTACCCAATTTGTAATGCACGGAACAATGTATTGAAAACCTTTTCCTATCCCATATTGTATAATGTAGTCGTAAACCCAGTGTGCACATGCAGCCAGCCATTCTTGATAAAATGAACGCTCAACATATTTGTAGTATCACGTTGAGGGTTACACGTCGCTCGAGGCGGGAACATCGTTAATCTCGTGACTCTGCAAGTCTAGTCTACTTTGACATATTTACATAAATACCACTTAAATAGTGATGCCACCCTGCTATATCAATAAGGGGTCGGAATCACATGATATTAATATCATTTTAGGGTTCGTTTTATCAAATTGTTATAGAGTGTACGAATTAAGGGATATACAGTGTAACAAAAAGCGGAAACTAGCGCTAGTGAACTAGCATTTGGTTTGCATTTCGCTGAGCTTGTATAGCAATTACAATTAAGCGACGTTAGAGTTAAACGTGTCTGCGGTTGTGACGACCACTTTAATGAGACCCATGCATCGGCAACACGGGCGCAGGGATTTGATAGCCGCGGATATGGGACTCAATGAATATTAAATTAATTCGTACATTTAGCTTGAAATACGGTAATTAACATGTGACATATCCCGGTCGGTTTACGAGGTGATAAAGTTGTCAGATTGGCTTGATGACGTGTATGCGTGGGCACTGCGTGGACTGTGCGGGCTGTATTGCAATTCACAGGACCGTTTGTGCGTAACCGCTTTATCTTTATGATTGACTTCCTGACGGAACATTTAATATCCCCACCAGAACTGTACAATATCCAACCACCTTTAATCTTTATTGCACATTGTGATAAAATACGAGGTGTTAATTGAGAAGCTGAAAAATGTCCGTGCGTTTATAGAGATTTATTTTATGCTGAAAATGCCGAACATTCGCCTTCATCTCTGACGGAAAAATAACATGTCAATAATAGATCTTTTACCTTTGTTCCAGGTACGTCACATTTCTCATCAAAGAACGCGAAACGAGTTTTTTTATTCGTGAACACGAGGTCGGTGCTCGAGTGTATTGTCAATGTAAATAAGGTTGATAGGTTGAACTATGTGTTTGTATATATTTTATATGAGAAATGAGCCGTGAGAATTTTCACGGTTCATAGCAGCCATTGTGTCATCGGACAAGATCTGTGCGATGCACCGCTATTCATAGAACACACGCGATTTTTGCGGGCGATTACTGCAATACTTATTTATATTTACATATATGCTTCTCCTTACATTTAATCTCAACGAACTTCCATACTTACTTGGGTACCTATTGTTTGTTTTTCATCTATCGTCGTTTGTAGTGTCCTTATTCACATAATTAAAGTAACTCATAATAATTCTGAAAATGGGTTTCGTTAAAATGTTTTTAATTATTGGAATTGCCAATCATTGTAAATAGCATACCTACTCATAATTATATGAGTATTTTGAATATTTGTCATAATGAAGTCTGGGTACATAAGTATAATGGCACTATTAACACTGTTGCTTTTAACTCTTGTAGGTACGCCACAGGCAATGGGAAAATACGTTCGATGTAAAATGCTAATCAATTTATTTTGCGCATATAAATTTGCAAAAAGGAATATAATTATATATTTCCTTTCGTTGGTACTATATACATACATACAAAAGTAATATAAAGGAAAACAAAAGGAAATAATATTAATTAAACCTAATAAGTTGTTTATGTACTTATTGCTTATCTATAACAAAGTAGGTAATACATAGTTGCTAGGGATGGATTGATACACATTTTCGGTAAATCATAATCAAAGCTTGTATTAAAACCTAATGTAAATTGCAGGCGTATTTTCCAGAAACGCGCGTCTGACACCGCATCCAATATGCTCTACCTATAAGTTCCGTGCACTACATAGCCAGGTCGACAAGTAACTCCGCTTACTGTTAAAATGTCAATCGTAACAATACAAAGTCCTTCCACTGAACAATTAACTTCCCTCAGATATTGTAAGGAATTTGTCAAAAGAAATAACGTTCAGTTTCCATACTTTGGTCTCAGTTTTATCTTCGTTCTAAGATCAAACGTTTATTGCAGTTTGTTTTATGACGTTAATTCTCTTTAAAGAGGATTGCTTTTCAAGAAACCTGTCAAGTAAGGTCTGCTCTTTCTTACACATTTTCACAATACACAGTCGTATTTTCCTTGATTTGATATTTTACGAAATTGTTTTTGTTCTTTACGATTCATCAATTTGGAAGAGCAATCAACTGAAATTGGATTCGTTACGGAAATGGCCCACAATTGGCACTTTTACACGTCAATTTGAATCCAACGGGTGCTTTGAAAATGCGGCTATGATTGTAATGTTTGACTACCAAACTTTGGTGATACGACTTGCATTTAGTGTGTAGATTTCATTTAAGATAAAAATGTTTAGAATCTTGTACCTTCGTTTAACGGATACAAGATTATAGTTGTCAGCTGGTGCGAAAGATAAGCAGCTAGTTTCCTCCAACAACGTGTCGCCGATATCAACGTCTTCGCCAGCCATGACGGCCGTCACCGTCGGAAGCGTGCAGCCGGCGCTGTGCCGCGCTCCGTTCACCGAGCTGCACTGACAATATTTGCCTCGCACTGGTTTTAACCCTTTAGCAATAAACATTAGAGTTCATATTCCTTTAATGTGTTAGCATTTGTTTATTGGTGCAATTGTAACTAGTGTCGATTACGCGCCATATTGTTTAGACGTACCCTTTGTTTACATTGACATACGTCGCAGCAGTGCATGGTACACCGGTTACTAACAAGCATCTTAAATCTAGACACGATGTTGTTTGTTCCAGTGATTGTTTATACCGATAGATTTGTTTACCTTTTCTGCGAAGAGGCGGGTCTTGTTTGGACATATAGTACGTTTTCGATACGAAAACAATTGTTGATAATCACGTTTTCATTTTGTTTGGAATGTGACTCGCGACTATTTATGTTAGCCCAGAATAACATAGATGATTTAATTCTTTCTAAATTAGTTGGAGCACGTCCAACATCTCTGGAAACATTTCCAACCGATTCAATCCATTATTGAAACTTCCTGTTCTATTATCAGCTCGGAGCAATTTAATGGACCTGAATGAGTCGTCTGCATGTTGGTATAAGAAGTGAACTCGTACTATTATAAGGGCAAAAACGACGATTATAGAAAAATCGCTAGAAGTACCCGATAGATTGATGAGACACGCATCACAATAGGATTGAATCCATTCAACCCCTTCCCACAGCAGTTGTTTTCCCAACGTCATGTAACTGTGCATTTCAAGGCACGCGGATGTGACCTGGCTGGGTGGCGCACCCACAATCGAACCAATCCGTGAGAAGCACTAGTTTTCTATTCATGTGTGCCGACACGGGTCTTAAATGTGTGCAGTAATTACACACAGAGTGCACTGGAGGAACGTAGAACATTAAGCGAAACGAGCATGCCCTATCATCTGTAGCTGAACTTTCCGCGTCGCCGGGCCTGTATCGAGGAACTTCGCCGATTAAACAATTGAGGCCGGCCTGCCTCGCCTGGGGGGCTAGATATTGCGCCTCGAAATGGGCTCTGTCCCCCACTAGAGAATACTTCATACTGCGAGTAATTATTATTCGACATGGCCAAGTTAATTGACAAGAGTTTAATTGCACATATCGTAATAGTATTCGAGCTGTTAAAAATTTATTGCAGAATTATGGTATTCGGTTGGTGTTAGAATATGTTTTTTATCGTAGGAATGGTATGAATTTAATATTTATGATTGCAATTAATTCTCGTACAGTAATTAAGGTGGCGTTATAAGAGTTGCATTGTCAACATTTTTATGAGATTTTTAACATTACCTATTATCATATTCAGTATTTATTGGATAACAAATTGAAGAGAAAATACACAAACAGATCTGTTTACAAACGTATAATATCCTCTGGTCAACTGTAGACAATAGTAGCCGCCTCCAGATCGTCGGATGTTTGCTCCTTGTTATTTAAAGCCACGGATTGTAGGCATAGGCACGTATCTAATATGCATAATGTATCTCGTCACACGTCTTTGTTTGAACCAACAAGATGCAAAACTCAAACAATGTAACCTTTTCTTTGTAAGTAGTAAATTAATAAGGTTGTTGACAGCGTTTTCTAAGTAGATTCGTTAATATGTAACTCGGTTGTCTAAAACAGAAAACTTATTTACTTCCATAATAGGTATTTCAATCTTTATTATGATGATGTATAGTTTGGCTTTGTATTACTAATTTTAGTAATTCTCAAATATGAGGAAAACGGTTTTACAGTATTGACCTCTTGTGTGGATCTCTTAACATTTAAACTGCAAATTAATTGTAGAACGTTTTTGAAATAAACTTGTGTATTTCTCATTGAAGGTAAGGTTAGGTTATTCTCAAATATATTTTTGAAGCTTCTTTTCGTAGATGTGAAAAATACGTAGTATGCTCAGATTCTGTATCGTGAACATCTGCAACAACAATCATGATGTGAATAACAAAAACTGTTCTAATGTTTTTCATTAACATTAACTACCAGTAGTTTGACGTCAATGTGACCATCTGGCAATTAGGTTATTATGGAATCTTAGTCATGTACAATCGAATCAACATAATGAACTTACAAATTCTCAGAAAATTTATTATTGCATCGAGAAATAAGTTCTTGTGCAGTATGGTTTGTAGTAAAATACTTAATTTTATACAGACAGTAGTTATTAGTTACACAGCAAACTGCATATTCATAGCGATTCATTGAAGCAGGACGATGCACAGAGTGCCATTATGTAAACACGTTTTATAATTCCACCCATACACTAATCTAAAAGTATAGTAGTAGTGCTTATGTACTTTTCATAATCATCTTTGTTAAAAAAGCCTTACAGTCATTATTTGCTTGACTCGAATACTTTTCTATACAAGAAAAGTCTGCCATAACTACAACGCTTAGCAGGAAAATTGGAGATCGTATTTTAAAAGGTCTAGTCTTAGTATGAGACATCGCTGTTACTTGATCTTTGTGGATTTTTACGACGCATACGTAAAAAGGGTGGTGTAGTGTGGGCTTTTCAAGTCTTTGACTAAAACCAAAGACTGTTGAAGGCCAACCCTCCGCCAGCTTCAGAAACCATTGTGCCACGTGGCGATCAATGTGTTGAACATAGTGTTTAATCCTTGCGTGGTTCATATTTGCGTGTGGTGGTTCGGAAGTAATTAACCTCCTACGCCAATAATGGCCGTGCTCGATCATCTGTATAACAGGTCCAATAGTAAAATTTAAAGCTACTTACAATCGCTCTTCCATAAAATATTATCAACGTTTCGGCGATATCGTTTATAAAGTGGACAGTTTAATCACGAAATATAGCGACGATAATTAAGCGTTCATTCATCATGTATCACTGGTGCGATGCTGTCCGGGGTTCATAATTCTATAGTTTCATATGGTAAACTACGAAAACAATCAAGGACAGACTGTTTTATTTAATAGCAGACCCTACATTAATACAACCAAAAGAGAACGAAACATCCTAAAAGGCGTCTTCTAATCTTAAGATAATGTAGAAAGATAAGGTATTAAAATGAAGTTTCCACTAAAAAGGTTAGATGTAGGAAAATCATTACATTGTGTGGGATTCCGAATAGGATTGTATAACACCAAACTATTTACATCTTTACTTAATTTCTGTTTCCACATGAGCAAGCTATTACTTAGTTAGAAATCCGCGGAATTAAAGTTCACACATGTGCGAATTTCTCTTTCAGACGTTTGTAGTTGAGGTCGGGACCTTCCACATGTTTTAATTAAGACCAATATAATCATGTTAGTTCTCAGACGGAATGGGAGCAACAACATGATTACTTCTCGTCTCTTGAAAATTAAACGTACTTTGATTTTGGAGTGAAAATTTTACTGTAGGCTATACAATAGTGAATTACCGTTCTTAGTATTATTTAGATACTTTCTCTGATTTTCTTAAGATTTTAGAGCCTCTATCTTGCTTGACCATTGTCGATGATTGACCCAATATAGATGCTTTCTATTTTATCCATACAAAATAGTATTAAAATGAACCCTATCGTCCGTAACTCGTCAGATCTCGTGAAACTGAATGCGTACGTCTGTTTCAATCATGTTTGATTGATTGGAACAGTGATACCTGTTAGTTTCAATCAACTCGCCCTAATTGTAGTCTGTCGTTGTACACAACTCTATTCCAACTAAAAAAACATCAATTATTATGGTTTCTTACCTTAGAAAGCAAAATTTTTGGCCCTTAAAGAACGTAAATTTATAACTCTGTCTTTGAAAATACTGCATTTTGCAAATTTTTGGAGGTACCCAGCTGTCTGTTTCATAATCAGGTCTGCAATTTTCGATTTATGACGAAGAACGTAAAAATCCTATTACATGGCGTCAGTACTGGTATGCACTATATTTTTACTGTCTTGTTGTGTTTGATAAATATGCCAAAAGTACGCTTGCAATCTCGTTTTTATTATAAGAACGAAACTCAAGTGAGGAAGCCTCTCCCTCTGTTTCATGTCAGTTTGATAATTATATTCTCATTTGAGAAATTTTTTAATATATTTCATATATTTAATAAAATTGCAGTTTCTTACTAAGTCGAGTTCCTCCTATACCGGTTTGAATGTACATTTACGTGTAATGTTTAAGTAACCTAGTTGCAATACTTGTATACACGAAACAGATGACGACTGCTCAATAAGGATATTATTGGAGTTGTCACACTTCACGGTTCGATTTCATATTTGAAAGCCGAAATTAAATATATCAATTCCTTCATTGCACGTTCTCAACTTTCCAAAAATGCGATAACACTGGGCAAGCGGTTTTAATACGAGTTAGTCGGCGAAAAAATATTTGTTCGCTGAATGAAACAAAGCTGGGTTTGTTTTCCTGGCCACTCCTACTTAGCTCCCCTGGGCTTTGGCATGTGGCCAACGTTTCCTGATGACGTCTCCCACACGTTAAATTGATATTGGCACTTAGCGAGGCTCTCGTTGTCGCCGATCATGCTGTAAAACTTTCAACTTTTGACACTTGGTATCTATATCAGATGAAAATCTAGCACTTTGATAATACTCCATTAGGAAATTTTGCAAATTATAATCAACTTACAAAGACTTACATGGAATAATTTGTCTAGCATAAATTAGCACATTCACCTATTAGTCTTAGTTCAAACAAAAGAAAGCGAACCATTTCGTTCAAAAAGTGTTTAACCTACTATCGAAGCAGTGTGTGTTCACTAGTCATCGTTAAACTAATATTGAGCCGCGCATGAGTAACCAGTGGTTATCGTATGTAGCACATTGCAACAAAGGTCACGGTTCAATGCGGGTTACGCAAGGCGTCTCGTGATGACATGATGGTGTGCCACAGTGAACACAACAACTCACCCACTGATATGAAGGAGATTGTTAAACAAGTAACATCTAAAATAACACGAAATGTTCATGATTTTCCTTAATGTCCCAACGTCTGAAGATGATGCCAGCGCAACGTGCAACTTAATACAAATTGCAAATTGGTTTCGCTACACGACTGCGTTATATGTTCTAACAAAGATTATGAAACGTTCGCCAATTGTTGTCGTTAGTCAAGTATTAGTAGTTATCTGAAACTCCTTAGAAATGTTGGCTAGGTGAAACGGGTTTAGTTGCTCTCCTAGCGTAACTTCCTAGTTGTCTATTCCGAAGCATTAGGAAGAAAGTTAATTTGATGCCGAGCTGAGGTTTAGTAATCGTTTAAACCTACCTTGGACTTCTTAACTTACTTGAGCTGCATTAAAATTTACTAAAGGCGAAATTTGAGGAAGAGTTTTTGAGGAATTGCAAGAAACACTTTCTTTGTAGGCATAGCGTTCGTTTTTGTTTAAATACTTAGAATATTTAGATATTCTGAGAAAAAATCTTAGGCTGACTACAGTAAAATTTTTGGTAGGTACACCTTTTGTTAAGTAAGGTACAATATAGATAAAAATCAAAGCATTTTTCCTACGCCTTTTTACTTACCTTTATTTCAATCGCTAAACGAAATTATTGACATTCCAAAATCCCCTTTTGGATCAAAGTTTAAATGGTATGTGGAAGACCTTGTTTCTTATCAAACGTCCGAATATATTCCGGTGGAATTTTGGATCGCCCTGGCTTGAAGGCGGCAATCGTTGGAATTTTGCCAGTAGCTAGTGCATTGTTGGCTCGCCATGTTAGTAAATTAATATCGCTTGTAGAACTGCATCCTACACGGCAAGTTTCATCGTCTTCTCTAGGATCACCACATTGTATATGAAGAGACGTCCAAATGGTGCGTTCTTAACTATATTTCACTTCGCTACAAACAATAAAAAGTAATTAGAATGGTTATGTGGAATGGAACGGTGTTTTATGATGCGGAACTTTGTAATCTAAAACAGATCAATATATTGTTTATACTTCTTGATAATCACATTGTAAGCTTTCGGAAAATTATTATTTTTCTATATATATTTCCTAAATTGAACCATTTACAATTTCTATTCGATGTTCTAAGACGCTTTAAGCGTTTTCCCTAAGAATAGGAAACAAACATGTGTACAATGATGTAAAATAGGATTTGATACGCTTGTGTTTCTAACAGTTAATTTATCTTCGTTGAATTTTTTATGCCATGCAGGTATTATAATTAAATTATGAAAGTTTCCTTACCTGTATGATTTATTATAATTATTGACGTTTTTCCAGTCAACATCAACATATCTCAATTTTTGAGCCTTACCTTTGTTTGAACGAAATAGTCATATGGACTCCATATTATTAAATTAAATGACTAGACTCGCTGCCATAGTCATACAGGGTGTATTTTTCGTATTTTTTCGGAATGGTCATAAGATATTCTAAAAAAATTCAAGGTTTAAATTGGTTATTGTGTATGTTCTACAAAACCATTTCAAGTTTCAGTTCTGTTTGATTGACAATCAAATCGAACGCTGTCGCCAACAATACCTAAATGTTTTCATTAAAGTAACGGTTTGATAATGTATGAATAATTTAATAATAATAGTCAATGTTAGTCATGTTTGGAATAACACACTGCTGTGGTTTACTCACTGCATTTGTTTTATTATGTAGTGTACTTAGTTTCAGATGTTAGGGGAAATGAGGCTTTGCTTCGGAAATGACTAATGTGTAATTGTAGTCAGGCTGTAAATGACGCAATTGTACAGAATAGATAGGATTTTTTTTAAGGGGAAATCATCAAGTGCCTTCTATAGTCTTGGTTGGCGTGAGACGGACTGTGTCACTCTTACTAACTAAAAATTTATCCGTTCCTTCTGCATCGGTCCGGGACTGCGGCACATTACCTATTGCGCCTGACCCTGCAATCTCGTCAAGAATAAATAGAGTTTTGTATTTACGTCGAAGACAGACATTGTACTTAACAATGTTATGATACTTTTTGTTATGATACATTAGACATATCACTTTAGTAAGAGAGGAGACCGGAGGCCCAATCTCTCCCCTTCCCCTATCCCTTCCCAATCCTTATATCCGCAACCCCCATCTCCAAAAGGCCGGCAACGCACTCGTAACTCCTTTGGTGTTGCGGGTGTCCATGGGCGGCGCCGATTGCTTACCATCAGGTAATCCGTCTGCTCGTTTGCCGACTTATGCCATAAAAAAAGAGAATTCTGATCTGATGTAGTAATGAAACTTAAAACCAATTGACTAAAAACTATAATCACAAGTTTATTAACAGAACACTTAATTTTCCATAACTAAATAATGAAAACCGTTTTTAGTGTGTCGGTAACAACGGGGCGACTGTCGTAATCGAAGATTTCAAGGCTGTATTTGTGTTCTTGACACTTATTGAATAACAATTAGCAAAGTACAAAACGTTATATGTATTGAACAGCCTTTGATTGCGCGATAGGGCTTTGGCACACTTTTTTATTATCATCATTGTTCATTCAATTCACGTTTGTTTAAAATGTTCATTATGTTTTTGTGAGTCGATTCGTGGAATATAAGTTTTAGGCTTCCACATCCAGATACATGTTGATTATCTGTCTGCCTTTTTCTTTGCTAATAATAGTGGACCTTTCTGGGAAGAGGTTATTTCTTAGCAGCCGTTTTTTTAGTTGTAAACGTAATTGGTGCGGGTTTAAAAACAAAAAAGCAAAAATAGACCATATCAGCGCGAGTGGTCACTAGTCATAGTAAACTTTTAAATTGTACGACTACTCTTTAACCTCAGGTTTGTCGACGTTAGTTCAAGTCCTGCTGTATAAATGGAATTGGTATTCTAAAGTTTATGATAATTTTTGTATAATAAAAACAAGTACTTACTTATTTATACCTTGTGCACGTTAACATGCCTTTAATTTAAGCGGATACCCCGCGACTCTGTTTTACATTAAATGGTAAAACGAAATCAACAATTTTCTCCACATGGCGAGTCACCGATCTCTAAAGCATTGCATAATCCTACATAAACAGGCTTACATAAGAGCACGCACGTTTAATGTATTCGGACGTATTTAAGGTACCGTCACATACGTAAACAGTGTTTGTAAGTTTACGAGCGTTTGTCACGTGTGTGCATGCAGACAGTACACGTGAACGTGACGACGCCGACGTCGCGGCTCGCGTGTTCACTGTCGGCGAACTGGAGCACGACCACCACGCAACAATTCAAGGTCGATTGGTCAGCGCCCGCTGGTTCCTACTGCTGGACATAGACGGCAGTTGTCAAAAGCTACGTTGCCGTCGCCTTTAGTTCAGAATACGATGATGACGATGAAGTTAGATATCACATGGTAGATAGCAAAAGAATTATTCTAGGTCTAATTCGAACTAGCGATAAACAAAACAAAGTCTTCCATGCCTTTCGACAAAAATATACTTGATGTTAATCTAATTAGTGTAAAAGGCCATCTACCAAAGTCTTCGAGACTTTGGTAAGTGTCTTGTATAAAATAGTTTTAGCGAAAATTAATGATGTTTTATACCTCGATAAAACACCTTTGATTTTAGCCTAGACGCGACGTCTGGAAATTGAAAAATGAAAATCGATTGTAGGCCTATGCCTGCAAGTTGTTTAAACCTTAAGTACCTTAGCTGTTGCGTAAGTAGAAGTAAATTACAATTGACATTTGATCTCAAACCACATATTTACTTGTAAGTTGTAGTAACAATAAAATATTTTGTAAGTATTTTGCAAGCATTTGAGTGGCAATGAAAGTAAAAGGAGGATAAAGTACTTCAGATACCGCAGTAGTTTTATTTGAAGATGTTAAAGTTTGAATTTCAAATGTATCGCGTCTCATCGTTTTGTAACTCGTTATTAGTTAACCCATCCATTCGGAAGGTAAAGTGCTTACTAGTTAGCTAGTTAAACAGCACAGTCGAACACACCAGATATAATAAGTATGTAATCAGCAATCTGTAGAGAGAGCCATTAAGCTCGTTTAACTTGGTCGGAAGTCAAACGTGGATACTGACTGCGGGCAGCAGTTTTACCAATATTTGCTCCACAACTTCACACCGACATTATGTGTTCAACTTTATTAATTACCGACTAATGTGCCGGAGTTATACTGCTACTCGAAAATACTTCACGCACACTGCCGCTCCAGTTTCACAAGTTGCCAGTGATAAGGAATATTTCGGTTTGTCTGAGGTGCCAGGAATACCAATGCGCAGAGAATTGTTAAGAAATTTACAAATAATGGCCGAAAATCCTGACTAGAAATTTAATTTGTGGCTCCAACACGAAAAAAGTAAATAAGATTTGGTATTCCGAAGTCAGTTAGAAAATCTAATACACGAAATTCTTAAGATTTCCCAAGTACTTAATTCTATTTTTATTGGTTTTGCAAAAACATTTGGTATGCGATGTACCTCTGTATATTTTTTTTTATGAAGTGTACAATTGATATCAAAATAAGCGATATTGACATGACCGCCAAAAAAAAAACGTCTTCAATATAGATGATCAAACTCTCTAACTAAACTTGGAATGCCAGGTAGGTGCTTATTGACTTGACATTATAGAAAATCTGATCACGAGTCAAGTCTGATTCGCTTTCTCCTCGTGTGCGGCTATTATGTAAACACTGGCGAAACTGCTATCGTCTGCGAATCTGCTCGAGATTGCTCTGTTGTGCTGGAATTCTACGACGTTGCTAATAATAATCCGAGGAAAACTCTATAAAATACTGTTGACAATAAAATGGATAGCACTGATATTGTTACTAAGCGTTAGCTTTTGCAAAATGTTTTACTTCCCCCTAGCGAAGTGTTCCATCAATCATGGTAATTTGTTATTATTAATGAAAATTTACGGATAGCAGAGGATTTTCTTGTCTTCAGTTTAGGACTAAACAAGTAACAGCTTGATTTATTACTGTCATTATTTAAGTACTTGAATGTATTAAAAGATGATATACAATAAAATTTCACCAATAATCCAAATCTACGGGTATAGAATGGAAGTTCAGAAATAAATAAAAGATTAGTCTTATTGGACCAACCCAACTTTTCTTGAACCCAAATATCTAGGAGGACAATGAATGGACAGTTCGCGTCGGATCACCTGTCCAAGTGTCTCGACCGCTGAAGCGTCGTTTGTCAATGTCACGTCTGCAAGAGTTCGAGAATACTAGGAACCCATTGTTCGCTTGTCTAGTCATCTCCTACCTTCGAACCGGAAAAAAGGATTAGCGAAATAATCAATATTTAATAGGACATAATTTACATAGGCTGCAAAATGTTTAAAATGTCGTCATGACATATTTCGCCATTACTATGTCGTAAGAAGTCTGATCATCTTTTATACTCTTCATTCCCAAGTAATTTTCCATCTTATTATTTTCCAATAAGTGGTAGTAAGCTGTCACGATGACCTTGAATAAAATATAATATTCTATACAGAAATATTTTTTTCTCATAGTGTCATATAAGTTGTTCTGTTTTGAGGACCTCAAAACTTGTGTGACAAGATTGAGAAAACGAGACGAGCTCCATATAAAATTCAATAGTTTGCGGGATACATCTTTCGAATTCCATTTACTCACGGAAACTAAACGATTTTCTACGCTAGTTTCGTATGATAGCGGGAATTTGTCACCGTTGTCTGTCACCAAATTCCCATCGGGCTCGAGTAGTTTTCCCTTACGCTACCTACGTACTTCAACTCAGTAACAATTAGTTAGTTACTTATTGTCTCATTTAAGTTGTTCCTCGCTTGAATAACTCGGCAAGTGTGTAGCGGAGTAGTGTTGCAAGTTAGGGCGGAACTTGTTTAGAGTGTCAATGACAGTTCTCAGCTTCTGCGTTATTCTCGAGTAACTTTATTGTGCCGTGTTGCATTACAATGGATGCACTTTCGTATGCAAGACGTACAGACTTCTTCATAACTGAATTTGCTAATTTTGCATTGTACGTCATTTTCGCGTGCTCGTTTGTTTTATTTGCTTTGTTTTGTTTGAACTTTGAATGAGTCTGCTTTTTGTTACGTTGTCATGATAATTCTTTGAATCATAAAGGCATTGTTTTCGTTTTATAAGTTCGCAGAAGAATCCTTCGCAACCATTATAATAGTTCCCATCCTGTAGATAATGTTTGTGTATATTAATAAAACACGACTGAGCTTTCTGAATGTTTAAATATTAACAAGGAGGCGTAGAAATATTAAATTTCCTTATTCTCCAACGATATTACTTTGATTTCCCGACGACGTGATGTCTTTAAAACACTCTGACTCCTATGAATATTCTATTAATTTCACATTTGGAAATCTCTGTGAAGCCTGTTAATTTTGGTGCCAATTGGGTTAACCGTTTTAGGAGTAGGTACGTTCTGTGTATTAATTAGTAAGTCGTGTTATCACACAAACATGGGCCGCCGTGCGTGTTTATACACGTAGAATTTGTATTTGGTAGGTTGTAATTGATTTATTTAAGTAAGTATAAGTATATAATGCTTAACGTAATGGCATTGTTGCCAAGTAGACTTAGGTAATTATTATACAGTTTTATTATCACCTTACGTTCCTCTTTGATTTTATGATTTATAGTTCAATATTATTATTACACTTAGGTACCTGTTACATACTATAACATTATTTAAAGACCGATTCGTACTTTATAAAACATTAGAGTGCAGACCAAGAGTCTAGACAAAGTTTTATTCTGATGCCGAGAACAAAAGTCGATAAAATCAGACAGTATCACTATGAACTGATCCTTTAATAAAGTAAAAACACTGATCATGTCAAGAGGATAGAGAACTAATACAAAGAGGACAATGTGCAAAATCGACACATTTCATAACTTAAAAGGTTTTCAAACTTCATTCGCGTCCGTACAATAGATTGAAACGGATGGCGATTTAATAAATAGAAGTGCAACAAATGAAATAGTGGAATTGTATCAATCGGATAATTGCAATACACGGCTTCGACATAAGAGATGTCCGCTCGACTGTGAGAGATTAATAACTAGACATCCGAAGAAGTATCTGTGCCAATAGACCTCAATTGTATTATGACAATGCACTGTACCTCTGCAATTACACAGTGGCTGCCATTGTAAGAAACCATTCGTTCTCAACCCCTTTTATCGTCCGCTCAACGGTGAAATGTATGGAGATTGATTTCGTTCTTGTTATCCGATCCCCCTATTCTTTGTCACGGGTGAGTTAAGGATGATCTTTCAGTATTAGGTATGACTATTCCATCCATATGCTAGTTAGTCTTATTGAAATACTTCGTGGATATTTCTATCACAGATATTGGTTTGTCATCAAAGATGGTAGCGAGGTTAAGTGCTCGAGGTGCGCAGAACGTGACGTTAAATATCATCGACTGAAGAGGCTCTTTGCATAATTTAATCTTTTTAGTTTATTTTATTTTGCTTGTAGCTTGTAAATCTAGCCAGACATTGAAGCGCACTTCTCAATGTTATTATTGTACGACCATTAATTATACGAGTACTCATAATAGTATCTTTACCTTGATAACGAATCTTTTTAATAACTAGTGTTGTGTTTTATTTTCACACTTTACAATGTCTATAAAACTTTAATATTCATAAAAAAGTTGCAATAATTACGGAAAGTGATCAATTAAATTGCAATTTTACTACTTGAGTTGTAATAAATGACATTAATGCGTTAATGATCATTCAATCATGCATTCAGCACAACCTTGTATTAAATTACCTAATAAAAGAAAACCTCGATATTTAATAACTTAACGAAGTACAAACAAAGAAGTCTGGACATGAAAGCATCTTCTTGGACTTCCCCTAGTAGATAGTTAGACCCTTCGTCTAGTTCCCTAGTTTGTGTAGAATTATCGACAACCAATCAATAAGCTTTTACGCTCGATGTGTTAATACTGCACGTCAGTCGACGTCATATCAAACAGCGATTAGGCGTCAAATCGATAGATAGTGAACGCTCGGCTCTTGAACAATTTGATCGTAAAAGGCGTTGTGCCAAGTCCCAATTACGAGTGATTGAGTGGTGCCGTCTGTGTGGTCATTAAACGATCTCATCACTGATTGCAGAGTAGATAGTTAATGGATTGCTAACACATATTCCACTCGTTTATGTGATTGCCATAAGTGAAATACGTGACAATGACAACAGCTGACACGATCTGTTATTTAACTTACTTGATCATGAATTTGTCATCTTTGTTCCTTGTTATCTGGTTTAGCGATGTCTAACGAGCCTTCCATTTGTTAAATCCTCGGTGTCACTAATAATCTCACCCATTCACATGTTAAACTCGCTGTATCTGCCAGCAGCCGTCATGCTTATTGTGCTGATATGTAATGTAATCATAGTGTCATGTTCAGTATTGTTGAGACACGCTTTAATTAAGATCAATGAGGAATTGTGCTGTTGATGTCTTGTTACGTTTATACGTCGTCTGTAACTTAGAAGGCCGTTATCAAGTTAAAAACATGTTTCGCTTTTGTATACAATTTTACAATATCTATTGTACTGTGATTCGTCATTGAACAGCGAATGCGATGTCAGTTAATATCCTTAGTCATCTCCATAACAGGTCGAACCTACACAGATAATTCCTGTCACGTGTAGTTGTCATGTCAGCTATGAGATATTGTAGCGTGCGCAGATCACATAAAGGCAGTTGATTGTCAATCACATGTCGCCGATTTGGGCGTGTGCTCATCACGACCATTCCTGATAGAGGCATCAACTTTAATACAGCAGTCTTATTATGGTATCGTAAATGTTATCCATACACCATAAAATTCGGAGACCGATAAAGAAATAAATAGTCCAATAAAACTATTCCAAACACGTACTATTGTTAGGTTTGCGACTGGATGCTTGTTTATTTAAATTATAGCACGTGAATTTGTTTGTTCGACATACATCCGATAACAAGTGCACCGTTCGGTTTTATCGACAGGAAAATCACTTAAATTATTCCTTTGTCCTAGTTGAGTTTCTAGGAACACCTTTGCGCATGTTTGAATATAAGTGCCTTCATAATCATAGCTCGGACTCGGAATTGTCCATAATCCATAGTAAATACAAAGTCATAATCGTATAATGATTAGAAGCACGGTCTGCTTCACTGATTGTTTAGCTAATAAGTTGCACTCTAGTTAATTTGTTTGCTATCAATCAATCAATCGAATGTTATTATCTACTCGATTTGATTGGGTTAATGCGAATCGATCGGAGATTCGTTTCGGATTTCGTTCAGGGAAAGATTATTACTTCTTATATTTTATGTAGTCTATACTAAAAGTTGAGTGCTCATTGTAGTACCTATAGACTAAGTTAGTATAATTTTTACTAGCGAACGAAACTTCGTGTTTTAAAAATAATCGCATAAACATCTTTAAATCACAGAAAGGTGAAAATGGGAAAGGGAAGACCTGATAAAGGAAGCAAGCAGACACTGTAGCAGGTCTTGCCTAACTGGTCGATCTGAAAATGGCTTTCGTTGAAGTAGCGAATTCTCATGATGTTGAATCAAATGTATGAAGTGGAAAAGCATACTTACGATAAACTTATATTGTATTAATTCGGTGCAATAAAAACTTAGTCAGCTAAGTACGCCTTTGGAAAAGTATGGATAATCTTATCGACATCTGCATTTCTTTTCCGTGAAATGTAGACGTGATATTACTATGTAAACAAAGACTACATGCCTCTCCTATTTACCGCGTACATATATGCTTATTAGGTGTGTTGTGATAAGATACGAGAGAGAACCGTGCTTTGGTACGAATGTTCCGGTTCGACCTGAGCGATACGAATACGAAGCCCTGATGCTATGGTTAGCCTCAGCGAATATCAGGGCTAAACGCTCGTTTCTCCCCATCACTGACCCCCAAAAAGGCCGGCAACGCACTTGATGTTAGTCCTTTGCTTTTGTGAGTTTCCATGTTCGGTGCCGATTGCTTATCATCAGGCGATTCGTTGGTCCGTTTTTTAATATGATTTGTCGGCAAACTAGCAGACCATAAGGTCTGCCATATCTGCCATCATGCCACTTACCATAAGGTAAGTAATCTGCGCTACCCATGGACATCCGCAACATCAGTTACAGGTGCGTTGCCGGCCTTATGGGCTTTTGGAGATATAGGAATAAGGGAGAGAAGGGGAAGCGAATTGATTGAGTTCACGGTATCTTGGGAAACATCGCTCTGATTGTTTCACGCCGAATTTCTATAAGGCCGTGGTCTCACCCCTGTCGAGCCGAGCCATTTGTAGATAAATCATAGCTTTTTTACAACTTAATGGTCTGTTCGTATGCTGACCTATTCCATAAAAAGTCTTCCCCTGAGTTACTAGTCATTGGTCTGCTTAATATTTACTTAATTCCATAAGAAGTGATTGTATAGAAATCAAAACTCAACTAGCCTTTCCTTCTTCAATTTAGTTATTAGTAATTTAGTACAGAAATTTCGTAATGCGTGAATGTCTAAGACGTGTCCGCAAAGGCTACACCGTCTAGCTATGTAGGACTTAGAATGGCTATTAGTTTAGTACTTTGATATAATCTGAAACAAGTAAGTTTGTTATGTAAGGAACGAGTCTTGAAAGTTTCGAAAATATATTTCTAAATACAAATGATTAATGTTTTATAGCCATGCATAGCATTGTAGTTCTAGTGTTTTTGTTACTAAGATTAACATCAAGCTTAATAATCTTGTACCTACTTTATCGTTTAGGCCACATAGAATACGAACTCCTTATTTTTATTAAAATCTTCTTTGAAGTCTTTCTATCGATGCTGGATGTAATAAAAAAATAATAAGTACATTTTTTTTAAATATTAATAAAATATTTGTTTAAATACTTGATTTTTACTAATCTTTTTTCACACGGATTATTATTTCTGCTTGATGATTCAGTGATTGCAATGTTGAATATTTATTTTTCTCTTCTCGATAATCGATAATGCCGTTGGTTTTTCTTTAAATCGATTTGTTGTAACATTACTCCTATTGTACCTACCTGTTACAACAAATCGACATACTAAATTTATTGTATTAGAACTTCGTTATGAGTTGTTTGAGTTAATTAGCGTAGCCTACTTCGTAATTCGTTCGAAATAGCATGAAGATAAGATCTTATTAATTACTAAAACAGTTTCTAGTTTTCAGTCTACAGCACACAAATCAGTTTTGTAATGGATATAGACTGTAGTTCTAGTTACTAAGATTATGAGTCATAGGTATACTGGCACAAAAGCTTGGACCCTCGCCCGGATATTGTACACTTTACGTGTTAGAACGAACATAACCACAACACCGTTTGCTCGTTCATTTTCTAATTAATATTACGCAAGGAGAGGTTTTCCCCTATATAGTACCTAAGTAGTGGTTTAATATACTCATATTGAAAACTCGTGATTCACAGTCATGTAATTAAATCATAAATGTAACCACAATTTCATGTTTTTATCCTTATATTACATAATATATTTTAATATTAAGTATACTTCTTAACAATAACTTCATGAATACATCTGACCATTCAAGTACGCTAGTAAAACTACTCAAATAACTACTCTATTTGTAAGGAGTTTAAGTTTAAATTTATGTCAATGCCTTCTTATAAAATGAATAAAATTTAAGTTTATATATTTTACTTTTCATTTTGTCAGTAGTCACTGACGTCATCCAACTCACGGAAATTAGAATACCTGTACCAATATAATATGGGAACTTGGGAAGTTACGCAGTATGTTATATTCACTAAAAGAGCTTTGTGAACGGAGAAACTTTTTGTAATAAGAATTTCTTTCCCAACATTCATAGATATAAAGGTTTATATGCACAACCACAGTGACGCATGTTGCCCAATTTATCCGTAAGCAAGGAGATATATTTAGTATGGGAATTTCAACTGAATCACCGCATCAATTTGAGAACGTTTGATGTATGAGGTAGCTTGGTCCACACAAATATACTGTGCACACTAATCCTGTTTTATACAGAATGTTAGATTTACTATTGAGTTGCAGAAATCCCAAATACACAGCACTTAAATAGGGTTAATATTAATAAGGCCGTACAAATTCATACAATGATATTCAAGCGATATTTTGTGAAAAATATTTGACTTTAAGAGTCAAATAGTAATACTATGATACTTCGTGTATAAAGGAAGGTATGGTAAAGGATCAGAATATCGATGTTTAGAAACTGATAACCGATTAATCCTATCAACAGGGGATTGCTCGAAGTGTCTCGTTTACTGGCCTATACGAGGTACAACCTGTTCTCGGAATATGTGACGACGAAACGGTAGCTAGATTCGAAGCCACGAGTCCGGCCACAGTAACTTGTGATCAGAGTTCTGACTAGTTAGATTGCGGCTTTAATCCAATTTGATGTTCATGAACTACTGTTGATATACGACCCCGGGTCTCCCTCTACCAAGATTTACTGGCGACGAAATCTTTGCACGAATGTTTGCTTACATGACTCGGGCGAATCTAATTTAATTCGACTTTAAGGTCTAGTTGTTGTTTGTCTGTATTAGTGTGTGTTATGTAGTGTTATATTATTCTATTTAAATCGCTACACAAATAAAAACTGACATCGTTTCTAATGTGTACTTTTTCAGGGGTTATTGAACCTCTTTAACTACGGATCATATGGACAAATAGTAATTAAATAACTTGATTGCCAACATCAAAGGTGAAAGATGATAAACTGAATACGCCATTGATTTTTACGACCGCAAAGTGAATGCCTCAATTGCTATGCATCCGGTTTCAACTGTACGTATTTCGTGACGTCATAAAACCGTTTTCGTGTTCAACATCTGCGTCGGCTTAAAATATACCTCTTGTAAAATATAGTATCGTAGTAATGTGCACGTGCGCATTTAGTTTGTGCTGCTTTGAGGGGCTAAACCGCTGCGGTGAACGTAACGATCGTGTTTGCGGTTTGAGCTAACACCCCGCGATAGGTTCCATAGGTACAAATTATGTCATCTCATAACATAATATTTCGTCTGCTTTGCCTCGAAGTCGACTGGATGATGTATTATTACTCTTTACGCGAGTCTTTAAACCACATTCGTTTGAGAATTTCGAGTTTCGTGAATTAGGTTGAAATTCTTTATTTAATGCTCGTACAGCATCAGGAGTATTACTTTAATCAAATATGTACACAAATGTGCCTGAATGAGGTCGCAACATACTCGCGCTCTTTGCATTTCGATGCAATCCAATCCGCCCCTGCATTACTATTCGAAACTAGCCCATAAAAGCCATGAATAAATATTATTGATGATGCATAAATGAATTGATGAATAAACCACCCTATCGATGCACATTTGCGTTCGTGTAAAATTTACATTCATGATTGGAGACGTTTTTATCAAACAAACATTCTAGGTGTTTTTTATATCTTTTTTTTTGTAGTAAAGGAACTGAACTTATCTAAACAAGCACTTAAATACATTATATTTTGACTGTCTTGGCTTCTAGTGATACATTAGTTTCACCTGTTGTGTTAGCGAAGTTCCTAATAGACAATTATTTAATTCATTAATTACAATATAACAGCGTTACAAAGTTTGACACTGAATCCTTCTGATCTGACTTCGTTTCCCGGTAACTTGGTGACAAGTTGTGATAAATGTTAGTGTTGCTTATTGACTCTGAATGTGGTAATCTTTCACTTGACTGGAACTATTTCACTAACTAGTTCAGATAGCTTTTAGTTATTCAATTAATTTAGACGCAATTTGATAATGAACTGGGAATTTCAACAGATTTAATTTTAATCTTACTTAAATACATATCGCTATTTCAAAACACTTTGGCTGATGTAAAACGTTAATGTAGCCTGCCTGTTTAAACGTAAGCAACGAGAAAGTTACTCATTTCAGTGAATATTAATGAGCTTCACTGAAAACAAAACTGTTTAACTTTCTAAAATGTTACAAGCAGTGTTTTTCTAAATGTATAAAATTTTAAAGAAATTCCTTATAAAGAGTAAACCAAAACCTAGTAGGAGCTTCTAGTAGTTAGGTTCGTTAATTTATTTAACGTCTGTCTGTTAAACTGTAACTTTGTTATGCGAAACAAAACATTTGGTTTAACATTCAGCTTGCTTGTAAACTTCGTTTGTCATGAAATATCTGGCTTGTACAATTCCATCTCCATTGCCCAACACAAAATACATAGTTAATAACTTTATTCAATACAACCTCGTTCGTATAACCTTTTACCCAATGGAGGCTTCGACATTCAAAGTTAATTGACAATGGCTCCATACACGTCCACGACAATATTTATGGTCTGTTTGTTTTTCGATTAAACGTATCAACTGTCGCGTCATCTCCGCCAGACCGGACCGAAGCTATTTACTCGACATTTGAATATAGAATACGACCGTTTTGTGTTGATTTGTTTGTTTAGATTGAATCTCTGCCGTTCGCGTGCAGGATGCTCCAGGGCGACTCTCATTTCAATATCATCGTTACAATGATTGGCAATAAACAGAATTACGATCGTAAATAGTATCGCTGTTACGTTTCTAAATGCCGACTGTTCAACATTTCCGTTTCGGAAAATTTAAATACTTTTGTTTGACCCTTGGTTTTATTTGGAATTACCCGGATGTAATAGTGACCTTGTATGCCTTTAGTGATTGGGTTCACTTATCCCTTTTAGTGTGCATAATATCTTATACCTAACAACGACAAATTTTAACAATGTGCTTTGTTCTTTGTTCCAGGTACGTACAAAAGTCAACGAACAATCGACTTATTCGGTAGCAAAGTATTAGACGTCTAAGTTGTCACCGAAGATCGTCGTTCAATTTCGCTGGAGCAAGTTGCGGGCAATTCCGTGGGGCACCGGGTTCGAATAAAAAGTCGCGAGAAGTGCAATAAGTGCCGCCATCAATGTCGCGTTAGCGCCAACACAATAAAATAGAAAGTCAATTGGCTTTGGAAAAAGTCGTCGGCTCTACCGCTGTCGTTCGAGACTCGTGAGATCTCGCACGATACGAACGACCGCCCTCTGCGGGACCAATCGAATTGCTTTTTTTATTATTGTTTCCCTATTCCATTAGCTCTTTTTTAATGTTAAACGCGAGGATCGTTTATAAAAGTACTTACCCGATGAACACGTTAAAGAATTTATATTAATTTGATTAAGAAAGAAAGAGCCTTCAAAAGCCTTTATTTTTGTTATGAAAGGCCTTTTCATATTTATAATTTGTTTGGAAAGCTCGTTCCTTATGAATAACAGTAAAAAAACTTGCAAGAAAGAGTTCTCTAGATGTTATGAAATTGAATTATTTCCGATTTTATTACTCATAAAAGTTTATAGGTTCCTAGAAGCATCTTGCTTTTGAATTTATCCGCGAACGATAATCAATATATTTTTTCATTCATCTAAATCTAAAAATGTGCATCAGTAAACATTTTATTTACGTGACATGTGCAGTATGCATGTGTAATGCATCGGTTCCTTTATATCGGTGCGTTGGCAGAAATTTACTGTAGGCATAAAATCGAGCCGAGACGTTGCGTGAACGTGTTAACGTAAAGTTTTACATAATTACATACGTGACATAATTTACACGGAGTGCGTTGCCGCCGTGACAGCAAGTTAAGCGGTGCTGGACTATGACGTCAGACCGCTTTATTTCCTGGACGTGTTAATTCCATTAAATCCTCACGCGCTGATCCCCCAATGATTACTGAGATTAATTATACTGTTCTGTACTGTCTGCTCTACGGAAAATTACCTAACAAAATGACTACTGAATTAAAAAGGAACTAATAAACACGTCACGAGATCGATGATGCTGGACTGTGATTACCATAACCCGTAGAACCGGTATCAACAGGTTTCAATCAGACATGAAGAACCTGCTGCTTAAATAATTGTGGTTACCTTGTATTTGAATTGATGAAGAAGTGGCTTATAATGAATTGAAGAATTATCATGTAGTTATAACAATGTAATGTAACTAGTAACTATGTAATACCAAGCACATAATACAATTCGAATAATTAGCCAGGATTAAAAAAAGTCGTTATGGTGCTCATTTTTTTGTTATCTGTACTTAAGAGCGTCGTTAACCCGTTTCCCTTACTAATGCAATGTTATAAAACATTCGGAGATTGTACGTGACGTTTTTATTTATTTCTCGCTCTGTAACACGTAGGTATTACTAAATAAGAAACACGCACTGTCATAATAGCTGGGCACGGGACCTCGACTCGTGCGAAATCGAGAGTCCGACCAAACTGGCCGGCCCGTTCACTTTCACTGCGACAAAGGCCTCTTGTTAGTGTTATCTTATTAGCTTACCGACTCTGTTTGTTTTTGACGTTTCGTTTTGTGGCCAATCACGTTAAGCAAGCAGCAGAAGTTGATTTCGTCGGACTTAACCTTTTAATCCGTGTTCGAACGCCGGCGTTTGCTTGGAGTTTGATTAATTAAGGGCGAGTGATGTCTGTAACTTAACATCTTAGTTACATACATACGGTGTCTATATGAATTTCGTTTGTGATGTGATAAAAAGTCTTTGATCGAAAATAGTGATAATGAAACTATAATCTACTAACAGTGTTGTGCATTATGAAATCTCAGTGAATGTTAAGAACTTACAATTCTTTTACCAAGTAAGTGCCACGCTTTTATTCTCCCTATTTAAAATCCGAGTTAAAAGCCACCACGGTTTCCTTGAGGTAAAATGTCAATTGCGTTAACTGCTCAGTGCTCACTGCATTTGAAATGGCGAATCAATTAAAATAATTATACATAATGTATTTCCATGACCTATTGTTGAAATAGTAGTAATGATTTGTAATGGGATGTGGTTGCATGACATGGCTCCAATGAGCCAATATAATTCCGTTTCATCAAAATTGGTCACACTTGTACAAACTTCAATCCTATTGTATATATCTAAACGTATATTATTCTCTGTATGCTAAACCTCTACCTACCTAAGCGTAATAAGAAAACCATAGATGCTTCTAAATTATCTTTTTGCAACTTAGCTATACCTCATCTTTTGTTTCAACATAGAAGGCAATATTTCCAATACATCAAATAACCTTTTAGTGTGAATTTTGTAAGAGAATGTCAATAAAGTTTCACATAAATGTTAGAGGGGCTTGAACCTATAAGTTGTTTTTATTGTTTGCGGGGACTTTGCAATACATTGTTGGCATTTGAGACGAGTCACGATTAAAGTTGCCGCCTTGTTATTGGAATTCAGATACTTTGAATGTTTCGATTTTAATTATACTATCTGAGACTGAGGGCTTCGGCAGAATAAAGGTTTACTGTTCTTTCTAATGCTCGGTACGTTCGTAAATTTGCGTTTAAGTGAACGTCTAAATATTTCTCAATATAACAAGTTTTAATTACAGTTGTTTTATTGTTGTTTTTGTGGATACTTACCTCAAGACAGTCAAGGCAGTTCGCCGTAATGTTGAGCTTAAATAAAGTAAAGCACCCATTCGTAACACACATTTAATATTAAGGTTCATTGTGTAATTACATCGTCTGTTACTCAGTCGTCGCGTTGTGTTCGAATCACGGTACGTTTCACAAGGATAACGTAATATAACCTGAATATTAACAGTACTGGTGTCGAATAAATAGATGCCTTTAGGTTTCGTCCTTCAAAGCAGGATATCACACAATAGTGTCAGGTACCTGACACCTTGTTAGAGAGGTCGCCCCTTTTGAATCTTGCCTTCATTGTGTTGAGATGGGTCGTCTGGATTCTGTTTCAAACATGTCTCATTCAATGTCTGACAAATGGAACACCTACTTAATTGAAATTACCTATATCATTTACGTGCTCAACGCAAATTCGTATCGGGTTCAATAGGTTTCAAAAAGGGACGAAATTTTTGCGGAATTCCGTTACCTTGAAATGGTGGAAGGATCGCCCCACTCAGCCTGCGTTCGGTCCAGAAATATATTCTCCCGATGTCGTGTGTAGAGTCGCGTGTATGTGGGGAAGCTGTCTAAAACATGCCAGTCTCCAGTCTATAATTCACGCTCGGACGAGCCCGACCGGCGCGAGCGGCTTCAATCGCTCAATGTCAATTGGACCAACCCCGCCCGCGATCTTGCGCTCTCAATGGCACCTCGACAAAGAAATGTACGCCATTTTTCTTCGAGAAATGCAATTAGAACGGATGCATTTCTCTTTCGTTGCTTGTGTTGTGCAACAACGGACAACGTTCTTGGATTTTTAATTTAAGCTGGTATTTTCTTGGTTTTATGTAACTTGACATCAACAATTGTTCGAAAAACAAAAATAAAACGAACGGTGGATCTCTAGCCAATTTTACACTTGGTTATTTATTGCTGTTGGAAGCGGATTGATTCTGTTTGAAGCATCCGCCGGTAACTTTTTTCAACTGCTTTCATGTTTCAATGACTAGATCCTACTATACGTACTATGAAAGAGATTATCAAAGTTTCTGGAACTTTACTGATGATCAAAGAGTTGTTCCTTAACTCAGCCATTAACATCAGTAACAATTAATAACTTGGAGTACAAGCTACAGAATAAGTAAATGTTCGGAAGAGATTGTGCGCGTTAATCACCTCAGTGGTTAGTCTTGGGCAAGCGGTCGCTGCAGAATTTACCAGTTACGCAAATTTAGTGGAACGTTATCATACGATACAGGTAGGTATTTCTTAACGGTCGGTTCTGAAAACCGAAGCCTTAGCTTTGCATTCTCCTGTTTCATGTGCGATAGTGTAAGGCGATATTGTGAGAGTTAATTTGATTGGCGGGCCTTTACATCCAGCGCCGGCCGTAGATAATTTAATAACGACTCCATTTATTTACACTGCGGGAAATATAGTCGGCAACAGAACACGGTAGTTACAATGAGTGTATAAGTTATGCTAGTCATCATTAGATTTCGTTTTAAGAACCGTGTACTCAATAAACAATAGTATTTAATTAATTTATATAGTACCTAAAAATGTACGTTTTTTAAATGTAGGTTACCATCGGGTATCTCTAGAGCTGGTCATGGGTGAATTACGAGTGAAATTAAACTCGGCCCGTAGCTTGCGAAATTCATCCGGCCTTTTGAATAATGCAAACGCTTTATTGGACTGAACGTGAATACCTATGCTGGTCATTCTATACAATGTGTTGTTTTTTATTTAACCGATTTAGTGGAAGCTCGACACAATGCGTTATCTTTTTTATTGTTGCAACACAATTTGTATCAATATCAATACGTTGATACAAAACTGACTCAAATCAAATTCCACCTTTAAAATTGCACGACCCACATACATATATATGTCATAAATTTTCATCGAGTCGATTTTCAGAGAAATGTGTGCGTCAATGAATTATGTAAAAATAAAATTTATTTTTCAATGTCGAATGTGTTCCGGATTACAGCCCATCTGTCAGCGTCGGACCATTAAATCTAAGCGACATGAATATTTCAGGCTTTGTAAACCAATGCACGTTTGTTTGTTATACGTTTTTATTAACACAAGACATTAACGCTAACGGTTGGCTGCACTCGGCTACGCTCCACTGGCATAAATCCATCTGAATTAGCGCAACGACAATGCGAGGACATTACGTTGCGCGCAAGTCCTTGTACTAAATCAAGCACACTATGTGCAGGAATAACAGCTGCAGCCGACTATCATTATAAAAGAGCCTTTGATATAAGCAGTGATGTGTCACCCAAGTTCCTTCTGAGGTTCATAGGGCTATAGTTACTCCGCTACGAACGTGATCGATGAATGATTGCGAATCACCAGTGGAGAAAACGCGATGGACTGTTAAACACAGTATGATTTTCCGTCTCTGAATTTGTATAATTTTATGCAGACTGCCTGGAGAGGCAAACATTCTATTGGAACAGTTTAGAACCATTATTGATTTTGAGAAGGTATGTATAAAAAATTTATAAAACTCATAATCGTGACTTTGCGGCGTGGTTTCAGTTTTCGTATAGCTTTTTTCGTCTACCTAGCGTTTGTGAAGTAAAACAGTAATATCAGGTGCACTTTAGTTGACTGCCTTCACATAAATGGTTTTAAGGCTGTGTCCACACTCAAACATTGCGAAATTTTGTCGCTTGCGATTTTCATATCTACGGAGACCTGAGTAGGATAGTCGAAGCTATTTCGTAGCGGCGATGGCGTGCTTGATTTTGTCAGTTGCACAACTGCATGACTGGTCATGTCCCGGTTTTCGGAAATGTGTCACCACTGACAGCAAAACGAGTTTCCAGTTTTTCGTTCTTGTGTGCTTGTCACTTTTTCTGTATCTGCAATATGATGTATGGCGGATTGCAAATAAATAATACGTTATGTGTGACAACGCAAGCCGTCCGCTTTTTATTCGCAATTCTGTGTTTTTGTCCGTCGGATAACGCTTCGCCATTGTATTTTCAGAGCAGTTGAATGAGCGTCATTTACGTAAACGATTTTTTTATTTATTTATGTGTCATTTGATCATATGGTATTCTACCCTGCAGATTTTGACCGATTCTGTTATCGAGCAGTGTATTGAGAAACAGGATTGCGGGTTATAATCCTATCCACGACAGTTTTGATTCATGATTTAATGCTGGCATTAATATGACCAAAATGCATGAGAGTTGTTTCAGTGGGCTAATCCATAATTATCGGCGTAATGTATTGCGACCGCGCCGCTTATTTGTTTGTTAGCGCGTGACTACGGTAATTACAAATTGTGGTTCTGTTTGATACTGTTTGTCTGTTGATATAGTCCAAAATTTAAGCTCAACATCACGCTGAATACTGCTATTAGTGTAATTAAATAATGTCCCTTACTACTGTAACAATAATTTTATTGGAGATAAGTGTAGCTGCATAATTTGTTAGTATTTAAAAATCTTTATTCTGATTGCAATGTCTAAAAAATGTTCTTCTAAAAATGGCAAGTGATCTCGAAGAAGCTACTAAGTAAGATAAACAATATGAGCAGTCTTCTCCATCGGCTTTGCTTAAAAGTCACAAATTGGTCTTTAACTAACAGGTCTGCTGGGCTAACAGTTTAAAATACGCCACAGGACTGGGTAAACCTAATTTATAATATAGCAGTAAATTATGCAATGAATTCCCGGTTGAAATTTCCTCGTTGCGAGTGAAAATGGTCGGTGGCCCGGGGAGAGATAAAGCTCACCTGAGCGTTAGGCGAGGCCTCTGTTCCAGCGATGTGCTCGCACTCAGTTGCGGCTACGAAGCGAGCTCCCTAATCGAATTGGGTGCAAATTGTATTAGCCATCCTTCAATGGGTAGATCAAACTAGTGAGCGAAGTGGTGCGTGCGCTGCGTGCTACTCTCATATTGCCTGCTATTGAGATATTGTACAGCCTCTCTGACAAACGCGTCTTTACTTATATTGCTTTGTTTATAGCTTCATCTACAATCATTTGATTTCACGTAGTAGTAAGAGTATGTGAATAGATCGGATAGGTATTTGTACTAAATATTATTCTTACAAAATTGTTTCCTTCTTCGTCCCATTTAAAACAACGTCAAGCTAAAGTAATTATCTAATTAAAGATACACCGTTTAATATTTGAAAGCACGTACCTAATAAGCCTTAGCTCTAATTGAAACATCACAGAGCGAGTAAGTAATTCATTTGCCTTTGAAGATACCCTTATTAGAGTTCAAAGTTACCCGTAACCACCATGCACATTGATTGTTATATTATCTACGCTTATTACATGGGCCAAGCATCAGTGGAATCCACATTCCACGAAGGAATTTAGTGGAAGCTTCTTGACTTGCTTTCTTGGGGCACGTTTATACGAGCGCTATTTTCACAAGTCACTTATTGATTTAACAGGTATTTCGGCACAGAAATATTTGACGAAATAATTCCCAAACTACGTGAGTTACAAATACGATTTTTGTCCTCGATACATTAAAAATCGCATAAAAAAGAAATTGTTGCACCGTTTGCGTTTAACTGCATTCCTATTTAATTAGAACTTCCTCGGTACTTACTAAAGACTTTACCAACTGTTTGTGAAGCTTACCTTCGCTGCCCAAGCTTTATCTATCTTAATCTATTTAAGCACAGCAAAGAGTACCTGTTAAACGTCTCGAAGAAAATATATCTCTTCGAGTTAGTCCAAGGTAACACGAAGATTGATAACCTAGTCGAAACGGAAAATGGTGAGATTTGTAAAAAAATTATAGAAGTGGTTATCCTTCATAGATTTCCATCAGGACGGAAACGTCCGTGCTAAAGTATCGTGTACGAAATTGCCTTGAAGGAAGCTCTGAAAAAAAGGGAAAATACGGCGACATCCGCTAGGGCCGACGGTCATTACGTTAATGCGAGACTAAACTTGATTGATGATCCCGCGCTCTACGAAAATCGTTGACCTGCTCTTGGATCACTGTCGGTGTCTCTGCGAACAAGATCTAAAATGTGTTACCCACTCCAATCCATTTCATTATACGTCGATGAGGAAAAACATTACTTATGAAATTACAACACATTTCGAAATATGATTCTCAAACGTAATATTTTAGACTGCTAGCACACGCGCATCTACTGCTAGATTAAGACTCACCAGTCAGTCTTCCGAAATTTAAAACGAAGTAATAAATCTGAGTTTAACAGTTCCACACGTTTAAAATGAAATTAGAACAGAATTTACCAAGAGTAATTACGAATATCACCTTTCAACCCTAGAAGCCGAAGAAGTTTCTATGGCACGTCGCGTCTGACTAATTTAATTTTATAGCTGTAATATAATCTTCCATGTTTTCTTAAGACTTTAATTTTAGTTAGCCGTTGAAGTTTTATATTACGCGGAAGAACATCGTGCTACAGAAAAAAAAACATGGCAACACAACATGGAGTCAAGCTTTATTTCTCCCTTTGTTTTCCATGTTCCAAAACCGATTTGCCATTCGATCCCGCAACGAGGGAAGTATGCCACAGGCAAAACTAGCTGAACTGAACGAACAACTTCTTTTATTGAGATCGCGTGCGAATGCTCAATTGGCAAGCGATAAAAAACAAACGCGAGTCCTCGGCTCACGCAGTGCGAACTACAGAACGACAAATTTCTGTCAACGCTACATGATATTATAGAAGAAATATTAGTACATTGTAAACAGTAATTTGATGTACGATGTGAATGCGGCCCGGGGCTCGGTGCAGTGTACCAGCTGCTGTTCTAATTAGTTCATGATGCACATAGAGCAGTAATGGACTGGCCGTGTACTAAGCAATGGACATCGCCTTCCTGGACTAAATTTAGGTCCCACCTGCCTGTTAACGTATAATACAGAGCCATTGTTGAACGGTTGACTTGACCTATTAGTGCTCCGGGATTGAACGGGATTATTATCAGTTGAGACGCTTTGGTGAGACCCCTAGATTAGGTAAGTCATTGTTTTGGTCCTCAATTACTTAGCCTCTGTGCTCATTGATGGAGTAATCACGAGGGTAATGTCAACTATAGCTGATAAACAGATTAGTGGAGACCATACCTAGCATTTAGTTAATGGTATATGAAAATAACTCTAAGGCATGAATATCAAAACGGGAGGATCTATTAAAAAAGAATTAGTTCGATATATAAAGACAATGTATGCTTGTTAACTACTTTCGCCAGTTATGATTACTTCTTAAACTGGTGTAGTTACAATTAAAATAGTTGCAACAAATTACCTTTCATTATATTTTAAACCTTTGGAGCCATTTCTCTACGGTTAGGAATGCCGTTTGAAAGTGAAAGGATGAGGCATTGGGACTCAGTTGAATTTGAAATACATTTGAAATCGACCTTACGTAATTTGACAGTGACATGTTGGCTAACTGACAAGCAGCTAGTTAAAGAAATCAAGTTACATTTTCTTCAACATTTTTATATTTACTTTTAGTAGATTATTTTAGCCGTAACATTGCGTTTCATATTGAGTTATTGACAGAGAAATATAGTATTTTAGTTAGGGATCGTTTCTGTAAACATATGAATACAACATTGTACTGAGTTGCAAACTGTTGGAAATGAAAAACTCTTAATGCTGACAAATAAATTAATGGCACATAAGCCGCAGTCGATTTATACAGAACCCATAACAGTTACCGGCAACAATTCGCACCACTTCACCCCTAGCCGTGAATCACCTCATTTTTTTCAATTCGCCCATTCGTTTTACTTGATCTGGCTAAAGCAATTTTATCTGTCGAACCCTGGGACCACATTTTTCAAACCACACCAATGATTCACTTACGTTCGTCCCCTTTACTATTTACTGTCTCAGAGAAGTGGCAAAAGACTTTACAGACTTTATTATGCATGGGTAAACTCCAATAAATATAGTCCCTTATAACTTTGTTTTATTCTGTCCGTCAAAAGAACTTTTTAAAAAAATTATTAAGTTTTTTCCGTTTTGCGGAAAAGAATCCTCAAAAGATATTCTAGTTATTGATGTTCTAAAAATTTTCACAAATTCTTATCATGGATTTTGTCCTTCATAAAAAAACTTTGCATTTGAAATAGACTTTGTCCCCGTCTTTATTTTGTTTGCTTTTGAATCTAATTGAATTTGAATAGGGTTTTTTCTAGAACTGGAATTTTTCTCACCCTTTTCAAAATGTAAAAATCTCTTAGTAATTCTCAAGTTGTTTAGTGAGGTTTTTTTGCGGTTATTCCCAAACGGGTAAGTTTTAACTATAAAATCATATAGATTTTATCATCCACATAATATTCAAATAGTCCCTAATTGTAATAAATTTTCCACTTCATAGGAAGTTTCTAAGAAAATGGATATGTGTGAATAACATCGTACTTTATTTACTTTGTACGTTTGTTTTAGAAGCTTTGAAGCGAGACGTTTGCGGCAATTACTAATCCAGATCCCGGCACACTCCATTACTTGAATCCAGTCATGGAAGCTTTATAAATTGACCGACGTTGGGTTACTTAGGACTTGGAGCCTTGAAGACTTTCAGATGACTGGCTCCTGTACTCTATATTTTACGTCGGTATATCAGATTAATATGAAATCTTATAGATGTAGTTCTGTCGGTTACGAAATTAGATATTGAAATCCATTGATATTGAGGGTAACATACCTGCAGTATCGAATTAAAGAAATATATTAATTGAAACTTATACATTTTAAATGTTAGCATTTCGGTAGTAGTGATCATTTGCAAAACTTTATTTCGTGGACGATTTTCACTAAGAATTCCAGTAAGAAGATATTTTAATTTGTTTGCGTTCCAAATATACATACATAAGTAAATATCAAATCAACGCAAATGTAAAAAGAAAGATTCAGCATCACACAGTGACGGAGGGAGACAAAACAAAAATAAGTCCTCACATGAAACCGCTAATGATGTTTTTGTAGAAAAAGAAATATTTCAGACTTAATGAAAGATGGTTTGAAAAATGTTGAATATATTCAGGAGTTAGTTAACAGTTGAAAAATACGTAATGTTTATTCAAGAATTATAAATGTTCGAGCAAACCTTCGATGGCAAGCTCACAAAGAGCTGTAATCATAAATTCAGGGAGGGTAATGTGCTCTATTGAGTACAAATAGTGACAATAACAGTTTAACAGCAAACACAATCTTGTGCCAAAGCCTGGATAGTAAGAAAGGCGGCTGCCCCGCAGCGCTCGTTACGGTAATGCGCGACTAAACTTGATGGATACAGTCGTACCGTTGGCGCTTACAGCGACGCCTGTTACTTTTATCTTAACTAAAAAGCTTAAGACAAACGAGACGCGGTTGTTCACCTCGGGAGAAGTGATCGAGATAGAGGATCTCTAAGCCGCAGGGATAAACTTACGACTTGTCAATAGAATGGGGTTTAGGGAAAGTCTATATTTTTGTATTTTAAAGTTAATAGTAGGTGAACTACTCGTAAATGACAAAAAAATTCCCAGAACACTTGAAACGCACTAACGATCGGCAACGCATAAAATGGTTTTATGTAAATGGCCCTCGTGCAAAATTCAATTTGTGTGAATCAATCCACTTTGTAGACACAAATTCAACTTTAGGGTGTTTGGGTGGTGTGGCGTATGCACATACATATTTTAAATGAAGGGACCGACATATAACACGGACGCTTCGTCCGGACTTTCTTTTAGTCAAATGAGGCATAATAAAATAATGGTACGAAAAAAGGTTCCTCGAAAAAGTTATGAAAGGGAGATCCAAAAGTTTTAGTAGCGTCCGCCCTTTTACATTTTATACATTCTACTCGGTACTGCCCTTGTGTTATTATTTATGTTACATTTTCGTCTGACCACAGCCTCTCGACTGCGGTGCTGTTTTTAATTAATGCTACCCATTCCACGTACCTTCCTTGTGTTACAGCAATTATTTTCCCAACCTCATTAAGAAGTTTAATGTCGAGAAGAAAAATATTCTCGCTGATGTTTCCACCTTCATGTTTTTCTTTCGTTCCGACGTCCGCTCCTTTTCCTTTGTGCTATTGTGATACAGTCTAGTCGATTTCCGACGCTTTTTTGTTTATTCGATCCCTACGATCGTTGTTTTCTTCGATTGCTGCTTTTACGTACCGATTACAAAGTGATTGATACGATCGGACGATTTCCTTTGCGAAGTTTTTTTAAACTTTATCCTTAGGAGAATGCGTTTGTCATCGTTTATTTTTTTCGGAACATAATTTTGAACACTTATCTGCTCAATAAAATTCAGCGTATGAAACATGCGATGGCTCGTATCGGGATCGTTAGTGGAACGGTTAGGTCGTTTCGTTATTTACCATCGGTCGTCCATCATATTTAATCGCGTCGCGTCGGTTCGTTTTTGCTCTTCGTGTGTTTGTTTCGTTCGGCGCAAACTGCGACACGTGTCAGTGTGACGTTTTGTTTCTGTTGACGTGCCTATGATGGATCGCGCTCAGGGATTTTCTAGATTACATTACAACAGCTCGTTAATAAAACCTATTTATTTGAAATTGATATTTGTCTTGAGCTTCTTTCGTTTTCACAGTGATTGATCCATAGAGGCATTTAGCACAACTGTCACTAAAAAGCGCCATTAATTAAACTTGACGTTATTTTATCTGACGAGACTTTGATGTTTTATGTTCGTGTTACAAGTTATTAACTGAAGCCAGGCATCAAGTAAACATCGTTGTTGTGTTCCTTAATGCCTTAATGTTGTCTGTTGAAAATTACTTCCACTCCGCGATGCGCCCGAAAGGAAATGGTCATTGCTTATACCGAATAAGGAAGCAAGATCATGTCTGTTAGATCCTAATGCCTACGGATTTCGTGATCCCGCCAGCTAACGGGAGTCTTTAAAGTAATCACCTCAGACATTTGGAGACATGTTCTGCTTAATTTGGACAAGTTCTAATATGTTCAGTCATTACAACCTTTCATAGTTATAGCTTTAATGTTAATACATTTGGGACTGAATGTGAAACGACAATCATTGAGGTCAGGTGTTTAATGAAGGGATTTTGAATAACCTACCTTAATTATGTTTGTTCATAGTCATTTCAAGATGAGTGCTTTAGATGAAGTGGGAGTTTCTCGTATGTGTTTTTGAGTACCTTATATGTAATTCGAAATTTCAAATACAATTCACTTTTGAAAAGTCAACCATCAAGGACCTCGTATCAAATAAAAAATTGACACCAGTTTCAAAATCAATTTATCATTAGCTACATTATCAATAATAGAACGAATAGTCCTTAATACTCTACAGAACTATTACTTGGTCGTCTATTGTAGATTTACTTACTTCGTAATCAATTTTCCGTATAATCGATTACTCTTACCAAATAGTTGTCTAGTCATGCGAGACTACAATAATCCTTCATTGAATTTGAGTTAACCTTGCTGTCACTGAATAAGTAATCGTAATGATGGAGTACTTTGAGTTGTTCAAATTAATAACAGCTAGTCACGAAAAAGGCAACATTTTCATTACAGCTAAGGACTTCCTCAAGCAATAGTATTACGGTGGGATCAATAATATTGGCTGCGTCTCAGGGCTGTTACGTAATAGAAATTTCTACTTACATTTATTTTCGAACAGGTTTCCCAGCGGCACACTTGCCGTGTCGAACTTAAAAGGGTCTATCAGAAATAATATCTTTTTAAGATTTTTGCTGAAATGCTTTCAATTGACGACGTTATTCAGCGTATTGATTAAAAATTGAAGATTGGTTTTTCAATGATATACTTAAATGCTTTTAAACATCAATTATCTAACTTTATTAACTGTCTATCACTGAGCATAATTAAATTTCTTGCTTAGGAAAAAGCGGCAGATCACAAATTTTTGTTTTCAAAAGAAAAATATAAAGATCTAAGGGATGGGTAACACTTTCGACAGCTCAAGTTTTTCATACAACGGCACACACAAATAGCAATCTATTAACTAATTTTATTATAAAAGAAACTTATACCGCCATCTCATTCTCCGGCCTAACAAAATACTTGCTATTTTCTTTTGACAACCCTGACCATGAATCTGAGTCGTTGTACTTGTCACGTTTTCAATTAGTATGTTCAGAGATGCTTGGCTTATGGCCCTTGAGCGTCCCTGCCACTTGAGTACCTATTCATCCATTCGACTGTGGAGATAATTCTGACTATTCGCACTCTGAATGACGGGAGCAACGAATACATCTTTTTTATATATTCTCAACATTTTTCCTAATATATTTTCCTTGAAATGTTTGATTGTGTTAAGATGACATTTCAATTCTCATTTCTGCTGTCCGATTTAGAAAACGGATCTGTCTAATCTTAATCAGTTCTTGAAATGTGTTCTATTGATGTTTTAAGACAACATAATATTTGCGAGTCTGGAAACTTCGACATTGTTAAGAATCATTATTATCCTTGTAATTGTTTTTGTTTAACTTTATACATTTCTTAGTTTTCTTAAAGGGCAATAGTTCAATGATGAAGAAATTGTTATTGTAACTAAAAACTCGGTAAAAGAAAGAGAAACATAAAGCATGTTTCTCTTTCTTTTACCGAGTTTTTCTTGCGTATCAATTCGTTGTATACCTCGTTCCTGTGAAAACGTAAATGGTCTATAAGCAATAGCTGCATTCGAGTATATTAAAAATCCGATCAGAATCGGTTCAGTGGATCTCGCGTTATAAGCGAAACGGGGCGAACGTTGAATTTTATGAAACACTACCAATGCCCGCGACCGTGATTAAATCCCCTTCGTACCGTGCTATTTAGGTTGAAGTTGAACGAACTTTAATAACCAGGCTACGTATAGAGAAATATGAGAAAAAATCTTATTATGCTACGTACAATTTTGTCACTGAGGTAATGTCGTGAATTCGTTATATGATAATAATTTTTAATAATATGGTTGTTGTTTTAACTGTCAGGGAAACTGTTACTGTTTTGTTTGTCTTTATCTTAAACAGTTTCTGACTATTATAGCATGTAACAATTATTCTAATGCGTACTCTGCACATGTCACCTTGGGAGTTTTTGACACTAAGAAATAAGAATTGGTGTTTAGCATTAAGCTCAAAGCCACTAACCCTGTATTTTTTATACAGAATAAATGAGTTTAATAAATAGAGATATCTCGTTAAAAGGAATTGGGTTAACAAAGAGGCCATTCATAACGTAACAAATTACTGGTAAACTAACTGGCGAGAACATCGCACAATTAACTTACCTTTTAATTATGCGTCCTTTCCGACATTACACCTCTACGGCACCCAAGTTATTCATTTGCATACGGGTATGCCATCAGTTGGGGGTCAACGCGACGACGTGTACAATTAGTGCGGTTGGTTACGATATGTATGTAGGATTAAGCGGCCCAAAGGCCCGATCTCCCAATCCGGAACATGTGCGTTTATTAACTGAGTCTTGTTACTAATTAGGGTCTAGGCGACCTTTGAATGTGTGCACAAGGGCACAGACTCTCTAAGTAAATAGTACCCACACGAATAAATATTCTTTCAATGGCTAATAGAAAATAAAAGTGTAAGTGGACGAGGCTATGATTAATAGAGCGAAGTTAACTGTTTCAAGGTCGGGAAAAAACCTTCTAAAGTTATAACTCTCTCGTAAAAAAGAAATAAAGTAAAAATAAACCCTTTTATTACTGGCCCATGGTTGTTATATAATATTCTTTATTATATAGTTCCCACATGATGAAGCGTCCATTCCATCCTTCAATACAAAGAGTACTTCGCTCGCAGTCTTTAGTAGTTTTGAAGTGCATTCTCTGCACCGTCACTTTACTATTGTAGAGATATACGTCTTTTGTGGGCCCTTTCTTAGCTTTATGACTGCTCTGGATTTTATGCGGGTTTTTGTTGCTTAACTGTGTAAGTTCTTGAAATGGGGTAGTTTCGTCTCTGATATAAGCTGCTATAAGTTAGTTGTGTACATCAACCATCTCCAAACAATGACACTTTAGGTAGTACATTGTGTATGTAATATGTATTACAACTTTTTTGTATTACAACTTCAGTAGACATATTAAATTATTGCATGGAATTGCGCGACAAAGGCAACCGTAGTATAGATAGGGCGCCCTCCAGCAGAGGAAAGTCAGGGTGGCTGTCAGTGGTTGGATGAGAAGAGCTGATCATCAAGCTTAGTGGCGTGCAATTTGGGAGGCCTATGTCCAGCAGTGGACGTAATCAGGCTGATGATGATTTCGCGACAAACGACGCGGTAAACTTCGCACAATGCTGCTCGTGACTATGAGCCCCTAGCTTGAAACTAGCCGTGTAAACTCGCTAAACTATGTACGAGTAAGCCATTCAATATAATTATTTCTTACTATGTATTTTTTATCGTGCCGATAGAAAGTATAGATTCTTGAAATTTTCGAAGAAAAAAGTGTTGGAATCATAATTGATGGCTATTTTATAGCGGTCATAACTCATTTTCGTTTAACACGTATTCCATAAAAAACTTTTAATGAATTCATTAGCAATCTCCATATACGGTTACGTCACTATAGTAAAACATAAACATTATTATGTATACTAATGCAAATCAACCCGTTATGGTAGAAAGTATTCTATATTATTACCATAATGATTATCATTCCATATTGCATAACACGTTTAGCATAGAAATTATTAATTCGCAGATATTATTATCTAATGAATGGAATGCATTGATTTGATTTTGTGTTTTGAACTGTTGTTAGGTTTTTGTTATCTATTATTTATTTTCTGGTAACACGTTCTAACATGAAATGTATTGTTTAGTATCTTACATTACAAAGTTTTATAAGTATATTATTGTAACTAAAATGCTGACCAGTTTGGGATAAAAATTATATAATATATTTATTTTGAACAGTTTTAATATAATCATGTCAATGTTCTATATTTACCTCCAAGATTTGTTGAGATGAGTGCCTACAACTTTTTGTAAATGTCTCAAAATTCAGCCAAATCAATATTCATCAAAATATAGTTAAGGTCAATAAAATTAAGTTAGCACGAAAATTAGAAGACCAAAGTTTATACTCACTACAGACTTTAATGAAACCTTGGCAATAAACAATATGAATGAACAAATCAATAAATTATTATTAATGATTCTATTTATGGAAAGTTGTGTACAAAGGTTATCGATAAATTACGTTTATTTACGAGGTTTTCTTAAACTATCAATTAATTATGATTGATATTTACAAACACATATTTGGATTTGCATGTGTATTGAAAATAATAAAAATAGAAAGTACATGGAACTAGTAATTGTACTCATACTAGGGATAAAAATGTTTTTTAATATAGATTCATTATTTTTCATTGTTTTATTGCAGTATAATTAAGATTATAATTTTTTTTTATGTGATAGTACGACAAATGAGAACTCTAGTTACCTGTTGTAAGCATTCGGCGTTGCCCATGGATACCTGCAATAACGGAGGAGTGCATTGCCGGCCTTTTGTGGATTAGGGTTTTGGACATATAGGGATAGAAGAGGAATTGAGGGAATCATTGGGTCTCCGGTAACCTCATTCATACGGCGAAACACAGCGCTGTTGTTGACTTAAGCCGGTTTTCTGTGAGGCCTTGGTATCAGTGGATGGTTTTTAGTGCGGAATAGAACATTTAGGAATTTGTATCGGAACGGTATAAACATTATTAAGACTCTGCTGTCCCTATGTGTGACCGTCTGACTGTCACAAGGCTGTATGTCATGCATCGTGGTATCTAGACAGTACCTACATAGATAAATTTTACTCATACTGTTGCCGTTACATGCTATAAGATTTCTTTTTTAAATGCTAAACTTTATTTTGGTATGTTTCAGTTTGGTATATGATAAAATAACGAAATTTAAACGCATTTAAAATTAAATTTGTGAAATAGAGGTTCGAAATATTTTTTATAGAAATATCAAAATAAATATTGAATTCGATTTTGTTTACACTGCGTGTTTAAAATACCTACGTAATGCAATTAGTATTGTAGAACGGGCCTAACGCAATTGCTTGTTTCAATGTCATCATAACTGAACGGCCTTTGTAAACGAGAACGCAACGAAAAGCGAAAAAAATATTGCCTTAATTGGTAGCTGTATACACTTCAGTTTGTAATTTTTTTTATTGGATATTCGTTTTTATAGTAAAAACAATAAAGTTGAATATTGAACAAAAATGGAGTAGGCTGACTTGTTGGTCGATGTACAAAAAAATTAAGGTGGAAAATATGTGTTTTCTTTTTAATTCACTTACGTCCGAAATCAATTACTGATCGTAATCCAAAATCTTTAGATAACTCTAGAGATCTCAATTTTTTAATCGACTTTATTTAGCTCACAGTTTTTGGATTGGAAATGTATTCGTTAAGGCCCGCCTCTTACAGTGTTTTTTTTTGTCACCGCGACATTCTGATGAGATTAGCTATGGTGACTAATATTTGCAACATGACTGACAGCCGACCTGCATATTTCTATGAGAATCTGCAAAGTACTTAATTATTTTTTGTTTATTTGTTATATGACTGAGAGTCGACCTGTATATCTCTATGGGAATCTGCTTAATAGTTTTTCCGTTTTCTGTTTATTTAATATTGAAATCTACTACATTTTACTCTCACAAACAGTTTCATTGAGCGCATCGTTAGTGACAAAATGTCGCAATCAACGACCGGCCTTAGCTAGCTATCGTTGTTGCTATATTCAGATAAATATTATCGATTTATGTAATTTAATTTCACTTTTACTACGACTCACTAATTACTTAAGATTGAAAGGATAACCAGTTTGTAGGTTTCGCTCTAATTAACAACTTCTTGCCATTTGACGACCTGACTCAATACTGTTTGAAGGTGTCTCTTAACGTAAAAGTATCAAAAATCAACGTCATTATCATCACCATCACTGTTAAGCTCAATGCGCCCACTGCTGATCAAAAGCCTCTTCTTACACGGAGAAGGCATTGGACAAGCGCGGTGATGAATGTTCATTGGCAATTTCAAACTAATAATTAGAATGTGTAAGTCCAGATTGTTTCACGATACTTACCAATGTTTTCCTTCATTTGTCGTCTAATTAAGTGAAAAGGTTAAATTAAACGGGAAAGGCACATTAGCTTGTTTAGAATATTCATTAGGAGGCACGGCCTAAACTTCTGGTTCACCACGACACAGAAAAGAGGTTAGGTGGTGGTTTACCATGGTAATTTTAAAAAATTACATACAATTTCAAATAGTCATTTTGTAAAAGCCAAGACAGAATTGCACGTAATCTAATTAATATGAGAATACGTTTGTTATTCAAACAATTCCAAGTAGCTATAAGATCGGAAATAGCTTTGAGATCATGGCCGTCGAGAGACGCTTCAAGTGCTCGTCTCCGCTTCGGAGATGCTAAACTATGTTACAAAGCATTTTAATATAATTACGATTAAGATAAGGATACTTGAAACATATACTTGTATTCTATTAATGAATATTAAATTATATGGAATGTAGATGATTGATTGTAAGCATATTATTGGGCGTGTATTTAAAACCTCTGAATGTGCTTGCTTGCTTGCTTGCTTATTCCAGGTTTTTTTTATGTAATAAGGCGGCAAACGAGCAGACGGATTAGCTGATGGTAAGCAATCAATGCCGCCCATGGACACCCGCAACGGAGGAGTTACCAGTGCGTAGGATTAGGGATTTGGAGATTTAGGGATTGGGGAAGGGTCCGGGAAGGGGAAGGATTGGGCCTCCGGTAACCTCACTCACACGGCGAAACACAACGCTGTGGTTGTTTCACGCCGGTTTTCAGCATTTAGCATGGCTCTCCCACACTTATACTAGGATAGAGTTACACTTATGCAGGACCCCCAAAGTCCAGCAGTGTATTGTCGTTGTGAGAAAATCTGGACTTATAATATCTAATTATAACTTCCAAATTTCTAATCCGCTTTGAACAAGCGTGGAGATTAATGCTTAAACCTTCCATAAGACAAGGATACTTACAGGTTAATGGTGGGATGCAATGACGATAGTGATTATATAGTGGCTATGGTGTGACTTATCAGGGGCTATTGAGGTTTAGTCTACATATAAGTTTTTTGAGAAACCATTTAGCTAACTCGGTCTTTTATGGTTTATCAGCCATATCTCATGTTCAAAGTTGGTCTTATATCTCCTTAGCTTTAGATACGAATATCAAACAAGTAAACGGTCGAACACGATACAAACTATCTGCTATACAAATATTTGATCCAAGCAAGGTTTATCTTGGTTTGCCCCGTGGTGGTAATTTGGAAATGGAATTTCTGAAGAAAAATCCTGTAAGTAATTTGGCCTTGGTTATTTGAAATGCCAGTCAACCAGTCGATTTTTTCTTTATTGCCAGAATATTTTAGCAGTAATTCACATTAAATAGCCGTTTTTTATATTCTGAAATAAAGATGGCGTTATGTCACGTAGACGTTAGCGTTTACTAATGATGTCGTGACGGAATTCAAAGACGGTTTTGGTTTTACGTCCTCATGCGAAATATTTGGCTTCCTCGAACGTCGAGACTTCGTAGAAATCGAATACGCTAGTATGTTCCAAATGACAGGGAATCGTTCGTCTGGATGTAGGTATTCGCTTCGTAATGTTTAAGGCTAATTTTAAATTCCTCACACGTTTCAGTCGTGTGTGAGTCTGAATAAAACTTTCTTTTTATTTTAATTCATTATTTAAAATCTTTTGTGCCTGGTCTATTACGAATTTGTAATCAATTTAATATCATTATAATTATTAAAATATGGTTGGTTTTGGCAAAATCATGTCTCAGAGATTTTCCCTCCGCAAAAACAGATGAACCAATTAAGAAGGAAAAGGAATTGACTGCGTTTATGTTTAGCTGATTAAATGCCTTCATAAAATGTATTTTATTCATCCTTCTCGCTGTGCAACCTGTCAGGCCTTCCACAAACCCTTTCAACTATTGCAACAATAACTCCGTGTTTTCTTTCACTAACAGATGTTCTTCTATTTCAGGTAAGCATCGCAGTCGTTAGTGCGACGTTTCGTTTCTTAGAAGCGGAATCATTATCCAGAGTAAGTTTTCTCTTACAAACAAACCTATTGATGTCAAAGCTGCTCTACAAATCCCTCGTTACTTGAACGAAATACATCCTTCAATATTTTTTTCCTCAAGTAAATCTGTTCAATTACATTGCATTACTCTCAAAATTACTTCGTCGAATAAGCCTACGTCTTGCGGAAAGGAAACCCGTTACATTTATTTTATACTTGTGTGGAGTAAGTCAATATTTCCCCTAATCTTATTTTTCTATCTCCCTTTTATTTTGTGTTGTTTTTCAAGCAATTCTTTCCTAATGTCTGCGGTCATTAAAGGTTTCTATCGGTAGTTCGCGTCGAATCCCTGTAAATCCTTGTGTAGTGATCACGCTCACGCTAAGACGAAAAAGTGCGTCCTGAAATAGCGTTGAATTATCTGATAGCAAAAAGCGCGGACGACGGCATTAGTTCGCGGCTACACAGTGAGCGACTAACGTAGCGGACCGGATTTTAGGTGTTCGATCTCAATTGATCTTCCCCTTATTGTTTACGAGTGTTCACAGTTATTAAGAACCATAACTACCTTCGGTCATGACTACATATACGACTTTAACTAAGAAATACATGAATCACAGAGCTCATTACGATTTACGCTGTTTGTAAGTCGTGCTAATAATGTTGTAAAATCATTAAAAGCAACACCCTGTTGGTATTACGTGTTAAGTAGTAATTTAACAAAAGTGTTGCACTCAAATCACGCTCAATTTACACACCCTGCCGCAACTAAATTGGATTAGAGGCAGCGGAAGCAATTTCACACATAACATACTGACATTACTTAGGTTAGAAACGCTGACTCGGTGGCTTCGTTTACATAAACCGCTGTGTACGGAGACAAAGCGGCATTCGCTTTGGGCGTCCCATTACTGTAATGCGGAGCTAAAACTTGACTGATTACTGGTCTGCCTGGATGAATTTTTCCACTGTCACACCACTGCGACGGTTTAGATGGACATTAGCAGTATTACAGGGATTTTCTCATCTGTGTAATCGAAATCCTTGGTTAAACGAGCGCGTCGCAGCTGTTATCTTGTTCATCCATCATTACAGAGCGTTTGCTATATAATTAGAAAAATTCAACATTTTTTGGGCCATGCTATGTATTTATTTACCATTGCTTTTCTCAAAAGAAAATTATATCATGAACGTGATGAGGGTCGAAGGATGTTTGTACAATATTTAAGTAGAAGCTTGTTGACATTCCAATTAGAAGTATTTCCAAGAAATTTATATCTGTATTTTGAGAATTATGTAATTTTTAGAGAGTAACAATGGCACTATCCCTTAAAATTTCCATATTCAAATGTGAAACATCAAGTTAATTTAGTGTAGGATCTTAAATTACCTTTGAAATTAGATATATTTCGCTGTCACTGCGGATGTAATTTACATTTATTATTAGCCTTGTTGAATATTCATTATTAACATTTGTACGCATTACTCCTGGTATTCGGGTCGTGCACGCGAAAAATGCTTTATGGCCATCGTTAACTCGATACTATCTGCGTTCAATGTTAATGCATTTATTTATGTGTAACTATTCCTATACTAGGTAATTAGAATATTCATATTTAATACTGTGAACCGTGCCTGCAGCTATTTAGTAGCACTACAGTACATATACCATGTCACGGATGGTCATGACTTAGATATTCAAACAGCGTGTTTGTCTATAAATAACTTTATTTGTTGTGCCTAAATAAATATTTAATTTCTCAGACTCTTGTCCTTGTTCTACAAACCCAGAATGATGACAGTCCAAGCACTCGTTACTCGACATTGTAATTTAGTTATCTTGGTATCTGAGTCCATTTTCTTGTCCTAATTACTAGCGGAAGCTAAGGATTTTAATAGGGACCGACGTCTTACCGTACCTTTTGAAACATGACAAGAGGATTTGTCAGCTTTACCAGGTATATTCCTTTAATTTCTGGTCGTTTGTATTACACACTCATTAACAAATTAAGGTTAGGAAGGGTCACTGTTAAAGAGGGATGTTTACTTAAGAACTATTAGTGTATATGTAATAAAAATATCTATAAGAGAAGGTGGTAGGATTTAATGTACTTACTGTAATAAAATAACATTTTTTTGTGTATCATAATCATAAATATTTAACTTTATACATATAGGTGCAGAGTGGACTCTTGACTAGGGTTGTACGATGTAGACTAGTACGTCAAAAAGTAATAAATAAATAAAAAACCCACATTAATCATCGCTATCGAACATGGAATGTAAACACACGAACACTAATTGCCGGCATTACAATTAAAATCTATCCTATATTTACCCCCAATTAAAACTCGCGCCAGAATTATTGCCAACTATTGTTTTCAATGCTATTAACGTTGGTATATCCTGGTCGTGTCTGATGCAGGCACGACAGGGTGCAATTATAATTAAAATAGCTTGTTCAACGACAACAGCGTACTCGGTACTATCGAGTTCGCGTCTCATTGTTTGTTGTAATGCACCATGCCATTATAACAACCGTCGATAGTTCGACAGAGGATCCCAACTTGCTTTATTGTCAGGCTCCTTTTGGTGCTTCCTATTCAACCTGGAACATAATAGCTTGACGTAGCTATCGTTACTAATAATAGTTTCATATTAATCTAACTACTACACAGATTGTATAGCAAAACAAATTGACTAGTCCATTTTAATCCTCTAAACCAATAAAATTTTATTCAAATCAGAAAACGATTGAAACATGAATATTTGTTAGAATAACAAGGATATTGCATAAATCAAACACGGTTTTCCATAAACCATTCACTGTTGCCGAGCAAAACTTAAGTCAATCTGTAGGTTCTGCGATGCAATTGCGTGCCCATACATATTCAAGTGTTCATACATCACGAGTGGTTGCCGCGGGATTGTGAGCCCCGTAATAACATGCAACTCGTGAGACGGTCGTGTATTCCCGTTTATTCAGATACCCCTGTTATCAGGACAGCTTTGTCTCCTTTGAAGCTTAGACTTTGCTGATTTGCTTTCAGCTGCAGACCTTCGCTTTGTTGTCTTTTAAAACATGCACTGACTTTGAGAGATTATTGTAGATAAGTTTAAGTAAACATTGTTTATGTATCTATGTAAATGTGTCTTAATAACCATAGGTATACAATGATGTCAACCTGCCTTGAAAAATCATGGTGGTTGATCTCCATGCCTGCTCCATATAACAAGAGACCTTTACTAAGCTGTGGCATATTCCTCGGCCGATGCAAATGTATACTCATACGGCACATATACAGTGCTGAACTTAAAGCAATTTGTATACTTACATTTTCATACAGAGTGTTCAAAAACTACATATATACAGTTTCGAAATGTGAACTACGAAAATGTGTATAAATGAAATTTACAGAAATTCAATTTCTGTGTCCCAAATTGAACTTTTTATTACAATTCCCGACTGTATCTGCAGTGTTTTTATTTATATTCAAGCTCATGCAATTTGAGATACTTGCATTACGTTAAACAATACCGAACGTGGAACGTGAAATTTTGCAACTCCATTATCCATAGAAATGGAACTTTTTGGCTCGTTTTTTTGCTAAAAAGTCATTCATCTTTTTGCTGAAAGATTCCCGAGAATATGCCTTACATCTTCATTACAGATGTGTGTAAGTATTTCTAGGAAATGTAAAAACCGAATATTTTTTTGTTTGAATGAAAATCTGGTATACGCTGAATATTCACCATAACATCGTATGGAAAAAATACTTTAAACAAAATTATAATGATGGAGTTAAAATTAGGTTGATAGGTACACGACCAACATAAATGGGTCATCTACACATGTTACTACTTACTTACTAACTAGAAAATATATGAATATCGCGGCTTTCCTCGCCTTGTTTTCTTTACTCGACAGATGACGGACGTACACATAACGTAAACAGTCTCTGTGTTTGCACTTACAATGACCTGACTCAGTCACTCACGCTTTACGACTGCATTTTTGTTCATACTACGAATTTATTTCTTTTGTCTTCTATGAACGAACATTCAATTTTATGCATACTTACTAGATGGGCGGTAGTGAGCAATTATGTCCTACTAGCTGCCGCTCGCGGCTTCGCCCGCGTGGTATGTTGATGAAAAGTAGCCTATGTCCTATTCCGAAGTGTATATCCTATGCCTGTGGCTAGATTTCATTCCGATCCGTCCAATCGTTTTGGCGTAATTGTGTAAAAAACATCCAAACATCGTAACTTTCGCATTTATAATACTTATTAGTAATATTTGTCCAATTAACGATGATGCTTAAGGTTGATATTAACGGTTCTATACCTATGTAAATATTCAATAGACTCTCTAACTTCGTGGCGTGGCGTAAAAACACCGCCTATCCGCCCATCATTTGTGATATAATATATATTTTAGTAAGTTATACTCATTTAAACCAAAAGAAAATGTAAGCAAATACAATAATAAATTATTAACGTGTCCATCAGTCGGTTACATAATGAACCTGGTTATTAAATAACCAGTTCATATATCATATATAATTGTTTCAAACTATAGATTCTTACAGAATTTTATAAATGAATTGAAGTTGTGTGGATAATTTCACATGCTTAAGTAATGAAAACTTACCTACCTTGAATTTTATATTTGGCCTTGAACGCAACTGCAATGGTGTTTCAAATAATATGTGAGTTGAAAAAAATATTGGTCAAGAACACAACAATTTTTTTTCGTTTCATTCTTTCAATTTATGAATTTCTCTTTTATGTTCTAAATTTGGTTTTTTAATCCGTCCAAAATAGTTAATAACGTTTACAGGTACTTTTAGTTTGTTAAGACAATTGAAACTACTATAATTGTGTGAGTAACTTGGATACATACCGTTTGTAAGAAAGGTTCCCGTTAGTTATTGCACATTCCTCCAAAATTGGTATATTTTGATGGCCTGTTGCCCTATTATAAATGTATGCCTTAATGGTGACCATCTCATCAATGGTAATTTGCCTGAGATATGAATAGGGGTCTGTAGTTTTTCCCCCAAAAAGTTGATGTTTGTTCTGAAAAGGCAGCCTGCGAAACTCACTTCAAAAACCTATTCAACTTACAACCATTTTTCCTGTTGAAAATTGATACATAACGCCTACTGTTCCAAGAAAATATATTGCTCAATATTATTTGATATCCAACAGTTGAACTAATTTTAATATGAATAACGCACCTACCGCACACATTACCAAAGGATCAGGTAAAAGCCGAAATTTAAATATTATAATGAAATTAAATATTCTATTTTTAATGTTACCGTCATAGGTTGACGACCACTATATGAGTATGATGTGTGGTCGCCATTACAAATACTGACCTCAGCGTATAAATCCATTTAGTTGATTAATTGTACACTATTCATTATGTATCATTGTGGCCATGAGAGATAGAATCGAAGAGTAGTACGTACGGTTAGATTAATAGTCTTAATGAGTGGAGGTGGCAAGGACACTTCATTCGTATAACATTAATTATCTTTCAAGTGTTATTTGCTTTGTTTATACCTCCTTTTTCCTGGACTGATTTTGCGGATTCTGAAGATGTTATTTTATGTGTATTTTTTTTTTGAGGGAAATAAAACATTGAATTACTTCTGTCGCTTCAGTTGAGGCATGAGGGAGTGTCAGAATTTTACTGAGTAAAAACCACCCTTGTTCCTTCTGCTGGTCCAAGCCGCGTTGCATTACTGCCCGCGACCCCGGCTGAATGTATGTAGTACTTGAAGCTACATTCCTGTATAAGTACAGTAGTAATGTTAGTAGAACAACAGATATTAAGTAATATTAAGTTTTTCTTTCAAACGTAACTGTCAATTCTATTCCTATTTTTTTAATTCTTCTATAATAAAAACCAACTATTGGTACCGTAAAAATGCCGTTTATACGGTTGTTTTTAAAAATCTATGCATTTCATCGTCGCTCGTGTCATCCGATCCCATGTACGTCCAGTGTAAAAACAAATAGTTGTGACACACCCACTACCCAGCATCCAATATCAATCTATGTAATCTGATGTGAAGTGACACTGGGATTTGACGAGTTGCCGAATTAATCCAATACGTACAACTGTCGGTATGATATTCCCTTTATTTCGGTGCCAATGAACTGAAGCCAGCTTCATATTAATGGAATTAGCGAATAGACTGTTTGACCGTCCGATAATTAGATGCGAATGAAGGACAAATGGAATTTCAATGTACCTAAATAGCTTCAATCCAAATTGTAATCGCTAATTTCCTTTGGAAATACTATATATCCCCTGGTATATTAAATAATTGTCTAGTATTTCGAGACTGGTGCTGTATTTCAAAATGGAAAACTTGATAACACTTCGTTGGGTTCAGAGATAGAATTAACTATGCTAGTGTTGAATCAGTAGACGAGGGTGTAATCGGTATACCTATAGGAGCTTGTATTTCCAGAATGAAAAAGGTTTACGATATAGTATTATATAGGACGATAAAATTGATATGGAAATAGCACGTAGTAGGTAGCTTCACACGTTCATCTCGACGTTGCTCGTACGTTCCGAGGCAATCCGATCCGGTGTCGGTTGCCGTGGATTCTAATCTCGGCCGCTTGTATTGAAGCTGTATTACTATCATGTGCATATTGAACAACGTCGGGTTTCCAACGGATATATCGGAGGACCCTCTCCGAACACCGATTGTCCGTAACTTGTACTACCTCACATGATGTTTTTAGCTTATTGGATAGGATATCTTGTGATATAAGAAGGTTCGTGCTCAATTTGTGTGGACTTAAGACTTATTTTAGGACCCGATGTAAAAATCTACCTTTATTTATAAAAGTGTCGGCATCAAACCCTTTTGTTTGGTCCAGGTGTGTAATATTTTTGATAAAATTACACTTATAATAAGGATTGAACTTATTGCTAAAGAAAGTATAATCATATTTAAGATTTAGGTTTGTTATGGAGAAACCAATACCAAAATACTCAGATAGACCTAAAGGACCTATAATTTCGAGAGGAAAGTTCTATAAATATCTTAAGAATGTTAATATACTAAACGACAATACCAATATCACTTAGTATAGGTAATTGAGCTCGCAAAATAATTCATTGTAGCGTACGGATATACACGGGGTGCGAGTATGTGGTACAGGCGTCACGATTCGTTAACGCGTCGCATCACGTCCTTAATTCACCCACGTTTCAATCAAGTTATGGTTATGTAACACGACACGTACTTATTTTAAATGTAGGTACGTCGACGTGTTACTTCGCTTTTCGTTTGAATTCGGCTAATAAAGCCATCCGTGTCTATAGAAGTTTTCATGGATTTGCGATGTGTTAAAATGTACTTTTTTACTGTATGAATATAGTTTTATCTTGTTTCTCTTATAGTTACTAATTTATAATTAATTCCTAATTGCCTTGGGGTAGCGGGTCAATCGCAATATTGTACCGTGGCCTGGCTTAGAGCAGGAGAACGATCGGGGTGGTTTTTTAGTTAGTGAAAATCTGACAATTCCTCTCGTTCAGGGTCCAAAAGAAGTCATTTGATGACTAACCCTACTCAAAGGAAAACGGGCACTGCCGTAGCTAGAATGCAGGTAGAAATCATAAAAATAAATCGCTGCAGAAACCAGTCCTATATTTTGCTCAAAGTATGTCTGGATACTCGGAGTATTCTTTATCGAGACTACCACTACCATGTTATGTCTGCTTTAATGTCTACAGACAACGACACCAGAGAAAATAACAAATAGTCCTTCGCTGGTTCTTTTATAAAGGAATATGATCGTGTTTAAATCTAATTTAAATCCAAATACGTTAGTTAAATTTTACCATATGAATAGATTACTCATGATCCACGAATATAGTCTTAATTAATAGCTATTTTAAAACGGCACCATGAATCAGTGTGCGGTATAAATCACGTACGATTGAGACAAGCGGCTCCAATCTGTTCTAAGAGTAATTCAGTGCGTGCTTGTTTGAAACGACATCGAAACCAATTACTCGACACTTGTTATGTTAATTAGTTCTCGTTAATATACAGCTTGAGTATGGATGACGCTGTTAATTTAATATGGTTGTTGTAAGCCATACGTTAACACCTAGGGCTGACACGAATGATGAAGCTCTAAAAATAACCGAATACCCAATACATGCTGTTCCTAGAGAAGGTAATGGTTATATCATGTAGGTACAGTATGTTCAATGTACAAAATACCATTTTACCTGTTGTTTTTCGAAAGCGAAAACAAAGGCACACATGTAACACAACCATTACTATTCTAACACTAAAATAAATGTGGCGACGGGTAATAAAAGTTTGGAATTGAAAATTTCATAAAGTTTTTGACCCTGATTTGGGTTCGAAATAAGAGCTTTTCAGGTATTAGGGTATGATAAGGCGTATGGGAGTGACAGACTATCTGACTAAATATCAATTCGTTCTTTTCACCTGCTTCCAGCCAGGGCCACATCTTGCATCCGTAATACCGGCCAGGTATTAGGCTAAGAAAAGGTTTTTGTTTAAACTTATAACTTCTACAATATCAAAAATGAAATCTACCTAGAAGTCAATCGCTCTTAAAAACATTTCAATTTCCCACGGGATGCTAAGTTTCTTGAATAATTAATAGCTACAAAATTTGAAGTCAACTTTTGATTCGTGAATTTTCTTTCATTTAAATCTGTTCTAATGCCTAAGCTCTGAATTTGATAGTGGTTTAGACAACGTTTGAACATTAGTGTAGTTCTGTAAGCCTAATATAACAATCGCCGAGGTAGAAGTAATTACATGTTCATTAATGTGACTGGGACGACACGCCACATCGCGTGTCAACCGACAAGGCACATCCGAATTGTACTTGTTACTAAATAATTATATACTTAGTTCGATTTCATATGATAAATGAGGTTCTAAAATTGACGCTTGCTCATAGCACTTCTAAGAATGGCTGACTACAAGAATATTCTCCCCTTTTACGCTTGCGCTACTTTTCACTAATTGGTTAACCTTCGAACTCCTACGCTATACTTTTCTCAGAATTATGTTTCAAAATAAGTTGTACATATCATGGATAGTATTATAAACAGATCGACAAGCTTATTAGGTATGCTCAGTGAAAGTGCCAATTCTGAACATTGGATTTTATTTACAATTGTTTAAAAATCGGTGTACATACATACATGTTAAACTATGCCTAGCGAATTGCAATTAACAAGTTTTCTGCTATACGAATTAACACCTGTTGTATAGTCGATTCTTGTGACTCAATCTGTGTAACTTCACAATTACTGCACGCCGTAATCAATTTTAGAAATGATCATGTTTCTCATATTTCACGGTCCTCGTAAAATATTATGTTCATTTCATTGTTTAGATGAAATTCTTAGATGTCAGATAAAAAGACTGAAGCAAATGCAATATCGAGCGCTCCATGTACACCGATGCTCAGTCTAGTAAAACAGCGAACCTTTGATGCGGAACTGGAATGGATATCGCTTATAAATATGCACTTATATCCGAACGAGCCTTAAGCGAACATTGCGAACTATTGTTTACGTGGCTTGCTCGCCCGTGACGTCCCGAATGAGAATTGACGGCGCGCGTGTGACGTAAGCAAATGACGTTGTATTTCGTTCGGCGTGTTTGGTCGGACGTAATTACGTTTGTTTTCCAATAAGCTGCACACTGATACGTTACGATTGGACGGAATTGAAAGTCAAATACATTCTGTATGAAGTAGCGGATACGTGCTGTTGTTAAACATTATACGATTTCTGGAAATAATGCTTATTTCCGCACGTAAATACGCCTTGAGCGAATTGCTCTAGAGATTTGTTTGATTAAGATCCATTATTGACTTGGGTGCTGAATGATCGTTAAAGTCGAATGGACATAAAACAGTTTAGCAGTGATTCGTGAACCGTAAGCCCCTATTCTTTTAAGGCTAAGAACTCACGGAGCGATTTTCGCCCGCGCCCGCTGCGGTTGCGGGCCCGCGGCTTCTGTAGGATTCAAATATTTATATAAAAAATTAAACCATATTTCACGACGCGTTTTACGCCCGCGGTATACGCGGTTGTATGCGGCTCCCGCTGTACCGGCGGGCAACTAGTAGAATCGCGCGGGCCGCGGTTACCCGCAGCCTCGGCGGGTGGCACCCGCGCGCTTTGCGATCGGTTGGCGAGCGACCGCGGGGGCCGGCGGGTCTTCTGTGAAGTTAATATAACGCAACGGCTCGTTTCTGGTGTGTGTCCATGGCGGTCTGGACCTCAACTGATCGTTAACCGCCCGTCTTGCAATCTTGCGATCATCGCCCGCCACGTTTGCGGGCGATGATCGCAACCGCGGCGGCTGTGTAACCGCGCAAATAACCGGTCTCTTGAGTTTGGAAATATAACCGCAGTTCCGCTACCGCGGCGGGCACGGTTCGAAATCGCTCCGTGAGTTCTTAGCCTTACCCATTTTTACCAATTTGTATGCCACATGTGATCCTCTTATTTAATACAAAGGGGCACGTATTATAGATGTAAAAGTTAGAGTACCTTTTTCTCGTGGACCCATATGATTTCGGTCGTAATTGGAACATGCCAAATGTAATAAAATGACCCGAAATAAGCTCATTTTCTTCTTGACCTATCCGTGTTTGTACGGATCTTGGCCGACTGTGGCTGGAGTATCGGGAGGCACGAAATATGCGGCCATGTATGTGCGATTACTGAGTATATATGTGTACCTAATATGTATCTTATGTCTTGTGTCTGATAGTGATTGTATGATTGCATTGTTGGTCTCGGGAAGCTAACACGATTGTGGAGCACGTGATCTGGGGCTTGAAAGTCGAGCAACGTTATTGAACGATTCCGAAATTCCTACTAGAATTTTTAAGCGTGTGTCTGTGTCTAAATATGTACAGTTCTTAGACTGACGTACTCAGAACTGCTGTATTAAAATGTTGTTTATTGTAAACATTTGCAATCATTTAATAATTGCATTTGGTATTGCTGTGTCTAGTCGTCTCAAATCGATTTCGGTTCGCACCATACATAACAGTGATTGGATGCAAACTAATCGAACTGCCACGACGATGCAATTAATTTTTCAGACTGAACGGTGAAATATCGAGAATGTTATCGATACCGTGAAACGTTAACGGTCCTGTTTTCAACTCTAATTGCTTTCACAACACCTTCTAAACCTTAATCTCTGGAGCAAAGATTAATTGCGATTTTCGTACAAAGGAACTAAATCACATAAATAGGAAATCTTATAATTATTTTTCAATTAGTCTGATATGGCACTTTTAAAACACTTTAATTAAGTTAAAGTCAAAACATTTTCTTTTAATTACACCATTTTTGACACTTTTGAACGTTGAAAAAGGTTTAGAAATAAGGTGTATCAGTCTGCCTCTCAGTCCTCTAGTGAAGCTATTTGCTCGTTCCATGGTGCAGATTCCGATGGAGAAGAGCCAGTAAGAAACTCCATGGTTACTCTTTTTCAATCAGTTTAATTCATCATTTCATTACAAGTTGGTTCCACTATTTAGCTAAAAAAACGAAAAGGAAAATAGACTTTGATTTATTGTTGGCTACAATTTTTTGCAAAATTGTTAGATACAAAAAAAAAAACAAAAATATTTATTGGAAAAAAAAAGATAGTTTTTGCAGACTTCTTTTAACCAAATAATGCTGTGTCACATGATCCCGACTGTATGTGCTACTAAGTTTCACTTAAGCGTAATTTTTCAATAACCGACGTTAATTTGATACGCATCTACAATGTTACAGGTTACGCTAAAACAGTTTATATTTAATTATGAAATCTACTTAACATTATGTATTAGAAAAGTAATCATAATGCTTTTAATAACGTAACGTCACGTTAACTTTATTTACACGTGTTAGGTTTTTAGATTACTTAGTGTGCAATTGAATAATGATTTATTATTAGCAATACCGTGGCTTTGCCTCGTCGCATCGGTTGTCGAGAACGCTACTAACAATTACCGGCCCTTGTTGTGGCTTGAAACTAATCGAGCAAGCTTTTCGAATATTAATGAGGGTAAGCTAAAGCGGGGTAAGCACAATGAAGCAGAAGAAGGAACGGGGTTTTTTTTAGCCAGTTAGAGTGACACTCCCTCCCGCCCGTCCCTGGACGGGAGAAGTCATTTGGTGATTTTCCCCTCGCAAGCGTTGTATGTTGCCGCTTCGAGCACGCTGCTTAGGGATAAGAGCCCCGGAGTGACTTAAAACTAGTAAAGCTTTCATAAAGACGTAAAATTTGTAAGTTTGTATGTAGGGGGTAATCTTTGGAAACGCTGATCGGATTTTCAAAATTCTTTCACTAATAGATAGCTACAATGTTCCAGTAGCTAGTAACAAATAAAATAACGAGTATGTTTTTGAGGGGGGAATCACTCACTAGTTCCAGAATCTTACTGACTAAAACCCACTCCGTACCTTCTCTTGCTCTGGATTATTGCACTTGAACCACAACTCCGGCTAACCATCGGCCCTATGTTTTGTGGTCCGTTGCGTCTTTAAGAAAAAACGGATATTAGTTTCATAACTTTGCTTTTGGCACAAGCAGGCAGTAATTAAATAATTATATTGCCAATATAAGTCTCTTGATATCATATTAAATCCTTCCATTGTAGTAATTCATGCGGTTTAGACTCCAGTTCGAACGTAGATATCTGATATTGGATTAGCAGTATCTTGTTCTTGATTGATCTTATTTATTCAGGGCGAATTAGTAAGGTATCTACCCTATACATATGCATACATGGATTATTGAGAAAGTCTGCGACGCCGTGATGGATTTAATAAAAAATTACACTGGTATTTCCTTCATATTATTTCATATTTACTAAATATTTTATTTTTCGAATAAAATATAACCTTTGTTTTTCTTATGAACCATACTCACGTATGTAATGTTGCTTTAGATAAGTTAAAAAATAGGTATTTTTTTCATACCCAAATGATAATTAGGTTTTCTGCATGCAAATATTATATAACTGCATTGTATTCGCCGAACTTGTTTTAATGTTTTCCATTGCAATGCGCTGTTCCACGTCGCATGTTTGTGAATTGTTGCGAACTAAAAGTTTCTGTGTGCATCATTTGTATGGCGTTTTTCGAATGACCCGTTATTTTAATAAATAAACTTGGAGATTTTTTTGTTCATTAGGTTTGAACAATTATTCATCAAACTGATTAGCGTGATTCTTCATAATGCTCATTAGTATTGTTTAGCAATATCTGTACGTAAGTCATTACTGCCGCTAAATTCAATTCTCATCAAAAGAAAGTTATAGTTTCACTTAAGTGTAGTTTAAAAGGTATTTAAATATACAATCTGCTATTTTTTACACAACTCGCAATTTAAAATTCGCACATTTGCAGCATTTAAATACGTTCGAGTTACGCACTGATACCCCATAAAATCTGCACATCGCAACTTTTTCCTTACGCAATGTATTATAAGGTAAATCACGTTTTATACGCACAGTTGTACCTCATATTTACTGACGCATGTAAGCACGACTCTGCTATTTCCCTAAATCGAATATCCAAGTGTGACGCTTGTTTACCTTAGTCCGTACGAAAACGGGATCCTCAACACTTTTACTTGAACATGTAGCACTTTTATTTTTTCTCATACACATTGTAGTTTCCCAGGCAACCTGTGACAATGTACCACAAGATCTCTGTATCGTTTTATTTACGAGCTTACGGTACTTCGTGGCACTGGTAAAGTCAAATGTATGCCAAAGATAAACAAACTTGTGTACCTTTACTGAGGGTTGCCCAAGTTGCTCACAGTTGGTCTAAATATTTAAATACGAATTTCGACCGCCTCGAATCTCTAGGACTATGTTAGGTGAGGTCTTAGGGTTACGTACTGCCCGATAAACGTGAAATATCTAGAACAAATTCTCTTACTTATGAATGTAATGCGCATGTGTTTGGCCTCTTAAGGGCAAAAATAACCCCAAAAAGAAAAAGCAATACTTATATTTCAATATTAGCATATGTATCGACACTTTTCTATATTATATTGCAAAAATGTCTGCCAACGTTTCTGGAGATGATAGTACGTAAAATATATATAAGTATAACGTATATTGTTTATCCTCGGAAAGGGGTATATTTGATATCAATCCTTTATGCTGATTTCAATATTAAAATACTCTCCTTTATGCTGAATATTCCATTGTTGGAATATGTGAAATAGTGCTTTTTATTTGAATGCTTATACAATTGTGTCCTTTTTATATCAATACCTTTCTAGTATCATTACAAGTACTACGATTTCAGAAAATATTTCTTTCCACGTATTTCGATTATTTCTGAGAAAATTGTTTTATTTAAAGTATTCAGAATATTACTTATTTATTGTTATTCTAATATGTAGAGAGTTTATACATGTATAATACTGGTAGTGTAATAATAAATTGGTAATTAATTGAAAACTGGCATAATATAATTTTAACATTAAAACCTAAGTACCTACTCGCTACGTTCAGTTATTTCCCAGTTTGTGTAACGTAATAGTTAGTTCGTTGGAGTTCTATTCATACATTTTTGTTCGCCGCTAATGTTTTCGCACGAGTTTCCATTTCTCGCATATCATCATTATCAAAGTTCAGAAGTTCCTTAACGTTGATGCCCTAGCGGTTAGAAGCCATAATTAAAAGTTGCCGGCTAGTTTCATCTTAAACTTCTCTCATTAAAACTTAGCACCTGAAAGGAACAAACATTCTTCTCATGTACCGTTCACGAAATCCCAAACCACTGAATGAAGTTATTCGGTCTTGCATTCACCTAGAAGAATTAATAAATAAATGTTCATCTTCGTAGCGTCAACATATTTTTCGTAACCTTTCAAAGTTATTACGCAGTAATGACATTTTTTTTCGTATATTAAAGTTAAAATGAAATATTTCCAAACATTGACTACGAAATAGGGACAATCAAAATTTCATATTCAATATGTCTTTTGTGATAGGTAGCTAATAATGGATTTGTACATCAAAATTTTCTCGTAACACGTCTCCATGTGAGACACAACAGAGGAATAATAAATGCCAACATTATTTCGGTATAGGGCGAGGGTGGCACCGCCCCGGGGGTGGTTCCATTCTTCGCATTTTTGCGGCGTCTTTGCTGTCGCGCAAGGAAATACTCACGAATTTTCAGTCTCAGTTTCTGTAAAAAGGTGCGCTTTGTGTTCTGGCACGTTCCGAGCTGTCTGTATTCCGATTCCTCTACAGGTGGCCCGGGCCCTTTTAGCGAGCGCTGATGGAAAAGGCCTCCGACATTGTTCACCAAAAATGTCCTAACGTTTTTCGAAATGTTTGCCGAGATTTGCCTATTTTAAAAGAAAACCTTAATTGGCTGTTCAATTTTGCTTCGAGTGATTGTTTCGTTGTTTTTTTCGGTACACTTTTCTGAATTATGTTGTTATATTTTAAGATTCTTAGAAAATGTTGTATGGATGTAATTAATGTTCTTGAAAAAAAAAATACATGGTTGTTAGCCAAACTATATCTGATTTTCGTGTCATGTCAAATTACTATGCCTTTACGTACGCACTTAATGTACTTGCAGTTCTCGCACCAATGCTTTTGGTTAGTATTTTGAGAATAACGGGTGTATTAGAACTTTGATGTTACATACTTCAATATTTTTAGTGTTTTCCTTCGTAAATATACTAAATAGATGGGCACTAAATTATTATCCAACAATTAAGGGGAAAAAATATTATAGTTCCAATATTGGTTCTCGATTCGTGTCTAACGTTTGTGCCACATCGAAGAGTGATCAGCGCATGAACCATGTTTGTTCAAAGTTCCCCGTTCTATTTTACGCTATATGTTTGGATAAGCTCGGAAACTAGCCCGAACCTCTAGAATTATAGAGGTCACGTTGTTTTTGGCACTACCCGTGAGGATTTATGCCCTGGAGAGACATCAACTGCACTCATAAACAGTGCATGTGCGCGCACTACTGCCTGATTCATAGCTACTCTTGTTTTGAATACAGAGTTTATTGTACGTCTCAGTGACATTGTGTACTATCTCTCGTGTTTGAGATTTGATAACTAAAGTGCTACTATTGTATAGAACGCATTTTTGGTGAGTAATTGAGGACTATTGTCTTCATCTGCGGCGTAGAATGCTTACAAATTCGTTTGTTGCGTACTCGCAAGTGCATTTGTTTATGGAAGTGACTCTTACTTGATAGTTTGGAATTGTGATAGATTATTTATTGACGCAAGTGACTTGATTAATGAATAAATCTCTAAATCCTTAATCCCCAGAAAGTCGGCAACGCGCTCGTAACTCTTCCGTTGTTACGGGTGTCGGTCTGTATCTGTTTGCTCACTTGCCAACCTATCACATAGAAAAAAAAAGGCTACTGTAAGGGCGGTGTCTGGATTGAATGACGCTGACTGAAGGGCTAAACCAAAAGCTAGCTAAGTTTCTTAATAATTTAGTAAGGGAGTCGTACCAGCGACATACAGATTCCAACAAAATGTGCACAGGTTTCCGAACCTTTCCTCAATAACGAAATAATTAACCCCCATTGTTGTATGAAACAGCGAGGCAGAACTCTATCGGGGGTAGTATTCTGGACTCCGAAGTCACTAAGTCACGTAATTGCCCGGAAATGGTACCGCGCCGCTCGAGATTACATTCGATCACGTTCCCGTAAACAGTTTAGCGCTGATTTTTTTATTCCCCGATCTTTGTTCGCCTGATGGATCTAATATCGAACAAATTTTATTGCCATGTTAAACGATTTTCAGATTCAGCTATTCAAGTACATCGTACACAGTAACATAATAAAGTCCAATTTACAGTAACATAATAAATCACGGTACAACCACTGAATTTGGCACTAGTTAACCTGATAACCGACATAGTTATATAAACGACTGTAGATAAACCCTCGCCACATTTCGGACATCTGTCGAGGAAAATATTAATAACTAAGTCAATTTCTAGTGGAGCGGCTATTCGGGTACCGGCTAATAAATTAATCTGGCGTCGGATCAACGTCAATGTTACATTAGGGTCAGTGACAGAGTTCGTAAGGCGCGAGATAAAGCTGTCTAGCAATTAATGAAAAGCTGATTTTGGGGAATGTCTCGCCAGATAACGACTCCTTAGAGGGGACTGTTATTGGATTAAAAGAGATATTCGCAGCTGGCTCTGGTTCCGACTCACTACATTAATTTAATTATAATCAAAAGATCGTTTAATGACCGTGCTCGTTTATCACCAATGTTTTTGTTGTGTGTAGTTTGGTACAAAATAGTGTATTATTACGCACAAACATTACCCCCGGAAGCACATGTATTTTCCGGTCGTAAATATTACCCTTACGCTCACCACACATACTTTTCATTAATCGTGCTTTACTGTTTACATTGCGGAAATAATAGAAAGTGATATTTATATGTTAAGTTCGCGACTCATGTTTCCTACAAATAAATTAAATGTTTAATTACGAAATTCCGTCTGGTACGGTCTTAATTCGCGCTTAATTTCGTCTCGTTTTCAATCTCAACTTTCGTCGAAAGTTTTGCATTGTTCGGAACGCGGTAGTTGGCAACTATAGCGACCGCTAGAACAAAGACTCAAAAGCGCTAAATAAACTCTCGCTTGACGAGTTTTTGTGCTAGTTGCGAGTAGGATTATAACACAGGTATTACTGCCGATGTTGCACGGGGCGGCAACATAAAATCCTTCCCGGGTGTACAAACTTGCCGCGGCCAGTCGTCCTACAAGTTGTTCTTTGACAAGCCAAGTTCCTTTTGTGGGCGCCACAGTAATTAATGTTGGACGACGCTCATTTTGTTCCGAGTTTTCTTATCGCATTTCGTGTATTCGTGTTTTGCTGTTACACGAAACTTTTTTCGCGTATCCCGAATGGCTTCGTTTGTACATTGTCGTAAATAATGACGCACATTGGTTTTGCCTCGGAGTAAATTCGATGCCATCAGATTACGTTTTTTTCTCATTTTCATGAAGTTGGAAAAGTAGTTACTTTCTTATTTATCGGAATAACGACATTGCTTTTGGCATTTGTTGTTAGGTACGATATTGTAAACATACGTTACAATAGGCCTATTATAGGATATAACAGTATTTTATTTGATACTGGAGAAAATGAGGGCTTTGTAAGCTATTTTCGTTTAGATATATATTATTATTATTTATCAGCACAAACACTGTTTCAACTCTTACATAAGCCTGATTAAATTCGCGGATACAAACGGATGGCATTTAAAAAATGTTTAATTAATGTTAATAAGCATATCGACAACAATACCTCGAAGTTTCGCATGTTTAAAATATATTGCAGCAAACAATGCAATTACAGTTCTCAGCCGACTTTTTTCCTAGCGACAATTACAGAGATGTTATCGTGACTTTATTTCAACATGAAAACGAAACAGGCAAGTATCCACAACACGTAATAATTGACTTGTCGCCATATCTTATTGTTGATATTAATACAATCTGTCTATGTAGTAACAATATATTTTTGTGTCACGTAGAAAACATAAATACTAGGTCTCACTTCAAACAACAATTTATTGTAAAATTCTCTCCGCCAGTTGTGCCAGTGCCACCTAACAATGTGTACACATACATCGAAGTCAATCATCTCATACGAACTCGCATGTACATGTTTGATATCAAACATTTTCACCAGAATCGAGTCTAGTTTGCCTTTCGCCAAAGCGAACTGACAGCCTGACTATTGCAACAAAAAGGAAGCGAACAATTCATACCAGTTGCGTACAATGGACGCGACTCGAAACAAAAGCCTAACTGCGAGTCAACGTCCATTGACACTTTTTAATTGAACCGAACCAGTGTTAGTTCTAACATCCCGAGCATCGGATGTGCAAATGGTCCGTAAATCATTCCTCTAGTCAGTCCGTCGAGTCGGCTATCTCGCTCTGTGCCAACTAACGACCCCGCATTCGGAAATTGCAATACTCATATGTCACTATCCGTACTAGAGGAGCGCTTCTATTGATGCGGAATGCATTGCTCTCAGTGAGGCGACCAGCATTCTTCGATCTCCGGCTCCTCCGCCGACACTTTGAGGCACAAATCGACGCGGGGTGTTTCCTTTAATGTTCATGTGTCAAACATAATTGGTCGGATTTAGTCGCCAGTACATACAGAATGTCGCCCCGATGACCGTTTAATATTTCAAATGTAACCCAGATATCCGGTGTCCAGTCAGTTGCTCAAAATGATCACTTTGATGATATGACGACGTGAAACATCTTGGATAGCGGCTAATGAACTAATCACCATTTAATTTATGTGTAATACCGGAATCAGTTGATTAAATGAAACTGGATGTGGTTTAACTCACCTTTTCTATAAATGCTTTTTTATTAATAACTGGTGTTTGTGGTGCAAAAAATATTTGGCGCTTTCGCGTGGAAAAAATAAACTGTCAACCGAACTAAAACGGTTTGAAAAAAATCAAAGATACCGTGTAATAAAATTTGCAAATAATTTAAAAATACTGGTTGTTTTTAAGCAACTAAATAGAAAATTCCCAAAAGAAGCTTAAATACAATTAATGTACAGAAATAAAGGAAACTGGGAAAATTTGTCACGGGTACAAGACTAAATAAATAGGCCCATTGAGGTTAATTTAGGACCCCACTGAATTCTTTTGTGGCCTGTATTAAAAACGGCTCTCATTCTAACAGGAACATTTTCCGTTACCTTTTTTTGAAAATTGTTCCCTCTATTTTGTCACTTGAAATAAAACGGATAAAATTAAAATATTTAAGGTCATAACGTATATTCTTTACATATTACATAAGATTTTTATTAACTTTTATAGATACGTGTGAAGTAAGCACACAGTGTTATTGTATATCAGCGTGTTCCTCTCTTTCATAGAGAGCGAAAAAAATGTAAAAAGATATTAAAATGACACACAGCCTTGAACGTACGTACGGTTCGTATTGAGACGTGACTGACGCAGTTTTCTCTGTCATGTAACCTTTAAGCCTAACAACTATTGGGACATTGTACGTTATCGATTCCGTTGTGTATTAACATATTATGTGGGTATCGCTACCGTTGGCTTCCACTCTATTATTATTCAACAGCCCGTATTAATGTTGCCATCTCCAGACATTTCATTGTTATCAGTATGCATACGTAATGTGACACATGTAGTTGACATAATTACTGATTTTGTCGGCCATCTTGTATTAAATCATAATATATCCGCTGCGTGCGTCAAACTACACTTGATTGTGCCCGTATCTTATGTCAATAATTCAAATCAAGTGTAACCAGTATATGCTTTAAAACAGATACAGATTACACAGCTTTAAGGAATAAAGTAAATATCACTTTCGTCTCCCAAGTAAAACAGTTTATTTAAAAAAGAATTGCCATGGAATTTAAACTAAATAGAAATAAAAAACGAAGCATTCGTTCCCAGTACAATTTATCTATTTTGGAATATATTCTGCTCGGCTCACTTTATTGCGCGTTTTAAAGTTTCAACTAGTCTTCGTACTAGGTTGATTTACATCGTACATTCTATTGTTCTCTTATTATAATGTTGCCCGTCTTTGTTCATCATCTCGTTAAAGTCCAAACGTAACCTTTTTTCTGAACTTTAGTCTCCTCATGCTTAATAAATAAACCTTCTAATATAAACCCTTTGCAGCTTTCTCCCGAATTTCTCAAGCCCGGTCACAGTTTTATGAAAGGGATACCTTACAACATTATTGTTGAATGGTTATGACAGATTCTGATCAGAATTTCACAGTTATTCAATGAGTATGTCCTGATTGAAGGCTTACAAACATAATCGATGAGCCTGAAAATGTTCACGCATTGAAAACCATCGTGGCAAACTTTCCAAAGCCGCCATTTTCATCAACTAATGCATTCGGTGTCAGTGATATACTACTTATTTATTTGTATTACTCAATACAGCGCATTGAGCACAAACGTTCCTAGTTATACCGAAATTTTCAGTGCGAAAATTCATTTAACTCTAACACGAATTTTCGCACAGTATGAACTGTATAACCGGGAGCCGCAATTAAAAGTTTGCTTAGAGAATATACGCCAACATTTTGATTTAAAGTTAGAGGTTTCGCTCGACACCCATACCGTGGCGAGCTCGCTTTTTACATGCCACTTCAGACATTTTGTAGCACATCCCTTATGTATCGAGTGTTCGTTGGGAAAGTTTCTGTTGAAAATATAAATATTAATTATTGTTTAATTTTAAATAAAATATTCAAACCTGTTTTGTAACAAGTATGTACTAGTTGAATGAACAGTACAACAGTTTGATTGAGGAACCTTATTTTAGAATAGTTTCTTTTGCTCCCAACCAGTACAATTTCCTGAAAACGTTGTATCCATGTCTCAATACAGCTCAATGGACTAAGTTATTAGTAGCTAAGAGTAGTAATGACTGTTTAGTTTAAGTGCGGTTTGCGGTTTTCCCCACTTTCCTTAATAGCCAGCTCATTAAGGATCGTGACAAGATTGTCAGCTAAGATTAATGTGGTTGGAAGTCTCACTGTTTCCAAAGAAATATTTTTATCTGTCATTCCTTTTGCTTAGCCAACTTGGCAAAGGTATGCCGAAAAAGCAATGGTTCGTGTAAAACAAAGTCCTGAAAACCTGCAATCACAGCCAAAAAGTAAAGATAAAAAGAAAACTGATCTTTAGTATCACCGTTGAATGATGATGAACACAGCACACTAACAGTATTCCACAAGTGTAATGTATTAACATTAAATCTACACAAACGTAGCGCGAGTTCGAACTTACGTGTGCATTTACATTTCCTTTTGTGCCGAACAATATGAAGTTTTGTTTGTTCGAAAAGTTGGCAGTGGACAGCATCCATTCCATTAGTATGGAACGGAAAGTTTGTGGTTATTTTTAATTAATACCGGGGCTGGAGTTGCGCCGGCGGCGACGACGAGGGAATTCACAGCGAGTAATATCAGAGGTTTAGTAGATTACCAGCTACTAAGTAGTGGAAACCTTGCAGTTGTGCTCTTTATTATGTTAGCGAGCTACTATTTATGATTGGTGTGTTTGTTATTGCCTTTATTATGTCTTTTAGAAGAGAAGCCAAGCTTGACGTCCATGTTGGCACGGGTTTTGTGGTTTTGGAATCCGTTTTACACAAGTTTCAATGCTTGCTGCCAGTTGATTTTTATTATGCGGTCATAGGGAGATATGTCAGATAACAAAACTGCATATTGCACACACTTGACATATTCGATATTTATTTTTGAATGCAATGTACGTTGATATATGATAGACATATCTCAAGTTTGTAGCAATCAAATTACAATATTCATTTACGATGCACATCACAATTAATTTGTCGATCGTGGCCTCTCACGGTGGTAATTGTAGCAGGAATTCTGTCCAATGCTCATTAGCGTTTACAGCTTAATTGGAGCCGTTACAGCGATGCGCACGTTGATGCTCGAATTATTGAAGTTTTCATTGCATCTGAAAGAACGGTACTGCAACAGTATTTCGGTTCATTAGTATTGAAAGAGGATACTGCATACGACTGTAGTTTGTACGCGATATTTTATCAGGCTCATTATGTTCCTGTATGTTGTGCCGAGGTGAACTTTATGAATGCAACTTTGACTTATTCATTTTCCTGAGTGATGTGAATTTCAAGTGCACAGCAGAAATAGTAGGTAGCTGTATTGTTCCGTTCTTCGTGTAAAAAAGTTAGTTGCTGTTACGATCTTTCTCTGTGTCTCAATTGATTAGTCAGCTTCATAAACTTACGGGCATTGGGATCAACCGCAACTCAATCAAATAACATTCAAGTGTCTACACAAATAATCACATTCTCATTCGTAGCTCGATTCCGGAAACTAATTTGGTATGAACGTTACAAGTTGCAAATGTTAATCGAATCTGTTTGCGAGGACGCGAGACGCGATGCGTTTCGCAAGTGAACGCGAGTTGCCTTCACGTCAATTAGTGATCATCGTTGCTTAACATGCGTGCGCTTAGATGGGAACACCGATCTCAAGCACTTGGATCCTCTCCAACATTCCAACTGCTTTGATAATATATTAATCAGAATGCGTCTTCTACGTTAACAAAGGAATTATGGAGGAAATATTGGAACGGTAGCCATGAAATAAAGATGTCAGGTAGGTACGACATATTTTCCTGTACGTGATGCAGTTTCCATTACTGCTAGGAACCTTTTTTACTACCTTCCTGGTTTTGATTAAAATCATACCTTGAAGTAGTAGCGTCAAAACAAAAACTCAAAAAAGATAATAATCTTCCTACTTCAACATTTAGACAAGCGTATTCACAGGATGTACAAAAAGAACGATGTCATAACAAAGCGTTTACAGCACTAGTTTCTTTAGCAACATTTCGGATATTCCTTTGTTAAAATGTATCTTGCTTGTAAAATAGTTTGCAATACAAACTTCGTAGTTCAAAAGTAGGTTCTGTGTGGGTCGGCTGCGATGCGCCGAGCCGCTAATATTGCAAGTGGCGTGGAATGCTCCAACTTCTCTTAATCAGCCGAGGAGATGTCGCCTACAATAGGGAGACGGCGCAGCCTCACTGACAAGGACAAATATACGACAAATTTATCTCAAGCAAAGGTTCAGAGTAACCGGAAGATATTTTTTACACCGGTACTGCAATAAAGGATAATGAAAGAAAAACAAAAGTGGGTGATGAACCCCAGTGTCGGTCGTTAACGATTTGTCTACAGGGCGTTACTTTTTCCAGGTAATTTCCTTTTGTGTTGACATAATTTCTTAATTTGATTGACTGTTTCGATGGGGCAGTGAAAGTGTGACTACAGGAATGTAGCTTTATCAGTCCCTTAACTTTGAATTGAACTGCATTGGGATGCCTCAACTATAGAAGGCTATAGAATTAAGAAACCTAATGTAGGTACTAAAGGGAGTAACTATAGAGTTCTCCAGGGAAACGAGTAGTGAGTAATGTGTATGCTATAATTTAGGCCATATCATGCCGCTACATGTAATCAGATTAAGTTAAGCTGCTTCATATTGTAGTCTCACGTTATACGATCGAGTTGTTCATAAGTTATATCGTCCAAGGCCCCGTGAAGCAATCGCTGTTGGTGAATGTAATTCGATTAATATTGAATACGTGTATTTGCAAAATCGTATTTATTATGGAAATATTATCCTTGATATATGTACGAACTAGTGACAGTATTGAGCGCCATTTTTCTAATTTGTCTGAGTTTTCAACATTTTTCATGACATTATTAGAAATTCTTACGCATATCTTAAAAATCAATATCTTCAATATATTTCATATAAAAAAATTCTTATGACATGCCTCTTGAGACTTCAACAATGATATTGCCTATTATAATGCGTTACGTAAATTAATATAAATTAACTTTTTTATCGTTACTTTTTCAAATAGATCTTGCTCTGAAATGCTCGAACAAATTTCCCGAAATTCAGTTACTTTGTTAAGGGTCGAGTAAATCTTCACCCTCATTCATATATCTTCATATCCCTTTGAAATGCGACTCAAAGAATTCTTAAGTGATTTAAAGTACTCATGACCGTGGTAATCCCTTTTACTTCAGCGACATAACGTGCTCAGTATAATGAACAGCTAAGACACAATATTTCACTTCCTACACACACACGAGCGGAGAGATTCAACAAAGTTGAGTATATTTTAATATCCAGGACTTATCTTAAAATATTAGTGACGCGTTGCGACGCTAGTGTTCATAAAAGCTACATTTGGGATTAACGTAGCGCCAGGCGGAACTTAGCGTAATATGTAATATTGTGCTAGTGTCACAATCCGACCAAGTTTTCACTTGGTATTCAGCTTGTTTTAGTTACAGACAACGACTAACCGATACGGAGTTCGGACTGCAACCAAGGACGTGTGTATTGTAGCTAAGGAAATTATGGGGCAGTAGTTTACTGTGAATTGTTGAGAGTACTGCTTGAAACTGCACGGGTGAAACATAGTGGCTTATTTAAGTGTCCGCCAAAGACATATTGCTACCAACTATACACTTTTATGGCCAAAGTTAAATCTCGAAATCTGCATTCATGTAGAATATTGATATAAGGCTTATTAAAGTTTAGAATATTTTGATCGATACATAGTAAGTAATTGAGATCTGAATTTTTTTGTTAGGATGTGCCCGCCACATGCTTTCAAAATTATGGCACAATAGCCAGGATCTACAGTGGACAACTATACAAACAATGAAACACTGATGTCCGGCGCGTCACAGCGACATGAATAACTGTCTTGGATACCGCAACGAAATAAATCAGAAGATATTATTTGAGGGGAATAAAAACTAAATAGTTGCCACTTCCCTCGCTGAAATTAAAATTGCTATCTATTGTTGTTATTCAATTCGGCAGTGAGTAGGTAAAAGTATTTGTTTTATAAACATTTTTATCAATATCGTCGCTTTGATTAATGTAAACACCTGTTGGTTAGTTAGAAATTTACGTTTTCACGAACAGCTCAAAAGACCAACCGAAATTGAGTTACTGTGGTTATGTACATGTTAAAGCTTTATTGAAATATGGCGTGTTCGTGTTTGTTCTGCCTGTCAATATTACAATGTAACGTACGTTTCCAGCGTACTTGAATGCAGCCGAGGGGTTTATTTTAAACCTAGAAATAAAAGAGTGCCGCCCGTGGATTTACTAGATTTATTTTGCAACGATTTAGCTGGATTCGTACTCGTGCAGTTATATGGATATCGCCATTTTAAACTTCTTTCAACCGTTAACTTAGGCATTTAACTGAAGGTAATTGCTAGCGAAGTGATTTCTGTATTCAATTAATTGAATCAAGGTTCTTCAAAGTCTTCTGGATGTTCCAATTAGTAGTCATAAAATCGCTTAATTGCCGAAAATAAACGTGAATCGATAAAAGATTGTTCATGTCCAAGAATTGCGAGTTAGTTTGATGTCCAAAGACAAATTAAAACGTTACTTTCCTAGTCTATGCCTTTGTAAAATGATTAAGAAAAGGTAACGTGCATAGCAACACAAATAAAATGGAGTCCAACAGAATATTCTTTCTGTTTTTTTTTGTGATTTTATATTAAACGACATCTGCTTACAATCATTGTTACAATACTCATTCATGTATTTGTTTTTTAGGATTCAATCAATACAACCCTAGTAATATAAGGCTTTTATTAGACATTCTAATATTACTGTTGATTTTTTTAATGTTACTGAAAATTTGGTAGACCCAAACTTAACCTTGACATTATAGAAGAAAGTTAATAAAATATGTTTTCAAGTTAAGCAAATTAAACAATACGGCCGCTATCAGAGACAAGTTGTCGTTGACTTTGTGTTAGTTTAGTGGGTCTTAATTGAAATAATATTTCTTTGTCTTCAAGCCAAAGGAGATTGAAGGCGGTACGTGCAGTATTTTCGTTGTTTTTCCTCTTTCGAGCAAATGAGAAATACTTTTCTCTTTGTGACATACGACGCTGACTGTCCGCCGCGGCGGCTAAGTACCGACAAAATAGAAAAAACTCAGTAACACTGCCATGAAAGTTCCTTCACAACATAATATTTACTCTGTTGCCCGTCGCGGCGTTAGCTACGCTAGAGGTGTGATTAAATTCCCGACGTTTGCACTCAGCCACTGTTTTAGGGTACAATTAACTGTGTAACTAATTTGTAGATTGTTATTGCAAGCTAACAGATACGACTTGGCTTATTTGCTTTGCTCGTTTCTTTTTTTCCTGGCGAAAAGGTTGACTTACAAATACTATGTCAATTTTTTTTATGACGTCACTAAAACCTTATCCTTATTAATGTATCCAGCCAGTTCAAAAGTTACTCAAACAACTATTAGGCTTTATAAGACAACTAAAAAATTCACGAGAATGATCTTGTTTTTTCTGTTGTTGAAAATTTAGCTGTCTAGCCTTCCCTTAGCAACGTGTGATTAAAAACTAAGCGAGTATATTTTTCTTTTCTTGAAAGGCGATAATTTTTGAAGCGTTTGTTTCATCTAGGCGCAGAAGTTGCGAAACTAAAAGTTGGTCCGAATCGCAGCCGTGGGCGGTACTTAAAATCGAGTTAACTCATTTTGAGCGGACGTAAATTAAAAACGCTGAACAAAAGTTTCGTTCAAAACGAATTACTTAACGAGCATAAATAGCCGGCTGGCCATTATGTTGATTAACCAGTGAATTAGCTCTGATTGTTTAGGAGTTGGACGATTTTAACGATTTTCAAACATTTTGCTGTGTCATCGTTCATAATGGCCAATAAAATGAGCGTTGGCAAAAGAGTTTTAACTACATTTTCATAAATGCTCTATGCAATATTGTTATGATATATGGAGGTATAATACCTCATGTATAGGTACACAATAAATAATTATGGTATTTCCATGTCTCATTCAGTGTCATTGGCTTCTGTTTTTTACAATGTAGCATAAATATGTAGTTAGAGTTTTTTAAATTATTTATTTAACGTAAGTACAACTACTTTTGAATCAAATTTAATGCTCAGCACTTAGAACAAAATACGACTAAACGATAAACTAACTTAAAGTTATCTTACGAATAGTTCTTTTATAAATAATGGAATAAAAATAGGCATAAACGATTATAATCAATACATTTATTTGCTACTGGTCCTCGTACAAACGATAGAGAATTCGTTCCAAAGGTCTATAGGCAGATTAAGTTGTACAATTTTCAAATAAACTGTTACATTAGAATAATAGAGTTATTTATAATCAGGATCGCGCCTGTTCCAGTCACGTGCGCTTCGTCCGGTGAATATTACGACAAATGGAAGCGGACACCCCGGATAGTTTATTACTGCAGATAACATTAATGTTAAGGATATGACCTACGGCCCGTTTGACCTCTGATGTTATAATTTATGATGTTAACTGCACGGTTTATCGGCTCGCATTATGTTTCGACCCGATTTATGTTGAACTTTGACGGCCCCTAAGTTGGACGGTCGTTCCACTTGATTGACTCAATATTTATGCCTCATTCCATTATTCTCGGTATTGTCTAACTCCTTAATTTGCTTTCAGCCACTTTGATATAGCATTAATAAATAAACAATGAGAATTTATTAACAAGAACCTAAATTCAACAAACAATAGCAGCTACATGTTTTAGAATTCTGTTTCGCTGTAATGCCGCTAGTTCTAGTTAGTTTGCTATAAAATGCTCGTTAAATGCTTTGTCATAAAAGCCATTTTGCATGAAAACCATAATTCTTCCCAGCTTAGGGTACACTTACTGGTTAGCAATATTACTGGGAGCAAATAGTAATTTAATCACCAGTTACAGTGTTGTAACGAAAATACTCAAACGTGGAAATGGTTCAGTTTTCCCAGTGAAGCAATTTTCTACGTCGAGGGTAAATATACTGTAACATTGTGGTTTAAACACGCTTGAAAATGATTCAGGACGCTAAGCATTGTAAATATTAGCTAGACGTGCCGCCCGCAGCTGACCACAGCCGTCACGGTGACAACGACGACGACACGAGGCGACGACGCGCGACGCGACACGCTCGTCAGATTGCATCTCACACCGTCAACGTGACCACACATAAATCGTCCACGTTCCCACACCATTACCTACCATTCCACACACCGAAATTGAATTATACGAAGCCCCGGATTTTATATCTATTAGGAAAACGCTCAACGGTCCCCAGGGCGAGGATTTAGATACCGATAACTTTCTCATTTCCTTCGGGCAGCACCAACCGTTACTTAGATGTATAAAGCTCAATCCCTCGTGACAAAAAAGGCCGTACGGTACAACGCGTGACTTTGAATTAAGCTATCAATCTCTTACCTGACACGCCGCTTACACGTTTATTGCCCCATATTTTTATATCGCTTAAAATAGACACATATATCAGATTTATCCGTCGACGGCCGCTTCCGTTTATCCTCAGGGACCAAATAATCAATTACCCACTGTGATATCGTAAAAGTGTTTATATTGATGATGACCATTTTAGATTTCAAAAGCTCAGTAATGCTTTGCTCTGTATGAGATTTCGTGTAAGACGAATACTGTGTGTGACGTTGATCTATTGAGCTGTTTCGTAAGTAAGGCGAAACTCGCAAGCGTTGTGATTAGCGCAGCGTAGGCGCTCGAGTATCTCATGCTTGTTCACACCGACATCAAACAACCACCTAGAGAGAATAGCTAATAAATAGCGGTTGTGGAAGGCTTAATTAAAATAATTTGGCAAATGCGCTTCACGCTGCAACGAACCTACAGGTAAACTTGATTAAACGTTCGCTTTGGAAACTGTGACAGCAAATATTTTTGTATACACTAAGATACAGGCGACGGTGGCACTGTGAATTTTAATGATGTTTTAAGGCGCGCGGCAGTGCAGCGACGCGCGACGGTGAAGCTCGCGATTTCGTACGTCTAATCCGCGGGAGCTTCAGAACGTGTTTGTGTAAAGTTTTCCATTACATTAGAGTGACCTGGCTGCAGCGCACTGCCTCCGGAACTAGAACAAATGGACGGCAGAGCGCGCTCGGATATCGTAACTGCGACTGTTATTGTAACGGATGTAACTTTGGATAAATGTCAACTGTTCTCGAATTTACTGCGCCACCGGGGCGACTCGCGTTTTATTAGCTCGCTTTGCATACATTACACAAAGTGAGCCGATACATGAGCGGACGTGAATAGCTGCGACAAGAATTCTCCGCTCTCTGCGAAATATATTTTGAGTTGGGACCACTTTTCGTCTATTGCTCTGCAATTTTGCAAATAAAAGCTTTAAAGTCTATTCACTAAATTATATTCAAAGTTTAACGCTAAAGAATGAAAATTGGCTTCAGTGTAGTTCACGCGAGTGAGGTAACAACTTTTCCACTGTCCAATTTGCAAGAAATTCTCCCCATTTCGCGTAACCGAAGTAAAGAAATAGGATTTGTTGAAGATCCCCCTCATTTCTTCTCCATTATTCTGGATTCGACTAACATCATTTTTGAGGCTTTATTAAATGGCTTAGATGAACTTGGAGAAACCTTTTAAGCTGAGCGGCATCGAATATATTGGGGTGTATACTTTCTGAGTTGTGATGTAAAGTAATTCCCGGATTTTTAGCGGCATATCATATCCTTCATATTTGATTTATTGAGAAAATCCTCGTCGGTGCTGAGAATCAAGCTAACTCAATTAAAGTCGTATGTGCGGAGTGGTCTTAGACTGTATTCAAAGGCGGTACGGTTACCTGCGTTCCGTCGGAGCGTCTAATTCGAATTGATCGGTAAGTGCAGACACAGGCGTCCACATTTCGACGTCGCTACGTCAGCATCTTGCTAATGCCTAGTGCTTCTTGTCAGGACTTTGATCGAATTATGCACAGATTGCTGCATGAACAATGAAACACGTGATGTCAATGCTTGAGATTCATACAAAGCTGGTATTTCGATTGGTAGTCGTATTATATACGCTATGAATAACTTTTGTTATCTAACTCTCTATACTGATGAACTAATAAGTAAGTACTAAGATTACTTTATAAAATGAAATTCTCGTATCATAGCAATTAGGATCTTAACTCTAGATTTCGTGTATAATAACAACTATTATCGTGTTGTCTAGAACATTCTAGTAATAACTGGAATTTCCGCCTAATACTAATTACACGGAAATCCTATTAAATAATTCATAACCAATTAAGTTGGTGGCGGAGGACCAAACAATACAGCGTTAAGCTACTACTAACGTTTGCTTTGCATGCTATTGTAGTGTTTCAGGTTATATATCTAAGGATCATGATTACTTAGTAAAATTTGTACCCGGTAATTATTAGTCTGCTCTTTAGAATAATCTTTAATAATGACTGTATAAAAGAATGTTTCATACCATTATTAAAAGGTTCAATACGATGTAGTATTTTCCGGGCAAATCTTCAAATAATATATTTCGAGGAAATTCCGACGGTGTGCTGTAACTGAATTATAATTGTATTTATTTATTTAACTTTAATGTTTCTGAAGGTAATGCTAGGAACTTTTTGATGGTAACAAAAAGAAATTCTGTTAAGGATGTTTATTTAATTAAAATACTTATTTGTAAGCCTACACAACCATCTATTTTCAGAAATTGTTTGACTATAATAATGAGAATACGTCATGCTCAAAATAAGAGTTCATACTACATACAATAATAAACTTTCCTTTTAAAAGTGTACTAGCGACAAAAAGGAAACATTAGCAGTACATTGATATATTAGCATTTTAAATGGTAATTTGTGAATACATTTTTTCCCGTACAAACATTATCTGACAGGTATTTTGTCAGGCAGAGCGCTTATATCGAGACACCCCGAGACAAATTAAAGCGAAGCTCAGACATTACCGTGTAATCGCAGCAATTTACGAAAAGATCACGTAGCCGTTGTATTTTTACACTGGTCGTTTAAAAAAATGGTCACGACCATATATTTTTTTTGTCTACAGTATTTTTTTTTCTACCCCTAGAACGATGTAAGGACTTTTAGGTATTAAGTTTAGTGGAGTCCTTTTTTCTAATGTCAATTTTGTAAATTGTTTCTTTTATGCTTGTAGTTGGATAGTTTTAAATAGTGGAATCTTTTTGTTGCATTTATGTTTTAATAAAATTATAATCTTGTGTTTTTTTTTATGTTATATTTCTTTGGTATATTTATGCGCTTTGCAGTAAATGTTATGTGATATAAACTTATTGGGTGCATGTAGTTAAACGTTAACGTTTAAACATTAAAACGTACAACAAAATATAATACCTTAAATTTTCATGTAATACAGTTGAACAGTAGTATACAGTAGTGCAGTTGTCTTAAGAAAAACTTATCATAGAAAAAAAACCATACACGAATGCAAAAATACACGCCAAATCACGCTAACTAATACGAAAAAAAAAAATACAAATTTAACACAAAACCAAACACATCAGATTGGAGATTTACCAAATAAATTGGAGAATGAATTGTGATTTTTTATCGAACAAATGCGAAACAAAATAGAAGCGTTTAAAAAATTTCAAAGTACTACAAACAATGAGAGCAATATCTATAGACGAACGTTACAGCACATCGCGTATGTTTACGTTTTAAACTCGCTTGTTTGTGCCCATGCTTATTGAATTTTGTTTCGTATTTACTTTTTGTTTTCATGTACTAAGTTTTTTATTGCTGGCTTTACACTATTTACGCATAGGATCGTACTGAAATTATGGCGTGTATTGTGCCAACATTTTTATTTATTGTACATTTTTATACTTTATTCTCACCAATCATTACATAGGGCAACTAAGTGTTACATTTTCAACACAATTTATCGATTAAATACTTTATACATTTATTTACTACGTTTATTCACAAACTTTGTTTATTCACGAAGCAGATTTTACTAATAGATACACCTAAAAAGTCCCGAAACAAACTAAACGAATTCGTAGTCGTTTTGAAAGCTTTTTGTAAATGACATTTGAAAGTTCCAACAAGTTTGATTGGGGTAAATGATTTACTAACCTCAAGGGCTTTGAGACTGACAAATGTCACCGCAAACATTGTTAAACAAAAACACACTTTATAATAATTCAACTGAGTTTAATTAATTAAACTTCAGTATATATTATATACGAGGGTCGAAAAAAATAAACGTTTTAATTTCGGATACTCGAATTTAATAGAGTTTTATTAAAACGAAACGTGATTAAAAATTTTGTTCTCCAATTATACGGCCTGTCAAGAGTCTCAAGAACAGGCAATTAATTTCTTTTCTTTTTTATTCCAATTCATTTGCGAAAATATATATACGAATATTGGGCAAAAGAATTTTGATACCGAGAAGTTTATTATTTTGTAGGATAGGTATTTCAAATTTTATTTTAGGGATTACCTGTGATCTAGGCTCGTTCTTAAAACCTAGTAAGCTTTTTACCTACAGATATGTGAGGCATCTTATTCTCAACGAAATGATGAGTGAGTATCAATGTTCTCCAACTATGTTAAATTAAATATCGACACAAAAACATCTCTGTTTATATACCTTACCTTCTGATAATGACGCTTATTATGACAAGGATGAGTAGACGTCCTCATGTATAGATCTAAATACATCAACCTGCATCAAGCCAATAATTGCATTGATTATATCAAAGGCAAGGACCACATACATAAATGTCATAAGCATCAGTCAATTGCAGGTATGTTATAGGGGGTTGTAAGGACCCTGCAGGCTATAGCCTGAGTATATAGGGGCCCCCTTAAGCCGATACAATGGGGCCCCTCGACCGACGACCCACTCCGCAGTTGTGGTCTATCTCGCGTGATATAACTCCGATCATCGGTTGGTGAGCGATCGATATTCGATTAATAACGACTTGATGGTTACCTTGCTGATGTATGTCTGTATTTGTGCTCGGTGGACATTCGATCAGTGCTTGATAACGCCATTATAACATACATATGACAGTGGTAAACTTGTTACAGCTTGGTTTGCTTTTTAAAGTATAATATACAACTGAAATGATTAAGAAATTGAGGCCATTCTAAAAAATAAGGTTAAAAAGTTCATTTTTTTTTTAAATAAGGTTGAAATGTTTCAATATTTTTTCTAGTCTCCATGGTGTATTGAAAACACTGAATTGCTTTTTCTAACTTTTATTCAAATATTTTTAAATTATAAATTCTAATGCATCATAAATTACTATTTATTTACGTTTTGCATGTCTGTTACTCGTAATTGCAAATGCTTGAATCCGCGATAATTCAACGTTCAATTAAAAATTAAAATAATAATTGCGTCTTTATGCAATACGACTCCTACTCATCTTACACGAAAATTATTATTTCCAGCAACAATACCTTATTTGTATTCATTACTCGTATTATTAATTACTGTCATATTTACATAATTGCCTTGGTTATCATAAATTTATGTGGCATAATGACTTTGCTGAATTATTCAGAACCCACATGAATGACCTTGAACCCGCCTTCTTGTTTATCTCCATTTTCGAAATGGTTTGGACTTAGCCAAAACAATTTAGAAAATGGAGATAGGCAGCACTGTAAAAGTACAATTTTTGAAGTGACTGTCTTTAGTTGAGAACGTTAAGCTGTTAGTTCCTTGTCTAAACAAAGAATTGAAGGTAAAATATATCCTCAGGTTAAATTGTCGTACGAATATTGAATTAAGAGCAAAAGGCCACTTCTGTAATGGAATTGTCATATCAATATCATATTTAATAGGAAATGCACGAAAACATATTTTTGTAAAATAAATTTCGTAGCTTAAGACTAAGTGCCAAAACAAGTTGGAAATAAGCCAGAAGAAGAAAAATGCATAAGGAGCAAATTAAGAATTAATATTTATGTGCTTTATAGTTTTCTTGTCATTACGAATTTTACTTATATTATAAACGCGTTTGTAAGTTTGGATCGCTGGATAAATTTATCTTTTGCTCGAAAAACTACAGAAAATTTGAATTAAATCTGTTACCGAGATAGATTATAGTCTGGTATAACATAAAGGGTACATTTTACTGTGGCATAATGCCACACATCAATGATGGAAACTAGGAGGAACTAATACAAGTTAATTCCCTTATTCGTAAAGGTACTAACATACCACTTAGTTTCTATTTAGACGGCCTTTAGTTGAAGGCTCTGTTCCCCCCTTTTGATTCATTACCATTTGTTATCCTACTGCAGTGAAACAGTCAGTTAAACTATTTTGTTTCCTGTATCACTTTAGTTCATCCGTATAATATGGTTATACTACCACGAGTCTTGCATCTGATGGCCATATCAAAGTCACTGAAGTCGGTCCACAAATGGCGTATAAACATGATTTTCTCCGCCAGCCCATGTCCGGACGAATCTCATGTTTGCCCACAATTGGGTCACGTGGTTCACGATCCACATCACTAGTGCACTAGTGCTGCACCACACATTTATAGTTGACCGAACATATAATTTTTAATGCTCCTCTTTATTGCTGTGTGCTGTCGTTAGTGGTTTATAGAGCCAGTGTTGGTAAACATTAACTGATCGGGGGAGTACCCATAAACGCTATAATTACTATTTTAATTTATACATCGATATTTAGTTCTTGCCTTATTTTAATAGAGAACTCTAGCTTAGATTCATATTTTGCTATTTTGGAAATAATATATAACTTTTGGAAACATAAATAGAAAGCTATTTATTGTTCTACGATATAAATTAACTATAAACAAACCTTTTGTGGGTATCAAAGTTTCTGAGAGCTTCTGAATGTCGTAGACTGAAGTCCGTAGCGTTAACTGGCGTAGAGCTTCGTAGCCGTGGCGTAGCATATTGTGCTACGAAGACCGCTCTCTGAACCACGTGCCTCGGCATAATAAGCCGACTTGATAATGCCTATTGTTTGAAATGAAATGTTTTTTACTTACAACTGTTACTTTTTAAATGTTAACGTCGATTTTAAAATTATTATGTTAATTATTTTATGACCTATTAACCATATAAAAGCATGTATGAAAGCAACGGTTTCAAGACTACTACTGAACGAGTACTATAATGGTAGTTAAAAATGATTTTGGTTTGTAGGTATTATATGGGATTCTGTTTTAATAGTGATCTATTTCTACATATACATGAGACTTGCTATACTAGTAAAAAGTCAGTGCAACGCTTTAAAATAGCATCAATTTTAATAAAATTTACTGAGTAAAGGCGCGTTGAGATGGTGAATCAACATAAATTATTTTTATTATTAATTAAGTATAAATAATAACACTTGTGTTGAAGCGTGCTTGCACTGAAATGACTCTGTATGAACGAGATCGACGTTTATAATTAGCTTTGTTTTATACAGCAAAAGAGCGATAATTTGTAGCTTTTAAATTTCATGTTCACAAAATTAATTAATTTTAGCACTGATGTGAATGAAAATAATATTTTACTTAAATTACCGGCGACATTGACGAACACACCGCCATACAGCATTAAATATTTTCTTTTGAAGATGCACATTGTAAACCCAATTTACGTTACATGTAATTAATAATTTGTATAATAGTACGTTGAAGCATTCGTTTGTTTTAATGCGCAAAAATCGGAAAGTACTGGTTAGAAAATTTAATATAATAAGTAGTTAATTTATCAAGGAACGCAAAAGGCTTTACAAAGCATTACACCACAACCAACAGGTATCAAGCAGTGGGTGAAACTGCGAAGCAGTATCTCTCGCCCAGGGTAAGATACAGTGCCCGACTCTTACTGACCAAAAACCTCCCTTTTCATCTCTTGGTCCAGGCCGAAGCCACAGTACATTATTCAGTGTATTACTGGCTACTCATTAAAACAGTTGTATTCACGAATTATTAATTTTGGAAAGTCTAATGTAGAATTGATGATGTTATTACAAAACAAACAATATTATATTACAATTATCATATTGCAATTATGTATCATAAAAATATTAGAACCTTACTTTCGAGAATACGAGAACTAACTTGCATACATGTACATGTGTTCAATAAAGTACATATACAAACGCGAACAGTTCTCATTCGCTGCAGTGCGCGATGCATTCGATTACGAAAGAGCCGATACAGCTAAACTTTATCGATAATATACAGCGCTTTTACGTACACCCAGCTCGACTGAAGTTTACAATTAACACACCAACTATTGGGTTTAGCTAAACATTTCACAGAATTGCAATGAACTTGTTAAATGTACTGCTTACCAGGTTGCGGAACGTGTTCTTAGGTATATGCTTCACATTGTCGGGCGGTAAGTTAAGGAGAAATTGAAACACTGATTGTCGAGTCAATACTATAACTTTTAATAAGTGTGGGAGAGCTATGCTTCGGCACGAATGGGTCGGCTCGACCGGAGTGATACCACGGCCTCACAGAAAACCGGCGTGAAATAACCACAGCGTTGTGTTTCGCCGTGTGAGTGAGGTTACCGGAGGCCCAATCCTTCCCCTCCCCCAATCCCTCCTAAATCCCTAAATCTCCAAATCCCTAATCCCTAAAAGGTCGGCAACGCACTCGTAACTCCTCCGTTGCGAGTGTCCATGGGCGGCGCTGAATGCTTAGGTACCATCAGGTAATCCGTCTGCTCGTTTGCCGACCTATTAAATAAAAAAAATAAAAGAAGAAACCTATTAAAAATAGTCTGTTTCAACGCGCTAATCTGCGAAACTACTGGTTCAATTTCAATTATTGGTACTATGTCGGATAGTTCATTTATCGAGGAAGGTTTGGTTATTAAATATACAAATGAGAGTAGAGAAGAGTGTAACTCTGGGGAAGTAGTTAGAAAAGAATAGGTATAAGGCCATCATATGAATAATATTTTGAGATCGTAGGCATATGTATGTGCTCCACTGTCTTATTTGAGGATCAAATGATGATGATGACGATGAATGCCATTCATAGATAAGATTCGCTATGTTATTGTGAAAGTTTTTTTAAATGATGAATTTAACCTTTTTGGACAAAAACTTTAAACTACGATGTTGTGGTTAGTAATGCGTAATGATAAGGGTCATTAGTGGCTATGGGTAAGGAAGGTTTCCATTACAATCGTTACTATTTTATATTTCCTGTACGTCTCGAAGTTTATGTATATCAATTTACTTATCAACAAAATACATTTTTCTTTTTTTAATTATTACAATTATTACAGTATTATATTTATTCATCGTTTAAGAATGTAAGCTAGGAATGCATAGTAATTAATCCCACTATCGGTAATAGCGGTCGATGTTAGCCACGTCACCGTTTATTTGCACGGTGCCTGTTTGATTTGGCCCGTGCACTCGAAGGCCCCGTAAATCAAGACCAAATTACCTTGACCTGCCAATATTACCCTCTCAACCCTTTAGTTGTTCTACACCGTCAGCACAAGAAAGGGGTGGGAGGTCGTGTTAGATTGGACGTTATAATGGCACTTGTGTTTCGCAAACGATGTTTTATTCATGCCGCGATGCTCGACTGCTGCGAATAACCGGCTAATTATTGAAGTGTTCGGCGCTAAGATTTAGGCGCCCCGAGGAATCCATGGCGCAGCTTATTATTAATGTGCCGCTTCACTTGTCACGTTAATAAAGCCCCGATATGTAGGCATTTTCATTGCTTGCTCTACAAAATTTATAACCGAATTTATTACGGTAATGTCTTTTACTTATCTGATGTCTCTAATTTTTATTTCGACTCCAAATTCGGTTTTTCGAATACAGGAAAATTTGATCAAGAAAATACGAATGAAATGACATTTTCTGGTTGAGGAAAAACGTGAAACTTAATTCCGTATTCTTTTTTTTATTATTTAACGTTAGAAACCGTGAAAACGTAAACCTTATTACGAAAATTAGTTACGTTAAACCATTTCGTATGAGGCAAATTACTTTGGATATTAAATATCTGTGTTATGGCATTGCAAAAGTGACTTCTTACAGCTGTTAACGTCACTTGATGGTACTTGTCATTACGGCGGATGAGACGGCCAAATGAGTTTTTCGAAAATGAGATGAAAAGGATAATGTTATAGACAACGAGGAGTGACGTAACTAAATAGCAAAAAAAGCATCAATTTAATAAAATGTTTTTGACTATGTACTCTGCTTTTAGAAGACTGATAAATACTGCTCTCCGAAATCCACAAATACCAATATATAATAGTTGTTTTACTTTACGTTCTTAAGGACCCGTAAAACAAAATAAAACAAGTAAGTAATCTGAATAAATACGTCCGCGCTATATTAAGTCGTAAATACCGAGTACACCCGGACCCCGCAATGTACCGATTACGTAGGCTAATGAAATTATCCTCGCTATGGCCGAAATTAATTCGAACGACCTCGAGACCTTTTAAATATTACCCCGAAGGGTGAACGCGTGATGCGATAAAAATACAACTTAACACCCTTCTACTGATGTCGTGTTGATGTAGATTTTGGTATTTTAATACTATTTAAACCGAGCTTTTCAACTTGGATAACTCTTGGACCCCAGTCAATAATTATTTTTGGTGATTGGTGGTATAAGAAAACTTTACTGTCTTTAAAAAGACTGTAGCACTAACTAAGCACAGAAAAAAACACCCAAATCTGAATTCGAAATCTAAGATATAAGACTTTAAAATTACAGATAATTGTATAGATAAAAGTGTATTTAATATTTTTCGAGAAAAAGTCAATAGCTTTTGATTAAAAACATGATTCAGGGATCCTAATATCCTGCTGCAGCATATTGTCATAAACACGATATCTTCAGTAGAACCCATTTTCTCACGAAACCCTCAAAGCATGTCGATACGAAATGAGGATAAAAATATATTGCACATATAATATTATTTCCTTCCAGTGAAAGGTGCATGAAGAAGTACAAGTTTGCTTTGATTGAATTGCTTTTACCTACAAAGTCGTATGAGGTATGCAGGTTACATTTTATATAAAGGTGAAACCACTATATTTTTAGGTTAGATTTCCTTTCAGTCTGCAATTTCTAATCATCATCATCATCATCATCATCATCAGCCCTTTTCAGTCCACTGCTGGACATAGGCCTCTCCTATTGCACGCCACTGGGATCGATCTTCGGCCACCAATTTCTAATATCGAATTCATTTTTACTTTTTAAGCGTGTATTTGAAAATTGCATGAGTCATGTTTTTTTTAAGTCGTAAGTAGTTGTAAAGTTCGTATGTTCCAAAAAGCGTGTATCTCGCGCAGGTCGTGTTTGTTCCATCTTTGCACAATGATGTATGTACCTAGTTGAAAATTGTTAGACCACTTTATGTATACCAAACCCGATCAGTAAAATTGTAGAAAAATAAACATAGTTCTCTATAAAGTAATTATTTTGTAATAATTTACTTACCTGCCTGTTAAAAGTTGTTTGCAATACTATAAATAAAATTAATAAAATTTGATCCAATTGAAACGTTTCACGTCAAAGGTAGCAATTTTCACGATATTCAGACATGGCTGGCGTCAGGCGTGTGTTATGTATAAATGACGAGATGTGTTTCAATGCATGTAGCCTGGTTCCGAATATGTTCCGCAACGTTTCAAAATAAACTCCCAATTACTGTTATTGATATGTTATGATGAATGATTGATTGATTCGTTGACTCTGTTTCATATTTTACATACATATTAAGTTAACGTGTTTGTTTTGATACAGGTTTACTGGTTCCCCGTACACATTGATGGATTGTTTTCATTTGAAAGCGGCTAGAACGATTTCGGGTGTTTAGGAATTAAAAATGTTTACATGTATTTGGATTTTTTTACAATTTATTTTTACCTTCAAATGGGGTTCCATTGTCCATACCGAATTCCACTTGTAGACAGGTCTGGCAGTATGTCTGAATAATCTTGATGTACCTTCACATCTTTGTCGTCATATCAATCAATGTCGTTTAAATTCAAATGAAATATTGTGAAATTATTTAATATTATGATTGTGTAGTGTAGTGGTTACTTTTATTCACGATTATTTAGTTACTAAAATGTTACAAAGACACACTGCAAAACCATATTCTCTAATCATTGTCCCTGGATTTTTTTATGCAACGTTTTTATGTATTTTATAGATATCCATAACAAATGTATCAGCCTGTAGTAAGCGACTTTTACAAACTTTTAAATATAATTGAAGTAAATATTTTAAAGCAAGTAAGTATCTTCTCCAGAGACAGTTTTTAGCCTGCTTCGAAGTCAGAAAGCAAACAAGTTAAATTGTTTTTATTGCACCCTCGGGCACTTGTGGAAATACACGTGAGAAAAAAGCTTTGCTTAGTTGTGAGTGGAATTACTTGTTGCCTTATACGAGTGTTACTAAGTTGCAACGATCTTACAAAGATTACTTTGAGAAAATGTACCTCCTTCGTTTTAACACAGTGCCCTCGTTTTTCCCTATATTATTAAGGGAATAACTGGTTCTCGATTTTATCTTTCCAGTGCTTTTTTTAATTTGTTCACAAAGACAGCTATAAAATAGAAAGACAGGTCGACAAAGGCAAACCGGTGCGGTAGCAGGGGACACAAAGAATTTTACTCAAAGGTTTTGCTTTCACTCGTAACGGACGTCAGATAAATTTTCAAATAAAATTTCATAAATATTTTTGATATATTCACGGTCAGGCTTTTCATACTTTGCCCGCGTGGCTTATCTGGATTATCTCGGGATTTCCCACAGATTTTTTTAACTTGTTCGCGTTTGTGCGTCCGCTTATTGCGTTTTATCTGGCGCGTGATTTGCCGTGGTGCCGCCCGCGCTTCGCCAAATATGTTTATCGCACCCTAAATTCCCCTTTATGTTTATGGAGTTCGTTCGAACGTAAAAAATAATGCTAAATGAAGAGCGGAACCCGCCGCGAGAGTTACTCTTTATTAAAATTTAATATCTCTCAAGCACCTTTTGTGTTCGGAAGCGTGGGTACACATTACAATTACATAGATCCTTTTAATTAAGTTGTTCGACGAGAAAGTCTAATTTAATCTTTTTTTGTTGCAGGTATTACGAGGTGGGATGACACAGTGTTTGATTAGGTCAACACTGAAGACGTTCAGGAAATATTAGTTGGTGTGCTTGATAAAAGTGCGTGGGTATTCCTTATGATAAGAACTTAGCAGTTGGAACGCGAGGTTGTTATTGTGTCGGTGGGTCGCAGATGCGGTTGTGATTGTGTAGTGTAGTGGTTACTGTCATGGTGACGTTATGGCGCGCGCTGGCGCTGCTGGCGGCGCTGCACGCGTGCGTCGCGCTCCCCGAGCCGGTGTATCACGACCAGTTCGCGGTGCACGTGCCCGCCGGCCCGCACCACGTCGATGACATCGCTAGGAGGCATGGCTTCGTCAATCATGGACAGGTAAGTCCACTATTCATTGTACAGACGTTGTCTCACACACACATGAACACCATTTTTGGCATACCCAGATCCAGATTAAAAATATTTTTGATAATAATAAAAAGGTCATTTGGTCTGTAAGTAAATTAACGTGCGTAGTTCCGCAAGCATTACGTTGCTTGGGCAAAAAACGTGATTAATAACAGGTATACATACTTACAGACTCTTATATGTAATTATATAAGACACACATTATGGCAAAGTTTTCGAGCGTATCCAATTAGAACGCAATTACTTTTCTTTATGGTTTGTTTTGTTTTACTGTAACCTACCTACAGCATAAGATTTAGGAGACATGACATTTCTTACGCCACGGCCCGCTAAGGTTACAAAAACCATTAATTATAATTATCTTTGCTTTCGTTAATTAATTATAATTAGACCTTTGTTGTAGTCTAGACGAGTAATATGGTCTCTGGCAACCAAAGAGCCAATTAAGTTAAATTTCTTTGTTATACAAAAAAAGCTAGATTTTATCGAATAAAGGAAAACGTGATCGGATAGACAAAGCTACAGTTACTGTTTATTTTCATTTATTTAGTAATATTAATTATTGTCTCCTTGATATAATAATGAATTTACTGTTTAAATTTTAATAATAAACCTCTTTTTTATAAATCATGTGAAATTATTATCGTAGCTAAATAACACGTTACAATTTTAGAAATATTATTGCAATTTGTTATGTTATAATTCATATTTTTTTTAATACATATTTGCTTACCTACGGCCGTAAAATGTCGCGATGACATTTTGGAGTTTTAAAAGGTGACCAACAGATGGCGTTACTTACTAACTAGTAATGAATCGTATACAGCTCCAAGTTTCGTCGTTTATCTGGGTATCTACAATCTATTCTTTTATTATTTTTAGGTACTTATTTATTTTTTTAGGTATCTACTCATGTAGGGTTTTGAAGTTATCTTACTAAGATATTATTCATAGTTAAAAAAATGAACAGAACCAAGTCAATTTACAATAATCACATCGTAATGTTATTCGTCATATAGACTGCATGCCACACTAGGGTAGCCCTAATTGCGTTTTGCGGTTTTAAGCTTTAAGCCCTAAAATAGAAGAACTAATCTGCAATAATCCAATATCCAGACTCTTTTATTAGTAGAGAATGCCCAACTATACTTGCGTTCTTCGCGTGTCTGTCTGTCGCGGCCATCCAATTAAGTTTTCTCAAGTGATTAATGGTCTCTCTCTATATCTAAGGTTTTATATAATGTTCAACCTTTTTAGTGCGAGTCTTTTTATTATACTCACAATGTCAGACGTCCTGTTCAATTACGCGTAGACGGATTACGTGTCACTTTATTAAGGCGTTGTTTAACTACTTAATTGTTTGATGTATTAATTATTATCTCGTTTGCTATATTGGTTGATGGAAATTTAATTTGGGACGCCACAATGGAGTTTGTAATAGGACACATGGGTACTGACGCAACCTTCGCATTCTTTGGAGTAGGTAACGTTTAACAATTAGGGATAAAGTTTTTGAGATATGTACTCTTAGCTGACTTACCACATCTTGCTCGGTACTGCATCAGCAACTTTGGCTGGCCCTAGCAGGCTCGATCTGTTGGCTCTTTCGCTCGCTCTAGCTCTAGCGCTCCGGGTAAGCGATGAGCCCTAAGGTCGGGTCGACGATCGTCTTTCGATCCCCGACGCCCGGAGTATCGCCTATTGCGGCGACTGGGGCTTGAGAAGGAACATAGCCTCCTCAAGCGATCCGCCTCCTGCTTTGCGAGCATAACTGCTTAAGAGAACGAGGAGACGGCATCCCAGTTCCTCTCGCTCCGCACCAAGTGCTCGACTAAGGCCGGGCGTCGCCGCCGCCGATCACTTCCGCGTACTGCGGTGGCTTGGCAACCGGCTACCACGCAACTTGTCGTGGGTTCGATTTAACTCGAGAATAACCCTTTGTTTGCTTTGGTGTAGTGTGCATACATACAGGAGAAAATCTGTTTGTGCGGCAAAATATTTCTTTATAAAAATGTGTATCCTATATTTCATTCTAATGTCTACTAAATACTTATAACCTTATAAAGCTTTTAGTGTTAAAGAATATTTTAGTTTAATAAACCTGGTACAAGGTAATGTTTTGTTATTAATATTCTAATATTGAGTCGGGTTTTATTTATGGCGTTAGCTCAACGCTTTCCTGTTAATTATGTTTTTTATCTAGCCTTTGTAGATTGTTTATCAGCTCAGTATAAAGCCTCGTATCTACTAAGCAACATTTGACGCTCGACATTATAAAATGTTTTTCTACATGTTGCAAGGCGGTTCGTGGCTCGGAACTTTTGCTTAGCAACGTTGTCTATCAGAGCATAAAAGTCGACATCATGTCGCCAAAGGAACTAGTTTTGCAAGGCACTTGCCTACTTGGCGACATTTAATAACCAACTACATGTTGTACCAAAACAAACGACAATCGAGTTTAATGTGGCACGTCAGCTCACAACGTTGCTCGACGTTGCTCAATGGATACGAAACTTTTTGAGGAAAGAGTTTTCAGAGGACTCTTGCTCTGCATGTTTTAAAATGAATGCCCTGGGCGGGGCGAGAGACAGTGGTCAGATTAATTCTTACTAAAAACCACCCTCTCCTGTTCCTTTTCCGACCCTGGATCGGGCCGCGACACATTATTGTGCTTGCACATGCAACCCGGACTAAACCTCGGCTTTAGTAGGTCCCATCTGTGGTGGTCTATATTAGGGCATTGGTTGGCAAACGAGCAAACGCGTAAGCAATCAGCGCCGCCCCTGGAAACCCGCAACAACAAAGGAGTTACGAGTGCGTTGCCGAACTTTTGGGGATTAGGGATTGGGAAGGTGAAGGTGAAGGATTGGGCCATATAATAGGTTCTGGTTGGGCGACCGGCTATCTTCGTTTGCCGCCCACAGACCTGTGACGAGGCTTAAGGTTATGTTTCAATTAGGCACAAATTATATTTAGGACAGTTCTAAATCTATTTGGTGACAAAGGACCAAATTAAATTAGCCAGGTATTGCGTGATAAATTGTAGATATACGACCGTAATGAAGGCGAATAGAATTCCTCTGGAAAATTTCGGGGAAAATGTAGGTAGATATCACAAGCTATTCTAATTAAATACGATGAATTTGATACGACGGGCGTCGTTTTGTATTTTTTGTGTTTTGTTTTTCAGTGTTGGTTCATTATTATCATTATTTTTATAAGGCACATAAATAACGATGTTATGATAAATCACAAAAAGGAGGGCAATATGGTATACTGATTTTAAACAAGAGTATGAGTTAAAGACATTAAGACTTCAAGTGCTTTTTCTTCTTTAATATCACTGTCATTCTATTGATTACCATGAATTCTTTGGTAATGTTTAAAACTGAATTATAGTTGTCCCTAGCATATTGTTAATGTGTAATTGATTTTCACTTATACACAAGAAATAGGACAAGGGGCGGTCTTTCGAATCATTCATCACTCGTGGTAATATTTTCCTTGGTCACACTGCTGTTACAATTATATTTGTCCTGCTTTGTTTATTTTCCTTTTGAAACATCATTTTATAAATGACTAGCTTTTGTTCGCGACTTCGGTCGCGGGGAATAGTGACTTCCTGCAGATTTTTGGTTTAAACACTACCCTATGTCCTTTCTCGAGTTCCAAACTATGTCTACCAAATTTTACACAAATCGGTTCAGTAGGTAGTAGTTAGGCACAAAGAAAAGACAGACAGACAGAGTAACTTTCGCATTTATAATGTTAGTTTGATTATTATGTCTGTGAGGTTCTACCGTTTTAGGACTACACAATGCTTCCCAACACAGTAAATAATATGCATTAACAGCCTGTAACGACATTATCAAACAATGTTAGCGAGAAAACTCGATGGAACCCAGTTCACGTCGTTATATCCATCAATTAATTTCGACTCGAACACAATTCCGACAATCTGTTAATGATTTATAGCGACAACGGCCTTCAAACTGCCGAGTTTCTAGCTGAAAATTTGACAGTCGACTATTTATTCAGGTGGCTTTTGGAAACTCACATAATTTCACTCCACCAGACCGCCGCGGCTTTAAGTTGAACGTCAGAACGAAAGACTACTCGATGTTTGTCTTAACTTCTTGCTCGTATGAAAAGTAACTCCTACGAGATTTGAAGTGTTCATTCTTGTCTCGTGCAACATGTACAGCTTTGTGTAACTTTTTATGACAGCCGAGCGGTTTACTAACTTTCCCGTATACCCATTTCAATGTCCATACACGTTTCAATCTTTGAGCGTTACACCGCGCGATCGCAACGACCGATCTCAAATGTCATGCGCTGTCCAAAAACTGTTGACGCCAACGTTTTCCCAAATTAGATTTTTATCTCCAATGTGAACCGATGATCGGAACGAATGGAATTGAATTCGAAACCGGGAAACGTATCGCGGAGCAGGTTGAGTGCTCAACTCCGGACTCAGCTGGGAATAACCGGCGACTGTTCCATGAAACACATTGAAACATTTCCTGTCGCATTATCGACTGTTTGACTCATACGAGAAACATGTAAGGAGATGTACGTAGAATATGTCTGGGGAAAACGATATAGGCCATCATAAGGGTTGCGATTTTGAGTGTCATGCATTATTAACTTACCGGATGCCGTTGTGCTCAGCATCCGCTATTTATGATCGCAGTTTTTTTAAGTACAGGTAAAGTTAGTTTGTATAAGCTTAGCATATTTTTTATGTAAAGTAAACGGTTTCTGTAAATTAGATTTTGTAGTTACTTACCCACGTTAAGAAAGGTTAGAACTCCACGCTGTAAACAAAAACTTTCCTAATAAGCTCATCATGTTTTCGCCTGAAACGGCTGTAGGAGACAAGTTTTTGTTGAACCAGTCGTCTGTTTGTACCTCGACTTGTGTATGAAACGTACAATTTATAACCTGACCAAAACACGGTTGGTGAGCTAATTCCCTTAGCTGTAAAGCAAAAAGATTCGCAACTAGATATCTAATTTACTTCAGACACAAAAGCGTTTCTTGTCCCTCTCAACTCGAACAAGTCATTAGCGAAAGAAAAACTCACTAGAAACTTTAATTTGGATCGTAAAAAATGTCCATGATGCGAAAATAATAGTTTTCACTTAGTCGCTTTTTTATTAGCGCCCGCTCTGAAATGTGACGATGAAGTTGCCTTTTTGCGTTGGTGTCGGAGTTGTTAAATTGAATTGCGCCACAGTTTAGTACGCTAAGTGCACTGCATGTCTGTAATGACAAAGACCATCATATTTTTATATTGACGCGGAGCCATCATGTTATTCGACGCGATGTCTTGAGTGCTATTTTTATTGAACATGTTTGGGGACATGTGACATTGCTCTAGTCAACTCGGTCTTTCGGTAAGAACTAAGACTAGTGTTATGGGTGTAAATCTTAGTGAGGCAAGTGTGTGTGCAAACTCCACGCGGTCTGGCGTGCACAAACACTTGAGTGTGCTGTCATTGTCGAGTAAGTGTCGACAAACATTCGCTCTATTCCGCGAGACGTCCTGAACCGGCTGTGTTTGACATGCTCCACCAAATCGACCCACAAGAGCCCTCGACATGTGTGCGACTACATTTACAACACACCACGACGCAGTGCCGTAATGTGTCATCCATCACTAACGTAATTCTTAAGCGACACGTAATTTAGTTACGTAGTTGGAATACTTCGGAGCGTGTGCGCGCACACGTCACAAGTTAAGGAATGATTAAGGAGGTTCTGATCGAATTATTGCAAGACAAGTGTTTTGTTTATGATCAGGAGTATCGTGTAGTTTTGAGTTACAACCGCACTCCTAGCAGTTAATTTATTTTGCTTGTTCAATCAATATGAATGTTTACAGTACTCTAGTATGTTTGATGTAACAAAAAATAATTTAATTTATGCAAACAAAAAGTTTGCTATGATAAATATATATTGTAGTTTTGTCTAAGACTGTTTTATATGCATTAATATTCAAATATTCTAGCAGCAATGCCAAACACTAAAACGAGCCTATAAAAACGAAGGCACTAAATTGTAAAAAGCAGACTTCAATTTTATCGTTTTTATTATAAAAGGCACTTACGCCTGAAGGTTAGATCACACAAGGTACTCCAAAAGCTATTACTGTTTGGTTTAAATTGTAGAAGAAATGTAGTTAAGTTTTCACGTTTCTCTTTTGCCTTATTTTGACATGGGTGTATTTTCGACATTTTATGTATATTGCTAACGCGTAGGCTGTACCTTTCCTTGTGAAGGGCATTTAATAACTTATTGATTTTTAGGGAATACGTTTTAGCCAATTTCAGATGTTTCTCCACAACACCTGTAACTCGCGCCATAACCCAAAACCGCCACTAAACGTCGTGCGTTCGGTTGCTTAACGTTTCGCGTCACGTTCTTACCGTCGATGGCTCTCAGAGGAGGCCCATTCTTCCCATTCGTTTTATAAGTATTCAATAGTGTTCACAGTTTGTACGTATTCGTTGTCGTTCGTGCCTCTATTGGTTGTTTACTCGACGATTCAGACGTGTATACAATGTGGAAGATGTTGTGTTACAATAATATTTATTAGATAGGTTTTCTGTAATTAAATAACTCACTCAATAAGTATTGGAGCTTCATTAGTAGGAACTGGGTGAGTGAAAGTTGTTGTTACTCATCATCATACTCTTTTCTTACTCAAATCCCAGACTAAATAAGAAGTGGAAAAAATCGCGTGAATTAAGTTGAAAAGGCAAACAAAAGAGCCTATTACAAGGGTAGATACTAAAGACAGTAACAAGTTCCTCAGAAGTTGGAACCGATAAACGCTCGGATTAGTGAACGTATGTCAGGAAAGGGTTTGTATTGAAATGACCCTTCTGCCTTTTATATATTGGGCTGTGACAGATGCACGGGTCTATTCATTGTTAGGGTCGGATGTACCAAATGAATTGGACCAGAAACATTTGGTCTATCGGTTTTTTGGAATGCGTTACCGATTTTGTTGCCCCCTACTTATCCGTTTTCAAACGTGAATTTCTTTGATAATTTATTGTACTCAGCAATTCTTGACGCTGGTTTCATCAATGGCTTTAAGACGAAACATTGAATAAAACGGCCTCATTCTATAAGTTCTAATGACCATAATCGCTTGTAGCGCCATCTATAAACAGTAAAATTGATAAGCTTTATTCAAATAACATTGAAAGCCAGTCAATGGTCAATGTTAAAAATTTTTAAGTATGTTCAATATGTACCTAACCATATGAAAAATCCAAAAAGGGTTAGTAAATAGATTTAGATGAACTTCTATTTATTTTGTGGCCTGTCGGTTTTACTGGGATTTTTTCTGAAGGCCTGATTTAATAGCGGTCGGCTAAGCGAAAGGCTTTAATAAAGACCTGTCTGAACTAAATAAGGTGGTAAGATATTTTAGGTAATGACTTTTTTACGCCTGAGGTCTAAATTGATGTTCTTAATATAAAACAAGTTATAGATTAAGTGTAGTTTGAGTTGTTAAGTACGTAAATTTATGCAGTATATGGAAGGAAAAGCTTTTTTTAATGTAATAGGTCGGCAAACGAGCGGACGGATTACCTGATGGTAAGCAATCAGCGCCGCCCATGGACACCCGCAACGGAGGAGTTACGAGTGCGTTGCCGACCTTTTAGGGCTTAGGGATTTAGAGATTTAGGGATTGGGGGAGGAGAAGGACTGGGGAGGGATTGGGGGACGGGAAGGATTGGGCCTCCGGTAACCTCACTCACACGGGGAAACACAACGCTGTAGTTCTTTCATGCCGGTTTTCTGTGAGGCCGTGGTATCACTCCGGTCGAGCCGACCCATTCGTGCTGAAGCATGGCTCTCCCACACTTAAACGCTGTGGATGGAAATGGACTTAAGATGATAACCACCTGTATATTTTTATATCAAATTCAGAATTAATTCATCTTAGGGCTAATTTTTCAATGGTAAGATAAAAGTTACCTGGGGAATTATTATGATGCTGTCTCGTCAGAATGTTTTAATAAGACAGTGATAGCAACAATTTTATATCTCAGATAACATTTATCTGACTATTGAAAAATCAGCCCTTAGGGAAATAAAATATTATTTAAGGCATTTTATTGCGTAATAAACTAAAATGAGTACAGTAGATCGTTCAAAAACTATTAAATAAGTTATTCACATTATTGCTACAACATGACTGGTTTATTACTCAGCGCACTAAACTGTAAAGCTATGAAGTTATTAATTATACTCGCTAATTGCGTTCAAAACTTAGGGCTAATGTGTTGTTCTAGTTATTTATGTAGTGGTAAACTTGTACGATTGATGGGACCAGCGCAATGTTCTGATTTTTAAATGCTTTGTTTAAATTAGCTTCAAGATTTTGTGTGTCATTTTTTGGTTGATACACACATTATGTATAGGTGTGTTGAATTGTTAACTGAATAGATAAATAATTTTATCTTACAATTTTGTTTTAGTGTTATAGTTATAGTGAAAGTGAAACATTTTTTTTATAATTGTGGATAGAACAAAAAAAGCTAGGGTATAAATGTGGAGGGATGGAGAGGGAGAGGGAGATCAAAAAAAATATGGATGGATTGTGTGAGAAGTGATATGGAAGGCAAAGAAGTTAGTGATAGCGTGACGGGTGCCAGGACTGAATGGAAGAAAAAACATATTGCGCCGAGCCAAATAAAAAGTGACAAGGACAGGAAGATGATGATGATGATGATGAATTGTGGATAGAACAACCTTTTCGGGGTTATTAATTTTTGATAAAGAAGTGTAGTGTAGTGTTTAATTTGTCTTTGGTTCCAGGCAACTTTTAATACTATTAACTACAATTAGACTTATGCTTTGTAAAAAGCAAAAGTTAAGTAGTATTTTGTCGAGTGTCTTCAATACATAAAAATATATGTACTTTGTAGGTAAACGAATGATACGAATGAAGCCTTACTAAAACAGGATGTTTATAGTTTACCCCGCTAAATGGATTTCTGCATTAATATTTTTCCGACAAACATCGCACAAACAATGTCTTTATTTTTCTTTTTCAAAAACGGTGTGTGCAGTATTAATTATAAAGGAGGTACGAAGAACGACCGCCGCTGTGGCGTCGACTTAATTCGTAGCTAGCGTTTAGTGACTTACATTGAAAAACAAATTATTAAGCGTCACTTTATAGAAAACTTCTATACGATGTACGTGTCATATTCATACGATTATTGTCTGTATTTTGGCATCTAGAACACATCAAATTGAAACAACGTGTCTAATTAATAACGATCAACGTGTTTAATTAATAAATAATTGTAGCTTTCACTCTGCTCAGTGGTGTCATTTGACAGGCATTGTAACAAAACATCAAAATTGTTTCATGTACAACAAAGAGGATTCGTTTAGTTTTTAGGTTGCCACAATTTGTAATTATTAAAAAAACCACATAATTGACGCAACGTGTCACGGTTCAGGCTATGCACACACAATGTGCTATTATGTGATATTATCTGCATTTTACCGTCACATTACCCAAGCAACGGCATGTCATTACAATCGACGCTTTGACAGCGCGACTGTGGAACCCGACGGCGTCGTTTGCGTCGCGTCGAGTCGCAGCCGCGCCGTCGCACCGCCGACGCTCCTTTGAAAGACATAATGTAATATTCCTTTCAGAAAAGGGAACTGTGACAGGTGTGCGGAGCGTACACTTGAAATCTCGCTATGAAAAATGCGCCTAGCTCTCAGCTGAATTACATAATGCAAGAATGTGTCAACGCGTCGCAAATAGATGCGACGCGACACGACGCGACGCGGCGCGGCATACACTTTTCAGATTCTTTGTGTTCATAATAAGCGGCAGACGTACGTCGAATGCTCGTGGGGTAGAGCGAGATGGGCTCCAAAAATTTCATATAAAAGAGTAGCGTGCCTGCCATACTTCACGCGCATGTGTTTATTATGACTTCTTCTATCTCAGTAAATATGATTTTCATTGTACGTAATAAAGTCGTAATAAAGGCAGACCCGGGGTGGGACGGAAGGAAGCCTCGACCTTTCCTGTGGGACAGAGACCGCCGGTATATCGCCACGAATACGGTTAATATTCAGCCAACCCAATGACAATATGAAGCCTTCGTTAAAAATTATATATTACAAATGTTCCAAACTAACTTGTTTGGAGCTATGTTGTAGAATTCTGAGTACTTTTAACGAGGTATTATCATGAACAAATTCACGACAGGCCTTATTCAAACTTACTTATATGAAGGGATGAGAAATAGAATCGCGTGTGTATTGCGTTATGGAGTTCCCAAGCATAAATTAATCTTCTGGCAATAAACGTGAATTTTGGGAGCCGTCACAGGCAGATGCTCATGAATGTGAATTACTGGTACACGAGGATTAACTTTAAACCAATATCAATCCATTGTTCAGGTTAAGCCAGTGTAATAAGAATTTCTATGGTGGGTACCACAAGTTTTCACGAGTTTTGACGCTTTTCTCCTTGTATTAAAACGTCCATATGAAGAACTCAATCATGCAAGTTGTTCACCCTTGTATTTTAGAAAAGGTATTACCAACAAGTGCGGACAATATTGAGGAGCGACGTACAAGTTTTACCTAAATCAAAGGAGCTCAACCCTTTTGTAAGTGAAGAATTGAGAGGAACCCTCAATTTGATCCTTACAATTTACGCGGGAATTGGCACACTTGTAGGCCTTTCTTTCTCTAAGCCTCTTAAACGAACTGATCAAGGAAAATATTATAATGGCGCTCATTTCATTAAATAGTCTTTTGTTTTACTCTGAACACAGGAATGGAAAATCTATTTTGCAAACATAGTCTCTATTCAATTTATAATTTGGCAGTAATTGGCTTGGCTACGGGAGCAATGCCCCCATTGGACGTTAATAGTTTCAGTAACAAAGTTAAACAAGAAAAAGTTTCTCTTTGTTGCTTAAATTTTCTGGAAACTTGGTGAGCATTAAAGGAAAATACATTATGTAATATTATTGTGGCCGCGATAACGTGTTTTGACAAGGCTGTAATGTGATGTTCTTTATTTATATATATTCTGTTTTTGTAAGGCGGTGGAGTCAGTTGTTGGCAAACAACAAACAGAATGTACGTCATGTTGAGAAATATTATCTAAATATCATTTCCAAGGTTACCAAGTTATCAAATAAAAAATTTAAGACATGTTTTTTTATTTCATTGGTAGCTTCTTAAACGCCTGCTACATTTCTTAGCACCTTTTCGACAGGTTGACAAACTAGGATTTGATCGGTTCCGTACAAAACTAGTGACTAATTGAATAAGAAGGCCCTTATGTTCCGAGACGACCGGTCTTTGACATCCTTTGGTGAAAAAAGGCCCATTTATTACCACATCGTAGGCACTGCTTCGAACGGAGACTTATTGCTAGTTGCGAGCACAAGGCCATTTCTCCCGGATTGGTCGCGCGGTTATTTATATTGATTGATGAACAAACTAATACCACCTACACACCTAAAGACAGTATGTAATTTTTTCCGTCTACAAGGTTAAGTTAAGCAGGGTTAAATTGATGAGTTGATAATATTATTTATTACTCGATTTTGGATGTCAAATATTTTCATGAAATTTCTTTGAAGTCTGGTGACGAAAACGAAATACATGAAAACTCGATAGTCGCTTTGTGTTGTATGCTTAATTACCCAGAATGATTTTTCCTGTACACACGCGGTTAACTTTAAAAGCCTTTTAAATCCGTACACAAACAAGGTAGGTTAAGTACGTGCATCAGCCTCCCGGGGCATTCCTTCATGTTTAATGGGAATTAAATTGACCTCGTTTTCCTTTGACCTTTTTGTCGTCATGAGATAACTGGTCTCACGAAACGTGTACGAACAACTTCTTTTGAGGTCTTCATTTTGAAAAGTTGCTGAAAAAATGGGTCACGTCCATACTATCTACATGATAATATAAACCAGGAAACCGCCCTTTTCACCCGTTGAACTTTTTCTCACTTCGTTTGCGACGAATCAATTGGGTCCAACTGAAATCTTGTGTATGTGGACAGATAATCTACAGTCCTCGTACTAAAATATTAAATAGCACCACCTTTAAACTTGAATACATTGAAGTTACAAACACATGTTGCACAGCCTTACATAGCCCTCGAATAATTGAATAGAATCAAATTGAAAGGGTTTTGTAATATACCGATCATGACACAATGTATTCTACCGGTATAGGAATAGGGCCTTATTGAAAATTGTACCCAGAATAATATAATACGTAGCTGCTAGGTACCAGCGTGCGAACCAACAGTTGTTCTTTGTACTCAGTATGTATTTATATGAAGGTATACGGACACGCGAACTGTAGGCAGGCTCCATTATACTGGCATTTGAAAGTTATTAGCTATTTGAACAAAAAGTAAACACGTTTAATGGAAAATAGATTTTGTAGCTGGAACTAGTGCTATTGTTACCAATATTAGGTTGGGTTTAATTCTGTTAAGGGGAAATTCAAATATTTTGGTCTCAAATAGACTGGCAACTAGAAAAGCAGCTTCCATTCGATTACAGAATATATTTTATCATAGTGAAATTAGTTTTTTTATCTTCTATGAACGAAATAGCTTAAGTAACACCTAACAAGATTAAATTTGGTGGCCTTTTTCTAGACAGGCATCTGACTTCGTTTAAGTTTTTAATATTATATATACATTTACTTGTGTTTTACGAATCATATGAGGTATAAATAAGAACAGTCTATTCTTCATCGGGAAAGGCGATAAAACTCAGCATTGTATAAAACCTGTCTTAACATTGCACGTGACAATAAAACCACGGTAATAAGCTCTACTCCATTGAAAAATGCAGTCTCAAGAGCCCACTCTATGTATTTTACAATCATTGTTGCTTAAATTGTATTTATTACTGGTTACAATTCAACGTGGATAAAACGTAGCGACATTTTACTGATTTGCAAATTTTGGTAATAATCCTGTGTCCTGAATATAAATTACTCCGACCGATGTTGGATCTGATAGGCTTCGGTTTATCTTGTTAAGAACTTTAAAATCATTACGTTTGTGTGTTCGGATAAATTCATCGTTAGGTTTAAATTGTTTATTTTGATTCCATTATTGTTGTTGCCATCAGCCAGAATACGTCCGCTATTGCAACGATCTCTATTTTTTGTTAGCTTTTTTTGTGATAAGATGGTAAACGAGCAGGCGTGTTACCTGATGGTACGCAATCAGTGTCGCCCATGGACACTTGCAATAACGGAAGAGGTCCGAGAGCGTTGGGGATTAGGGTTTTGGAGATCTCTCTCTCTCTCTCTCTCTCTCTCTCTCTCTCTCTCTCTCTCTCTCTCTCTCTCTCTCTCTCATTTGCAGTCACAAAGTTTTGCAGCTGGTTTGATGAACACAGTTGTGTTATCGTCAAGGTGGAACGGACGCTTAATTACTCCATGGTTCGTAGATATAATAAAACAAAGGATCTAACAAACGCCAGAATGTCATATATACAGCAATGAACCACAGAATGTTTCATTATGTTTATTAACACTGTAATATCAATCTTGTATTATTATATTTTACGTCGTTTATTACCAACAAAAGTCGCGTGCCTCAAATAATGTGCCGTGACGCAAACCATTTGACACGGATCCCGGTAAATATTCTCCATTGAACACCAATCTTTGTACTAAATTAAGGTACTGATAATGAAATTAAACTTGCGAACATTTATTAATAATTCCACATTAATCGCCCTGTAATTATGTCGTTTGGCTTTTAAACCAAATTGTTGCATGATAAAGTACCCAACTTAATTCCCAGTTTACATAAAAACATTATTTAGTTAGTCACATTTGCATATTGAAAAAATGTACTGCAACAAAATTTATCTAGTACAGCATGCGGTGTTGATTAATAAATTCATGTATGTATCCAATACGCGCGGAGATTTAAAAATTTCTCATGCAAAACATGAAAAAGAGAACGACTGCATCATAAAAATAAGGAAATGTTGCCCTCAAATGTGGGATATTTCTTTTTCCCCCCCAACTCCATAACGGTAAACTGCACGGTTTCCCAACTCGGAAATCGTAATCAATGTATTGAGAGGCTGCACTCATCCGCGATTCGTACCGGGTGTATTCGTTATTTTTACTGTAGAATACGGTCTGTATTTTTACTGGTGTTTGCTGTTTACATTGCACGCACGACGGATTGGTCGAATGTGCATTACTCCTAGGGTTGTCTCTCTCTACTTTGCTCGTTTTGACAAGCTCCGATAACTTCAATTGTCATTCAAATAACGCATACCTCTTGACTGACGCGTTGAAGTATGTCAATACACAGTTCTATCAGTCAACATCAAACGTCATTGCCGCAAACTCGACATACAATTGAGATTGAGATGAAGTTTGATTGACGAATCGAAAAATCCTTGTTTCTTTCTATCCGGATCTAGTCTAGACTCCATGTTCTATTTTTAAACATTGTTGCTGCAGAGCTTCTAAAATATTACCGCGTGGGTATTTGAAAAATTGCTAGCTTTGGTTTTTTTTGCAATACTGCAATATTTCTCTATGTGATGTTTTTGTTTTGATGTTTTGCTATTTATACTGAAATAATAAACTGCAGATCTGCGTTTTCCATTCATTTATTTATGCTCGTGTAAAATAATGCTTTGTTATTGGAATTGAAGTTATACTGAATAATGCGTGGGATAGGCGTCAATTAATGGTTTGTATGCATCTGTTGAAGTATTACCAGCGCCTGGAACATCACTGAACCGATTTCCTTGAAAGCGTTAGTTGATCACTGCAAAAAGTGGCACCCCTACAATCCAATGAATATTCAGAGAATCCATCCAGTATTGATATGTTTGGCCTGAAGTGTACTTTTGGGATTATATAAGGTAGTGCATATAACAAGCCGCTCGGGAAATAAGGGAGTTGATATTTTTTCCTGTGTAATGTGTACGTTGTATTAATTGTTTCGTTACATACAACTCCGAAGCAGCGTAATTAGTTTCTTTAAATATTTGAATAACAAATCTGTGGGCCTTTTATTTTTCACTATGTTGTACCTTCTTAATATGTTTGTTAGAATGTTTTATCTATTTGAAACGCGCTAGACTGAACGTCCTGTCCCACAAGTTAGATCAGGGTGTTGCCCTATTCAGTCCTGCAGAGCCCGCATAATTACTTCGCAAAATGTTTGGAATAAGATAGCAATCTGACACTGAGTATTATTTATTCCTACTATAAATAATATACTGCACAATGACATGCAGCTATCTGCTACGCGTTTTACGTAAGGCGCTCTGCATTTCAACCGAGGTAGTTTATTGCAAACAAAAAGAACAATAAAATAGCAATTGTAACAACTAGAAAATCGTGAACAAATAGACTAAGTTGCGGTTTTAGATTTGTAGGTCAGTATTTGCAACACGCTATGGAGTTCAAAAACTATTTCGAGGAAGTCTCGGTAAGTCCGATAACGATGTGGGACCATTTCTTTTTCAATTGCTTTTTAACAACTTTGTTTTATGTTAGTCTTTCCCGAAGATGCTAACAGTTTTAAAATCCGCTTAAACATAAACACGAAACAGTTAACATTTAACATTGTAACCGAGTTTTAAACAACACAACTCATTACGTCACGGGAACAGAGTACACGAGCGCAAATTTACCTCAATTTAATTTCACGAGACAAGGCTTTTATACTGTTTGGCGTCTGTTACATTTTAGGAGGTTATTTTTATTTTCAATCCCCCTCCGTTCGGTTCTTATAATGTGATATTCATTTATTTTATTTCCCGGCGGATGGGCGCGCGCCTGTGGCTCGACAGAGGAAACAAAGCCATTTCCTAGACGTCGCCAATCCGTGCCTCTGTGGCCACTAGAGATACGAGTACGTACGTCGCGCGTCGCCCGACTGCTATGGAAGGGTCTGCCGCCCAGCTCCCGTCGCCCGTCCGACACTGACAACTGACGCGACACGTTATTAAATCTTGCTCTTTTATTCTTATCGCCTTTTTTTCTTTGTCTGCTTTTCACTGGTTTAGGTTTACTTTAATTGGCTTATTTTCCCTACAATTATACCAAATAAAACAATCTGTTAATTGTTTATTACCATTAAGCAGAGCACGGTTCGGAACGATTTCGGAATTTTCAGATTCATTTTGAATTCACAAGTAGTGTTTAAATTAGTTTTCCCTGTTAGCAGTTGAAAGTCGTGATTAATTGATTGGGCTTTTGTTAAAACAGAACGCGCCTGCAGTTTATACATATTAATTTCAGAGAATGTTGATCTAATTTTTTTCACATTGGAATCCTTTTATCGAAATCCTATATTATTTATTTTTTTTGTTATTTGTACGAAAACAAATTCATTCTTTTCATATTTTGTGTCTTTACATGATGATTGATACGTTTTAATATTTTTTTATATGAAAAATGTTACTTCAAAAGAAAAACGAAATTTCATTTTTATATTTCATCACTAAAGCTTTTAGTCCACAGTTTTGGTCATTTATACTATTGTTTACACATCGTGCCAATCGACGCAAAGCTGTAATTTATGGTCCAATGAAATATTGAAGAAAAATGTCTATCAAAAACACAAAAAGCTTTTTATTTTGGATATGTTTTTATACAATATGTACCATATTATGTATATGTATAAGGTTAGAAGTCATGCGCCCTGTTTTCTTATATATCACCGACAGAGAAGTAGCCTGTCTTAGACGTGTCGATTTAGCATTCCAACTGAATTTGACATTCGCAATGTTTATTGCCACCCATTTTGCCGGCTTCTTTTGTGTGAATCTTTTTGTGGTATAATTTATCTAATTTGGAACAAAGCGGATTATACGCGAATGTTCAGTCAATTCATCCTATACAGCCTTGAATTTTTATCAGAGAATACCGTTTTTCAGCTTTTGCCTAAAGCTTGGTAATAAAGGTGAATATTTAAAAATCGGGCTTAGATTTTTTATAGCTGGTCTTGGTAAAAATTCAGAATCATTAACCTTGCCTAATGAAAAAATATTAGCCGTTTTTTTGCTGTAATCTAGGTTGTAGAGCTTTATTTAATAATTACAAAATTCATTTTAGGGACTTAATTAAGGTCGGAGCTTGAACTACCTGGGGAACTGGTGATGTTGTCTTATTGAATGTTTTATGATTTTAAAAAAGTACGACGAGGATGGGATTCGAACCCACGCGTGCAGAGCACATTGGATTAGCAGTCCAACGCCTTAACCTCTCGGCCACCTCGTCATACGAGATAGTGGCGAAATAGCGGTCTCTGTTCTTTCCTTACTTGGCGTTACCGTTTCATTTACTCCAGTTCTTTACTCTATCGTACAACTTTTTTCATAATCCATTGAAAACCTCATGATATTCAGCTGTTGTACTGTTGCGTTAACTTTTCTTTTAATTTATTCACCTTCTTAAGCATATATATAAATACGATGACTTACCTTTTATAAATATAACAAAAGTTGCTTAAGTACTATAAAAGATTTATATTTAAATGAAAATTAATAATTCAATGAAGTTTTTATTTAAATTGAGTATTTATTTTGAAATTTTGTTGAAGTATTTAAAGAAGCGTTATGCTAATTCTTCTTTTTATGATCAAATAAAAAAATCTTACATTTTAATGCTTTGATTTATGATGGCAAACTTTTTTCTTTTATGAATGCAAACAATAGTAACGGCTGATTTGATTTATTACCAGTTAAAGAAAAGTTTTATCTTCTTCCATATAATATGACGCCGGTTTTCCTTGGTCATCTAATCACATGTAAAAGATTGGACTTCTGTGGTAATTTCTTTTTCTTCTAATACTTAATTGTAAAAGATTTTTGTTTGTATAAAATACCTACACAGCATTTAATGTCCGATACTATTTTAAACCATTGTCACAAGGTCATCCTCCACCGAAGCAGCAGACTAGGGTAACCTCTCAAGCACAATTAGGGCAAGCCGTACAAACCGTACAAGCCTCAAAAATGGAATGTCAATAAGACAACAGTAACGCTCCGCTTGTGTCCACTTACCGTCGCTCCAATGCGACACTAACGCCCTCTGGCCCATATGGGGCTACCAGTGTCCCTCCCAACTAAACCCGAGCATAAAGCCAAAGGATTTGCTCGAAGCGCCCGCCCAAATACGGAATGCACCTGGACCGATTTAACTTGGCTTGTTCTTTGTATTATTTACTTTTGAGGACTTACAGCTGTGTATATATTGGCATATCTCAGTTAGAAGAGACAACGAAGCTCTTTTTGAAGATTTACTGGCTTAAAGATCTGCCTGAGCCAATGAAGCAAATAATATTTTACTTCAGAAATATATTTAAATCTACTTTGAATAAGTTATTTCTATTTTAGTCTACTTTTACTGATGCAAAAAAAACTCATTAATGTTCATTCGTGATGTTAGACGCAAAAAGAAAACTGTTATAAAATTTTAACATTATCTACCTATAAAGACTCGACTGGGAAATCTATAATAATCACTTTAAATAATTAACATCACGTCAGAGACTGCTCAATTATGAACCAAAAGCAAAACGTACCTATTCCTGTATAAAATAGCGGACTAAATTTAGGCAAAGTCAACTATCTGAATATATTGTTTCCGACATCATGGCCGCCGCTCATTAAGTATTATAACTTAAACGTCACAGCGCCGACCCATGTAGCAAATTGTGCTCGTAGAATTAATTCAGCTTACATAGAAGCTATAACAATAACTGGATATCATTACTATTCGCACAGGGCAGGGCTGCCAGTAGGAAATGAATATTCCATTCGTAATGGACCTGTAGGTACTTTCTTTCATTAAAACTTACATTATGTGCCCCACTCCGCTCTTGAATAATTACTACACTTCTTCGGAATTTGAATGAGCCTGACGCGTCGGTAATGAATCGAGAATTTCATCGCAATCGTTGCAGTTGCTTGTTCACTCTGAATTATTCATTTTTCTGTAGTCAATGTTAGGGAATTAGCGTGAGTATTTTTCTGTGACTTGGTTCGGACGCCGTATTCTTGTCTAATTCACATAGCTCTTTGTTCATAATTTCTCTCAAGGAATGTTTAATACATGCAGGATGCATATTCGGTTGGGTACAGATGTTCAAAGATCCTGAGTAAGATCAGATTGCCGGAACTACGGGCTAGAACGTACTCTAGGTATCTGAACATTTCCTAGAACCAACTTTGTTCGAAACTAGCGTGTTCATATTATTATTGGAAACATTAATATCACTTGAGGTAAATGTCGTTCAAACTAGAACAAACTCGGTATTTCATAGAATCACCTACATTATTGATTAACACGATTCAACTGAAGTAAGTAAATTATTTCCCTTTCGAGTTACAAGTTTTCATGTGACGTTACATGTACTTCTATTTAATGTAACGTCTGGTTAACCCTGAATGAGTTTGATTGTTTTAACTTTAATAACTCGTATTAGTTCTGCTGTCAAATGTTTGATCTGTTTAAATAGGTACCTAATAAATCTTGACACAGGGTGTTTTCTTGTTTGAATAAAGTTTAATTTTGTTATTTAACTAATTACTTGCGAATATACAATAAATGGTTTGCTAATGAACAATGCTTAGGTACGTATGATCTTAACGCTAGAACTTTCGACGTAAATTCATCTAGTTGAATTGTCTTTAAAACATCCTGCATGTCTTACTGTTTCAAGATTTTATCTTATAATATGCAATGAACAATTGGCTGGCGAGCTGTTATTACGCTGACGATGTCCTGACAAGTAAGGGTATCATCATTAGGGGCGCTTTCAACACCATCTACACCTTACCCGTATCACGTGACACGGGGAGCATGTTGAGACTTCAGCTCAACGACTAGCGTGGCGGTAATAATCGCCATACGTAAAGCAATGCATTAGTAATTATTTCCTTTCAGTGTAGGTATAACCTAAAGTGTTTTCCTTAAATTTTCCACATTCATCAAAATCTACACCATTTCAAGAAAATACTCCGAGCATAACACGAAGCTCTCTGAATCCCTTCTACCGTCTCAAAAGCAGAGTAATGTTTATTTCCATTACTTCTATTAAAAACTTTAAGCCTAACAAAATATTGTTGTTCCTTCACTATTTTTCATAGAGTCTTGTTCGTTTTTACTGCTGACATATTGACGGCCATACGGGACAAGTTTATACAAACAGTATTAAACCACGCATTTGTTTTTCTTGCCTTCTCTGTACCTATTATCATTTTTTATGCCCAAGAAAATAAGTGTGCCGTGCAAGTTGTCTTTGGCTGTTTACTTGTTTTTACTGAATAATTCTGAACAAACACTTGATAGAAAAACCTAATACGTTTAATTCATTATCGAATTCAGATAATAATTTATAATAATCTAATGGCGAACGATTAATTACGAAAATGGAATGTTTACTATATTTTGCTACTCCACTTATCTATGGATTTCGCACGATGTACGATGTGGGAGAATCCAGATTGATAAGAAATAAATTGTAATAATACTTCATAATTTATTGTTATCAAACATTGAAATATTATCATATATTTGTATTGTGGGCCTTGGTTCTCATCCAAATTAATATTATAAATGAATGTCTGTGTCTGTCTGTCTTTTCTTAACGCCTAAACTACTGAACCGATTTTTGTGATATTTGTACAGACATAGTTTTAAACTCCAGAAAGGACATAGGATACTTTTATACCAAAAATCTGCGAAAAGTCACTCTAATCCACGCGAATTGAAGTTTCGGGTAAAAGCTAGTATAATATAGATGCTTTCTTCGTATTTAGCTCACCTAATCATTTCAATCTTCGTCTATACTCGGGCGCACGGGTTTGATCATCAGCGCTCGTGTGTGCAAATTATCGATTCCGTTTGTCGTCACGTCTGTCAATGTGCCGTTTACATGTGCACGGATGGCGGCTGATTGGCCTCTCATTTGGGCCGATTGTGCCTCACGCATACATAATTTGTGTTCAGCGTCGTCGCCATTAAGATAATCTCCCGGTCGGCCCGAACCTGGCCAGCCTCAATGATTACGACGGTGCCGGTATTCGGTTTGCCTGCAATCGATTATATCGGTCTGTTTGTGTTATTACAGCCTAATTAGGAGGTCACTTTACGTCAATGTGGTTTTACGCTAGATATACATTCGATAATGTCGATAGTACAGTCCAAAATGCCCAAGTCTTTCATTTTCATGCAGCTAATATAAGGTATTCGTTAAAAACTTTCCAGAGAAAATTAACTATAGCAGACTGTTTATGCAAAAAGGCAATTTGCTTTACGTGTTCAAAACATAAAATAAAAGATTAAAACTAAATTATTGTCTGGCATAAAACTGCAGGAAATATACAACATTGTACGAAAACTTCCGCCGACTAGCGACCGTGCACTCCTTAATAACGCAATTTTGAGTCATAAAAGTGTGAGGTCGGTCAGTAGTGCGGTGCGCGGTACTCCGCCCGCATCGTTGTGCTTGAAAACCACGTAACTTTGTGAGCCGACAAGTGCCAGCCACCATTAAAACTTAGTTCTAGGTGACACAACGCGACACACAGTCCGTGCGGGCGGCGCCGATGCGAAAGTAATCTCGCTGAGGCCGAGAAAATCGCTTTTAAAAGTTTACCTTATTGCTGAATGCTCGCTCCTGGATAAGTAAGCGAGTGAAGAAACGTCACGACACTTTTATAATGATTTATGATCATGAACGCTGTGAAATATAGCGCAACTCTCCAGGCTCACAATGTAACTCTACTCTCCATAGTCAGATGTTATTACTGTGCTGGTGCTTTAGGAATATACATTGTTATGCATTGAACCAGCACATATATCCAATTAGCTACAAGCTTATAGTCCAAGTTGTTTATTTAACGAGACCTTAGAGGTTCACACATTTTGTTACCTGTCAACACATCGCTGTCGCTACTGTAGCGTGACACCTTTGCCAGACTTCGTGGCAAGGTAAATAATGAGACTGTAGATGGTTAAGGTCTGTTTATTACTTTAATTGCTGGTGCTTATATACTAAGAAGATGCGTGAGATTTTCAGATTTAGCTATCCTAACAAACGTGCAACAATTAACATGTATGTCTTATCTCTATCGTATCTAAGTAATGTAGCGACGTGATAGTGCCGCTACATATACTCCCCCCTTTTAAAAATAATTAACATATAAATTGAAAAAAATTAGTATGTACCTAATTATATAATAACTTAACCTTGCTGATAAATTACATCCTATGCGTAATGTAATGTCATTGTTGCTAATTCGAAGGAAATAAAAACTGCTGCCTTTGTTGTGACGGCGGCGGCAGTCGATGAACTATCCACTGCATTTGTGCTGATTGTTTCTTGCTATTGTTTTCACTCTTCTGTCTAAGGTCTTCAGTATTCCGTAGAGAAGAAGGATGCCAATTGTGATGAGGATTTGTCCAATTGCAATGTTTCTCGTCCACCGTAGCTCTTCCAGGACAAGACTTTTGAGATGGTCGGCTTCATTTTGATTAAGGCAACTGTCGGAGTTATATACGATTTGATCTTTGGAGCTTTGGTTGCCCATTGTTCTCTCGTAGATACTGACGGTATATGATGGTATTTTCAAAATACGGTGAGTATTTAAATGGACTGATTACTTGTGTCAGCAAGTGACGAATCGTACTGTCGGCTTAACCGCCCGTCCTGACTTCGTGATGTACGTGTTCCGCCCGTTGTGATTATTTTCTGAATTTGGCACGTTCGTTCCACTATTGAAGACAAATGCAGGTTTTAATCGGTCTATAGATATTGCTTTTTCATTGTCCCCAATTTTAATGATAAACGTCTTATCTATCCTCTTTGTCACTAGAAATGGTCCTTCGTATGGTGGTGTTAAACTTTTCCTTATTCTGTCACAGCGCACGAATACATGTGAGCATTTGTTGAGCTCGGGGTGAATGAAAACTGTTTGTTTAATTTTCTTGCGTTTTGATGTTGATGTCATACGAGAAATGTCCTTTTGTATATTTGTGACAAATTCTTCGTATGTCGAAGGCTGTGACGATTCAAAAAATTCTCCGGGAAGCCTTATAGGTGCGCCATATATCATCTCTGCTGCACTATATCCTGTGTCCTCGCGTACACAACTTCGTAATCCAAGTAGAACTGAAGCAATTTCGTTCATCCAATTAGCATTAGATTCTCTTGATATTAGCGCCGCTTTTAAAGTTCTATGAAATCTCTCTATCATTCCATTTGATTGTGGGTGATAAGGCGTTGTTCTAATTTTGTGTACTCCTAAAAATTGTGAAAGTGATTCAAATATTCTTGATTCAAATTGTCGACCTTGATCCGTAGTAATGCGTAATGGGCATCCGAATCTTGCTATCCATCCCTCATACAGTATGCGCGCTACTGTTTCGGCTGTGATATCTTTAACGGGAAATACTTCCGGCCAAGAAGTACAACGATCTATCATTGTAATTAAATATCGCTTTCCTTGAGAAACAGGTAACGGTCCAACAATATCGATGTGTAGATGTTCAAAACGTTGAGATGGCATAAAGTTCCCGACAGGTGATATAGTGTGGCGTTGCACTTTTGATTTTTGACAAGCTAGGCACGATTTACACCATTCATTTATATCTTTATTCATACTTGTCCATAAATATCTTTGAGTTATCATTTTCCTAGTAGCTCTCTTCCCAGGATGACTCAGTCCATGCATGACATTAAAAATTTGTCTCCGAAATTTTTCTGGTAAATAGGGGCGATTTTTTCCTGTAGATATGTCACAGGCGATGACTTCAGTAGAACCCGGAACCTTGATATTTGAAAATTTTAAATTCTTGTTATTACGAAGTCGTAATAATTCTTGGTCATCATGCTGACATCTTGCTAAATCAGCATAATTAATCGGTGATGGCACATCAATTTGTTCTATCCGTGACAATGCGTCTGCTACAATATTGTCACGTCCTTCTATATGTTGAATGTTGGTACAATATTGTGAAATAAAATCCAGTTGTCGTATTCGCCGTGGCGTATTATTAGATGACGGTTTTTGGGAAAATGCGTAAGTCAAAGGTCGATGATCTGTAAAGATAGTAAATTCTCTTCCTTCGACTAACCTTTGAAAATGTTTGACTGCCATATATATTCCGAGCAACTCTCTGTCGAATGTCGAGTATTTTTGTTGAGTATCACTTAATTTCTTTGAAAAGAATCCTAATGGTTCCCAATTACGTCCTGACTTCTGCTGCAGAACTGCGCCAACACAGGTCGAACTGGCGTCCGTCATAAGTGCCAAAGGGGCGGTGCGAGAGGGGTGAACTGTTAATACTGCGTTCATTATATTTTCCTTGCATTTATCAAAAGCTTTTTCGGCCTCTGTTGTCCAAGAAATTGGAGAATTATCATTCTTTTTAGAGTCGTGCAGGTAGTTGTTTAAGATAGTTTGATATTCAGCGGCATGAGGGAGATTGTTTCTGTAAAAGTTGATCATTCCTAAAAATCTTCTTAGCTCCTTGATTGTCGTAGGTTTAGGAAATTCCATAATTGCTTTGTACTTTTCCTCCGTTGGTCGTATTCCTCGACGTGTTGTATGATAACCCAGAAAATCTATTTCACTCTTAAGAAAGTCACATTTTTCGAGATTAATTGTTAATCCATTTTCATGTAAACGTTTGAAAACCGTATCCAAATGTTGATAATGTAGAGCCTCGTTTTCAGATGCTATAAGACAATCGTCGACGAATATGAATACGAAATCCAAATCCCTGAATAGCGAGTCCATGAATCGTTGGAATGTTTGCGCCGCATTACGTAAACCGAAAGGCATTTTTGGAAATTCGAAAAGTCCAAAAGGAGTGATAATAGCAGTTTTTTCCACATTTTCTACAGGAATGCAGTGGTACGCCTTTCGAATATCAATTTTGGAAAAGATTTGCTTCCCTTCTAGTATGTAAGTGAAATCAGTTAGTCGTGGAAGTGGATATTTGTCCGGTACAGTCACGCTATTGAGCATTCTATAATCTCCACATGGTCTCCATTCACCGTTCTTTTTCTTAACCATGTGCAAAGGACTAGCCCATGGGCTGTCCGAAGGGCGACAAATGCCAAGCTCCATCATAGTCTGAAATTCTTTCTTTGCTATATGATATTTATCAGGAGGTAATGGTCTTGCACGTGCTGATACCGGTGGTCCTTTAGTGATAATATGATGCTTAATCTTGTGTTTTGGAGTAGTGTGGAGGGAGGCTGGTTTCGTAATATCCTCGTATTCATTTAATAGTTGAGTAATGCGTGGATTCGTCTCAATGTTAATAGTGCGGATTGTTTGCTGCGTCGATTTGATCAGGGTTGCGGGCGTTGTCAGCTCAGTTACCCTATCTATGAGTTTTCGACCAGCTATATCGACTAATAGCTTATAATGCTCTAAAAAATCTGCTCCAATAATCGGTTGTGTTACATCGGCGATGACAAAGTTCCATACAAAGTTTCTTCGTAGCCCGAAGTTTAAAGAGAGTGTTTTTTCACCATATGTCTTAATTTTTGTACCATTGGCGGCATAAAGTATACATTGTTCATCTTGTATTAGTGAATGTCTCTGTGGCTTGCTAATAACTGAAATATTTGCTCCCGTGTCAATCAAAAATCTCATACCACTTTTTCGGTCGGTAATAGTGAGGCGGTTGGACGGGTGAATAGCACAGAGTTCCGCCGTTGTCCGTGCTTCAATTAGTTTCCCTGTTTCCTTGAGTTGAGATCCTGTTTCCAATCACAAGGTTGAACACACTTTTGTGCATATTTTTTAAATCTTCCATGGTAAAAACAAAAGTGCCTTCTTTCTCTTGAACTTGACTGTGGTAGGAAATGCCGACAATTGGAATAACTTTGAGTGCTGCGTCGATAGTTTTTTTGACCTTGCTGAATTGCATTTAGTTCCAATTGCATTTCTGCTAACTGTGCTAGTATGCATGACATTGTATCGTCGCCAGATTTGTTTCCGTTTACAGCTGACACCTCTGTACGTGTTGAATTTATTAATATCTTGTCCGCGATCTGGCTCATCTTGTTCACATCTATGTCTTCTGTGACTGCTAGAACCGAAGTCACTGATGGTGGCAGAAGCCTCAACCATAGAAGTTTGATGGTTTCGTCGCTGATATTTCCGTTACTCAGGGTCCGCATCTTGCGCAGAAGATGTGATGGTTTCTGGTCGCCGAGATCCATTTCAGACAATAATTTTTGGAGCTGACGTTGGTCTGATTCCTCATAGCAACTGATTAGGCGTTCTTTGATAGCCTTGTACTTTTCTATTGGCGGTGGGCAAGTAATGAGGTCACTAACCTGTATTATTTCTTCTTTTGGCAGTTTTGCAATGACCGTATAGTACTTGTAATCGTCTCCTTGCTTCTGTGGTGCTACTATGGCTTCTAGTTGCTTAAACCATAATCTGGGTTGGTCCCTCCAAAATTCCGGAATACGGGATAAAATGGCGGTTCCGGCTGATATCTCCAAGGCTTCTTGTTGGCTGCTGCTTGATTTGCAGGGTGAATGAGTCATGTTGATTGTTCTTCGTCGGGTCACCAATTTGCCAGACTTCGTGGCAAGGTAAATAATGAGACTGTAGATGGTTAAGGTCTGTTTATTACTTTAATTGCTGGTGCTTATATACTAAGAAGATGCGTGAGATTTTCAGATTTAGCTATCCTAACAAACGTGCAACAATTAACATGTATGTCTTATCTCTATCGTATCTAAGTAATGTAGCGACGTGATAGTGCCGCTACAACACCCACACATGACAAACGGGAACACTTTGTATAAAAACGTAGTGTCACGAATTTATAGTTAATTTGAGAACATATTAGATTGTAGCAGTAAATTTAATGGCGAATAAGCGTAATATAACTCCACACATCCTTTTTCATATCACGCAGGTGTTAAGTTCCAATAAAACACAGTGGCGGGTGGCGCCCTCGCCCCCCGGCCTGTTACTAATGCAGATTGCGTTCAGAAGGTCATATCTAAATCACGGGATAGAGCATAACGTCAGTACTTTATCTCAACTCCGCACCTGACGCCTCCCTCCGCTTGAGTTATAACGTCGGTTCTCCTTTTGTTGTTTACGAATGAGTTTTTCACGCTTTTCTTAGGCCGCGGACCGGTTCTTCGACACACCTGCTATTCTCCCTCGTGTTATATTTATTGTACTCATTCTATGTATATTGTGAGGGAATGCCGAATAGTATGCGATGTTGGGAACTTATCACGTTTATATATTTTTTCTCTCCTGCCCCCAAGCTCGGGGATGATGTTTTTATTATAAACACGTGTCAGGACTTGGAAATATTTGCGCATGTTAACGCTGTAGTAATGTGCCTCGTTCACGTATGAAGAATTCTATTGTGCGTTTCGTGCGAAGTGTTTGATTGAGGAAACTGAGGAAGCTATTATACATATTATTCCATACAAACTGTGTTTGTATTAAGTACAAGTTCAATTATAATCTTTTTAGGAAAGTGACACGATTTCTAGTTATTAATTAATATTACACATTGTTGTAAATAATTAGATAGAGGGAGTTAGAAAATAGCTTCATTCAGGTATAAAAACATGATTATATGAAACACCAGTAAAAATAAACTTTTATTAAGAAAGAAAAATAGTATTATTTATGTGGCCGTTGTCAAAATTAAACACTTATCTCGGCTATATGAATGGGAATTTGTGACAAAAACAAATATATAACAAAAGTCGTTAGAACAGCGCTAGCTTTTGTGTAAATAACCATTTATGAATTGCTGATGCCAGTCTTTTTATATTAAAGTCTATAACGTAACATTAATCTCTCGTATATAAAATATTCTTTTATTTAACAGGATATAGATAACTTTTAAGTGTAGGAGAGCCAAGTTTCGGCACCAATGGGTTAGCTAGACCGGATCGGGTAGTTTGCCGACTAGCAACGTAAAAAAAATTTTACAGATGTGTTTTTACTTTAAAAATATCTAGAAAAATTAACGATTCATTGCCTTTTTTTGATAATTTTTTGTTGCATATTAATTAATACAGATCTTTAGGTGATGGTTTTTTAAAGATACTTGTATCAGCTCAACCTCATTTTCAGATTTCAAAATTCTATTAACAACTTGTTTTCAAGTCATTTCAGCAAAAACAACATTCAAACTATCGTTAAGATCATTGAAAACATTTTATAAATAACTTAGCGGTGGGCCCACATTACCAGGACTTCAGAAAAACCATTAACAAATGTAAATGGCGGCGGTGTCAGGGGGCGTTTTGATTGAATTCTGACGGCCATGTATTGAGTATTGGCAGCCGGCCAATTGGGGACATAGCGTCGTTTCGCCTCGCCTCGCTCCTGCGTATGACGCGTGTTGACTGAGTTGACTCCCTGTATGCAAATGAGTGATTTTATTGAAAATTTAATAAGCGGTTTATGTCGGAACGAAACCCTGGTAAACGTGATAGGTAAACCATTTCACCTTTATGATTGTTGCGCGAAAATTGTGCTTTAAAATATCTACGTCGGTTTTGTCTGACACGGTGCTTTTAATGGACGCGAGGAAAGTTTTCGCTTAAATTATTTGGTAATAAAAAGTTTAATATAGGCTCTAAAAACAACGTAAAACACGCGGTTGCAAAATATACATAATAATTTGTTGAATTTGTACGTGGTGTAGTTTAGAAACTTTGTTTATTTCAAATTATAAATGTGTTACGATATGCTTAACCATTTCAATAATTACATCGTTATTATCAGAGTCTTGAGAACGTGCCAAACAGAACGAAGGCGAAATAATTCCAAAGATCCTGTATCTTCTTATTAGCAACGAGTAAATATCGTCGTTTCTATTCGGAGCAAAAATTTTATTAACCACTCTGTATAGCAATAACAGTTATTTATGCGGCCGTAATGTTTACATCATTTTATATTGTCCAAGTTTAGTTCTCGTACGGTTTCTATGCCCGTTTTAGGGATATTAGAGTTGGCATTTTGCGGGATCGTTATAGTTTTCATTTCAGTAAGTACGGGCGTTAACTAGCGGAACGTAGTTAGTGCTTGGGGTGCATACAGTAAATAAATGAATATGGTATTTGTGCGGGCTGCAGAGCGACGAGTAAACACAATATCACTCAGCCCCGGGAAGCAGCTTTGTTTGCGGCACGTTCATTAATTTAATTATTGCAATTTATTTTAGAAATCGGACTGGAGTTGATTTTGTTTCGTTGTGCGCCATCTTTGTTTGCCATGTCTTTTGTTGTTTGAGATCTGCACCTTTTAATCCTGTGGGGATTTACTTAGTTCTCTTGATAGCTCTGATTGCGTACCTTTCTTCAATTTTAGTTTAATAATAATGTTTAAAGTGCTTGCTAATAACATTTATCTCTTTCAGAAGCAATTGAATATTAGAATGTAAATAAATTTCTTTTGTATTGTTTTTTACACAATATGAATAATAATTGAACAAATATACTATATTTCAAAAACACTGTGTCATAGCTGGTAACGTTCAAAAATGTTTAATTAACTTGTTACAACTTTTATTAGCTGTATCCTCGTGGCACATAATTACATACGTCTGTACTCAAACGCCGACGCGACGTCCAAAAAGGTATTCTACAAATTTATACGAAACGTCAGAAAAGTTCACTGCCCAAAATTCCGATTTGGGCATTAAAATTTTAATAATATTTGTTACCCAAATATCCCTTTTTGGTGTTTTTATGGTATAAGTCGGCAAACGAGCAGACAGATTACCTGATGATAAGCAATCGGTGATAACCGCCTGGCATCGAAGCTGAACTGGGCCTATTTGTCCAACGCTGAGACACACATCACTGTTTTTTTTTTAATTATTTTTGTTTTGATTAATTTTTACTGTTTTTTTTTTATCTACTTTTGTATCTGTGTCCAGGTTGTGCAAATAAAATTATTTCTTTCTTTCTTTCGGTGTATATAAGGATCTGGAAGGGATAGGGGAAAGGGAGGGATTGGCCTCCGGTAACCTCACTCACACGGCGAAACACTGTGGGTTGTTTCACGCCGGTTTTCTGTGAGGCCGTGGCCGTCTTCGGTCGAGCCGACCTAATTATTATCCAATAAATATATAATATATAATTAGCCGAAATAATTGAAATTATCTCAGGTTCATATTGTTTTGGACTGATTTTATTCAGCTTCTCTCTATTTTTCTGCCTACTAGCAAAAGAACCGTTCTTTTGTTTTGCGTATTTCGTATTTAAAATACCATCATACAGCAGGATGGAGTTCATTTAGGTTGTTTTTGTGGTAAGCCGACCGAAACTTAAAAGGCGGCTCTAAAAAGCGTATTAACAAAAGTGGCACACCATTAACAGAAGTAGTGCACACAGCACGGGGCTGGCGTGCAATTTGTGGCGATATTGTCGCGGCCCGCACCAGAATGTTCGCTAATGCCCTCCAACATTAAGCCTGCAGATTATCTGGGCAAAGCCCTAAAGTCTCACTGTTCCAATAGTCCTTAGGGTTGGCAGTTGGCAGTCAAAAAATTTAAAATGTTTCTACATTTATTCCATCAAACATTTCAGTTTAAATAAAATCAAGTAAAATAAAATAAAATTAATGAAACTAAATGTCTTTAACACAAACCAGAATTCATAGAGCGAACGGTGATTGCGCCATTCAGCTATCAATGTAGCATTCACCGCCTTTCGTTTACGACTAATAGAAAATAAAGAGCATGCGGCGCAAAATGCACTTTACGTTCTGCGTCGCTCCATGCCGCTGCGGTTTTGCAGCGATCACACAGCGGCGAACGACGTCGAGAAAATCTTTTGACCATGACACAATAAATGAAAAAAGAATACCACATTCACAGACTACCTACATGATTAATGATACCGCAGTACGCTCATAATTTTCTGTTGGAATTGGACTTTAAATTAATCTATGTTCACTAGTGAGAATAGGAACTAAGAATTAAGTCCGTGATTTAAACCCAACCGCTGAAATATGAAAGAAAAATTGAGGCTCCTACAAACCTACCTACATACACAAATTGTATGTAGTTTATGTATGGGTAATATTTTCTCCCTATAATATACTATACATATTATGCATATATTCTTCTTCGTAAAATTTTAATTCTGCCCTCTCTAAGCATATTTCACTGAATAGGTATGCGTGGACAATGTACGTGTTCAGGTATTATATATGTATATACCTTTTGCTTTGTCGACGGACAATCGAAATTGTAGTGAAATATAAAGGGCGAGCGGTGTGGAATGCACTTTGCGTCCCCTGGTCCCTAGTGGCTGCGGTTAAGCAATGAGATCAGAGAGCGTGCATGCGACAAATTCCCGTGGCTAGCCATTGGAATAATAAATATATTCTTCGGGCATTGTTACAAAAACTTGTGGAAAATTAAGAAATTATTTACGAAACGTTTTTAGTAGGAAACAACATGAAAGTATTTTAGATTTTAATTCTATCAATATTATTTTTATATTTTTCGTGAATTCAGAGGCAGCCCTGTTAATGTCGCGCCAGGTGAGGATTAACGGATTAGAACAGGAAGTGAAGACGATCCACATCTTGAAAGAATTCCGCCAGTTCTCTCTTACTTCGTATATTTTAGTCTACACCGGTAACTTTGTTCATATTTTACTTAACAAAAATATAAGTAATAATGATAGAAATTTCTTTGATCATAAAAAAACGCATAATTGTACCAAAATGTGAATTATTTCAAACAATAAACCTTGTACGAAATTAAAAAAGAACTGCATCGGCCGGGAATCGAACCCGGGCCGCCCGCGTGGCAGGCGAGCATTCTACCACTGAACCACCGATGCTGACGAATGAATTATTGAATTTTCAATCTACCTTGATCGATTTTGTCAAAAGTGAAAGATTGAAAACTGATGTTTTTACGTTACTTTTGAAAAATAAAACAGGTTTTCTCGCACACCGGAATGTGTGTTTAGCTGTGAATAAATAGGTAATTATGCAAATCAACGTATTTACGAGGGTCCACAGATTGTATGAATACGGAACGCCTAGGATTTACGATTATATTGAATTCATTATTCTTTGAGGACCTCGCTTTTATGTAGTGGCCAACCGGCCCTTTAATTTTAGAATTCATGAGACAGTAATCATTTTCATACTCAGCACTTCACATTGGCGCGCGGGTCGCGTTCACATTGTCATCAACTTTTTTACCTAGGTCGTACCTTATATTGACAGACATGAACTTTGAATTTAGGACGATTTCTATGAAAAATATCTGACAGTAGGTCAAAATTATTTTTGGGTAAGTGAAACAGGCAGCACATTTCAAATATTCAGAAATGTTCCAATGCCCACGCATGGTAGTTACGAAATAGAGTAACATTTCACCTTCAGCTCTCGAGTTTTACAAAAAAACTTTGGTAGCTACGTTACTGTCGGACAAAAAATCGGCTTTAACGATTTTACGTATAAAACGAGAGGAGCGTGCTCTTTTATTTCTGTTTGTAGCCGTTTGAGTGATTTGACAATTTCATAAAAAACACGTCAAGTGCTCACGTTGCAAAAAAAAATGGCGCCGCGCCGCGCCAGACGGCCAAGGTCACAAGATGTTTATGTTTTGTGACGTGTCGGTAATTTAAGTCGCCTCAAGTAATGTTTTTATTCAAGCTAATGAATGACTCTTTCAAGTCGTTCAAGTGTTTGTTGACATTAAGTTTCAAATGTTTTTATTTATAGCTGTAAACAATGACTATAGTTGAAAATGATTGTTTGAACTTTAAAAAAGATTATTTTTAAAAGCTAAGCGGTAACATATATATTTATGACTTGTAATGGTGGAAGGATTCTATCTACACACGAATAAATAATAAGAACCTACATAAACACAATTGATTTGTAATAAAATTAGCCCGAGATAACACCCGCCAAACGCGCGAGAACTAACAACTGACTTTGACAGTATTTTTTTTATTCCGAATGAACCAGTGTTGTACTACCGTCGTATTTTTAGCATGAAGAAATCTAATAAGATTCGAGTAGAAAAGAGAAAAAGTATTAAAAAACCGTGTGATAGAAAGAAATAAATATATTATGATGTCGTATCGCACTGGAACGAAAAAAGGGACAAAAGTCACTTGTAGCACTCAACGGTAAAATCAAAAAAGGGACAAAAGTCCCTTTGAGCACTCAAGGGGGTAGCCAATACTATCGGATTTCGTTACGCGCGGCTCGGACCGATTTTACAATATCACGAATTTTCCCAGTTGTATGTCCCACCTGGTTTTTGGAGTAGAAAGTGGATTTTTAGGTTTCCAGACCCTCAGGTATACCTCTACAAATTTCCTTTCTTGAGTACTTTGTGTTTTATTCTAAACTTACGTAATTTTATGAATCATCATTAAACCGAAAATTATTGTTTTAAAATGTATCTTCTATCTCTCTTTAAACATAATTAAGTAAAAGTGATTAAAAACAAGTACTTAAATGTAAGGGATCCAGTAACAAAAGTCGCTAGTCTTTTCACCGTTCTTATTCCTCATGGCTTCAGCTGTTATTCATCGCAACGTCGGCTAATGCGGAGAGCTCTTCTCGCGAGGGTTGCCTTTGAATTCGACTCACTCTCGGCCTCTTTGCTACTATAAAGTAAATGACGTTGTGCAGCCTAGGCCTTAGTGCATTCATACGGGCTGAAGCCAAACGACCTATTTTTGTCACCTCCCTCCGTTGCTTGATTGGCTCAATCATCTGTTCAAATGGCAGCCGTCGGCTCCTCGAGTTTAAGTGCATCGTTATTTTGAATGGCGATTTAATTTTTTAATTTTCCTTTTTGTTAATTAGTATTCTTGCAAATTGGATTGCAGCCTCTTCACTCTTTGAATCACTGCAGTTCTTTTTAATTATGCCATCCTAGTTCAAAAGAGGTGTATTCATTCAAAAGTACTGCGTTGGTTAAAATATTTTTTTATATCAAATCAATATCTGAAACGAATTTTGAGTACACAATATTTTCAATATAAATTCGTCATTGGTAACAGGCAATGTTTATATTAAAGAATCGCTTGTCAATACCATTCGTGTCGCCAACACTGCTGATCGGAATAAACGTTGGATTCCAGATATACGTTTTATTTATTGACAGCTGGCTTTTGCCACGCATCTCGGGATCAGCCACCTTGCTTTACTTCTATCCTATACCAATATTGTGATACCCGCATTATTACTTACGTTATTCTTTGTATCATCTCCCTGATGATTCCCTTTCTCAAAAGTTTTTCCTCTTTATGTCTATTTTGTCATATTTGCTTTCACTTAAATGTTAATATTTAATAGCTAAGCATAACATGTAGTAATTTTATTTCACTTCCCGTATTCCTTACACGAATAATTTACCATTCCTTATATCCTGTACCTATATTTATTTCTCAGATAAAGATAGTCTGTAGTTTATGAACGGTCTAAATTCTGTGTGATATGTAGTTGACGTCCTTGCCTTGTAGTAAAATTCTTGTTGAAAAATGTAAGCAATTTTCAAGGAGATAAATCATGTGCATAAAGTGGCGTAATAGAAAAGACAGATCCTTTTAGAAGATGAAATTTAAAAACCTTCTATAAAGGCAGAAAAAGTTACTCGATTTTGAAATAGAAAATGTGCAGCATATTTGAGATTTTTTGACATTTTGGTATAGTTTTTGAAGTAGTTTGATAGTGAAACGGGTTTCAATGAAAAATTTTTAGGTACCACGTCTATCATATCGAAGTGAGCATTGAACGAGTTCAGATATCGGAAATAAAACGTTGTCGGATACGCGGCGCGGTTTCCGATATCGGGCGATGCGTCATACAGGCGTAACTCGTAATGTATTCATCGGAACGAGAGCGAGTACCACGGTTCTACGAACAAAACTCAATTTTTATTGAATTGCGTCGTATTGCGGTTTTGTTTGGGTGTCTTATGGCGTTGATTTAATGGTTTGAAAGGGATGCTCTAATTTGTATATTTGGAATTCCTCTTTAAGATAAAAAGCTATTTTAATAAAGACGTATTTGATTTTAAAGATTGATACGTAAGAAACGTACAAGATATCGTCATTATTGTCTATAGACACTTATCTCTAAGATAGTATGTATGCACGAGTTTCGGAAATTAGTTCTCTTCATTAATTAGTCCAGCCCTTGACATGACGTGGGTTACGTTGCAGATAGTAATTTGACAGCTGATAATATTACAGCGATAATTGGACATCTAATCAACTGTCGAATTTGTAACGATGGATTAAATATTTGTTCATGCCAGCCTGACATATTTATACAATTTGGAAAATAAATTCTGTTAAGCCGTTGTTAGTAAAATGTTACAATTAGTTACTAGAATCGGTTTTTGAATGTCCTATTCCGGAGTGTATCCAATGCCTTCGGATTCGTCCATCCGTTTGCGCTGATTGAGTAACAAACATCCAAACATCGTAACTTTCGCATTTATAATATAAGTAAGAAATAAGATTATTTCTCTCTAAACTCTGTTCCAAAACAACCTGTCTTCAACATTCCTATGCTTCGTTCAAACGAAATCTAATCATAGCATGGATATCACTTGTTACTTTACTGTCTGCATCAAGTGTTACCATCATAAATGTATTGCAGTCGTCTCACACCGATGCAAACGTGCGAACTGCATACATATGGTGTTGCTATATGCTCTTTATTTTACTCGCTCGCGCCCGTTGCGTCACTCACCTGAGCCAGTAAGTGAATGCGCAGTTGGAATACAAATACGGATGATAATACCATTTCTTGTGGAGTTGTGGGAATGTTCTCTGAAGTGGGTGTGAAAACACGTAAAAGCATATGCTTTTCATGACAACGAAACTTCGTGACAAGGGACATTTTATTCGATGTTTGTTTTATAATGTTTCTTGTAAATTCCTTAGCTTTTCGGCTATTTATTAGTCCAATTATAAGTCAAGGGTAAATGATTTTTTCTACACTACAAATAAGGACTAAATTCCCATTGACAAGACTACGAAAAAGTCTTTTGTCCCATCCTCTTTCTATTCAATAGAGTAACACCTGAAGTAAGAAACTGATTTCGATATTAGTTTCAAATGCAAGTTCTAATCTACCTCGAAAAGCCACAAATTCAGTTGGAATCGGCGAATACATTTCACTAGTTATGTAGTCACTATCTTTCCAACTCGAGTATGTACGTGCTTCAATTTGTTGTGTATTTTGTACTATTTGCGATTTCCAACCGAATACAGTTTGGGTTTTATCGTCGTTGCTTGTATGACTTTATTATTTTGAAAACGGTCCGAATTTAGCAGAATTTACATGCTCAGTGTAACACAACGTACATAATTTTGTAGTTCGAATTTCCACTGTTTACTATTAAAATAAAACTTAAAATATTGTATTTTATAAGATAATATTCCAAATTTAATCGTACAGTAATATGTTAAACGAATTAATTCGAAAAAAAAAAACAAAAAGAGATTGCATCGGCCGGGAATCGAACCCGGGCCGCCCGCGTGGCAGGCGAGCATTCTACCACTGAACCACCGATGCTCATGTGAAAAGTTTAGAATTACACTATCTCTTTACTAAGCTCCCACTTTTAGTATACCAAAATAAAAATGCTATCTACATAACTGGTTAATTTCTATTTGCATATTGTAATTGCTTTGATTTCAGTATGCAAATACTGCTGACTAACATCAGGTATTTGCCCGCGTAATCGTTCAGTAATATTTTTATCGATTTAGCCGATATTACTATTGCTCGTTTTAATAATAACATTATTTTTTTTATATTTAAACATCGACTTTATCAACAAAAAGATTTTATACAAAAAGTTTTTATCAATTTTGTTCAATAGATCTCGTAAGATATTCAAACATTTAAACTGGCATTCTAATTTTAATATTTTGAATTGTTCTACTGTTCCACTTAAAAAAAATAAAGAAGTTTTATTCTTTATACTTACACCAAATTTCCAGCTGTTCGTCGCAGTTATGACGTCATTCGGTTCGTTAGCTCCTCTCTTTATATAGCTCTGGCTATATAAATTCAAAAGATAAGTAAGAAAACATGCACAGCGATCTTCTGTCCTACTTCCTAGTGTACGAAGATTCCTTTCAAATATTTGCAACTGAGTATGAATCCGACAAGCCTGAACTTTGCATGTAGGGCGTAGTACTGTTGATAGAAGTTTGAACTGATTTCATACTTTTATTTTCTATAGCACATTTCTTACGTCGTCGCTTTTGTTGATATGAAGTGGTTGCGTTTGGTTTTCTTGATGCTTTTGTTAGTCAAAGTTATATGACAAAGGAATAATATTACAATCTTCGTTCGAAGAAAGAAGTCGTTCTTTTTAGCACATTGGCCTTAAACCGAATCTGGTTAAAACAAAAACAAAACTAAATGGAGCCATGTAAAAGTACGATAAAATATAGAAATTTTCGCTTTTATAAAAACACCAAAATAATACATAAAATATTAAAATAATCTATTATCATCTGTTAAAGTTATGCCTTTACCGGTATCGAGTCTTGGAAACTAGTCTATAAAACTTATCCAGGTAAAGTATTACTTGTGAGAAATAGCATAAGTTCTAGTTCTAGACATTAATTTTTATATATTAAAATTACCCAGTAGTATTATACGGTCTGCCACCTGGGACAGTTCCCGGCTATTAGTTGATTATTTTATAGTGTTTTTTTTTTATGTAATAGGTCGGCAAACGAGCAGGCGGATTACCTGATGGTAAGCAATCAGCGCCGCCCATGGACACTCGCAACGGAGGAGTTACGAGTGCGTTGCCGACCTTTTAGGGATTAGGGATTTGGAGATTTAGGGATTGAGGAGGGATTGGGGAAGGGGAAGGATTGGGCCTCCGGTAACCTCACACACACGGCGAAACACAACGCAGTGGTTATTTCACGCCGGTTTTCTGTGAGGCCGTGGTATCACTCCGGTCGAGCCGACCCATTAGTGCCGAAGCCTGGCTCTCCCACACTTATTTACGTGTTACGACTTTTCTAATCAAACCGTATTTCTTCCGGAATATCTTCTAAAATAAAACCTTTTTGTCTGCGACTTTGCTTGTGTTTTAATCATTTATGATGTTTTCATGTTTTAACCAATGATAGGGATGTTTGTACCGTTACCAGTTTGTAATTGGCTAAGCACCTACGTACCTTTTCATTAAGTAATATTGATATCAGATCGACGGTCAGCGCTCTATATTCCCATTAATACGTCATTGAACGATTCCAGTGTAATAGCAAGTAATAACTTGCAATTCGTTGGTATTTGTCTTGTAGGAAGCATGCACGCCACACGGCACAGGCTAAATATTAAACCTAGAGCAGAGCATCCCAGCAAAGATTAATATGTCGTCACTCGTACTTTACGAATGCGACGCGCCGAATGATTGTGGTATCCGGTATGGGCGACGGCGGATTGAGGATGAGATTTCCTAAACTAGCAAACCTGTCACCTGACGCCCAGCAGAGGTAACACCTGAGATTAACTAGTGTGGTGAGCGAAGCTGAACGCCTGCATGTTCGGCGTCTTCAACATAGCCTTGGTCGAGCCTGCTCATTCGCGCCAAACTTCAACTTATAAATAATTGAAATGAGCTGTAAAGTTGCTTTTTAAAAAATACCTAGTCCAATACTCAAGGATATAATATTACGGGTAGGTACCTAATTCTATAGATTAAATAGTTAAACATTTTGGGAGATAAGCGTTTATTTACCCAGGTTTTGCATAGATTTATTATATGCTTGACGTTTCATATGTCGTATCTCAATAAATCAATACGAGGCTTTAGTTTTTAAGAAATTCTTTTTCTATTTATTGTAACCATTTACCAGTAAAAAGACCGAGTCAGTAATGAAAATTTAAAGAATTTCACTTGACTAGAAACAAGGCTATTTGTTATAAGTTAAGCTCTGCTCTCACCGCGACCTTTGTTCCAGTAATAGCGTGACGCATAGCTCTCGCACCTTGCGGCAGCGCCCAAACACGGGTAGGGTCTTCGTCGTTGGCCCCCGCTGACAAGGGTCCAAATCAGAGATATTAATTTGTTGGGCGCGCTGTAAATTAACGGTCGCGAGTTCGTGTAACCGAGTTACCCTACAGTCCACATAGGGAGGGATAATTTGTAACGCGAACGAGTAATAATTTCCGCTGGTTGTCCCTTAACTACGACGTGTGCGGGATTAGACGTTAAGAAGGGTAAATGTGTTCCCTGTCAGGTATCCCCTAATATACCTACTACTATATCGAGTGCCGCCATCTTCAGAGAGTATCTGTCTTCCAGCCCCAAAATGACTGTTTAATCTTGCGGAATGTCAATGTTTTCTATCGCAGTTATTATTTGTCCCCAGACAGCGATGCCACCATTAGAGGGGCCTTTGCATCCATTTATTTAAATTATGGTGTACTTTTTCTTAATGGAAATAATTTCTAAGAATGGTTGCGGATATTTTCATGAAAGGGGAAGTGAAACTTGGTTACAAGTTTAAATTAAAATTGTTTTAATGCGTGTGACTTACAAGAATGTCGTGTTTGTCTTGCGTAATATACTTAGTTAAATTATAAGAGTAAAGTCAAATTTGCCCGCTTCATGGAATGCCTATGGTAGTAATAAAAATTCGTGCTCCGAAACATTTCAATCCGAGAATTGTTTGAAACGAAATCAAATATTCCATTTTAATTGAATTATAATTTCTTTAAATCAAACATCAAAGCTTTATAAAGTTCCATCGCGTTGTTTTGCTAGCTAACAATTTTAGTTATGTTCAGTGACTTGAAATTCTTGGAATGTAATGGGAATGCTCCTCTGCTTGAACCTCGAACTTAGACAATTAATTAAAAGTTTTAAGAAGAGTGCCGCCCCCTGACTTGTGACTGATGGCTGGCGTCGAAGTCGACAACTATCTACACTTTATTCCTTCGACATAATTATTTACGATTCCAATATTAAATGGGAGCTTGACTTGCAATTATCGAACCGAAATATTCTTTGTTAAATAAATACTAAAGTTAAATATTGCGTTACTCATTTTGCAAAACTACAATTTAAATAAAGAAAGAAGTAAAAAAATATATCACTATCAATTGATGGAAAAATTCACAGAATTAAGCAAAAGTCTAAGCTACTCCAACGATGAACAGTCCATTTATTATGAATGATTTACGATAATACACTACCCCCGTTGAGCAAGTGCCTCGAAAAGTTCAAAGGTCCAATATTTCAGCTCAATACTGACGATATTAATTTCTAATTTTGATTACAAGTTGAAACGAGTGGGTACTTCAACTGAGAAACGGCCACTTCAAATATGGTTCCAGTTTATCGATCACATTTATAAGGTCTCCACGATTTTAATTAGCTTTTAACCTCTTTTAGAGCCGAGGGATACCAGATGTCACTGTAATTAAAACAGATCGAACATTTACTACGAGGCGTTTTGTATTTCTTCATGAAAATAGTTAAATAATCGTTTTGCAGCAAGCACATGGAACTTTAGTTACTTAATGCTTTATAAATTAAGCCGCTTTTTGCAAACAACCCACACTTTTCAGGTTAATAGCTGGACGCGGCACAAAATGTATATCAAAACTCCGCAGATCCATTCTCTTGATAAAACATATTTTTGCAAAAAGAGGTCGCATTAATGCACCGCAAGTAGTTTCTGGCTGTTTTCCATCTTGCATATTCGCCGAACAATCTCTTTGTGCAAGGCTTAACTATAATCAAACTTTAGTAGCGTTTAAGCACAGAACGGATGACAACGCAACAGCAGCTTTAAGCACATAATAAGTTAATTTTGCATCATACATTCGCTGCAGGGTTTCAAACGAGCTACATAAATTGTGGGCGATGTGAAAAATAGACTTGACTGCGGTGGCTAGGCCGAGCGTGGAGCCGGCACGAATATATGATCTTGAATTTTCCAGGTAAACTAGACGAAAAACTCTGTTATATTTAGTAGGTTTTAATACGATTGGATAAACTCTTCTCGTTGGAGACTTAATAGTATTCAATATTTACGATGGACGCAAGCATTCGATTGCGAGTTTCCAACAGTTTGAGCTTGCAGCATATTTTATCATTTTTTATTTTTATTGTATACCTATATAAATTCTGGCTGTATTTTTAACAGGAGTTAAACCGTTTGTAGACTGTTAGTCTCTTCTATCGTCAAATGATTCTGTCTCAATGGTAATGTATATTTTTTGTACTACTACCTACCTACTTTTAAATGGCGTTACTTTTTTTTATTGTATAAGTCGGGAAATGAGCAGACGGATTACCTGATGGTAAGCAATCGTCGCCGCCCATGGACACCCGAAACACCAAAGAAATTACGAGTGCGTTGCCGGCCTTTTAGAGATAGGGGTTGCGGATATCAGGATCGGGAAGGGGTAGGCCTCCGGTAACGGCGAAACACAACGCTGTGGTTGTTTCACGCCGGTATACTGTGAGGCCGTCGTATCACTCCGGTCGAGCCGACCCATTCGTGCCGGAGCTTGGCTCTCCCATACTTACTCCCAGTATATTGGTTTAAGTTGACTTAAAATTCCAGCATAAAGTTTATTAGTACATAAAGTATATCAACAATGGTTGTAACGTTCCATATTAAATATCGCTAGGATATCCCCCTTACAGTAATAAACGTTTGAATATGAATCGTAAAATCCTCTTATCTTGGTGTGGTTAACATAAAATTTTGTCACGAGAGCAATCTATAAGTTGACGTGATCGTTACAACTTCATTTCTTGAGATGATGTGACGTTGTATTGTTTCACTTTAATTAAGATATGAATGGCTAAAGAGATGTGAAAACACACTCTATGATGTAAAAAATATAACCTTTTATTTAATAATTCAAATTAATCGTGATATAATAAATTTTGTGATGTACTTGACTTAAATTATTTCATTGAATATCTAAGGAATTATGGCCTATGATTGAATGACAACGTTGTTCGGTTGGAGATTAGTGGGAAAACAGTATGTGATAGTGTAACACTTTCAGTGCGACAGCCATTTGGATTTAGAAAACCTTCTTGCAAAGCAGAAATCGACATTATTTCAGCTAAAAGTATTTAACGTCTCCCATCTTTAACTCTTAACTACGACCACATTTTAAGTTGTACTCCATAAATAAAGGACTACGGAAATGCAGTGTGTACTTCTAAGGCTATATTCTAAACAGAGTGTAGGGTTGAAAAATTGCAGCAGTGTGCAAGTAGTGACACTTTGCTAGATCGTAGCACCCGGCGCCATTACATGACCCGTATCGACTGGCGCGGAATTGTAAGCAGCTGAAGCATTTAGATATTTTCCGTCCATTGTCGACTAGAAACGGAGGATTTATATTAATAGAACAATTTACTGCTTTCGTTTTTGTAGTGATTTTAACATTTAGACTAGATTTTTTTAATGGTATCTTAGTAATGTTTGGGAGGTGTTACCAGTGCGTTGCCTGCCTTTTGGGGATTAGGGTTTCGGAGATTTAGGTATTGGTGAAGGGTTGAGAAAAGAGAAGGATTGGGCCTCTTACTCACATGGCCCAACACAACACTGTGGTTGCTTTACGCCGGTTTTCTGTGAGTCTGTTATATCACTCCGATTGAGTTTACCTATTCGAGCGGGAGCTTGACATTCCCTTCTTGGTAATGATGATGAGAAGTTAATATTTAAATTTCATGTAATTGGTAGTAATTGTCCCGCGCTATCGATGTATCCAGAACTAACAGGTCTACAGATGTATCACTAAATCAAATCTTGTCTCCAGACCTAGTTAGCTAGTTTTCCAAGTTCATGTTTAAGTTTTAGCTCAAGCAAATGATGGAATCGAAGTTTCATGTACTAGTTGTTTGATTGACTTGATGGGTCAATTCAAAGTCGGATAATTGCTTCTGAAGATCGAGAAAGAGACCTTTATAGCATACATAAATTGAATAATTTTTGTATAAATTCTTCAATTGTTTTTATTGCTGTGTGGATAAATTAAACGGAATTGAATGCCCCGCACTTATTCGCAACGCTTGGTGGGCGGACACTATCCTGGCTGTTACTCAGTTCCCATAAAACATTACGAACGATACACGGTTCGCACTCCACTACTCTATTTCTACAACTACCGTCATCAGGGTTTCTAGTAAAAACGCAGTGAAATGTGAAAAGGTAACCGGTGCCGTGTTTCGCGCATTCGCAAAAGATACGGGAATCCTGCCGGTATATTCAGTTCAATAAGAATTTATGCCCTCATATTTCGTATCATCAATACCGTTTATTTTCCACACGTTTTCCTTGTCGGTTCAGTCGGGCGGTGGAAATACATTTCGAGGAATTTTTCTCTTGCAAAAGATAGAACTAATTTTGCATAGGTGTTCCCTCATCTTATGATATTAAATTCTCGATATCGGTAATATTTGTTTCGTCTCATTGTATTTTATTTGATTTTACGTGAAAGTGGATCGTAAGCGAGTAAGACTTTGATGTGTAAATAAAGCCATACTCGTAAAGAGATCCGATATTTTTCCTTATTTTCATAAGTAGTACTTACGTTATTTAAGGGTGTTTAAGCCTCAAAGCTTATTTCGTTGAAAAATCACTTACATATTCGTTTCATACTTTATAATAAAAAAATACTAGCTTGAAGGTAATTAGTTATGTAAGTGCCTGTATATTACGGGGAAATCCTTGTAAAATCATAAGCGAAATAAAAAAGCGCAATACATGGCACGCGTTTAAACGGCTAAGTACTTTATAGTAGTAGTTATGGGATCATAAACCGTAACATTCCTCTATTTTCGCACGCAAAGTCTTCTGTAAGTGTTAAGCAAGTTAAGGTCATATTGCCGTAGCCACTTGCGTGTTAGTGTTACGGATTATGTTAGGTTTACGATTGCAAATGAAGGGTGTTAAAGGAACTTGGATTGTACGAATAGTGTTAAATCTTTGTTCTTTCTGTTGTATTCTTATTACTGTTTTGGCCTATATTGCTATTGTGGTGTTGTTTTGTCGTAATTGGGTATTGGTCATTAGCAAAAAATAAATTAGGTACTATTATTTTAAAATTGTCTTAATATTTTGGTTTGACGATATATTCTTTTTTCGAATTTTACAGATAATATTTAAGAAGTAATAATTTGGAGCTAAGGTAAGGTACTGTTTCAGGCTGAAACATGATGTATCAGAATACTGTGTCTCATAGAAAAGTAAATATTGTTTTCGATAATTCGATAAAAATATGAAATTTTATTGGGTTGTTGTGAAATATCGTACTGTTACTTTTCAATGGTATCAAATTTAATTAGTTTATTTTGAACAGCTTTATTTCTGTAACTGTAACTGTAAACTGTATTAAAAGTTTATAAAAATTTAAATCGTGGGCAAACATTTTCTTTTCATGTCTTAGGTAGGTATATTGATTTGTTAGAGCTATGTTTTTTTTTTATTTAATGTAAAAACTCCTACTATCGTTCATTTATGCCACAGAATTATGAATTTCGAATTTCGAACTCCATTCTAAAGGTCGAACCATAAGCTCTGTGGATTGGCCAGGATTTTTGTAACAAATTGCATAGTGTAATGGTCATTCCCATTAAGTATGGTGCTGTAAATGGCACTTATGGGTAATGTTGGTAGGATTAAAAATCCGTCGCATATAATGTAAGCAGCTTAATGCCGTAATAAACGGTAAGCCCGCGACTGCGGTAAGGCCGGACGTAGGTACATACATTTATGTGTCACGAGTAATTATTGTTATGTTATGTCTGAAGTGCGAATTTTGTTTTTATTGTTAATGTGTTAAGAAGGATTATACATTGGCTGGTACTTTAACTTGTCCTTGGTTATGTTTTGTGCATAGAATAAGAACGTAACAACAAATCGCATCACGCAGGTTTTATCAAAAATGTGATGTATATTTTATTTATTTTGGATCCTTTGTGAAGCTTTCACAGAAACGTGTTTAAAAAACAACGAAATTTTAACAACAACAACCTTTAGTTAGTAATTATAGAGACGAAAATACAAAGACGATTCCTCGGTTCGGATTCTCGGTAAAGCTCTTAAAGGTTTAATGTTAAACAAGACTGGATGTTAGTTAATAAAGAGGGAAGGAGACTCGTTACTTTACCAGAACCTCATGAACCATCGTCACGTGTTTTCCCAAATAATTTAATCTTCCATTTCGGCCGAGTACTACTTACTTTAAGATGGATTCTATTCGAATCTGAATATGTAAATACGTATTTCGTCTTCTTAGACGGATAGAGTGAATTCAGTTTAACACTTTTTATTTAGTTTGGTTCGGTGTGTGTTCGTAATATAAATTTTCTTAAGAGGTTAAGAATTATTTCATATACATACATAGCTATCTACGGATTCCGATCCAAGTACGGATATTTGATGTAATATCCGTCGATTCAGGAGAAGAAAACGTCTCCCCCGGATATCTGTGGTTATCCGTAAACATCTCTTGTATAGTTTAAAATTAAAGATGTTAGAATGATTAATAAGTTTTTGTTTAGGATTATTTTGCTTAATATTATAATACTAGTCGCATGTTTTTAATCATCTAACATACAATTTAAATAATGAAACATAAACCCGAACCACTACTTATTGTATCAACATTTTCTACAGTGTAGAAAATGTTCACATTTGCTGATGTATTTTGTATCAAAAATAAAATTGCCTAAATAAAAACTCGCAAGCATGGCTATCACAGCCATAATTTCTATAATTTAACACTCGAGCGAGGGCACGGTGGAACAGATCGCGTGTTCTCGATTTATAAGAGCCCGCCCAAATATATACTAAAAAAAATAGTTCGCGCCAACGTACTAATTCCATACGGAAAGCAATACGAATAAATTACTATAGCTAATGTTTTTATAGTACGTAATCGAGAACATTTTCAACGGCCTCTGATTGTTGTGAAGAAAATAAAGTCGCCGATAAGGCCCGGATAGTTGGACTACTCCGTTAGGAAATACGAATAGCCCTGGCATAAGTGTCGTTTAGGGCGGGCAACACTTGATGCCGTGTGGAAAATAGCCATTTAAATACTGAAGGCCTCGCGGAAATGGAATACATTATCCTAAATATTATGAAACACATTTTTTTCTAATATATATTCTGATATGGCCATTAGATCTATAGTATAGTAAGGTTAAAGGTTTGTACTCGTAAATCTAATATAATGATGTTCTCTTGTTACAGATTGGTTCCCTGAAGCACTACTACTTGCTGTCACACCATGAAGTCCGCAAGCGATCCACGGAGCCCAGTCACGAGCATCATAAAAAATTAAACGACGAACCACAAGTAAGTGATTAAAATAACTCTATTTTTTGCAAAACTGAATAGGCACTCTAATTGTAAATGTTAATACTTTTTCATCGCATTTAATCCATTCGAAATAGAACTTTTCACTAATGAGATCGTTCATCATTTTACTACGCGGATCAATCAGCAGTTATTTATGGAATACTGGACTGAATAGTCATGTAAAATGCACATTACTGAATGCATCGACCTCATAATTCTTCCCACCGAATAGAATATTCTCGAACGAAAATCTTCCTGCTCTAAAATGCTTCAATTAAAGCCCCGTTCACGCCGAGTGTTAAGTATTCATTTCCTTTTACGTGTTAATCCGGATTTTTCTTTATTGAGCAATCTCGGTGACAGACTCGCGACATTGTTCCCCGAATTTGTGGAATTATACGGAATGAGTTACTTATTTAATTCGTTTGTCACGTACGAGGGTAATGTGGTTGGGGAGAAATGTGGAAAATTTGAATCTGTACAGCGCCTTGTGTAACACGTTAATGTTGCCACACATAAAAACTGAGGAAATGAAATAAAAAACATTTTTAATGAGAGACGCAACGTGTTTTTTTTTTGTTCTGTTTTACGACTGAGAGGTTTGATACTGGTTTGGTAGCAGTGATGCAGCGTCTTTTTGTGGTTCAGCAATTTGAAGCTTACAACAATCTGCGTCTGCGTCTTCAGAATAATTCTTGCATATAGATATGTACTATCATGTCGATTTTGTTTTGTGTACATCCATTATTTTAGAAGAACATTCAAGCGTGTTGTAGGAAATCGTGCATTATCGAAGGTCCGCATACGAACCCTTCAGTTAATCTTTGTGCCATTTGACACGCGCCTTGTGCATTCCCTTCACTTTATCTTGTCCCAATAACCCGATGTTCACGGATCACCAAACTGCCCTTTTATTTTATGGATTTATTTTTGAACTGCTTTGATGGTCGAACTGTCACATACACCAAATTTCGGCTTCGATACTTGGAAAAATGTTCAATTAGGATATTACTAAAACAATTAGCCGCAAAAACACAAAAATTGTTAGCAAAATATCAAAGTACTCTAGGTACGTGCTACGTAGTGAAGGTCGTAATGTTTTTATGATTTGCTTTGTTGAAGACCACTGCTTTTCTCCATTTTTTATATCACAAACGAGGCTTTAGGCTTTGTTGTATCTCTATGTCGTGTTTACCAACCCCCTTTTATTCACCCGTGCCCGTTTTGAAGTAAATCGGGACGATTTGTTTTATTATGAACATAAAATTACTCATTACGCGAAAGAACGTTCGCCTATTTATCTACAATCTCTTTATTCACGCTTGATACCTTTTAATATTAATCAAAACATCCTTTGTGTAAAAGATGGACGAAATTACGTTTCGTATTTTCTTTTAGTCTCGTTTTACTAATTAATTCCTCGAGTAGAATTAAACCTTGGTACTTGTTCCTCGTGTTTTGAGCCTATGATCGTTCCGTTTGATTTTTGCTCGAGTTTATTTAATTACAATAATTATATTATTAGAATTTTGAGTTTTGAAAAGCTTTGTACGCTGCCATGACGAAATATAGGTACACACTTTGGTTTAGCTATTTCCACTAAATTCTTCAATTTTTGTACACCATCTTACTCACTATCTTAAGTAGTCGTATATATTCAGATATGTCATTAATAAATGTCAGTTTATCACTAATATCCTCAACTGTATCTCATATTTACTCGGAAGTTCCCAAAAGCAACTGTATCGACCCACAAAATCCTAAGTGTGATAAACTTGTACAGATAACGCATCAAAAACTTATTACTTAGTCCCATTCGGATTATAGTCTTTTTTCTTTTGATGTAGTCCCGTAGTGCGTGACAAAGCAAAGGGGGCGAAATATCAGCCATCTACATTAGTCGCGGGCGACACGATTCGACGAATTTCTGTGTTTTTCTTCAAGATACATGGGGCGAATGGGACACAACTAAGATATCATTGTCGGATTCATAAAATGTTGCCCTCACCATCATCCAAGCAATGTGACATTTATTACTACTATACTTCTGTAAGTACGACGCTGTCAGTGCACCGAGAATATTCAAGCTGTATTCAAGAATGTCTTCAACGAAATATCCTTGAGCATGTGGCGCCTTTCCGCTTGGAACTCGCTCTGCAACTGAGCATTTTTCAGCTGTATGAAATTAGTCTGTGTTCTAAAGAAAGTACTATAGTGCACAGAAAAATGCCCGCATTACAAACAATATTGAGTGTAGGTACGTTCTCATTTACACATATAAAAAAAAAACAGAATCTTCAAGTCCAACAAAACAATGGGCAAAGCTATTATCGAGATTTTAGTATAAAACATGAATTCAGTGTAACTCATTCATGAATAACGTCATATTAGGTAATTTGAAAGATACACATGTTCTTCCTTGCGGGGTGGCAAAAATGACTTTTATAAATATGACCAAGATGTGTGCACTGAACCTTACATTGATAGGAAAAGATGACCTTCCGACCGGAAAGTTACTTTTCCTCATAACACTACCCAATAAAGCGAAACAAAAAGAAGTCTATTTTCTTTTTATAAAGATGGTATTAGACGGGGATACGATATTATTAGAGTCGAAATAAGGCGGCGAACTCTGCCAGTCCCGGCCACGTATTAGGAACAGAATCAATACGTTTCGGCCTTTTATAGGCAGTCCTTACGTTGTACCGGCTTTTCTTAAATATAGACGGACTAACCGTGAAATAATTCAAAACAAAGGCTGTTGAACTTTTCAAGAGTGAAACCCTCGACTGGAGCGATAGACACGTACTTTCTTCGCCCACACATACGTACGTCTACATATGTGAAATTTTTACATATCGTACGCTGCGACTTTACACCGTAACTGGGGTTATCCTTAAGGGTACGAAGTAGGAATACTAATGCAATCCCTTGTTGGTAGCGCGGGGCGCAGAACGCCTCCTGCAAAAGTAAAGACATTGTAGCAATTTTTATTCCAAGTTTTTAAGGGGAGGTTACGATTTTCTTTCATACGTTTTTGTATTATTCGGCTCTACGACTTTTTTCTTATTGATTATACACAACCTTACATTTTGATCCTTATGCTGTAGCCTTTAAAGTTCATATTGCTGTTCTAGATAATTACGTTCTTTCCAATAGCTGTTAGTTATTCACAGATTTGGGATCTTTTATGTTTTTCTTTGAATTGACTTTTTCGTGAAACTGTCAATAACCGTACAAAGTTCAAATTAGTATATTTAACTTTCGTCTGATCTTTCTGTGTTCGATATAAGGTATAAAATAACTTGTGGAAAATTCATGTAACTAAAATCAGACTTTTGAAAAAAAAATAGATTTAATCGATTTATGAAATGCTCCGTAGGATGTTTACATATTCATGTATCTATGTATATACATTCATTTTGTATACTATAACAAACTATTTATACTTTGCATTTTGTTGTACACACGTAGCAGAAGCAACCATCTGCAATCTTAATAAGCAGTCAAATCGCTACTATTCGTATTCATGTATCGCGAGCACTTACCATTTTTAAACTAAAGCTATGACGCTTTCAAGGCAAATGTGAGGTGCAAGGAGTGCTGGTGCGCTATTTGATGAGAATATAAAGTATTAACATAAACGTTACACAAACACACGTGGGACATCATTTCCAGTATCATATTTAGCTTCCGTTGAACGAGTTGCAATAATAACGAGATTTCTCTTCGGGAATGGGCCTTTTAACCTTTTTTCTGGGGGGAAATGACATCATTCCGTCGGATGGCTTATATTGTTATAAGCTTCTGTATGTTTTGCCCGTGAATCTGTTGAAATTGTACCCACATGTCATTTCCATTTTAGGTAATACGCGTGCAGAACGAATTTCGCCCTAAACGATGTTATGTTCATTTGCTTTTTTATGTTTTATTTATTTTGAGCTAATCAGCAAAAATGTGAGCTTGTTATGTTCCGTGGGAGACAAGAATGGCTTTGTTTTGTTTTTTATGCGCGTAGACAAAGAGACTTACCCACTTTTAGAAGTAAAATACAATCTTATCGTACCTGTCAACATTGAATATGAATTGATTTTGGATCATTATATTTCGATTTTATTGTTATTGCATGTCCATTTCATTGTTGATGCCCATCAAATTTTGTGAAAGTCGTTTGATATCGAAAAACAATTTTCCACCCTAAAACGGCGCTCTTCCCTCATAAAGTAATATTTTTGTTCTACCTTATTTATTTGTATTTTATATCCGTATTTGTGTTTTGTGTCCACAAATCAATAGACCCAAAAAGTCCAGACAAAGCAACAAAGCATTTACTTCAATATTAACTCGGCATGTGCCGAATACGTGACCAGCTGTGCCATTTACATGGGGCAAATATTAGCCCGGGCTATTTGTATCACTGGTCAGATTTATTGTGAACTAAAGTTTCCTTCGGCAACGTACCATGACGGTTTTGTGTCTTTGTGGCCGTAACAAGCGGAGTTTGGGTCGACTTGGGCGGAGTGGACTGTGGACTAATAAAATTCCGGGGCGTGCCGGCCCCTCCGACCGGCCTTTCTCATGTTGATGAGACCAACACCAACATAGATTACCAACACAACCTCCCATATCAACGCTACGAAAAAATTCTTAGCTGCACGACATTTAACTTCTTTTTGTTTCCAAGTTAATTATTGTGTTACACGCTTGTTTCGACTCGGCGATATCTTTTTCAAAGCTTTTTCTCATCTCAGACGTTTATTTACGAGGGTAACCGCGTTTAGACGTAGATGACAGAGATTTGAATAAGATTTGTCGCCGTGACGCGGATGTAAACCGCACCACATTTATTGCAGGGACGCATTTTGCTTAGAAAACTTTTCTCTCAACAATCCTGTTTAAAATATGACCAATAGCTGAGATAAAAAGCCCATTTTTCGCTTATCAGAAATAATAAAATATTATGTTAATATTTCAGGTTAATAATGAGTAAAACAATAACAGTTCCCGAATTACGAGTCCTTTGGGCATACACGCCGCACCGGTGTTTCGTTTACATTATAGAACAAAAAGCCTTTTTATAAAGCCTGTCTACATCATAATGAACTACAAGAAAGAATTTTAATTATACTCAAAACAAATACGTTGAACGGAGCGCAAATTGGGTCGCGCAACAAAAGACAAGGGTCAACCGCGCAGATGAAGTGCGTTTCTTTTACGCGTAAATCTGTTTAAACCCATCCGCGCCGTAGACTTGCGGCGCCCGTAACAGACCCCTTTGGTCTATTAGTTTAGGACCCTATTACGTTACGGTGTGTTACTACAAAGGAGCTTTATTAAACCTCATTCGGTATGTTCGGCTCTCGTGTCGCCTTTTTGCCCAGTCCCAAGTCGAAGGATAACTATGTTTGGTTTGCGCGACATCTGCTGTTTGTTCAGCTGAATGTACGCGCAAAAAACAATATGCGAGCCACGAATGTTTGGATGAAGCAAAAACTGATTTTTATCAACGTCAGCCGAATAAAAATATTGTTTACCTCACGACTGGAACTTTCCATGCCTATGTATGTAGACCCATCCCGTATTACTGTAACGTGTTGATATGAAGATAAAAACTTTAGTCGATGTGAAAAGAAGAAAAATACAAAGTTTTCTTATTAGATTTAGAGCTTGTCCCACAGTAACTGTGCAGGGCAGGGATAAGAATATAAACAACAGTGCCTGTTTTCTTTGGCGCAAATACTTTGTCATCCAAATAGCGCATTTAATTTTTACACACTCGTAAAACTGTACAGTTAAGACCACAAAACGTTATCTCGTTGTTCCAGTTCCATAATCGTGTATTATAAAAAGAGTAGAGCGGGGATTTTTTATTAAATTACTCGGGCTTGCGGTGCTGTGACAAACAGTGGACGTTTGCTCCTGAGTCGTTCATATGCTGCGGCGACCACGCCAATAAAATACGTGTGACATTCCGCCCCACGCTTCCCCCGGCGCCGGCCACAAACCACGTAACGCTTTTTGAACCATTTCAATTGTGTGCAAGCCTTTTACCATCGTATTTTACTTGGACTAATAAACAAGGATTTAAATGAGGATGTATATGTTAAAATTATCGTTAAGTACCTACTTATTTATTCTTTACTGCTGCTGTTTAACAAAAATATGCCGTATGAATTTCAGGAAAAGGGTTCAGTTTTGGTTGCTTCTAAAATCATAAGGAATTTTAGAATCGTATAACATTTATTATTTTGGTACCAGAAGCGTACATAAGTTAAAGTTAGCAAAGTTTACCAGCTGCCGTTTAAGGAAGGAAAGTAAATAGTATGCACTCGGAATTTGAATTTTTGTCTTGTGTAATTACATTTGCCCTCAACTATTACGTGGCTTACGGCCGCTCCTCCGACGTTTGCTCTCACCACCATTGCTAATGAAATTAGAGTACTGCAGCTAAGACAACACAATTTACAACAGCGGGGAATAATTTAAAAAAGGTGCATTTTGTTCGACTTTTTGCTTTTAAGTTCGTGTCAGACGAATTGTGTCATTTCGTCTCGACCTCGGGACTTGTGAAAAAGCAATGAAACACGCGCCCGGCAGCCGGCGCCCCGGGCTTTCTCATGCTAATACACAGCGCTGGTGCAAGCTGCCCCACCCTCCCCTGTCTGTTGCATTCCAACAACTGTGAAATTGCACCTTCTAAATGTTAGATTTGGATAGTCTCTTGTTTGACGTGTGTTTGCCTCAGGATTTTTTATCAAACCCAATAGTAAGAATTCCTGTTTAGGTTGTCCTAAAATATTTTCTTACCGGGAAATTTCCGCTTATTTCTTCAGCTGTCAGTTTGTTATTGAAACAAACTTGCCAAAAATGATGGTCCTAATAACATCTTCCACTAAAGCTAATTATATTATTATTGTGAGATATTTGATATCATCACAAGTTCCTATCATTCCTAATGATTAAGTCGAATAATAGTTCACATTTACTTAACCAGTATTGTTGTACCTTTTTGTCTTATTTGTGTCTAGCCAAAATAAATACCATTTAGTGATAATATTTTCTTAGAATACAGTAAGACTTATTTTCCTAATTAATTTCTATTTTGACGAAAATCTATTGTGTCGAATTCAACTCGTGTTTCATAAAAGAACATTATTTATAGATGTCTGTTGATTCTATACGTTTCTTTGTATTAAAAGGCATTTATTGTATTGGCAAGGATTCCTTCCAGCTAATTAAGAATGTTAGCAATTTTAATAAGGCGAACAGTGAGTGATAACCAAAAAAAAAATGTGCAGTATCTAGATTAAGCATATAATGTATTACTGTGCAATAATACCTATTTGTCATCAAGTAAAAAAATAGACCAACTGATATAAGATCTTGCATACTTTATTTGTGATATATAAAAATAGGATATGTTTATTTTGATTAAAACCCTTATTAATTACCAGTTAAAAGTGTTTTTTATTTATTATTTATTGGGTAGGTTTTGAATGAACACTATCTGCCATACTCTGAGACATTTAATAATAACTTAAACGCTCCCTTAGTAACCTTCTGTCCCTACAATAATTGCATATGAACGACTGACTGAAAGTAGTAATAACCAAATTAGAAAGTAACCAATAAATGAGTCTGGCACGGCTGTAAATTGCTTCCTTTACACTGAGTGCAATCTGGCAAGAAAAAAGGGTTAAGATTCGTTGGCAACCACTTAACGTTTTTCATAATTAATTTGTAATAAAAGTCTTGAAGCTAGATCAGAATGTGTGTTTGTAAGTCTTTTTGGTTGGCCGGCTTCCAGGCTTAAAGCGTTGTAATTGCGTCTTATGGCTCGCTAAATGTTTTGTATCTTATCTAACACGTCGACTTGTCTAAGAGCCACGGAACGGATTCGTTTTGTTATCACATTATTCTCAAATTAAATAATGTTTAAATAAACCTTTTCTTCAACAATGCTTTTAGATATTCTTTTTTTTTCTTATAGCTGTTGAGGAAATTCGAGTAAAGTGACGTTTTGATGTTGGTCCCCTTCTAAGAATTTCCTGCCTTATAAACAACGAATGTTGAATGAAAAACTCGTAAAGATGTATTTGTTTCTTTTTTTCTCGATGCGTTTTTGTTCTTTTGTTGTTTTCAGTTTTATATTGGATTTTAAGAAATATGTATTGTGTCATATTTTATTTATTCTTTATTTTAAATGGTACGTGGTTTTGTCCTCAGGTCAGATGGTTCGAACAGCAACGAGAAAAGCGACGTATAAAGAGGGATTATTCCCCGTACGATCGCGCAGCGTTCTCGCAACTGTCACGCCGGTTGCAACCCCATCGCCCGCACTATCGGGCACTCACCTCTTCACCATTCTTTCCTGACCCCCTCTTCAAGGAACAATGGTACTTGGTAAGTATCTACAGCAATTGGTTTGTTTGATTTATCAAATTTAAACCTTGATTTTACCGTATCAAGGACGCTGTTTCGATGATCGTCACATGTCGCAGATGGCTTATGTAGGTATATGTAACGTTTAGTTTTTTAATAAACATTTTTTTATTTATCTTTTTAAACAGCAATTCAATTTAAGTGAGTATAATAATATTATATTATAGCAAATATATTTTTTTGTTTGAATTACTTTTTGTTAAATATGAGTTTGTTTTTCCAAGTAGATAAGGAAAATAAAACGTCGGTTAATAATTCGGTAAGATCTTAATTTAATCCTAACATTTTATTCCATTACACTTTTTATCTATAGTTCTTACGTACTTTGTTACATAGATCCAGAAGACCAAATAACTGACCGGGTTAGGTAATTCCAATAAAAAATTGGTCGAACTTTCTTTTGATCGTGAAGGTTTTCTTCACTTTCAGCTTAATTTGTTAAGAGTTACGACTGTTAAGACTCGATGCTGACGCATTGTTGCTGCTGCGCCCTCTTACATATCGTAGCGTGGTGTTTTATAGCATACAGCCTTCCTCGATAAATGTACATAACAATAAAAAACAATTTCAATTCGAACCAGTAATTCTAGAGATTAGCGCGTTCAAACAAACGAACTCAACAGCAAACAGCTTTATAATATTAGTATCGATTATTTGTTAAAACCTTTAAAAAAACCAACAGTGTAAAAAAAACATCACATTTTTATTGACAACGCAAATGTATTAATTTACAATTGTTTTATTTAGAACGGCGGTGCCAAGGATGGTCTGGATATGAACGTGGCCCCTGCTTGGCAGAAGGGCTACACCGGGAAAGGAGTCGTCGTCTCCATCCTGGACGACGGTATACAGACCAACCATCCGGATTTGGCACAGAACTACGTAAGTATATCTTATTTTAATATTCATTCATTAATAAATAACAGTTATTTGTTGCTTAACACTTAAACTTTTACCTAAAAAATGAAACGAATGGTAACTGATTACCAAAGTAACTTTAAGATACCTAATACCTTAAATTGAAGGGTGGATTCAAAATTAGGTATTTCAGCGAAAAAAATATGACCAACATAAGAATTGGATATTATGAAAACAATCGAGCATTTAAAAATTACTGATTTTCTTTTCTATGGGTGAGGGTAGTAAACTGGTAGACAAATTACCGATGATACGCCGAAGCATTTGGCGCCGCCTATGGACTCTCCAGGCACACGACTTTGTTACAAGCGCGTTGCCGATCTTATAGGGATTAGTTAATTAGAGATGAGAAATGAGAGAAAGTTTAATAACTTCACTTACATGAATAAATACCCCTCAAGTGTTGTTTTACTAAGTATATCTAATCGAGAGGAGTCTGCTGTGATTTGTGATTTCTTACAATTAATTAAAAATAGTTCGATTTTGTTGAGTCTGTTTTTATTTTAGAAAAAATATATTTCCTGAAATTTGTGAATAGCGGCTACGGGAGCTTTTAACGAAACCTTTTATTTCAATAAATGGATTTAGCAAGGCAACGGTGTCCCTAAAAGGCTACGCATAGAAATGTTGCACTGGGAACAGAGAAAAATGGCCACTTTTTAATCTAGCCACTAGTACTGGTTTCCGATTATCCTTTTAGTCAGCGTACGCCAATAAACCACGCAACGAATATTAGTTTTCATATATTCCTCGTATCACAGTCACGAAAAATGTATGATGTTGACTTTTTACTAATTAAAACGTTGCAAATAGAAAGTTTGAACACAAATTTTGCCTATATCAATTTTAATACCGAAACCTATACAGAAGCTTAGGTATTTGTTAGACCCAAATGACCACATGTCATTTAAATGACCAATTAAACAGACACGCAAATATAATTTCGAAACCACACGGAAATATCGACATAATGGTCCAAAATTCAACACCAACACTATTTCAATGCAACTTCTATCTTTACATATTCATATCACCAGTAACTAGTACCATAGAGAGCCGTTAATACTCTAACTGATAATACTATCGGTTCAACAACTAACTGCTGTAAAGGTTAGGCACTAAAGATAAGCTCCCCGCATATTAAGTTACTTAGGCTTTGGAAGTGAGTAACATGGTGTCCATGTTCGTAGAAAAATTTTGAATGTTGCTCCTGAGAAAAAATGTGTACAAACCTTCTTAAAAAATTCGAAATAGGTAGTTTTTAAAATTATTATTTTTTCATATTTGCATAAGAATCGTAATTAACTAGAATTAGTTATTTTATTGGAGCTAAGTTCAAAATATGAATTCAAAAATTAGGATGGGTTTAAGCCACTTCAGTGTTGCAAAATATCTAAAAGAATTATAAATATAAGAACATAATATTCAACGTTTCCATTACTAAAAGAACAAGCGATTTCCATAAAGCCCTGTTGTTTACGGAGGAGGAAAATAAATATTTAGAATTATCTTAGGTATTAATTTCATTAGAGATAATTACAAGGTTGCGGTGGAACGTCGAAATGCTATAAAGCGAATTATCAGAACGAACCGAATTATAAACAGTAAATGTGGCAACAAAATTGATGAATTTCACAAAACCGTCTTCAATTTTGGAATAATTTATTCATTTGGAATACACAGTTTTGTGATTTCACATTTTATTTATTGAAACTTTATGCAACAGAATATTACAAAGGTGGACTTAATGCCGTAGGCATTATTACAAGTCAACCTTAGGACGATGCAGAGTATGGTCGGTGCAACAAGAAGAGAACTTTGAGACTGACTTTTGGTTTTTTAATGTTCTTAGGATCCCAACGCGTCTACAGACATCAACGGCAATGATGATGATCCTATGCCTCAAGATAATGGCGACAATAAGCATGGCACGCGGTGTGCTGGTGAGGTTGCTGCAGTCGCCTACAACCAGTACTGCGGTGTTGGCATTGCCTACAACGCCAGTATTGGTGGCGTAAGGATGTTGGACGGAGTCGTCAATGATGCTGTTGAAGCTAGGGCTTTAGGCCTTAACCCAGACCACATAGATATTTACAGCGCTTCCTGGGGACCAGAAGATGATGGAAAAACCGTTGACGGACCAGGACCTCTCGCAAGAAGGTAAAGTTTTGATTTATTTGTATAAATTGTTTTAAAATATTTCGTTCATAAACGTCAAGTACTTAATTGTTTTCTTTTTTTCCTTAGAGCATTCATCTACGGAGTCACCAGTGGTCGTCGCGGTAAAGGGTCCATATTTGTATGGGCTTCAGGAAACGGTGGAAGACATACAGACTCTTGTAATTGTGACGGCTATACGAACAGTATATTTACTTTATCTATTTCTAGTGCTACTCAAGGTGGTTATAAACCTTGGTATCTAGAAGAGTGCTCATCTACCTTAGCTACTACTTACAGTTCGGGTACCCCAGGACATGACAAGAGTGTTGCCACCGTTGACATGGACGGAAGATTACGATCCGATCATATTTGTACTGTAGAACATACAGGTACCTCGGCCTCCGCTCCCCTTGCGGCTGGTATTTGTGCTTTAGCTCTAGAAGCAAACCCTGAACTAACATGGAGAGATATGCAATATTTAGTTGTAATGACGTCACGACCCCAACCACTAGAAAAAGAAGGTGGTTGGATCATAAACGGAGTTAAGAGGAAAGTAAGTCACAAATTCGGGTACGGACTAATGGATGCTTCTGAGATGGTCAGCTTAGCAGAGCAATGGGTGTCCGTACCTCCTCAACATATTTGTAAGTCACAAGAAATTAACGAAGATAAGCAGATAGAATCAAAATTCGGTTACACCCTATCTACGCATATGGACGTTAATGGGTGCAGTTCTACAGTTAATGAAGTTCGTTATCTTGAACATGTTCAATGTAAAATATCATTAAGGTTCTTCCCTAGAGGTAATCTACGTATACTTTTGACATCTCCAATGGGTACTGTGTCAACATTGCTGTTCGAAAGGCCACGCGATGTTGTGAGTTCAAACTTTGATGACTGGCCCTTCTTGAGTGTTCACTTCTGGGGTGAACATGCTGAAGGTAGATGGACGCTACAAATTGTAAATGCTGGCAACAGACATGTTAACCAAGCTGGCATACTTAAAAAGTGGCAACTTATTTTCTATGGAACAGCAGTTGACCCAGTACGATTAAGATCAAAAAGGCCGTCGCCAGTAGCGCCGCCTTTTGCTTTCCCCACTGCCGCAGATGGCTACGAAACTATCGGGGATTCTTTTTACAACACTGACGCGTTTGCCAACTATCAAAACTTTCCAAATCTATTCGCCGCCGGGTCAGACCCGGAAAAGGCGGTAGCTCGCCTCGATGGACATAACGTCCCTTCTCCGCATGGGGAGAATGTCCTCGCTGATAGTAATGACAAGCGCGTCATGCATGACTGTGATCCCGAATGCGATTCTCAAGGATGCTATGGAAAAGGACCAACTCAATGTATTGCGTGCAAGCACTACCGTCTGGACGACTCTTGTGTTTCTCGTTGCCCTCCAAGAAGTTATGCTAACCAGGGTGGAGTTTGTTGGCCGTGTCACGAGTCTTGTGAGACTTGCGTGGGACCGGGGCAGGACTCGTGCTTGACTTGTGCACCGGCGCACTTATTAGTCGCAGACCTTGCTGTCTGCTTGCAACAATGTCCAGATGGATACTGGGAAGATAGTGAAGCTTCCGTCTGCCGGCCATGTGCGGCTCACTGTGCTACTTGTTCTGAACGGGCTGATGGTTGCACGTCTTGTGAACACCATCTCGTGCTTCATGACGGAACCTGTATGGCATCGTGCCCGCCTTCTCACTATGAGACTGAAGATGACATGTGCGCAAAATGTCACGAAACATGTGATACTTGCCAAGGGCCCGGGGAAACGCAGTGCGTGACCTGTCACCCGTCGACGTATGCTTTAGACGGGCGATGTGTTTCCTCATGTCCTCCAGCGTATTACGCCGACAAAAAGAGGAAAGAGTGTATGAGGTTCGTATTTATATATTTGAATGTTATTTAAACATAAAGTGCTGTGACCCCGTTTCTGATCGTTTTATTTTGTTTTTAGATGTCCCGTTGGTTGCTTAACGTGCACGAGTGCGTTTTGCCTCTCGTGTGAACCGAACTGGGAACTTAATAAAAAAGGAAAATGTATGCCTGTGGGCAGCGACAAATGCAGTGCAGGTGAATTTGCAGTAGATCAGAAATGCAAGAGATGTAACCCGGCTTGCGATTCGTGCTACGGAGAAAATGAAGGACATTGTCTGACATGTCCGAATCCCAATTTACTACAGGATTACAAGTGAGGAAAACTACGACTATAAAGTTCATTTTTATACATTTTTGATAGCTATTTGAAAGAAAATAACGTGGATTGCGTTTTTAATCCAGTATAAAAGCTTCAGGTAATATTATTCCATTTAATTTTCACACGGTAACCTTAACGAACCACGTTTTGCATCCACGTGGCCATAACCCAGTGGTGTATTTATTTTTAACTAATGAGTAAGTTCAACATTTATAGTCATGTTGTTGTGCTTTTAATTTGTATTTTTGTTATTAGTATAATAATTTCTATAGATGAGTTTTTTTTTATCTAAAATTATTTTTAACTGTCGTAACGGAAAACAATATTTATCCAAAAATGTTTGGATCTAAACTTTTATTTATTTTTCAATGGTAGTATTGGAATGTCATCGCTTCTCAGTGGATATCGGCAAGCGGTTTGCCTCTAGTTTATTAGCATAACAACAATTTGTGGAGCACACAAAGAGTTGTTCCGTGCTGGAATCGAACCCGCCCCATCCCATCCGTGAACCCAAAATGTACAAGACATTAAATTACAGATATAAGTTTCTTAAATTATTGTGTTTTACGAGCAACTCGGGTAATTTCAAGCCACTAACTATAAATTTCTTAATTTTCATCACAGGTGTGTACCAGAATGCAGTAAAGGTTATTACCCCGAGGCCGGTCGTTGTGCACGCTGCATGCACGGGTGCTCGGACTGCGTGTCGCGACTGAACTGTACCTCGTGCGTAAGCGCTTTGCGTTTACAGTCCGGAGCCTGCAGGACTTCTTGTGCTGATGGGTACGTTATGTCTTTAATAATAAGGTTTGAATTTCTGTGTAACGCTTGGCAAGTACTTTTAGTAGGATTTTATTAGTCCTCTTTGTACGCAAATGTATTCTTTATTTAACGGGTATTAAGAAATGTATTTGTTAATAACCTATTAATCCACTTTTGTCAAAAAGGTGATAGAAGACGTTGACTGGTTAAAACTGGTTAAAACAGGGTTGACATTGTCCTTAATGGAAAACATAGCTCTAGAACGATCATACTTCAAGCTCGACGAGCGATACCGCGGCGGTTATAAACCGCGTGTTTTTGCGAAATAAGAAACAGCATATAAAAGGCCGCACTTGTTTGCTCATTTTTAATCTTTTAACTTAAAATTGGAAACCACAGCCGTCCTCTCGCAATGCCATGACTTTATTTCATTCCTACATTTCCAAAACAAAAAATTAATAATAGTACCTATCATACATTTAAATGCGTGTATTGTCATTTAATGTACCAATTTAATATGTAAGCGTGACAGCCCTACGTACTACAGTTGTAATTAATTTAAGCCACTGTGCTCGATGATTAAAATGTTTAAATGGACAAATGTTTTTAATCTTCAAAAGTGCATTCTCGAAACTGATTTCGTAGTCTGTTATTAAAGGATTATTCGTAATTACTAGAATTGATTTCTCACTATAATAAATACTAGAGTAGGTAAATTATACCTTTTGTTGTAGTAGGTAGTTTATTACATTTTTATTTGAAGGGGTAAGGAAATGAGGTGTTTTCCTTTGATAGAATGAAAGGATAGTCTGTTATTTTTAAAGTTCCTTAGTAAGTGTTATTTTAGTGTGTAGAATGTCTTGTAGGTATTAAAATTGGAAATAATAACATAAAAAATGCACTTATTTCCATTCAAATAGAATTGTTAATCATAGACAAATTTAAGAAATGTTTTTATTTTGTTTAATTGAGGTGCTGTTTATTTCGTAGCTTATTATACAAATAATAGTCAAAAAAATAACAAACAGTTTGACTGTCTCAATTTCTTGTCTTTGCGTACATATTTTATAGACAACTTCTATCAATATTAAAACAAAATCAAACTCTTTCGAACCAAACCTTCTTCTTTATTTAGTATGAAGTTATTAAAAAAGAGTTGTGACTGGCAGGTATTATGCGGACCGCGGCACGTGTTCCAAGTGCTACTTGTCTTGTCGCACGTGTATCGGACCGAGACGAGACCAATGCGCCTCCTGTCCCGAGGGATGGAGGCTGGCCGCAGGGGAATGTCACCCGGAGTGTCCACAAGGTGAGTTATCTTACTTCAGAAACAAATAACCTATTTCAACTCAATACTTTTGGATTAAGGTTCAGGATTGATAATTCGAAGGTGTTTTTATTAAATGTAAGTATAGGCAAATGAGTACACTAGATTACACTTTTATGACCTCCCAACCAATATAAAACCCGTTCAATTCAAACATAATTATAAGATAGACTAGCAGCTCGCCCCTGCTTCGCACGGGTCTCATCATCTCGCTTACGATGAAAGAGTTCCTATTACCCAACTCTCCCCTCTACTTTTCTAAAATTTTCTTTCATAAGAACTTTCTCCTGATAATAACACATATAACAAAAAAAGAATCAGTAGAATTGGTCCAGGCGTTATTGAGTTATGCGCTTACCAACATATTTTGCGATTAATTTTTACATACAAAGATGCCTCTGGTTGAGAGTTTAAGCAGAAACCAAACTGTCTCAATGCACGGCATGGATGATCACCTTAGTCCTTGTTTTCACCACATCATCAGATAACATTTTCAGCCCTGTGTGTGGCAAGAGGGAGTGTCTTCTCTACTACTCTTACTGACTAAAACCACATCTTTTGCTTTTCCCCCGGTAAATTAACACGCTTGACCCGCAACCCTCGCTGATTCACTTAGTACCTATCATATAAATAATGATAATATTTTTATTAATACTATATCCCGTAAAGCAATAAACGATAGACAAGGAGATAACCGAATGTTTTCCTTGGTTACTTATTACAACATTCTTACTAATGAATTGTGTGAGGGAAGTGGAAGGGAAAACAACGAAAATATGTTTATCCTCAATATTGATTAGTGGGTATAGCACAATACTGGAGATTAATGGAGATGTTGCGCTGAAGGGTAACAAAGAGGTTCATAATGTTGTTGTGTTTATTGTATTAAATAACTTGAGATACAATTCTTGACTGGTTAGATTGATAGCGGCCCACAGTGTTTTATAAAGACGATTTTTTCGGACATTGCTTTGTTATGTAAAAATCAAATAGTTTAAGTTATTTGAATGCAATATTTATTATCCCCATTTCACTACCAAGTTTTTGCGTTTTAATATTTTGAAAATCGCGTTTTTTTAAACCGGGTATTTAGAAAAACAATCATTTCTCTGAAACTACATAATTATATGAAACGTAATTATGACCTTAGATACATCAACCGTGTTTTTTATGCTGCATATTTTAAAGTAAACTTAGAAACTTTGATAGATCCAGATTTATACGAGGTTTTCAGTTTTTTTTTTCGGTAATTCCGTCGTTTTTGGAAAAGTTATTAATAATACTGAAATTAAGCCCTTTTATATTCCCTAAATGCCATACATGACATGCAACATAGTTGGGCTATGTTATGTGTTACCAAACATTTATAAGATACCTAGTTCCGGATATTTTTTAAATCTTCGATTTTTATTTTACAATGAAATTTGATTCTGACGATGTCTGATTTGCTGTTACCCAAAAACACCTTTTTTAACGCATGTATCAGCCAGTTATACAAACAAAAACTCGCCACTTATTGTAAAGGTCATGTCTTCAAGATGGATTGTGTAAGGAAGGAAGTTTAAGTATCAAAATAGAAAAAAATTAAATACATTTTTATCCCATAGAAAAAAAAAAAATGTTTACACAAATCACATAACGATTTGAAGAAAATGTTTTATGTGTAAAGTTTAAAATGAAACAAACTATTACCGAACAATTTGTCACCCCTTTACGTTTGGTTAAGCTGAAAGAGATTTATCACTGTAAGCATCTTGCGGTCTCAAGTAGGTTCTGAAGAGTTCCCACTGAATTCAAGCCCCACGTGTGCTCAATTTTCAAGCGGGTTTCGCGCATCTGTATTTATATATCAGAGGCCTTGGGCTTATAAAGATTTGGTATAGAGTTTCTTGAAATATTCGATGACGGAACTTTTATTTGGTTTCTTTTCTGTCGACTGCGAAGTACAATATCCTTATAGCACAGTTTAATACACCTACACACATTTTTTACGAAGAGAAACAAAGAATAATAAATACTAGAGATTTTAGGCTGGAATTGGGTTTTGCAAGTTTCTTACGCATCTGAATCTCGTATTAAATAAATAATAAGTAATTGATCCACAATTTATTGCTCTTTTATTTTTATGGAAGTCCTCATGCATTTCCCTTGCCGTTAGGGGTGTAACTCTAACCAGCCAAAATAACCGCGATGTTCTTGTGCATATACCGTGATCTGGTTCACCCTTGCGGATTCACCGTAACTAACAAATGATCATTCAGGGTTGGGGTAGACTTGTAAACTAAGAAAATTCTAGTAAAGATTCTTGTTTTTCTTTAACAAAAGAATATTGCCTAAGCGAATTAATTATTCTCTTTTCTCCCAGGTTTTTACCAAAGCGTAGGTGGTTGCCGCCACTGTCACCACTACTGCCGCGAGTGCGATGGCTCAGGTCCACTGCACTGCAAGTCGTGTCCGCCCCGCTTTATGCTTGACGGTGGACTTTGTATGGAGTGCCTTGGGTCTCAGTACTATGACGCGACGAGTGGTACTTGTCGCGGTTGTGACTCGACTTGTCGGACCTGCTCTGGACCCGGCCAGTTCAGCTGTACCACGTGCTCCAGGCCATTAAGACTTGACAGGTTAGTTATCCTTATAATATTTAATTTATCAGCGACTTCTGCTTCAATCACTGTATCTATAAAAAAAACTGCATCAAAATCCGTTGTGTGATTTAAGCATCTATAGGGACAGAGAAAGTGACTTTGATTTATACTATGTAATGATACGCGGTATAAACTATTTAGTTTTTTATGCTTTTCGATCGAAAAATATTGTTTTGTTTGTCTGTTTCATTAATAATTTCATTGTTCGAGAGAAATCGTTTTACATATCTAGATGCGTATGTCAATTGAAACGTTGGTAAGCTATTGCTTTTTTACGTTTTTGGATCAAAATGTATCTTATTGTTTGTTATAAAATAACATTACTTTGTAACATTTACAACATTCCTTGGTATTTAAGAAAATGATGATTTTAAATTTTTCGAAAACAATAAAATAAATTCACCAATCTATAACTCTTTGAATATTTTGCGTGGACCTGTTCAATTTGGCCACGTGTGCTACCGGTTGGCTCGACAGGTGGGTCATAAGTTTCGGGTTACTTTCGTGCGCGGGTTATGTATGAAATTGCGAGTGAAACAGCCCAGTTAACCGTGCCGTGGAGTAGCCAGAAATATGTCGAGTGCACGTGCTCAAACAGACGTTACAGTTATCGTTTAGATGAAAAGAGTTGAGCTTTTCTGAACAAATATAGTACCTATTAGTATTAGTTGTTTTAGAAACTACTTTGAAATTATTACATTTTGTTTTGTTCTTTGCTCGGAATATCTGTTAGTTGTATTTAACTGAGCGCTTCTCGCCATCAAACGAACAACTTTGGCGAATTTAGTTGTAAGATACCACCCCATGTTGTAGCAAGAATAAATTATTTAAAAAAACTTACTGGTACATGTGGGTATAGTAAATACCTTTAATTACCATTCCTTATCATACCATATACCATACATACAAATACAAATTTCCTAACAATGAGTAACTCCTACCATAATACGTTGTTGATTTAATACTGAACTTATAAAATTGGTAAAATTTGCTTCGAATCTCAAAAGACGTCAACAAGTACAGCTCAATAACTTCCGAAAAGTCTTTTTATCCCAAACAAAAATAAATGCAGCACAGATTCCACCTTACCACTAAACGTTAGTAACATATTTCGTTTGACTCGTAAGAAACAGTTTTACTTCACAACACTTCTCTTCAGTCCCCACATCTCGGGGCAAAGGTACGCATTGAAGAGTCCTCTTTCTTTGAAGGACACTGACACGTTTACAAGTGTCGACAAAAAACACTCGAAAGCTTACAGTTAACATTTTTACCGAGAATTCTGTGAATAGTTCACGTTATTGGAATCTAATTTTATCGTTCTGGTTTATTCTCTTGCAGGAAAAGGATAGAAACAGGAGTTGATTCAGTTTCGTGGAATTTTAAAACAACAGTTGAGTTTTCTTTAATAGAAAACATTATTCTAGTCGTTTCCTACGAATTTTCACTTTGTTTCTCACTGTTTTGATTTAAACCAGGAATATTTTAGTTTTTTCTTTTATTTTATGCCATTAGTTGGCTTAAAATAGGCAATTAAATAGTTTGTTTCATCGTCCAAAAAGGTTATATAGGACCACTACACTAAGAGTACCTATCTCTTTATTTTCTGGGAAATGTCCAGCCACTATTTAATCGTGTTTGTAGGAATCCAATAGCAATTTATTAAATGAATATGCTTTCCCACTTAAATGGATTAGCTAGTTTGCAAGATTGGTAGCTGTAGTGATTCCCCGGAGTACGTTATTTACTTAAGCGTCGTCACTTCAGACAGGCGTACTGCCTCATTTAATACATAAGTATGCAAATATTATGGTGGCTTATGTAATTAAGTTTCCTATTCAAGTGGCTAGTCAGTTTAAAAATAAAAACGTTTGAGTTTATTTAAGTGTGTATTGTCTTATGTGATACATACTTTCAAATACCTTAATCGATCTTATATTTGGTCCTTCTAGGTAATTTTTCAGTTTTGTAATCTTTAGAGACGAAAAGGTTTTTAAAATTTTGGTCCTTCCAGACGAACATTTTTGCCATTTTTGATTGTGCAAGACAAAAGAATAATAATTATTTAGGCATTGTTTTCACCATCAGAATTTATTGAATTCGAAGTTCTGTCTTGGTTGAAGGACCATTTTTTAACCGACTTCTTGTACATAGTAAGAGACAGCGGTGACCTGTAACAGTTATAAGGTATTTTGTTACATCCAAACATTTTTCTTGCTTATTAATGATTGTTCCTCCGTCTGTCATAAATAATGATAATATTAATTATTTATTGTTTTTTTTTCAATAGGTTAAACAATCAATGCGTGCCATGCTGTTCAGAGCGCAGTGTAACCAACTCTACGCCACCGACAGACTGTTGCCATTGTAATCCTGATACGGGTAAGATAATTTCAATTACGTATGCATAAAATTGACATCGAAAAGATGAATAGATGACATGTCGCATAGAATACTGATGGCATTCAACCGAACGACCTACATGTCATTAATGGAGGCTTATGTTCAGCAGTGGTAATGATTGCTTAGCATCAGGTGAACCGTCTGCTCGTGCTGCTTTCGAACCTATGCTACAAAAAAAGACAGCATGATATAATAATAACCAAATTCATAGTTTGCGTGTAGTTGCAGTGGTTAGTTGTCACGCTTGATGCCAAGAAGGATCAGCTTTAAGACAGACTCTTCGTCCTTTGATGTTCTGTTTCTTATTCGGCAGAACGCACCTGAAATAATAAAATAAAGTTCTTTGTATAAAAATAATAAAGTACATTGGCAAATATATTCAAGTCGCCATAAAACCGTATTTTGATAAATGTCCTTTAAAATTTGTGGGTTTAAATAACTCGCCGCTTCCCATAAATTCTGAAAGTCTAAGCACTGCTTGGCGATACGTTATTATTTTGGAAAAAGGTTGTACAAATTTTTATCGTTCTCACCAGGCGAGTGCATAAACTCGTCGGTGGCAGGCAAGCGCCGTATAGCTGAGTGGGGCGCGTTGCACACCGTGCCGAGCGCTCAATCCGCGCCCAGCGTGGCCGTTGTAACGCTCGGGGTATGCGCGGCGGCCGTCGGCCTGTTCATTACAGTACTGGTTGTGTTACAGGTACGTGCCATTGCAGCCTTTATTTTTATTAACGTAGTTGCTTTGCAGTTCATTTTCAGGAACTCTTTTTGGATATAATTTCATTCAATGTGCATAATTAGTAAGAAACAATCTCGCGAGGTGACTGAATGGATGAGTCGGACAACTCAGCAGCACCTGTTAGTTAAATTGCTTGTGACATTGAACCCGCCACTTAAAGTAGTGTGGTTTTTTCCCCAGAACCACTACAAAATGAACTTGCACGGTACTCACATATTATTTTTTTTGTTTACACTGCCCGGACTTTGAAAGGGACTGACCTTCGAGTTTGTTTTGACATTTCTTTTCAGGGTAGTCAGATTATTAATGCTGGCTTCATCTTTATTTGTATGTATATTTTTGACGTGTAAAAGTGCCGTTTTATAGTCTATTTGCAAAAATAAGTTCATTGTTTCATTGAGTTGAAAGGAATGATTTTCGCAGTAACTACTTTCTTTATAAGTAACTAACAAGTTTATTGAATCAGTTCAAAAGCTTGCTTCACCCCTATGCACTTAAGCCTCAAAAAGGTCACACAAATAGTCTCGCCTGAGTTTTTAAATCCCTAATCTTACCACATTATTCTCTCAATAATGAGATCTTTTAAAGAGAAAAAACTAAACAATGAACGACCTACGCGGTCACTCGAGTACGGTCAACGTCAGTTAAGTAATGAAACAGCGGCTTAACTGCGATTAGACCTTCTAAATAATAGAATAGAATTGACCAATCAGTTTTAACAATAAGTAATAATAGATTTTTTTATATGTTATAAACAGTCTTTCCCTACGTTAGGAGTTAGAAAGTGGTTATAAGACTTGCTGCTGTTTGGTTCGGCTTATTAAAAAGTGTCAAACATTTTTCTTATGCACACCGATATTAATTCAACTACTTTTCTTTTATTTATTAAAATGTAAATGTTGACTAACCCTAAAACATGGAAACTACTAAACCTATTTCAATTAAACTTGGTTAATTTTAATAAAAAGTGAGCTTATTCATACCTGTTTTTAAGTTTTATAAAGTAAAACTGTCGCTCTATCTCCTTGAATTCTTTTTCTAAAATGGTCGTAAACAAGTTTTGGTTTAAAAACAAATGAGTAAATATAAGTAGCAATACTTGTGTATATATCTTTATATAAATTGAAATATATTACAAATATGTTTATGCAAGTACTATCAGCGATCCCATCTCTCATCACACAATACTAATAAACCATAATAACGATCTGTACATCTATAAACATTCATACTTTATGCGGATATCCTCATTAATGTCCGTATACGATTATGCCTTGTGATGTCACATAAATACTTTTTTTATTTTGTTGGAATAATAAACTAGGAAAACACAAAGTTATTTCGCCTGTATTTTCATATGCTGATGAACGGGGAAGTTTTAGGAATTGTTGTTTTATCTGACCGTACCCGAGGACCGAGTGTTTTCAGGCGACGAGAATTGAATGAATGATAAATAAATATCCTGTATTCTGTTCTAGAGAAGAAAGTAAAATTTTTGTTTTCAATATTCTAAAATTTATAACATATGACGTTATTTTTTGAGGCATATTTAGATTTGTGTAAAATAAAAAACGTCATGTGTGTTTTATACAGAAACTCATATGTATTTTTCACACACAGCGCCCTTGTTTGGTAGTACTATTATTAGGGAAATCAGACGTAAAACAAAGGGATAATTTCCCTTCTTGCTTCACAGGCGCATAGTCCTCGCGAGCAGAAGACGAGGAAGACAAGTGCGCGCGGCGTGGAGTACTCCCGGCTGCCCTGCACGGACGACGTTGGCGTCACCGTGCTTACGTCATGCACGGACCAAGAACGACCCATCGAGTGCGAACACGAACCACTCCTCGAACATTCCACATAGCGCGCGCTGTGATCCTAGAAGTAAGTTATGACGTAACGTGTTATCATCTGATACTGCATCTACACATTCGTGTGCGCCAAACATTCTTAGATTCTGGTCCTTTGATTCGCGTTCGAAAAACCGCTGCCATCGAGTTTGCGCGAATCGCGAGACGAATAGCGACGGCCAAAAACTATTTACGTATGTGTGTGTGTGTATTCGTTTTTCGCCTCGCCATCCCGAATCTCACGAATGTGTAAATACGGTATGGGAGTCAAGTGAACCCGCCCTGAGCGTAGGTAAGTCAATAAGTGATGTACGGTCACAACTTCCTAGTTATTGAAATCTTTAGTTGTTCTTAATTACACTCCATAGAGACATAAGCAGTAAGTCAACTTTGCTAGTTTGTTACACTATGAAGCCGATACAAGTTGAACTATTGTTAATTTCTTTATTGTGTCTTGAATGAGGACCATTATTAATATTTGTGTTGGATGTTGTTAGACACACTTTAAAAGCTTTTTAAAAGCCAACGGAATAAAGAGTTTAGTGTACAGCGCGGACTTTTTATCGACATAGTCAATACGATGTAGTTACTTCTGTTATAATTAATTTATTTACTCGACTATCTTTCTATCGATCGTTAAAATGTCCGTGCTTACCTTGTCTTTGACATATGTTCTATCGAATACCGTGACTTTAGCGTACATTTACCGTCTTTGCGAAATATTTGGCGTCTCTGCTTTGTAAATGCAGGCACCTGCTCTCCAACAACCAGTACTCGACCATAATACTGACAAAGGATATTACCGACTAGATCAATTTATCGATACAAATACGTAGCTATTTATTACGTCGTAACAAATGGACTATATTATAACGAACGCTCTGCCTGACGTGTTCTTTTCTATAAACGAAAATATAACACCAATTGTAGTTTTAAGAATTTAATTCGAAATTTGTCGGTATTATGTATCGATATATCCATCACGAAGTACGTAAGTCTCGTTATTATAAATAACTATGTATGTATGTAATATAGCTAGTTATAAAATTGTAAGTTGAACAAAGAAGTTCGTGTAGCGATGGTTTCGACGCCACACTTTTACCATTGTGATACTTGGACGATGATGTCAGGTGTTCCTTCAACATTATCTCGGAAGTTTGCTAAAGAATCGATTTCATATCAATCATTCAATACCCAAACATATATGACATCTTTTGCAAACGTCGAGAAAATATAATAATCGATAATGAATCGATTAAGACTAGAATAGATTTAAACTAAGTTTCGTTACTATGTTAAAGGAACACAAGTCTTATATTAGAGGTTCCATGTTTGCCGGTACATCTTGACTTAGCGCTCACTCGACTTAATCAAACCTGCCTTTGATGTTAGCCGCTCAGGTAATTTGCATTACACATGTGTTATCTTCCCTCTCTGTCGTGCAAACAACACTACGTCAATAACATCTCGGACGTTTCATTGTTTAATACGCAACGACATTACTTGGACGTCTTAATTGCATTATTGTTTAATTTAATTCATTGTTCACCAATAACTGTTTTGGTAACACTGACCATAGAATTTCTTTTAATAGGCACTTATGCAAAATAAGCACCTAAAACATTACCAATAGAGTCTTTATTGCTGTTACCAAAAGAGCTTAGTATACAGCATGATTCAAAATGTGTGCATGAATATTAACATCCATAAACCTGGTTATCGGTAAACATGTTTCCATGGAAAGTCATTGAAATAAGCCATAAGCCATGCCACAATACACTGTAACGTAATTATGAATCTGGTTGAAGATCTGAGGAGCTCTCTTAGTATGGCGCTACAACCTTAATTGTAATTAAACGTATTTTAATTGTAATATTAGTTCATAGGCCCAAAGTTACCAATAGTGTTTTAAAAATTGTACAATTATTAATTTTGAACATTTTCAAGTTGACGTTGACGAAGAATATAGTTTAAAAAATGTTGATTCTACTAGACAATTATTTACATAGTCCTAAAATATGCCTTGACTCGTCATAATTTTAACTTTATTTTATAAGTAGTAAAGCTTCTTAGTTTATAATTTGTAATTAGTAAAAAATAATCATTCATTTATTTCTGCCGACTAGGTATATTTTTAGAATTTAGATTTTTATATTTAATGATAAATAAAATAATTATTGTAATACAATATTGTCACAAATTTCAATCTCAATTTGTATAAAGTCTCAAAATTTATATGTTTTTATATGACAGCATGTTGATAACTATAAAATATGTGATATGATACTGTAGGAAGGTTAATCGCAATGTTAGCGTCCGTCGGATGACGGCCATAGAGAAATTATTCAAGTCAAAGATATAATGTTACCATTTTCCATCACAACTGTATATAAAGTTAGCTAGATTGTTGAATTGTTATTAAAAATAAAGAAGAATATTGTCGATAAATTCTAATCGTATTTTAATGAATAAATGTCTCCATTTTACTTTGGCTTGAAGTTTGGTCAATTAAAGTGTACTCGGAAATAAGTTATTAGGAAACAAATTTTATAATTAAACAAATATTACTTATAATTTCTGTTTTATAATTAGGGAAACTTCTTGACATCTGATTTGATAAAATATTTTTGCATTTCCACTAATGATTGCGCATATAATCAAAATTTTCTAATTATTGTATTTATGTAATATCGATCTATATTGCGGTTTTCTAGTTTGTTTTAGTGGGAATCTTTTTAATTAAGAATATATTTTTGTATGAAATGTTCTTATGTGCAATTAATATTTGTAATAAAAAGGAAGTCTGTGTCAACGAAAAATTGTTTTTATTTTTTACCCCTAACGATTAATATTGGAAAACACTGGCAAATTAAACCTTATTCCTTATTAGGTTAGTAAACTTTTAGGTTAACAAATGGTTTTACAAGAATCGTCAACATTTGATACAAAACAGTGTCTAAATAAAAGTATATGTAGTACACAGGTATTTCAAGTATTAGTTCGGGCGTTGGACCGACCGCATACATTACCGGCCCAATATAGGCGGATGATATTTGCATAGTATTGTCCCGTGGTCCACGCATTAACATTTAGACTACAAGGCGATCCCTAGAAACCAGATGCCTATACATACCTACTTCATAAGTAACTTATGTTATATCATCTACAAGAACATGATGTGCAATGTTGCAAACAAAGAGTCATGTTGTTCAAAAACCATCAAAAGTGGGTAGGAGTAAAAATTGGCGGCAGTTTTTTGGAAATTTAACTGATGGGCGTAGATACAAGAATGATACATTTTTGAATCACACTTACAGTGTTCAAAATTATTTAGTTAATATCATTTATGTGTTCGTGCTAGTCAGGCAAACGACTTCTCAGGCATTTGACTTTTTCCGAGTTATAAGCACTGAAAGGATCTATGATTCTATGATGATATTTTAAGTGTGGTAGAGCCAAGCTTTGGCACGAATGCATGGTTCGGATCGACCGGAGTGATACCACGGCCTCACAGAAAACCGGTGTGAATCAACCACAGCGTTGTGTTTCGCCGTGTGAGTGAGGTTACCGGAGGCCCAATCCTTCCCTCCCCCAATCCCTCCTCATTCCCTAAATCTCCAAATCCCTAATCCCTCAAAGGTCGGCAACGCACTCGTAATTCCTCCGTTGCAAGTGTCCATAGGCGGCGTTGATTGCTTACCATTTGGTAATCCGTCTGCTCGTTTGCAGATCGTTTACATAAACAAAAAAATGAAAAAAAAAAATACTCGTCGAATTTAGAACCTCCTCCTTTTTTGAAGTCGTTTAAAAACCAATATCAAGAATATTTTATTTGCATCCAAAAGGTACATAAGGTTCGTAGTCATAAAGTACGTATAGCATCTCAATCTGCCCCCGATTCGGAGGTGCAAAATTATATTTTTTTTTTTAAATAAGAATTTCTCATGAATAAGCCCCCTTAACAGGAACGGGCGTGAAGCAACTCTTGCGTTGTATTTCTACCGGACCGGAGGCAATAGACGAGTGAATAGTTTATACAAATAAATGTTCCCAAAAACAGAACCCGACAGTAATTGAAGGCTAGACGTGACAGAGTGAGTGCCAAGTACTAGGGCTACTTCGCCATTTTAAGTTATTTCCAGGAAATGCCTTGTTGGTCCGGACGGCCTCTGGTTTCATTCTTGGGGCAGGCATTATATTTATCGTAGTCGATTTCAGTTTTTCTGAAATGCCTCTAAAGTAAAATTATGTCTTGTCCCGGTGTATTGGGGCTTTTATTACAGGGCTCATATAACATAACTGAAAATGTCTCAATTGTGGTAAAACGAAATCTGGATTATTTCTTCTAACATCCATGAAAATTACATATACATTTAAATCAAAAATCTTTTTAAGAATCCTTTATCAAGTCGGCCAATAGGCTTATTGGCCAACTAGAACTAAAACTTTGTTTTTTGGATTTACACCCGGTTTCTGAAAGGCTTGTCAACGCTAAAATTAACTAATCTCCTGTTAAACCTCTTGTCAAGTCATCTGATTGGTTGTTGATAATTCAGTCAACCAATCAGATGACTTGACAAGAGATTAAATTGATTTTAACATTGATCGGCCTTTCGGAAACCGGGTGTAGAGTAACCAGTTATACAGCTTAACATGTACTGTTGTGTAAACTAAACGTGTACCAACTTGCAGCTTAATCAATTGACGAAACCTGCTTCAAAACTTGCAAGATTCCACCAGACAAACTTACATGAAGTTAAATAAAATTTTCTAATAATAAAAAGGTTACCTAGTTGTTTTTGTTTTGATGGAGATCAATATGCACTGCAGCAATTGACTATAATGCAATGGGGGTACCATTGGATTGCACCTGATTACTGCACCGATATCTAGCTATAATAAAAATATTAAAATATTAAAAAGGGTTTACAAAATTCGGTTTCATAGGTAACACTTGTATACAAATGCGTGCAGTACTATCATAATTAATAACATGTAAACTATACTTAATTAATAATATAGACATTTCTATGTCTCAAAATGTCCTATGAAGTTATGAAGTTGCCTTCATAATTGGGTTAAAAAGCTATTAAACGCATCTGGATTGCGTCGCGAAATGTTGCCGGCCCATTTGTTAACGATCCTAGGGGGAGCCACCGGCTAACGACTGATTAAAACTAACTGCGAACCAAGAGTTATGCCCGCGTGTTTACTGTTGCAGTGTTTGTTTGTTTGTGTTTATGATAAAGTAAGTAATATTAGTGGACATACGTGGCTCCCTTAAAGTGACTTTATTGTTGCTTTGTATGGAGAATACAGTTACTTAAATACATGAATATAAGACTAAGAGCATATTTAATGTCAACGACATTTTTCTGCTTCTTTATAGATAAACATACAATTTCATATACCTACACTACACATCACACCCAGACCCGGAACCACAAGTTATGGATCACACTGGGGATCACACAAAGAGTTGTTCTATAACATTATTAAATTAACGTCAGTGACAGTTCACAACTGAATTATTGGCCTCTTCTACGTAAGAAGGTTTTCTATAATCTTCACATTTGGATTAAAAAATTAACTATAGTGTATAAAATGAAGAGGTTACAGAACTCCTTAGGATCAAAGGCCGTGCTGTACAGCCAGTGCCTAACTAAATCAGTCCTTAACTTTTTTTCGAATGCCAATGTTTGAATGACGGCCCGTGATTGGCTAATGTGGTTTTTCGTCGAGTCATTGACATGGTTATTTTATTTTGTTCACGACTAGAAAATTCGATGGTTCGGTATGTTAACAAGACACATCTTATGTGCCAATTGTATTGAGTGGATACAATTGGCACATAAGAGTAAAACAAAACAAAATCTAATAACCGGATGAAGCGCTGCACACCCAAAAGGCTACTGAGTAACCCGAGCTTAGGAGAAATAGGACCGATCCCGATTATACAATACACATTTATGTAGGTCATAAATGTGGAGGTCAATATTACAGCAAACGTACGTCAGGTACTAATAAAAAAAATATATATCATTCACAACAATGAAAACAATTTAACCACATTATCTAATCAAATAACCTTTTTTCCGACTTCATTCAATTGGCTAGGTTAATCCAATAGCTTAATGGTTACAGAACACGGTATAATACTCCGTTGGTTCAAGTAATTGGGTCATTTGGTACCATAAGGCGCAATTTACTTACATAGGTGAAGTACCAAAGTAATTTATTTAACCCTTAGTGTTATTAATGAAATGGGATGATGTGTTATTATCGATTTTCCGGTTTGTTGTGTTAAAGGAGATAGTTTTGAGAAGTTTCCACGTTTGTAGGTATACAGAATAGGTGACAAGGACAGAGATATGGCAAATCATTAACATACATTTATTTAGAGTTTTTAACAATTAATAAAAGTATCTGGTCAACAACTTGTGTAATATTGTTTAAATATATTTTTAAAACTTTAATTATATTTTCAAAAGTTTTTCTTTAGATCAAGTAAAAAAACAAGAAAAAGAAACTTTTTCTGTAAAGACTTATGTCTATTCTCGGTTTAAACTTTAACGGAAATATCGTTAACAAACAGGTAACACTTGTATTTAATAAAAGCAACCCTTACCGTTTTAAAACCTCCCCTTTCAAACACCTTAACACCATTAATTAATAACCATTGATTAAATAAAGACTCGAATATAAATAAAAGACCTCGATAAACCCTTTATTAAAAGGGTAAAATATCGAATATTAAGGGTAAGTAAACGAAGGATCGCAGAAATTACGGTGGGGTTATTAATTGCTTTAGCCTCAAAAGCTGTATGAAGACGGAGAAGAATTAAATACATTTATTTGTCAGTACATCTTTCTGGTAAGTATCATAAAACTCGTCTACTGAGTTAAAATCTGCTGAGTAAGAGATATTTAACGGTAAAGCGATCAAAACGTAACCGCGTTAGACCTGTGATTGGTTGATTTACTTGGAGTAAGCCAATCAGAGCGCTGAACATTATAAACGTGTCTATCGCATTAGTCTTGCACATTTGACAGAGTCCTAGCAATAGCAGCAGCATACAAGGGTATCAGAAACCTAATTTATCTTTCCCTGTTCCCCCTGTAACCCATATTTACGACGAAATTTTACTTTAGTGGTCTAGTGTTTCATGAACGACGCCTATCGCTTGCTAGTGTGCTCCATGTGCCCGCTTTCTGCCCTTTATTTCGACCAGAAATTCATCAAATGATGCTCACGCCCAGGGTGAGGTGAGAGGGATTGTACTGAGTAAAACATTCTCGTTCTCTAGCTCCGGCCAAGGCCGCGGGACCACTTAAAAAACACACATATGGCATAAAAATGTCGGACTTTAATCCCTTTAACTGCATTCTTCAAGCTGAGCCCAAGAGCCTTCTATAGAGGACTGAGGAGGCGCAAATTCATAATTGAATTGGTGAGCCTATTACAATAAAAAAAAATTGTTGATATTGATGACGGTAGTTACTTTCTCTTTTTATAATTAGAAACAAAGCGATCGTTCCATAAAAAGGCTCATTTACACGATACCATTTTCTTATATAAACAAGACCAATTGTATTCAATAACTTTAAGACTCTTTCTTATACATGATACCATAATTATGTACCTTTTGTTTAGACCACTCAAGTCAATTCTTGCTTTAATTGATTACCTATATGCAACCAATGACGTATTATATATAGACACGTCATGAACCAACATCGCGGCGCTTAAAAACGGCGAAAATACTAGATAACTACTTCTACGAGTAAAGAAAGAGAAAGAAAATATGACATCGTATAGTGGAATGCCTTTGCTAGAGGGAGATAAATATACATCTTCAGTTACATCGGCACGTGACTATACCTTCATGCGCCGGCCGCCATAATATGGCGGGCGCCGGCGTCGAAAAAATTAAATAAAAATAGGTTGTTTGGTAAACTTACGCATGAAATGACACATTTTTGTCTTTAACTTTTGGAGTATAATTTGTACATCGTCTGAACACACACGACGGCATGCTTTCTTTATGTTTCGCACAGGTTTACACACACGATATAAATTAAAAACAAACGTAGCGTCGCGCGGCAGGTTGGTGCGTAACTAAGCGCGATGTTGTCAATTGCCTTCATTTCATGTTGTCATTTTAGAGCGCGGACAACGTATCTATAGTTTTATACATCATTGTATGCAACAGGTAAGATATTCTCATGTTAATAGGGCTTTAAACAGATTAATTCCAAATTAGAATAATTATAAACATAGGTTTATTTGCTTTAATTTAATTAAACATTTATTTGGATCATAGTTTATGTTACATTATATTTAAGCAGCTGCTGTCGTCTTACCAATGCATGTCCCTATGAAGTGGGCATTCCGGCCGGACATATTCCAACAAAACATACTGTACATCTTCGTGCGTTCTACAGTCAGTCCTGTTAGGTGACTTAACTTATTTCAACAAAAAAGAGGACTTTCTCAATTACACCCCATCAAGAAAGTCTGCATTTTTGACAAAAAGAAATGGGCTTGAACACAGTCTTAGGATTGTCGTTAAACTACCTATATCTAGACGCATGATATCGTATGCGGCAGTTATTAATTGCCAACTGTCGTGGAAGCTATGCCATATCACCCCATCACTTGAACACATAGAAGCTATTGTTACGTGCCTGACGTCACGTTCCTGACTATGCGGGCTTGGGTTACGGGATTGGATGAAATGAAACACTAATACCGGTTTTCAGACTTTCTATTGCACTTAAGTTACAGCGTCCACGGAGTTAAGTTATCGGCGTTCTTCTCCAGCAGAGTCCGGCCGACTGACACAACTTTGCCGTTCACGCTGACTTAACTCACTTAACTGACTGCACTTCACTATTTCACTGCACTTCACTATTTCACTCACTTTTCTTCTTTTCCACTTCTTCCTTTTCTTCCGAATCGCTTTAGACTTAGAACTCAACTGCCAGCGGTGAGCCGCAGTTCCGCTTATATACCCCCGGTCAGGTTCTAGAACATTCAATTTCGTTATTCTTTTTGATCGTCATGCCTCCAGAACCTTCCAATAATTTCGTTATTCATTTTTATTTATTCTCCTTCTCGCTCCTTAATTTTTCATTTCTTTCACTCAAATAATTCCAGAAAGTTCGACAAAACTTCCATCAACTAAAAAACTTCATGTTTACGGCGGGACTCGAACTCGGGGTCTCTGTGGTGTAATCCACACGCCTTACCGATTACACCAACTCGTGTTGACAATTCACGACGAAATTTACAATCTCTAGGCAACGTTTGACAACCATCCCTTGACGTCATGATGTCAAAGAGTTTTCCGTCACACTGCCCCCCTCTTAGATTCGCTCGTCCCGAGCATCGTTGCTGCCGTAATACCTCGCCAACCTGTCTATATGGACAACTTTCAAAGGGCTCCTTGAAGTCTTCCGAATTCTGTAAGTAATGTCATTGATCTTCGTGACTATCTCATAAGGACCTTCCCAACTCGGTTGCAGCTTTGGAGATTTTCCCTTCCTTCTGACTGGATTATGAAGCCAGACCAATGACCCTTCTTCAAACCCAACAGAATTGGCTCGTCGATCATAGCGCGTCTTTGCGCGATCACTAGCTTGAAGACCGGCCTCCCTGATCTGCTCATAAATGTCCAACATTTTTGCCCTTAACTCGCTTATGTAATCGCTAAATTCTGTGCGAGAGTCGCCAGGTGGACAGCCCGATACAAGATCTGCCGGTAATCTCAATTCCCTTCCAAAATTTGCAAATGCAGGCGTCTTTGCGGTACTTTCATGTACAGCAGTCCGATAGGCAAGCAAGAAGAGAGGTATGTAAGTGTCCCAATCTCTCTGATGGCTGTCAACCACCTTTGCTAAGTGTCGTTCCAATGTTTGGTTGAAACGTTCGACCATTCCATCTGACTGTGGATGATAAGGAGTCGTTCGAGTCTTATGGATTCCCAAAAGTTTACAAGTTTCCTGAAAAACTTGGGACTCAAAGTTCCGTCCTTGATCACTGTGCATCTCCAAGGGCACTCCGAATCGGGTGAATACCTCGTTTACCAACTTCGTAGCTACAGTTACTGCCTCTTGATTCGGTATGGCAAAGACCTCCGGCCATTTTGTAAAATAATCCATAACCACTAAAACGTAGCGATTGCCCGAATCAGTGATTGGAAATGGTCCAGCGATGTCTAAGGCTATTCTCTCCCAAGGCATACCAACATTGTAGATTTTCATCGCCCCTCTGCTTCTTGTTTGTGGACCCTTGACAGCTGCACAATTAGTGCATTTCCGGCACCAATCTTCGACGTCATATTTGCAATGCAACCAATAAAACCTCTCCTTGATCTTCACCAAAGTCCTCCTAATTCCCAAATGTCCTCCAGAAGATCCATCATGGAACGCTTTTAATACATCCCTTATTTTTGAACGAGGCACCACCAATTGCAAATGCTCGTCCTTGCCGTTTGTTGATTCCCATTTCCTGCACAGAAGTCCGTTATGAAGCGTAAGGCTTTTCCACTGTGCCCATAAACCTTTCGTTACCGCGCTATATTGGGCGACGTCACTCCAACTTGGTTTGTTACCACTTCGTAGCCACTCCAGTATTGGTTTGATATCCGCATCTCTTTCCTGTTCTAATTTCATCGCATCATCTCCCCATGCCTCGTCAACAGTATCAGTCCTTATCACCTTAAGAAAAGCAATTTCCTTCTTGGCACAATGCTTGCAATCTTCCACGCATGGGCGTCTCGATAATGCATCTGCGTTGCCATGAATTCTTCCGCCGCGATGTTCGATTTCAAAGTCAAATTCCTGAAGTTGTTCCAACCATCTGGCTACTTGGCCTTCAGGATCCTTAAACTGAAGCAGCCATTTCAAAGCAGCGTGATCAGTTCTGATTAAAAATTTCCGTCCCAGTAAATACTTCTTGAAATGGTGCAGAGTTTTGACTACGGCCAGTAATTCCCTCCTGGTCACGCAATAATTCCTCTCCGGCTTGGATAGTGACTTGCTGAAGTAAGCAATAACCTTCTCCTGCTCACCATCGCGTTGTGAAAGGACACCTCCTATTCCGATATTACTGGCGTCCGTATCAACTACGAATATTCCTTTCGCGCTGGGGTATCCGAGAATTGGCGTTTTACAAAGCCGTTCTTTTAGTTCGCGAAAGGCTTGCTCACAATCCTCGTCCCATATAAAGGCACGTTTCTCCTCTGTCAATCGATGCAATGGCTTGGCAATGTCCGAGAATCCTTTCACAAACCGCCGATAATACGAGCATAATCCAAGAAATGCCCGAACTTGCGTTTTGTCTTTAGGTGTTGGCCATTCCTTAACAGCGGCAGTCTTGGCTGGATCAGTCTCAATTCCTCTCTCAGAAATAACATGTCCTAGATAATTCACTTCGCGCTTAAAGAAAGAGCATTTCTTTGGACTCAACTTTAAATTTGCTCCACGCAGCTTTTCGAGTACCCTTTCCAATTTTCTTAGATGATCGTCAAAATCCCTTCCAACGATGATGATGTCATCGAGGTAAACTAGGCAGGTTTCGCCCAGCAGTCCCGCCAGCACCTGTTCCATCAAACGCTCAAAGGTTGCCGGTGCATTGCATAATCCAAATGGCATCACCTTAAATTGCCAGAGTCCCTTCCCAGTTGAGAATGCGGTCTTTTCCTTGTCCTTGGGATCCAAATCCACCTGCCAATAGCCGCTTTTCAGATCGAGCGTTGAAAACCATTTCATGCCACTCAGTGTGTCAAGTGTGTCATCGATTCTTGGTAACGGGTAGCTATCCTTCTTGGTTACATCATTCAATCGTCGATAGTCTACGCAAAACCTCGTTGAACCATCTTTCTTCTTGACAAGCACGACAGGTGAACACCAAGGGCTAGAAGAGGGCTCTATCACGTCATTTTTCCTCATATCGTCAATCATTTGTTCAACCTCTTTCTCACGAGCGAATGGTATACGTCTGGGCCTTTGACGAATTGGCATTGTATCACCTGTATTTATTTTATGCTTCACCAAACCAGTTCGGCCAATATCACCATCGCTTCTTGAAAACACATCAGAGAATCGAAGGAGTAAATTTCTAGCTTTCATAGTCTCCACTTTTGTCAGACTTTGGTTTTCGTCTAAGATTTTCGTTACAAAGTCTATTCCCGTACTGTCCTTCTTCACAAGATTCTCCGAGCATTTTCTTATCCAGGCCACTTCTTCCAAAACGCCCACAGGCTCTCCTTCTTCAATCGTAATGTTTGAATCACTGAAGTTGAATACCGGAATGCGGTTGACATCAGATGACCCCACGACAGTCCTTGCCGGTAGCCATGAGTTTACGTGTTCCGATTTATCAATCACAGCGCACCTTCGAGGTAAACTTCCTTCAATCCTCCTAGGTAATGCGATTGGTACGAGAGTCTGTGATTTTGGTTCAAGAACAGTTCTTCTTAAACAGCAAACTTTTCCCAGGGTTCCACCCTTCATCGGAATTTCCTCAGTTCCACATAGTAATACTCCAGATTTTAAGTCGATGTTACACTGGTGCCCTTGCAGGAAGTCAAGTCCCAGGATGCAGTCATCCAGAATTTTGGCCACAATAACCTCATGTCGATAAACACGTTCCCCAATTTTGATTGTTACGTGCAGTTTTCCACTTATCGGTATCCACTGGCCGGTAGCTGATTTCATTCGTAGGCCAACAATTGGTTTAACGTGTTTCCTGATGTTTTGCCCGAGCAGCCGAACATTTATCACCGTCCTTGAAGCTCCAGTATCTAATGTTAGCTGACTGTTTTTCCCATTTACTTGACCGTCTATCACCAGAGTATTTCCATCGTTAGTTTGCTTGATGTAGATTGTTGGGGTTATTCCACTACCGGCCAGCGCCCACCCCGCAGCCCTGGCTGGAATTAGTTTCCCTGCTGGTCAGAAGTTGAGACCGCCGCGTCCTGGCGGTTCACCTTCTTCGGGCAGTTGCTCCGCATGTGCCCACGCTCTCCGCATCCATAGCACATGAAGATCCGACGGCGTGGAGGTACCTGCTCCGTAGTCGTCATTTCCCGCAGACATAAGGTACGGGAGTTACCACGCACAGCTTCCACTTCCAATGCATGGGCCAGAGCTTCTTTCATGTTCTTGTGATGGCCCAGATGAACAGCAGCTCGTACTTCGGGGTCCCGAATACCGTCAATGAACGCTTGGAGAAGCGTGCCTTCAATCATTGACGGAGTCGACCGGAAAGCTCGACGCACAAGTTTCTCGATTTCCACGGACCATTGCTGTAGGCTCTCATTAGCACGCTGAGTACGCTCTTTTAATTGCGCTCTGTACACGTGCTCGAGGTGGCTGTCTCCAAAACGTGCCTCAAGTGCGTCGAGGAGGGCACTTAAGCTGAGATCCCCACTTGCGCCGATAGCTTCCAGCACTGAGAGCGCTTGATCACGGAGGGCCAGGGTGAGGGCTGACTGTGCTTCCTTCTGAGTCCAACCATAAGCCTCCATAAGTGTCTCAAACTGTAGCTTGAACGCGTTCCAGGATGTTGTTCCGTCGTAATGGGGAATCTTGAGCCCTTTCGTTGCGCTTGAGGCCACATTTGGGGCGTCAAAAACGGCTGCAAGACGGCTTCGGCTCTTCAAAGGGCTTGGGCTTGTCACTTCCTGCTTGATTTTGGAGATCTCTTCTTTCACTCTCTCCTCTATCGCCATGACGCGATGTTCCAACTTGCCTAACCCTTCCTCCACTTCTTGTACCCGTTCGACAGCCTTTTGCAGTCCCTTCGTGAAATCCTTATGCATCTCTTCCAAGCGACGCGCTTGCTCCTCTTGGCGGCGAGCTTGATCCTCTTGGCGACGAGCTTGATCTTCTTTCAGCTCCCGTAGCTGTTCCGCCTGACAGCGTGCTTGCTCTTCTTGGCGGCGCGCTTGCTCTTCTTGGCGGCGCGCTTGCTCTTCTTTCAGCTCCCGCAGCTGTTCTGCCTGACAGCGCGCTTGCACTTCTTGGCGGCGCGCTTGCTCTTCTTTCAGCTCCCGCAGCTGTTCTGCCTGACAGCGCGCTTGCTCTTCTTGGCGGCGCGCTTGCTCTGCCATCATTTGCTGCAGCTGTAGCAGAAGATCCACCTGCACAGGCTTGGCTTCTGCATCGCTGGTTTGAGCTGCAGCACCCTCTTCCCTCACACGCTGCGCTTCTGACATTGCACGGGTACTCACTCCTCTTACGTCCTGCGGCACTAGCGGCATTTTTCTCCAATCCCACTTCTGACACCAAATGTTACGTGCCTGACGTCACGTTCCTGACTATGCGGGCTTGGGTTACGGGATTGGATGAAATGAAACACTAATACCGGTTTTCAGACTTTCTATTGCACTTAAGTTACAGCGTCCACGGAGTTAAGTTATCGGCGTTCTTCTCCAGCAGAGTCCGGCCGACTGACACAACTTTGCCGTTCACGCTGACTTAACTCACTTAACTGACTGCACTTCACTATTTCACTGCACTTCACTATTTCACTCACTTTTCTTCTTTTCCACTTCTTCCTTTTCTTCCGAATCGCTTTAGACTTAGAACTCAACTGCCAGCGGTGAGCCGCAGTTCCGCTTATATACCCCCGGTCAGGTTCTAGAACATTCAATTTCGTTATTCTTTTTGATCGTCATGCCTCCAGAACCTTCCAATAATTTCGTTATTCATTTTTATTTATTCTCCTTCTCGCTCCTTAATTTTTCATTTCTTTCACTCAAATAATTCCAGAAAGTTCGACAAAACTTCCATCAACTAAAAAACTTCATGTTTACGGCGGGACTCGAACTCGGGGTCTCTGTGGTGTAATCCACACGCCTTACCGATTACACCAACTCGTGTTGACAATTCACGACGAAATTTACAATCTCTAGGCAACGTTTGACAACCATCCCTTGACGTCATGATGTCAAAGAGTTTTCCGTCACACTATCATTAATTTGTCAACTTGCATGACTGTACATTGTACTTTTTTTGTTGTAATTACGCCATTTTAAACAACACAATACTTAATTGCCAGCGTTGGGCGTGGCCAACAAAAAATATATTGAAGCAAGCTAATCCATCTTTCCACTGTTTGAGCAGTAATTTACAGTTTGATGAATGATTACAAATTATTAATTTTGTGAAAATATGGACTCAATAATTTATAAATTTTAATACGTTACAATTTTATTTTGAAATCCTCGTAAAGATAGTATGAAGAAATAATGAATATAAAGTAATTTTTATGTTAAAGAGGGATGGCTTTACTCCTCCATCCTTCTTTCTCTAGTAACCACTATTCATCTATATTGATAAAGTTTTGCGTTTTTTATATAATTATTTTAATTTAATATTAGATTTTTATTTTGAGGAATTATTGTGAAAAAATTTCAGTAAATTATTGTGACATTTGAATTTATGTGTCTACGTAGTACAAAATGTAATGATAAATGTCTTTGTACCTAATAGCATTGAGGTATTTCATATTCATTTGAACCGTAATACAAATGTTTCGTAGCGAACATATTATTATCCTATATTGAGTAACAATGTAATGTTCCCACATCGAATGCCTAACATTCATTTAAGTCTGTGTGTGACATAAATACATATTAACGGTGACACTTTTACACGTATCGACACGAAATCGAATAACACACAGACAAGCCAAACTCATGGTGACATGATATATGATGGCCGTACTTTTTGTTCGAAAAAACCTTTTTTTCGCTTAAGTAAATAAATTCAATATATTCAATAACTTTGTCCCCTGGACACGAGGATGTCAGGCATCGCTCGGTGGGCTCGATAATACAATTTATGCGAGTACATAGAGACGGCGTATCCCTCAGGACGAAACTAGACTTGGTAAACAAAAGATATAGGTCGATATCACACCGAATATAAATAATGTATGCGTTATTCCACCAAAGAATATTTCTTTTACATAAGTTTTGCGATACCGTCCGACAGTTTACGGATTTGGTCTGACGTATTCCGCTGCGGATTTATTATTATTTTTGGGACAATCATGTGTGTGGTTGTGATGTCTTTGTGAGGGAAAGAGACGTTGTTTATGTTGTTTAAAACAGAGTTCGGTGTGAAATTCTAGACGTATGGAAACTTTCATTGATTGGGTCTAAAAATACGGTATTATATTGGTCTTCCTTTGTGCGACTGTGAACTAGGAAAGGTTCAGTTGATTGATTGATTACTCAATTGGTTTTCGTAGGTGGGTTCTATTCTATTTTTACTTCGAACATGGTGACATGTGTTATTTTTATGGATAGGAAATAGTTTCCTTTTTATCATTGTGACCTCATTCGTAGATCCTGGCGATGGCATTCAAATTCCTGATATCCGAAACTTAGTGGTACGCCCACATTGTCACGATAATTGTAGATTTTCCAAATAACAAATGATACGCGTTAAAAGGTGCCTATAAAGGATTTTTCGAACGATAAGTATGGAGACAAATAACTATATTTAGCACAAAATTATTTATGTAGGATTCGCTCTGTGGTTTCTATTTAGGCGTTAGAGAAAAAGTTTTCTTGTAAGTAAGTATGTAAAAACTTTGTCCTTGTAATTTCTCGTAGGAATAAAAAAGTAACGCAATAAAAGAAGTTCTATTATTCTATTTATAGGCACTTTGGGCGCCTGAATAAAATTGTTCGTCAATTTATCCATTAGTATTAACCTCAACCGTTCGCTTTAAAGCGTAGATGTCATGTATGTACATCGGCACTAACAAAATTCGGATGGATGTTTCTTGCACACTCATATTCAAATCATCATCATCATCATCACCAGCCTATGAGTGCCCACTGCTGAGCAAAGGCCACTTCTTATACGGAGAAGGTTAGAGCATTAATCACCACGCTTGCTCAATGCGGGTTGGCGATTTCAAACTTATAATTGGAAATTATAAGTCCAGGTTTCCTCACGATGTTTACTTTCACCGTATGTCATTGGTGTCTAAACAATCATAGAAAGTACACATTACTCGGAAAAAGTCACATTGGTACTTGCCAGGTTTCGAACCCACATCCTCGTGCATGAGAAGCGGGTTGCTTAACCTCCGAGCTACCACGACATATTCAAATAGCTATAGGGATTTATAGGAAAACTGTAGGGTAAAAAAAATACAACCTGAAAAACAAGGTTCTTTTTATACTAGTTGGTCCAGACAAACCCGTAGACAGAATTTAGTAGCTAATACATATTAAACTCAAATACAATACGCTTTTATAAATGACAGCAATTCATAACATACCTTCAATATTTTAGCACCTAACCCTAAAACGGCACATTCCGCCATGAACATTGAACACATTATATCATCGGCAGTCATTTCACCAAACTAATTTATGTGACATTTATCCACTTTATTCCAATGTTTGGGGGTTATTAATTGAATAAATTCCAACGTTATTGATTTGCCGATCCAATTTCGTTGGAGTTAGTTAATTTTCACATTAATTTGAAACTGTTCAAATCAAATAAAGAGGTGGGCATTGTGTAGTCGTGTTTAGTTTGCTCAAATAACGTATAGTTTTTGTTTGCCCACCGATATTTAATAAATGATACGGAATATTTGTCAGTTTGTTTGTGTTTTCACGTGTGATTTACCTTTGTTTTGGTTTCCACGTGAAGGAAGTACTAAGTATTAATGTTTAGAATCAAATCTCCTGGGTTTTGGGTTTTGTTTATGCTGAAAATTATTGGCTCGGTGGATTTATTAATAGAATTATCAATAGAGTAAATATACCTATGCTTTATGTATGTATTCTTCTGTATGTTGTAGGATTCAGACTATTGATTGTTGAATAAAAAAATTAAAACCGATTTACAAAAATAAAGATTTATAAAAAAAATTGACTGCACGGTTGGCGCGGTGGCTGGGCAACTGGCTGCCGTGCAACGTGTCGCGGGTTCGATTCCCGCTCGAAACAACTGTGATCCACAAATTGTTGTTTCGGGTCTGGGTGTGATGTGTATGTGAAATTGTATGTTTGTAAACGCATCCACGACACAGGTGAAAATATTAGTGTGGGGCAACGTTTTTTTTTTAAAAAAAGTTTTATCTGTGTAATTATCACTCTTTAGCATTTACTTTATTTTTATGGGAATAAAATCTCAGACTTGGTTAGTTGACACTGGTAATTTTTTTTTGATAATACGTTTATACCCTTCATTTAAATGCAATTCTTAAACCAACATGGCTGCAAAACTGATACAAATATACGAAAGAAAAAAAAAACAAAACGAGAACTGAATAATACATAAATTAAACGCAACATAAATACCGTTTAAAAATTGACCGCTCAAAAACATTTGGAAAACATTGTCGGACAAAGTTTAATTAGCCAAAAGCGACGTACTTGTGTCGCGAAACAAAAACTGGAACCTTATTACCAAGGCTAATCAAGTTGCCGACGAAATAATTAACCTGAGCCACTTGGAATCTTCAATACCTTCGCGTAATGTATACAGACCCAAATGAATGTCTACAAACCCGCCCCAGTGGTCACAGGCCCCACAAAAAAAGGCCCTAATTTATCTTTGGCAAGGGCCTCGGGACAAAAAGGAAGGTACAATTTGGATAGCGAATTTTTCGGGATCCTATCTATATGTTAATGAGACGGTTGATCAAATGTATGTTAAAACGGGTGATATTATTGAGTTCCGAATACGAAATGGAAATGGTATAAATTGAAATAACAAGGGTCACGGTAATTGTCAATATTACGTACATACATACATATTATACGTTGTAATGGTGTGCGTGTTTGTGTTCTTGTCATAAAAATTAAATAATGTATTTCTTGTCTTTTATGCTCTATTAGGGGTAGTAGTAGTAAGACAATAAAGTAGTAAAGAAACCCCAAAAAAACTTTACAAAAAAGAAGGAGACTTTTTCTTAGCAATGGACAGTATTCCGCTGTGGCTAACGGTGCATAGGGACGAGCGTGTCCATGTTTTTTCTAACCTGGAATCAAAACATTCTACAACATGTTATCCTATCTGGGCGCGCTATGACCTCTCGAAAAACAAAGTATTAACGTTATAATTTTAATAAATCGCTATGAATGTATTATATAGGTAGATTTTTATAAACAGAAGGTATAGAAAGTAACTAACATTACAACTAACTAACTTTTAGTTAATAGAAATCAACTAATAGTCGTGGTGACCCGGAGGTTAGCGCGTCCTCTTCTCGTGCATGGGACTGTGGGTTCGAAATCTGGCACGTACCAAAGGAATTATGCGGTGAAGGAAAACATCTTGAGGAAATCAGGTCTAATTATAAGATTGATAAAAGATAAAGATAAAAGATAAAAGATAATTTATTTTGTAAAACATGGGTGTATGTGTACAAAGCAAATAATTGCAACATAAGGTGTAAAAAATAATAATAATCAGACCCTTACATGTTTTGCCTAGGCGTACAAAATTTTGTTCTATTTGAACCGAAACGTCATAGTGTTAGGCATCAAATAAGTATTCCTTCAGATTATAAAAACATTTGCTAATAAGAAATTTCTTTAATTGTAATTTAAATTTATTTAAGGGAAGCTGCCGAATGGATTTGGGTATTTTTTTGAAATCGCCAATCCGGCTTAAGCAACCGTGGTGATTATTGCTTAAACTTTCTTCGTGTGAGAAGAAGCCTTGGCTCAGCAGTGGGTTTATAAGCTGATGATGATGATGATGAACTAACATTATTAAAATATTGACACACTGAAGTAATGCAAAGTGCATGCATCCGTACAAACTGTATCGCGGCTATGTATAACCAATTAATTACATTTTAATCATATCGTTTGATTAACAAAAGTATTTAATATTAAAACTGGAGTGTAGTAAAATAATCTGTTATGTAGGTTAATATCTGATACATTACTGGATAAATTAAATTGTATGTTCAATCGATTACTTTTACATATCGTCTTTATTAAACTTTAATCACTATATAGCTTGCATAATTATCCTATATAGATTACCTTGATGACTCTTTCTACTGAAAAGCAGTCATATTCGCAAAGAAGGACGCAGTGCACGCGAGGGAACAATTCTCTTCATGTCCTAGTTGCTGCAGGTGACTTTCCGGGCGTCGGGGGTACGGACATTAGTCACCAACTGCCGTAAGCTTGGGTCTGCGACAAGCAAAGGTGGTTCGTCGCCCATCCAGAACCAGACTCGAGCATCGTGGTCTACGCACGCCTCGATGAACCATCACTACAGATTCCATTAAGACCGATGTCTAGCTGGGGTTGCGTGGCGAACGCAATACTTCGGTCGTGTGGCTTCGGTCTGCAACAGCAGAAGGAATAGGATTGTTTCAATCCCATTAAAATAAAAAAAGCGTACAATTTTGCAGTCTTTAGTACATATTACCGCGCCCTAGTCAAATTCAGTCATCCATTAGTCACATGTTCAACTATGAACTCCCGTACATCATCCGATTATCGATGTTGGGTAGGGAGTAGTACTAGGGACTCATAAGATATCTGAGGGTGTCAAAAGTTTGTGACTTTTTAATGTACTTACTCTAACCCGTTTCTGAAATCGCAAAATCCAAGAATTCGGCATTCCTTATCAAATCGAAAGGCGCTGAATCCAAAGTCTATGGAAACCAGCCTTAATGAGTAAGATACTCTTTAGTGCATCAATGTTCCCATTTTGAGAGACGCTCTATTCTCCAAGGCATAAAGTGTTGTGCTGCCACCTATAACTGTATTAAATATTAATCTACGAGTGTCGAGCTGACGGGAGAGTCCCGATGTTATTTTGATGGAAATTTATGAAAGTTTAGCCAATTCTGTACTGTATTGTAAATTATTATAAGGTCCATTGTAAGGGCATACATTTTGTATCTGTTTTTAAAATGAATTGTACGTTTGTTTGTAAGTATGATATATTATATAATGTTTTTTGGTGTATAGAGATTCTTGATATATTATATTGTTTGATGTGCGGTATCTAATGTGTTCAAGGATTTACACTAGAGCAATAATTCTAGTAATTAAATTTAAAAAGTATGTAATTCGTGGCAAAAGTCATTTTGATTTTTAAGTGCAAGAATCATCATTACGACGGTGCACGCGGTTCCAATGCCATCACAGAATCGAATCAATATTTGTAAAGAAAACTACCACAGAGCTCGATAGATGGCGTTGGGATCGAATTGCGTCACGCTAAGATTTTGTTACGGTACTGACTTATTTAAATTAAATTATCTCACCCTGTGACACTGTTTTTTAATCAAGTATTCCTGCTTGCATGGTATCTTATGTCGATAATGTGCTTTGATACTTCCCAGGTTACGAGCTCGCACCCTCATGCATTTGAAGCAGGCGCCTAAATTGCGCGCCGCCACGGTTTTCAACAGGAGTCTTACACTTGACGCTTAAACTTAAGAGACTTTGTAACTTGTGAGGGCTCATGTAGCAACGTATGTGATAGAAAACATTGTAGAAAGAAAAAATTGTACTAAACATAACTGGCAAACAATTGACTGCACGGTTGGTGCGGTGGCTGTGTATCTGGCTGCCGTGCAACGTGTCGGGGGTTTGATTCGCACACGGAGCAAATCTTTGTGTGATCCGTAAATTGTTGTTCAAAATGTGTAAAAGCAACCACAGACACAGAAGAAAGTCCTGAGGTGGGGCTCCTGGGTGCTTAAGTACCCAAAATTTTTCACTTCAGGGAATATTCTATAATTATTTAACACATATCTTTAGACAAAATAACAAGAACCAAGCATTCGAATATTCTAAATTCAATTCCCTCCATTCTGTACAAAGATAAAGTTGGTAACACAATCAGTTATATAAACCTTGTTTTGTATGGCAAAATGGCGCATCTGAAGCTTTGAAACCGCATTGCTGGACTGTTTGTCCGACAACGGTGCCTCGTTATGCGATAACACGGTGGTCTCCCGGTGTGCACCTGGGCTCTGACGTCATAATATCAAGATGCTCGTAGATTATTAGTTCGTGTTAACGTTTATAGAACAGACATACTGAAAAAGTTCCATAAAACAAGGGGTTTTTGAAAATTGACTGCACGATTGGTGCAATTACAATCAGGTTTTTTTTTGTGAGGGGAATATCATCAAATGACTTCTTCCGCCCATAGTGTCAGGCTCTTACTGACTAAAAACCAACCGTTTCTTCTCCTGCTCTGGACCAAGGTTGCGGTGCCTCATTGCGCTTACCACGCAACCCCGGCTGAAGTTACAATCAGGGGCTGGCCTGTTATTATTTCGTTAATAGTTGGAGGGAGATATGCCGACGGAACACTTGCTTAGCGCTGTCCATACAATCAGACTAGTTTTCGTTTAGACTTGAAGCTTTAGGCAATGTATTGGAATTTTAAAGTGTGGGAGAGCTAAGTTTCGGCACGCATGGGTTAGCTTGACCGGGGTAATACCACGGCTTTCCAGAAAACCAGAGTGCAACAGCTACAACGATGTGTCTCGCTTTGTGAGTGAGGTTACCGGAGGCCCATTTTCTTCCTTCCTGTCTATTCCCAATCCTTGAATGTCCAAAACCATCATCTCCATAAGGTCGGCAAAGCACTCGTATTCCTTTGATGTTATGGGTGTCCATGGATGGCGCTGATTGCTTGCCATAGGGTAATCCGTCAGTTCGTTTCAGTAAACCTTCTGCAATTATCTTTGTTCTATGTCTGTGTCAGTATTCCTAGCGCTTATTGTGAGTAGTATTTCTTAGTTCAATTATGCAATGTTGATGGCTTTATTCAGAGGCAGTCTTTAAATTCCTTGCAGGTTTTAAATACTTCAAATTTACAACCTTAACGTAAAACTAGTAAAGTCGAAAATCACAAAATGTTTTATTTTGGCTCCGAAAATTTATAGATACTTAACTGAAAATAAAATAGAATACATATTGACCAATCTGAGAATAAGACTTTAAATATCTTGTTCATTTGCAATTAAAAACAATCGACTAAAGATCTCTTAATTTTTAATGCATATAAGAAAATAGCCCAACAATTTTTTCAACATCTAATTTAAAAATTGTCTAATACATTATGATGCATACGTATCTACATATTCCTTTGTAATTCACAAGAAATAGGCAAGAACTCCGGAATAGCGTTGCAGTTGGATTACTGGCCGTCTGCTGTATTTCATTACTCTGTGTCAGTTTTTATTTCTACTTTCATGATGGAAGTCGGCAAAGCCATGGAGTATTAACGTCTGAGGAGTACTGTAGCGTAAAAAAATAATTAAATTAATATTATTTTTATGCACCATGTTGTAGTTTTTTTAATGTGATAGTTTGGCAGACGAGCAAACGGATTACCTGATGGTAAGCAATCCGCCCATGGACACTCACAACAGTAACGAGTTCGTTGCCGACCTTTTAGGGATTAGCGATTTGCAGATTTTAGGAATGGGAAAGGATTGGGGGAGGGAAAGGATTAGGCCTCCGGTAACCTCATTCACAAGGCGAAACAAAACGCTATGGTTATTTCACGCCGGTAAATGATACTTTAGAAAATGTAGAATATTTTTTTAGAAGTAAGATATGGTATGTCGTTTACACTGTACAGTTTCGAGGTGGTCCGGTGGTCAAGGCTCGTGCCTCTTATTCGTAGACCGCACTTATAATTGGAACAGATTTTTTAACCTCGAACTCATACTTGCAGTTATAGGAATTGTTACATATAGTAGTAGGCATAAGTGTTGGTACTAGCCAGGTTTCGAACTCGCATCCTGGGTGTTTGCCGTACCCCAATGTCGAACTGTCGCATGTGCTAAGTCACCAATTCCTCGCACTCTAGTCTTGCTTAAAGATCTTTGGAATCTAATCTAACTATTGATTTTTTTGTAGATGGATGGACGGAAATTTTATATGAGTGCATGAGGTGCTGCGAGAGGAACTTATGAATATTGTTTTGTTTTAGCTGTTAACTAATGTAACTGAATATAATCGGTATTAACATAAATAAATAAATTAATTAATTCCTTTTGCATGAGGAGCGGAAGCGAGCGCGTTATCCTCCGGACCATTACGACTTCAACAATTTATTTTTAACACTTTACTAGTGTAAAATAACTACATACATACTTACGACATTACAAATCTAGTTCTAAGTCTATTATCCTATAAATACATAAGTTAAGCTACGTTCGGGGAACTGCAACGTAAAGTAAAGAATCGTTCGTTAACTTGTAGCACTGAGTTAGTGGTTCCCGAGTGGCCAGCGGTTGTTACTACAGTTTTAACCATGTAAGGGAGAGGACACAACAAAGTGTTGCGATACCGCATCGTAAACATTTCATCGTATCGATATCGTCGACAAATCGTTTGTTTTTACGTATTGTTTAATACGGTTTATTCGATTGAGATATGAGCAACGAGAAATATAAAATATTTTGAGGTGAGACCAACTGGATAATGTATGCAGATAATTATTTGTGGAATCCGCTAATTGTAATTCTTGCACGGGAGAAGATCATAATATGAAACAAACAAAAAGTTGCGATTGACTGGTAAGTCCGCCATTGATTTATTAATGACCAGCTACTCTCGCGCGGTTCGACCCGGTTTTGCTCGGTCCCATTTGAACGTAGCGTGATGTTTTATAACATATAGCACTCAGGAACATTGTAGCTATCTATCAGTGAAAGAATTTTGCCAATCCGACCAGCGGTTTCAAAGATTACCCCTACATACAAACTTACAAACATACAAACTTAAAAACTTAAAAACTTAAAAACTTACAAACATACAAACTTACAAACTTACAAACTTACAAACTTACAAACTTACAAACTTACAAACTTACAAACTTACAAACTTACAAACTTACAAACTTACAAACTTACAAACTTACAAACTTACAAACTTACAAACTTACAAACTTACAAACTTACAAACTTACAAACTTACAAACTTACAAACTTACAAACTTACAAGCTTACAAACTTAAAAACTTACAAACTTACAAACTTACAAACTTACAAACTTACAAACTTACAAATTTACAAACTTACAAACTTACAAATTTTACCTCTTTATACTATTAGTATAGATAAAGTCAATAAGTAATCTGAATCCGAATTGCCCACCGCCAACGAGCAGACGGAATACCTGACTTTAAGCAATTGGCGCCACCCATGGAAACCGAAACAACAAAGGAGTTATAAGTGTGTTGCCAGGCTTTTGCGATAAGGGTCTTGGCTATTTAAGGATTGGGCCTCCGGTAACCTCACTTATACGGCAAAGCACAACGCTGTAGTTGTTTCACGCCGGTTTTCTGTGAGGCCGTGATATTACTTCGATCGAGCCGACCTATTCATGCTGAAGCTTGGCTCTCCCACACTTATCTCGTATCGTCGTTTGAAGTCATATCGTCTAACCATGCGACGTCGTAACACAGTGGTTGTGCCCTCATCCTTATCAGTATTCTACGCAATATAAAAATATAATAATACGTCGTTACCTCGTTGGGTTGCAGAGCACGGATTCGTGCTTTGATTTCCGAGTCGTACACAGCATTATTGGCCTTTATTTCGCTAACGTACTTTCGGGTTTTCAATACTGAAATTTTATATAGTAATTGCTGTGTTCAGAGTGTTGAGGCTTTTATGAGATGAGTGGTTTTATATTAATCTGTGCGTCCAAATCTCATTAATTAACAAAATAAAATAATATCTTTGGATTTTACTATACGTACCAATTAATGCCAGTAAATGTGTTTTTATATTTAACAAAATCGTGTCAGAAGAAATTTCATAACATCTACCAATTTTGTTAATTACACTTAATATATGTACTTAACACTTTCGCGTAAACATTAAACAGATTCCAAGTAAACTAGAATGGAAACTTTATGTTGAATTATAGAGAAACACCGTAATACCGTCATTTGCAATGAATCAAATTAAAAGTAAGCCTTACAGTGTGCGCAGACGAGGAACTTTTGTCCGACGAATTACAAGAAACTCCATCATCGTGTACTCTGACCGTCATGCCGGTTTTCTGTAAGGCCGTGGTATCACTCCGGTTGAGCCGACCCATTCATGCCGAAGTTTGGCTCCTCACACTTAAATACGGCATTTGTATAAGGCATTTGTAATGTAATACAATTTATACATTAAAATTAAAATTATATTAAATTTTATTAGAGGAGAGGCTTGTAGTACTGCATATAAGAAATCAAATTTTATTTTATTATGTTACATAATTATTTTGGTTAGCGAATACTCACTAACTGAGTTTAGCAGCGTAACGTTCGTCGTGCTTTTAAGCATAACGTCACAAAAAAGTGATAACATGAAAATAGTAATACGTTATGTGTCTCATTCCTAATATACCAAAAACCTAGTACTATTCAACATTTGTTGGAGAAATAAATAATTATGTATGTCCTCGAGACGAATGTGGGTATCGTGTAAATAAGAAAATCGTACTGAATTAATCGTTAATTTTGCAGTTCCGTGACAACGTCTACACTCGGTGGCGGCTCGAACGACACTGCCTAAGCGCACCGGAAATCACCGTTATGCGGCGCGCTTGCGTTCTATTTAGTGTCCGTACTCATGACCGGCTCCAACATATAAAATTACTAAGAAAATATAAAAAAATCGAAACGCCACAATAAAATGTCTGATTTGAAAATCGAAACGGAAACCTACCTCAACCATATCACTAGTGACCATTCGATCAACAACGAGGTTGACAAACAATTAAATGTTTTCCCCGTCCCTCGTCTGCATACACCCAAAATGTCTTGCACAAGATAAATTTGTTTCGTACCGTGTTTACTAATTAGAGACAGAAAGGGCGGGTTATCTAAAAGGATATGTAATTCAACTCCAATTAAAGTGACTTGCAGTAAGGACCGTCTCCTAATTATTGTGGTGGCCCTCATAATGTCCCATGTGTTTCTATGGTTATTTTGCCCTTTACGATCTATTTAAAACCTGGTAACACGCTTTGAAACTGTAGAGGTTAATTTCAGACTTGAGATGTTGCTTTAATTTTGTTTTGAGGTTGGGTTTTGTAACATTATTTTATCTTAAGAAAAAGGATGGATGTAGATATGGTCCATAAATATTCGACAACCTATAAAAGGCCACGGATTAGTAACAGCTTGTTTGATAATCAACTAGTGCAGTTACAGCTACTACAGCTGCGTGTGTACTTTTGACTGCACGGTCGGCAACTAGCTGCTGTTTTACGTGTCACGGGTTCGATTTTCGCACGGGGCAACACTTTTTGTGTGATCCACAAATAGGTGTTTCGGAACTGGGTGGCTTATGTATTTGATTTTTTATATTCATAAACGCGCTCATTACACTGGAGGAAATCTTAATGGGGGCAGGAAAAATTCCGAATGTGAGGCAATGCTTTAAAAGAAACTACGCATGCCTTTTATAATCAATTTGTGTGTGTCAGTCATTAAGTTGTTCACAAAATTCATTAAAATGTTTAAGATTTACTGAAGCGGTATCACTGAACTAATTTCCCTCCTGATATTAGACCAACGAAGACACAGTACTTTGAAGACAGCGAAGCAATGAAGTTGAAACACATTTTTTGCACATAATCTGCACGGTTGACGTACCGTATTTTCGACCGGCTTATACAGAAAGCGTTATGAGTGTAATTACCATGTCGAATAATTATTTATGTATATGTAAGTTTATATGTATTTTATGAGTATTTTATTACCAATTTATTGTACACTAGACTGCCCATGCCCAGGTTGCTTTTAAAAATCCATCCAATGGTTCTCTGGAAGAAATCATCGTGTGATAAGACCGCCCATAGTACACTCTGTAGTTGCTGTTGTAAGCGTGCTCTTTGTAATTTTTAATAATGTATACAATAAAGTATAACTATATAAATAAATTAATTATGCGATCTAAAAACATTTCATGAGAGAAGTTACTGGAGGACCATTCTCTAATCATCTAATTCTAACAACCCACGCCATGACCTTGCCTTTCGTGTTACAGTGTCCGTGGGTGACGCTGATCGCTTACCATCAGGTGATCTGTCTTCTGTTCCCGTCTGCTCGTTTAAAGCTCTACTCCATTAACAAAAAAGTGTGTTTCAATATTTCATAAATAATTGTTACAACTACGATATAGAGCATAATTCTTAGTAAGATAACGCTGCAAAGAAAATTATTTTCACTTTCAATTTTCTATTAATCAAATGGTCTTAAAATAAATTTCCATTGCCAATGACAGGCATGATAATGTGTTATTGATACGAAGATATATATAACATGTATCTTGCATAATTATTATTCTGTCTATCCTTATTATAGGCTTTCGTATGAACTTGACTCTCTGCGGCGTCACTGTGGCGGGTTGACAGGTAATTACAATAATGAATGTATCTTCTAATTATACAGCACAATGAGTTTTATTAAAGACAGCCTGTGAAGTGAGCGGAGTATATTAATTATTGAGAAAATGTATAATTAAGGCAATATTTACTCGCGCAATGAAAACGTTCTGCCTAGATATAAAGGCTGTAGGATTGTGAAATGAAAATTTTCAAGATAGAATATCAATTTCTAAAAGAGTATCGTGACTCCTTGTGACCTCAAGGTAAAAACTCTTCACGGAGTCCCCTCACCTGGGATAGACGAAATGGAAGGCCAGAATCCTACATAAAAAAACTAAATGCGTTGTAATGGTTTGTGGGTTCTACGGCGTAGCAGCTACAAATGGCTACGGCGTAGAGGCTGGTGTACTACGGCGCTACATTTTTATTATAAACACGATTAATGTTTTTTAAATACTCATGTATTTATTTCACTTTCAAGCTATTGTATCATGAAAACAACTTTATTGTTCAAAATAATAAAAATGAATAGATTTTTTTCTTTTATACAAATTACATAAAGAGCTATTTTTATCTTTTGGTTTAAATTTTATTGAAAAATAAACTCCTCCAAATGACGAAGTCAAAATACTTTCAGAGTAAATGACATTATTAATCAGGTGAAACAAGAAAAAAGAAAGGGCGATGGCCAACAGGTCAATAAACCCAACAAAATTAAAACTACAAGTAATCAATAAACGGACAGTAAAAACGGTTTTCGATTTCTTACGAATTTCATTTCGATGGAGAGTTCTAATAATAGAGATGTCTGAGGGAAAAAGAAATTGCTTCTACAAATAAATCTACCTACTAAGTATACAAAAATATTATCACCACTTCATCATGAATTTTTTTTACGTTATCGTCATTGCTAATCAACAGAAATAAGTGATTTATTTGACACAACATTTTTGCAAAATTCATATCTATACCAATGTATTACAAAACTTTTGTATTCTTGTTATCATGATTCTTTAGAAATAAGAATTAAATAAAATGAAGAATATAACATACAATATACTATATTACGATCTCACATTCTCTCGGACTAGGTAGAAGTGAAGGCAGCTCTAATCTCTTCTCTCTTCATGTTTCTTTCTTTCTCTCATTAAGTCTCAGGACGTTTAGAATGCAAAAACTTTTTTTTTCTGTGAATTTTGTGACACTGAACATCTATTGATTATTTACTGTAATACAATTTACAATAATTTTTTATTGCACATAATTAAATACATTGTAACAAATAAAGCATTTTGCAACCTTTCACTTAGTTTTAGGCTTCAGTTGAAAACCAACGTCAGGCAATAGTTGCCTGGCATTCTTGCTGAACTGGACCTATTTGGGGCAGCCGTGAGACACGCACTGTGTTTTTATTTTTATTTTTTTATTTCATTATTATTGTAAAAATGTTTTAGTTTAAATGTAGTTTTTTGCACTGTGTATGTCTCCGTGTCAAATAAATATTTTTCTTTCTTAAAAAATAAGAAATATAAATAACATCTGTTTTGATATAAAGTGCAGAAATATTTCAACAAATTCAAGACATTGCGAAATGTTAGATGCACCTGACCAGTGTGTTAACATGTTGTAGTCCTTTCGCCGCCATCTTTAAGTCAAATGTTGACAGTTGTTCGGAACGAACATTACTGGTTCAGACATGTTTTACTAAAATACAAAATGGTTTGTGTCGAACAAGTTAATGGAGTACACCTTTCGGTCCGGTTTCAAAAATTTTTGTAACGTTAACATTTTAAAAATGTTTAAGGTGTAATAATAATCTATACCTATATATCTATACTATAATATAATAAATGCAAAAGTAACTCTGTCTGTCTGTCTGTCATTTCTTCACGTCTATACTACTGAACCGATTTCTGTGTTTGGTACATACATACATAGTTTGGAATTATAGGATAGGAACGTTTTTATGGAAAAATCTGCAGGAAATCACTATTATACGCGAATGGAGTCGCGGGTAAATGCAAGTCAACAATAATTCTCTTGAAAAAAAACATTAGTATTATTTTAGTTGTGAGAATTATGTAATTGTGTGTGATTAATTATCATCCACAATCAATACATAGAAATAGTACTGAGACATTTTTATATAAAAAAATGAAAATTACTTGGACATGAAAAGCATCGGATTTAATCCGTTTGGTTACTATTTATACTCGATACTTATACCATCCACCCACTTTAGTTTTTCTTTGTCTAATCTATACTAATATTATAAAGAGGTAAAATTTATTAGTTTGTAAGTTTGTATGTAGGGGGTAATCTTTGGAACCGCTGGTCGGATTGCCAGGATTCTTTCACTGATAGATAGCTACAATGTTCTTGAGTGTTATAAATGGGCTATAAAAAATAACACTATGATTAAATGGAGTCAAGCAGTAGGTGAAACCTCGAGAGAAGTAGCTAGTGATAAATAAGTTAAAGAGTTATTGTAAATAAAAAGAGCAAATCCATGTTCTGATCACTAGTTCACCTTAATGGTCAAAGATCTAAACAAATAAAGGAGTTCTATAAAAGGTTTCCGTTTAAATGGTATTCATTTGTTTTCGTCATTGTTTTTGTGTCCAGGCGTGGGTTGTTCTCCTACGCTAATTTAAAACAATCACGGAAAGGTCAAAGGCACCCACAGTTTAAACATTTTGTAAATACTTTCGTAACCCCTGTGATACACTTCCGTTCGTAATTTACTAGTTGTTCAGAGTTTTGTTTAGTAATGATCGGAATAAACATTTTGGCTGTGTAATATAAACATGACGTCACACATTTTGTTCTCAGCCGGCATTGCGGTTGCAAGCACATCGCGACGATTCTATAAAATTTGTTTGTCTTTGAGTGTTTGAGTGTGAAGTGAGCGTCGAAGTAACGTGGAAATTACATTATATATTAATTATTATGTTTTCGGCTTACTCACGTAATAATTTGACGAGATACCCGCCTAGTTTCACGAATGTGGGCCTTTAGCATGGCTTGAAACTAGTCGAGTATCTCGTCAAATTATTACGTGAGTAAACCGAAAACATAATAATTAATTAAGAATGTCTCACGAAAGTTATAATAAAATGCCACTTTTAACATCAACTCATACTTTATCTATTAAAATGTTGCGGTCAATTTAGTTCAACTCGTAAGTATAGCGCTAGTGTACTACTACTCAGCGGATTCAAATTCGAAGTTTAGAATGAAGTCTCAAAGAATCACACTGCTGTAATGTACCGCGGTCCCAGTAAAAAGCAGGAGATGGAATGGGGTGGGTGATGTCAGTAAGAGTCTGACACTCCCGCTCGGGCGGGAGAAGCTGTTTGATGATTTTTCTCCATCAAAAAATGTTCTAGAGTAAGCTAGAAAGATAATGCCGTCACCGCTAATCTGGGATTCAGACCAAAGACTTTTTCAGACAAAGAATGACAACTTTGTGAAGTAATGTGTAATAACTAACACAAATTACTCTAATGTAACACGATTTATTAAAGAAAAAAAATGACACGCTACTGAAAAAAAAAAACAGTTGTCATTTTCCTAATCCAGAAAGCGTATTTGTAACGAAAATAGTTGTAGAAACATTAAAAGAAAATCTATTTCCGTCCCAGTAACGTAACATAAGCGCTATTGAATATAAAGTAGCTATTATGTACTTACAAATCCATTTATATGTTACATATATGTATGTTTAGCGGCTACATCCATCATATTTGGTTTGACAAGCACACATGTTTTCGTTCCCGACAAGAAAAATATATTCAATATCTCACCGTCTCCCAAGCGAACTGTTTTAAATCTATAGTAAAAGTTTCAAGCTGTGTGGTGAATACATTTATCAATAAAATACTGGTCTTCCCGTGGGTGTCATAAGAAAAACCAGGTAGCAGAGCTGCCTGAAAACATTTGAAAATGCGATCTCCAATCATACTGACAGTCTTGGAGATAAAACCTCTTGTACGGTCGTATTGGCGCGGATATTAGGCGTCCGCTTCTCATTGATGAGATTTCAAAATCTGGTGCGAGTACGCATGTGATATTTTCCTTGTTAAATATATTTCCGAAGGTTATTTGTGATGCGCAGATGTGTTTGTTACCCCAACAGTCAGGGGCCATCTGAAAACCAGTGCTGTGCATTAGCACAGGATATACTGAGATGCCCCTTGCTACACTTTATATTTTTATTTTTTGTGTAATGTTTATTTTTGTACGTTTTCAACTTATGCATGTGTAGCTAAATAAACGGTTTAAATGGTTTATTAAGAATCCACTGACAAACGGTGAAACCTAAACGAATAATTTCTCATTAAAAAATTGAAGTTACCAATCGGCGTCCGAGCACGCTTGGTGATTTACTCTGTTGAATAATCTTCCCCCAAGTGGGAAGAGATTTTACTTAGCAGTGTGCACTTATAGGCTGATTATATAAGGAAGTATAGTGAGGAAGCCCCTGATGCAGCACCTATCTGTTTAGATATTGACAAAAAATTCTAGATTCCACATGTTGAAAAATGTTCAGAAAAGCGTAACTGTAACTGTAACAATACTCGGGCACACAAACACACACACACGCAAACACACACACACACACACACACACACACATAAACACATATATGTATAACTATATTTATACATATTTCTTAATCTTTATTAATTCGTATCTTCTTTATGTAGTACTTGTTTTAACTGTACACTACACTAGGTATGGCCAAGTTTCTTTTATACATTTCCATCTAAAGGTTGACTGGAAGAAATCACCTTGTGTGATAAGTAATTACAACATTCGGTCATAGTATCCAATGTATTGCTACTTGGTGTATGTGTGCAATAAAGTACATATATATTATATAAATAAATAACTGTGTACACGGCAAGCTGAACTACAGTGTATTTTTGACAGATTTTTTACTCTGGACTTCTAAGGCTAGGTCAAGCAGTATCATCGCGAATTCATTGTCCCAATAAATTGTTTCGTCGTACTCAGTGACATCTAAAAATAAAATAAACTTTTCTGTAGTAACTACTGATGTAGGAAACCACTAACCAACTCTAAGTACGGTAGTTACTATCTACTATCACTACCCTAACAAAAGGACAAAATGATTCAACGATTTTTAACTCATTCCAAGCCAATGAAGAAACGAACTAAAATACCACTAAAAAAGTACCCTGAAAGCCTCCCATTAATCACGGGCAAAACAAGTACTCAGTACCTCTGAGGACCAATTTTCGGAAGGTGTCGTCTGCCTTAAGATAAGACGTTTCTGAAGAGTGGTACTGTCCGTGCTAATTTGAATTAAATTCCTGAGGATTACTCCAAGACCCTCTCTAGAGTAGATTACGTCGGTTACCCTCACCTGTATTATGTTTTTACTTATCTAATTAAGTGGTACGATTAAGTGGTTTTATGGAAAAGTTTAGATTAAGAGTTGTTTTGTAATTGCTTAATAATGTGATGAATTTATATTGTTTATTATTATGTTGTTGTATATTACAAGCAGAAATTTTCTGTTACCGGTTTATCCAATCATTGACCACAACTGTCAAATAATTCAAAACGTTCTCACCTTTACACACAATAAAGTGAAAACTTAAAAATCAAACAAAACCTTTTTTAACAGTCGCTCAAACCACATACCAGGCAGAAATTCATAAACAAAAGAAATAAACTTAAGGTAGATTACAGACTCCAGTAAATCTCAAAACCAGTGCTACAATAAAACATATTTATCCATCCATAATATTGGATAGCCCATTTCTTGGCGGCCCGAAGGTATATTTTACTCAAAATAGTTATCCCCTCGAGTAGCAATTCTCCAACAAGACACAAATACAGGCCCGGGGTTGCCAGCCACAATGGCGTCCGCTTCAAATATTTATCATGCAATTCCCGCTGCTCTCATTCATCTATGCTGCAATTTATTTTTCAGCGAGCAACCCTGTAAACCGTGATCCACTTAGGATTAGTGCACATTGGCCACATCCGGATTGAAATGGTCGTCAAATGGAGGGGCCATTCAAATTGAGCTGTTCTGCGTGCCACACCAAACATATGGATATAGAAACGTCGTGATAGAATAGAATCGAATATCATTTATTTCTTAGTAATCAGATCTTAACATTAATATATGTATGTAGTTCCACATTTATTATACTACCGTTGCCGGTGTAGACATATAAAACTGTATGTAACACATTGATATAAATATATTGTTCATAGTAGAACGATATGCACAAAAAATAATCTCTTATGTATTTAAAAAAGTTAAGGAGCTATAGTTAGCTATGTGATATTTGACTAGTACATTTTTGTTATACACAACGATTTCGTCTATGCACATTCAAATCCCGTAATAGCCCGTAATAACCTACTCAAATCTTGAAAGAAAACTTTTTCAAAAACCAATTTAGGTTTCTGTAGCTCAAGATTCAAAGGTGCGTTTAGCAGTTTTTGAGGTTATGGCAGATCGACAGACGCTTATCAAAAATGTTTCTCCTAACTAAATGAATCAAGGTACCATGACGACGCACTTTTTAATCTTCAATTAATATTTAATGAAAGTTCTTCTTTCACCAATTATGTAGGTGCCATATGTATTGAAACAATTTTTCATACAAAGTAAATGTTTTATTAAATCGTATTTATTATGCAATTCGTGCAAATTATGAGTGACCTGATTCCAGTAATCTACAGGCTGGTATCCGTCGGTATGATGATGTATGTGGAATTGCAATGGCTTCCTGGTCGCTTTTATGACCAGTTAATTTCTGATTATTTACAGAAATTATTGTTTAAACGTGAACAAAATGTTTTATGTAGTTTGATTTAAAGTATCGTTAGACATACTTAATTTCATAATGAATTACTTAGGTATACGTCATGCGCATCTCTTGATTATGAGCTCCGGTTGAACTCGAAACTCTTCGGGCAACTTCGTTATTTTACAATACATTTAAAATTAAATTTCAATTATTATTAAAAATTAAATTCATTTACATTTAAAGTTGTTAATCCACATACAAAATGTAAAACATTTCTGAACGTTTATATTACCAGTTACGCAAAAAATACGATTAAAACAGCCAATAACCAGTAAAACCTAGAACATATGGTAAACCGATTAGGATTAATAAATAGATTGCCACCAGTGTACTTTAGTCCTAAACCATGATCCATTTAGGGACGAGTAGCCCGTTTTAGTAGATTTCAGTAAAACAAGTGAGTGCGCCAGATACTTTACCTAATTGTACCTTACAAGCGGTACAACGTAAAATGTGCTCTGAATTAAATTGAATTTTATGTGCATACACGTTAAGGTTTCTTTTTCAATAATGAGAACGTACTTAGGTATTCTTTTATTTGGGACTTGTTTTAAGGTGAACTGGTTTGACCTTTAATGGTGACTTTTATGAAATATTTATAGAATATTTAATATCTTTTAGGTGTCGTGAATATATATACTACATTATATGGGTGTTGTATATAAATAATACTAGTAAGTAATACTAAGCTTGGAATATAATGTTGCACAGTATTATAGGCACCTCTTTTTGAGGAATGACAATCATCGAATGACTTCTCTTGCTCAGGGTGAGGCGAGAGGAAGTGTCAGACTCTTACTGATTAAAACCAGCCCGTCCTTCTCCTGCTTCAGGTCGAGACTACGTTACCTTATTACGCTTGCCCGGAATCGGCCCTGTAGGGCCACGTCTGTGGTGGTCTATTAGGTCTGTGTGGCTTTTAAGTAGTTGAGTAACATCTCTGAACAGTTATTTACATAAGTAATGTGAACAAACTAACTAAAATAATATATCATAATACAAATATAACACAACCTTCTAAAAAATTATAAACCAGTTCATAAAAAATAGGTTAAACAGAATCGCGAGTTATAAGAATTGATCAAAGAATCAATTCACTATTAAAATGAAAGTCAAAGATTTAATAAATAATAAGCAAGAATATAAATTGAAATAGAATAATTTACCGATAAAATATAGGTAATGATAACAACATATTTACATAAAAATACAGATACATAAATACATTCCGTTTGTTCGTGATCGCATTTTCCCTTTGAGTTCGAAGAATTTATTTTGATATTTGATCAAGTTATTTGCGCAAACAAATATTTAAATAAAGATGTTTTGTGATATTTCTCTTGAAATTTTAATACTAAATAAGGTGACATCAAATTGCGAATTATTTACTGATTTTTTAAAATATCATCACAGTCCATTTTTTATTAAGTGAGTACCTCAAATAAGTAAATAATAGTGACGTGTTCTTTTTATGAGAAAGGATGGCAAACGAGCATACGGATTACCTGATGGTAAGCAATCGACGCCTCTCATGAACACTGGCAACACCAGAGGAGTTACGAGTGCGTTACTGACCTTTTGGGGATCAGGATTTGGGATATTAATGGGTTGGGGGAGGGAAAGGGTTGATCCTCTGATAACCTTACTAACACGGCGAAATACAACGCTGTGGTTGTTTTCTGTGACTTCGGTCGAGCCGACCTATACTGATGAATTATTTGAAACTGTATGTTTGAAAATGCAACTCTATGCAGGACAAATTGATCACAAATTATTAGCCCTTAAGTGTACTGCAGAGCAAAGCCCTCTTCTCACACGGAGTAGGTTTGAGCATCAATCGTCACGCTTGCTTATAGCGACAGCTTAACATCCGCTTCTACCGGCAGTATTTTTAATATATAATATAAGAAATTGTTCTCAAGGTGTATCACTTTGCTTGATAAGTTAGTATCTACATACCCAGACATCGATTTACTTAGAAAATGTATAAATAGTACAAATAGTTGTCGAAAACGTTTTGCAACTAATTAAATCGTCGTTACTTGGACCACAAGTGGATCGAAAACTAATAGTGGAGTACTTGCTAAAGTATGTGAGTTGCGAGATTTATTCGAGTAAGTAGCGGAAAACTTTAATTCTTTACTAATTGAAGGCGACGTGTGAAAATAAGAACTGGATGAGACTGAGAAAACATTTTTTTAATGGTAATTTGTAAATGGCGGACTGCAAACGGATTAGGAGATTTGGCATAATTTCCATGCACTGTAAGCGGTTTTGGTTCAGACTTTTTATAGACCACTGCGCCGCAATCTTTAAAGTTAGTTATGTGACTTTTACAACATCCCCAGGATGTATCGGAGTGATCAACATCTTATACTACTAATATTATAAAATTGAAAGTTTGCGAGAATGTATGAATGTATGTCAGTGATTTTTTACGCAAAACCGACTAGACAGATTTGGTTGAAATTGAGTATGTAGAACACAAGGCCCCTTTTTATCAACAAAAAACAACACATTACACACTCAAAACCTACATTGAGAAAAAAACTGAGACTATCCTTGAGGTAGTTCGCTACAGAGATTGCCATCTTTTTCAGTCCTTCGATATTTGCACACCCATTTTGTTAACTTTGAGTACGGCCGTCAAATACTACAATATCCTTGTTACTCATTACACTTACTACTAAATTGAATTTCCTACATTAGGTCAATTTTTTCAGAGGAGCCCCCGGCTTGAAGTCCCGATTAACTGTATTGGTTGTACATGGATTGGCGTGCACCAACGTCATTGCATCATCGCTGACCATACTCGGCTGATCTATAAATATAAATAAAACACTTTAATATGAATAATAAACAATTGTTTTATAATTCAAAAAAGTTGATTAGCTTAAGATTTTCAATACCGTATTGTCGGCGTTAAGCAGCACTGACGCAAAGATAAGGAGGCTGCAAGGGCAGGGAACGAGATTGGCAAAACTGGCCGCCCGCTGCCCGCCAATTTATTTATTTATTTAATCATAAAAAATCTGATAAAAAGTAGCCAACACGCTCGGCCGACGATTACCGTTCAATGTGATTTGAATTTATCGCGATAATAAAGCCATACAAAATTAGTCCTCTGGATCTTTCACATGTAAAGATCCGACAAAGCGTCAACAGAATTTTGTCTTCGCCTCTCAACAAATTATGAGTTTGAAAATAAAGAGTACTGTTGAAAACATACTCGATCGCACCCATTTTGAGTAAATCCTTTTTTAGTAGGTCACATTGGCACTGCTGGCGGGAAGCGATAGTTAAGCGACTGTGGCTGGGTCATCGGTTGCTTTGCAGTGTATTGTATAATTGCATACAGGTTCGATTTCCACATAGAACAATTTTTTATATGATCCGCAAATTGTTAGTCATGGTCTTGGTGTGAATTTTAATGAGGGGAAATATTTCAATGAAAACATAATAAAGTATAGGTTTTTTTGTCAGGGGACAAATGACTTATGGTAAGGCGAGAGAGAGTGTCAGACTTTTACTGACTAAAAATCTCCCGTTCCTTCTCTTGCTCTGGGCCATATAAAGTACTGACCTACAGTAGGTAAATAAAGTTGCTCGTTCCTATTGTTCTTGGTTAGTTTGGGGTTGAACGTAGGACAAGCTACAGTTTATTAATAAAAAAATTAAACCTAAGCACACAGGGTTTTGGGTTTTTCAACTATCTTTTTTCAAACACCGTTAGAAAGGCTGTGTACTACAGTTATAATACTAAGTGGGTTACTATTGTAACTCAAAACGATATACGTATAAAAGTATATCGTTTTAAGTTTTACAAAATCGCTTTCGCTCACTCCTGCGCATGATCCTTATAAAATATACGCTTGTAGATTGGATTGCCTAAAATGAATGTTGTATATGTTTAAGAGAATATCGATATTTGAGTACAGATATATATATATATAAGAGTACTCGTAATGTACATACACATTATATTATATGTATATAGGAACGTAACTGTTTGAGTCAAAGGAAAGGTAAAATGACGAATGTCAGATGATAAACATGAGTATTGAGTGAAAGAGATGAATGATGAACTAGTACGAAGAGTGAAAGAGATAGGTGATTTATGTTTAAGATGTAAAATTTGGGTAAGGATTTCAGAACAGACAAAAGACAGTGAAGACGAGACGAACGACGAGAGCTCATGTTAAAAATATAATAAAATTCTTCAATCCAAGAAAACCCGATTTTCAATTGAATCAAATCCACATATGACTACTTACTTTATATCCAGAACACATTATATATTATGTAGTACATGTTAGCTATTGGGACTGTTTGTTATTCTCCGAAGATAATTTATAGGAATGCATATTTATTCATTTTCCTAGCTTGTGCTAGGGCATTCTTAAGAGAATGAATGCTTTCTTTTCATGATTCCGTATACAACAGTAAAAATGGGAACCCTATTACTAGGACTCTGCTGTCCATCTATTTATACAGGTCTAGCACCAGGTTGTATACCATGGACCGTGATAAAGAGACATAAAACGTTAAGACAGATGACCTACTTATTTCGCTACAACAACAACATAATATAACATTGAAAATAAAATTAAATAAATATTTAAGGGGACTCTCAACAATTTCAAAGCAAACCACGTTTGTTAGAACAAACGTGGTTTGCTTTGAAATTGTGCGATTTTTTTTCGTTTAAATACATTTTTTAGTATTGTTCCGACTTATTATCTTCTTGGAAAGTAAAATAGGGTGATGCTTTGTCACATGTTAGTCCTCAAGTACAGCCAAGTCACGAATTAATTGCAACTAAAACCTAACAAAAATTAAAAATCATCTCAAGACTTAAATAAGAAGCGATAAAAGTCAATTTCGAATGGCTGGTTCAGGTAGATTGCTTAATGTTACGACGATATTATGATCATATTTTCAAGCTAATTAGGTCTTTATGAGGATAGTTGAGTTTGCTAATTATGTCTTAGTAAGATGTTATAGTGGCTGAGGTGAAACTGGTGGTGCAGAATGCTAGCTTGCAGGATTTCACAATCTATGTTGCCTTGTGATTAGCTGATATTCAATTAACTAGACGAGCTTCCTATTACGATACCTTTTAATAACAGTCTTAGAATTTAATAATTTTGGGTGCTTTCTTGACCAAGGGGTCTAAGTAAGCCTACAGAACAAGACGTCTTGGTTTTAGATTATTAAAACTGGATCACGGAGTCGATTCGAGGAGATTTGTCTATCCAATCCAATAAAGATATTTTGACACTATTTTTGTGACGTAATAAAGTAAGCAAAAATCTTATAGAGATTTCTATAAATCCGTTTGCTTGTTTGACAAACGAAAAACATTTTCAAAGTAATACTTTTGACAAAAATGTTCCAATATCGTTGAAAATCTCTTTGGTATGTTAGTGCCAGAACAAAAGTTTCAAGTTGCGGGCATTTAGGTTATTTGTCCGGTCTATTCGAGCTAAGTTTGAGTATGTTAACATCTTCAGTGAGTTGTTGGCCTATAATCTTTGTATATAGCTATTTATATGTGAACTTGTATAACACAGTGTTCAACTTGCATTTTGAGGTCAAGAGAAATTGGTAGGATGAAATTGTATTGATATTACTTGCCTTTTATTTTATGTTATTTATATTTGTATAATACTTTCAGTCTCAATACTGTTTTATAATACTTACAGGCCTTTTTTGACGTTGGATAGTCATCAAATGCGTTATCAGCCCAGGGTAGGGCTGAGTGAGAGGGAGTGCCAGACTCTTACTGACTAAATCACCCCGTTTTTTCTCCTTTTCTAGGTCGGGGCCTTTATAGGCGGGGGTCGTATAGCGTATATACATGAGCATTGTTGCAATTCGTAAAACACTTTTCGAAAATTTTTGTCTTTAACATTTACGTCGTTTGACCTTGATATGAGTTTATAAAATTTGTTGAGTACTTTCAATGATTAGAAGCGGTAATCGACTAAAATACGTAAATCAAGCATAACTTGTAGTATCAGCAGTCATGAACGTAGCTATCTATCAGTGACAGATTTTTTTGGGAATCCGACCAGCGGTTCCTGACATTACCCCCAACATTCAAACTAACTTTATTTATAATACTAGTAAAGATTGAAAATAAAATTATATAAAATAACACTTCTAGTTACTTCAACATCTTTGTATACAGGTACTTGATACAATTTCATAGAAACTTGTTCGGAGGAAGCTCGCTAGTGATTACGGGCATCAGTCCCGCGATGCGTACCTACCTCCTTAATAAATCACCGCCATGTTATTAAGAAACACGTCGTATTTCTATAATAACTTACACTCTGTTGGGTGTAAAACAGTTAATGGAATACACAGGTCAAGATGAGAAAAACGTTACTAAAAAAAATTGAAGTTTAGGTTTTTTATGATTGGCACCTGCAGCAACAAAATCGGGTTTTGAGATTTTTGGACTTGTTGGGGATTTGAGAATTTGGGATGGGAAAGGAAAAAATTGGGGCTTCATAAACGGGCCAAATACTTCACTCATACGGCTAAACACAATGCAAGCGTTATTTCACGCCAATAACTGTGAAACTGTTATATCAGTTCGGTCGAGCCGACCCACGGTTAACTACATATAGGATTACCGTGGATGGATGAAAAAAACTATGTCCATCATCATCATCATCATCAGCCCTTTTCAGTCCACTGCTGGACATAGGCCTCTCCTATTGCACGCCACTGGGATCGATCTTCGGCCACTCGCATCCAGCTCCTGCCAGCCATCTTGCGCAAATCATCACTCCACCTTGCCTGAGGACGTCCTACATTACGTTTGCCGAGACGCGGTCTCCACTCAAGAACTCGTCTACTCCAACGGTCATCGGTTCTTCGGCTAATATGGCCAGCCCACTGCCATTTCAGCTTGCTAATCCGGTGGGCTATGTCGATTACCTTGGTTCTCTGCCGGATCACCTCGTTTCTGATTCGATCTCGCAGAGAAACGCCGAGCATAGCCCTCTCCATAGCTCGCTGAGTGACTTTTAGCTTGTGAACCAGCCGCACCGTCAGTGTCCACGTTTCGGCTCCGTATGTCATGACAGGTAGGACGCACTGATTGAAGACTTTCGTCTTTAGGCACTGTGGGATCGACGACGTGAAGACTTGACGCAGCTTTCCATATGCTGCCCAACCTAGCTGAATTCTTCTATTCACCTCGTTCTCGAAGTTGTTTCTACCCATCTGCAATGTCTGCCCGAGGTATACATATTTTTGAACGACTTCGAGAACAGCGCCGTGTACTGCAATCGGTTCCGGTAGTACATGTTCATTGAACATGACCTTGGTTTTATCCAAGTTCATCCGTAGGCCGATGCGTATAGAAGAGTCAGCCAGGTCATTCAGCATCCGTTGTAGGTCCTGCAGCGTTTCTGCTACGATGACGATGTCGTCTGCAAATCGCAAGTGAGAGATGTACTCGCCATTTATGTTGATGCCGCGTCCTTTCCAGTTCAGCGTCTTGAACATATCCTCCATTGCATTTGTGAACAATTTCGGGGAGATAACATCCCCTTGTCTCACACCTCGATGCAACGGTATCGGCCTTGTTTGCTGATCCTGTACTTGGACGGACATGGTGGCGGCCTCGTAGAGACATCTCATCACTTGGATGTATCGCCAATCTACTTGGCATCGCTGCAGGGACTCCAGAACAGCCCAGATTTCGACCGAGTCAAAGGCTTTCTCATAGTCCACTAATGCTAGGCACAGGGGCTGATTATACTCCTCAGTCTTCTGTATAATCTGCCGCACTGTGTGGATGTGGTCTATGGTGCCGTATCCGCTCCGAAACCCAGCCTGCTCCGGTGGTTGGAATTCGTCAAGTCTTCGCGCAAGGCGGTTCGTGATCACTCTCGAGAACAGCTTATAGACGTGGCTTAAAAGGGAAATGGGTCGATAATTCTTCAGTAGGGTTTTGTCACCCTTTTTGAAGAACAAGACGACCACACTCCGACTCCACGCCTCTGGAGTTCTCCCTTCAAACAGGACAGCGTTAAATAGCTTTTGCAGCTCCCTGAGTACCGGTTTGCTGCCTGCTTTTAGAAGCTCTGTCGTAACGCCATCCTCTCCAGGGGCTTTTCCATTTTTAAGCTGTCCAAGAGCGATCTCGATTTCGTCAATGCTGACTTCTGGCAGGTCTTCGGTGTAATGGCGTATTAAAGTGGCTCTAGAGTCCTCATTTCCGGGGTCAGGTCGAGATGCATGCGAAGCGTATAACCGGCCGTAGAAGTTTTCTACTTCCGAAAGAACTGCCGGCTTCGAGACAACGACTTCTCCACTTGCTGTGGTCAACTTCGTCAGGTGGCTTCTTCCAAGAGATTGTACGAACACTTTTGGCCCCCGGTTTTGCTCGATCGCTCTCTCGATTGCAAGGGTATTCGAGCACCGGAGATCGTGTCGCACGTGTTTGCTAATCTCTCGGTTTAGAGCCCGCTTCTCTGACGAAGTGACGGGTGGGTTTTCACGTCGTCTCTTCATAAGCCCTAAAGTCTCTTCCGAAAGCTTCGACTTCCTGCCCTTACGCTGCATTTCACAAAATCTCGTACCTTCTTCCCTGAGAACTCGAACCACGTTTTCAAGGTTCCGGTTAACGTCGGTTGTGGTTTCCAGGGCAGCAAATCGGTTCTCCAGGTTTAACTGAAACGCTTCAGATCCCATTTTGATTTGAAACAGGGTTGGTCGGAGCCTGGCCTTCATCAAGCGGACTCGTTCGGCTCTGAAGTCGATATTCAGAGAGCCTCGGACGAGTCGGTGATCGCTACCGGTATTAAACCTATTAATCACGGTGACGTCTCTGAATATGTGCCTTTTGTCCGCCATGATGAAGTCGATCTCGTTCTTTGTCATAGTGTCGGGGCTTTGCCACGTCCACTTCCTTTGGGGCTGCTTCTTAAAGAATGAATTCATTAAGAACATCCCCTCCCGTTCGAGGAAATTGACGAGCATTTGCCCCCTATGATTCCTGTTTCCATACCCATGGGATCCTACTACCGATTCACTGCAATTTTGTACTCCCACTTTGGCGTTAAAGTCCCCCATAACAATGTTGAAGTGAGTCCTAGTGGTGGAGTGGAGGGCCCTCGATATATCATCGAACATCTCCTCCACCTCATCATCGGAGTGTGCCGAGGTCGGTGCGTACACTTGGACCACCTTAAGGCTATACCTCTCGGTGAGCTTTATAATGAGGTACGCCACCCTGTTCGACACACTCGACATTTCCACAACATTGTTAGATAGGGACTTGTTAACCAGAAACCCAACGCCACCTTGGGATTTTTGGTCTCCCTCACGGAAGTACATCAGGTGGCCTGATTTGAGAGTTATCGTGTCCTCCCCCTCTCTTCGGACTTCACATAACCCTAGTATGTGCCACCTGATCTTCCCAAGTTCCACCTCTAGTTGCGCTAGATGCGAGTCAAGCCGTAGCGTGCGTCCGTTGTACGTCGCCAGGGTCAGTCTGTTGTGGTGGCCTCCCGTAGCCCGGAGATTCTTAGCACCCCCTACCCCACCGTTACCATGGTCGCCACCATGACCAGGAATAGTGGGGCTGCCGGGAACTGGGGGCCGTGGCCTTCGTTTTTTGCCCATAGGAGGTATTGCCCATAATCGCCACGCTGGGCAGGCGGGTTGGCGATCGCAGGGCGAAACTTTTCGCACCGGTAACGCTGCTGCCCGTCACCGGCCTGCGGTACTTAATTTCGCCTGTTTGTAAGGGACGGATATACCGCCGTCGGTCGGTCGCCAGAGCCTCGTTCGTTGACCAGCAGGATGCACCGCGTGCAGGTGAGGTTGGCTTGGGGCGAAAGATGGAAGTTCGCCCCTTACATCCCCTATGTCCTCATACTGTGATTTATTATTGCGGTTTTTTAGCATCAGGCTTTGTTATCATTTCGATGTTGGGAAAATTTCGGTGACGAAAATATTATGAAAGAAAATAATATTATAATATTATCCTAACCAATGTTTGGTTACTAGTTTATCCCTACCGATTTACTGCATTCCGTGTTTTTCAATTGTTTTTTCTGTATATGTCATCAATGAAAAGCTTTCGTATAAAAAAACATGTTTTATTTTAAATAAATACCATGTTTTTACTTTAAATTTTGGTATGATCAAGAATATACATATAAAAAAATTATTACAATTCCAACTTAAAAATGAAAACAAAAAGTTGCTATGAATTATAGCAAGGTGCACGCTACACCTGTGTGTGACGACATGAATAACCCCCTCCTCCCCCATTATGTGATTCGAATAAACGAAATAACAATGTTAAGCAAGTAAATAATTTCATACATAAGGGTGAAGAAAAATTCTTCAGACCCAAAAACATGTCGTAACGACTTAAATCTGAATGAAATAGGAATTCGGAGAGACGAGAGACACTTGAAAATCGGTGGTACGTGGCTAGAATGTATTTCGTACTTTTTGTGGTATTTGTATGGTACATACTTACTGCTTTGAACATCAGTGAAGAGGTGATGTGTTTCAGAGAATTTTGAAAGCGTTTTATATTTCGTCGTAGTCACTCTACGGCGTAGCATGTCAGTCGTAGCAATTTGCTACGGCGTAGCAAATCAAAAACTTTCAAAGAAATATACGGAAGGAAAATCCTGTACTTATGTATACTACACTTCTGAACTGTTTGAAACGAATATTGTTATAAAACTTTCCTAAAGTTGAACTTTTCATTGCTTTCGTCTCCATTACAATAATAATTCGAACCGCTAGGATTGTTAAAAGACTGAATATTATATGTCATTTTGGAAATAATTACATCCGAGAACAAAGGCGAAGTTGTGAGAGGAAAATTTTCCAATGAACATCTGTTGTATTCACTTCAAAGGCCCTTAATAACCCGGTAGGCTTTATAGCCGCATTTCTGTTAAATTAATGCATTTTCGGTGCTGAAAACCGGAGTCGTTTCGCGTTCCATACATTAGTCGAATTATGAACACAACACCTTTTGATAATAGCGTGACGTAAGACTGTTTTCACAATGAAGGTTGAGAATTGAGATGTATTTGGGGATAATAAAATAAATGACGAAAAAGAATTAGATTAAGTAGTTCAGGTAATTTAATATGTAGGTGTTAATGTAGGAAATAAATTTTATTATAGTGTATCCTATTAAACTACCAAAAGTGTTCCAAAACTTGCTTTTGCGTGTAACAAACACCTCACAATGAAGCTGTAACAATATTATTTTAAATTCCACAATTCAAATTTGAGAATTTATAACAAGAAATGTTTTTCGATGTCAATTAAAACTTTACGATCAATAAACTATCTCATTAACAAAGCAGTTCGAATGGCAAATGTTCTCAAAATGCTTAATTTTTAGACTTTTTCCAAGACACACGAGTGCTGCGTCGCAAAACTACACACGGTTTAAAAGGTGACACTTAAGTTGTCACCATATAATACATTAATATTTAGGTAAAGTATTTTGAACTTAATTCCAATAGCTATAGAGTGCATCTGTCACTTGGAGTAAAAAAATGTACCTTCGCTACGATTTATGACTGAATGTTTGAAACAATTTTTGGAAATATATGTGTACATAAGAAGGGTCTATTGAAACTTTTGTGGGGGACCAAAAAGCCTTTTATTTTGAAGTGGGGAAAATCATCCAAATTACTTCTTTTGTATGGGAAATGGGAGTGAGAGTTACTGACTTGTAAAAAAACTCTGTTCTTTCTCTTGCTCCAGGCCGAGGTCGCCGTATGTAATGGCGCTTGCCCAGCAACCCTACATCCCCGTCTATGTATCCTGTCTGTTAGCCAGCCCTGTCAAATGTTTCGTCCTTTACTTGGCTAGCAGGAATATTGTCGATGTCCAATGTATTCTATTTTCCTATCTTCATACGACAAACAGTTTCCTCCGCTCAGTTTAATTGAAATAAATGATGAAGATTTTTTTTTAATATTTGTACAAACTGGTGTTTAGCAAATGATGTGTGTGTATACATCTCAAGAAAACGTGAAACTCGTGAAAACAGCGAGGTCGTGTGGTCGCGTATGTTTGTGAAACAATATTGGTGACGTGACGACGGAACAATTAATTATAATTTGAACCGAGATTTCACGGTTTTATTGCTTTAGCGTCGAAATTTATTTCCTTATGGTAACCAATAATGTTCGAATAATTTCACTTTATTGTTTTATTATATAAAAGCCCAGTTTATGACTCGCAGGTGTAACGTTGTGGTTTCGAATAAGTTATGCGTATTATGATGTGTTTTGTTGTTCGTTTTATTTGAAGAAAAACTGAAAGTATTAGAGCTAAAATTAAGACTGACTGAATGAAGCAGAACTTATAAGGTCTTGTCTTTATCTTTAGATGGTTAAATAAATATAAAAAATAAATTACATAACAACCTTGCAGGACTGTGACCTAACCTAACTCCATGCACAAAACAAAAACTTTGGTTTAATTCAATTCATACAAAAAGCGAATTTATATTTTGAATATTAGGAACCCTCATAAAGATTACACAATGTATAATCATAAAAAATGCTGGTTTTTCTGAATGTTTTGTCCGTAATAAATATTTGATAAAATAATTTCGAAGTCATATTTGTTGTATAAGATGTAAGTAAAACGGTTGCGAGGTTGTTATTTTTTTAAAATTACATAGCTCGGTATATGTACTCTACATTTTGTACATATTTTCAATAAAATAACATTTTTTTCTTTGACCAAGGAATCCAAACCAAGATGTTTGGTACCGTAAATAGAACACTGAGATCGTAATCCATATACAAAATTACACGCAATCGTAACTTTACATGTATATTATCTGCAAACAATTCTGTAAATAGTTCAATTCAGAAACCGAACAGATTTTTTTTGGACATATGACACGTAGTCAATTTTCTTAGGCAGGAAGAAGTAGGCTTGGGTGGGGGAAATTTAAGGGAAGATGACATGATCATCCATCATATTCAGTTTGACAAGCACATGTGTTCTCTGAATTGAACAGTTTCTCTTCTCTGAAGGCGTAAAGTTGGTTTAAGTTATAAAAATGAGCGAATATTTAATTTTATATTTATTTGACATTGCTACATTGGTTTATTGGCTATTATGATAAGTTTAAAGTCAAACAAAATTGGAAATGACAGGCATTTGAAAAAAGAATTCTAACGCTACAGGCTCTAATGGGAAGAACTTTAATATTCATACACGAGACTCATAATGTGTCAGCATTGAACTAATGGATGAAACGATGGGACTCAGTAGGGTCGATGTTCAGTTGGGGTTGTTGGTGCAAGCTCAATGATGTACCACGACCATTAATATTCGGTCAATAAGAATTTGACGTTGCCGCCCATCCCATCACAAGCGGGAGAAGTCTTTTAATGATATAATACTTACATATTTTAAGAATACATAAAGTATTAATCTGATTACATGTTGTACTAACGGCAAACTATTGTAACATTTACTATGGAAATAAATATTGAGCTTAAATAAAAGTACTTTGAATAATATTTTTGATTTTGAAACTTTGCAATTGGTAAATCTGACGTTGCTTTCCATCCTATCCAAAATTGAAGAAGCCATTTAATGATATAGTATTTAGTATTTGCAGGGGAAGTCTTTTAATGATATAGTATTTTAAGAATACAAAAAGATTTAAACTGATTACATGTTGTACTAACAACACCAATTGTAACATTTAGTTTGCAAATAAAACTTTGACTTTTACTTTGACTTAAAATAAAAGTAGTTTAAGAAAATTAGTTAAATTAAAAGTATTTAAATAAAAGTTAATTTTGCAAGTGATTCGTAAATCTCTTCAGCTTATGGCTTGTAACACAGACATATATCTGCGTAGGTTTGTTTGTTTGCAATCTTTCATACGGCGTGATGGATTTGGTTTTTTAATAGGAACATTTTATCTTCATATCCTCAATGCTATCACGAACAATCATTGTGTAATAGAGGTTTGTTCTTGGAAAGTACTCTTTAAGGACTTTGTCCTTGTTGTTCTTTAGAAGAGTAGGCTGGTATTAAATGCGTTTATACTTTTTAGCCTGATAAATACAATACGTGAAAGAAGCCAAAGTTTACTTATTATGGGTGACTTCAGTAGGTAATGATATGAAGTCTACGTTTAGAATAGGGGATTAGGAGATGCAGTTTAAAAACTTTTGGTAGCACCGATAGTTAGCTCGCCGCCCGACCAAAACCAGACTGCGCCTCAAAGAGCCAATAGACCACTACAGACGGGGCCCTATAGGGCTGATGTTCAGCCAGGGTTGCGGGATAAGCGCAATGAGGCAGGCAGGCGCGATCTCGGCCCAGAGCAGGAAAGGGAACGGGGAGGTTTTTAGTCAGTAAAAGTCTGACAATCTCTCCCGCCCGGGAGAAGTCATTTGATAATTTTCTCCTCACATAAAAAGCACCGATTGTTACCTGACTGTCAAAATATGTAATCTATCAATCGCGTCATAATACGACATTCACGAATAAAAAGGCTGGGGTCTGCCGCCTCGGCATTATCATGTTTTAAATAACAATTTTCATAAATGTATTTACAGAAACGTGAAATACGTTAAAACATTTACATCCCAATTTCCTGCTTTCATTTTAGCGCCAGTGACTTCAAAAGCAAAGGTGTGTAAAGATAAAACCGGTGTGCTAGTTAGATATTTCAAAACATGAAAGTATAAATCATGAGAGTAGTTGAAAAGTACTCGGGAGTACCAGACAAATGAGTGTTGTGTTTGCTGGGTGTAATAAATACCAGTTTTGTATTGCTACTTACTGGTCTACTGTAACGTGTAAAGTTGTTACTATACGTAGGTTCATGTAAGTAATACTAATCTAATATATATAATCTCTTGTCCTTTCCGCGTTACTTTCTCGAGCAGATCTTCCTCTACCTTATTCTAGCGTTTGCAGTATATTGTATGTACTTAAACGTGTTTTATGTAAATGTAGGTATAGTTAAACCTCTTTTTTGCGCATTGATAAATTACTAAGACTGTAGCTCATCTGCAAATGAAAGGCAACTGGCGTCGTTTAACTTTATTCGATCAGCCGATCAACGTCATGGTCATCAGCTGCAAGAAGAACATTGCTTAACAAAAGTCCCAATTTATCATAATAACACTTTACGTTTCGCCACGTGAGTAAGGTTACTGGAGGCATCCTTCCCTTCCCTCCATCCCTACTCAATCCCTAAATCTCCGGAAACAAACTCGTATACACCGTTCATCCATCTGCTGGTGTGCCGACCAATCACATAAAAAAAGCGTATCACGTAATGTCCTTTAAATCTTGTAAATTTACAGAAGCACTTTCGTAAATAAGAAATTAGACAAGATTTACTAAAAGTGAAATGGTAAAAGATTTAAGTGTAAAAGTTTCGCTAACTCTCAATAACTCGGTTAGTTTGCGTTCTGGTGTCGTAAATCGGCTGTTAAATTAGTTTTCGGTTAAACTGATGACTTGAAACTAAATGTAACTTAGTTTGTCACTTGCAAATGGCAAATGGAAGAACTGTTTTTGATGTGCTAAGTAAGTCTAATGTGATTGACTTGAATACGTATATCTATGCATAGAAAGACTCATGTGATGATGATGCTATAAAGTGGCTAAGTACACACCAATCACATCAGTGAGGATTTTTGGAAACGAAATAAAACCTTTCTAACGTCTGAGAATCGAACTCGGGCTTTCGCAAGCAGTCGTGTTTTAACGAGGCTTTTTTTGAGAAACAAAAATCATCCATTGACTCCGAAGGAGTTACAGACTCATAGTGACTAACAAACCTCTGCGGTCCCTCTCCTGTGCCCGACCGAGGCCGAGGTATGTTATTGCGCTTGCACCCAAAATCCTGGCTGTGGTGATCTAATGGCTTGCTGAGCGGAGAGCGAATCGCTCTGGTCTCGTTCTGGGCTGATGCTACAAGGCATTTTTATATAAAAAGTTATTGATTTTAAAAAACCTTCATCAGTCAAAATGCTTTATGGCTACACCAATTTCATTAAAAACGAAGTGCTTTTACTGGCCACTATTGAAAGTTTTTGCGTATAAAGTAATATTTTACCCACTTATCAGTATAAAACTACGTAGTTATAAATTAATTAAATTACCGAATGTTTATACGGGTTTTCGTTGTGCTTCCTGATTTGTTTCAACAAAATCGGTTTTTGTTTATATGATAGGACGGCAAATGAATAGATGGAATACCTGATGATAAGCAATTGGTACCGCCAATAGACACCCGAACAGCGGAGGAGTTTCAGGTGTGTTGCCGACCTTTTGTGAATTAGGGTTTCGGAGATATAGGGATTGGGGGCAGGGGTTCTAAGTGTGCTAAGAAGATCCGGGACTCGAGACTCTGGTAACATTACTTACAGGGCGGAACCTAACGTTGCGGTTTTTTCAAGCCGGTTTTCTATGAAGCCGCAGTATCACTTCGGTCGAACCGACCCATTCGTGTCGCAGCATGACTCAAAAATATATTAATAAGTTATCAATTAAATAATAAAAAAAAGGACGAAGTGCGATTAGACCCACCCATACAGCGTTTCATAGCAACAAGTAAAGTAAGCTTTTGGCTATGAGTATCGGCTTTTTTTAAGTCATTGCTCTACACTACGATTTTTTACTGTGTCGTAGATGCGTTTACAAACATTAAATTTAACATGCACATAACACCCAGACCCGGAACAACAATTTGTGGATCACACAAAGTGTAGTTCCGTGCGGAAATCGAACCCGCAACAAGTTGCACAACAACCAGTTTCGTAGCCACTGCGCTAACTGTGCAGTCGTTATAACTAGTTATATATTAAAAGCTAGCAAATAAATGCAGGGTAAATAACAAAGGATGAAACCTCCCCAGGTCGGGTAGAAAGACCCCGACAGCACTTATCTACTGTGCCCAGAAGAGATCAAGCTTAGTGGTTTAATTTCATAGAATAGTGAGGAAAGGTCACATTACTGTTAGGAAAAGGAACAAATGAGTTTTTATGTGTATTCTAGCCATTTTTGGCAGGAATTGGCCGACTCGACCGGAGTGATATAACGCACTTACAGAATACCGGCGTGAAATAACGCTTGCATACTATATAGGTATTTTGTCGTGTGAATAAGGTTACCCGAAGGTCCGAATTTTCTCTCGTCGAAAACACCAAAAAACTGAACAGTAGGTTAAATTTTTTAGAGTAACAGTCTCGTTGTGTCGGATATTTTTAGTCTTATGTGATAAGGGAGCGATATTAATGATAATATTTTTTATAAGAGTTGTTTTAATTGACTCAAGAGAGTCTAAAGTGTCAGTATCATCTGCCCTCAAGTGCTTACTGCCGAAGGTAAATTCACACACGGAGAAGGTTGAGCATTAGTCACGATGCATGCTCAAACAAGGTTGACGGTTTCAAACTTAAGTTTAGATTTTGTAGTTCCAGGTTTCTTCACAGTATTCCTTTACCTTCGTTTGACAATGGTGTCTACAACAACATTGAAAGTAGGTACATATAGCTTGGAGAAACTCACATTGGTACATGTTCAACTTGTGTTTCATATTTTCCATGTATAATATAAACGATATATCAAAATATACAGAAAAAACTTTAATTTATTAGTCTTTTTGAACCTTCAAACTAAAAGAACCGATTGTGCACACTTCACTCGAATTTATTATTTAAAAAGTCAATTCTAGAACTCATGGCATTTATGACTGCCCGTTAAAGTTATTGTTTTCGATCAAAGGATTTTATTAAACTTGAATCTTTTGTATTGACAGCTTTCGTGGCAATAAACGCGTACTATTAGCTATTATTTAGACGTCTGGTATGTTCCATATATATGATATTTTAATATTTTTTCTAATAATCTCAAGTATGGGAAAGTCATGCTTCGTCCCTGGACTGGAGCGACTCCAAGGCTTCACATAACACAGCATCCATTTGCACGCTTGCCACCGAATGTCATAAAAAATATCAGTAGTAAACCATTAGGTATTACTAAGCTGAACTAGCTGAAGGCCGTAGATAGGAAAGAGCCTGTCCAGTAGCCTTAATACCCAAAGATCTAGCACAATCAAATAGTCCTTTAGACAAAAGAGGTTTCTGACAACAATTTTAAGTGGGGAAGAGCTATGCTTCTGCACGAATGGGTCGGCTTGACTCGGATTGATCACGGCCTCACAGGAAACCGGCGTGAAATAACCACAGTGCTGTGTTTCGCCGTGTGAGTTAGGTTACTGGAGGCCCAATCCCTCCCCCTCCCAATCCTTAAATATCCGAAACCCTTATCACCAAAAGGCCGGCAACCCACTCGTATTGCGGGTCGTACGACGGGTGGCGCCGATTGCTTATTATCAGGTAATCAGGTAATAATAATAAAAATTATGTGTAAGTAGACAAGTAATGTATTACTCTGCTTACCCTATCGGAAAATCAACAGCTGAATATTTATAGTATGACTAATTCGTAACCAAACATCACTAACTGGGAATTGAACCGCAAAATAAACAACAAAATTTGTGGTTCGTTTCAATTACAAAACTGGTCTCGCTGTCACAATAAATCAAAGCTAGATAATTGGGTATTGTTAACAAAAACAAATTTCTAATAACACGCCTTTGGATAAACGACATATTGCTGATTTAATTAATATCGTTTGTTTGTTGCTAATGCAATACAATTCTGAATTGTGGTAAGGAATTTGGTTAGTTGGCAACCTTTTATTTTATGGGATAAGTCGGCAAACTAGCAGACGGATTTCCTGATGGTAAGCAGTCGACGCTGCCCATGGACACCCGCAACAGCAAAGGAGTCACGAGTCCGTTGCCGGCCTTTTCGGAACGGATATTTAAGGATTAGGAAGGGATAGGGTAGGGGGAGGTATTGGGCCTATCAACAACGGGCAACATAACGCTGTCTGCTTGTTTCACGCTGGTTTTCTGTGAGGCCGTGGTATCATTCGTGGTCGAGACGACCCATTCCTACCGAAGATTAGCTCTCCCACACTTAATGGTAAAGTAATAATTTAGAATGCCTTTAAAACACTCATTGTACTTGATGATCATCGAATTACTGAATGATAATCATATTTTATGTCTTACTTACCAAAAATTCTTCTTTGTAGGTACATTTGTCATGATGGCCCTAATTTAAGGCTCTCTTTTCTCATACATGAGGGTGAAGGTTTGATATCTACTAAGTACCAATGTGACTTTTCTGTGTTATATTTTTAAAGTTACTAAGATACCACTGGCACACAGTGAACGAACTTAGATTTATAGTTTCTAATTATAATTTTGAAATCTTCAATTCACCTTGAGCAAGCGTGCTTATTAATGCTCGAACCTTCTCTGAGAAGAGGACTTTGCTCAGCAGCATACTGATGATGAAATATATAAGAACCATTTTTCATTTCTGGATGTACTATTGCTGTGAAAGAACTCAGTGTTTATAACCGACAGAAGTTTTAAACAAACCATGCATTTCTAAGCTAGTAAGCTGTTAGGTTAATTCTCAATCTCACAACAGTTAAGCCATTTTATAATCCAGAACTAGACATGAACAAACCGCTAATGTAGCCCAAGATATTTTCAGCGTAACCAAAGCGCTTGTTTCGTAATCTGTGTACCCTAAACGACTTAGCCAACTCTAGGGCTCAAGTTTGGTACGGATCCAATGGAGTTTGGTTCACAATAGGCATTTTATAACATCTTCGTTAAAACCATAACTCTTCGACCCAATTAGGAAGAATTATGGAGCCTCCGGACATTTAATGTTTGATTCCAACCCCATCAAAATTAATTAGACCCTTTTTAGTTTTAATTAAAATAATGAGTGAAATATCAATACCTAATTCGGAATTTAAGGTTATTTTGTATACATTAAATTGAATAAAATAATATTGCAAAGATTTTATCGAAGAAAGTAATACGACATTTTAAGATATTATTAATATAATCATATTTTTCAAATACTATAAAAAACATGCGTAAATAACATAGAATTGTGGTAAAGAATAAAATGACATTATAATTTAAATATACAATTAAGCACATATTTTGCTATTGAAGATTTTCCGCTCGGCAGGCAGCCCAGAGCACAAGCACAAACTCCGTGGTTCTTTTTTTTTAATTTTCGGCGAAAAGAATTAACTAATTTTAGTGCCTAGCGGTACCTAATGGCGGGCCTAAAAAAGAGCCGTTCCTTCCGTTGGACGATAGAGGTTTTTAAAAGAACATTTGGCAGCAATTATCGTTAACGCGCCAAGTACGAAATCCGTTTTTAATCCTTTCAATTCTTAATCATTTTGCATATTTTACTTTTAATTTTTCTGCAGTAGCGGTCTTTTTAATTTTGGGTAACAAAACGCTTTTTAGTCATTTTTTTTTGTTCGTGAGAGGCGGTATTTTTAAAGAAATTTAGTTTTTTTTGTCAAGGGAATATTATCCAATGACTTGTCCCGCCCAGGGTAAGGCGAGAGAGTGTCAGACTCTTACTGACTAAAAACCCCCCAATCCTTCTCCTGCTCTGGGCCGAGGTCATTGCGCTTACCCCTTGCTTGCCCCGGCTACATTTAGTATATCTAGTCTTGAGTTATGATATTGAAAAACTATATCATAATTGTTTTTGTCACGATTACGATCAAAGGTCGGACTATAAGGTAGCATTGAATTGCATACATAAGTCAGTAGTTTGTAGCTTTGTGATGTCAAGATAATACTTAATTTTTATAATCATATCCCTGTCCTGTGCTCTTGGGGAATTATTTGTTTTTGCATGTTATTGTAAAATATAGACTAGTCAAACACCTGGACAGTTTAAATAATATTATAAATAAATAAAAAACAACGTAATGAAAAAAGTGGAAACATTTTTATTACAGCGAGACGCCCCCAAAAAATTCATCAAACAATACTAGGTAGGTAGGGAGCCATAAAAAATTAGACGTAACTTTTTTAATAATACGTCAGTTGCGTCTAATAAATATGAAACAAACAAACATAAAGCAAGGTTAACGACAGTTTGAAACCATTGCTTTGTGTTAGTCACAGAGCTTGTGAACGTACTTTTTGTATATGGTACAGTTTACAATGTGGTTGTAAAATCTAGTCAAATCAGATGTGATAGCGTTTTTAGTCAGCAACAGTCTGTCACTCCCCCCGCCCTACCTTGTCCGGGAGTAGTCATTTGATGATTTTCCTAAAATTACATATAGTAAATTTTCTTGTTTTGATTTTTAAAAAGAATTTGTGCTATTTTTTTTGCAATTTTTGGTAATGGCATGAATATGGTCATTGTTAGTGGTATTTGACAGTCTTGGCCTACTATCATGCACCTATGTCCATAATTCAGGAAAAGTTTGATTCAAAGTCTGATTTATTTCGTAAATGTTACGACGAGGATAGTAAGCCAGGTTCAATTATATAATCATTATAAACACATCAATAATCATCAGCTTAAAAGTGATGCTGAGCAAAGGCCTCTTCTTGCACAGAGAAGGTTTGAGCATCAACCACCACGCTTGTTCAAGGCGGATTGGCGATTTCAAACTTATATTAAGAAACTCTCTCTCCAGGTTTTCTCATGATGTTTTCCCTCACCATATACCAGGTTTCGAGCCCGCCTCCAAATGTATGAGAAGCGAACGCCTTAACCTCCGTACTACCATGACGCTCAAAATCACTATAATGAAATAAGGTGACAGTTAAATGAAACGATTATGCTCACTATTCGTAAAAAAAATTGTATTTCTTTCTCGAATATCACTTTTTTCTCATTCCCTCAAGCCACGGCGCGGGCGGTATACCTATAACTATCAAGAAGTGGATGGGTTCATAAAATAATTTGCGTCAGGGCTTGACACCATCGCACCAGGAGTGAATGCAACCGATCTTTACATAACGAACTCTGAAATTTATTCATAGCTTCTCCTCTCTTGTAAATACGATGCGGGAACACAATCGGAATTTCGTTTTGATTTTATAACTAATCTACGGAACGACGTGTCGTCACGAAATGAGTTTTCGATTACCAAGATCTATCTATGAAGGGTGGGATTTTTGAAACGGAATCTTGAGTGTATTTTGCTGAGTAGTTTGTAGTTTTGTGATGTCAAGATAATTTTTAATTTTAATAATCATATCCCTGTTCTGTGCCCTTGGGGCATGATTTTGTTTTGGCATAGTATTGTACAACTTAATGGCCTGGTTACATACAAACTGGATGAATATGCAAAAAGAAATTCGATACTTCTTTTTCAATAACAATAAGACAAATTATTTAAATCTACTAATATGTTCTTTGGTGAGAAAACCCGTGGTCACCTTGTATCATAAAATTAAATATGTTGCCACCACAACATCAAGAAAATAAAAGAGTAATAAGAGATATAGTTTAAGCCTATTGAGGCTTCAACTCTATGGACCTTATTACCAAATAAGGTTATTTTTTAGTCTATGTTTAAACCATCGAGCCAATTTTTGTAAATCAAATTGAGGGTAGGTGAAAATAAGATTCATTACACAAAACCTGACTCAATAATTTAAACCTAGACCGAAGATATATCTTGTTTTGTAATAAGGGAGTAAAACATCAAACTCTAACTTTATCCAAAGACGCCACTAGAAACCCAACATTAATATAAGGAACAAAAATCTTGAACAAAAAGGTTTTGCGCAGTAATTTTGTCCTCATTTTAAGCTAAAATTTGTATAATTCTTCAAAAAGACGAATGCTGTTTCAGATAATTCCCGGCACGTAACAACTTATCTGTTTGACAAATTGCCAATGAATGGAGCGAGGTCAAGTATCTTAATAATCTTCCATTTAGAGGTCATAAAAACTCCACTCCGACCTTTTAGGAAGTAAGAAAATTATATCTTTTTCTTAGAGGATATTATGCTTGGAATAACTCAAGAAATTAACATGTTTTCACCAAAATTCAATCAATGATAATTACATAATTATTTGGAATATTCTCACTTCCGTGTGGTTGAGGTAGCTTCGATACGAATGGGCCAGTTCGACCGGAGTGATACTACGGCTTGATAGGAATCAGGCGTGAAACAAAACGACAAACACCGAAGTGAAACAAGCACAGCGTTGTGTTACGCCGTGTGACTGAGGTTCCGGATTGGTACCCGAGGCCCAATTCTGCCCCTTTGCCATCCCTAACGAAACCCTAAATCTCCTAAACCTTAATCCCCCAAAAGACCGATATCACACTTGTAACTCGTCTAGTGTAGCGGGTGTCGATGGGCGGCACCGATTGCCTAAATTCAGGTAATCCATCTAGTCTAGTCGTTTGCCGACCATAAAAAAATGTACCCTATTAAAATGTTGTTTTGTATAAAATCGGTAATGGTCGTTGAACTTCAATTACTGATCTTTGAAATGAAAATTGGCTTTTAATAGAAACGTCAGCTAGCAAGTATGGGGAGCCCTCGTCATGAACTGTCACTCTACAAACTCCATGATAACAAATGCAGATTATATATATTTTATTTTCAAAGTTATTGTGTGTGTGTATTTTGATTTCGTTCCCAATTATTTTGTTTATGATATGTTGGTAGTACGGGTTGTGATCCATTTAGGTACATATTTTTGTTGTTATATCAATGAAACAAAAGATATGAATTTAGGTGTATATAAAAATATTCATCTTCGTATACCACCTGCATGATTTTTATTGAATGTTTTAAACGTTGTGTTTCACCGTGTGAGTAAAATAACAAATAATTATATTTTACACCTTCTTCAAAACATATCTAAGTTTTTTTCATTCTATAGGTCGGCAAATGAGCAGGCGGATAACCTGATGATAAGCAATCAGCGCCGCCGATGGATACCCGCACATCCGCAAGTAAAAAAAAATTATATACCCAAAACAATTTGTGAAAATAAATCCCAGAAATAATTCCACTGAAATCCGGATCGCTTTTATCTATCTCCACTTTTTTGTCGATGCATTTTAGAATTGTTTTCCGTACGACAATTTTTCCCAGTGTATACGGGATTTGGCCTGTGCAAGCAAGGATCAAATGCAATGGAATTCGCCGGTGGATTCCAGGGATTTTATTGGGACCCAGAATGTTACCATTATCAACACATAGTCTCAAAACAGGTTTACTTTTCAATTTTAAAAGGATATAGAGATCTCTGGTACAGGTAATAATGATATTATGAGGAGTCTACACTTTCTGATGTGAAAAGACAAAATCATGTACCTACAACATTGGATTTTGTTGGTTTTTATAGGAAAAGCGCGGTAAAAGCGCAATAAGTAATCACCTAACAAGCAATTGATGCTGCTCATTGATACTCTTAACATCAGAGGAGATGCAAGTGCGTTGCCACCCATAAGGTAATATTTTTTTGAGGGGGCGGGATCGAGCCTCGGCTAACCTCACTCACACGGCGCAAACATTGTTTTACATTGATTTTCTGTTTTTGTACTCGTAGTAGCGTTTTCACACAGGTCAAGCTGGCGTTATCATGCTAGAATTTTGGGGCTTTCATCGTTGAATTATTTTACTAAAGTTATTCAGCCCAGCCATATGCCAGCCTTTTATGATCGAGGTTACTTGACTAATTTTAAGGAATGCCCATGTGTAACGAGGCTTAGATCTAGGACGAAGAGACAGAAAGAGAGAGAGAGAGAGAGAGAGAGAGATCTAGAAATTTAGAGTAGAAGTAAAATCTTTTCCTTTCTAGTGCGTACCTACCCGTTGCTGAGCAAAGGTCTCTTCTCACACAAAGCATTAATCACGACACTTAGATAATAATTAGAAATTAAAAGTCCAGGTTTCCTCATGATGTTATCCTCCACCATCACCAGGTTTCAAACCCTCATGCATGAGAAACGGGCGCCTTAACCTCCGGGCCACTATGACATCTTTGGTCGTGATTTTATCCAGAGTTCAATGTCCTTACAATAGGTTATTTATTCGGACAAATTAAGCCAATGTTCTTATTTTCGACCAATGACCGATCAGAAAATATTTTTAATATTTACACGTAACCCAATTCCCCTATCGTACTGCATATCAACGGTAATAATAACACCGTTTCTGCCAAATTGCGGCCTTAATAACCACCATTTCTGGTTATTGGATTTTAACCTTCCCTTGAGGACTAGTAGTTATAGTTCATTCAAGATATCCCACTTGTATGTATGCTGTGTTTTATATGTAAATGTATATATTTTAATGACTCGTTGACTGTTACGAAGGGAATAGAGGTTCGAATATAAGGGTCAATTTGAATAGAAAGTAGCTATTGGTACAGAAGTTTTATTATAGTGCAAATGGTATGTACAAATACACAGTTGTTCTAATGAGATGACAGGGATATTTTGTTAGAATCATAGTGAAGTCAGGAGTAGAAACAACGACTTTGAACTTTTTTTAGAAACAACGTGTTCATTTTAAAGTACGAAGGAAATCTTTGTCAATTTTCCAAACCTTTGGTACTATTTTTAATTAGACAAATAAAGACTACAATAAGGACTGTGTTTTAGTAAAAGTGGCAACTATTTTGCAACGTGTCGCGGTTTTGGAATATCACTTTCCAAATTGTTGTGTGGTGTATAGTTGAATTTGTATGTTTGGAAACGCTACAACATAGGACGTAATAAGAAGAAAGAGGAATCAAAGTTTAAAGAAAAATACGCCTTTGTTGACCTAGTTATTACACCCATTAAATAGTCATGCAATAAAATACTGTATAAAATATATATAGTGTATAATAAAATATTATTTTTATATAATAATAGGATACAACCTCCATTAAGCAGTGGGGAATGTAACGCATTTTTCATCTTAAGTTTGGCCACCCTGCTGTTACCAAACGATCTAAGAAAAAAGAACGTTTGAGGACATATTAAAAGCTTTTATAGTCCTTAGTAGTTATCTTTGTATATACATCAAGTTTGCATGACAAGAAATACCAAGCTGGACGGCTTTATTCTAAACCCATATTAAAAAAAAAACACGTGATAAAGTTGGTTTTTAGAAAGTATTTATAAATGTTTTAATTTATTTTATTAATGGTCATTACAGTGATCGACTTTTCGTAGAAGCTACTATCGATAAACCAGATTTTTGTTAAAGTGGTATATTTTTCAATTCTATATCAATGTTAATGAAACAATGAATTTAATTTTGCAAATAGTCTATAAAACGGCACTTTTACACGTCAAATTATATGTTAAAAGAAAAGATGAAGCCGGCATTTCCTATCTGACAATCTGAAATGCCGACACAAACTCAGAGGTAACTTATGCCACGTCCATGTCGAAGAAAGTTAATTCATTGACTTTAGAAATGTCAAAATAAAAGTGATCTTGAAGCCGGTTCACGTAAAAAACAAGAAAGAAACAAGAAAACGAAATTTTTAATCTAGTACTGACACTCCTTGTGTAGCGTCTCCGTGGACGAGCCCAAAGACACGTATTTTTTGTTTTCTAACGGACATAAAATAATATCGCTTGGCCTCACATCTCTGTACATCTTATAGTTAGGAATGATATCGCCAGCTACCACTTTTAATTTATCAAACGCCAAACGAACGCCACATCTATTGTCTTACAATTGTATCTCTAATTACCACGAATGAAAGGTAAACTTTTTTAATAGTTTTATCTAAGTGTTGTTTTCTGATAAAACAAGATAGAAAAAGGTATTATCTAATTGTCGGAATAAATAAATGTTTAGTTTTCATGCCCTGTCATTATCCCTATTGTATATAATGGATCTTTGCACTTACCAAAACTCAGCAATATCAGTACACTACTCGCTTTTTACAAGCATAACATAAAAAACGTTGTTTTACACAAACAATACACGCTAGCTAATAAAAGGGTTGGGCTCTACACACTATAATAATACAACACAGCTAAACCCGACGCATCTAGTATACAACACATCCAAGTACATATACTGACCAGCATGTCAACCTACCCCTATCTGAAATTTCTCATTGGATTTTCGACTTTGTTTCTTAAAAGTAGAGTTGAAAATCCAATAAAGATATTTGAGAGAAAAGATAAGTATAACCTGCTGGCGCCTGTACTATCAAGTACACACATTAAGAACGAAAGTGCTAATATTTCACAAGAGGTCACAATACAGTACTATAAACAGATCCCGTGGTTCCCTCGACTGGTATAAATAATAACTGTTGAATCGTAGATCTGTGGGGTACCCCGTTATTTGAGGCTACGTTAGGACCGCACACAGATAAACTTACATCTTTGACTGTGGTTGTAACTTATTTATACTTGGTGTTCCAGAATAAACTTGACACAATAACAACAGCAGTGACAGTTCACTATTCTAATAACATTGAAGAGTTTGTGCGTTGCCTGCCGTTTGTAGATTGTCCAATGAACCAATCTCCAAATTGATATTAATCGGTTTCAGTTCGATTTGTATGGGACGGTCAAGGATTTGGCGATCAGTAACCTCACTCATCCACAGACACAACGCGTTGTTTCACGCTGGTTTTCTGTGAAGTCGTGATATCACTACGGTTGAACCTAGTCTTTACTTTTAACGAACCAAACTCCGAGTTTTAGTTTATATATAAAGTTTCATTTTATATCCATGCCCACATAATATAACAGTACCAATTTAAATACCAACCAAGAGACATATTATTACGTTCTTTAAAAGGTTCTTTACGATTCCACTGGTTTTATTCCCGAGAATTAGCTCTAAGAAGGGCGGACAGACTTGAAGATTTTATGAGAGGATATGAAAATTTTAGTGTGAGTAGAAAGTGCTTGAAAGTACGGCATCGTGTCGCCAGTAATTCGATATATGCGATCGAATGTGATATCGAAAATAAATATTTTTATAACATGATATAAAATACTTAATACGAATGCCGATGAAAGATAAATAAGGGATAAAGCTCATAACTAGACGTCATTTGCGTAATCGTTACAGAACATGTTACGACAAGAAGAAACACACACAAAAGGCTTCGTTTTCACATTAATATTAAAATATTTTTCTTTTCCTTATCTCGGGAAGATTCGGAGTAGATTAGGAAGCAGATTTCCGTTTATTTTTGTTTTTTTTCTTATAACATTTGCTTATAAAATATGTATAGAAAGGAGGCAGAAAATATGTGTATATGTAAAAAAAATAGAATTTTATTATTATGTGGTAATCTTGCAATCAAAACTTTTAACCAGGAAAATTACTTTTAACTGAGACACTGAAATTATAACAATCCTTTCTCTCTCCCATCATTCCCCAGTTTCTAAATCAACAAAACCTTATACAACAAACAGTCTTATATAGTCCAGAAGACTGACAACGTACTTACGTACACACGTACACGTACTTACGTTCGTACACTTATCACACAAAAAAAAACAATAAGCGTCACATTTTAAAATTACATCACATTTAAAATTAAATTGTGAATTAAAGCAGGCTCAGGTAGAGGGCAGGCGATGTCTTTTTTTGTGACGGGAAAATCATCCAATTTCTTCTCTCGCCCAGGGTGAAGCGACAGAGTATCAGACTCTTACTGACTAAAAACCACCCGTTCCTTCTCCAACTTGAGGCTAAGGTCAGTGTACCTTATTGCGCTAGGCGCTGGATGGGCAGACAATGTCTGGGAACGTTCTTCTGGCGAGTCTTCTGCAAACGTTCTCTGGTGACAATAATGCAAATTAAAACGTCTACATGTGATGTTTAAATTCCTTTCCCCTGATTTTTTATAAAAAATTTAATTAGATTTAAGATACATTTATATACATCAGAACCTACCAGCGGCTTACCAGGTAGTCAGGGTAAAAAGTAGCCCATGTGTTATTCTGTAGTATATTAAATAAAAAATAAATTAAAAAATCTATCTCTATGTCAAATTTCATAACAGTCCGTTCTGTAGTTTTCACGTTAAATTAAAAATAATTCGCGTTTAGAATATTAGTAGGATGTTATACACCTTAATCTTTATTTGAATACTCATAAATAATATAGGAATAACAAACAATGTGGGAATAAGACAGGCTCTTATTTGAATCAACACTTTTTCTTCTTCTTGATACGTATAAGTAGTTATGATCCTTATTACAAACATTTATGTACAGATCACAAAACAATAAATCTTCCTATGTTATATTTGCTCGCCAAGATAAGTGTTCGGATTTGTGTAATATTTAGTACTGACTAATAAATTGTACTAAGCGCCTGTCACAACACTCTTCTTATAAGTTTCCGATATACTTATGTGACGCATAGTAACTACATATAAATTACGTTCAATATTCAAAGCTATCTGGTATCTAACTGGACTGCTATTAGAAATAAGCCCTAAATGTAAGTAAGAATATGAATTATATTATAATGTATTATGTTTTTTATTCGTGTATGACGTTTTTAGACTTGACAATGTGAAATAACTTTTTAAGTATTACGGATCTGCATGCTGCTGCATTGCATTCACGAAAAGATGAAGTTATTTTCCCATTATTTTTATGTTATAGGTCGGCAAACGAGCTTTCGGATTACCTGATTGTAAGCAATCAGCGCAGCCCTTAGACACCCGCAACAGAGGAGTTACGAGTGCGTTGCCGACATTTTGGGGAGTAGGAGGAGAATTAGCATTAGGATTTGGGGAAGGAATTGGGCGAAGGGAAGGATGGGGCCTCCGGTAACCTAACTCACACGGCGAAACACAACGCTGTGGTTGATTCACGCTGGTTTTCTGTGAGGCCATGGTATCACTCGGGTTGAGCCGGCCCATTCGTGCTAAAGCATGGCTCTCCCACAATATAACGCTCATTGTCGCATTCCGCAAGCGAAAGCGTGGCGCGAATGACAAAAGAGATCGGCTCAGCTTAGTTGTCATGTCAAACTATCTTCCGTATACCCACTTTTTAAACAACTAACTTTTTTTACTAGACTTGAAATTCTTCAAATACAAGGGCTCTTAAAAATGCCATCGAATTCGTGAATTTAACGACACAGATAGAATGATTTAGGCCTTAAAAGTACAAAGAGACTGCATAACTGGGATTAGTCAAGTTGTCAAGCACCAGATTTTTTTTCACTAGTGAATAATAAACTGAAAACTAACAGCTCAGTCACAAGGCCGACATCCTTATTGTTTTCAGTAATTACGACTTCAAATAAACCCAATCTCATTATGATCTGGGATGATTTAGATGAAATATACTATACATACATATATATAGAAAGATCAAAACAAAAATGAATAACATTCGACTTTTATATCCCAATAACGAACGAGTCCGTGGGTGGAGGATGATATATGCACTCATAGGAGTACATAAATAATTTGTAACGCCCACGTTGCAATCTTTTCATATCACTGGCGATTATTGGTGCTGTATCGACGATGATAAAATATTTGGTCAATAGTAAAATTAAATTAAGCAATTATTTTTATTTTATCATATTTAATCATGCTTCGGCACGATTCAACCGGATCGACCGGAGTGACGCTATGGTCTCACAGAAAACCGGCGAGAAAAAATTACAGCGTTGTGTTTCGCTATGTGAGTAAAGTTACCGGAGGCCCCATCATTCAACTCCACTACTCCCTAAATCTCCAAAACCCTCATCCAAAAAGGTAGGCAACGTACTCGTAACTCCTTCGTCCATGTTCATGGGTGGAGCTGATTGCTTACCACCAGATAATGAGTCTGCTCGTTTGCAGTCCAATCACATAAAAAAATATAAGTTCAAATTTTTTTTATGCCACTACTGATCAGACAACGTACCAATGGAACATTCGGAGGAACTGAAAATTTCTTAGTAATAGTGTAGAATTTGGAATTTTACCCGGTGTTTCTCAAAAACTCAACTTCATAACATACTTTCTTTTTTTACTTAGGTTGAAAAGGGTGTGACATACCTAGTTATTATGTGTTTGATATTCTATTATTCAGGTGACCAAGAACTACTGATGTTTAAATAAATAATAACAATAGATATTACAGAGAAAAATATGTGCCTACTGAACTAAAATATTAATGTAAAGTAATTCAAAAAAATCAATTTCAAATTGCTTAGCAACGTCTTACATTCCTATTCATCACGAACTCCTTTTTACGAAACACAATAAAACTCACGAATTTAAATCCGATATTAAAACTTCGTTTAATTTTTCCACGTAACGCGTCTTTTTTCGATCCAGATCATTTTGATTCGAAATCAATATATTGTGCAGCACGTAACCTGCAACGAAGCGTAGCGCAACACGATCGGGAACATTAAGGGGCGTACATATTAACGTATAACATAACATGTTATAACACAGAGAAATGCGTAAAATAACGAAAGCTATCATCAATATAATCCTTTTATCTGTACTAATATTATACAGTAAAATTTGTAAGTTGTATGTAGGGGTAATCTTTGGAACCACTGGTCGGGTTGCCAAAATTCTTTCACTGTTAGAAAGCTACAATGTTTCTGAGTGCTAAGCTATTATTTACAAACATCGATCAGATAGAGCCCAGCAGCGCATGACCGCGAGTAGGTAACCTTCTGAGGACGAATTTATGATTTTATTTTGACTTGACTTGATAACCATAAAACTTTGGATAATAACCAAACTTATAACATTGGATAACTTCCTGGTGTAGAAACAAACCTTTTTACAAAAGTCAAATATTTACAGACTATTGTTACTGATAATAATGATTGAACAATGTTTTAGTAGTAATTTGTTATGTTATCTAACGAAGATTCAGTAACAACCTTTTTCACGACTCAATCTGTAAGCACCTTAATATAAGGCCCGTTGCGATAGCAACACATCGTAGCGATTATTGCGACCGCTTGCTGTCTATAAATATGCCGCTGACTGTACTTGCTCTCTGATATATAGTTGTTCGCTACGAGAGATTTGTGCGAAACCGGAATACAATACATTATATCTGTTGTTCTGTTTATTTTATCGAGTTATTTGTTATTTATTTGTAGGTTTTTTTTGTCTTGTGTTGTTCTTGTAGAAGCCAAGGAAACCTTGTATGATTACTTTGTAGATCGTCTGTCTATTGATCTGACTAGAATGTTTGTTTTATAAACGCTAAGGTATTAATTCAATATCCTAACGATTATCCTTGATAATCGTCGTCTGTCAAATTATAACTCAATTATGGGCATGGAATAACAAGGAAAGATCGAATCAGAAATAAAATAATCTGAAAGAAAACGTTGCTTCACCCTAGGATTAGCGCAATGAGGCACCGCGGCCACGGTCTAGACCAGGAGAAGGAACGGGGGGTTTTTATTCAGTAAGAGTCTGTGTCGTTGGTGCATACATGACACTCAGACCTGGAACTATAATTTGTGGATCACAAAAAGAGTTGTTCCACTTCCATGCGAGAATTGAACCATGTTGAATTAATTGTGCAGACAATTCCGACTTTTGTTTTTAAAAAATTAATTACCAATCCTCACGGACTATCTACTTAGTGTTAAACAAGAAAAAATATTTTAATTGTTTTCAACGAGTTCATACGGCTGTTTTACATTAACATGACCTATTTGATATGCCATCGATTCAAAGAACTGCGACCGATAATATCGATTCAATTAAAAATAATTCGTCCGCCACCTACCTACGTTAACAAACATGGCGATTGGTGACTCCATTTTAAAATTTATATCATGCAACTAAACAACAATTACTTTTATCGAAATTGAAATCGACAAACAAAACGGTATGTAAAATAAATAATACTAGGTACACTACTGAGCTATAGCACAGGAACTATTCGATTCGAATTGTGTGTAACTTTCAATCGATTTAGTATGAAAACGAATGATTTTATCGCTTCAATTACAATTGCAGTGACACGAATTAGTGAGCGCGAGTTTTGTTCATAAATTTTGTATGCCTACTGTACTGTGCTGTGCCAGCACATGAACCTACTCCCTAGCAAATTGTCTAATTTAGATTTTATTACAAAGTTTTAAAGTTGAAAATGTATTGCAAAAACTGATAGACTGTAGCATGTTGATATGCTATCCTCTATCGAATGTTTACATTGATTGATTGTTTTATTTATTGTAAACAAACTATTGTTTTTTTTATAAAGCTAGGTAGAACCTTACATAGGCTGACCTCTTTAGTTGCAGTATTGACAGATATGGATGCCACAGAGTATATTAATTTCATCTTAGTTCCCGGTTTAATTTAATGATTAACGGAACGGTTTTATCCAACTGATTCGATTTAGACTAATTATAAATTATCTGAAAACCAAGAAAATAATCATATCCCACTTAAAACATTGACCAGATCATCATCATGACCGTTTAACTTCTATACTAAAGCCTATAAGGTTCAGATTACCATAATTGATTTGGCATGCAAAGTGCAATGTAAATAAATATTGATGCACATTGAAACGCGTGCACGGCAATGTGGCGTGGTACAACATTTACAACGTGCTGTTCAGTAGCTTATTGCGTTCGTAATGCTTGTTAGGTATCGGCTCTTCCGTACTGTGTTTATGTATGGGACAAGTTATAAAATGACAGCGATTGAGGAGAGAACTACCACGTCCTGTACATAAAGTTTAAACTAAAAAAAAAGGTTTTTATAAATGTAACTAGACGTTGTTCATTCTCTCTCCTATTCTACATAAAATTTACCGAGGGAACTGGCAAATATTTAGTTTTTTCTTCTCCTCAAATAATATCATTCAGATTTATTTCAAGGATCCAAGGTCATTCATGTCCCTGGGACGCGCCGGACTTCAGTGTTCCGGTGTTTTCGTGGTGGTATCTACTGTAGATTTTGGCTCACAGGAGTTGCAGCGGTTTTAAGAGATTGTGGTAGGCTTGTCCCATAATTGTAATTATCGTGAGACATACAACATTTATTAAAAATATCAGTCGGCTGCGCGACGTTGCCATGACGGGTAAGTATACTGCTCATAAATAAAAGTTCGGTTGTAACTTGAATCTAGTAGAACTTTTTTCTATGAATTCATGTGATTAAGTCGTTAACTTCAATAAATTCTTGTTTTAAACAGTCCTTAATCGTTAATTAATTGAGGAATAATTTTCTAGTTATGTAAAATATCAGGATTTTAATACGGCTTCTGTTTATCCTTTAAGCAGGCTTTGGCTTAAGTAGTGTAGGGTATCGTTACTAATATTAGCAGAGCTATGAGTATTGCTGAAATCGAGGCTCCAGTGATATGTTTTTAGAAGCCTAAGAATAATGCGATTATCATAGTTCGATCCGAATCCAATCCCAAACCTGTGAAACTAGACCCAAGACTTTGCATATAGTGCGGATGAGCAGTTCTTACAGTGGATGGATTTTTTGTGGGCGTTAAACAAACATATAGATCACCTTTTGTTTATTTTTTCGTCAGGGGAAAATCATCAAATGACCTCTCTCGCCCAGGGTAAGGCGAGAGAAACAGCTATCTGTCGCCTGAAATCGGCAAAACCCATGGACAAAAACAAATGCGCTGCCAGCCCTTCAGCAGCTGTAAGTAATTTGATGACTTTGTATTTCAAACTGGGGAAGGATTAGGCGTTTCGTAACCTTACTCCAATGGCGGTTAGACTTCACGGGCCTGCCGTCGGCGAGTAAGGGCAGCTCGCCGCCCGACCAGAACCAGGCCCGAGCGTACGGCGCGTAGCGTTCCGCGCGCGCCTCAAAGAGCCATTCGACCACCACAGACGGGACCCTAAAGGGCTGATGTTCAGCCGGGGTTGCGGGGTAAGCGCAATGAGGTACCGCGACCTCGGCACAGAGCAGGAGAAGGAACAGGGGGGTTTTTAGTCAGTAAGAGTCTGACACTCCCTCCTGCCCGGCCCTGGGCGGGAGAAGTCATTTGATGATTTTCCCCTCACAAAAAAAAAAAAACGGCGGTTAGACTTACCTTTAACCCCAAGTTCTAAAGCTCAGTCGAGTTTTTATCAGCAGGAAAAGGAACAGGTTGGTTTTTAGTAAGAGACTGATATTCTCTCGCCTCAACTTGGGAGAGATAAGACATTTGATGATTTTAACCCCTAAAAGATACATTAATATTGTATATACTATCTATCAGACACAAGCCGGGTTTACAGCTGCAAGCGCAATAATATGTGGGCGGGAGAAGTCGGATAATAATTATACATCATCAAAAAGTACCAAAGCTATACTTTCCTAATCCTTGCAGCTTATACCTTGCAACCATCTCATAGCACATCCCGAGGCAGCAATACGACACAATACCGGTCCACATCGGAGTTCCTACATTTGTTGGTTTCTGCAATAGTTGCCGCGTGAACTAGACGATCGATCGTCTCTTTAATATGCGGATAAATTGCGTTCCTTATGCTTAGAACATTGAAGTTTTATTAAACCTGAAGTACAAATGAGTAGACGTTTGTTTCTATTCAAAGTAATGTAGGAAGAATAAAGCAGTAGAAGAACAGTGTGAGGCGCTTTTTTGGGGGAAGGAAACTATCAAATCTCTTCTCACGCTCTCGGTCTGACGACAGAGAATGTCAGACTCTTACTGACTATAAATCACCCCGATTCCGTGGTACATTTTTGGGTTTTTTATCGAATAGGTTAGGCTAGGCATACGAGCCAACAGATTATCTGATAGTAAGCAATAAGCGCTGCCCATTTACTATCATAATACTAAAAGAGTTACAAGTGCGTTGCCGGCCCTGTCTGGGTTATTAGGGATTGAATGATAGACGGAGAAGGTGTTTAGTTAAGGTTATTATACCTATATGACTTTGTTTTGTAATTGAGAGAAATATTATTGTTTTTGAAAAATAAAGAGGTATCAATAGCTTTGCTTGCTGAGCTACTTCCTTTTCAAGTTTGACGAATCGTAAAATAGTTCCAACAGATTCTAACACTACCTAGTCACAAAACGAAAGGAAATCATATAATTCGAACCATTTTGCGAACGCGGTGATTTGCCGACTAAACGGTATGTCCTCTAAGTAAGCGATCTGAGTAAGAAAACCTAATTTTTTATCCTACTTTGTCTCGTTAGAGCGAGAATTTCTTCCTTGTTAGCTAAAGTACTAATTAAGCAGTAGTGAATGCAAATCTTTATTAAAGAAATTAAAGCATTCGTTAGTTTTGCTGTAGAATTCTATCGGATTTTATCCCGAGTTGGAGAAAGGTAAGTGAAAAATTTTAGTCCGATTCTGTTTTTAAGATGATAAAATGTTTGTTTTAACGCTGGCGATTTGTAAGAAAACTAGTTTCTGCTCGCAGCTAATAGAAAACAGTACTAACTCATATAAGAGGGTACTTATTCCAAAATTAAACCTTATTAATGAAACCTAATTTTTGAGATTCGAATAATTTCTTTTTTGTGTTAAGCTTCTTTTTTATTAAGCGTACGATTTAAAACGAGATTAAAAACAACAGCGTTTAAAGCGGTAGCTCGACTAAAATACGCAAATTAAGTTTAATTTATAGCCTAATATAGCACACAGGAACATTCTAGCTATCTATCAGTGAAACAATTTTGGAAATCCGACCAGCGGTTCCAAAGATTATAATATATACCTCCTACATACAAACTTACAAAGTTTACCTCTTTATAATACTAGTATAGATTAGATAAAACTTTTTAGATTTTTCTATCTTCATGTTTTTTGCTGGGTGGACTGACGACATTGTCAGAGTCGCGGGGAGCCTACGGGGGAGACCTTTGTCCAGTAGTGGAAGTTTACCGACTGATGATGATGACGATGTGTTTTTTCAAGGCTATTGAACTCTTTATATGATTTGAAGCAGCAGCAAAGCAGAATAAAATAAATTTTATTTCCTTAAATCGCCTATTTCATGGCTGTGGTACCTATAAACTTCTGCATTTTATTGTTGTTATTCGAGATCGAAAGGCGACAGAATTTAAAATGTGAATCTCTGCATACCCGTTTTGAACAAAAGACATGAACAAGAACATACACAAAAAAAAACAATACGTAATACTTAGCTTCAGGGTAATAGACAATAAAAAACAAATTATCACATCATACATCATTAGCCTATAAGTGCCCACTGTTGAGCCAAGATCTATACTCACGCAGAGAAGGATTGAGTATTAATCACCACGCTTGCTCAAGGCGGATTTGTGATTTCAAACTTACCATATCACAAGACACCGTATGTCAGTGGTGTCTAAATAATAATAATAATAATCATAGAAACTTGGAAAAAGTCACAACCTCATGCTTGAGAAGCGGGCGCCTTAACCTCCGGGCACCACGACGTTAAATACTTGAAAATTTCAGTGATACGCCACGTGGCAAAAATATACGCAAAATAATTATTCAATTTTCGAACACGTCACCGAAAAAGGGATCTTATATGTTAAGCCGTATACACACGACACGGATAATTAGACAACGGCACATTTCTTCCTTTCCTGCCTTCGTTGACGAACCCTACAATAAGATTACGTAGATTACTAACCGTACTAATTGAGTACCTATCCTTACATTGAGTTCATTAACAACCTCGGAAGGGACATATTAAAGAGTTACTCCTTTCGTATGAACCCACCCTTATAATTAGTTGACACAGTATAATGTAGAGTTGGAGGCCGTAAAATCAGTGTAAGTGTAGTTTGATTGTTATATCGCATTTATTTATTTGTTGATAGAGTTGAAACTGCCATGTACCACTATACTTATGTATTATGAAAACGATATGCTTTTGATAATCGACAATAACTGAATTTGCAAGCATCTTATAGCTAAGTTATATAATAAAATTGTATACCATAAAAAATACAATGAAATATTTCAAACATATTACCCATTGTACTACTGTATACTACATAGTTATGTCAGACAACTAACAAAAAAAACACACATCAAACTTAATGTATCGCGGCCCAGGATAAGGAACAGGGCGGTTTTCAGTCAGTAGAATGTCGAGGTGGCCCAGAAGTTAAGGTGCTCGCTTCTCATGCATGAGAGGTTCGAAACCTGACAAGTAGGTACCAATGTGACTTTTTCCGAGTTATACATATGTACTTTCTATGATTATTGAGACATCACTGACAAACGTTGAAGGAAAATATCGTAAGGAAACCTTGATTTATAATTTCTGATTATAAGTTTGAAGTTGCCAATCCGCCTTGAGTAAGTGTGGTGATTAATGCTCAAACCTTCTCCTTGTGGGCAGAGGCCTTTGCTCAGCAGTTGGCACTTATATGTTGATGATGTGATGAAGAGTCTGACATTTCCTCTCGTCCCATCAAGATCAAGAGAAGTCATTGAATGAATATCCAGTCTAAAATGCAGGAACTCAATTCAAAACAAATATGGAAATCACTTGTTGATAAATGGCGCATTGTTTTAATGCTCTTTTATACCATCCTTTTTATATAATGTTTCGAGTTTCAAGTTCGTATGCTAAGCCTTTTAGTATATACAGATTTCAGTTTGAGATACCTTGTTAAAAATTTTGCACGATCCGGGAATCATCAGAAGTCACTATTGCAAACACGTGACTAAGGAGTGATAAAAGCTTTCCCGCGTATAATAATCGAATGAGTTACATATCTGTCTATATTTTTTGGTAGACAAGTGAGTTCTAGTTTAAAAATATCAATATGCTGATGTTAGTTGCTCCCGAATGAATAAAAATAAATTATACTTAAATATTTCTAAAAAAATTAATACTTTTCTATTTTTATACCCTCAGTTAATTGCGTCGATTGTAAAGTTCAACAGTATGCCGCTAATGGAATGGCTATCTAAATGGCCTAAGTGTAGCCTAAGGGTCTACGTTATAATTATATTATATTATATGGTTACATGGTACACACTGGTCTTAATAGAATGGGGTCGTACTAAACAAGAGCCTTTTGAAAATAAGTGTAAAATTAGACACATAGGAATACTGAAATGACTTTAAACATTCAAGAAACGAGCATACTCCTTCTTAAAAGGCCGGCAACGCACCTGTGACTCCTTTGGTGTTGCAGGTGTCCATGGGCGGCGCCGATCGCTTACCATCAGGTGATCCGTCTACTCGTTTGCCTATTATTCTATAAAAAAAAATAACAATAACGAACCGATGCGGGGCAACAGTTCATCATTCGGTCCGGAGGAACTGATAACTCAGTAAGAATCCGACACTCCCTCTTTCCCCACCAATCCAGGGTCGGAAAAGTCATTGGATAACAGAAAAAAACGATGCAAATATCATCGTATGATAAATTCCCTTTAATTAAGATAAAAATAAAAGAAGTACGTCAATAACGATTTAAACAGAATCCGCGTTGTTGATTCATATTAACTTTAGTTATCAGTTGTCTTGTGGTATATTTTAAAACAATAAGTTTGTATTATATACTGAAAAAATAATGCTGACGCAAATAGTCTAACGCAATACGGATGCGAATATATTAATTTTATTCTTATCTTGTGTTACTGGTAGTACGAGTACCACGGAGTTACATTAAATATTATTTTGACGTAAAAAAATATTGAAATTTTGTTATCTCTATCATTATTTATCTTGTAATATGTTTGTCGTATTTTAGTACATTTTTTATTCAATAAACGTACTTAGTTATTGCTTTTTATTTGGTCGGCAACAAACTTATAATCTGATATTGCGGATTTATGGTGGCCACTATTAGGTGACCCATCGTTTAATTAAAAAACGAATGTTTGCACATCCTAAACTTACGTCCTACAGAGTTCTCAACGCGGTTGGTAACTGGACTGCAGTCATCATGCCCAATGCCCAAATCGTCATCCAGGGTTCGGGTTATGGGTGCTTTTGTTTTGTAGAGTCAGTCGCTCGATTCCCGACGCCCGGACCATTTCCTGAGGCGGCTAAGGCGTGAGGAGGATCGTTCCCTAACGCGATACATCTCCTTAGATATCATGACTGCTTTGTAGGAGGAGGATACGGCTGCCCAAACCACATTGAGAAAGCGTGGTGATCAATGCTTAAACATTCTTCGTGTGAAAAGAGGCCTTTGCTCAGCACCGGGCTTATAGGCTGATGATGTGATGTGATATACCTACATTTTCCAAATACAATAAGTATTTTAATCAGGATTTTCGTATGACGAACAACGAGAACGGAAAAGCCGTAATAATGTGATGCAGCCAGACGAATTTAATGATTGGAGCTAAATATAATTAACGTAGTCAATGATACGAAACATTGCAATGCCATCGATCTTAATTAAAATACCGAATCAGTTAAAGTTGAAATTATTAAATTCTAAAGAAATATATGCGTTAATAATTCCGGAGATATTATGTTAATCTATAATTTTATATTTCCTACATATTAATAAATTTTTATTGATATACATATTGTAATATTTTTTGTATTCTTTCTTTTACCCTTTATCCTAATGAATTATGGAATTAACTGTGGGTAGAGCCACGCCTTAATACGAATGGGTCGGTTCGAACGGAGTGACATTATAGCGTCACAGAAAACCGGCTTGGGGTAAAGCAATAACCCTCTCCCCCAAATCCAGCAATAACCCTCTCCGAAACTTAAATCCCCAAAGGGGCGACAACGCACCAGTAACTCCTATCCTCCTCCTCCTATCGTTGCTGGATATTCATGGGCGGCATCGATTGCTTACCGTGACCAAAAGAATATCTTTTACTAAAACGAAAACTTTAATGATTTTGTGCAGGGGGTTTCCACCTAGGCCTTTTTTGGCTGTAATTCCTTTGAGCACTTAATGAACTTATGCGAAAATAAAAATAAAAATGTTATTTCAGAAAGTAGTAACAAAATATATTGATTATTATAGCAAAGCTAGATAAGTAAGCACTGCAACAGATTATTTTTGGAATGATATTTCATTTAGTAAGGTAATAAGAAAATAAAGGTATTTGTCAAGTCAACAATTTATAATTCGGTCGTTAAAAGATCTTGTAAAATATAAAAGACACTTACAGTAATTGACTATTTTTTTCTTATGTAATAGTTCGGCAAACGAGCAGACGGATTACCTGATGGTAAGCAATCAGCGCCGCTCATGGACACCCGTAACGGAGGAGTTACGAGTGCGTTGTCGGTCTTTTAGGGATAAGGGATTTGGAGACTCAGGGGTTAATTTAGTGCGGTCCTAAATTCTTTCAGCCCAGGTCCCCAAAAAGTTCACGATCCGCGCATAGCTCGAGCCTACAGAACTCAAAATAAAATTCCAGGTACAAAATGACTTAAAAAATTTGACATTCAGACATTTTTGTTTGTTACAATAATATTTACGAACGCGTCAAACAAGAACACACTTAAATGAAAACATTTTCTAAGAAAATATAAGTAATCAAATACCAAACTACGCCCAAGGGGCCTATTTATTTGGTGATATTTTGTTATTTCAAATAAAAAATGTTATTGCAATAATGACGAAATAAGTTATTTTACCTACATTATACTTATGTCTCTTATTGGGGGTCATTCGTATCTCAATGACCCCTTGCGGGGGACAGAGTGAGCGTATATAGTAGAAAGATAAGGCCCCACAATGGCCTTAGGTTATCAATAAATAGTAAGAAACTGATTTCTCGGAATTATTTTCAACAATGTCCGCCCCCCAACTACCTACTTATTTTTAAACTGTGCAAGAATGACGACAATTTTGTAGGTGTGTCAAAATTGCGATGATTGGTGGGATAAAATCCGATAGGTTAATAATATGTGCTTGCTTCTTGTAAGTAAGGTTCAAACCTAAGGATATCGAGCTAAGTCTATATCTGCCACAAATAAGTTGCGTGTAGAAATGATAAATAAATAAACAAACCTTTATTGCTGGTTAACAGAGTTTAGAATTATAAAATCAAAATAGGTACTTAAATCTTCATCAACAAATTTATTAACTCGGCACTCGTCTTCCATTCGAGTGTAAAGCTACGCAAGAGCAGATACTTAAAATAACGTCTTACTTACGTGAAGCAACTATAAAAAACTCTACTAGTTTTAAGTCAAACCAACGTCACCACCACTAACAGGCGTGTTCGGATTATTAATGAGCTGAGCATTTTTCAGTTTCTTCATGTGAGTAAGTCGTCAAGAGGCCAGAAGTATTAACTGTTACATTGTCATTTTATATCCTACTAATAAAAGCGACATTTTCTACTCATAAAATCAATAAACATGTTAAGAAACCGTCAACAAAGAAGGTAGAAATAAAAGGTAAGGTAAAAGCTATCAATAAAATCAAACAAAAGACCCAGAAATTTTTGCCTAATATAATATAATAAAATAATGATTTCCTTGACAACTCACGTCTAAGGAAATGTTTCCGTAATTATAAATTAAACACTTAGCGACAAGTTTTTCAATTAACTTTGTAATTAATTTGAAAGAAACCTTATACTGTTTTATTATTGTTCTGGGAATGAAAGAAGGACGGTCACTTACCTACAGGCGTGTTGGGCATAATTATAAAAAATTAGGCTTAGTAACATAATATTAAGTTTTATATTCGCCAAATGTTCATGCATACGTTTATTTTTCCCCAGTCCTTTGGGTCCTATGTAGGTACTTTTATAAGATTGTTTCTCGATACGGACCATGTGCGGAACCAGGTTTGATGATGGATGGACTTCGGGAAAATACTCGAACACGTTTTTAATTAATTAATAACTTTCTCATCATCTCATCATCAGCCTATAAGTGCCCACTGCTGAGCAAAGGCCTCTTCTCACACGGAGAAGGTTAGAGCATTAATCACCACGCTTGCTCAATGCGGGTTGGCGATTACAAACTTATAATTAGCAATCATAAGTCCAGGTTTCCTCACGATGTTTACCTTCACCGTATGTCAGTGGTGTCTAAATAATCATAGAAAGTATATAATTATAACTCGGAAAAAGTCACATTGGTACTTGCCAGGTTTCGAACCCACACCCTCATGCATGAGAAGCGGGCTGCTTAACCTCCGGGCCACCACGACCTCCTTCCAAAAGATTGTTTAGTAGGTACCTAATTATTCTTTATATGCCAAATGATACGTTTTTCAATCGCAGAAAGTCTTTCATTCCGTAAGAGATATGTATTAATTATTATGTTTTCGGCTTACTCACGTAAATTGTTTGACGAGATACTCGACTAGTTTCAAGCCATGCTAAAGGCGACGCGGTGCTAACTTTACTCACTTGTGAGTAAGCCGAAAACATAATAATTAATGTAACAGATAGGTATGTCTCACGAAAGTTATAATAAAAAGAATTATATATATTGTTTTAAATAAATCTCCTAAACTGACAATAAAAAATGTATATAATCATCATTCCTACTATTTACGTATATAGGTATATACAACAATGTGGTGTGAAAGACGATTGTTACAGAAGTTGTCCAAGATTATGACACCCACGATAGCCGAAGGAATAAATTCCAATTTTACTATTTCACATCGATAATTTGTCATTCCAACACCATTCATCTGGCGGCTTGTCATTGAAAACTAGATTAAGTGCTTAATAAATTATTACTAAGTACTGATAATATTGAAAACCGATAATTTATTGCTTTTAAATTAGTAAATTAACAAAATCTGTATTGTAAATTTGTATAAGTACGCGAAGGGGTTCCGAGAAAGTCAATCGGAGGAAGATTGAAATATGAAACAGCAAATTCTGAACCTTGTTGTATTGTAATTGAATCTAAAATATTTCATAGTTTCAAGTACATGTGTTGACCTGCTATGAAAGTCTTAGTCGACCTACTTACTTATAAAAAGTTATTTTTGCATGTGACACGCAAACGGTCGTAAAATGAAGTGGGCATAAAGCTAAAGGGTTAACAATAGGAAATCAATTAAGTAAACTACAGTCATTAATAATAATATCGGGCGTTGGATTGCGAGGTAAGTACAACTCGCTTTACTATGAACTCATGCAATCTTGAACTATGTTGAACTCTGTTACAACTTACAATATTTCCCACATGTGACTTGTGATAAGCGGTGATAATAATATCTTAGTATGGACATACCTGTCCTAGAGTAACTAGCTACTCTCGCGCGGTTTCACTCGCTGCTCAGCGTGCTATTTGTTCGTAGCGTGATGTTTAATAGCCTATACCTACACCCAGGAACATTGTAGCTATCTATCTGTAAAAGAATTTTGGCAATCCGAGCTGCGGTTTCAAAGATTAAACAACACACAAACTTACAAATTTTACCTTTTTATAATATTATAAGATATTGTAGAGTATGTTCGATCGAAAGACAATAAGTTTTAATAGGGGAGTTTTTAGTCAGTAAGAGTCTGACACTCTTTCGCGCCTTACCAAGAGGAGACATTAAAATTTGATGAATTTCCCGTCACAAAAGAAGAATAGGAATTTTGTTACTGGTGTCATCCTGATGTCATCGGATAAGTTTTTTAATCAAGATAAGTAGGTATTTGCCATGGCGACTTGTCTGGAAACCATGGAAAGTAATGTAAACTCAGTTCTATTTTTGTCGCAAAGTTAGCGTATGGTATGAAAAGACATTATAAAACTTTACAAGGATTAAACATCTACCTTATCTGTAGGTAGCTATGGTGCTATTTTCACTGCAGAAAAATAGGTAGGTACCAACTCACTTGCATATATTATTTGTCTGGTATTCTACAAGTACTAGTCTTATTTCCGTTTGAATACTTCTACAAAGGCGAAAATTTCTACCAAGATATTAATTATTTAAGAACACATGACTGGTATAAGCCGATAAATCTACCAAGTAAAGGAAAATGTCAGAATGAAACACGTTAAATTCAAAATTCGATTAATTTTGCTTTTCCTAAAGACTTATATGTAGATAATCAAAAGGCGTAGATACGTAGCTATCAACACATATTCTTACCTATGTCAGTTTATGGGTGTGGTTTCATTGAAGACACCACAAAAGCCTGTGATTTACAAGTACCTACGATGTGCTATGAAGCGGGTTAATTCAACTAATTAATTATTAACACACGTCTTGTTCTCAACATGTGGTATCTTCATAGCAGGTCGGAAGATTAGCGATAGATCCTTAATATCTATTGGGTTTGATATAAAGGGGGAATTATAATGTGTAGTCAGATACCTTGGTATGTAGCAACTACCTACCTACACAGTTGCTACATACATACATACACATTATATGTGTTTTTTATGAGGGGAAAATTATCATAATATGACTTCTCCCACCTATTAGTGTCAGACTCTTACTGACTAAAAAACCCCCGTTCCTTCTCCTTCTCTAGGCCGAAGTCGAGGTGTCTTATTGCGCCTATCCGCGACCCCTTATACATTATACGTGTACCCAATGATATTACTTATAAGAAAAAAGGCGTAGATAGGTCATAAGCGCTCAGCAAGTGATACAATAGGTACATTAAAATGTGCTTAACTAGCCACACTTTTTCATATTTGTCTCTTTTTTACTCACGGTTATTGAATCATGCCATCCCACTTTTACGTCTAATGCTACGAACTGTTCATGTGTGCATCAGTGTGCCGTTTTTGTAAATCGAATGTTGTTTATGTAACCTACCTTTTGTTTAATGTTAACGAATTTGTAAAGGTTATTTTTGACTAATTTTTAGCCCTTAAAGGCCAGCAAAGCACTCGTAGGTAACTCTTCATCAGATAATTGATAGGCTAGTTTGCCGATCTATCGCATGACATAAAAAAGGTTTTGCAACTAGGTAGATATTATTTGTAGATAGACCACTAAAATTTTGCTGCTTGCGCTCACCGTTTTTACTCATCTCTGCATCACCCAAAGGTCAGACTGGTAGATAATGCCTACGGCATTAAGTCCGCCTGTGTACAGAAGTTTGTGTGCATTAAATAAATAAAATTTTCTAATATTCTGTAGGTAGGTAAGTAGGTATAGGTAGCTTACACTGCCACGGCTGAGATTGCGGTTGCAAGCGCTATCATATACCTAAGTCCGGCTCTTAGTAGGAAAATAAACTGTGTGTTTATAGTCAATAATCTAATTATTACTCCCTTTCGCCTTTTCCGAGGCGGGAGAAATAATTTGATGACTTACTTTTCCCCTCAAAAAAAAACCCTCCATCCATATCTACCATCGATTTTAAACGGGTTATGTGGACTCCTTCAAATAGTCTCTTTGAGAATCGGACACGGTTCTAGTACACACTCAAGGCAGATAGTGTTTATCAAGGCTGATCACTCTCCGGTCGTGTCGGATTGCCGCCCCGTAGGATCACGAGACTACGAGAGCGAGGGGCAGGGAATGCACCTGTGTTTGCATACAAACTTGTGTGCTATGGTATTATAACGTCTGGAATTTTAGCTGTAGTAGGTAGCTATTATAGAATACTAGTATCCGACCGCGATTTCCCCTGCGTGGTATGTTGATAAATAGCAGCCTATGTGTTAATCTAAATACACATGTATATCAAATTTCAATCAAATCCGTCCAGCTGTTTTTGCGTGAATGAATGACGAACATACATACATCTATACATTCTTACAAACTTTCAAATTTATAATAGTAATTAGTAGGATAGAAGTATACTTACTTCTTCACGAGACCTCTTGGTGAATGTAGAATCTTTCAGGAGCGTTTTGCACCAAAATCACTTAACACCAACACTTCACACAGCACTCAAGTGAAAATCATCACAACCACTTCACTTCTTCACATGCTCGTTTGCCGAATTATCACAAAAAAATATTAGTGCTTTATTTTAAAATTGCAATTAACTATAACTCCGTGGTTCTTCTTGTGTCTTTTTGCATATAATTGTAAAGCGACAGCAAAACTAATGTCTGTCTAAACTCATGACTGGTCATGAGTTTTGGTTTTTAGGAAGATGGGAACTTCCAATTGGAATTGGTTGGGAAGTAAGTAATATTTGACCACCATTAAACACGAAACAAAAGTCAACCGTCAATTGACGCGAAACATTTTTCAATTCTATTTTTATGTAAGTACTTAGGTACCTACCTAACATTTTTTTTGCACACGATATTGGTCCTTCCTTTTTTTTGCGATTGGTCGGCAAACGAGCGCAGGGATTACCTGATGGTAAGCAATCAGCGCCGCCCATGGGACCCGCAACAACAGAGGAGTTATGAATGCGTTGCCGACCTTTTGGAGATTTAGGGATTGGAGGAGGGGAATGATTGGGCCTCCGGTAAACTCACTCACAAGGCGAAACCACCGGTGTTTGAACTTGTGGCTAAAAAATGTGTCAAGGATTAAGATCCCCGTACCTATGAAACGTCTTTTTGTTTGATTTGAAAATTATTGTTTCTGGGTCTGCGTGTGATGCGTATGTGAAACTTTGTGCTTATGTAATCGGATAGAAGCTTAGTACATCTACATGTTACATAAAACATGTTATTTGCTCTACAAATTGCATCTATAACTCTAAGCAATAACGGTGCTTTTTGCTTTATTAATTTAATGTCTTTGTAAATAAAATTGTCGGGAAATAAAACAAAGATTGAAACAGAAAGGTTTATAATATAATATAATTAAAGTTGTTTTGAACAACAAAAAATATTAGACAAGCTAATATGTATCCTAAATACATAGTCTTAAAGTTATTTGTTAATTGTATACGTCTAACCTTACAGATCTAAAAATAGGAATAAATTACAATACAGTGCGAATCATATTTATTAAATTAACACAATTGAATTTAGCTACTTCACAAGTAGGTTTTCAGCAAGTAATATTGAACCTTATCTTCGTTACTTTAAGAGTTAAATTATTGAACTACTTAAGTATGAATACACTGGAAGACTGCTCAAAGGAATATTGACTCTAAGCTGTTGTAGATAAAGTTCAATATTGCATACGACGGAATTTTTAAGTATCAACATTAATATATTCACAGCCATTCCTGATTAAATAGAGGAATGTTTTAATAAAAAATCTATATAGAAAAAATGTGTAGATGTTTTCATTAGATAACAATATTAGGGTCCATTCATATAAGCAGATTCGAAACATCAATCTGAAATGTCACAGGAAATTCAACCTTATATCCGCATAGTAAGGCACATACTTTTTGATAACATAAATCACTTTAATGTGGACTATTTTTGACTTAACAAATTTTGACATTTTAGCGTTACTTTATAAATTACAAAATTGAATACCTATCTAATAGCAAACTATTGCTGATATTTAAAATACCTTAAAAAATCCACTCAGTAAGAAGGAATATGTGGCTTACCCGGCAGAGAAAAGGGTGAATTTCCTGTGAATGGCCTGATATGAATCGACGCTACACTTAAAATACCTACATACCCACTTAAAATAATTATATTTATAATACTCAATGATTCTTACATGCTAATCCTAATCTAAAATATATAGGTACGTTTAAAGGCACGATGGTTTTTTTATAAGTTTCTAAATGTTCCGGTTTCGAGATTCCTTTACGTTACAAATTCGAAGAAACTTTCAAAGAAAAAATAAAACTTTTACACTGGTTTAATAGGCAAGAAACTTGCGTTAAACTGGCTGAATAAAAAAAAAATTAATCAACAAGGCGACCGCAAAAATTACACAAAAAGAGTCTCTATTACAATGAAATAAAGTTTATGTTTCAAAAGCCAATAACTGAAATAAATAGTAGTAATGTTTTCGGACTTATTAGGGATAGTATAAATAATATTTTTTTAATGTAATTGAGCCTTTTGTGCTAGATGTTTGGCTGCTTGGAATGTATTATGCATCAGCATAGCTACGGTCATAGGTCCTACTCCACCGGGAACTGGGGTCACGGCACCGGCCACTTTGACAACCTCTGTACGGAAAAAATAAAAAAATAAATATTTGAACAAAAACAAAAAACAGACGTGCAATTTTTTTAAGGGTTTAAATTCGGAATATGTATTTGAAAAACTTTTGAGTAGTAAGTTATCGATACAAAAATGACGTAATAGAGCAAAAGAACGATATAACATATAAAATAGAAATTTCCAAATTAAAATTCAGTTTTCATAAAAAAATAAAGATTTTCAAATAAATCTTTAAAACTTTTTAAAACAAGTAATAAAATAAAAAAAGTCTTTCAATTAGTCTGTTTGACGAATGAAGTGACGGGAAAAGGACAAATATAGATCATATACTGTCAAGTAAAAACTCACCATCATAGTCAACATCGCCAACCAGTCTAGATTTTCCATTTTCATCTGTAATCTTGGTGATACCAACATCTATGACGGTCGCGCCGGGTTTGATCATATTCGCCTTTATTAGTTTAGGTACACCTAAGACAGAACAAATTATAATTCAAAACTTGTATTGTCAATAAATACTTACCATAACTAAATGGGAAGTTCTTCTAGCTTAACAGTGCGGACTAATTAATTTTTAATTTTATGTAAGTAAAGCACTCTTAAACCAATAGAAAGTAAAAAAAAAAACTTTTGGCTAAAGAAACTTTCAACGGAATTAATTCGAGTAATTAAAGTGTCACTAAGCTCAATAAGTTACAACATAAAAATGTGTTCCAATAATCATGAACGCACTGAGAGTCATTACATGGTTAAGTATGTTAGCAATTGTTCCGGAACAAAATACTAAGGAAACATTTCAAAGAAAAAAAATATTTTTAATAAATAAAAAATTGAAACAAAAAGAAAATAAATACCTGTCGCTGTGATTATGATATCAGCATTCTGACAGAAGACGGTCAACTGTTCTCTTGGAGTGTAGCGATGGCAGATAGTGACTGTCGCATCCATGCCCAAACCATTGTCGTGTTTTTTGTCACTGTGCAGCATCATTGCAATGGGTAGTCCCACGTTCTTGGACCGGCCCACCACAACCGCGTTACGTCCAAAAGTCTCAATGTTAAACCTAAAAATACGGAAAAGTTTTCATATCTGTTCTATACCATAACTTAAGCATTTTTTTTTTATAAGGATTGGGGAGGAATGGGAAATATTGGGACTCCCGTAACCTCACTCACACGGCGAAACACAACGCCTTCGTTGTTTCACGCCTGTTTTCTGTGAGGCCGTGGTATCAATCCGGTCGAGCCGACCCATTCGTGCCGGAGCATGGCTCTCTCACACTTCAATTCCCATTCTCAATCTTTGGCTTTTTTATTTCATTAGAGATACACAGAAAACCGGCATGAAATAACCACAGCGTTGTGTTTCGCCGTGTGAGTGAGGTTACCGGAGACCCAATCCTTCCCCTCCCCCAATCCCTCCTAAATCCCTAAATCTCCAAATCCCTAATCCCTAAAAGGTCGGCAACCCACTCGTAACTCCTCCGTTGCGAGTGTCCATGGGCGGCGCTGATTGCTTACCATCAGGTAATACGTCTGCTCGTATGCCGACCACCTATTAAATAAAAAAAAAAATTAGAGATTCTAAGTTACTTTACACTTGAAAACTCTGAATGAGAAAAATATCTAAAACAAAAACTCACCTTTTCAGCATCTCTATAACAGCTAAGGCGGTAGCAGGCACTAATGTAGGCATGTCAACACACAGCTGTCCGATATTCACAATATGGAAACCATCAACATCCTTTTCTGGAGCAACCGCATTGCACACTTTCCGTTCACTCATGGTCTCAGGTATTGGCAACTGCACCAGGATGCCATCAACACTGCTGTCAGCATTTAGGGTTTCAATCTCTTGAATGAGCTGTTCTTCTGTTATGGTACTCTCATGTTTGATCACTTCAGCATTAATTCCAACATATCTTGCAGCTATGATCTTGTTGTTTACATAGGTATGGCTGGCTGGATCTTCTCCTACTAAGATACAACGGATGGAAGGGGCCCGGTTGCCCAGGTTAACCCAGTTGGCAATAAGTTCCTTTAATTCATCCTTCACTGTCCCTGCCAGTGCTTTGCCGTCGAGGATTCGGGCCATAATGCTGTTGGACAAACAAACATTTTAATTTTTTATATGTTGTACATCTAAAAAACTATAATTGTTTTAGTGAACTATAAAACAAAGAAAACTCTTAATTATACTACATCAGTACGGTTCTTAATTGTTAGAGAACCAATTTTAAAATATTGCAAGTTTTCAATGATTTTAATTTCACTGACCATGACATAAATTGAATATTAATTTACTGTTCTATTACACAATGAATGGTAATGTTTAGTTGTATTGAAATTACAATAGAACCAATTATCCTAGTCACAGAAATACTGAAGTAATGATAAAAAAATTGAGTTATAGTTTAAAACTTGATATTAATTCAGTTTTTTACAATGGAAAAATGGCAAATATATTTTCCATTTCATTAAAATGGATTTTCAATATAAGCAGAATTAGTCTGATGGATTACAGTACAAATAAAAGTCAAAACTCAATTTAGTAACTAAAAATAACAAAGTTGCCAAACAAATTATACAAGAAATGTATGAAAAAGAAAAACAATAGTGCAGTTATAAAAAAAACCACAACAAAGGAAAAATAGGCAAAACAAAATCAATCTAAATAAGCCACAACACAAATTTTACAAATTTCTAATTTACCTGGCCGAGCCCAGAGAATCAATGTAAGTGTGACTTCTCATTGTGGATGTCAGTAGCGAACTGAATACTCGGAGGCGGAGGATTTGCCTCATCGCTTACTGTCAACGTACATAGGTCATTAGGTCAACATGACCGAACAATTTACTGAATAGATAACATATTATCTTCAAAGAATACACATCAAGCCAAATTAATCCAGATAATTACAGTTTAAAAATGAGAACATCATTGGGTTAAAAAGTTCAATTAATATCTCTGTTGCATATCAGGTAAAAACTGCTTTTGACTACATATTTATGAAGTTGTGTCACTCATAATGGTTATAAATGCAGATTGGAACCTCTTTACAAGTTTACATTTTGTACCGGCTGAATAAAAAATTAAAATTCAAGCAAGAATAAAGTTACCTTCTGATTTTGAAATTAGAATGTAATGAACAGTCTTTGGTGATAGGTGAATAATTAATGACAACATAAGTATCGTTTCTGTGTCTATTTGAGTGCAGCATGTGGCTTCTGTTGAACAAACTATAACTCAGAATAATGGTTATAAACTTCCTCATGTTTGGCCGCTATACACTAAACATTCGTTGTTATTTCTGCCACTTTTCTAGTGTTTAAAAATATTTTAACTTACTCTTTAGTAAATAGGGAATTTTATCATAGAATTTATTATAAAAGCGTAGAAGTAATCGAATGGTATTATATTGTGCAACCAACTTACAGATTTAGAACGTTTTCTTTTCAGATATAATCACAATTAACCTCTTTAGTCGCGGCCTTGTCGACTGTGGAATAGTTTCATAACTGTTCAATCAACTTCGACGTGTATTGTCACAGAATCTATGTTTTTTATTAGTTTATTAGACGTACCAACACAAATCAAAACTTAAATTGTTCACGTGCGATAATAGCGATAACGTGGTGGTAATGTCAAAACTAGGTTATGAGTTTCTGAACGCACCTGCTCATAAATAATATAATTTGAAGAAAAAATCGCTTAAAGTACTAAAATAAAATCTCTTACATCATCACAATTGCTATTTTCAATGTGAAATTGATTAATTTATTTATTATTGTTTATGTTGACCCAAACGCACAGTTTTACGTGACGTTTTCTAAAACATGGTTTCAGAACAATTTTCTTTCAATCACTGATGAATTTGACATTGACTTAATATTTTCACATAGGTAGGTAGGTAATATCATGTTGATATTGCGCGAAGTTTAAAAACCAAATGTTGCGACATGGAAATCTTAAGAATATTGCCGTAGATTTCACAATGTTGTATTGGTCAGCTGGGTCGTTTATTTTCGTGTCGGAACGAGAATTTTTGGTTTCGAGTACCTATAGGTACTCGAAATTAAAATTTCTTCCAACTTTACTATGTAGTAGTTCGATAACTTAATATGCAAATACATAATTGTATCAGTTAATTATAAACTATTGTTTGTACCTACTTAATTTTTAAAAACCTACAAGAAAAAGAGGTACGTTATCAAGTTATTAAATTTATTAACGACTACCCACCTACCAAAAAAAACAAACACTTAGATACTGCGTTCATTGTTATTGTATTTGGGTATAAACGATAACGATAGACGTAATTCACTTTACAAATAAATAATATTACGTTGAATGGTAAACATATTAAAAATATCGTGGAAATACCTAGGTATATTTGGTTCGATTAATATTGTAAACAGTTTGTTTTCCATAGGTGGGTACCTAGCTAGGTAAGGAAGAACGTGTTGCTCGCGGACTGCTTGGGTTTTTGTTGAAGGTACCTTCAACATAGAATCTATCTTAGAATCTTAGAATCTATTCTAGAAGTATCTTAGACATAGAATGGCCTGCACAATAGGTACCAAGAATTACCGAAAATTGTAATCCTAGGTTTGCAAAGATTTTCCCATAAAGTGGTATCTGTAGTTAGAAAGATAATAATAAATAATTTGGGTAACCAATATTTAAATTCTTTCTGATCTACTAACTATTTAGATAAGAATTTATTGCTGTAGTCGTATAATCTAATTAGATGGGTAGGCACGTCACCAAGACATTTTTATGGAGCAATTGAATGAAATAATGACACAATGGGTGTGACTTGTAGTCATTACCCCCAAAGGCCCCAACAGAGTAAAGGTTAACGTAATCTAAAAAAAACTTAGATAGGCAGATACCTACAATTCGAGTACAAGAATGTCCAAATTAAAATGTTCCGTTTCACAATAGGTACCTAATGTACCTAAAGATAAAGATTTCCATATACCTACGTAAGAGTTATTTTCAAAATATGCCTAAATGGAATAATTTTAATCACAATTTAATAATGTTAGGGTTATCGCGCGAAGTTGTGTTATATTCAAAACATTCTATTAATAATAGAGTTACTACCGGCAGAGTGACAACGCGGCAACGTTGCGAAGGTTATCTCCAACTAAAACTAAGAAACATCTAAATTAAGTTTAAGAAAAGCCCTTGTGATTTACTCAATTTAAGCATGTCACGAGAATGTTACTGGAAAAATATTAATTTGAGGAATCTTCGAGGAAGTACTAATTTTAAGTATCTACTTCTGTAATCTTAGCCACGCCTTGGCTAAGTTGCGTAAAACACATTGTTTAATTAAAAGTATCAAAATAACTTTTAAGTATGAAATATATTGCGTACAGGATTTTTATCAGTCAGTAAGTAAAGTAAATCTATGTCAACGGAGTTGTAGCTTTTCGGATCAGCCGCCATGCGCGTGCTAGTCACAAAAGAGCGGTGGCGTGCGACAGGGGTCAATCCTGGGGCCACTATATGCGTAATCTTTATTAATGGACTTGTACTCCTTTGAATTGTAAGATATTTTATAAAAAAAGAGCGAAGATATAATGCATTAGATTGATAAATCGTGAAAGGAACAGTAGTAGGTTTTGTTTAATGTTTGTGATCTTTATCACCGAAAATAACATATCGATATTGCATAACGTTTTTGTACTTATTCATCTAAGTATAGCAGTTGCTTTTGTGTCCTGCTTAACAATATTTTAAGGGTAGGGTGTTAAAAAAGTCAACTGTATTAATCTTTATTGTAGGTACCTGCCTACAAACTTTTTTTGCATGAAGTATTAAATAACCATAATAATTATAAAACAGATTATAGTGTTTAGTTTTTGGTATTTTTTTTTTGTATACTTAATTATTCCTAATTCGGAACTCTTTCATCATAAGTCTCCGAATGACTGATAATTCAATCTAGTTAAGTTATAGTACCGACCATACCTTAAGTAACATAATTACTACGAGTGAGTTAGGTTACTGGAGGCCTAATACTCCTGCTAAAGTCCAATCTCAAATGCAAAGTCCTCAAATTTCTAACCCCGAAAATCCAGCCACGCACTTCTCTTTAATTCCTCCCTGGTGTTGTAGCTGGGCAGCCCGATTGCTTACCATCAGGGGGCACTAAAAACCACCAGAGGTTTCCAAAAAGTCAAGTTTTAATTACTAAAGGATGAAATAAAAATACTTAAGTATTAATGAAACTTGAGTGACGCGCCGAAGAATAAGTGACGCGTGTGGGTGTGTTCGTGACGTAGGGGTCAAAAGATAACAAGTTATGTCAATGTCTCGACGTTACTGATAATTTAATTGCTACCTACTCAATATAATTAGTCACATGCAATAAAAACATATTGTTTCTAGTGTGCTTAGACGGTAAATATCATGATAATGGACCTTTTGGCCTCGTGTTGTTTGCAGGCAAAAAGGTGCCTACCGCAACCTCGGCCTGGAGCAGGAGAAGGAACAGGGTTGTTTTGAGTTAGTAAGCCTGACACTTCCTCCCGCCTTACTTTTATTTGAGGGGAAAATCATCTAATGTATACTCTTGCCCAGGGTGAAGCGAGAGGAAGTAACAGACTCTTACTGACTAAAAACCCACTGCTCCAGGGGGCTAAGCGACAAAGCTAGACAACTTTTATAGCTCTTTGCCTTACCCAACCTGAAGTAAGATTAAAACAATTTTAATTTGAACGTCATGGTTACCCCCCTGCTCCTGCTCTAGGCCGAGGCAGCAGTACCTTTTTGCGATAGCCCCGCAACCCTAGCTGAAGTTATCCTATCGATTCTCTGAAGCGCGCCTCTCGCCTTATCCCGCGGGAGAGAAATCGTTTGATGATTTTCCCTCCACAACAAAAAAGCGTAATGACATATACTTGCTGCAGCATGACTAATAGTAGAAGGTGGTACGGGGTGGTTTTGTAGCCAACAAGAGTCTTACATTTTCTCTCGCTGTCTTTCAGAAATCTTTGAATAATATTCCCCGTAAAAATGGGACCGATATTTAGACTTTAAATTAGCAATTATTTTCGTCAGTTACGGGCTGACACGGCGTGACACGGGCTCATTTACCATTTAGCGAATATGTAGGTGATATCATGTCTGATGTCGTGGTGGCCCGGAGGTTAAGAAGCCCGCTTCTCATTCATGAGGGTGTAGGTTCGAAACCTGGCAAGTACCAATGTGACTTTTTCCGAGTTATATGTACTTTCTAAGATTATTTAGACACCACTGACATACGGTGAAGGTAAACATCGTGAGGAAACCTGGACTTATAATTTCTAATTATAAGTTTGAAATCGCCAACCCGCATTGAGCAAGCGTGGTGATTAATGCTCTAACCTTCTCTGTATGAGAAGAGGCCTTTGCTCATTAGTGGGCACTTATAGGCTGATGATGATGATATGTAGGTTGTCCATATTAAAATGCGTTACAACGGAATCCTAGAGAGTCCGGGAATCAAGTATGAGACACTTTACGCGGCAGTGTCAACCGAAGCAAGTTTGTGGCCTTTTTTTGGTTGAAATACCTCTTGTGTCAGTCCTCTTGCACTACATACAGTGTTATACCTAGTCCAAACTAAAAATTAATTAGTCAAAATACCTACTAGTAACACTTAGTTATCGTTCAATCGAAACTCAGGTAATATTGTTATCAATATTGACAAGATCGTTCAAAGAGTTCTAGATAATGTACTAATATTATGTATTAGATATGCTATCAATATTGCAATCTAACATTATGACACATAACGGTAACCTTGTGTTATCGTAAGGTCGACAAGATAAGCTTATCTTGCATCGATCCGAGGAATTAATTGCAATGAACTGGTTGCACTTTTTTAAATTTTGACTTAAGTATTTACTTTGAATTATATAACTAGTTAGAAAAACCCACAATCTTACTAATATTATAAATGCGAAATTTACGATGTTTGGATGTTTGTTACTCAATCACGCTAAAACGGCTGGACGGATCTGTATGAAATCTGGCACAGGTATAGGATACACTCCGGAATAACACATAGGCTACTTTTTATCAACATACCACACGGGCAAAGCCATGGGCGGTAGCTGCAACGCCTGTAAACCAAGATTTACGAAGGTAACAAACTTTTAACCAGTAATGTTATGAGTGCTATTCTCAGTGCTATTGTAATTAATAGTAAGCATATTTAGTCATTTGGTTCTTTGTTTATGAGATAGCTCGCCAAACGAGCTGACGGCTGATTACCTGATGGTAAGCAATCGACGCCGTTCATAGGCACTAGTAATAACAAAGGAGGTACCACAAGTGCGTTGACAAACTTTTGTAGTTTATTTTAGGGATTAAAGTATAGTATTTGAGGATTTGGGGGTAGGGGGAAGGGTTGGGCCTCCAACAACCTCAATCACACGGAGAAATACAGCATGGTTGTTTACATATAAATATATGAATAAATAGCTAGCTAGTTTTCACACGGATGAAGTGCTGGTACTAAATTTCTCCACTATTTCGTGTATGTCATTATCCTCAACATATTTTCCTCTTTAATCAATCTATCTATTAAAAAAAATACATCAAAATCCTTTGCGTAGTTTTAAAGATTTGAAGAGAAGCATATATACGGATATAGTGACAGAGAAAGCGACTTTGTTTTATATGTGCTATATAGTAAAGAGACTCACCTTTAGGATAACGGTCCCTTTATGTACATATACCACTAAAACTTGAACTTGAACTGGCTAAAGTAATTTATTCACGTCATATTTATAGGAAATGCATTTTATGAATAGTTATCTATCTACTCCAATGTGCATTGTGGTTAACCAATTTCACGATAAAGTTGTGATAAGATATTGATTGTAATGCTAACCAAGATAACAGTGGAAATATAATTATGAGGTCAGTGTCTTTTTTTACTAGGGTATTTATTCATAATTTAGTTTTTTAAGTTCACGGCCTTACAGAAATGTTGCGTGAAACAACCACAGCCAGCGATCTGTTTGCCATATGAGTGAGGTTGCCCGAGGCCCAATCCTTTACCCCTAGTTTCTTCCCCAATCGTTAAATCCTCAGAACTCTTTGTCACCCCAACACTTTATCCCCAAAAGACCGGCTACTCAATGTAACTCTTCTAATGTTGCATGTGCTTATGGGCGGATTGCTTTGTTGACTAAGTATATTAAATGAATGAGCTAGTGAATTAAAATAATCTCTTTGAATTTAGTAGCTTTTGGAACTGCCTATATTGTTTTTTTTAGATTTCTACTCTATCGTGTCGTGGGATACACAAGCCACCCACACTCGAAACAACAATTTGTGTATCACACAAAATGTTGTTCCGTGCGGAAATCGAACCTTAATACCTTTATACCTTAATCTCCAGGGCAGTATAACATTCCATGATGACGAAGTTAGTTAGATAAAAATAGAAGAAAAAGAATGACTTTTTTATTTTAACAAAAAAAATATAAATAAAAAGGACCATACGCCATAAGGTCAATACGAAACGAATAAAAAACCTTGATGTTCATCAATCAACATATCGTTTGATTGTTTTAAAGATATAAATTAAATAACTGAGAAAACGAGGCTAAGAGGGATGTAAGGGGGCGAACTTCCATCTTTCGCACCAAGCCAACCTCACCTGCACGCGGTGCATCCTGCTGGTCAACGAACGAGGCTCTGGCGACCGACCGACGGCGGTATATCCGTCCCTTACAAACAGGCGAAATTAAGTACCGCAGGCCGGTGACGGGCAGCAGCGTTACCGGTGCGAAAAGTTTCGCCCTGCGATCGCCAACCCGCCTGCCCAGCGTGGCGATTATGGGCAATACCTCCTATGGGCAAAAAACGAAGGCCACGGCCCCCAGTTCCCGGCAGCCCCACTATTCCTGGTCATGATGGCGACCATGGTAACGGTGGGGTGGGGGGTGCTAAGAATCTCCGGGCTACGGGAGGCCACCACAACAGACTGACCCTGGCGACGTACAACGGACGCACGCTACGGCTTGACTCGCATCTAGCGCAACTAGAGGTGGAACTTGGGAAGATCAGGTGGCACATACTAGGGTTATGTGAAGTCCGAAGAGAGGGGGAGGACACGATAACTCTCAAATCAGGCCACCTGATGTACTTCCGTGAGGGAGACCAAAAATCCCAAGGTGGCGTTGGGTTTCTGATTAACAAGTCCCTATCTAACAATGTTGTGGAAATGTCGAGTGTGTCGAACAGGGTGGCGTACCTCATTATAAAGCTCACCGAGAGGTATAGCCTTAAGGTGGTCCAAGTGTACGCACCGACCTCGGCACACTCCGATGATGAGGTGGAGGAGATGTTCGATGATATATCGAGGGCCCTCCACTCCACCACTAGGACTCACTTCAACATTGTTATGGGGGACTTTAACGCCAAAGTGGGAGTACAAAATTGCAGTGAATCGGTAGTAGGATCCCATGGGTATGGAAACAGGAATCATAGGGGGCAAATGCTCGTCAATTTCCTCGAACGGGAGGGGATGTTCTTAATGAATTCATTCTTTAAGAAGCAGCCCCAAAGGAAGTGGACGTGGCAAAGCCCCGACACTATGACAAAGAACGAGATCGACTTCATCATGGCGGACAAAAGGCACATATTCAGAGACGTCTCCGTGATTAATAGGTTTAATACCGGTAGCGATCACCGACTCGTCCGAGGCTCTCTGAATATCGACTTCAGAGCCGAACGAGTCCGCTTGATGAAGGCCAGGCTCCGACCAACCCTGTTTCAAATCAAAATGGGATCTGAAGCGTTTCAGTTAAACCTGGAGAACCGATTTGCTGCCCTGGAAACCACAACCGACGTTAACCGGAACCTTGAAAACGTGGTTCGAGTTCTCAGGGAAGAAGGTACGAGATTTTGTGAAATGCAGCGTAAGGGCAAGAAGTCGAAGCTTTCGGAAGAGACTTTAGGGCTTATGAAGAGACGACGTGAAAACCCACCCGCCACTTCGTCAGAGAAGCGGGCTCTAAACCGAGAGATTAGCAAACACGTGCGACACGATCTCCGGTGCTCGAATACCCTTGCAATCGAGAGAGCGATCGAGCAAAACCGGGGGCCAAAAGTGTTCGTACAATCTCTTGGAAGAAGCCACCTGACGAAGTTGACCACAGCAAGTGGAGAAGTCGTTGTCTCGAAGCCGGCAGTTCTTTCGGAAGTAGAAAACTTCTACGGCCGGTTATACGCTTCGCATGCATCTCGACCTGACCCCGGAAATGAGGACTCTAGAGCCACCTTAATACGCCATTACACCGAAGACCTGCCAGAAGTCAGCATTGACGAAATCGAGGTCGCTCTTGGACAGCTTAAAAATGGAAAAGCCCCTGGAGAGGATGGCGTTACGACAGAGCTTCTAAAAGCAGGCAGCAAACCGGTACTCAGGGAGCTGCAAAAGCTATTTAACGCTGTCCTGTTTGAAGGGAGAACTCCAGAGGCGTGGAGTCGGAGTGTGGTCGTCTTGTTCTTCAAAAAGGGTGACAAAACCCTACTGAAGAATTATCGACCCATTTCCCTTTTAAGCCACGTCTATAAGCTGTTCTCGAGAGTGATCACGAACCGCCTTGCGCGAAGACTTGACGAATTCCAACCACCGGAGCAGGCTGGGTTTCGGAGCGGATACGGCACCATAGACCACATCCACACAGTGCGGCAGATTATACAGAAGACTGAGGAGTATAATCAGCCCCTGTGCCTAGCATTTGTGGACTATGAGAAAGCCTTTGACTCGGTCGAAATCTGGGCTGTTCTGGAGTCCCTGCAGCGATGCCAAGTAGATTGGCGATACATCCAAGTGATGAGATGTCTCTACGAGGCCGCCACCATGTCCGTCCAAGTACAGGATCAGCAAACAAGGCCGATACCGTTGCATCGAGGTGTGAGACAAGGGGATGTTATCTCCCCGAAATTGTTCACAAATGCAATGGAGGATATGTTCAAGACGCTGAACTGGAAAGGACGCGGCATCAACATAAATGGCGAGTACATCTCTCACTTGCGATTTGCAGACGACATCGTCATCGTAGCAGAAACGCTGCAGGACCTACAACGGATGCTGAATGACCTGGCTGACTCTTCTATACGCATCGGCCTACGGATGAACTTGGATAAAACCAAGGTCATGTTCAATGAACATGTACTACCGGAACCGATTGCAGTACACGGCGCTGTTCTCGAAGTCGTTCAAAAATATGTATACCTCGGGCAGACATTGCAGATGGGTAGAAACAACTTCGAGAACGAGGTGAATAGAAGAATTCGGCTAGGTTGGGCAGCATATGGAAAGCTGCGTCAAGTCTTCACGTCGTCGATCCCACAGTGCCTAAAGACGAAAGTCTTCAATCAGTGCGTCCTACCTGTCATGACATACGGAGCCGAAACGTGGACACTGACGGTGCGGCTGGTTCACAAGCTAAAAGTCACTCAGCGAGCTATGGAGAGGGCTATGCTCGGCGTTTCTCTGCGAGATCGAATCAGAAACGAGGTGATCCGGCAGAGAACCAAGGTAATCGACATAGCCCACCGGATTAGCAAGCTGAAATGGCAGTGGGCTGGCCATATTAGCCGAAGAACCGATGACCGTTGGAGTAGACGAGTTCTTGAGTGGAGACCGCGTCTCGGCAAACGTAATGTAGGACGTCCTCAGGCAAGGTGGAGTGATGATTTGCGCAAGATGGCTGGCAGGAGCTGGATGCGAGTGGCCGAAGATCGATCCCAGTGGCGTGCAATAGGAGAGGCCTATGTCCAGCAGTGGACTGAAAAGGGCTGATGATGATGATGATGAACTGAGAAAAAAAAATCAAAAATGATTCAATCCTTGCCTCTTCTTCCTGCCACTACAACAAATATGACAACAAATTAGTAAGACCAAAGTGTAACTCAATAATAGTATAGAATGGCCGGTAAAATCTTACTTTGTAACCGGGTTACTCAAAGTTAAGTCTACTGACTTTATTTCCACCCTATTAACCACTTTACCGATTTACAACTTTACTTTCGATCCTTTAATTACTTTTTTTAAAAGGAAACTCTATAATGTTTTTGGTACAACTTCAATCTGGATAAGTTTAACACACAGCTTCAATGAAGAACGCAACTTTCCATAACCGCTCAGCTGGCTAATATTCAATTAAAACTTTTTAATTTCACCCTTAGACCTTTCCCAATATTTTCTGTAAACACTGCCTTGGGTGAAAAATAAACAATTTACAATAAAACATTGGGCAATTTCTATCATCGAATTATTATTGTTTCTAAGGGATTGTTTTTAATTTTTATTAATAGAATAAAGTCGATTGAATTTCAAATTTTAATATTGGAACGCAGTGATTGTTTTTTTTTACCGCCGAATATAATATTAAGTATTCGTTTTATTGCTAGCCAAATAAATTCCTTTGATTTATTTATTAGCAAGAAAAGTTGCCAAAAATAATTCGATTTCAATATCACCCCTCCAATGAGGGCCAATGACCAGTATCAGATAAATACGTACCTCTTTTAATGCATGAGCAGATCTTTTAACCCAGGGGTCCCAACATTCATAATTAAACTTCTTGACACCACAGAGTCCTATATTTAACCCATTAAACTCATTAAAAATTAGATACTTCCACCCCTCAAATTTGGAACAAACAAATAAATTCAAACTGAGACAGAGAACAGGAGTTTCAATATCCCTAAAATTATCAGCCTGAGTACGAAATATCTTTATTTATAAACTTGGCACCGTTCCATAGCCGAGCTAAACGTGGCCTCAAAGTTGGGCCCTAAACTAAATTTAGTGTAAGTTACGCTAAGTGCGTAGTAATTTGCAGACCTCTGTCATAGACGCGTTCGAAAGCATTAGCCTACCACTGTCATAGTCAACGAAATTTGAAGAATTAAAATAGAAAAATTTTTGCTTGAATATAGTTCCAGAAGCCTACTATCAGTGCACAATGTACTAATGAAAGCAATTTCTAAGCTGACAAACATTTGGGATATATTTAGTATCGCAAATGATCAAAACAAATTTTCACTTAGACACGATCATTGAAATTGGTCAGATAAATTTAAATAGTTTCAGTTAAAACATTATACATACTTATATATATACACATGTACAGTTTTAACATTATGTCTGAAATCTTGTAACGGATATTCATAGTTCGCAAAATTTTCGAAAAGTATTGTTCCACATGGTAATACATCCGTAATACATCGGTTAGAATCAATAATTTTTCTACAGACATTAGTGTTTTCAAATAGAATTAAAAAATCTGAAAGAACAAACGGCATGCATAGTTCAAAAATAACGACCATGTATTCTATAAATGCTTGAAATTGTATTTAAAAAAGTACTAGCACATTTAGCTATCAGTTAACCAATGTAAAATGGACTGGCCAAAGTCAACAAATACATCACTGGAGGGCCATTAAAAGTTTCACCGCAAATAGATATCAGTTTTTGAAAGCTGTAAAATTTTAATTTCATAAAAACATTATTTTCCGAACTCGAATTTAATATCGATATGGTTTTCGTGTCAAGTATAGGAAAAATATATTGCCAACTTTGAGATTTATTGTGTTGCCGAAGCCAGAACAGGCTGCCAACAGTACTGTTTGAGAAATAGTAGGTGGGTGCTTACATCCTTTTACGATTGATATTTTAAGTTTCCAAAAGTGAGTGAAGGCTTTCGACGCAACCTACCACAACATGCATGATCATTGATAGCTCGATTTATGTCGTGTTAATACAAGAATATCCTTCATAAAACAATAGACGATCAAGGTTATAGCCAGTCTGATCGTAGCTACATATGATACCTCTGGTATTTACTATTAAAAATTAGGGTAGATAACAGTTTATGTGATAGGCCGACAAACAGCCTGATTGTAAGTAATCGGCGCCGCCCATTGACGCTTGCAGTACCAGACGAGTTGCGAGTGCGTTGTCGGCGTTTTAAGGAAATCATGCTTTCGTGGATTCAGAGATTGGGATGGAAGAGAGGAAATATCGAGTCTTCGGTAACCTCACTGACACGGTGCAACACAACGCTGTGGTTGTTTCGCGACGGTTTTCTATGAGGACGTGGTATCATTGAAGTCGAGCCGACCCATTTGTTTCGGAACTTGATTCCTTCACTCCAATTCATATTAGCAGCAGTTTTGTTAAATGATCTAATTGAAATTCTAACATTGATATTTTTAAAGTTCATATTACATCACCACCACCAGAAACGATTGAAAAAAATAAAATCATTTCTTGACTTTTTGCCGAACTGTCTACAGAGGGGAGAAATGTTCACGTAAAGTTACGTAAGAACTTGACATTTTCAAGTAATGTCCTTATTTGTTCGCGGGAGGCTCTGAGGCAATTTGCTTTGTGCCGACACCACACTTGTCGTATTTGTAAAATATTCGCACTCTATCACTTCATATAAAAACGAACTTTATATCAAATGGGGAAAATTGGTTTTTGAATTGATCATTTTTGGTATTTGATTAAAAGGCTATTCAGTGTTTCGGTTTTACAAATATTATGCTCTTTATAAGTATATAAGGGTTTTTAGTGTTAAATATATAAGTGCTGATGAGCACTACAGAATTATAAAGTTTCAGCACATACCGATGTAGAATATCGGTATGTACTTTAAATTTTCTTTGTATACATCCTTTATGTGATTAGACACAATATGAACACAAATTGTTAAGGTGTTGAAGAATCTGCTGAACGTCTCTATTTTTGAAATTTCTTTCTTTAAAACTAATAGTTTTATCATTTTGTGACTCGGACCTGGTTACAACAATAAGAGACACCTTAAAAAATTCGAATTCCAAATTCAAATGTATTCTAATTTCAAAATGAGTAAAAGTAATAACAATAATTAACTGTCAGATTCTTTTTTATTGACCTCATTTTTAAATGAGTTGTCATCTATCTAAGTCACTGGCACAATATGAACAGGCCTTTATGACAGTAAACAAGTAAAATCGCGTGCATTTTCTTCGAGCGTGTAAAAAAGGGGAGAAAATGATGTACGGTTATTGCTGTGTTTTATTATACGTAAAATATATTAAAACGGGGTTGAAATTAAAAGTGAAAGTGCAAAGCGGAAAGCATGCATGCTTTCGTTTCATATTAAAAATATTATATTGTTACGGTATTTGATCTAAGGTCGAAAGTTCTGTAAAAGTTAGTTGCAATACCTATGTAAAACTTACTTATTCATATTAAAGAAATGGGCTGATCTAATGTATTGTGTAGTAAATGAATTTAAAATCATCTCAACAAAGGGGTAGTTTGACGTTTTGATAATTTTCTGAAAACAAAATGAGCTGTTGCAAACACTCAAGTGTCCAGAGCATTATTTTATAAATAAACTTTTAAACCAACTAAACAGATAATTTGATATGAATCTTTTTATTCAAATTCAACTTTTGTGAATCTTATATTAGGTATCATTTTAAACAAAATAATATTAAAGAACAAAAAGCCAATGTACCCAGCTAAAGAAATTAAGAAAGTGTAATAATCCAGAAAATAGACTCGAAAATTTAAGTACATTATTTGAATATAGAACGCTAAAACGGCCTGCTCCATTCAGCTATAATAATAATTTAACCAACCACAAACACTAATTGGCCGTTCTCAAACCGAAAAAAGAATAAATTCAAAAAATACGCGCCAACAAACTATCGTTAGTAAATTGCCGCCATGGCCTCCGTACCAATGTTTTCTATATTTTTAAGTGGCCACTGAAATTGCCGGTGGTACGTTGTTGGTTCCACTAAGCGGTTTTTAATGTCATCCGTTTACGTTGCAATAAACGGTTCATATATATCACTGTACGGAACTGCTAGCAGAATGGTAAACACGCTCGTTTTGATATTTATTTCACAACACTAGGATATTTCGAGACTCATTTATATAAGTACCCAGTGGTGTGAAAGTCATAGCATGTGTTTTCTTTCAAAGCCGTCGTCGTTTAAGTACCATTTGCTTCATCAAAAGTTACACAAATATCAGAATAATATATTTTCTTAAAACTTATGCATAATAAACATAAACTACCTATTAGGGCCGGTCCGCCGCTCATTGAAAATCTGAGGTGTATAACTAACTTATGAAATATTGAAACTAAATTACATTTTCCTGCTCCATCCTGGCCTGCACTTACAAGGAACTAGTTTCAATTCGTATTAACCCTAAATTAATTAAAAATACTGTCATTAATTTGATGCAGCTTTGAAAACTGTACCACAAGTTGTAATAATTAAATACCTACTGACACGAAACGATGATACGCTAAAAAGTAAATAAAACCTCGTAAAATATTACAACACATTTTTCTTTGCATTTTTTTTCACAAAGTTTCAAAGGAGGTCAAAGAAAAAGTATTTAATTTAACTCCGTCCGATAAATGTGAATATCATGCGGAGAAGTTCTTTTCTCTTTCCTGAGTTATTTTTCTTGGTGAGCATATTAACTGAATGATTTTCAATATTTAATGTTGAGCTTGTGTCAAATGAGCTCTGAAAGTATGCTAATAGTATTGTATCGATTATTGAGTTGTGCTGTTATTTATTTAGATTTAAATTTGGATGTAAAATGGTATGTTTGTAAACGCAACAGGAAAAACCCTAATTATCATATATGAGCTACAAAACAATCCACTGCAGAACATAAGCATTTCCAGATAGGCCCGTTGGAAGCTATAGGCATCCAGTGGCGCAGGGGAGCCATAATTAGGTCGTTCGTCCACCTTCTGGGTGAACGTCCTACGCTGTCATAAATACCGGTAAGCGCATTGTAGGACCACTTAATCCTTTTGGTGTCCATTTGGTGGTAGTATGGAGACTATTTTGGTTTCCATTCGACCCTCTTTGCCTCGGCCGTCGGTTCTCCGAGGTATTTGCTCTGCTCACTGCCACTGCAGCTCAAGTATCCGATGGAGTGTTAGCGAATTAGAAAAAATAAAAGAGGAAACAGTACCTACCCCAACCTAAAGTAGAGGAAACATTATAAAAGCTCCTAAGTATATTTAATAATCCCTATCCCAACCCTGAAATACGGCAAGATAAAAATACACATACCTACATCACACAATATAAGAAACATCTACTCAAAGGTTATAATACAAATCATTATTGACTGCGTAAAATGAGTAGGGTTACCAGCCCCCTGTGTAAATCCATGAATATAGTGATCGCCCCCAGCCCCGCCTGCGTGCCTTGATAACTCAAAATAACACTTAATAACAGTGTTAAGCATGTTTGCGTACACTTTAACGTGATCATTAGGCTCTGAATCGAACGTAATTATAGGTTGTTGTTATGAAATATGAGCAAGAAATAGTAAACTTTGTAGGGTGTGAGGTACCTACTTATATTGTTGTATGGTATTTAAATGTTGGAGAACCATGCTTTAGCTTGAATGAGCCTGCTTGACCGGAATTATACCATGCCCTGATAGAAAACTGGAGATAAGCTGAAATAATCTTTTTAGGGGTGGGAGAGCCATGCTTCGGCACGAATGGATCGACTCGACCGGAGTGATACCACGGCCTCACAGAAAACCGGCGTGAAACAACCACAATGTTGTGTTTCGCCGTGTGACTGAGGTTACTGGAGGCCTAATCCTTCTCCTACCCCAATCCCTTCCCAATCCCTAAATCCCCAAAATCCCAATCCTTAAAAGGCCGGCAACGCACTCGTAACTCCTTCTTTGTTGCGGGTGTCAGTGGGCGACGCCGATTGCTTACCTTCAGGTAATCCGTCTGCTTGTTTGCCGTCCTATCACATAAAAAAGGGGGAAAATGGGTCCCAATTTTTTCAGGCATCAAAAGGCTAGACTTCAGGATGCCCTTGATCGTCCTTTTATTTGTCATTAGGTGATTCTATCCATCAAGTCGTTTGCCGCTCTAGCCATAAAAATAGCTCTTATTCGAATTCAGAAGAAAACACTTGAGGATGTCTCAATCCTGTAACTTATTAGGATGTTGAAATGCACCAAATTTTATTCTCCTAAAATCAATATTTTCAACTATGATTGCATCCTTAGTTTTGAAATCTGATTAATGAAAATATAAAATCTCCTTTTTTGTATAAATAATATTTGGTGACATGTTCAAACATTCTTGAAATGTAAACTCGAGCATCTTAAATTTATTCTGAAGCTGTGAGAGCTAGGTTGAGAAAGCATTAAGTTAGTCAATGCTTTCAGCCGCTAATTTATTGCTCAACCAAGAAAAATAGGGGAGTTCCTATTGGATTATGCAGTACGGTGCATTTATTTGAATTTCGAATTTGTTTATTTTTATTTAGTAGTAGTAGTCTTACTTGTTGTTACAATTGCTTCGAATCTTGTCTTTTGGATTATATTATGAGCCAGCTAATTGTAAATTTATAAGGTTTACCAAGCGTTTTCAGGAACAGTTGCTTTTCGTTAAAGAAATGTTAATTAATATTTTTTTCGCATGCCTACTCAAGAACTGAAGAAGTGCTTTTTCAAGCAAGTCAAGTGTAAAATTGAAAAAAGTACAAGTAAATATGAAATTAATTAATAACAGTGGAAAGTATGCTTGATTGTAGAATATTAAAAATACAGTTTTCAACTTATTTGAAAGTGGCGTCAAGACGAAATTAAAGGTCAACATCCCTTTCAAAGGCGTTTAATGAATACAAGAACAATTTAAAACGAACTCCTCGCCCTCACTCCATAAAGAGAACTCTTTGAGAGCCAACTAATTAAAAAAAAGTTATTAAAAAGCTGAAAACAGCGAGTTGTCGAACTCAATGAATTAATTTCGTTAAAAAATTGCCACTTTCCTTTATGTCATTCTGTTTTTTCATCGATACCTTTTTTTGTTTTTCAAAAAGGGACTTTTTAACTTTTAATTGATGTAATTAATAATTTTTAAGCATTTCTTTCCGATAATTAACAATTGATTGGTTCCAAGAAATATAATAAAGATGGTGGCGCTTTTCGTAAAATTTATAATTATGTTCTCCGATAAGGTCATTGAACTTTACAATTTATGTCAGTAGGTTCATATTCGTAGGAACTTACTGTGTATCTAGGAATTTAGATAAATTCTTAAATGTCCTGTTTTTTTCAGCATTCGTTTTTTTCCATTCTTAGCATCCGAGAGGTTTCTCGTAAGTACCTACATATTTTCTTTTGGTTAAGCTAGTGTTGAAACAGGAAAAAAAAATATTCCTTGAAATATTACCTATTGTTGTTATAACGGATATAATGTGGCTTTGTTTGCCCTCCAGCTTGTTATAATCACGTTAAAAAATATAAAAAAATTCCATTACTTATAACATTGCGTATTGAACAGATTCCATGAATTTATACAGGGAACGACTGGTTGGCTCTTGCAAATCATGGAAAATTACAGTGTAACAATGAATTGTAATTTAATTCAAATTCTTTGAAATAACAATAGCTATTTACCTACTTAATCTTGATTCTCCCTATATACATATATAATGTGTCGTAATGGCCCGGAGGCTAAGCCCGCATCTTTTGCATGAGGGTGAGGGTTCGAACCAGCCAGATAGACAGATACTACTGCCATGTGGTGAAGGAAAACATCGTGAGGAAACGCTGCTTTGCTTGCTACGCCATCTTTGTTTCATATAAAACGACGTAGTCGTTCATAGAGAATTCGTAAGACGGTCTTACGAATTCTCTCAGTCTATAAGAAGACAATGTGTAATGTGTTTAAATACTAATAAATACGAAACATAAATGGACGCTTCTCTTAAAAACTTCACTATGTATAAAAATCATTATCCTTTCGAGTTGAAACATTTTAGTAGAATAATTTTCATCAATATTATTGGTGAATTGCTCATAAACAGCCGGTTTACTTTCGTTTTAAATCGTCAGGGTTGTTCACTTTGGATTCTACATGGTGAAATTGTTATCTTTTAGATCGAGGTAAAGAATCGCCTAAATAACCGAAGCAACAACAGCTTGTGTTATTTTTCGATTGGAATTAACATAAAAACGAAATATAGATTCAATTATCAACACCCATAAAGTTCTAATTTTTTACTTACACTTATTTAACACAATGTTGTTTGAAAGTTATATAAACATACCTTCGAGATAGAAGTACAACAAAACAACATGAAATTAAGCATTCGTTTACAACACGCATAAAACGCGCCCTGTCAATAATACAGTAAGAGATCTGTGCAAAAAATCCTTCTTCTTATAAAACAAAACTAGAGTCGATATATTTTCCTTAGCAAAATGTTCATGTAACAAAATTTTCTTTCGGCTCCATATAAACAAACGGGGGATGAGGATGAAAAATACGTAAAATAAGACAAATGCGGCGTAAACGTATCTTATGAGCGTGATTACTGGCAGATTAGACTCGCCCGTCTAAGTAAAGTTCAATGAACCGGCTGACTGTGTTACTGATATATCTCTGAGAGAAGATAGCCTGCTAGTTGTGTCGTAGACACTACAGAAGTTTAGTTTGGAACGAATTTATATAGAGTATTTTTTTGAACACTACTTACTTAGAACTTCCACATACAGAATACTACCTTTCGATTAGTAAATCTACATATAGTAGGAAATTAAGGGACGAATTATTTGGTGGAACAGTGTTCAATGTTAAAATTTCATAATTTTATTATCAACTAGCTACTCTCGCGCGGTTTCACCCGCTGCTCGGCTCCTACAGATCGTAGCGTGATGTTTTGTAGCCTTTAGCACTCGGGAACATTGTAGCTATCTATCAGTAAAAGAATTTTGTAAATCCGTCCAGCAGTTCCAAAGATACCCTACATACAAACTTACAAACATACAAACTTACAAATTTTACCTCTTTATAATATTAGTATAGATGTGACCAATAATACTTTCCCTAATACGAAAAGGTCGGCGTCCTCGTGGTTGGTCACCAACTAGCTGTATGGACCTTATAAAATAAGTGACATCAATGCCTATTTTAAATTTGCATATTCAACGCGATAGTAAAAGTTTATTTTGATGCAATATTGAGCCTTAAACTAAAAGGGAATTTATGTTACACGACAGGAATTCCTAGTTTCGAAGCTCAAAGACTGTAAAAAATTTTGGTATCTTTTTTGTCGCATAAATTGTAGAACTTAAGTCCATGAAGTGAATAACTTTGTCGCATAAACGATGAGTTATTTGTTTGCGCAGTGTTGCAGTCCTTATTCATAAAACTCCATGGCTTATTTTTAAATGAATAAAGTACAATTTCGATTAAATAAATGTAAATTTTGAATCTGTGTCTTTTTATATAGGTACAGTTGCATAAATTCGAGATCTATTTTGAAAATCTTTTACCCTTCACAAATAATTTTCTAGGAGCAGAACCTGCTAGAGTGAAATACATTTTTCGAAGGTCAAGATGGTTATTATGACAGATTAATACATCAAACCCCAACCGAACACTGGCGTTCGCGCTCCTGGTGTCTTAATATTGTGTCTCAAATTACCACGACTGTATGACAAATAAGTAAAGTTAGGTACGATCTCTTTTCGCTAGTTATATTATAAGTCAGCTTATTATTAATACAGAAAAAACTCTAGAAGAGATAATTTCTGAAAAACCAAAAATTCCAATATTCAATTCATTTTAAAATAAGCTTGTCAGTAGAACCAGTTTAAGTAGGACTTACTCTCTCCAAAGAAGCTATCATCTATCAAAGCGATATTATTACCGCCATATTTATAACCCTTCTGCGAGTTGCGTGTATAGTGCAACCGCTGTAACTGATGTATCTTTAGATCCGATAGTCCGATAGGTATCGGTGCACGTCTCACTGATCTCTATTTGCTTTGATATTGCGCTTGTTTTTTTTATAACTATTTATGTTCCATCAATCAGTGTTACGAAGACATACTGATCCAAAAGGAATTTTCATTTCAGCTACGTATCGTCATGTTTGATAAGAATCTATGGCGAGGATGTGTTTTTTTTATTCCGTCTGTCGGCTAACGAGTAGACGGATTACCTGATGGTACGTAATCGGCGCCGACCATGGATATTCGTAACACCAGAGGAGTTTCTAGGATTAGGATTCTGGAGATTTAGGGAAATAGAGGGACGGGGAAGGGGAAGAATTGGGCCTCCGATAACCTCACTCACACGGAGAAACACAACGCTAAAGTTGTTTCACATCAGTTTTATGTAAGGCCGTGGTATCACTCTAGTCGGGAGACCCATTCGTGTCGAAACTTGGCTCTCATACATTTCTTTTAAGTCTTTTCTATTTCTATTTCGATACAGGCCAGTCCTAATATACAACACAATAATTAATATAGAAATAATAATAATAGCACAATAATAAATATTTAAGTGTATAACCTGGGTGGGTGTCTTCAAGGCCCGACTGAATAGGTTGATTATGGATAGGCATGCTCCATCGTAGGTCGCATTATCGTTTACCGCCTGGTGTGATAGCGGCCAAATGTGTGCCCATTTCGAAATAAATAAAAATATATAAATTTGACTTGCGCGTTATTATTACATTTGTTATACTATCTTCCATTAATACTACGAGTATTTCCTGAAGTAAAGATAGTATGAATACAAATTCACTAAAATTGATATCTCTTAGATTAGAGATAGATAAAAATATTATCATGTATTTCGATGAGTCTAGACGATTTTGTTATTACATTATGTAATTTTATACACTAAATACCTAGTGTTGACAAGGAAAAATGCATTACCTACATACTTTAAATAAATAATTAATTAAAAATACTTACATTTTTTAATTTGAATTGTAATAGAATAGAATGCTATAAGAATATTGTAGGGATTAAGAAATTATAATAATAGGTAATATTTTTTTTATTTCATAGCATTTTTTTTAGTTTAACGATTTTCAGCAAATCAAAAGTGGGTGTAATAGGAGTTAGTCTTACAGAAGTGACTGGTACTTGATGTGTCAATGCTGGGATTGGACTCTTATTGACTTCGTAAGTCCGACAAAAGCTCTCGTCCATACCAGGTGGGATGACGCGGAATGAATCGACTAATATCACAGAAGGATCACGAGACCCCCTACCCCAGATTTGTAACTGCAAGAAAAACAGAAGAAAATAATTTATTATGCTGTTTAGTAAAAAGTAATGATTTTTAAGGCGAGTAATATATAATTTGACGCAAATAGGGATAAATAAATCTAAAAGTTTTTTGTAAAGAAGCTATTGTGGGACATACTAAATACTAAATGCGCAGTAACTCGATCTCGCGACGCTTACGCTGCTCATGAATAAGTGTCCCGTTATGACTTGAAACTGGTTGAGTTTTTCTCAATTCATTCGCACGTGTAAGACGTTATTTTCAATAAAAAAGAGGCAACCTTCAGGAACGAAGTGCCATAAATAATATTTCATAAATAATCTTAATTGGGTTAAATATTGTCAGTACAAAACCTGAGACTAATTATAACAAAAATTAAAACAATACTCACGAAGCCTTCTTGAGTAAATGAACCTCTTACTGAAAAAGTAAAGTTGTACCATCCACGGAGAGGTCCTGGCAAACCAGCAGTACCGTCAGCTCCAGTTAAATACGGTACTCCCGTCTTGGGGTCTATTTGAAATATTATAAACAAGAACCCACCGCTCATTGTGGGTAGATCCATGTAAGCTGTGACTTCAATGGTAGTACCTCGTTGCATGGGGAAATAGAAATATGATGTGCAGCTCTCGTTGAATGGTTGAGGCGTGATGAAGGATGTGCTTTGTGGGTCAGAGCTGGTATCCCCACATTGCTGTACTGTCCAAGTTTCCATGGTGGTTTTGATAGACTTTCACAGATGTCAAATTTATCCGTAAACAGCTCATCAAAGCTCTTTTTCGAAGGTATACCTCACACATGTTTCACTAGCAGTGTAAGACACTAAAAATGTAATGAAAAATATTAATATCGAGTGTATTTTTCGAATCATTTTACCTATCTATAAACTTTTGCTGCAAAATTAGAATGTGATAAATGACTGCAAGTACTTTTTTATATACAGAATTAATGCGTAAAATTATCTTGGGTTATTAAATATATTATCTGTAAGATAAAGATTTGATAAATTATTATGAAATTTCATTATTTTTAGTGCAATCAGGAACTCTCTATCTATATTTATTACGTAATTTTCTTACTATTACAAATTTCTTTCTGGGACCTACAGAAAGACTTTTTTTACTTATTTATTTGTTAGAGTTTCCTTGTGCCTTTTTGTACTTGGAATAAAAGATTTATCTTTAGGTTCTCTCTAAAGAAGTCGACATTTGCCTGTTTGTCGTTATATGTGTATTCACATCCGATATCATGACTGCAAGGCTGGTCTAGTTGCTGGAGAACTGACATGGGTGAATAACTCTTTATGCCTCCAAACATTTTTGTTTCACAATACTGGAGAAAACTTAGTTAGAGAGGCTTGTGCCTCTCCAATTTAACGTCCTCCACGTTAAATTGAAGAGGCACAGGCCTCTCCAATGCGCAGTGTCCACTTAGATCTTCATAGACATCATACACATCAAGACTGACATGATGATGAGGTTAAACAAACAAATAAACCAATTTTCTTTTAAATTAATACAATTACAATTAATTCGTCTTTTTCATTTATCAAGCTTAGAGCATACCGATATGATGTGTTGACATGGGAAGTTACAACCACAATTGTTCTTTATTTTTATGGAATAGGTCGGTAAACGAGCATGAGCATACCCGCAACACAAAAAGAGTTAGGAGTGCGTTGCAGGCCTTTTGGGAATAAACGGTTTCGGATATATAGGGATCGGGAGAGGAAGAATTGGGTCTCCGGTAACCTTACTCACATGGCGAAACAACGCTGTGGTTGTTTCACGCCGGTTTTCTGTGAGGTCGTGGTGTCACTCTGGTTGAACATAGCCATTTGTGTAGAAGCTTGGTTCTCTCACACTTATATCCTTTTTTTAATAAACGTTGCCTCACACTAGGACTTTCTCCTGTGTCGTGGGTGCGTTTACAAACATTCAATTTCACGTACACATGACACCCAGACCCGAAACAACAATTTGTGGATCACACAAAGTGTTGTTCCGTTCGGGAATTAAACCCGCAACACGTTGCACGGCATCCAGTTACCCAGCCACCGCGCCAACCGTGCAGTCTATCCTGCTTTTATATCAAGCCTATGATCATATGACTCCGGCCCGTAACGGTTGCGATTAGTTCTCGGTTCTTACTCGCTCGCTGACAAAACACTGTGCGCCCATGTCGGTTGACCTTATACAATCTGTACTTATTTTATTGTAAATATCAATTTAAGCTTTCCACGTTTTCGTGGTTCGAGCCTTTGTCATACATTTTTTTTTGTGTGGAATAGGAGATAATTGAGACGGCGGATCACGGTAAGTGATCCGCGCCGCCCATGGATACCTGACGAATTACAGGCGCGTTGCCTTAAAAGGAGTATGCTCGTTTCTTGAAGGTTTGAAGGTCGTCTCGGTTCAAATATACCGTCGCCGAAAGAGCATTCTAAAGTTTTGCTGTGCGGAGCAGAAAGTTTCACGTAAATCGCACAGTTGACTGACAACCATCTATGTGATAGCGATGAAAACGTTTCCGCGTAGAACGATGGCGAGAAGATGTGGCGGGGATCAAACTGAAAAAATCCCCAGAACACTCCCCATGAAATATGCGACACATTGTAAGGCTAAAATTTTCATTGAACATTATTATTCTATTAAATATTCGTAAAATGAGTCGGCTTGACCGGAGTGATACCGCGGCCTCACAGAAAATCGGCGTGAAATAACCGCGTTGTGTTTCGCCATGTGAGTGAGGTTACCGGAGGCCTTATCCTTCCCCTACCCCAATTCTTCCCCTTTCCCAAAATCTCAAAATCCGTAATCACCAAAAGGTCGACGGCGCACTCGTGACTCCTCCGTCGTTGCGGCTGTTCGTGGGCGACGCTGATTGCTTACCATCAGGTTACCCGTTCGCTCGTTAGCCCAACTATCACATAAAAAATTACCGTTGTTAAGTACAACTTATCTTAGTACCTACCTATTTAAATACAGATTTTCCTACCTTTTATCTAAATCGTTTTATTTGTCAAGACCCCCAGCAACACGCTTGGAGGTTGGTACTTAAACAACAATCTCAGTGAATGCGTTAGTGACACGTTCATTTATCGCGTCAAAGTATAATTATCTAGATTGAAAACATGAATGACTAACAAATAGCGAGAATGATTCACAATGTACTAATTAATTATTTATTTTGATTAGAAATTTCCCGTATTTAAGGTAATTAAGTGACGATCAGATAATTCAGACGTGCGAAAACAATGGAACTGAGTCCATATATTAATAAAATTGATTTGTCCATTTGTTTAAGCTTTGAAGAGCGACTTTTTTTTTAATTCTTCGTTCAGACTGATATTTTAAAGGTGTCATTAAAACCCAATTGCTACTAAAATGTTAGGTTAAGTTATGTTGCTCAGCCGGAGGTAACGGTGCAAGCGTAATTAATGTACCGTGGCTCCAGCCCGCAGCAGGAGAAGGACCAGGGTGGTTTTTAGTCGGTAAGAGTCTGATACTCCTTCCTTCCCCTCTCTGACTCACCCCACCCTGGGCGAGAGAGGCCATTTGATATTTTGCGCAACTCAAAAAGAAAAACAAAAAAGGTTTCTTCAACTACCCGCGTATTCCTAGTCACCAATAAACAGATACCAAAGTTATGCAATATAACTTATTATACTTATAGATATTTATTTATTTATCTCTTCCTCCCACAATACAGTGAATGGAGATCTTAACGCCTTAAGGCATTCTCTTACAGTCAACCATAGGGTGGTGCATAGAAATCGAGCGGTCACTGCGAAGCAACGGCAGAATCCCGGAACGTCAATAAGAGAAAAAGAAATTAAAAAAAACAAACGCGAAGATTATCTTTATCACTAAATTCCTATATACCTATACATCTTACGCAATCTTAATAAATGGGCTCATATACTAGGCTAGGCTAGGCTGTTAATATAATGGCTGATTAATCGCATTGGCTGCGACATAATTATATTATGCCAATAAAATTATTGTGAAGCAATTACTAGTATGAATACACGTGACATTATCATGTTGTGATCGCAAAAATAATTAATTCTAGTATAAGCATTTTCAGTATCTTATCGTAATCATACGAAATTAATTAGACGAGCTAATAAAATTCAATCACTCTGCTTTATATATAAAAGAGCTCAACAATAACCTTTGAACATTTCGCAGTGATCGTTGCATACTGTAAGACAGAATGTTGCCTAAAGAAAATTCGATATTCATATTTCTGTTTTTGTTTTTGGTGTCTTTCACTGCCAGTGAAACATGCGTGAGATACACTTTTGAACAAGATTTCAATGAGTTGTTCACGGATAAATTTGGTCTGTGTGCATCCTTAATGCTGCCTCCCTGGGAACTCGGACATTACAACCGTTCGGAAATATCAGCTCCGAACGCACAAAGCTCATCTTTCATATCACCCCAACCAGGATATGAAAGCTGTACGACATCATTCATTTTCCCTATGCAACGAGGAGCTACGATCGAAGTTACACTTTACTTGCATCCTTTAAATGCGCTCGATGAGATTTCATTTATTGTAATACAAATTGATCCTAGATCAGGAGAACCGTGGATTAGTGGAGTTTTTATATTTATGCCACGGCCGTGGCCTTTTCCAAGTGGATGGTACACAGCATCATTTCCAGTATCCGGTTTGAGCACACCTGAAGGTTTCGTGAGTATTATTTTATTGTTCATCTTAACTTTGTAGCCTTCTTTAAACTTTTTGTGGCATAATTGTGATCATCTTTTATGTGATGGATTACCTGATGGAAACAATCGGCGCCACCCATGGACAACCATAACACCTGAAGAACTTCGAGAGCCTTGCCGGACTTTTGGGATTAGGATTGAGGAGATTTAGGAATAGGGGAAGGTTCTGGCCTCCGGTAACTTCACTCAAACGGCGAAACACAACGCTGTGGTTGTTCGACGCTAGTTTTCTATGAGGTCGTTGTATCACTCTAGTCGAGCCGACCCATTCGTACCGAAGTATGAGTCTTCCACACTTATGGCCGACTTCAATAATCAGTGTCAAGATTTCTTGTTTTGTCAAGATTCAGTGAAATATGAGATAATTAAAATATGAATAAGATGATGAGTCCTTGTGTCTTTATTACTAAGAACTTGTGACACAAAATGCTAACATTTTTCGTTAGTTAGTTATGTAATAAGTTTTTTAGGAAAATCTTACCTTCAGTTTGATAGAAAACTTGAGAAATACACCGCTCGCGCATTTTACAAACTTCGCATATACTTACAATATTTAAATCGGAACGCATCGCATCGGGGCTCTCTCCGTTCGTGGGTGGTGCATGATTGGTGAATTGAAACATTAGCGAAATGAAGGGGCACTGTGTAATCTGTTTCTTTTCTACGCTGCATATTTATAAATGCCCTCGTTTTTTGTTGCAGATAATGGTATGGGGCGGTGGACCTCGCAACGCAACGATGTTAATTGATTCATTCCGTGTCATCCCGCCTGGCATGGACGAGAGCTTCTGCCGGCTTTATGAAGTCAACATGAGTCCTATTCCTGCTCTGAAATACAAAGTTCCACAAAATATTGCAAAATTTAAATCTTTACTTAAAATGAACCAAAAATTATAATTGTCTTAGAAAAAAAGATTTTGTGTTATATTTTAACTTTTAATTTTATGCTTTTTGTCAAAGTTTTTGCATCAAATGAAATGTTATCTTAAAATAAGTAAATTCTTTACTCGTTATTACACTGTTCATTTTATTTATTTTTATTATTAAATTAATGATAACCGGGAAAAGTTTTTAAACATACCTACCGTCAGAGGCTGAACAATGATCAGATGACTTTCGCCTCCCTGGTTTTGGTGCGGAGCAGTGAATAAAAACCAATCCATCCCTGCTTCCATAAGAAAGCGAGAAACATTTCTTTCATATGCTAAAGACAAGAGAGAGTCAATTAGTACTGTACTATAGGAATACATGGAGATATTGATGAGAGCCGCAGATCCGCGCTGAAAAAGGCACCATTTCAACATATGCAAGACAGGGCCTTGCACTGGTATTCTACTGGCCCCTTAAGCGAATCACGGATGACGAGCTGTAGACAGGAACAAACAGCAATTAGGAATAAAAATATACATTCTGTGCATCCTCCATTCACATCATCATCATCCCTATCCACCTAGTCGTTTACTCTATGCGGGTAAAAGCGCGGACCTAGCCTGAAGTGACCTTCTTGTGAATAAAAGTATATTTTTTTTCTTCTTTCATGCTTCTCATGCATGCATGGGTTCGAAACCTGGCAAGTACCAATGTGACTTTTTCCGAGTTATATGTACTTTCTATGATTATTTAGACACCACTGACATACGGTGAAGGTAAACATCGTGAGGAAACCTGGACTTAAAAGTTTGAAATCGCCAACCAGCATTGAACAAGTGTGGTAATTAATGCTCTAACCTTCTTCGTTTGCTCAGCAGTGGGCACTTATAGGCTGATGATGATGATGATGATGATGATGATGATGATGATGATGAAAGTAATAATTGAAACCAATGAATGCGTGATAGCATTATGACATATACACTGATTATGCCAAGTAGTGCTAAGACGAGCGAGAAGTCTCGCGTTAGATTTTTGAAATTTAACTTTTTGTTACTGTGATTTTCGTTACTGTCACCAAATATTACTCACAATGCGCTCCCTGAAACTATTCACGAATGATACATTTTCGATTCGATGTGAAATTTTAAAATGAGCAGAAAAATCAAAAAATATTGACGAGATTCCCATAGTAATAAACAGGCTGGCTGACAGAGACGCTGCAGATATTTGCTACCGTATTATCACGTCACCGTACAGCCGGGGTTGCGGGGTAAGCGTATTATTAGGTACCGCGACCTCGGCCCAGAGCAGGAGAAGGAACAGGGGGGTTTTTAGTCAGTAAGAGTCTGACACTCCCTCCCGCCCATCCCTGGGCGGGAGAAGTCATGTGATGATTTTCCCCTCAAAAAAAAAAAAATCTCCTACATCTCCATTGCACTCAACATAGTGACATAAAGTTGCGGTGATAAAAAATCATAATCAGCAGCGGCCCTTTCGAATGAAGGCCTAAAAATCGAAGAGTTTAAATCTTGCGAAGGATTACAAATTATTCGTATTTAGAAACACGCCAAGACTTTAGGATGCAATACGAGAGCTAAATTTGAAAATATGGCTCTAAATAATAATTCTCATGGATCTTACGCTGCTGCTCGTTAGTACTGGCAAGCGGCGAGCTACCCTTACTCGCCGCCACCATATGCTGCACCATGACTTGTGGGTTGTCCGGAAGGTGAGTTCGCCGTGGCGTCTCTCAAGAAACTCCTCAAAAAGGGGTCTACTTACACACGCTACGGGAAACGTCGCACAGGTAATTTACGATTGAATATTGTTAGAAGATACATAAATGTTTTCGTGTTATATTTATGTAAATGACATTACCTGAGGCCAAACCATTCCTTCTATCGTCAAATCCAAATCCCTAATCCTCGAACCCCAAAAAGTCCGAAACGCACTTGAAACTCCTTCTGTATGACGGATATCTATGGGTAGCGCTGATTGCTTTTCTTCCGGTGATTCGATTGCCCCTTTGCTGTTTTAAACCTACCCCTTAAAAAATAATCAAAGTACTTTACCTGATAAAAGGGCCGCGGCGCTGGGTGACACATGATTACTTGCTTAGAGCAGATTATTAAAAATAAAACTGGATTATTAAGATTAAGAGTAAGTTTCAAAATATTAAGTTTCTGTTCTCCTTCCTGACACATTGCCGCAAATGTGTATTAGATGAGCTTATAGAACTAAATGAACACTTTGATACAGGGCTAAGTTTCAGATAGTTATTGACGGATGGTTAATTATACACTGTTGAGTACAAGGAGATATCACCCATTTTTCAATTACCTAATCATTGCCGAATTATTTACAGATTTTCCTTAAATTTTCTGAGACATCCTTATGATTTTCTTCAGATGTTTCTAGATTGAAATTGCTTGTTAAATCAAGATTTGAATAAACTGATAGTTTATGCTTACTATAGTTTTTAATTAAATTTCAATATCAAGATTATGATTTCCTTTAGATAAAAATATTGTAATGTTGAAGTGTAATTCAATTAGGTAGATCTAATTAAGATAGTAAACATTATCTTACAATAAAGATGTTAACTACATATGCAAAGTTTGACTTATTTTGAAGACAATATTTCTGTTATAGAGTTATATTTATTGTCTTATTAGTTTAATTGATTGGTTGTTTACTATTTTATTCAATTTTTTTTCAAAGTTCTCAACCCAATTCTCAGATTTTTGTCTATGTTATTATACAAAAGATTAGACATATAGTAAGACATTGCGCCTACCTGAATCCTATTCTAGCACCTTTATAAAATATGTATCACTCACTGTAATATGCGGCTGATGATCTAGATTGTGTTTTGTTTGAAATTAAGAATAATTACAAATCGAACTAAACCTTTCAATCTGATAAAACTCCATCCAGACCAAAATTAATGTAATATTTCAATAAAACATAAATCTTATCATCATACATGATAATAACTTTAACCAGCTTTTATGTATCATCAGATAAAATCGTTTCAATTAGAATAAAATATTTAATAGCTCGAAATTTTAGTTAATTTAACTATAACAGCTGAGAGAAGCGAAACAAAATGGTTCGCGGAGTAAATTTTGTTGTGATTTTGGTGCTGATAAATTTGGTATCACATGTTGTGAGCGACTGCGTGAGGTACACGTTTGAACAAAATTATGATGAGCTGTTTACAACTGAACTGGGTGTTTGCAAAAACATGCACATGCCACCGTGGAGAGTTGGACAGTACAGCAACTTGGGGATGCCTGGTCCTCACGAATCAAGCAACACATTTATAGCACCAAGAGAAGAAATGAGTTGTATTTCATCATTTCCTTTTCCAATGAAGGAGGGAGGCACTCTCGAAGTCAAAGTTTACGTATATGATGCAGCTCTTACTGATCAAATCACCATATCCATTAGTCAAATATTGATGTCTGGTAATACATGGGTGACTGGCGTTTATGTACACTCACCATTGAATCAAATGTTCACTACTGGCTGGTATACTATCAAGATGACTGTACCGGGACCTGACACACCACAAGGCTTTGTGAGTATAGTTTTTAATTTTGTTTACCATGTTAATTTTTTTATTCTATTTCCTATATTCTTTACCATGGGTCGTATGACATGGGTATTTTTATGATCATTTGGCAATCTTCTTGTTTTCATTGTTTGAAACTTTCATTAAACGATCAAGGCTTGTGTGCATCCATAATTTCAACCTTAAACACATTAAGTTGTATGGGCACAATACTAATTTTATATTTAATTATTTAATCGTATTAGGATAATAAGAAAAACTTAACAGTTAGTTGGTCAGCCGTTCCATTATGATTACAGTCCAGTAGCATGTATTTAGTAGTCTGTAATACTTAACTTACTAATTACTCTCTAGTTATGCTTAGTTTTATATCAGCTTTTTAAATTTTTGTTTCAGATATCTATAACGGGTTTGGCGTCATCGTCTAGTTCTATAGTACTGGTAGATTCATTCCGATACATACCACCTGGCATGGATGAATATTTATGTGATTTTTACGATGCATGGACTACTACTCCAGTTCCAACTACTACACCTGAACCAACTACCACTCCTGAACCTACCACCACACCTGAACCAACGACCACTCCCGAACCAACTACCACGCCTGAACCAACTACCACTCCCGAACCAACCACAACTCCCAAAACAACCACAACTTCCGAACTAACTACCACTCCTGAACCAACTACCACTCCTGAACAAACCACAACTCCCGAACCAACTACTACTCCCGAACCAACTACAACTCCTGAACCAACCACAACTCCCGAACCAACCACAACTCCCGAACCAACCACAACTCCCGAACCAACTACAACTCCCGAACCAACTACCACTCCCGAACCAACTACCACTCCTGAACCAACTACCACTCCTGAACCAACTACCACTCCTGAACCAACTACCACTCCTGAACCAACTACCACTCCTAAACCAACTACCACTCCTGAACCAACTACCACTCCTGAATCAACTAGCACTCCTGAACCAACTACCACTCCTGAACCAACCACAACTCGCGAACCAACCACAACTCGCGAACCAACTACAACTCCCGAACCAACTACAACTTCCGATACAACTACCACTCCTGACCCAACTACCACTCCTGAACCAACTACCACTCCTGAACCAACTACCACTCCTGAACCAACTACCACTCCTGAACCAACTACAACTCCAGAACCAACTACAACTTCCGAACCAACTACCACTCCTGAACCAACTACCACTCCGGAACCAACTACCACTCCGGAACCAACTACCACTCCTGTACCAACTACCACTCCGGAACCAACTACCACTCCTGAACCGACTACCACTCCCGTGCCAACCACAAGTCCTGAACCAACCACAACTCCCGAACCAACTACTACTCCTGAAACAACACCTGAGCCAACCACCACTCCTGAACCAACTACCACTCCCGAACCAACCACAACTCCTGAACCAACGCCTGAGCCAACCACCACTCCTGAACCAACTCCTGAGCCAACCACCACTCCTGAACCAACTACCACTCCTGCAGCGACTACCACTACTGAACCAACAGTCACTCCCGAACCAAGTCCTACTCCCGAACCAATAACCACTTCTGATCCAACCACTATCCAGGAACCAACTATCACATCTGACCCTATCAGTCCAGATTCCACAACTTCTCCCTACCCATCGACAACTCCAAATTACTGTCCACCTGAAGACAAACCTGACTCTTGGTTTTGGACGATAGCTATTATTGGGGTTGTTTTACTTTTAAACATTATAGTATTACTTTTGACATGCATGATATTCTACCACCTTGGATGGAAAAGAGCAGTTTCGGCTGCTATGAAGCAAGTTTAACAGAAATAATCACCTGTCTCGAAGTGGTTTTACTTTTCAATTATTGATGAGAGTGACATCGAACTTATTCTGTATTTTGTTCATTAATATATTATTTTCTAAATGTTAACGTTCAAAACTTTCATTAATTGTGATTGTATAATAATGAAAAATGTTTAAATAAAATATTAACCAAAACTTGTTATTGTTTTAACTACATATAACCAGGTAAATTATAACATGGGGATTTTATGATGGATTTTTATTTAGAAAATGTGACAATTGATTATCACACCTATCTGGGTTATCACGTTTTTTTTCAGTTTTCAGCGTTGTACCTTACTAAGAGTCCTGTGCTCTTTAGAAGATGATTCCCTCGGCTTAGAAGATGCACGGAGAAAGAGATCATCCATCTCTTCATCATACCATTTATATCTTGACTGTACATACACTTCTGAACACTTTGTGTGTTCCTTAAATTGTTGTTTCGGGTCTAATTCAGGTCAGGGTTATTTGTATATGAGAATTTCTATGTTTGTAAACGTTCCTACGGCAAAAGACTGAGTCATACACTGGACCAAAGTTTTTAAAAAAAAGACTATGCTTCCCGTTAGATACGCGAGAAATACAATAAGGCGCCTTATTGCATTTCTCGGGAAAGGGTTGCGATTATTTGAAAAACACTGGCGGTTACAAATAAGATGGAAAACTCGGCATATTGCGGTTGACACCAAAACGAGAAAGGATGCCAAAAAGAAGAAGCACAATACCTGCAGGTCTTCCCGCCGTCTTCTTTGACGAAGGAGCATTTTTACGAGTCAGATGCTCAAATCACACCAGTTTTTCCACAAATATCGATTTTTGTAGCGCAGAACGAAGCGAATGAACGCGAATAATGAGTGTGTCTGCCTTTGGGGATTATGGTTTTTTGATTAATTCGGTGATTTTTAAGAGTGAATCAGTCCATTTGCCTTGACTTACCGATCAAGATGACTGTAATACTGAAATGACATGAAGAGCAGCTTGGGTTAAGATGACCGAACTAGGCTTAGGTGAATAAATACAACATGTATTTTGGCCAATAACAAAATAGGCGATAAGATCAAAGATATTACAGGTACGCTTAAAAAGTGCGTTTACACTGTAGTATGCTGATTTTAAATGTTACATATTTTACCTTTCAATGTCTTTCAATTACTGTGAATGAAGCTACAGTGTGACAAAGGGCAGACGACAGAGGTTTATGATAGGCTAATGATAATCGGGGTAGAAAACTAGGAAAAAAGAAGAAGAAATGACATAGGGAAAGAAGAAAGGGCTCATAATAGTTTATGAGCTGCAATTATTCTATATTTCGAATTATCTGATAGTAAGCAATAACCGCCACCTCAGGACTTTCCAAATACCGTAGTGGTGCATTCCTGGTTAAGGAATTGAGGATTAGAGATTTTTGGTTGGGGCCTTCCCTTTCCCCAATATTGGACCTCCGTAACATTCTTATTAAATTTTCGCGAGTAAGTTGCTTTCAACAAAACACATCTAGTGCTGTGTTAGGCCACTTTTTTGAGAAGTAGTTTCTGTCGTTCAACCGACCTTACTTGTGTTAAACATTATAGATAACGTACCTACATGATTTTAAAATAAAGGCATTTGTGACCTTTGATAACGCACGAGCTTGTATCAGTTCTTCCTATAAAAAGTAGAATAAGGAAAATGGCTTTTTGACTCATGATATAAATATTCAACACTTCCTTACATGTTAATTAATTAATGTATATTATTTATGCTTGTTGGAAGATTGTGGTTTAATAGTAACTGTTTTTGTTTAGATAGACCTAATTAATTTAGGCGATCAAAGATCAAAATGGATCATAACAGTACTAAACTAGAGCGTCTACACTTAATGCGTACTGATTTACACTGTCTCAAATTTCCTTTTAACTGCGATCGAAATGTGATTTTTATGTGAGAGAACGGCAAACGAGTTTACCTGATGGTAAACAATCGACCAAAGCAACACCACAAGTGAAAGAGCGAGAGTGAGAGAGAGGTTTCAGAGATTTAGAGATTAGAGAAAGAATGATCGGGCCTCTATCAACTATAATTAAACTGTAACTATTACATATGCTAAAATAAAATGATATATAAAATAAATAAAGAAAAAGAAAGCAATTATTAGGGAGCACAGCAGTGCCCCTAGTGATATGGACAAAGTTAGTGACTTAGGTTTGATTTTTTGATGACCTAAAGAGACCTAGCGGTCAAAGTTACCTATACAAATCTTGCACACACTGAGTCACTCACTGATTCAGTCACTGACCGATCATCAAAAAACTAAGGTACTTCTATCAAACTTAGAACCTTTAATTTTGACACCAAGATGTGCTGTGAAGCTTCATGTATAGAAAAAAATATAAAAACGGTAATTCAAATTTATATAATTCAGATAACATGATCCATACAATTCGTACTGTCACAGTTTTACAACTTTCCGTTGCAGCTGCCACGGATTCTGCAGATTAGAGATACAGTTTTCTTGTGGATGACAGCACAAAAATCACCTGTATGATCCTGTATGGTGATGATGTATTCGAAGCACTACAGAAGCGAGGCAACTTTGGCATCATTCGATGATGTTATTATCATATTGGACGAGCAGGACATCCAGCGATCTTTTAGTGTGCCTGAATCACAAATTTTCAGTATGAAATCTTTGACAATAAGGCTTGAAACAGAGTCACATTTACTTGTTCTGAGCATCGGGAGAAGCTGAAGGCCAGCATGTTAGCCCTCACATCTGAATGCCAAAGCCCTGTGCTTCCTCTCAGTATCCCCATCGTCATCAACACTTTTGGTAATAGGTGCCCCAGGTATTTGAATTTCGCGACACGATTGATGCACAATTTAGGGTATATTGTGTGAATATTTAGGGTATCTACCAGTATCGTATCAGTAATAAATTATATATTTTACTAACTAATAGGAAACAAATCTTTATATATTGCGATACAACCAAGAGCCAAGTCTCTATACGCAAGTTTTTAAATTTAATGTTTTTATTCATATACCATGTTCTTGTAGAATCGCAGATATATATTACATTATACATAAATTTGTTGTATCGCCGTAAAATTATTGAGATCATATAGAAGCCAAGTCCTGTTTAACTTAATTTGTAGTTTTTTCTTTCAACCGATAATCCTAATTCGAAAAAGGATAAGGAACGGGATAGTTGTTAGTCAGAAAAAGTCTGACACTCCCTCTCGACCTGGTTGGGATCAAGGGAGAGAGTAAACAGTTCTTAAAGAGATATTGGAAGTAGTTAAGTTTATGTAGTAGTATTTTCCATACTAATAATGAATTCTTCATTTTAAGTCTGTCATTATACGTGAGACCTTGTAATTGGCTTTCCGTAGTTTATTTTGGCTTCTATTTTTAGTTAGATAAAGCTGTAAGTCCTCCAGAGTGTAATAAATAAATAAAATTGTTTTAAAAGACAAATTGAAGAACCTTGAGCATTGTCAGACACTGACTGACTAAAACCACACCGTTCCTTCTTTTGATCCAGGCCGAGGCTGTGGTGCCTGCATTTTTGAGAGCTTCGCAACCTAGGCTAAACATCGCCTTTTTTGACACCACCTGTAGCGCTCTTTGAGACGCGCGAGGAACGATTCGCTCGGTGGCTTTAGGTGGTCTGGTTCTGGTCAAAGGGCGAGCTGCTCTTGCTCATGCGTTCCGCCTCCTTCTTTGCTAGTCTTACTGCTTCGCAGGAAGAGGAGATTGCCTTCCAGTTCCTCGCTATCTGAACCATGGCCTAAGCCAGGACGCGAGAGGTCATCCCTGCCGATCACTTTAACGTCGGATCCGAAAGCTGTACCTACCGAAGCTTTAGTGCCCGGTAACAACCTGCATCGGGCGGAACGTGTGGACACTATGCATTTCTGGCATTTCTTTAGCCAATCCTCAAAGATAGGTATCAATTTTGCCGTCCGCAGACCTGTGCTTACCGGTGGCCGGAGATCGTCTCTCGACCCCTGACACCCGGAGTGAGTGAGTGGAGCATAGTGCGCTCCTCCTCCTTTTCTGCGAACATAACTGCTACACAAAAAGAGCTTCCTAGTTCATCTCGCTTCGCACTATGCCTCGGATAAGGCCGAGCGCGAGGTCACCAGCGCCGATCACTTCCCTGAGGACACAGTGATGGTTAGCCCAAGCAGGGCACACCGCCAACGTAAGCTCCAGATTGCTCCACCATGTACTGCATGAGGTCCTCACAATGACGACACCCGGGGGTTGACCTCCGTCGGATTCGAGAGAGGAATTACCAAATAATGGTAAAGTAACAAAACTTATATAGAGATGGCCAATACTGACCTCTTAAGACGACTGAAGCAAATAGATTTTTGTGACGGAAACCGTCCTATTTATATTTTATAAACATTTTATCCATACATTATCAACCTATTAGTACCGATTATATTATAATTTTAGCTATTAATCACAGACGATGATTAAACGATCACGATAAGGATTACAGGAAGTACGGAATAATATCAATCACATATTGTTATCGTAAAAACCCCCGGATCAAATAAGACCATTTCTGTTTAATGAGTAAATACGAGATTGCAAATGCCATTATTCCTTCTAGCACGAGTGTGACCTTAACTACATTTTCCTAGCTATTCTATGCACATTCTATGTAATATACTTCTAACACACCTACACGGACTTTAAGTCATGTGATCCAAATATATTTAGTGATATTAGACAGGTTATTAAAATGTAATGGAAATTTTGTCAGATACTAAAAATATAATAAGTACATTTTTTTGGCCTTTAAGTAAAGGCCTCTTCTTACATGAAGAAGTTTTGAGCATTAATGACCACGCTGGCTCAAGACTGAGTGTTTTTTCAGAAATTATAAGCCTAGGTTGCCTTGCCGCAGTCATTGAAGTACTTGCCTGGTTTCGAACCTGCCCTCTTATGCATGAGAAGCGAGTGCCTTAACCTCCAGGTCACCGCGATACATAAAGGTATAAAAAATTTAAGATTGTGAGCAGGAGGTGGATTGTTTAAGGTCAGACATAAAATGTATCGAGTCATGACGTCACACGATATTATAAATTATTATATCGTCGAAAGTATTAAACTCTGGTGAAAAAGTCACCTATGGCAAAAGCAACATGTCAGTTATAGTACCGAATTCACTTAATTCATTTGTTATACACAAACGGCACCTTAAATCCTTAAAAAAACATAAATAGACCCCAAAGGGCGCCGGCGCTTGTAGAAACTCCATAAGCAGCGCTGATTTTATTGATCAAGTGGTAAATCTGCTCATTCACCGTGATGGAAGAACCGACGGATTAATTGATTATATCTGCCTGATAACTTTGTTTATCATTGCTGAAGTCAAATCAGTTTCATGACATTTTTAATCATATCATAATCTCGAGTTTGATTGATTATAAACTTAATTGTGTGGGAGAGCCATGCTTCGGCACAAATGGGCCGGTTCGACTGGAGTGATACCACGACCTCACAAAAAACTGGTGTAAAGCAATACTTGCGTTGAGTTTCGCCACGTGAGCGAGGTTAACGGACGCCCGATTCTTCCCTATCCTCAATCATCAAAACCTTAAATCCGTACTCCGTACAATTGGCCGGCAAAGCATTTGTAGTAGTTGTTTTGGTACTACGAGTATCCATGGGTGGCGCTGAACGCTTACCACGTAATCCGTATGCTCGTTTGCCGACTCATGGCATAAAAAATCACTTAAGTGGGTTTAGTACGATAACTTTTGAGAGTTGCAAGGAGTCTAGTCAAGCAAAATGGTTCTTTGTAGTTAGTTTCTTCGCTTTGTATGAAGTCAGTGATTTGTGAATCAGGCACAATTTCGAAAAACTTTTTTAAGTTAGTCACCTTCCAATAGTGCATTTAACTCGATTCTTTTACAGCACGTAGACAGTTACAACAGTTTAAATTTGACTAGTTCAAATGAGCACAGTACTAAATTCATTATACCTGAAACACCGGATTAGTTGCCACCAAGGCAGGCGGTGTAATAGAGTTTAACATTTATGGGGAATAAACAGATAGTCCAGATTTTGTGCAGATCATAGCCTACCAAATTGGTTCCGATGGTATCGATTTTGTAACAGGAATAGGAGTCGTAAGCAATCAGATTGGATGTGACACTGTGAAGGTGTGGATCAGCGCTGAAAACCAGCGATGTTGTTTTGTGCCTGCGTGCGCGAGACACAGCATTTATGCTGAGCGCTGCCCCTTTTCACGCATGAGTGGCGTAATTGCAGTGCTTTTTTTATGTTCATTGTTTGTTTTGTCTCTATATGGCTATATTCGTGTGTGTTTGTTTCTTGCGTCATTTGTGTGTGAAAAAAATGGTTTTTCTTTCTTTCTTTCTTCTTTCCTTTAGTGGCTCCAGAACCTATACCAGCTACATCAGTATCTTTATATCTACATCATATTGTAGTAAAGATTTCTCCAATAGTGAAATAATGTACTACATTGTATGGAATCATATACTGAAATGGTTTGCAAAGATTTTCCTATAGTGTGGTAACCCTGCTTCTTTGAAATAATTCAATTTATTAGTGTATTTTTAGTCTCTTCTGTGCTATTGTTTCTTTTAAAAATAATTTACTAAATAAAGCTAAAGTAAATATATTTCATAAAAATGCTTAATAAATAATAATCTAACTAGCTTTTTTACATACTTAAGTGAAAGAACGAGATTACTTTCTTTCTACAATATTGAAAAAAAAATAGCGAAGAACAATGCTTTCGTTGTACTAGTAGGCCCAAAAAGCTGGATAACTTTGCCCGCCAGAAGATTAAAAAAATATACTTAAAATATAATTATTTTATATTTTATTAGTCACTAAAGAAAACTCCTAACTTATATATATACAACGGATTAAAGTTTTCGTATCGAAGCAGCTACATCATCGCTCAGTCTTCAGCTGGGGTTGCCGGTCATTTGGCCAACAGGCGCAAAAATGTACCGCGGCCCCGGGAACGAGGTGGTTTCTAATCTGTAAGAGTCTGACACTCCCTCTCGATCCAGGACGAGAGAAGAGATTAAGTGATTATCCCCTTCAAAAAAGATACGATTCTAGTGTGAATGACACACGAGAAAATCCTAGAGTAAGAAAACAGAGGTCCCTTATTTATTAAGCAAAAAAATTCCAACAACTTATTAAAATGAAGGACATGACATGTGTAAATTAATTGTTATCTCTATTCGTTGAAATAAATGCTAAAGGAAATGAGCGTGTTGGTATGCTCATTATAATATGTACATTGATTCAAAATTATTAATATCACATTATCACCGGATACGAGATATTAGCATCTCTAAATATTTAATGAATCACGCGTGATTTTTCCGTGACTGATCTTTAAATTAGATAGCCTTTGAATTAAAATAAGCCACTTATCAAGATGTTACTAAGTCATAAGCAGATTTGTTACTAAGTCTTCCAGTCTGGTTTTCTTGTATTAACTAGTTTTTTTCTCTTTGTATTTCTAAAGGGTATGTTGATCCCACCAGTTTAAGAGTACCTAATACAAACAATTACTATTTATACATTTCAAAATACTAAATAATAATTCAAATGCGTCTACAGTGATGATAGTTTACTGTACAACTTAAGGTTTCTTATTAATATTGTGTGGTAAGCTGTGCATATACCTATATTTTACATAGAATGGCGATTTGATAAAAAGTTAAAAATCGTTAGAAGAATTCAAGAAATTTATTGTATATAGACATAGATGGGATGTACCTAAATATGGTTTCAATGAGCATCGTTTCATCATAAGAGTAGCAAGTCTTTTAGAAAGTAAAGAGGACTGTCAAACTCTAATGACTGAAAGCCAAGCAATAACTAAACGATTTGGAACTTACAGGGCAACTGAAGACGCTTGGAAGGAGATATTTTTTTTAACAACAACGTAAGAGTTACGCTTGGTTTGCTGATCTTTTGAAGATTGGATCTTGGACTGGGACGACTGGGGATTGGGGGAGGGGCTCACTCATATGGCGAAACAGAACGCTGTGGTTCTTTCACGCCGTTTTTCTGTGTAGCCGTGGTTTTACTACAACCCATTCGATTTTGTTATATGAATTGTGTAAAAAGTTTGTGAAATATTGCAAATGGGTTCACAATTTGCAAGCAAACTTACCTATTTGTTTGAAGACCAAAAAGACCAGAAATAAGATCTTCTACAAGCCCGACCCTTCCACCTAAAAGCGCGTGTTCAATTTGCTCCTGGTCATCTAAATTGGGATTGGAACAGTAGAGCAAACTGAACACTGTGATATTTTATTGTAAGATAAGTGCTGGATAGATAAAAATTGAGTAGTTCCATAGTTTTATATTTTGTGCGTATGAAATGAACGACGGATTAACCGATTACATCCGCCTGATATGTGTATTTATCATTAATGAGTTGAATTCTAATCAATGCTATGTCAATTTTTATCGCTTAATTATGTGTTTGATTGATATATAAACTTAAACAACTTATTAGAATGTACATTCATGGTAGATTCTGTGCATAGTAGATATTCTAACAAAATGGTTCTCAAGAATTTAATTTTAGTCACTCTGTTCGCTTCGTACGTAGCCAGTGATTCGTGTGTCACGTACGACTTTGAAGAGGGCTTCAATAATTTGTTTGGTCACTACCGTGTATGTAACTCGATGCCCTTATGGCACGAAGGCACTTATAACAGTTTGAATTTGACCAGTCCAAATGAGCGCAGTACTAAGTTCATATCGCCTCAGCCAAATCAGATAAGTTGTGTGTCATCCTTCAATTTCACCATGAATTTGGGTGGTACGATCGAATTTAAGGTGTACTTGGAACAAAAAGATAATCTAGACCAGCTGTATCTTATAGCATACCATATTGGACCCGATGGTATTCATTTCATAGTAGGAATGGAAGCCGTAAGAAATCAGACTGGATGGCACACCGTGAAAGTGCCATTAGGTGGCTCGAGAAGCTTTAATGGCTACGTAAGTATCATTTTTATATTATAATTTTATAACATATCTTATTAAAATAATACATTATAGGTTTCCTTAAGCAAATTCGTTTATACGTTGGCCTTTTCAGTTTTCGTACCGCTTCATTTCTGACGTCTAAAGTTGGGAACAATATATTTGTATGTATCTCTAGTGTTGATATTGTTTTTGCCGCACTATACTTTTCAAATAATCCAATGTGTTATGTAGCAACATTGCATTGTCATAAATGTACTGAGAGGTTTTGTTTATACACATTACTATGCATATTAGGATATTCAAGTAACTTGAGTAATCTGTCTATGCTTACTTTATCAAATTTTTGTAATATCTTTTTATATTTATTTACAGTTTTCTCTCTACGGTTCTTCGTTTCAAGACTCTAAAATATTAGTTGACTCATTCCGCTACATACCCCCCGGTGTGGACGAGAGTTCATGCCAGATCTACGGATGATCAACAACAGCTTCCAAGGTCCAAAACAGTGGACCAATTAACGAGACAACCAATGAAGAACGGCCAAAAAAATAAATGTGAAACAAATTTTTGAACGTCTAAACTTTATTTGATACCAGATTTTAATAAATGTAGCACTCAAATAATGTTTTATTTCTATAAAAACCCATGTACCCCTACAAAGTATCACAGATGAAAAACCGAATATCAATTAAAATTATATTTAAGCCGACCAAGACTACAAAAAGCGTAATATCTATACGGACTTTACAAAAACATCATTTTACTGTCAATCTCATGCATTAAGTTTAATTTTGTCCTACTATGACTACTTAAAATGACAAAAGGCTAATTGTAAAGTTTTTAGATATCACCAGCCTATTAGTTACATTGAGCTAAGGCCTCTTCCCAAACAGAGAAGTGTCCTTCTAAGCCAGACTAGGATAAATATGACTTTATAAGAGCACTTTCTAATGAACAGGCCCATCTGACATTGAGTAAATTAACCAGAATTAAGTACTTATTTTCAATTATAACCCAATTGATCCACCAATTTGTCGAATTATAATGCATGTCGCACAAGGTCCAGGTCATTTCGGAGGCAGATCAGGGGCGGAAACCAATTGCGCAGGAGCCCTTTAGATACTTTTGATCTAAATAAAATTGGACACAAACCGGCAACTACCCCTGAATCCACCGTAGAAATGGAGCCAATGATAGTCGCCGGCTAGTGTATAAACCAAGGGATTAGGCTATCTAGCTATTTAGCTAGGGTGTAGGTTGTTCTGGACTTGTATAATAGAAATAATGTAAGTTTACAAATGGCAAGTGAAGACTCGTCAAGTCATCGACGACGCCTTTGGCCATGGTTGCTAGAACTAGCGACAGAGGAACAGCGGTAATTTAAGTGGCTGGAGAGTGAAAAATATGCACCAGCTTTGTACTCAGATCATTTGTATCTGCCACAGCATCCTGGTGAAGGTGGCGATAGCTGGGAGTGCATAATCCTCGTCATTTTTCTCTTCTAGCAGTCAAATAAGGAACGGTAACATATTCCTGGACCACTCCGCTTGATGGAAGCCCGTTGATTCGCTAATTCCCGTCGCTTATTATTGTCTTTACCAAGAGTCTGGGTCTGAATCATATCCGAACACACAGCGCGTAGTGTTACGAGCGCGTCTCAATGAGCCAATAGACCACCACAGGTGGAGCCCTTTAGAACTGATGTACAGCCTAGGTTGCGAGGCAAGCGCAATAAGGCCTTGCAGCTTCAGCCTTAAGCAGGGAAAGAAACAGGGGATTTATAGTCAGTAAGAATCTGACACTCCCTCCCTCCTCACCCTGGGCGGGAGAAATCATTTGACGATTTATCCCTCACAAAAAAAGAGGAGGTCCAAGGCATGTTGTCATAGTAGCGGTAAGACTTCTCTTTGAGAAGTGGCTTATGAGACGCCGTGGCGTCCTCACCTTTCGCCTGATGCAGGTACTTACCGGGCAAAGCAGCTTTAGGTTCCTGTTTGGGATCCGCAAGAGGAAACGTCCAGGTCGTAGTGAGGACCACCCAGAGTGTGGAGGTGTGACCTGTTTGGGCTGAGAACCACTGTGTCCTCGGGAAAGTCATCGGCGGCGGCGACCTCTCGCGTCGACCTTAGTCGTCCATGGTACGGAGGTACAGGAACTGGGAAATCGTCTACTTGGCGAAGCACGCTGGCTAAGATTGTGCTATTATATTTATATGGGCATTGATGCCTTTAAAAATCTATTCACTTCCCATGGCTTCATTTTTGTGATGGAAAACTACGGCTGCTGTCTTGAAAATATCGTGGGTGATTTGACGAAGGAATGCGATGCGTATTTATGTGATGTGATTAACAATAAAGATAAACTCTTTTGAAATAAATTGGCAAAATAATAAATAGTTTAATTAAAAGAGTACTTAATATCGTGATAAGTGTTATGTTTCTAGAGATATTAAAGAAGGTTGAAGAGTAAAAGGAAAAAACAGGACTACATACATAGGAATATAAAGAGAGAAAAAAGACTTTGTTTTGTAATATGTAGAGAAAACTGTTGTTTTCGATAAGAATGCTCTTCTCTCTTCTTCTCTCATCTGTTATACATATGACAAAACAAAGTCTTTATATCTCTGTCTGGTTGCAGTTCTATACCCTTCTTTTACTCTTACTTGCAAGGATGCCTTAGACCTTAAGCCATATAAAATTATAAACACATGAAAGTTAAAAAACATAGACTGGATAAACAGGTACCAGAAAATATTTGAATTTTGACGACTTTGGACTTGAATTCAAACGAATTCATCGTGAAATGAGGAAAAATTAAAGGAAAAAGATGAAAATCTTATAAAATTGATATCAAGTCAACTTCCTTACATGCAACTTAATGCGTTACAAGTAATTTTACTTATTACCTAGATATTTAAGATTTGATAGTCATTATTTTTAATTAGATGATGTTGTATGACGATGATGATTAATATTAGGATAAAAAAATGATATTACGCAGTGCAGTTTCCTGAGTAAGTAAATAGCATTGGTTTTCTTGTGTCAAACATGCAAAACTTTTTTTTTATCGAAAGTGGTGGCAAACAAGAAATGGATTACTAATGGATTGTTTTCGACGTCACTAAGACTGGCAGTTCAGCCAGCACTTGCACTTGCTTTCTGGTGTTGCATGCCGTCTTTTGGGAGTAAGAAATTGAAGATTTTGAGAGCATTCATCATCATCATCATCAGCCGGGAAACCGCCGTCCACTGCTGGACAAAGGCCTCCTCCTTAGCCCTCCACGTCGAACGGCAAGTTACCACCTGCATCCATTATTGGCGCCCCGCGACTCTGACGATGTTGATAGTATTAGGTATCAGGAAAAATATCTCAAACGTTAGTATAATAATATATAAGAGTAATAGAGAAATCAAGTGACTTTTCCCGCCCAGGGAGGGGACAAAGGAAGTTTTAGACTCTTACTGACTAAAATCCTACCCCGTTCCCTCTTCTGTTTTTGGCCGAGGCCTTGGTGCCTGATTGCGCTTACCCCGCAACCCCGATAAGTAAGAGTAAGGTGCAGTTGACAAAAGCTTACGTGGAATTTACTGTAACCAAATGTCGAAACCAAAAATTGTCTTTTTGTGTAATAGAATTCTTTTCGACTGGCCAATTATACCACTCGTCTTCTGGTTTATGTAATTGTTTAACATATGAATTGACTTAATAGGATGATAAACTTTAGTCGGCTACACTCCACAGAAGTTGAATAAAACTTTCAATTGAAATAGTAACTTAAAAAATAATACATACATTATGTACATTGAAAAATACAAAAGAACGCCAAATAGAAAGAATCTGGATAAGGTACCTTGTTTACTTCATCAATCATTAATCTCTTCATGCATGGTCGATTGAGGATGCTTCTAATTTATTTATTTTTCGTACGTGGCCTGTTTTATTCCAATCAAACAAATCCATTAATATTCCTCCTTAAATTATTTTAGTTATAACATAAAATTACTTTGTTTTGTCATATGTATAACAGATGAGAGAAGAAAAGAGAAGGGCATTCTTATCGAAAACAACAGTTTTCTCTACATATTACAAAACAAAGTCTTTTTTCTCTCTTTATATTCCTATGTATGTAGTCCTGTTTTTTTCTTTTTACTCTTCAACCTTCTTAATATCTCTAGAAACATTTATTTCAAAAGAGTTTATCTTTATTGTTAACCACATCACATAAAGCATTCCCTCGTCAAATCACCCACGATACTTTCAAGACAGCAGCCGTAGTTTTCCATCACAAAAATGAAAGCCACGGGAAGTCAAAGGATTATTATAGGCATCAATGCCCATATAAATACAATAGTGCAATCTTAGCCAGCGTGCTTCGCCAAGTAGACGACTTCCCAGTTCCTATACCTCCGTACCATGGACGACTAAGGCCGACGCGAGAGGTCGCCGCCGCCGATCACTTCCCTGAGGATACAGTGGTTCTCAGCCCAAACAGGACACACCTCCACACTCTGGGTGGTCTTCACTATGACATCTGGACGTTACCTCTTGCGAATCCAGAACAGGAACCTACTGAAGCTGCTATGCCCGGTAAGTACCTGCATCAGGCGAAAGGTGAGGACGCCACGGCGTCTCATAAGCCACTCCTCAAAGAGAAGTCTTACCGCTACTATGACAACATGCCTTGGACCTCCTCTTTTTTTTGTGAGGGATAAGTCATCAAATGATTTCTTCCGCCTAGGGTGAGGAGGGAGGGAGTGTCAGACTCTTACTGACTAAAAATCCCCTGTTTCTTTCCCTGCTTAAGGCTGAAGCTGCAAGGCCTTATTGGGCTTGCCTCGCAACCTAGGCTGAACATCAGTTCTAAAGGGCTCCGCCTGTGGTGGTCTATTGGCTCATTGAGGCGCGCTCGTAACGCTATGCGCTGTATGTTCGGATATGATTCAGACCCAGACTCTTGGTAAAGACAATAATAAGCGACGGGAATTAGCGAATCCACGGGTTTCCATCATGCGGAGTGGTCCAGGAATAAGTTACCGTTCCTTATCACTGGCTTGCCTTAATTGACTGCTAGAAGAGAATAATGACGAGGATTATGTACTTCCATCTATCGCCACCTTCACCAGGATGCTGCGGCAGATACAAATGATCTGAGTAGAAAGCTGGTGCATATTTTTCACTCTCCAGCCATTTATATAACCGCTGTCCCTCTGTCGCTAGTTCTAGCAACCATTGCCAAAGGCGTCGTCGATGACTTGACGAGTCTTCACTTGCCATTTGTTACCTTACATTATTTTTATTATGCAAGTCCAGAACAACCTACACCCTAGCTAAATAGCTAGATAGCCTAATCCCTTGGTTTATACACTAGCCGGCGACTATCATTGGCTCCATTTCCACGGTGGATTCAGGGGTAGTTGCCGGTTTGTGTCCAATTTTATTTAGATCAAAAGTATCTAAAGGGCTCCTGCGCAATTGGTTTTCGCCCCTGATCTGCCCCCGAAATGACCTGGACCTTGTGCGACATGCATTATAATTCGACAAATTGGTGGATCAATTGGGTTATAATTAAAAATAATTACTTAATTCTGGTTAATTTACTCAATGTCAGATGGGTCTGTTCATTAGAAAGTGCTCTTATTAAGTCATATTTATTCTAGTCGGGCTTAGAAGGACACTTCTCTGTTTGGGAAGAGGCCTTAGCTCAATGTAACTAATAGGCTGGTGATAACTAAAAACTTCACAACGAGCCTTTTGCCATCTTAAGTGCCAGTCTACTGATACATATAAAACTTAATGTATAAGATTGACAGTAAAATTATGTTTATGTGGAGCCCGTAAAGTATTAAGCTTTTTGTAGTCTTGATCGGCTTAAATATGATTTTAATTGATATTCGGTTTTTCATCTGTGATACTTTGTAGGGGTACATTGGTTTTTATAGAAATAAAACATTATTTGATTGCTACATTTATTAAAATCTGTTATCAAATAAATTTTAGACGTTCAAAAATTTGTTTCACTTTCAATTTTCTGGTCGTTCTTCATTGGTGTGTCTCGTTAATTGGTCTACTGTTTTGGACCTTGGAGGAGACCTTTAAAGCTGTGGTTGATCATCCGTAGATCTGGCATGAACTCTCGTCCACACCCGGGGGTATGTAGCGGAATGAGTCAACTAATATTTGAGAGCCTTGAAACGAAGAACCGTAGAGAGAAAACTGTAAAGAAATATAAAAAGATATTACAAAAATTTGATAAAGTAAGCATAGACAGATTAGATTATTCCTTATATTAGACGTGGTGTCACTACATCGCAATGATAAATGTTGTGTCTATATCTGTCTTAGACTATTAAGATAAAAATCAAAATGATTTTTGCATAACCGAATCACACTTGTATAGCAATAATCAATAAAGCCTCTGTCTATTAAAGGTCTAAATGTATTTATATGTCTTTTTAATAGAGCTTGTACCGCGATGAAAAGTATCCTATAACGTGCTCAGGAGTATAAAGAATAACTGTACCAAGTTTTGTTAAAATTCGTCGAGTAGTTTTTGTTTCTATAAGGAACATACAGACAGACAGACAGACAGACAAAAATGTTACTGATTGCATTTTTGGCATCAGTATCGATCACTAATCACCCCCTGGTAGTTATTTTGAAAATATATTGAATCTACAGAATTGACCTCTCTACAGATTAATTACAACTAGAATAAACTGCTGATAAGTTTCATAATAGCTGTATGTGTAGGTGTGAATTATTAAACTATTTAAATATGATGTGATTACCATGTTATTCAATAATTCGTTCAATTATTTTGGTTTGACTAACCAACACAGCGCTTCGACAATTTATTATATGAAATTGTTTTTATAAATTTTGTTCTTTTTCATTTCGATAATTTAGTTTTAAACTTTATCAGCTAGATTTAAGTGTAAATTATTTGTTGTTTCAAAGAATATGAAATGCTTTTTTTACTTTAATCAGTTTATGGAGCTGAATTCTTTGAACAGCGAATCGTCGAAAAGGTTACGGTATTCTGTGAGACAATGAATTATTAAACAAGTGATAGGTCAATCCATCGACTGGAAAACACGCAAAGGTCTTGTTCGTTACCACTTAGAGACTTATTCACAACTTTTATTGTTTGGCATTGGTTTCATATATATTTTTGTGGATTTGGACGCCAACGAGCAGGCAGACCTGATGACAAACAATCGACATTGCCCATGGACAGGTGAATTATTTGATAAGTAAGAAAGAAAGAAAGAAAAACCATTTATTAAGTCGCAAGTGCGTTGGCAGCCTTTTGGATGTGAGGGATTTTTTCATAAGAGGACTGCTATGGGAGTTGGGGATTCTGGCCCCACGACGAAATCAGATTATTTCAGACCGGTTTTCTGTAAGATCTTGTTATAACAAGCCAGGCTTGTTGTACCAAGACACTACTCTTCTACACTTTGAGAGTACTCACCACACTTTCGTCCAATGAGGGTATCATATATAATCCAACTCCGTCGCACAGTAGAGGCATATCTGGACGGCAGGTGCGTCACCTATCGTCGGGCGGGGTTCCACAGGGTTCAGTTCTGGGTCCTCTCCTGTGGAGAGCGGGTACAACTGCGTGTTGAGAGGGGCTGGCCTTACGTGTTACGCGGATGACGCTTACGCCAACGTGAGAGACGGGACACCAAGGTTGGTTTTTAGTTAGTAAAAGTCTGACAGTACCCTTCATCTCCCCAGGCGATGGGAAGATTTTCCACCTTGGAGCAAAAAAAAAGTTGTTGTTTTTAAACGCGTCCACAATTCGGTGAAAAAATCCTGGTATGGGTAACTTTTTTCAATGAAGGGAAGACGTGTGAACACACTCCTTTTATTAATTCAGTTTGCGAAATAAATTAAAAACGTTTAGACATAACTAAGTAAAACATTGCGCGTTGAAACAGGATTGGTCTCATACAGTATTATTATTCTGCAAACGTAACGCATTACGCGTTTCTAAACCTAAATAAAATAAAGGAGTACCGAGCACTTTAATTCTAAAAGGTACATTTAGTAGGGTATAGAACTTATTTTTATTACCACCCATTGAAATATTTAATTCCACCAGTTGTGGGTGTAAATTGAATTAAACTGAGGTTCGGTAGTTCGGAAGTTCGGCGGTTAAAAAAGTCATCAGGGAAGTGATCAGCGGAATCAACCTGACTCGTCCGATTGTAGCGAAACGCATGAGGGAACCATCCTCTCCACGCCCCAGCCGCCGCTGTAGGTGACGGCGAGCGAGGGTAGCTCGCCGCTCGACCAGACCCGACCGTACGGCTCGCAGCGTTCCGCGAGCGCCTCTAAGAGCCAGTAGACTACCACAGATGTTGAGGTTGGGGGCAAGCGCAAAAAGGCCCCCACCTGGAGTATAGGAAGGAACATGGGGGTTTTTAGTCAGTACTACGCTTACAGTTTTAATAGAACCTGAAATTCCTCTCGGGAGAGAAGTCTTTTGGCCCTCAAAAAAGGGTACCTTGCTGAAAATCTCAAAAATAGCAAGCTCTACTGCTGCCGACAATTTAAAGACGCAAAGTCCATCAATTTCATCTGTCTAAAATCGAATGTTTAATATCATTTACGAAGTACTTCGGTACAAACAGCTCTGGCGATAAGACGTTTTTATCCTTAAAAGTGCGATTTACGGAAATTCGTCCAACACTACGTTTTAAGATTGCAGAAAATAAATTTCAATACAATTAGGACATGGATTTGTCTGACAGACATTGAGTAGGGAGATAAAATCTCACTTAAACAGTTTATTTTTTAGGCGAAATAATTCTAATGAGTGTGGGAGAGCCATGCTTCGGCACGAATGGGTCGGCTCGACCGGAGTGATACCACGGCCTCACAGAATACCGGCGTGAAACAACCACAGCGTTGTGTTTCGCCGTGTGAGTGAGGTTACCGGAGACCCAATCCTTCCCCGCCCCCAATCCCTCCTCAATCCCTAAATCTCCAAATCCCTAATCCCTAACAGGTCGGCAACGCACTCGTAACTCCTCCGTTGCGGGTGTCCATGGGCGGCGCTGATTGCTTACCATCAGGTAATCCGTCTGCTCGTTTGCCGACCAATTACATAAAAAAAAAATTGATTAGTTTCTTTGTTTGACAGGAAGTCTTCAACAAATCGAATACACTCTTGACCTTTTTATTTAATAATTCTTGAATTTTTAATCATTATCGATTGTGTGTCATTACCGAGCTTCAGGGGTCTCAAGTTATTGTTAATTTAATTTTTTAAGCGTGAGAGAGCCAAACTTCGACACAAATGGTTTGGCTCGACCGGAGTGATATCAGGGCCTGACAGAAACCAGACACAACCACAACGTTGTCTTCGCCGTTTGAGTGAAGTTTCCAGAAGCCCAATCGTTTCCTCTCTCCCATCCCTACGTTATCATTAAATAACCAAAACTCCCAAAAAGCCAAGACCATACTCGTAATTCCTTTGGAATGGGCGGCGCCGATTGCTTACCATCAGGTAATACGCAAGCTTGTTCCCTGACCTATACCATAAAAAATCTCAGTAATGAGCCAATCTAGAGCTATACATGTGTGAGGATTATAGATAAAAAGAGACGCAAACTATGGAAGAAATGAAACACAATTGGATGCATCAAACACACGAAAATACTAGACCTGTGCAAAAACTGTATTCATTCCCACAACACAATGTTAAACAAAACTGAAACTTAATTTAGCTAAAGTAGCAGTCTCATCAAAATGATACACGAGTCTCATTACAGAATCGTTAGGTTCTATATTAAGTATAACATTATTCGTGGTACCAACAGAATTCATGCTGAGTACGGTATAAATTAACATAGTAAGTAGCTGCAGTCTTGCTTCGAGAAGATATCTTGGAATCCTTTCATATGAGAGCATTGAGTCCTCTTGATGAAATACGAGTATTATGCACGGATATTCATGGAGTTTATTAGTTAGAAGTAAATAATGTTCGCATGGAAAGCTAGGGAATGATTAGTTGGGGTTTAGATAGCTTTCCATTTTGTTTGCGGTGGAACCTGGATTTTGAAGGGAATTTCCGGCGGAATGTTTTCGTTAATGTTTAGCGTTTTTTGTCCAAGAGTTAAATAGATAGATAAACTTTATTATTTTGGTGAAAATAATAAGATGCTTGCGTTTTCCAAAGTTTTAGTATTCGTACTTACTTTGTTTAAAACAATGCTGATGACCATTTTATTTAGTGCAAATTATATATAACATTCTTGAAAATTATAATAAATGTCTCGTTATAAATACTTATCATGAATAGATGATGTTAATGTAGCGAATTTCTAAATTCAATTAATTTGTTAAGGACATGAACCTTGAATGGGAATGACCTTCCACCACCTTTGAGGGGCCTGAAAACAATCCAGACTTTTAAATTCCACCTAAAAAAGAAATTATTACAAGAACAATTATCTCAATAATAAGTTATATAAATATATTTGCATACCTCATTAGTTATGGCCCACAATCCTTGGTGGGATCCCGGCGGTGCTGGGGAGCGGTTTTGGCTGCCACCTGTCTGCCTCATTCCATTTTCATCCATATTATTTCTGGATCTGTTCATGGCCAAAGATTGATATTACAATAAATTCTTACATTTAAATTAATTTTTTTTTCATATTATTCTAATTCACAATATTGGTATTAATTGTCTTGACATTGATTCTCACTTTTCGGATTGTTTTTATTTAGCTATTTTGTTCTTACCTTGGATTTATGTATACTTGGAAAGCAATTCACACACTGTACCGCATGGTATCCTCTATGCTGCGTGTTTGCTACAGCATGTTCGTCTCACACTACACTAATACTTATGATTCAAAAACATATCCACGCACAACATCATAACACAATACACTTATTACATCACTCGATACAATTTCCGGCATCATTATTGCATAACAATATATCTCTCGTGCAATTGGCCGGTTAACCTACATCTTTGACATATTACACTTGCCGAGCTGTCTATGGTTCGAAACTTAACTTTTTATTTTACTTTAATTTTTTGTCTATGTTTTGTATCTTGATGTTCTCGTCTTGTGATTTGTTTTGTCTATGGCATGTTTTAATATTTATTGTTTTTTTTTTTTTGTTTAGTTTACTTTTTGCATTTTAACATTTATTAATTGTGTACCTTATGTGTAAATAATTTTCTGTGTTTGAATACTTTTTTATTTAGTAATGCCGAAACGGCGTCAATATTTTTATTGTCCCGAGGCAAGGACGCGTGGAGGGTCAGTGCTGAAAACCAGCGCTGTTGTATCGTGCCTGCGTGCGCGAGACACAGCATTTATGCTGAGCGCTGCCCTTTTTCACGCATGAGTGACGCAATTTTAGTGCTTTTCTTTTATTTATTTATTTTTTCTCTTTTATGTTCATTGCTTGTTTTGTCCCTCTTTAACTATATTCGTGTATGTTTGTTTCTTGCGTCATTTGTGTGTGAAATAAATGGTTTTTCTTTCTTTCTTTCTTTTCTTTCTATGAATCAAAAGTGTGCTTAAGTGTGGGAGAGGCATGCTGCGCGGCACGAATGGGTCGGCCCGACTGAAGTGATAACCCGGCCTCACAGGAAACCGTGTACGTGAGGATAACGGAGGCCTAATCCTTTTTACCCTCCCCCAATCCCCAAATCTCCGAAACCCTAATTCCCAAAAGGCCGAAAACACACTCTTAACTCCTCCGGTGTCTATTGGGTGCGCCATTTTTTTGCCGGTCAATCACCTAGTATAAAAAGGGTTTTCGAGAAGTCGACACACAAAATATCAGACAATACGATTACAACAAAATTTATTATCACATCATTACGATTACGAAGAAAGGATCGTCTACTTAAACGAAGAGAAAACATTTAGTAATTACTTCTGTATTTAACTATTTCTAGACAATTCCAGATCTGAATCTCAAAAGATTGAAAACTGTAACAAAACTATTAATTAAAGAGAAAACTTGGAAGTTCGATACAAAACTTCGTCTGTAGTTTTTATCGCGTAAAATATTGAAATTCTTAGCTCGTGACGCCGAGTCTGGCTGATTTAATTTCCTTTCTGTTTCATGAGACTACGTCAAGTTTTAGGAGAATATAAAATGTCAGTTTAAGATTTTTGAAAAGTTGTAATTTGTGAATTGTTTCTTTGCTGGGTGGGTGTTCGCATGATTTCTAAAATATTTTTTCTCTTTTTTATTTATTTATCATATTAACAGTAAACGCAAGACGTTCACTTAATATAGCAACCAAAAACTACTAAACTTTTACTAACATGAATCTATTTCAAAAAAGACGATGTATAAAATGAGGTTTTACAAAAATACGTTAATGTGATAATTTACGCTAACAATTATGGAAAACTTAAGATAATCGGTAACTTATGTTAACTTAATCTTTTTCTATCCTAATAGGTATGTTATTTTTGCGCTTTACTCAGATAATAACAAAAAATATTTTGATCTTACAAAGGATCGACCAGGAAATTTCAGACCACGAAACTTCGACTGCACGCTTGGTGCGGTGGCTGGGCAATCGGCTACCGCACAGCGTGTCACGGGTTCTAGTCCCGTACGGAACAACTTTTTGTAAGATCCACTAATTGTTATTCCGGGTCTGGATGTGAGGGGTACTTACACCTCACATCCAGACCCGGAATAAAAATTAGTACATTTTGGTAAATTTTGGTAAAATTGTACATTTGAAAACGCACCCACGACACGCGTGGCTAATCCAAGTGTGGATCAATAAAAAAAAAAAAGAAAAATAGGAACAATTTAAATTAATAAAAGCATAAATACTTTGCTTTGGCCACTCGATCGAACGTTTTAAACAACGAGAATTGCATTAAAATAAATTTACTTAAAACATGATTTAGTCACTGATAGTCACTGATTTCAATAATTATGGCCAAAATACTTGCAGTTAAAACAAACCATATTCCGCCTTTTCGCCTTAAATCCGGTTTCACTGATATAGTGAAACCGCTTGATATGAAACTGATTTAATGAACGAATGAATGGATATTCATTCGGTCGTGAATGTAACGTTGGAATCACGTTCACTTCACTGAATCTATTAGTGCTCAGTCTGTTTTTTTTGAGCATTTCACCTGATTTTATTTTATCTTGTTATTGTTTTATGACAGGAAACCGACATGAAACAACCACATCGTTATTTTTCGCCATTTGAGTAAGGTTACCGGAGGCTCTATACTCTCTATTCCCCCAATCCCAGAATCTCCAAATCCCTAATCCTCAAAATGTCTCGTAGCTCCTCCGAGGTTGCGGATGTCCAATTGTCCAAGGGGAATGCTTACCATCAGGTAATGTGTCTTATTGTTTGCCGTCCTATTATATAAAAAAGTAAGAAGTTGTCGTTTGGCGTGGAAGAATAAGGGTTATTGTTCTCAAAATGGAAAGAGAACTATTGAAGAAAGAAAGAGAACTTGGTAAGAGAATTATTGAGAACGATACTCGTAGTTCAGATGAGGTTTAAAGACTGATAAAGATAGTTCGATTATGTCTATGAATGTGACTTCTATATTCACATAATGAATTTCATATTGAAATCCACAATCCAACTTAGAATACCATACATCTGAAGCTGCTTTAGTATGAAAAATGATGTAGAATTACTAAGAATGACTAACTTGTATAGACAAGAAAGTTTCTCCGTGTTTATTTTCTTGCCATAAATTTTAGAACAGTACAATAGAACTACAGAAAAAGTAATCAAGAACGGTATAAGTTGCAACCAACACGATATAATCAAAGTAGACAAAAAAGGTAGCTATTAAGTGAATGTTTTATGTGCCTAATACCGTGACCTTAATACGGCTAATGCCCAAATAAGTGCGGAACTCCGGATTAGTTGGAAACTTCGTTACTAAGCATGCGTTTTATTAGCTAAGTTACTTATATTTGTCATGGGTATGTGGTTGGGTTATAGTGTAAGCGACTTTGTGTTAGTTCGTGAAGTAGTTGTATACATTGTATGTGTCTGTTAAGTAAGTTTGTTAGAATAATATTTCTTAGTAGGTATAATGTATAAATAACTCTCTCTTCTGTCTGCGTACAGAATTAGACCCACGCGTACGGTGCACGGCTCAAAGACCCAATAGACCACCACAGATAGTCGCGAGTGTTTCAGGGAAACCGTAATAATGTGTCGTAGCCTCGGTCTAATAGCCAAGCACATTTCCTCTCGCCCCACCCAGGGCAAGAGAAGTCATATAATAACTTCTCTCTCTTTCTCCCTTCGAAGTCAATTCAAAACCTAATTATCGTAATAGTCGAATAAAGGTTAAATAATTGAATAAATTGAAAAAATGCATCCGAGATGTTCAATGCAAAATCGCCAAAAATGCCTGTTGAATTCTGATGACCTAACGATCCTATGATCGCAAATCCTATTGTCATAATAGGCGATAATGGTAACATCAGAAGAGTAGCATTAAAAGTGGAATTAATATAATGATTATGATCCTAATATGTCTGTCAGTCCTGCCCTTCCTTTATCTATTAAAGGTTGGTAACGCGATTGTATCTGTTGTGGCTTTCCATAGTCCACTTTTTTCATTTGTCGCCATAGTCGTTAAATAATGAGAAAGTCAAAACAAAAATATCATATTATCGAATAATATATTCTTATCATTTCGTTTCTAATGTATAATGTCTTGTGGGTTTAAAGAATTTGACGGCTATTCAATAACCTTCACAAAAATGAGTAAGCCAGTAAGGTGAGTCTGATCTCCTTTGTTTTCAGTTTTTAGTTTTAGTTTCTTACTGCTTTTAGTGCTCTTTAACCGCCAATCGCTCTCAGTGTGACTATATTTTTAATGTCTATCTGCCACTTTAGTACTAAAGTACAATATATAATCCGAGCCATTCTGGTCGTGGCCTTTAGGGTAGTAACTCTAAACTTTTGATAAAAGCGTGCCACGCGAGATGACACCCGAGGAGGTTGCTCGCAGCGATCACGTGGTGTCCACAGTGGCTCCTGTTGTATTCACGAAATATGAATGAGTAATATGATAGTTTTGTTTTGACTAACTACCTCATTTTTAAAGGATGATGACAAACGAATAGTTTGGAGTATGGAAAGCTACAGCAGATACAAGTGCGTTACCAACCTTTAATAGATAGGGGAGGGGCAGGACTGGCAGACATATTAGGATCATAATCATTATCATGTTGATTCCACTTTGAATGCTACTCTTCCGAGGTTACCATTATGGCCAATTTTGACAATAGGATTGGCGATCGTAGTTAGGTCATCAAATACCAAGAGGCGTTACGTGATTGATTTTAGGTACATGTGTGCACAAATTTTATGTCGATTTTGCATTGGACATCTCAGATTCATTTTATCAATTTATTCAATTATTTAACCTTTATTCAATTATCCTATAATAATGATATTTATTTCGAATCACTGGTTTCATGGTTTTTGCGGTCAATTAAAATCCTATGCAGTTGGGATCATAAAATTAATAATTATGCTTTCAGAGCCTAATTCACTGCTTTTATGAACATTTGAGTTGTGGTAAATTCGATGCACCAGGGCAATAAAAGCAAAAACGTATTATGCGTACTAAAAAGTATATAACTAAAGGTAAAATTTTGTACAATATGTATGAGAAAAATAGTTATAATAATAATAACAAAATATAAAATATTATATAACCAAGTACTTATAGGCTGAATATAAGGTGATTTAGTTTTCGATTACAGAATCCTTCGTAGTAAAAAGTCGAAGAAATACATTCATTTCAGAAATGGTAAAAATTGCAAGAAATATATTTTTGTACCTTTTTTATGTGATAGGTCGGCAAACGAGCCTTTGGATTACCTGTTGGGTAAGCAATGAACACCGTCTATGGACACCCGCAACAACAGAGAAGTTACGAGTGCGTTGCTGATGGATTAGGGTTTTCTAAGGTGTCAATCTTACTTCTTACTAATATTATAAATGCGAAAGTTACGATGTTTGAATGTTTGTTACTCAATCACGCAAAAACGGCTGGACGGATCTGGATGAAATATGGCACAGGCATAGGATTTTTTTTTTGTGAGGGAAAATCAGGGCCGGGCGGGAGGGAGTGTCAGACTCTTACTGACTAAAAACCCCCCCGTTCCTTCTCCTGCTCTGTGCCGAGGTCGCGGTGCCTCATTGCGCTTACCCCGCAACCCCGGCTACAGGCATAGGATACACTCCTGAATAGGACATATGCTACTTTTTAACAACATACTACGCGGGCGAAAGCAAATTTTTTTTATAAATGAATAAATGCAAGAATGATTTACAAACCTAGCAAAAGCATTCAGGCAAAGCCGCAAAGAACTGCTAGTTAAAAATATTATAATAAAGCGTGTGCACGTCACAGCCATTCCTGACAATGTGTTATGACGAAACGTTATCTTGTTGGCAGCCAGTATGCGCTACGTCACATCGGTAGCAATGCGCTGTCCACATTGACACTCTATGAGTTTAAAGACTTAGCGTTAAGATTTTAGGTACCATGTGGTGACGGGGGCGGAGATTAGAGTGTATATTTCATCATTCTCTTCTTGCTAGTATCATAGAAGACTACATACTACCATTTTTTCTGTAGATTCACTTTAGAAAGACCATTTTTCAGCTCGATTCGGTACAAAAGCCTCACAGAAATCCGGCGTGAAATAATGTTTGCGTACATAAAACAAGCGTTAATTCACGTAAGGTTTCTGTGCCGTTATATTTGATTTTCTAATCCTCAAAACCCGAATCCCAAAAGACCGGTAAAGTACTTGCAAATCCTCTGATGTTGCGGTTGTCCATGGGCGGCGCCAGCTGCTTACCATCAGGAAATCGTCAGCACGTTTATCTGCCTAGATGTCAATGTGGAAGAATTGCTGACTCCAGATAGAACTATGACTTAAGCACCATTCAACTATGACTGTAAAGTTAAACGTCCAATAGTGAAATTAATTTAAGGTAAACAATGTACAATGTATTTTAAATACAAAAAAGAGTGTCCAGTGGAATAATTACATGCAATTTTTAAATGCAATCTGTGAGTATACGTACCTGCACAATGAACCAGCACAAACAGCACGAAGCTACAGTTTTCGTTTGGACTCAAACTGTAAGCTCAAGCGATGGATAAAATATACATATAAATTGTAAAAGAAGAAATTTTTGTATTGTACTGTTACGAAAAAAGACTTCTTTTTCATCATAGCCTCACTGTCTCCTAGTAAGACTATGTATAAGATCCATGTAGATTCTTGTTCATTTTTCTAATAAGAACTCCACTTTAAAATGTCTGAAGTTTACTAAAGCATTGAGAAATATAAACTGTATTTTTAATTTATCTTTATAAAAATATTTCTGTCTTTTGAATATAACAAACAAAATTCACAATCCATAAAATGAAGTTAATATTAAAAATCTGTGAAAGACCACATCATAATTAACACAAAACATTGTTAAAATATTTTCTTAAAATCAGTATAAATATTATTAAATCAATCCTTGTCCATAAAGGTTTGTAATAATACATTCGATGGCCCAAGCTGAGCTAATATTTAGGAAAATTGTTGTAACGATGTAATTACAAAAGCACACAAAATAAAAGTTTAATTTATTATATTATTTTTTATACATAGACTAACTACTTAAGCGTTGTTTCAGTCGCTACTTGTAGCTCGCAGAGAAATGTTATTCAACTTCAATTTTTTGTTAACAATTTGGCTATCAACACAAATCTAATTTTAAATTCAAACAAAGAAATTTCTGAGATTTGTTCGTTAACTAAATATTATTTATAAGAAAGTATAGATTACAGTATTCATACTTACAAACCCAATTGATTGATAGAGCACAAACCGCACTGCATCTCATTATTTACACCAAACTTGTAGTAATTGGATCGTGCCACCGGCCACAGTTAAAGCCGGCATTAATTGCAGGAAGCCAGCCAAGATTTCCACCGAATCACCGGCCGTGCGGGCCGTAATTAAACTATGTACTAATTACACTTTACTCAGATAAACTGTTTTTATTGTCCACGCTAACTGACTTCGGGGTATCGAGAAACATAGAATGGGAGCTGAAACTACTTCCGTGGTCTAATTATTGTACTGTAACTGATCTTTAGATGGCGTTAAGTCTAATTAAATTTAGCCTTAAGTAATCCATCCTTCATGAGATATGCTATGATGTACTGCATCTTGCATTACTATATATTCTCGTTTCTATTAATAAATATATATTTAAGTCGTATTTTGCATTCTATAGGCTTCTAGTTTTCTCCTGTTGCACCTACCATGCTCTCTCTGCATCACCCTAAGGTTGACTGGTAAGAATGTCTATGGCATTAAGTCCGCCTTTGTAATTTTATGTTGCAAGAAGAATAAATAAATAAATAAATCTTGGGTCGGGTAGGAGAACGAACGATTTTAGTCAGAAAATGTCTTACTCTACTAAGCGCGTGAGAAGTGATTTAATGATTTTCGTCTCTAAAACGGCATTCATAAGGTAGTAAATAAAAACACTGACGTAATGGAACTTCGATATTCAAATTTGTGAAACAAATTATTGAAAGAAATCGAGTAGCGTAAGCCAATCAAAGTTAAACAATAAGTTTAATCGTTTTTACATAACTGTTATAATGTTTGGTTTCTTTGATTATCAGATTGACGTAAGTAATAATGAGTTGACGTCATTTTGCGAGTTTTATAATATGAGATATTATTGAAGTAGGTACTTAAACATTTGAATGGGATCTTATTTCAGTTACATAAGGTTTCATTTCTACCGTGGTATTTAATTAAAAGATGTAGGTTTCCCATTGTTATACAAATTAGAAATAATATTTAGCCAGCTACTCTAAATAGAGTAAAATATTCAAATCTAATTTTACCTGCAAAATAATATAGATAAGATATGAACCACTGCTTTACTTGCTACGTGCTACGCTTAAGCAGCGTTCGGCCGTAGTGAATAGCTACGCCGTAGCAATGGCGTGTATAGATTATGGATGAATTGTTTTATTTTTTGCTGCTTCAATTAAGATCGAAGAAATAAATAAACCCTTTATTTATTTCTGTAATAAAGACTCAGCTATTTATATTTTTAGCTGATGGAGTACCTGATGGTAAGCAATCAGCGCCGCCTATGGACACCCGCAACAACAGAGGACCTGGGCCTCCGGTAACCTCACTCAGACGGTGTTGTGTGGTTGCTTCAAGCCGGTTTTCTGTGGGGCCGTGGTATCACTCCGGTCGAGCCGACCAACTCGTGCCGAAACATGGCTCTCCTACACTTAAAATATCCAATGGTCAAGTAAAATTAGAAAACTGCAAGAGCCTATTTCAATTATCATCATCATATCACCCATTCCCTCGCAGCGGTTGGAAATACAGGGCATTTCAACAAAAGATATCTTCTTACCATTAATACATATTATTTGAATATAGGATCAAATTCTTCGTATCAATTTGAGTCAGTTCTTAAATATGTAATTGAGACAGATTTGTATAATTAAATACCGTTCATAATTCGTTCATATTTGCATAAAACTCTTTCAATGAAATTGAATTTTACATAGAACAAGACGTGAACAATACATGTACTATACTTTATATTACTTTACCCAACTGGGTCCTCGGCAGGGTGCCAAAAACAAAACATGATTCTCGCATCACATATTTCGTTCAGTTCCATCTAGAGGAGACTGTATCTGCATAATTCACATAACATCAAAGAGGGATAGTATTCAACCAGGCATATCATTTCCCACTGCAGTTCATTGCCTCTCGAGCGAGGATTAGCATTTCTTCGATCTTATGCAGATCCATGCTACGAATAATATGGAAACAGAAAGCTAAAATAATCTTTTCTATATTTGCTTTGTTTTTCAATTCATTTAAAATAGGATGCTTTTTAAGCAGATTTAGTATTTGGCATTCTTATGTTGATCGACCGATGAAAGCAAACGAAATATCTGTAAAACAATATAAGCGTTGTTAACATTTTGAGTTATTGCAACTGCAACTGTTATGTCAAGTCAGGTAAAGTGTAATTGGGTTTGTTCTGTTTTTTTTTATTTCTCTACAACAAAATAGTTTGAAGTCTATAAAGCCTAGTAAATGGTATATCATAGGCACACGTGCCTTTAGTTGAATGTATATAGAACTGAAACTATGGTTGTAATATCAGTAAACCTAAAACTGCCTCAAATCAATTCTAAATGTATCTAAAGTTTAAAAAAATAATAATCGAAGTAATAAAGTGACACAATTTAGTGTCAAAATTAACTGCAATCCCTGTGTATTTTTAAACACTAGCTACTGTCGCACAGTTTCACCCGCTGCACAGTAAAGCACTCAGGATCATTGAAGGTTTTAATCAGAGGCAATTTTAGAAATCTGACAACTGATTCCAATTATTGGCCCTTACATATAAACTTAAAAATATTACCTCTTTATAATATAAGTATAGAAAAAAAATACCATTTGACTTATAGCACAATTCATTTAAGGCATTTTAAAGAAACCATTAAACTTACACTTGACCCGTAACAGCCATATTTATCATGTATACGATCTAATGCACTTTGTTTATCTCAATACTTCTTACTACGTGACTTCAGACGGGTCTTGAGCCCGAGGCTACCAATACGAAGCTCCATGCTTACACTTCGATCATATTTGAACGCTTATTCCTCGATATCCGATCGTAAGATCCTAGAGCTTTGATTTTATATTATTTTTAAACAATAGCGTTCGGATATTTACAATGTTCATTGAAGTATGATTTTAAATATTATTTTAGAGTGTGTTTTTTATTTTTGTGAAAAGGTCGTTGCCCTTTTTTGTTTTTTGAATGAAAATTTTAATGTTCTTTGTGGTGGTAGTGTGTTTATAATGTTTTGTTACATTTTATAATTGTTTTTATTATTTACACTGTCTGCATCCAAACCTCTAACTTTAATCACGTCAGACAAGTGTAAGAGCGAACTCTTATAACACAAGTAAATGTTTGCTTATAGGGAGGTCTCCAAAAATTATTTGTCATTGAAATAAACTTTTTTTGATTTATTTTTTTAGCCACTTAATATCTTTTTTTCTTACCTGTTTATCAAATAAATGTGTTGACTGCACTTGAAATTATTCAATTTTTGTCCAACTGTTATTTCGGTGTTATACTTAAAAAATACTTATTTTCTTGGTCATTGCTTATTGGGAGTTTCATCTAAAACGTTTAAGTCAAAAAAGGGGGTGTAGTTCAAAGGATTTTGGTTCAGATATTCTCTTATTATTTACGGCTTAGTGGTTAGAAGAAAGAAAGTGTACCTAAGTTATTTGATAGGGAGCACTGTTTTTCTAACATTATAAAGTGATTTTCTTTGTATTTGCAAATGTTAGCTTTTTCTAGTATGTATTTTGAATTTACTATCAGTTATTTACGAGTAGATTGTCCAAAGTCTAGACGCCTGGGGGTGACATTTTTAAAATTCGAAGAATTCGCTCGAAATATGAAAAAAATTAAGTAAGTACCAACGTTGTTTTAAATTCTGATATCATAGTCTAAAGGTGTTAAATATATGAGATGTAAATTAAAAAAAAAATTACAACCAATAAATTTATTTATGGCTTCAGTAGTAATATTTTAATGCATACTAATGCGCTTCCATTATGGAGACAGCAGGTAAAAATTTTAACATTAGATTTTAAGCTTTATTGTCTGTCTAATAAAGTTTAAGTGATGACGGATGTAAATGAGCAGACGAATGACCTGATGGTAAGCAATAGGTGGCACCGTTAAACGACGACAACATTAGAGCAGTTATTAATGCATTGCCGGCCTTTTGGGGTTAGGGGTTTGAGGACTTGGGGATAGTAGGAGAGAGTGTACTGGGCCTCTCGGTAACCTCTTTGATAAAGCAGAACAGAATGCTTTACTTGAGATTGTATTGTATTATTAGTATTGACATAAAAAATGTTTAATCATACCAGTTGAGCTGGTTCATTCGTCATTCATCACGACTACATGGCACTCCCATACTTCTTGTGAATGTTGATTTACACCCAAACCCAACCGACCACTACACGTGGGGAACAATTAGGGCTGATATTCAACTGGGGTTGCGGGTTCAGTGCAATAATGTACCGCTACCCTGACCTGGAACCGGAGAAAGAACAGGGTGGTTTTTAGCCAGTAAGTGACTGACACTCCTTCCCTCCCGACCTTGGGCCGGAGAAGTCATTTGACGATTATTCTCTCACAAAAAAACCCCAAATTGAAGCAGCTCATCATCAGCATCTCTCCGGTAAAATTGAATCAGCTTGAAATTGCAATGATGAAAATCTCAGTCTATGGCGACTGGGATTAACTTGGACACTAGGCAGAGAACAAGAACAAACACCTCACGTATAAAGGAGGTCAATTGTCCCGCAAAGGTCTATTTATGTTGATTAATTATTACTATTACTATAAAATGACTTATCAAAATTATACTCCAAAATATCTCTGGAAGGTAAACCATTATACATACATTTTAACTGAATTTAAAATTACAACATCATATTTAGTTGATTACCGAATCTAATATTAGATTAATTATGTTAGTTCATTAGGCACGTATTAATAATTTTATTCGTTAGCGCTAATTAACAATTGTGAACGCTATTTAAAACTAAATTGGACATTGTTGTGGATATGAAAATGCTATTTTGTTTTTAGAGATGCATATGAATTTAATTAATATCAGTTTTGCGTCGATCACTATGGGCTTATTTTAGCAAAGGAGTTGTCTTATTAGTTAGCAAATATTTTTTAAATTGACGCCTTTGTTAGATTTGAACATGACAATTTATTGAGCTTTAGTTATTAAGTTGTGAGGAGTTACGGAAAACTGCATAGAGTGTTTCTTTGTATCAGTGTTAGGTGCGAGTTTTTTTTTACACAAGCTTGATCACCATGTGATAGCAACAGTGAACTCACTTCGCATGCTATACAAATTGTTGTTAACGATTATGTAATCGAATTAGTGTAGGAACTATCACAAGATAAGCGCGGGTCCGCGGACGGTGATTGCTCACCGGTTAGCTCTCCTTTTGACCAGAATCCCGAGTTTACCGCGCGTTTCCTGCGCGCATAATAAAGCTTTTACGATACCGTAGTCAGTTGAGGCTCTGATGGGTCGATGTCGATGTCTGGGTTTCGGCTCCAAGCGTCCGAATAATGTACCGAGGCCCAACTCGGAATAAGGAAAGGAACGGGATAGTTTGTGTTGGCCAGCCGGTTTGTGAAAATTTACCTGATGGTAGGTGATCAGAGCCGCCCATGGAAACCTGCAACACCAGAAGGAGTCACAGACGTTGTTAAGAGGGAGTTATTTTATATTTCTTACACATACACATTCTGAATCAAACTAAAGAAACAGCTAGTTGCTCAGCCACAATAGCAGTCGATTAAAGTAAATACGTAATAGTCACAGAAATAACGTCGGAAATCTATCGCAGATACTAGATAAGACGTATGCTTTGCACGTGATTTTCTGGAGCCAGACTGTTCAAGTTCCCCCAAGAGTTGAGATATCTCTCCAACTTATGAGATATCTTCCAATCTAGAGCACAAGTTGTATGGAAATTAATTTCTAATGACGTCACACCATCTGATTTCTAATTAGGATTAGATATATACGTGTGAGGATTCATTTCTATTTAAAGGTTTTTTATTTAAAAGAGAATGTTGAAATGCAGATAAAACGGTCATTTGTGTATTTTCTCTTAAGAAGTATGCAGAGTTTAACCGTTAAAGTTAGGTTGGTATTTATTTAGTACACTCACTTTCGAAAATTTATGACAAATTGCATTTCTTTTTTGTATGTCGTCGGTCGACAGACGAGCAGATGGATTACCTGGTGGTAAGCAATTAGCGCCTCCCATGGACACTCGTAATACAAAAGAATTACTATAAGTGAGTTGCCGGCTTCTTGTGGATTATAATGGATTTAAGGATAGGATATTTGAGTTCTGAGGGTGGGGGGAGGGATTGGGCCTCCAAAAACTTCACTACGTAAGTGTTGCTTTATTGCCGGTTTATACCGGTTTTCTGTGGGGCCGTGGTATATTACTCCGGTCGAGCCGGGCCAATCACGCCGAAGCACAGCAGCATCTCCGACACTTAAAATTTCTGACAGTTTCAGGAGGATCATCAGTGTGGGGGCAACATTTATAAACAAAAAAGATAACTTTTTATGGAATAGTAGGGAAACGAACTTTGTTGTTTTCATGTTTATATTGGTAACCTGTATTTTCTTTGATATTCTCGACAATTGTCCAGATACTGAATAAACACACACTATCATCTACGCATGTGCATTCCTGCAAAAAATAACGTTACGTGAATGCGTTAAAAAAAATTAAATTAAAAATAAGCTACAATGTTTCAAGTGAAATCATAACATGTGTGCAGGAAACGTCAAATAGCTGAAAGTGTCACATGTTCCACAACAATAATGTGACCGTTTTACATAATAACGGGTTCTGCTTATAATTTAACTGTTCTTCGAAACGTTTATAGTTGTAGCGGTTTGGCTTTTGTTTATTTTTTGTTAAAATTGTCGATAATACTGTTGTGTTAGGAGTTTAAATAATAACATAACTTCATGACCTTTTGTTCTGAGAAGCGTTCTTTTATTGAACAAAATATTTTATTCGTTAAGGTTACAAACACGGGCTTGTTTTCGAAATGTGTTAGTTAAAAATGTTGTACAAAAGAAATAACTGAATAAATATAGTAAAGACAGGAGCAATTTAATTTTAAACACTTGCGTATAAAATTCTCTAAAGACTTGACTTTTATTTTCAATACGCAATAAAATTACAACACAATATTTTGAAGAGCCATGTTTCGGCGCAAATGGGCCACTTTGGCCGGAGTTATATCACCACCTCACCGTATACCGACGTGAAAAACCTCGAATATTTTCTATGAGTTACGTAACACATCCTTAAATCCTCTATTATTAAATTCCTAACGAGTATAACAGCAGTGTGATTCTGTAAGACTTCATTCTAAACTTCGAATCTGAATCCGCCGTGAGTAGTAGTACACTAGCGCTACACTTGCGAGTTGAACTTAATTGACAGCATCATTTTGAAAGATAAAGTATGAAATTACGTTAAAAGTGGCATTCTAAAATTTAATTTACCCGTCACTTCGACGCTCACTTCGCACTCGAACACGATTCAAAATCAAACAAATTTTATAGAAACGACGTGCAGGTTTGCAACGGTAAAAAAAAATTAAATAATTATCTCTAGGTACATTAAGACCCTTAACGTACGTGCAGATCACTGCCTTCCCAATACTTAAAAAAAAACTTAATATTCTTTCAAATACGTTTTCAAACAAATCTAAAAGAATCGCAGGTAAGAACTGAAATCTTGAATAAATAAAATAAAAATATAAGAAAGGGATCAAAGCATACTACCACAGGAGTTCAGAACAAGTCATCGACAACTTACAGCCCTAACTTATTTCCTAAGACTGGAGGCAACTTTCAACTTCGGAGAGCGTCTTCGTAACTTACTAAGTTACGACTTAGAAATCTTTCCCCAACTATTTACAACTTATAAGTTAGGTTTGCACTCTTCCACGTAAGTTGGGAGTTCTATCTATTAATTGTTATATTATCGAGTAGGCAAGACAGTGTGAAAGCCTTTCCATGTATCAAAAGTTGGATTACGAGTAGACACTTTCTTCAGGTAGATGTTTGCCTGAGACACTTTTAGAATACTTGGAATTTAAAATCGAATCTTTTAATGGACTTTTGACATCTTTCAAGGGTTAGTTCTTAGAAGAATTCTAGAAATGTAATTTATCAAAACGAAAGTAACTCTGTCTGTCTGTCTTTTCTTCACGCCTAAACTACTGAACCTATTTATATGTAATTTGGTACAGACATAGTTTTGGAACTCGAAAAAGGATAATTTTTAAACCAAAAATCATTAGGAAGTCAGTATTCCACGCGAATGAAGTCGCGGAGAAAAGGCTTGTTTTTTATGATATTTCTAATAGGCCGTGGTTTGAAAATTATCTCGCCTGTTGGTAAACTATGATGCGATCTGCATTCCATCACGCCTTCCCATAAGCAACTTATTCACTCGGGCCTTTAAATTACCCAGGTTATAATGCGCTTCGGGAAACACAGACACCAGCGAAGAATTCTACGAAGAAGTATGTAGGTATATGCGTTTGTAGCCACGCGAAGTTCGACAAAATTTTAATATTGATTCATCTAGTCTTGGTGGCCTTACGCTAACCTCTGGCAGTGAGTGATTTCGATGATTACTAATTCGTTTCAATACGAACTAAATGTATTATTGTTATTTTTATTATCTCACTGATTTCCAAATTTAATGTTTTTTATAGAAAATTGTAGTAATAATTTAAAATGAATTAAATTTACTAATGCCACATCAACTATTACAAAAAATGCACTGTATAATTCCCTTCACATCGACCATTTGGTAAATGTAGTGCATAATAGGTATGATTTGTGTTGTGTGAGGCCTTTGTATATAACTAGAAATAAGCCACTGTGAGTGAGGGTGCAATGTTTCTATTATTCAAACGATTACCCTGAATTGTGTAGCCTCTGCATCTCTTTGTTTTGGGTGATACAAGCCAACTGGCTTGTAAGCGCTTGTCTAACGAGAGAATAGAAGACTTAAAATGTATAAGCAATTTATAAAAAGCAAAAGCCCAAAAAATGACTTTAAAGTGTAGGATTTTTATTTCACATTAACGTCCCGGTTGCCGCCTGCAAGGACCACTGGGTCCTCTCAGTAGAACAAATCCGGTCAACGACATGCCGATCATAATAATTATGACTTGATCTTATAGATCGAACACCCGGAACATCAGAGTTTGGATTTGGAGTTTGGCTCCTCAAACCCGTAACCTGTAACCCCTGATGGCAACACACTACGCTTTGATTCTTCCCTTTAATAAAACCCTAATGGCCACTCTCATCACCTGTACCGGGCGCTCTTATAGACCTGTTCCAGAGCTTCGCTGTGGCAAGCGACATTTCATCACGGTGGCGTCGTCTTCTTTGACTAAGTCCCGTGTACGTTAAAATACCGTTTAGTTCATAACACTGGTTAAAGTCATATTGACGCTTCAGTGCAATTAGAAATGAAAGTTTGTTAGTTGCTAAATTTAGACCACTTATAAGCCTCTTAATGTTCCCTTCGGTCTTGTACTAGTTGTGCGTATTTTTAAATATTAGTATTTCTATTTTATAATAATAAAAATAGAAATACTAATATTTAAAAAACTTTAAATAAACGTAACAGTCACAGTCAAAATAAATATACAAACACATGAGGAAATTTTAAATCACTGTTTAATACGCACAATTAGTACAAGACCGAAGGGAACATTAAGAGGCTTATAAGTGGTCTAAATTTAGCAACTAACAAACTTTCATTTCTAATATAATTTTACACCTATGCTTTCTTTTTGAATTCTTATGTACTGCTCCGAAGTCATATAATATATAATTTACAATATCATAAACAAGTAAGGTAGCAACGAACTCTTTTGATTTAATACAATCCGCATTAGGAAAACCTGAAATCCATTCTCCAATAAATAGCTTTACGTTTATGTAAATACAAAAGAAAAAAGCCGTTACGCTTGGTCTGGACCTGCGAACCGAAAATATTTTTTCGGTTCATTACCTCATGTTTACAGCCGGCAATTAAAATAAAAAAAGAATACATTTAAATACAGAACCTCCGTGGAATGTTTTCCAAACAGGCCTTTTGCTTTTTTGAATTGAAAAACGAATTTGAACAAAAAAATCCTACTAAAATTGTCAGCGAGAATGTTTGTAAGTATTATATAAATTCACACAAATAAATAAATATAGAGAAACAGCGAATTTACAAATCGATAAAATTAAAGGAAAATTATTTTAGAGAAAAAATGAACAATTAATAAATATCAATTATTGGAAATCGCCATCAAAAAATGATAATGTAAAAAGTGTCTATTCAAAAATTAATTTAACATTTTTGATTGATGACAAAATCCTTAACTGGATCAAATTTAGCCTTTGATCCATCAATCTGCTACCCAAGAGACAAATTGAACGTAGTTTTTGTGAAAAAGAATTTTGTTAAATTAAAATCTATCAAATCTAAATATCTATTTATACTATATCAATGACGAGTATACTGTTACTCTCAATTAAAGACATTCGTTTTCAAGGAGCATACAAATACGCTGTAGTGCTATGATGTATAAAACTATAGATAGGTACGTTGTCCACACTCTAAAATGACAACATGAAATGTGGCTTATTAGCCACATCGTGCTCAGTCACGCACCAACCTGCCGCGCAACACTATGTTCGTTTGTTTTAAATTTATATCGTGTATAAAAACCTGTGCAGTACAAAGAAAACACGCTCTCGTGTATTTTCAGAGAGTGTACCAATAATTATACTATTATTAATGCTTTTTTTTTTTTTTTTTTTTTTTTGTGAGGGGAAAATCATCAAATGACTTCTCCCGCCCAGGGCCGGGCAGGAGGGAGTGTCAGACTCTTACTGACTAAAAACCCCCCTGTTCCTTCTCCTGCTCTGTGCCGAGGTCGCGGTACCTTATTGCGCTTACCCCGCAGCCCCGGCTGAACATCAGCCCTTTAGGGCCCCGTCTGTGGTGGTCTATTGGCTCTTTGAGGCGCGCGCGGAACGCTACGCGCCGTACGCTCGGGCCTGGTTCTGGTCGGGCGGCGAGCTGCCCTTACTCGCCGACCGCAGGCCCGTACTTACGGTGGCCGGAGATCGTCCCTCGATCCCCGACGCCCGTAGTGTCGCCAGTTGCGGCTGCTGGGGCGTGAGGAGGAGGATTGCTCCCTCACGCGGGCCGCCTCTCTCTTTGCGAGCATGACCGCTTCACAAAAGGAGGAGACGGCGTCCCAGTTCCTCTCACTCCGCACCATGGCCTCGACTAAGGCCGGGCGCGAGAGGTCGCCGCCGCCGATCACTTCCCTGAGGATACGGCGGTGCTCAGCCCAGGCAGGGCATACCGCTACCGTATGCTCCACCGTATCCTCTAGGTGGTCCTCACAATGACGACACTCGGGCGTTTCCTCCCGCTGAATCCGAAACAGGAACCTACCGAAGCTGCCGTGCCAGTAAGCACCTGCGTCAGACGGAAGGTGAGGACGCCGTGGCGTCTCTCAAGCCACTCCTCAAAGAGGGGTCTTACCGCTGCTATGGTAGTGTGCCCGGCCCTCGGTTGCGACAGTCGTTGTCTCCACTCTGCCATGAGATCTCGCCGGAGCTCATTCCGCCACGCATTTATTTGGCGCGGCAGAGGATCTTCGCCCCGGCGACGCGCGTCTGCGCGCAAACTGTAGACGCGCGCGAGCGCCTTCGCTTCTAGATCCCACGGCGGTGATCCGGCAAGGAGGTTCGCCGCCTCCCCGGAGATCGTGCGATACCCGCGGATTACTCGTATAGCCATGACCCTCTGGGACGCGACCAGCGTACGAGCCGGCCGCCGCTTCAAGTCCGGCGCCCACACAGGGGCACCGTAGAGGGCCATGGATCGCACAATCCCCATATACAACCTCCGGCAGGAGGCGTTTGGCCCCCCGAGGTTGGGAAGGAGCCGCTTGAGCGCGGCCCCAGACCGTTCCAACTTAGGGGCCAAACGACGAAAATGCTCCGTGAAGTTCCATCGGCTGTCGAGGACGAGACCAAGGTACTTCATCGCCGACTCGACGCCGATGGTAACTCCTCCTGCCGTTACTTGGGACCTACCTGGAGGTGGCGCGCTCCGACGGCCATAGAAGCACATGGCCTCGGACTTGTGGAGCGCCTACCTCGAGTCCCAACTGCCGGATCCTTGCAACGACTGTCGCAAACCGCTTGTGACATCAGGTCGGCCGCCGCCTGATGCGACCTCCCGTTCGCCAGCACCAGCGTGTCGTCAGCATAGCAGACAATGCTGACGCCGCTCGGGAGGTCGGTGCGTAGCACCCAATCGTACCCGATGTTCCACAGGAGAGGTCCCAGGACCGATCCCTGTGGGACACCGCGCGACACCTCTCGCGAATTCCACACGCCCCGGTGACCGGGGTAGATGACGCATCTGTCCGTCAAGTAAGCCTCGACTACACGACGGAGATAGGCAGGCACCCGGTGATACCGGAGTGCCTCCAAAATGCAGCTCCAGGGCAGCGAGTTAAAGGCGTTGGCGATGTCCAGAGACACCGCCACGACGACTCGCCTCCCGGCCAACGCTGTCCCCGTCGTGAGGTCCCTCACGCGCATGATGGCGTCCACCGTGGAGCGCCCTCTGCGGAAGCCGAACTGGCCGTCGCTAATCCGGCCCCTTCCAGACAGGTGCCCCGACGAGGCGGTCTGAGATTATCCTCTCGAACAGCTTTCCCACCTCGTCGAGCAGCACAAATGGGCCGGTACGCGGACGGGGAGTCCGCAGGACGCCCCGGCTTCTTCACGAGGACCAGTTTACCCGTCTTCCACGACAGCGGAAACTGGCCTCTCTCCAAACATGCGCTGAACAGACCAAGTAGTCGAGGCCTGAGAGCCTCCGAGGCCAGGACCCAGACCTTGGCATGCAGCCCGTCAGGTCCTGGGGCGGTATTCTTGCCGCTCAGCCGGCGCACCGCCACTCTCAAACTATTATTAATGCTAGAACGAACATTATAAGAGGTGACATTTTTGCGAATTCTTCTCAGGCAACCGCTAAACATTATCTTCCTATCGACATTATGTCACTCGTCATTTCACCCCTTTTTAACCTTGACATAAGAATTAATACAAAAATAACATTGTCAAATTAATTAACCTCCATGGATAAAATTGACTAATTCTTAACGTGTCGTTGAACGTTGTATTATATATATGTATTTCATATTATATTTTAAACTAATTCTTTATTGCATATTTGTCTATGATTAACAGTAGCGGAGTCTTTGCCGTCTTGTGTATGGATCACTTTGTAAATCTATAAATATTGTTTCATTTTTTCAATTTAAATTTCAAGTAGTACTAGACACAAGTATGTTTTTGGTCACATAGCTCATTCCCAAACACCATGTAGTTAATGTCGTTACTATCGTCGTCAGTAAAACAGTACCGACAATAAAAAATCTAATTATCGCTCAGGGAACAGCTCCGATCGATACTAGTCAATCAAAATCAATTAGAAAATTGTTTCATTAGACAAAACAGTTTAAATTAATACTGCATTAGTGAGCTTTTCAGGTGATTGCATTACATCGGATGCCCACTTAATGACCCATGCAGTTGTGGACCAATTATGGAGCCAACAGTGCGGTTGGAGTGCAATGAACCTTATCAAGTTGTGTTGTGTTATTTTGATGTAGGTTGTAGTGTGCTCAATAGGATAGGCAGGTGTGTTTTTTTTTTTTTTTTTTGTGAGGGGAAAATCATCAAATGACTTCTCCCGCCCAGGGCCGGGCAGGAGGGAGTGTCAGACTCTTACTGACTAAAAACCCCCCTGTTCCTTCTCCTGCTCTGTGCCGAGGTCGCGGTACCTTATTGCGCTTACCCCGCAACCCCGGCTGAACATCAGCCCTTTAGGGCCCCGTCTGTGGTGGTCTATTGGCTCTTTGAGGCGCGCGCGGAACGCTACGCGCCGTACGCTCGGGCCTGGTTCTGGTCGGGCGGCGAGCTGCCCTTACTCGCCGACCGCAGGCCCGTACTTACGGTGGCCGGAGATCGTCCCTCGATCCCCGACGCCCGTAGTGTCGCCAGTTGCGGCTGCTGGGGCGTGAGGAGGAGGATTGCTCCCTCACGCGGGCCGCCTCTCTCTTTGCGAGCATGACTGCTTCACAAAAGGAGGAGACGGCGTCCCAGTTCCTCTCACTCCGCCCATGGCCTCGACTAAGGCCGGGCGCGAAGGGTCGCCGCCGCCGATCACTTCCCTGAGGATACGGCGGTGCTCAGCCCAGGCAGGGCATACCGCTAACCGTATGCTCCACCGTATCCTCTAGGTGGTCCTCACATTGACGACACCTGGGGCGTTTCCTCCCGCTGAATCCGAAACAGGAACCTACCGAAGCTGCCGTGCCGGTAAGCACCTGCGTCAGACGGGAAGGTGAGGGCGGCCGTGGCGTCTCTCAAGCCACTCCTCAAAGAGGGGTCTTACCGCTGCTATGGTAGCGTGCCCGGCCCTCGGTTGCGACAGTCGTTGTCTCCACTCTGCCGTGAGATCTCGCCGGAGCTCATTCCGCCACGCACTTATTTGGCGCGGCAGAGGATCTTCGCCCCGGCGACGCGCGTCTGCGCGCAAACTGTAGACGCGCGCGAGCGCCTTCGCTTCTAGATCCCACGGCGGTGATCCGGCAAGGAGGTTCGCCGCCTCCCCGGAGATCGTGCGATACCCGCGGATTACTCGTATAGCCATGACCCTCTGGGACGCGACCAGCGTACGAGCCGGCCGCCGCTTCAAGTCCGGCGCCCACACAGGGGCACCGTAGAGGGCCATGGATCGCACAATCCCCGTATACAACCTCCGGCAGGAGGCGTTTGGCCCCCCGAGGTTGGGAAGGAGCCGCTTGAGCGCGGCCCCAGACCGTTCCAACTTAGGGGCCAAACGACGAAAATGCTCCGTGAAGTTCCATCGGCTGTCGAGGACGAGACCCAGGTACTTCATCGCCGACTCGACGCCGATGGTAACTCCTCCTGCCGTTACTTGGGACCCACCTGGAGGTGGCGCGTTCCGACGGCCATAGAAGCACATGGCCTCGGACTTGTGGAGCGCCACCTCGAGTCCCAACTGCCGGATCCTTGCAACGACCGTCGCAACCGCTTGTGACATCAGGTCGGCCGCCGCCTGATGCGACCTCCCGTTCGCCAGCACCAGCGTGTCGTCAGCATAGCAGACAATGCTGACGCCGCTCGGGAGGTCGGTGCGTAGCACCCAATCGTACCCGATGTTCCACAGGAGAGGTCCCAGGACCGATCCCTGTGGGACACCGCGCGACACCTCTCGCCGATTCCACACGCCCCGGTGACCGGGGTAGATGACGCATCTGTCCGTCAAGTAAGCCTCGACTACACCCGGTGATACCGGAGTGCCTCCAAAATGCAGCTCCAGGGGAGCGAGTTAAAGGCGTTGGCGATGTCCAGAGACACCGCCACGACGACTCGCCTCCCGGCCAACGCTGTCCCCGTCGTGAGGTCCCTCACGCGCATGATGGCGTCCACCGTGGAGCGCCCTCTTCGGAAGCCGAACTGGCCGTCCGCTAAATCCGGCCCCCTTCCAGACAGGTGCCCGACGAGGCGGTCTGAGATTATCCTCTCGAACAGCTTTCCCACCTCGTCGAGCAGCACAATGGGCCGGTACGCGGACGGGGAGTCCGCAGGACGCCCCGGCTTCTTCACGAGGACCAGTTTACCCGTCTTCCACGACAGCGGAAACTGGCCTCTCTCCAAACATGCGCTGAACAGACCAAGTAGTCGAGGCCTGAGAGCCTCCGAGGCCAGGACCCAGACCTTGGCATGCAGCCCGTCAGGTCCTGGGGCGGTATTCTTGCCGCTCAGCCGGCGCACCGCCACTCTCAAATCTACCTCGGTCACTTCCGGAGCGGATTCGTCGTCGTCGTCGATGTAGCCCGCATTGGGCACCGCAGGGGGCGGGGGCATAGCCGGAGGCGTGTAACCCGTCTGTGGTCGGGGGAATAGCGCCCCAACCACTTCGTCCACGACCTCCGGCCGGAGACTCTGAGTCAGTGGGGGCGCCCAGGTGCGGAGCTTATCACGCACCATCCGGTAGGGGCGTCCCCACGGGTCTCTGTTCAGAGTCTCCAACATCTCCTCGCGGGCCCGATCTTTGGCCCGCCGGATCTCCACCCTGAGGGAGGCCTTCGCCGCTCTGTACTCCTCGTATAGCTCCGCCTCTCTGGTTTCAGCGTCCAGAGGGCGGAGACGGAGCCTGCGGTGCCTGGTGTATCGGCGTCGCGCTGCGGTGCACTCACCGCGCAGGTCTGCCAATTCCCGCGACCACCAATACACCTGGCGCTTGCGTTGGCACGGTCGGATCCGGGGCATCGCCACGTCGCACATCCTTGACATGGCGTCCTGGAGCCATCTCGCCTCCTCGTTAATGTCGGCTGGCCTGACCGGTGGTATCACCCAGGCCTGCACGACTGCGGCTTCCAGGAAAAGCTCCCGGTCCAGTTGCCTAAGCGCCCAACGCGGGCCACACGGGGCCTGTCTGACTGGCGGGTCTGCGGACTCGGCGGAGACGTCGAACCGTATATACCGGTGGTCCGAAAACGTCTCCACCTCCTCCATGACGCGCCAGTCAACAACGCGCGATGACAGAGCGGGGCTGGCAAACGAAATGTCCACCACTGACTCGCCCCGCATCCGTACGCACGTGGGGACAGAACCCCGGTTCAGCACGACTAGGCCTGTCTCCAGAGCCCAGTCTTCGACCATCCTTCCCCGGACATCAGTGAGCCGGGAACCCCAAGCCAAATTCTTGGCATTGAAGTCCCCGAGGACCAACACGGGGAGGGGACGGAACCCGACGACGACGGTGACTAACTCCCTGAGGGAGTTGTGGAACTCGACGAGAGTTCGGTTCGGAGAGAAGTACACGCCCACCACGGCGATCTCTCCGAACCGAGCCGCGACGCAACCCCTGCCTCGCTGAGGCCCTTCGGGGGTTGGGGTACCGGCGGCGGCCGACGAGATGATGGTCACCGAGCCGTCCAGGTCTGACACCCAGTGTTCCCTGGCTGGAACGAAGTACGGCTCGGAGACCACGGCAACATTGATCGACCACTGCGCCATGCTCTGGAGCAGGAGATCCTGAGCAGCGACGCAGTGGTTGATGTTCGCCTGGAGGAGGCGTAATGGAGCCATTATTGGGTATCCATCACGACCTCCTCTCTGACGGCAGCGGCGACAGCAGCAGTCGCAGGGGTGTTGGCGACTGCGGCGGCAGCGGGAGCGACGGTGGGAGCGGTGGAGGTGGCTAAGGGCCTACCTTTGCTCCTGGGCTTGGTGGGGGGAGCAGGTTTTGCCCCCAGCCCGGTGATCGGCCGGCTTGCCAGCCGCCGCACATACTACGCAGTGCGGCGGGGCGGTACAAGCGCCGGCCCTGTGACCGGGCTGACCGCAGCGGAAGCAGCGGTCGCTGCGGTCCACCTCTGAGGTGCATTTGGCACCCACATGATGGCCAATGAGGCAGCGGAAGCACCTCAAAGGTCGGGGTTCCAGCAGCTTCACCTGCGCCGAAACCCAGCCCACCAGGAGCCTTTTGCCCTCTGCCAGCTTTTTGGCCGCTGTGACGGGGCAGCTGACTACCACAGTCCGCAGCCCCGTATTGTCCGGGCGGATAGTGCCTGCCTTGACCTGGTCAGCAGGGCACCCCCCCGTCCTGGCGACAGCGGCCGCCACCTCATTCTCCGTCACGGAGTCGTCCAGGCCCATGATGCGTAGCTCCAGGCATTTGGTGGGCCTGGACACGCGAGCTTCGTCCGCCGCAATGCACGCCCTGAGCCTCTCGGCAAGGGCGTCAGCGGACGGGCCGCTGGCCGCGCCGGGGACCTCCAAGAGACGGGCTCCAGTGGCAGTGACCCTCACTGCGGCAGCGTACGACCCATAGGCAGGTGTGTGCGATCAACATATGTGCCATTTTTCACAATAACCTATATCATAAGTTTTTAAATGGGTCAAACCCGCCGCAATCTACTAAAACCGCTGCAACTCCTGCAAGACAGAATCTACAGTAGAAACAACCATTAAAACACCGGAACACTGAAGTCCCAGGGACATGAATGAATCTTGGATCCTGCAACAATATTTATAAATCAGAAGACATTATTGGAGGAGAAGAAAAAACTAAATAGTTTCCACTTCTGTCGGTTTTAATGTAGGAGACAGAATGAGTTAGACCTTAATGGCACAGAAGAGACTGTACCACGAAGAGAAGCCCAGTCACTAAAAACCACGAAAAATTTTGTATTGTTATTATAATGGAACCTATGTGTGAGCGGCTTTAGTTGTTTCCAGTAATAGGTATTGCAAAAACGCCTAAACTAAACTTGAAGGGGTGTGAGGTGTAGGCTTCTGGTGACCTCACTCATACGGTGAAACTCATTCGTTACCTAACCCAGTATTTTTAGAACTGGTGTAACTAAGGTCGTTAAGCTATTTGTGCCAAAGCGCGGCATTCCCATATTTAATTTTTCTGGACTTCGTAGTCTAACTGATAATTAAAGTCCCTATAGTATTTGGTCTTGGTGTAACCTTGGGATTGAATTTTAGAAACTTAACCTTTCAGTCGACCAAGCAATCTTTGTCAGCACTTTTGTAATTAATTATTCTATTCTATCAGTCAAAACTTGATTGAAATCTGTTTAGTAATTGTTGGGTTTAATAGGTGCTATCAAACGAGACATCGTTATGTAGTTATGTACTAGTAGTGTACTTTTTTTCAAACAATACCAAACAAATTAATTTTCCATTTTTCTATGAAAATTAAATAAAAAAACAGCAAACTAGACAACTAAAAAAAGCAGCCCTATACTCACACAGACATGCCTATTCATGATTCATCAAAAAATATTGATATTTTTTTTATAAAAATTAAATTTTAGTGTGTGAATATCGTATGCATGCATGTTGTTTCGGAGTTGCATTCAGATTTTTTGATATTTTTTCATATTACGATAAAATAAACAAAGATACGTCGAGTCGAGAATTAAAAAAATCCAAATAGTCAAAATAAAAATATCGATATGTATCGTAAATATTTACTGCACGTTAAATAAATAAAATCGATTGCTGCCTAAGACTACATATTAGTCATATTATGGCAGCAGCGCTCTTTGATAAATCTTTTAAAAGCTGCTTCTACTCTCCTTTAAGATACAAATACAACCCGTATCAACCTTATAAACTACAGCGGCCTTGGCCTGGAGCAAGAGAAAGCACGAGGTGGTTATTAGTACGAATCTGACACTCACACATTGATCGAGAGAAGCCGCGTGTTGAATTTCCACAGATAAAAAAAAATAGTTCAGCCTCGTAGTTACAAACTGGCCCTTTCCTTCCAAGTGTGGAGATATATACATATCTGTTTATTTAAACTTATATTTACAGAAATGTATATTTATACATATATATGCATATATATATTTAAATAATTTATAAGATTTTGTAATCAACTTAATATTATTTTCTACACTTAGCACTTAGAGGTTGACTGGTGGGTATGCTTAAGTCCACCAATGTATTATAATGTTGCATACATAATATTATGAGACAAATAAATGAGTGGACGACTTCAGGCGATTGACCGGCCGTTGCTCTGGACTACCGTACGTTCCATAACAAAATATCTGAGCTTAAATAAGACGAGTTCTTTTAACTCCCCGAAAGAAACGCTAAGGACTAATTAAAGATGCTTTTCACGATCTTAAACAAAGCTTAGGCCGCAGCATAATTACAAACACGCTCAGTCTCACCCGTGACCTACTTCGTTGATTAAATCAGTGTATGTAAGACGGATGCTGTAGTCCAGCATTATTGCTAATTCGCATGATTTCCCTCGGTCTAATCAAGCAAGTGCTCTGAAGTGGTATGTTTATTAACTGAACCATCTTTTATTTCTTGCAGACCGGCGTTTGTGTTTTGTTTCCGTATTTTAATTGATTTTTTTTATTTTGTTTTGTCAGTGATTTTTTATTGCCGTAAGTTGAGACGTTTTTTTAGGTTGCGTTGATTTTTAATTCCTTTTAATTGTTACGTACTAAACAGTTCTAAGCTACATGTGAAATGCATTAGAGGTAGGATGCCGATGCATTATTATTCATAGTAGTAGTAAGTGTAGTAGCTGCACTAAGAGGACTGACCGACAGACTGACACTATATCTTCAAAATTTTGTTTGATGTTCAAAAGTGCCTGTAAGGGCCTAATTGGAATAAATAATTTTTGACTTTTGACTTTTTTGACTTTAGTACTCTATTTCTTTACATGTTTATCCATTCTATCTAGCTGGATGTGTGTGTGAGAACTTTATGAAAGGAGTTCTAACGTTCAGGGTAGGGTCATCATCATCATCATTATCAGCCTATAAGTACCCACTGCTGAGCAAAGGCCTCTTCTCACACGGAGAGGGTTTGAGCATTAATCACCACGCTTGCTCAAGGCGGATTGGCAATTTCAAACTTATAATTAGAGATTATAAATCCAGGTTTCCTCACGATGTTTTCCTTCACCGTATGTCAGTGGTGTCTAAATAATCATAGAAAGTACATATAACTCGAAAAAAGTCACATTGGTACTTGCCAGGTTTCGAACCCGCACCCTCATGCATGAGAAGCGGCGGCTTAACCTCCGGGCCACCACGACATTTAGGGTAGGGTAAGTTTCTAATATTTGGTAATATGGAATTTGAGACAACCCTTACCCACCCTGCGGTACTGCAACACCAAGGAGGCTTAGGCAATCATATAAGACATTATATACATGTATAATGAGTATCCATAGTATCATCAACATAAGTGAAGTTCGCACTTAGCCTTCGTTTTTATGTAAATTTTATTACAAATTGCGGTTGGTATGAGAATTGGATTAGAAAGGGCAAACAGATAACATATAGGATCTATTCGAAAAAAAAACAATCACAATTGCCAATACTACGTAAAAAGGTTTTACTTCGAGGAAATTTTATTATAGACAAATTAGATTCTTTAATCCTTTTTGGATACTGGCCGGTAATTTTATTAAAAGGATTTTATTAATGTTCGGTGGGTATGAGTTCTTTTTGGTGCTAGTTTTAGCTCAGTTAAATTAATTTACATGTAAAAATGTTTTTGATTGTTATTTTAGGTTTTTTTTTGTGAGTGGAAAGTCATCGGGAGGGAGTGTCAGACTCTTACTGACTAAAAACCCCGCTGTTCCTTCTCCTGCTCTGTGCTGAGGTCGCGGTGCCTCATTGCGCTTACCCCGCAACCCCGGATTGTTATTTTAGGTTAGCGCTAAGATATTTAATTTTAAGATTTTGTGATTGAAATGGAAAAGAAACCTTGAAGGAGTGGCAGAAGGACCAATAACAATAAGATTTAAAAAAGGAACCTCCTATAAGTGCACCATGCTTCCTTAACTTTTAGAATAAAATTATAACTTTCCTTAAAACTCCCAGCCAAGATAATGAACTGTAAAAATACTGTAGGTAGGTATATTATCCAAAAAACGAAAATCCTTATAAAGCAACCTTGTTTGCCTTCATAAATTTCAAACCGAACGCCGGTTTGTATTCCATAATAATTATTATGAAGAGTCTGTTGTCGACTAGCCGTGGACTGTAATATTAATTTTAAGTAGCGAACCGACGCTGTATTTGCAAGCTAAATATTACCTTGGCAATTGTTTTGTGTGAAATATAGCCAACTAAATAAATACTTACACTATAATTTATCGTTAGGTATATTTAGAAACGGAATTGTATTGTTACAATATCAAATAGAAATTATTTTGTATAATATATTAGTGATATACGGTAGTATTTCAGGAAAATTCGCTTTATTCATTATTAGCCTAAAAATGCTTACTATTTAGCAAACGCCTATTCTGAAATGGAGATGATTTGAGCATTAATAACTGCGCTTGCTCAAGGTGGATAAGTGTTTTCAAACTTGTTATTAGAAATTATAGGATCACGTTTTATCACGATGTTTTCCTTAACCGTTTGGCAGTGTTATTTAAATAATCGAATATATAAATTAGTTGGAAAAAGTCACAATAGTATATCCCAGTGAGAAGCGGGTGTCATAACAGTTAGTTGTTAAGTGGTTGGGTTTTATGTAATGTACGTAATGTTTAATAAATTACATCATTAATAACAACAATCAAAATTAAATGCTCGTCCAGTGTTATATAACTATTTATCACTTTAAAACAATTATTTGTTATAATTGCATTTTTTTAGTTCTCAATAACAAACGCCGAGTTTATAAAACTTCCCACTATTCCCCTCATTCCTTATTCATAGCCAAGTAATAAACAAACGACACCAATTCACTTAGAAGAGGTCGTGACCGTCACGCCGTTCCTGTCGACCGTGCTATATGCACTCCATTTATATTTATTACCAACCTTCTAGAAAGTACAACATTGTAAGGAGATCCCAACATTAATAATAAATTTTCTACGTGTGAAAATACCCCTAAGAACAAGCCTGCAATACCAGGCTACTATGAAACATAAATACATTCGAGTTTCGAACTTCGTGACTGACATCCAATTAAAAGTTTGTCGAACTGTATCACGTGGTTCGTAGCAATGAGTAAGCAATCTCTTACTGCTTATGGGTGCCTGGTACTTTAAAATAATTTAAGTAAAGTTATGAACATCACTGACTAACAAATCTTGCTATTTATTTGTTTATTGCTATTTGATTATTACAGAAATGTAAGATTTCGTAATAATTACACACAAAGATATTTAAAAACCGTTTGTAAATAAACGCATCTTGTTGAATTCAGATAGGCCTGTTTATTTCAAACCGGTAAAAACAGACTTTGACTCAAAATTATCACAAAACGTGTGTCAAAACATATTTAATGTCCCGAAAACCGGTTTTGATGAGTTAAGTTTAAGATAAATGTGACATTGACGCTTTATTATTGATATGATAAATTGCAATTTGTAAGTATTTATAAACGTAAAATAACAATATGTTGAGAAATATATATTTTTTTATTTAAGGAAAAGATCAGCAAACGAGCAAATGAATCACCTGATGGTAAGCAATCGGCGCCGCCCATGGACACCTGCAGCACCAAAGCAGTTACGAGTGCGTTACCGGTCTTTAAGAGATAAGCATTTCGGATATTTAATGTTTGGGAAATGATGGAGTGAGGGCTCCCCCTCTCCCCCTCTCCCCCTTCTTGGATTGGGCTTCCAGTAACCCCACTCACATGGCGAAACACAACGCTGTTGTTGTTTCACGCTGGTTTTTTGTGGTATCATTCCGGTTGAGCCGATCCATTCGTGCCAAAGCTTGGCATAATTATAATAAGAAATTATTTTGTGAGTGATCTGTGGCTAGGACACCCTATATATATTTGTTGGGTTGCAAAAGGGTTGGGTAGCAACACTAGTATCATCTCTTTTCGGATTAACAATTTGCAGATCATACAGACAAACGCGACTAAGAATCGAACTTCCAACTTATTGTGTAGCCAATGTCTTAATTAATATTGGTTTTTCACACTTAATAGCAGCTACAAGACGTTCACTGCTAAACTTCATCTTTCATCTTTTATCTTTTTTAAAAAAACGTTACCCACACTAGGATTTTCTCCTGTGCCATGGGTGCGTTTACAACAAACATACAATTTCACATGCACAACACACCCAGATCCGGAACAACAATCTGTGGATCACACAAAGAGTTTTTCTGTGCGGAAATCGAACCCGCAACACGTTGCGCGGCAGCCAGTTGCCCAGCCACCGCGCCAACCGTGCAGTCAAACTTAAGGATTATGTACTTTACTTCAGCGGCTTCCTACGAACCATAACAGGCATCAATGGGATGTCCTACTCTGCACTTGGTAAGATCTCTTTTGATAACCAATCTGCCCCATCGGCAGTCGGTTTTAAGATCTATGTGTCCCACCCACTGAAACTCCAGGCTAGGCTATAATTCAGCCGGGGTTGCGGAGTAAGCGCAATGAGGCACCGCGACCTCCGCCCAGAGCAGGAGAAGGAACAGGGGTTTTTAGTCAGTAAGAGTCTGACAGTCCCTGGGCGGGAGAAGTCATTTCAAGATTTTCCCTTTACAAAAAAAATTGCTAGGCTATAATATCAGCGACGTTTGTTAATTTGCAGTTCTCCTCATTCCCGATTCGATATTTTATGTTTCATTAGAATACTATGCGTATTTCCCCAAACGCTATCTATCTGAACTGGATACGACGATTGAACTCCTTTTCAAAATTGGACCTGCTGATGCACTTGTCCCAAGTATATACTCATCGGTGCGTATTTGTCGACAATTCCGAGAGCTCGACTCGCAACTGATACCCTGCCTGAGTACAAAATAGCCAATTGACATGACTTTCGATTGTACTATAGATACCACATTTGAATTTTACTGCATTTCGTTTTACTCATTTTATATTTTACTCCGCCATTAGGAGAAGGTAATCTTTTCTAAATATTATATTACAAAATGAAAAAATTATTCATTTGCTTGAACGCGCTTACCACCAGAACTACAAGTCGGAATTTAATAAAAATGTATGTGTAAGATAGTCCATTTATCCAAGAAGATTATAAAACATTATTAAAACCAACAAGAGCTGAACAGCAGATGAAACAGCGTGGGAGTTTCCAACAGAAACGCGAATATAAAATACTGTTCACATTGGAATAAAATATTTAAGTCTTCAGTAGTATCAAATATCTGTGACAAAATACCTAATTCATTGAAGCGTGCTAACGTCTTGAAAGTTACTAGGCCAGTCGAGATATCAACTTAACAGAAGTTATCTGAGCAATTTTAAGACAAATAGCAATGTCGCTATCATATTTTTTTAATATATCAGCCAATAACTTGGCTAAACAGGTTACTCCTATTGAGCAACCAAAAAATATTGACATTCATAATGAGTCACCTAATACTGACATTCATAATAATTTAAATTATTAAATAAGACAATAGAGACAAACTCTTGCAAATTAAACAGTAATAAGGTTATTAATCTGGTTCACCAAAACATTCAAGGCTTTATGAGTAAAGAATTGGAAATAGAGTTATTTTTAAATTGTAATAATGTGGATATTTTGTGTATTACTGAACATTGGCTAAAACCCCATCAGCTCATGTTCAATTTTGGTAAGCACCAGATTGGTAGCTCGTTCAGCAGAGAAAACGCTATACATGGTGGGTCACTTATACTGATAAGTAACCAGCTCAAATTCAAAGATCGTAAAGATATAGTTAGTTACTCTGTTGAGCGTACTGTTGAAATAGCCTGTGTGGAATTGGAGCGGTTTATTGTATTAAGCGTGTATAGACCACCTTCTGGTTTGTATGACTGTTTTGAAACAGTAATGGATGAAGTTCAAAGTAAACTTACAAATTCAAAGAAATCCATCATTACATGTGGTGATTTTAATATAAATTTATTAGAAAAATGTAGTTTAAGCACAAAAATTGTAAGTTTATTTTCTTCATACAACCTTGCGAATTTGTTTCTGGAGCCAACTAGGATAACACCCACTAGTGCCACTTGCCTGGACAATATTTATACTGACATTGTGCCAGTTAACAAAGATATAATTTCAGTACTTGATTCCGATCACTGTGGTCAGTTAATTTCTTTAACAAAAGAAATAAATATAGTATCAAAACAATTTATCACAGTTAATCCGAAGACTAAAAGACGCATTGAATTTTTCAAAGCTAAACTCAGCAACAAATTGCCTTTGTTGTTGAATTATAAGAATTCTAGCACTTTATATGATAAGTTTTTTAAAATGTACCTAACAGAGTTTAAGTCTACTTTTTCAGATAAAACTATACCAGCTAATAGCAATGCGTCTTTCGGTGATTGGGCAACCACTGGTATCTATAAGTATAAGAGTAGAAAGCGCCTCTATGAGCTTTATAATGAGAGGACATATTAACACTGTTGAATTCAGTGAATATGTAAAAAACTATTCTAAATTATTCAAAAAGGTTTGCTCTATTGCTAAATCATTATTCTTAAGCTCTAAGTTAAAGAACAGTACCAATGTTATCAAAGACACTTGGAATATTATCAACAGTGAGGCAGGAAGGTCTAAAAAGAGAATAAATCAACATAGTCTTGTAATTGATAATAAGTTAATAAAAGCGGATGTAGAAATTGCAACTGCTTTTGAAAATTTCTTTTCCGACATTCCTGTATCCACTACTAAGTCACTGAATTCATCTCCCACTGTTGCAGAGTCTTTACTCAAAAAACATGTTGTAGCTTGCGATTCAGGGTTTTCCTTCGAGCGCATAGATAACAAGGAAATTGTTAAAATCTTTAATACTTTGAATAACAAAAAGACTGCAGATCTATGGGGCAATTCTGTGTATATTACAAGCTCTGTAATAACTATTGTAGCACCGGTATTAGCTCAAATCTTTAATAACTGTATTGACTGTGGTGTGTTTCCTGATCTTATGAAATGTAGTAAAATAATTCCATTATTTAAATCAGGTAGTACTTCTGACCCCACTAACTTTAGACCTATTTCAGTGCTACCTACGTTCAGTAAAATTTTTGAAAAAAATATTTTAGATCAAATGCAAAGATTTTTTAATAGAAATAAATTATTACATGCGAAACAGTTCGGATTTACAAGGGGTCGTTCAACAACTGATGCCGGTGTTGAACTTCTTAATCACATTTACGACGCGTGGGGGGACTCAAGCGACGCTTTGGGAATATTTTGTGATTTATCCAAGGCGTTCGATTGTGTGCTTCATGATACACTGATCAGGAAGCTATCCCATTACGGAATAAGAGGTGCATCTCTGGACCTTCTTACCTCATACCTGAGTAATAGGGTTCAGAGAGTTGAAGTAAACGGAGTGGTTTCTGTCGGGTCTGTTGTGAAGATGGGTGTTCCGCAGGGTTCTATTCTCGGCCCGTTTTTATTTCTTATCTATATTAATGACTTGCCTTACCTTGTAAGGGATAAACACGAGATAGTGCTGTTTGCTGATGATACCTCACTATTATTCAAACTCAGACGACGACAATTAGTTATTGACAATGTAAACAGTGCTCTCTCAGAAATAGTTCACTGGTTTGGTGTTAATAACTTATTACTAAACGAAACTAAAACTAAATGTATTAAATTCACAACACCAAATGTTAAACAGGTAAAAACCAGTGTGCTTGTCAAGGGCGAGGAGTTGAGTCCTGTAGATACAACTGTCTTTTTAGGTATAACCCTGGACGCTAAGCTCCAGTGGGGCCCTCATATAGATGGCTTGTCGAAGAAGCTCAGTTCTGCAGCATATGCCGTTAAAAAAATTAGAAATTTAACAGATGTAGATACAGCGCGGTTAGTTTATTTTAGTTATTTCCACAGCATCATGTCATACGGTATTTTGTTGTGGGGGAATGCTGCTGACATTCAGTCTATTTTTGTTCTGCAGAAAAGGGCTATTCGATCAATCTATAATCTTAGTCCGAGGCATTCGCTCAGAGAATTATTTAAGGAAACTAAGATAATGACGGTTGCCTCACAATATATTTATGAAAATGTAATTCACGCTCATAAAAACAAAAGCTTATTTAAGAAGCATAGTGATATACATAATATTAACACGAGGGGGAAAACAAATATGTTGTCCCTGCCTCCAGGCTTCAGAAAATAACTAGTTCGTTTAGATGTCAATGTATACGCTTTTACAATTAAATTCCTAGCGATATTCAAAATTTGAGCCTCAATAAATTTAAAAGTGTAATAAAGGCTAAACTTTGCTGTAAAGCATTTTATAAAATAAAAGACTACTTAGAGGATAGTCAGGCATGGGAATGAGCCGCTGTAATGTCTGCACAGGTCATGTTGACATGTTTGTAACATAAGTTACAATTTTATATACAATTTGACATTACGTTTATTTTTTATTTTTTATACAATGACATAATCACCTATTGTGACATTTTATTTTTTATTTTTTTGACATTTTTTTTTATTTATTTATTGACATTTTTATTATTTTATATTATTGTTAGTGTAAGGACCGTGTGAGACTTGCCGTGCTTTTTGATTACCAGTTATCTGCGTTCTGACAGTTTGAGTACTTGCGCGACCCACCCAAATGTTCTTTAGATCGGTATTGTTCGTCGGACAACTCAGCAGCACTAGCTATACTGGTTGCAAACTGACACTTGCGTGCCTGTCTTCAGAACGGGTCCACTTAAACTGGTGTGGTTCTTTCCTCAAAAGACCACTACAGAATGAACTTGCACGATTCTCTCACATTATGTTATTTTTACATTGTCTGGACTTGAAAAGAGACTGACCTCTGAGTTTGTTTCGGCATTTCTTCTCAGAGTAGTCAGATAGGAAATGCCGGCTTCATCTAGTTTTTCACATATAAATTGACGTGTAAAAGTGCCGTTTTATGGCCTATTTGCAAAAATAAATTCATTGTTTCATTGTTTCATTGTTTCATTGTTTCATTGTTTCATTGTTTCAATGCTTGACACTTCAACACCAATCTAGTATGCACCAGTTAGCTATCGAATACCGGGTCAAAGGACAACGTAGTATTATTGAGTGTGTGACGGCAATATAACTGTAGATATGTTTTTGGCATAGTAGAAATGGAATATAGTGTTTATGTGGCCCGTTCTACGTGTAGAAGTATCCTATGAAAAGTTGTGGGTTTAGAGGCTTCTAATTAATATAAGTTTTGTATGCATCAAAAGTTACATATTTGTTCGTGGAAAAGTTTTTTGTTTAATTTTTTATATGTAATTATGATGAACATTATCTTTATCTTATTAATGTGGTCTATAATTACAAGATTATCAAAGAAATATAATATATTACAATGTTGTTGGTCATATCACACTTACTATTCGCTAATCAAAGATTTAAAATATTCTAACCAACAATCTGTTGCAAAATACCGAATAAGTTTAATTAAAAAAAATTGATTTACGTAGCAGGTAGAGCAAAAGCAACAACAAATACCTAACAAAATATCATCTCCGAAAGTGATAAACATTCAAAAAGTGTTCGAACACTAAATTCTGACCAAACCATTAACGATGCAAACGGTATCACAACAAATCTGCTACCGCGGTAATATTTCACAGCTTAATTTCTATTGCTGGGCCCCATTGATTTTATAAATTCGCTTTCCCCACTGAGAATTTAATGAAAAACGTGCGTAGAAACTTTTCGCTCCATTACTTCCCACGGTTATTAATGACGGGGCCGGTATTCTGCACACCTACTTTGATAGATTGGCCCATTCGTTTGGCCGAATGCAAACAAAAGAGCTGTGTTCGAAACAGTAACTATGTGTAGTTGGGACGTTTTACTAATCATTTTGTTTTCATTTGTACACGAAGTTTTAATGCTGGGAAAGGGAAAGGAAATCGAAGTTGGTTTGTTTGTTGTCCGATCCTATGCTTGATATTGATGAATGGTAGCTTTTATTAATGGAGCACTCTCGTGTTGTTGATCATTTAAATTTTTTCGTTTATAACATACGATGCGAGGTTGCACTATTTTTACTTGGATGCAAATCGAGAGATGAGTGATGGTTGTACATTTGTGTGAAAATAAGTAAGGTATAGTGTATCAATTTCACCTGGACATGTTCCTATTGTTGTATTCTCAACTTTTCATTGTCATACAAGCTTATACGAATCGTATTTTCGTAAAAAAATATTATAAAACGGTAATATTTAAAATGAGGCGACCTAAATATTGTGACGGAAAAGTGGTTCAAACTCTTTGACATCATGACGTCAATGGATGGTTGTCAAACGTTGCCTAGAGATTGTAAATTTCGTCGTGAATTGTCAACACGAGTTGGTGTAATCGGTAAAGCGTGTGGATTACACCACAGAGACCCCGAGTTCGAGTCCCGCCGTAAACATGAAGTTTTTTAGTTGATGGAAGTTTTGTCGAACTTTCTGGAATTATTTGTGGTAAAGAAATGAAAAATTAAAGAGCGAGAAGGAGAATAAATAAAAATGAATAACGAAATTATTGGAAGGTTCTGGAGGCATGACGATCAAAAAGAATAACGAAATTGAATGTTCCAGAACCTGACCGGGGGTATATAAGCAGAACTGCGGCTCACCGCTGGCAGTTGAGTTCTAAGTCCAAAGCGATTCGGAAGAAAAGGAAGAAGTGAAAAAGAAGGAAAGTGAGTGAAATAGTGAAGTGCAGTGAGTTAAGTGAAGTCAGCGTGAAGTGAGCGGCAAACGGAAGTTGTGTCAGTCCCGGACTCTGCTGGAGAGGAACGCCGAAACTTAACTCCGTGGACGCTGTAACTTAAGTGCAATAGAAAGTCTGAAAACCGGTATTAGTGTTTCATTTCATCCAATCCCGTAACCCAAGCCCGCATAGTCAGGAACGTGACGTTAGGCACGTAACATTTGGTGTCAGAAGTGGGATTGGAGAAAAATGCCGCTAGTGCCGCAGGACGTAAGAGGAGTGAGTACCCGTGCAATGTCAGAAGCGCAGCGTGTGAGGGAAGAGGGTGCTGCAGCTCAAACCAGCGATGGAGAAGCCAAGCCTGTGCAGGTGGATCTTCTGCTACAGCTGCAGCAAATGATGGCAGAGCAAGCGCGCCGCCAAGAAGAGCAAGCGCGCCGCCAAGAAGAGCAAGCGCGCCGCCAAGAAGAGCAAGTGCGCCGCCAAGAAGAGCAAGCGCGCCGCCAAGAAGAGCAAGCACGCTGTCAGGCGGAACAGCTACGGGAGCTGAAAGAAGATGAAGCTCGTCGCCAAGAGGAGCAAGCGCGTCGCTTGGAAGAGATGCATAAGGATTTCACGAAGGGACTGCAAAAGGCTGTCGAACGGGTACAAGAAGTGGAGGAAGGGTTAGGCAAGTTGGAACATCGCGTCATGGCGATAGAGGAGAGAGTGAAGAAGAGATCTCCAAAATCAAGCAGGAAGTGACAAGCCCAAGCCCTTTGAAGAGCCGAAGCCGTCTTGCAGCCGTTTTTGACGCCCCAAATGTGCCTCAAGCGCAACGAAAGGGCTCAAGATTCCCCATTACGACGGAACAACATCCTGGACGCGTTCAAGCTACAGTTTGAGACACTTATGGAGGCTTATGGTTGGACTCAGAAGGAAGCACAGTCAGCCCTCACCCTGGCCCTCCGTGATCAAGCGCTCTCAGTGCTGGAAGCTATCGGCGCAAGTGGGGATCTCAGCTTTAGTGCCCTCCTCGACGCACTTGAGGCACGTTTTGGAGACAGCCACCTCGAGCACGTGTACAGAGCGCAATTAAAAGAGCGTACTCAGCGTGCTAATGAGAGCCTACAGCAATGGTCCGTGGAAATCGAGAAACTTGTGCGTCGAGCTTTCCGGTCGACTCCGTCAATGATTGAAGGCACGCTTCTCCAAGCGTTCATTGACGGTATTCGGGACCCCGAAGTACGAGCTGCTGTTCATCTGGGCCATCACAAGAACATGAAAGAAGCTCTGGCCCATGCATTGGAAGTGGAAGCCGTGCGTGGAACTCCCGTACCTTACGTCTGCGGGAAATGACGACAACGGAGCAGGTACCTCCACGCCGTCGGAACTTCATGTGCTATGGATGTGGAGAGCGTGGGCACATACGGAGCGACTGCCCGAAGAAGATGAACCGCCAGGACGCGGCGGTCTCAACTTCTGACCAGCAGGGAAACTTAAATCCAGCCAGGGCTGCGGGGTGGGCGCTGGCTGGTAGTGGAACAACCCCAACAATCTACATCAAGCAAACCAACGATGGAAATACTCTGGTGATAGACGGTCAAGTAAATGGGAAAAACAGTCAGCTAACATTAGATACTGGAGCTTCAAGGACGGTGATAAATGTTCGGCTGCTCGCAAAACATCAGGAAACACCTTAAACCAATTGTTGGCCTACAAATGAAATCAGCTACCGGCCAGTGCATACCGATAAGTGGAAAACTGCATGTAACAATCAAAATTGGGGAACGTGTTTATCGACATGAGGTTATTGTGGCCAAAATTCTGGATGACTGCATCCTGGGACTTGACTTCCTGCAAGGGCACCAGTGTAACATCGACTTAAAATCTGGAGTTTACTATGTGGAACTGAGGAAATTCCGATGAAGGGTGGAACCCTGGGAAAAGTTTGCTGTTTAAGAAGAACTGTTCTTGCACCAAAATCACAGACTCTCGTACCAATCGCATTACCTAGGAGGAGGAAGGAAGTTTACCTCGAAGGTGCGCTGTGATTGATAAATCGGAACACGTAACTCATGGCTACCGGCAAGAACTGTCGTGGGGTCATCTGATGTCAACCGCATTCCGGTATTCAACTTCAGTGATTCAAAAATTACGATTGAAGAAGGAGAGCCTGTGGGCGTATTGGAAGAAGTGGCCTGGATAAGAAAATGCTCGGAGAATCTTGTGAAGAAGGACAGTACGGGAATGACTTTGTAACGAAAATCTTAGACGAAAACAAAAGTCTGACAAAAGTGGAGACTATGAAAGCTAGAAATTTACTTCTTCGATTCTCTGATGTGTTTTCAAGAAGCGATGGTGATATTGGCCGAACTGGTTTGGTGAAGCATAAAATAAACACAGGTGATACAATGCCAATTCGTCAAAGGCCCAGACGCATACCATTCGCTCGTGAGAAAGAGGTTGAAGAAATGATTGACGATATGAGGAAAAATGACGTGATAGAGCCCTCTTCTAGCCCTTGGTGTTCACCTGTCGTGCTTGTCAAGAAGAAAGATGGTTCAACGAGGTTTTGCGTAGACTATCGACGATTGAATGATGTAACCAAGAAGGATAGCTACCCGTTACCAAGAATCGATGACACACTTGACACACTGAGTGGCATGAAATGGTTTTCAACGCTCGATCTGAAAAGCGGCTATTGGCAGGTGGATTTGGATCCCAAGGACAAGGAAAAGACCGCATTCTCAACTGGGAAGGGACTCTGGCAATTTAAGGTGATGCCATTTGGATTATGCAATGCACCGGCAACCTTTGAGCGTTTGATGGAACAGGTGCTGGCGGGACTGCTGGGCGAAACCTGCCTAGTTTACCTCGATGACATCATCATTGTTGGACGGGATTTTGACGATCATCTAAGGAAATTGGAAAAGGTACTCGCAAGCTGCGTGGAGCAAATTTAAAGTTGAGTCCAAAGAAATGCTCTTTCTTCAAGCGCGAAGTGAATTATCTAGGACATGTTATTTCTGAGAGAGGAATTGAGACTGATCCAGCCAAGACTGCCGCTGTTAAGGAATGGCCAACACCTAAAGACAAAACGCAAGTTCGGGCATTTCTTGGATTGTGCTCGTATTATCGGCGGTTTGTGAAAGGATTCTCGGACATTGCCAAGCCTTTGCATCGATTGACAGAGGAGAAACGTAAAGCCTTTATCTGGGACGAGGATTGTGAGCAAGCCTTTCGAGAACTAAAAGAACGGCTTTGTAACACACCAATTCTCGGATACCCCAGCGCGAAAGGAATATTCGTAGTTGATACGGATGCCAGCAATATTGGAATAGGAGGTGTCCTTTCACAACGCGATGGTGAGCAGGAGAAGGTTATTGCTTACTTCAGCAAGTCACTATCCAAGCCGGAGAGGAATTATTGCGTGACCAGGAGGGAATTGCTGGCCGTAGTCAAAACTCTGCACCATTTCAAGAAGTATTTACTGGGACGGAAATTTTTGATCAGAACTGATCACGCTGCTTTGAAATGGCTGCTTCAGTTTAAGGATCCCGAAGGCCAAGTAGCCAGATGGTTGGAACAACTTCAGGAATTTGACTTTGAAATCGAACATCGCGGCGGAAGAATTCATGGCAACGCAGATGCATTATCGAGACGCCCATGCGTGGAAGATTGCAAGCATTGTGCCAAGAAGGAAACTGCTTTTCTTAAGGTGATAAGGACTGATACTGTTGACGAGGCATGGGGAGATGATGCGATGAAATTAGAACAGGAAAGAGATGCAGATATTAAACCAATACTGGAGTGGCTACGAAGTGGTAACAAGCCAAGTTGGAGTGACGTCGCCCAATATAGCGCGGTAACGAAAGGTTTATGGGCACAGTGGAAAAGCCTTACGCTGCATAACGGACTTCTGTGCAGGAAATGGGAATCAACAAACGGCAAGGACGAGCATTTGCAATTGGTGGTGCCTCGTTCAAAAATAAGGGATGTATTAAAAGCGTTCCATGATGGATCTTCTGGAGGACATTTGGGAATTAGGAGGACTTTGGTGAAGATCAAGGAGAGGTTTTATTGGTTGCATTGCAAATATGACGTCGAAGATTGGTGCCGGAAATGCACTAGTTGTGCAGCTGTCAAGGGTCCACAAACAAGAAGCAGGGGGCGATGAAAATCTACAATGTTGGTATGCCTTGGGAGAGAATAGCCTTAGACATCGCTGGACCATTTCCAATCACTGATTCGGGCAATCGCTACGTTTTAGTGGTTATGGATTATTTTACAAAATGGCCGGAGGTCTTTGCCATACCGAATCAAGAGGCAGTAACTGTAGCCACGAAGTTGGTAAACGAGGTATTCACCCGATTCGGAGTGCCCTTGGAGATGCACAGTGATCAAGGACGGAACTTTGAATCCCAAGTTTTTCAGGAAACTTGTAAACTTTTGGGAATCCATAAGACTCGAACGACCCCTTATCATCCACAGTCAGATGGAATGGTCGAACGCTTCAACCAAACATTGGAGCGACACTTAGCAAAGGTGGTTGACAGCCATCAGAGAGATTGGGACACTTACATACCTCTCTTCTTGCTTGCCTATCGGACTGCTGTACATGAAAGTACCGCAAAGACGCCTGCATTTGCAAATTTTGGAAGGGAATTGAGATTACCGGCAGATCTTGTATCGGGCTGTCCACCTGGCGACTCTCGCACCGAGTTTAGCGATTACATAAGCGAGTTAAGGGCAAAAATGTTGGACATTTATGAGCAGATCAGGGAGGCCGGTCTTCAAGCTAGTGATCGCGCAAAGACGCGCTATGATCGACGAGCCAATTCTGTTGGGTTTGAAGAGGGGTCATTGGTCTGGCTTCATAATCCAGTCAGAAGGAAGGGAAAATCTCCGAAGCTGCAACCGAGTTGGGAAGGTCCTTATGAGATAGTCACGAAGATCAATGACATTACTTACAGAATTCGGAAGACTTCAAGGAGCCCTTTGAAAGTTGTCCATATAGACAGGTTGGCGAGGTATTACGGCAGCAACGATGCTCGGGACGAGCGAATCTAAGAGGGGGGCAGTGTGACGGAAAAGTGGTTCAAACTCTTTGACATCATGACGTCAATGGATGGTTGTCAAACGTTGCCTAGAGATTGTAAATTTCGTCGTGAATTGTCAACACGAGTTGGTGTAATCGGTAAGGCGTGTGGATTACACCACAGAGACCCCGAGTTCGAGTCCCGCCGTAAACATGAAGTTTTTTAGTTGATGGAAGTTTTGTCGAACTTTCTGGAATTATTTGTGTGAAAGAAATGAAAAATTAAAGAGCGAGAAGGAGAATAAATAAAAATGAATAACGAAATTATTGGAAGGTTCTGGAGGCATGACGATCAAAAAGAATAACGAAATTGAATGTTCCAGAACCTGATCGGGGGTATATAAGCAGAACTGCGGCTCACCGCTGGCAGTTGAGTTCTAAGTCCAAAGCGATTCGGAAGAAAAGGAAGAAGTGAAAAAGAAGAAAAGTGAGTGAAATAGTGAAGTGCAGTGAGTAAGTGGAAAGTCAGCGTGAAGAGCGGCAACGGAAGTTGTGTCAGTCGGCCGGACTCTGCTGGAGAGGAACGCCGAAACTTAACTCCGTGGACGCTGTAACTTAAGTGCAATAGAAAGTCTGAAAACCGGTATTAGTGTTTAATTTTATCCAATCCCGTAACCAAAGCCCGCATAGTCAGGAACGTGACGTCAGGCACGTAACAATATAGAAGGCTGACGGATGGGGTGATAAATCAGAAACCAAAAGAATCTAAGTTGTTGGCCTACAGCCCTGTATAAGGCATTATTTTTATTGTGTAATAATATAACGTTACAAAGTTTACCTCTAGCTTTCAGTAAATCATGACATTCGCCCTTAAATCTAGGGATTTACCGGGAACCCGGATTTTCTTGAATAACATAAATAAAAATATCGTTCTATATCTCAGAAAAATCCCTGATGATTTCTAAAATGAATTTTATTACTAGGTATATATTTTATGGTTGTTTAAAGCAGGTGAACTTGTCATAAAATGGGTGACTGTTATGACATAATTTTGAACTAGCTACTGGAAGTGCTTTTTAAAAAAAAACCAAAAAGTGTCAATTTTTCTTTGTTTTCAAGAAAGAAAATTTTACTCGTGTCTTTGTAAGACAGAAAATGTTTTTGAAACTATCAGTTCTATATTTAAAATAAAAGTTGCCCTACACTAGTATTTTATCCTGTGTCGTGTGTGCATTTACAAAAAGACAATTACACATACACGTGTGACGTCCCAGACCCGGAACAACAATTTGTGGATCACACAAAGAGTTGTTCGCTGTGGGAATTAAACACGCGACAAGTTGCGCGGCAACCAGTTGCCCAACCGTGTATACATAATATATATTATATACTTATAATATTTGAAAAAAACATGTTTCAATATATGAAACGTGTTCTTTTTGAAGGAAAAACCGAGCACATTTCAATCAATTTTCAATATAAATCAATTTTAGTACCACCGGACTTATAGAACGGTAGACAAAATAAGTTGGTAGTTACGCTTTGTTCGAAGCTAAGGCTACCCGATCGATATCAAGTAGTGATTGATGAAATACGAATTATCAATGAGTATCGAGCCGCCCTGTAAGTGGTTCTTGAAATTGTTTTGGAAATAACCGCTATTATGTTTGAAAACTATTATTGAAATCGTTGGAAGCATGTCTGGGGTTGTTGTGGTCAAGTCGAGTGTTTCTATAAGAAATTTGTTCAATTATTTATTATGATTTCATAAATAATTGTTTGCATATTTGGTATTCAAGCGGTCTTTAGTAAGAACGAGTCCACTTAAACTTTATTTATTTGTAAGATAACCAACAGCTATTTCAATAATTGCATATCAGAAAGTCAATTTTCATGACCAATTATTATATAGAACACTCTCAAACAAAACAAAAATAGTTTTGAGTAGCAAAAAAACTAATTTGTAAGGTTTCTTATTCAAAAACCAAATGGAAAGCATCTTCCACATCAGATATTTTTGTTCTCAACAGGTCAAATGAGAGGTCTCATTACCAATCAATTTAAGTCTGCTTACACGCACAGTAAAAAGCTTTGTATTATGTATTGGAAATTGAAATCGATAATAGTATGAGGAACAGTTAACTAAATAACCGAAACCAAGTCTTAACATGTGTGGTTTTTTTTTTCAAAAGACATGGACAATTATGAAATAAGTAATGCAGTAATAATCGTTAATAGGCAATAAAACAGTATATTTACAAAACATCAAAGAATAAACCAGATGGAGCCGGCATTTCCTATCTGAAATAGATATACATATAATAGAATAACTAGCTAAATAAATATAATAACTGGCTACTCTCGCGCAGTTTCGCCCACTGCTCGGCTCCATTTAACTGTAGCGTGATGTTTTATAGCAACCAGGAACATTGTAGCTATCTATCAGTGAAAGATTTTGGCAATCCGACCAGCGGTTCCAAAGATTACCTCCTACATACAAACTTACAAACTTACAAATTTTACCTCTTTATAATATTAATATAGATTATTTCATTGTTCAATAGAAATGTGCGTATTTTAAGTAGATACATGAACTATGTACTTACCTAAATAAACTACGTTCTACTATTACTTACTTGTTTGAAACACACACAAATGGATCACATATTCAATCTGAATATTTGCTCGACTCATATATTTTCCATGTACTTAGACAAAATCCAGCTATAGATATTCGTAACACTAACGCATAAAAATGTTGGGAGGATGATGTAAGGGATACAAAACGCCACGCTAGACACCCCAAGGCGAACGTAGATTAACCTATCACGATCAAACACAGTGTATTCCTTGCAAGACTTATCGTATGGATCATGGTTAAGTTGGTATTTATAATGGATATAATATGATGGCTGAAATCATAGTTCACAATGATTATTATGTACACCGATGAATATTCATTACCCCAGCTTCAGCCTTATTCGTCTCACGAGCCAGCGGACGGTGAAGCACTAAGAAATCGCTCGTCGCATTCTCAGCCCTGAGCATATGAGAAGAAAATCATACCTTAAAGAGCCACCAGACCACGACAATGGGACTCACCACATCCAATGTCCAGCCGGGGTTGCAGGTGGCTGTCTTCTTCCTCCGAATCGTCGCTTACGTGTATACGCTTTGTCTTTGTAAAGTACATTCTATATATCTTTTAATAAGGTAGATAATTTAGTAGTTCAACGTCAAAAATGGATTTTGGATATTAGTACTATAGTCACATATATTTTTTAGGTAAAGTAATAATAAAAAAATGATTATATTTCAATAAAAAATTAATAAAAGCAAAAAATATCAGAACATATTTAACCACTGGACTGCGTTTAAGACAGTTTGAAACTAAAATAAAATAGATTAGGTCTTCTTCATAGTTATGTGAAGTTTTCACTACGTCTTTCTAATGGTCTCCTGACAGAGTTCACCTCAAGTTTATCTTTTGTCTCAAATGTACCATTGAGTAGAAACTTGGTTCTTGTTCTTTATCTAACTTAAGAACTATTGAATATACTTCAACGATTCTTCATAATTCTTAGCACTTAAGTATCTGAGTATTAAAATAAAAATTGTTTATTTCCACCACATATTTTACAGGTATTAAGTTGTTACAGATTCTACATAGATATAGCAGTAGTAGATTATGGGGTGGACTAGAGCCTAAACTAGGGAAGTATTATTTCAATATGAGTGTACCATGGCGAAACTAGAGCATATCTATCTATAAGAAGAAACCACTGATCATTTACGAATAAGATTGTATCCTAATACCACAGATTCTTACAAGGCGTTCCACTTCTTAACAGTTAGAAGTTTGATTTTAAACAATTTTTGCTACTTACTATTATCTTTTTTCTTCTGATTTTTATCGTGTACCCTTTTCCCATTTTCATTTATGTATAATCTCTTCTATATAATACATAGCTATATCTATCTTCTATACAGATATATTCTCTTATCTCTTTCATATCATTCTTTATACAATTTATCCATATTTTCACGCTAAGTGGAATATCTAAAATGAAGTACCACAATATCGTTTGAAATACAGTTGCCGTGGTCGCAAACGTCGGACATAAATCTTCGGCGAAAGTTGTAATGGAACAACTTCGATCGAGTTGATTCCGAATTTTAATTGAATTAAAGATTAATTTTAATTTCAAAACGATGACTAAGACTGTTTTCGAATTCTAAGCCTTTGGTATAAATGAAAAGCTTTCTGTTAACAGTAAATTATTTACATGTTTTGAGACTTAGTAGTATTATTGTTTTAATAGAGATAATTGCCGTAGCATCGTATATTTTTATTTCGGTTTCGTATCAGTAACAGTTTCAATTTTTCTGCCCACGGCTTCGCCAATGCCACCAAATTACAGCCAAATCGATGTAGCTGTGTTTACGTAAAGAATTTATAATAATAAACATACGATCTCACAAGCTTTCACATTTATAATATGAATAGGATAGGATAAATCCAAATCACTTTTTTCTCTCTTCATTATGTGAAATTTGTATTGCTTTCATGGCGTTATTATTTTGTAATATACTACCTACGCGGTTTCACCCGCTGCTCGGCTCCATTTGATCGTAGATCGTGATGTTTTATAGCCTATAACACTCAAGAACCATGTAGCTATCTATCAGTGAAGGAATTTCGGCAATCCGACTAGCGGTTCCGAAGATTACCCTACATACAAAATACAAACTTACAAATTTTACCTCTATATAATATTAACATAGATAAATTATAGCAAATAATAGTTATAATCACATGAAATCAAAACCCGCAGAAAATATTAGGTAACTAACTTTTCAAACAAGAAATTACTACAAAAATAGAGTCATAAGGAGTAAAATACCTTCAAAATAGTTATTTACCGAGACCTTTGAACCCAAAGTAATGTAAATATGAAAAATATACCACAGGGATTGTTAACCCCCCGTCGCGGACATAAAACATATCCGATACACTTATGCACATCCAATAGTTGTTTAGTAAAAGCTTTTTCATGTAAGTGAATTAGTCACGTACCGTTGGTTCCAGTTTTTGCCTTATCCCTTGATTTATCCCAGCTGTGGGAACGATTTGTAACAACAAAATGAGAGATTGTCTCGTTAGGTATTCGTGTGGCGTATCCATTGAATGTAGGTGCGGTGCAACACTGATTTTTGTTTAATGAAACCCTTTTTGCTACTCGACGGTTAATAGTTGCACTGATTTTTTTATTGTTTAAGAATATTGTGGGCTATGCATAAGCTGTGTATAAACATATCTATTTCTTGCTTAATATTTTGAGAATAGCTTATTACAGCGTGATTTTATTTCTTCAAACTGTGATTAACAATTGTTTCTACAGATAATTGTCGAAACATAATTACCATCAAAGAAGTCAATCCTTTCATTTACAAAATTCAAAATTAAATGTTTTCGATGGTGACATTTTCTTCAATGTTGCATAAGTTTTTATATTCCTGAATTACAATACAACGCAGTGTTCAATATAAATAAAAGAAAACCCAATTCCAGTTCAATGGATATTTTAAATTGTACTTCAAAGAAACAATACGTCAGAATAATAGACAACCGTGGCATTATGTAACATGCGCTCAAGAAAATAAACGCGGCGCGATGCGACCGAACAAATACAGGATGAATGTTTTCGCAAAGAACTCTAGGGCCCTATGTGGCACAATCAGCCGTTTGCATTATGCATGAAACCATCCCAGAGGCGACAGATGCTCGGAAACTTCCAGAAGGAGTAATATTAATATTTGTTTGTCAGGTGCTTTACTTGAGCTGTTGCTCTTTTGTTTTTTAATAGTTTTCTATTAATGACCTTTGATCAACTTCAATAAATGATCCTATTATATCCGATCCCAAAACTGTAACCAACCGCTGAAAGATGAAAATACATCCTCAGATCATGACGTAACTACTATTCCAGAGGCAGTGTTTGTTACAAATCCGTCCTTAGGAAAGAGGATTTTCCTCTGCAGTGGACGCTTTCCAACCGATGATAATGATATTGAAACAAGGGATATTATAATACAACCGCTTTTCATAATGTCAATCAACAACCAAAGATGTGTAGGACCAAACACTCAGCCAGCTTAAGTTGCTTTGAGTAGCAAAGATAAAAGGAGATGTCAATTCAATACTCCATGACAGCATTACAAAATACTTGTATGAACATGCAGGATAAAAGAAATGACAGAAAATAATGCCTAGTGAACAGTTTTTAAAAGGTCTACAAATATGTCAACAGACCCATGGTAATAACTTTTTGTGAAATGGAAACATTGAATTGTATGGTTGCTCTATATCAGATCACGTAGGTCTGTTAAAGAACAAGATCGTGAAAAAATTAATAGGATCAGGTGATCAATTCTATTCTAATTATGATGTTATTTGAAGTTGTGATTTAATAAGTAAGTACGATTTAAAAAAGAACAGTTCAACCCCTCTCCCGAATCTCCCGGATTTCCTGGTAACATTATTTTTTCATGAAACATTACATGAGGTAAGTCAACAAAATAATACGCTTAATAAGTTTAATGACAATGTTATGTTGTACCTACACGTGTACAATTACTAATCTGCTACACGATACATAAATTTTTGTCAGTCGTAATAAGAAAAAGAATTCTATTTAAACAAAGAAAATAAAACATTGCCACATTTTATTCTTTTTCTTTTTATAAAGGAATATTGTAAAAGCCTAGACGCCGGGAATAAAATCCGAGGAGATTCTGTAGAACTGTCAGTCGTTTGAAATCGAACCTATTCAAGATAGTGGTTCGTTGTTCGACGCCAGCCAATCACTGTTGAACAACTGAACGCTTTTAGCCATAATACGGTTTATAGTAACACAATCTTAGTTTACTGTTTAGAAAAACATTTTTTATATTATACGTACGATACGTTTGTCGATCAAACGAGCAGACAGATTACCTGATGGTAAGCAGTTGGCGCCGCTTAACGTAACGCCAGATGAGTTTGGTGATTAGGTTTCTGGTGACTGGACCTCCGGGAACTTCACGCACGCGGCGTAGCACAACGTTGAACCGACCCATTCGTGTCGAAGTATGACACTCCTACACTTAAAAATTCATGTCTTCTTCTTTCAAAAACGTTGCCCCACATTAGGATTTTCTCCTGTGTCGTGGGAGCGTTTACAAACATACAATTTCACATGCACATCACACCCAGACCCGGAACAACAATCTGTAGATCACACAAAGAAAATTGTTTCGTGCGGGAATCGCACCCGCGACACGTTGCGCGGCAGCCAGTTGGCCAGCCACCGCGCCAACCGTGCAGTCGAGGGAGGGTATGTGAGTGACAGATGCGTCTCTTTTTAACCGAAACGAAAAAAAAATTTGGTGTGAAATATTATAGCATTTATTGATTGGTTTTTTTATGCCCAGATATAAATACACTCACAAATGACTAACGAGTATTCAAAAATTTTAATCTGCATTGTACTATCAAAAAATAAAATCAAATATTCTCAGTTAGTTTAATTGCAAAACATTTAACACCACAGAACAAAATGGCGACGCAGCCATAAAAATGTGGCAAAATTTACCAAAATTGAGAAACAGCTTGCAGTCATGGCTGTATTTAAAACTTTTACTCGTTTTCAGTTTCATTAACGGTTATACCTCAGCTTAACTGCTGTAATTATGTACGCAATTTGGCTGGATTTTAACTATAAGAGCTGACATGGCTTGCGACAGCACTATGTAATCGCGGTACCGGCTTACTAAAGGGGGATTTTCGCATACCCCGTTTCATGATCAAGTTGTAAGTACATAATGCATACTTAATAACGAAAATATAAGTGAAATATATCACATTTAACCAAATGTCCAATACGATACTTTATCGCAATTAAAAAAATACTTGGTATATTTTATAGCAATTACACACATTTAATGCACCTCACACTCACTTCTATAAGTTACATTATTATGTTGTGAGTCTTATGTAAAGTGGATTGAGGCTATAATTCATAAACAGAACGAACTCTAGAATTTAAGTAGTTTTCGAAACTGAGTGTTGTTCTGATAGTTGAATATTCAATTAAACCTTGCCTGATACAGTAAGAGAGTGATGCCACTGACCCACAGAAAACAGGCTTAAAATCACACTTGACGATAAATTTCAAGTAAGTTTACCGGAGGCCTTTTCTTCACCCCATACTCTCCAACCCTCCCCCTAAAAGTTCGGCAACGCACTTGCAACTTCAATGGTGTTGCAAGGTGTCGCAGATAGCTCACCAATAAAACTAAAATTATCTCTTGTTTGGAAATATTACTTTCAACAAAGCTATATAGAAGCAAAGGATTAACTAACAAAAAGGTCAGATAGGACTGTATGGCAAAACCACGACTATGTAAATAGGATTTCGTGATTTCATTCAAGCGCTGTCAGCATTATTTAACGATGAAAAATATTAGATGTTCAATTATACAAATGAAGGTAATTTGCTTACCTACAGTTTGTGGAACAAGACTAGGTGAACCATCAATGTCTCAAAATATTTAGGACTGTGTTCAAAAACAAATTAAATTATTTGAACGAAAGAAAAAGGTATTCAAATGTTCATAGATTTTTTTATTTTTTGTAATTACCGTGGAATCCTTTAAAGTTCGTGTCATACTCGTAAAAGCGATAAATAATGATAATTTTTAATATAGAACAGGGCTTAACTCCGCCCACTAAATACTGGCAATAAACTTGTAAGTCGGCATTCTCGATTGCTTGCCATTAAAAAAGTAAAACGGTTCGCTCAATTGCCAACTGATTCTATAAAAATGCTCTATAGCTTTTGTTCATTTTCTTTGAGTCATTAAACAATCAATGTAAACAACGAACTGACCGCAACTTGGCATAATATTTATAACGTTTCTCATACAAAAGACCGGAGGTATTTTCAACGTCCATTGCTTCGTCAAAGATTTAAAAGGTATTGGGTATGTGCCAACATGGTACACCATTGTCGTCTAGAACCATAAAATATGAGCTGTAGACGTCAAAACTAAGCAATTACACATTGATTTTATTTTGGAGCCCAAAACCCTAGAATAGTCTTTATTTATTTAAAAAATAACGAACATTTTTATTTGTATTTATACATTTTTTATGCAATTTTATACGTATGTTTTATTTTTTTCACAGAAGGCAATTCAATTTTAGCTTGTCTTTTTTTGCAATAGTTTCAATGAATGAAAAACATTTACTTTTTAATCAAGTGGTAGGTTTTGGAAATGTTATAGTTATATTCTAAAACCGTGAAATAATGGTCACCCTGAGTAGTACAATTTAATTACTCCTGCGTCTTCTTACCTTAACTTCAGATTTAAAACGGTGATTTTGTGTACCTGGTTTTGTATATCCTCAGTCTATTTATTTGAAAGGGTTTTTTATTCAAATGATCTAGTTATAAAGTTCAAAATTGTCTATCATGTGATGTTTATTGTAATGATAAGCTAGTTCATTAAGTTTGTATCTAAAAACTGCCTGGTTTTTGGTACATCTGTGAAACATTTTAACATGGGGTAACTGATTTAATGGCTAGGCTGGGTATAGCAATTGGAGTGTCATTCATGCTTTTTAAAAAAGTTACTTTTACTTTGTCTCAACATATATATAAAAATGGATCGTCAAATGTGTTGGCAAGCGCATAACTCAACAATGCCTGGGCCAATTTTGCTCATTCTTTTTTGTTGTGTTTGTCAGGGAAAGGTCCTTATCAAGAAAATATTAGAAAAGTAGAGGGGAAGATTAGGAAAAAATGACACTTTCATAGCAAGATAGTTTGACCCGTGCGAAGTGGGAGCGGGCCGCTAGTTTTATATATTTATAATATGGGCCTCAAAGTGTCGTAGTGCCCAGGTGGTTAAGGCACCCACTTCATGCACAAGGAGGTTTAAAACCTGGCAAGTACCAATGTGGCCTTTTCTGAGTTATTCATTGAGAGTGTTAAAAAAAGTATACCTTCTAAATTTATTTAGACACCATCGACAAACAGTGAAGGAAAACATCATAAGGGAACATGGACTTATAATTTATAGTTAAAAGTTTGAAATCGCAAATCAATCTCAAGCAAGCGTAATGATTTGCACAAAACCTTTTTCTCTATCTGAGAAAAAGCGCTTGCTAATTAGCAGGAACTTATAGGCTGATAATATAAACATCATCTAATCATCTGCCTACCGAGCGAGCCGTCATTTTCAAAAGTTAACGAGCTGGCTGATAACCTGATGGTAAGCAATTGGCGCCGCCCTTGAATACCAGCAACTTCCCGAGTTACAATTGACTTGCCGACCTTTTGGACGTTGACAATTGTAGAATTGAGAATGGGTGGAGAAGGAGGATTGTACCACCGGTGACCTCAAGCGTTGGTATATACCCGTTTCGTGTAAAGTTGTATCACCCCAAACAATCTGGCCCATTTTTGCTGAAGCATGACTGCCGTAACATTAAACGTTGTTAAATTAAACACTCATATTAATTCTAATTTTAATTAAAAAAAATAACATTTAAGAGAGGCGGAGCTAAACTTCGGCACGAATGGGTCGGCTCGACCGGAGTGATACCACGGGCTCACAAAATACCGGCGTGAAACAATCACAGCGTTGTGTTTCGCTGTGTGAGTGAGGTTACCGGAGGCCCAATCCCTCCCCTTCCCGATCCTTATATCCGCAACCCCTATCCCCAATAGGCCGGCAACTCACTCGTAACTCCTTTGGTGTTACGTGTATCCACGAGTATCCACCAGGTAATCCGTCCGCTCGTTTGCCGACTTATACCATAAAAAAACATTGAGATCACGGTACCGAGAATTAATTAAAGTTTTAAAGTATTATTTATTTATTCATATCAAATTGCGATATAAGAAGTTTTAAAATAGTTTTTAGATGCCCAAGTTTATATTAATTTCTTGGGGACTTTTTCCAATCATGTTATTCAACTTTAAGTTCGATCTAGTTTTTAGCTTAACCCTTAATTAGTTTTGTCTTTAAAGTTTCTTACATTGGATGAATGAATTAAATTTTGTAGGATAACTTGACGTGGATTACTTTGTTGTAATATATTTTTTTGCACTGGTTGGGACTTGGAACTTTACTAGCTATCTGTGGCCTTGAACGTCTAGTTATATAGTACCTACCCTATGAGGTCTCGTTTCTGACGAGTGAGTGTCCGCTATTTAATGTATACATATATTTTTTTTGTCAGGTGAAAATCATCAAATGACCTCTTCCCACCCAGGGAAGGCAAGAGAGAGTATCAGACTCTTACAGACTAAATCCCCCCGTTTCTTCTCCTGCTCTGGGCCGTGGCCGCGGTGACTCGTTGCGCTTACCCCGCCACCCCGGCTAAACATCAGCCCTCTAGGGCCAGGGTGGTGGTCTATTGGCTCTTTGAGGCACGCGCGGAACGCTACGCGCCGTCCGAATGTACCTTATACATATCTGAGTGTACGATCCGTGGTCAGAAACTGGGTTCTAAGTAGACGAGGCAATTCCTGCACGGACGATTCTTAATGTGATCCTCAAATCTTTGTTCCGGATTTCGGTGTGATGTGAATTTTCGTAAACGCATCTACAACACGGAAAAAAATCTCAACTATGAGGCATTTTATTTTAGTTACAGCTGGTTTCCGAAGAGCCGATCAATGTTAAAATCAATTTAATCTCTTGTCAAGTCATCTGATTGGTTGACTAAATTATCAACAACCAATCGAATGACTTGACAAGAGATTTAACAGGAGATTAGTTAATTTTAGCGTTGACAAGCCTTTCAGAAACCGGGTGTTAGAATAGAGTACAAAAAAAATATTTTAATTCGAAATTATAGGTATTGACTATAAGTGACTAATTTTCGTGAATTTTTAATAATTTGAACATAGAAAAATAAGTTATGAACGAGCACACTTTATAATGTCAACATTGTAATTTACATGAAGTGAAATTTTGACCTACCTGAATTGATAATTACCTCTGATAAAACCAATTAGGCTTATTTGCTATCTAAATACGAGTATACTGACTTTTCCCGGAACTAACAACAAAGCTATCAAAACAAAATTGATCATTCGACATTAGATAGGTAATTAATTGGGGACATTGATTGATGACTGGCAGCCGATGATGCGAGAGACTCATCAGGGAATCGCATTACGCTATTTCAATATCATGATAGTACACTATGATTGATCAAATATCTGTTCACTTCGGTAGTATGGCGTTAAGGGTCTGATGAATTAGGTTTTGCTATTGTTAATGAAATTAATTTACGTAATCATTAATTTTCTTACGGGATATGTCAAAGTAGCTGAAGAATCTCCTGATGAAGCTATCAGTACTGCTCATAGTCACACGTAACAAAGCAGTTACAAGTCGCGTTGTCGGTCTTTTGTGGGTTGTTAGGGATTTAAGAGTCTGCTAACTTTAATGGAATAAATACCTTATTTTAAAAGTATATTGTTTAAATTCCACTGGGGTAGTTTTGCGACATCACGTCTCTCTATTTTGTGCGGTTCTCGTCAAGACCGGAATCGGAATTTGAACATGAAGTTAAAGCCGCGGGTTTAAAGCTAGTGTACCATATCTAGTTCAAATTTTATTTACTTTTATACGGTCGGAATGTATTTAGCCGTATTTAGCCTTCTATTGGTCACTTAATTTTGAACTGGCCAATCAGAGCGGCCGAACATCATAAACGTGTCGCCTTAGCGTAAAGGACAATGGTCTCTAAAGATAATAAATAATACCTATAATATTGTCTAAGCAAGTCACTGTACTCTCACGTATCGTATGTACATTATTCGCAAATCCAGAACGGAGACACTCACGTTCGGCCAATAAACATCTCTTAACGACTTTGCGAGCTCTCTTAATGTGTCGGGCCCGGACTAAGTGGCCACCAGACATCTAAGTTAACGTTTAACAGAGAACAACTATCAAATAATAAGTTTCGTATATCAGTTATCTCAGATTAGAAAGGAAGGAAGTGTGAGAGAGACATGCTTTGGCACGAACGCGGCGGCTCAACTTGAGACGTGATACCACGGCCTTACAAAATGGGCTAGAAACAACCACAGCGTTGTTTTTCGCCGTGTGAGTGAGGTTACCGGATACCCAATCCCTCCAACTCTTTACAAAATTTTAAGTCTAATGTTAAGTCCCAGGACTAAGTCTAAATTTGAATACTTATTTTAAATTAGGATTGTTTTGCTTTATATGACAAAATACAAAGAAAAACGAACAAAAACGCATGCACATGTGAATAAGTATTTTCTTGTAAATCTTAGGTGTATACTGAGGCCTAACGAGGCTAACCTAATGAGTATTCATATTGAAATAGAAACGTGATTTGAAAATAATGAAAAAGGGAAGAAATCTGCACTAAAAAAGTTTTAGAAATAGCAATTTCGAGTAAAACAAAACATCATATTTACGTTTGGCTTAGCAAAAGATTCTAAAGTTATATGAACATAAAAACTATATTTTAAAAGGTACAAAGAAAGCTGAGCGGGTCAGGCTTAGGCATCCCACACACTAAAAGTAAAAAGTAAAATCAACAGGTGCTCAAAGGTTTTTTTTAGGTGTACCACAAACGGAATCTTTCTTTTTCCAGCCAGTGTGTGGATGAAATAACTTTCTTTTTAATTTTCGACAAGGTGAAAACTTTTGAACTGACCGAATGTTCCTTTGAGGTTATATTTTTTTTTCTGTCATTAAAACCGCTTCAGGTTTTTACGGTTGAGTTCTTAGTTTTTATAAATGAGCTTAGGACCTTGTGCCTACGTATCTTTGGTATTCATAAGGCTTTAAATTATTGAGTAAATGTTGAACAGACTAAAAAAATGTGTACTTGGATCTACTCAAGTGAAATCAAAACTTTTTGAATTGTAAAATATGCAGTTTTTTACGTATTTTGTACTGGATTACGTGACGTCATATTTTAAGCGTTAAATGTTTTTTAAATATTAGCATTTAATTATTACAACGAAAATAGTTTTTCGTTGTAATAATGAATGAAAGTCTGATTATTTATTATATTAATTGTATTGAAAATCTGATTTCACTTCGGCTTTTTTTGTTGGAACAATCGACTAACTTTTTAAATATTTGCTATCATCATCAGGATAAATAAATCCTGGTAAAATTTTTAGTGCTTTATTTTTTTATGCTGGATCTGATTTTCAGTACGACCGGTAAATTTTTGAAGGGCTTTGCGATACTGATATCTGATATTTTTTACTAGGTATAATATCGCTTCTTTGTAAGCGTTGACAGCCTACAATGGAACATTTAACTCGGATCTAGAAGATAATCGTCGTAAAATACATGTACGAATATATAATTTTACTTCCTAGCTCTTTTGATGAAACCATGTGGCGAAACGATTGATTCATTAAAAGGGTGTCGTTTCATTATGAGAATGAAGAAACAATAAATATATTCAATAAACAATATTTATATTTCAATACACTTACTATGTTCTGCCTTTTTCTCTATACCTAAAGGTGAATTTAACATAATGTATTTACTTATAATAATAGGTTGTTCCGGGGATTGTCCTTCAGTGCACTTTTGTAATGCATACAGGGATAATTACCGGCTGGCGTATTATTATATTTACACTATAACTGTTCAACGGGCCTCTGTGAGATGGTTTCGGTCCCTAGTATGCCATCCAAAGGTCCAGGATCCTGTGACCCCATGAAAGGACAGAACAATCTTAGGTTATGCTCAGAAGTAACAGTTCGAATTTACAGCAACAACTTGAAACAACTGAAGCTGAAGCTAGCGAGAAATAATAAGAGCAATGTAAGAATAAAAACACTTAATAAAATGACAAGCATGGTTGTTGAAAGTTACGTTATGCGAGTTGTTAGTTTTGATCACGTACACTAACTCAACACTTAGAGTTGTTCGCTAACTTTGTTCAATGATGTCTCAAGCGATCTGTTTCGTAACGCCGGATTACTCTTACCGACGTTTCGTCCTTGATTTTAACTAGTTGGATGTGAAGTTTTTATTTTATTTCACTTTGTTGGTGTGAAGTATGTGTATAGAGGATTTATTTCTTATGGAATAGGTGGAAAACGAGTATACTTATCATCTAATGGTAAAGTTTTAACGCCGACCATGGACACTCGCATCACCAGAGAAATGCAAGTGATAGCGGAATTTTGTAGTATTCGGGTTCAGCCGTGATTTGTACATAGTTTTTTTTCGTATGATCAAAAAATTGAGAAATTTCAATATTGATATAAGATTACTGTTAATATAAAAATTGCCGAGACTTAATACTACGAATGGGAAATTAACATTTAAAACCAACTCTTACAACCAAAAAAATCTCGGTCCTATTTTTTTTTATTTAAGTAGCCTATTATTGCAGCAGCCATGATGGTTTTATTTCTGTGTAATAGGTGCTACTAACAATGTTTTAAGTCAAAGTCCAAATCATTTATTCCAACCATATACAGGTACTTTTATTTACTATTTTAAAGATATTTTCTTATATATAAAATGGATCGCAAAATGTGTTGCGCATAACTCAACAATGCCTGGCCCAATTTTGCTAATTCTTTTTTTGTTGTGTTTGTTATTGTCAGGAGAAGGTTTTTTAGGATCAAAGAAAATATTAGAAAAGTAGAGGGGAAGTTAAGGAAAAATTTTACTATGATAGCGAGATAGTTGGACCCGTGCGAAGCGGGGGCGGGCCGCTAGTTTTAAAGAAAACTGTAAGTACATTAATAAAAAAATATATATCAAACATTACTAAACGCATATCAATATCAAATACAGTTCGTATTACATATATAATACGATATATTCTCCAATGGCTAGGTGACTGACGGTAATTGCCATCGGACTAATGACAAATTGAGATACGTTATCTCAACAGTGTAAATCAAATTATAATTGAAACGTGAATGCAATGCATACGGAAACTCATCTAATGACATGTTGTTTGTATGTTGGAACTAATGATGTAGTGTAAAGTATTGCCAATTGAGTTTTGAATCCTATTACGATGTCATTACAACTTAATATTGATAAAATTTGTATCATAAAAATAAGTTTGAGGTGGCTTAGGCTGAGGTTAAGGCGCCCGCGTCTCGATTTGAAACCTGGCTAGGACCACGTCTGATGTGACTTTTTCCGAGTTTATATGTATTTTTTTAGACACTACTGACATACGGTGTACGAAAATGTCGTGAAGAAACCTGGACTTATAACTTGTATTTTTTTTTATTTAAACATCATGCACAATGGGTACATAGGCAGACTTAATGCCTTAGGCATTTTCTACCAGTCAAACCTAGGGTGATGCAGAGATGAGCCAATGGTCGGTGCAAGAAGCAAGCAAACGGATTAATTTTAAAAATTATATGTTTGTAATCGCATTGAGCAAGCATGATGATTACTGCTCAAACCTTTTCCGTGTGAGAAGAAGTTTTTGTGCAGCATGTGGCGCTTGTAGGCTGATGATAATGATGATGATGATGAATTGAATTGCTGTTCGTTGTTAGTCTCGCTAAAACTCGGAAACGACTGAACCCATCCCCCTGAATTCAAACCAACTTAATATCCAAAGGAGTACCAGTTTTACCAGTGATGTCAAATGTCCAAAGAGTACCTAATAGTCCGATAACCATTATAATTCAATACCTCACTTGATAATAATTAAACTTCTAAAAATCAATCGATTTTCAACCTAAACCGATGAAAACAAAACATACCTACTCATTCCCTAATCAAAAACCAACTTTATCGGAACTGCATAGTGGTTATTTTTTCTTGTAACCTGTTACGTAACAACAGTCTCTACATAGAGTGCACATATGTACATGTTGATTTGATTTCCAACACTCAACGCAGTCGAATCCAATTAAGGCGGCTTTTGTTAACGTTAGACATACATAGCAATGAATAAACCAACGATTTTGAATTGTAAGGTTTTTTGACATGACAGCTAACGTTCTTTTATTTGGAACGAATAATTAATATTCGGTTTTCGAAGTAGAAACATATAAATACTACTGTTTGAATCATTGATATTGAAATGAAAAATTCTGTGAGGCATCTAGAGAAAGCACATAATCCTGTAGTTTCTATTCAGAAAGTTTTGTGCCCTAATATTGCAGTACCTATTTTAGTGTTCATAGCCAGAATTATTATTATATTACATGCCACATGAACCACTAATGTTGATGGATAAAATATATATACATATCTACCGAATGCCTTTAAAGAGAAATATTATAGAGCTAGATTCCTAGCTAGGTATTTCATTATTATACAGACAAGAGGCCTATCCTCAAAATCAGATGTTAGTCCACTGCAGCCAGGGTTGCGAGGCAAGCGCAGTAAGGTACCTTGGTTGGGCCTAAAGCAGGATGGGCAACAGCGGATTTTAGTCAGTAAAAGTCTGACACTCCCTCACACCTCACTTTGGGAGGTACCTACATAATTATTTTTCATCGTGATCTAGTAGTACCGTGAATCAAGACGTCACTTCATCTTATGTTTTTTGAACCTTTACTAAATTATGGTTTCTATTGAATAATACAATTTTACACGAAAACATTGTCATCTATCCCCACAATAGACAAGGCACAAAACATTCGGTGAGTTTAAATTGACACGTTGCCTTGCTTTTGTTTCAACCAGTCGACACTGACAGGTGTTTGTATGCCTGTGGAGCTTCCTGCTTACATAGAGACGAAGGAGTATCGTTGGAATAGTTATTCACCCATTGAGTAGTGCCTCAAAGTCTTGCTTGTTAACTAATGGATTTGACATAGAATGTACTAGGAACCAAGCTTTGTCTAGACTGATATTTCGTTGTAAGTTAGATGTTGCAAAATATATTAACAGTCAATTTTGGTCAAACAATAATTTCTGTGTCAGTTGGGTGCTCGTTGTCAACAGCTGTTGTGACTTTAAACTTTTAGTTTTTTTCAATGGTTTAAGTAAAAACGGTTATTTTAGATAAATGGCCATTTGGGTTGAACGTAAGTTTAGTAATATTGGAATCATCAGATTTTTCTTTTTCCTACAATATAGTTAATAATATTTACATTTTCCAGCGTCGAAATACTCACAAGTACACATTGTAAGTAAATATTATTGAACGGTAGGTGTAATGGTTGGCCAATCTACTGTTGTGCAACGTGTTTAAAACAAGTTACTCTAAACCCTCTATGTGATCCACTTTGTTTTCCAGGTCTGGAAATGGTTTGTATTTGATTTTCCATGTTTGGAAGGAGAGTCAGGTGAGAGAAAGGAAATTAAGAAACCATTTTTATCTTATAACTTTAGCTATTGGTAATATCAGTAGGCAAACAATGGGTCGGTCAATGCACTGAATCAATATGTTTTGGACTATGGTCCAATGCTGCCTAATTTCATAGTACTGCTGATATTTAGGGCCACCTAAAATATTATTTTACACTAGAATATTATTTAATGGTGGATATTATGGAATATAATGTTGTTGACCTTTATATCAGGTGTTGAACGATTTTGGCTTTTTGAGAGCACATAAAAAGTAAAAGTAACTTGACAAAAAATTGCTGTTGTATAGTTTTTGTTTTTGGTAAGGAAAAATCATAAAAATATCTTCTCCCGCTCAGGGTGAAACGAGAGCAAGTGTCAGGCTTTTACTGTCTAAACCCCCCGTTCCTTCTCCTGCTCGGCCGAGGCATCGGTACCTCATTGTGCTTACTTAAGTCGGATTCTTCATTCCACATTAGTATTATAATGAGTAAGTAGTAATAAATAAAGAAACTAACTCCTATATTATTTGACCTAACTAACATTTCTCAGTATCTGAGCTATAACAAAATCAAAATGATTTTTAATGGTCGTCCACTATATAAAAAATATTTAGTATGATGGTCGTATTGTATGATAAAGATAGTTAGTTAGTGTGAACTTTAATAAATGTTAAGACAAAATTCAGGTTTCCCTAACACTCCCATGTAAAGTAGAATGTTTTTAAAAATAAATATTTTCCAAGTTAGAGTATCATAACTAAGCCATACTGCCTGTACTTCATCTAGTTTTATTTAAATATAATTTCGACATCAAAAATTTAATATTGTATTTATACCGCTATTGGCTAAAATAAAAATTCATTGTTTAATTTATTAATACATTTTATAAAGTCATCTTACGCAAAATAAGACTGTAAGTTTTCTAGAAAAATAAAAATTAAGCTCTAAATGTTGTAAGTCATATTTTTGAGAAGATTCCAAATGCCATCGGAAATTTGAAATCAAAATCACTTGTTTCGCACTGCGACCACTCAAACAACGAGGTATTCAAGGAACAGTTGAAATTCGAATCGTAAAAACACCGCGTCACACTGGTTGCCTAGTAAAACACATTTCTCAGGAAAAACGGATTAAAACCAAAAAAAATAAGTAAAATAAAAGCTTGAAGCTATAAAGTGGAAACAGCGAGTTATTACAAGTTACGTTAATATTATTAAGGCTGTGTATTCGGCATGGTTTTATACAGTGGGCGGCCAGTAGATTGAATTTAATTAACCACTGTGCAGTTGGTAGCTTGGCTCACAGACCTGTCTGTTGGGACGCGGTTAGAATGTGGTGCAAGGCATAAGATAGCGAAAGTTTTACACTTATTTTAAAGCTATAAAATTGAATAATGCTTTTTAATTCGTGCAATATAGGTATTTTCACCTTGAACAATTGCTATCAAATCTTTTTTTTATGTAATTGGTCGGCAAACGAGCAGACGGATTACCTGATGGTAAGCAATCAGCGCCGCCCATGGACACCCGCAATGGAGGAGTTACGAGTGTGTTGCCGACCTTTTAGGGATTAGGAATTTGGAGATTTAGGGATTGAGGAGGGATTGGGGGCGGGGAAGGATTTGGCCTCCGGTAACCTCACTCACGCGGCGAAACACAACGCTGTGGTTGTTTCACGCCGATCTTCTGTGAGGCCGTGGTATCACTCCGGTCGAGCCGACCCATTTGTGCCGAAGAATGGCTCTCCCACACTTCTTATTTGTATCCATTTAATTTAAATTTTCGGCACGATGGCGTGAAGTAATTACAGCATTGTGTTTCATCATGTTAGTGAGGTTAAATTTATAGTATAGTTAGTATAGTTCTAAGCCTTCTACCCCTCCCCCAATTCCTAAATTTTCGTAACTCTAATCCCAAAAGGCCGGCAACGAACTCGTAAATCCTCATGTGGCAGGTATTCATGAGTGACGCCAATTACCCACCACGAGTTTGCTCGTTTGTCGACATAAACAAAAAAAAACATCAAAACCACACTACAAAGTATTTTATTTCATAACTGGACAAACAAAGATTATGCTATTAATAAACGTAACATTAATTTAAATAGGATTATAAGTCCTTATTATTGTGTTATAACATAGCCAATTTGAGTACTTCCAGCCTCCGTTCTACATTGTAGAAACTCTTTTTTTTTCGTTTCAAGTAGTAACAACAACGTCACAGTCATTTATTTTTCTCGAATTCAAGCAAGCAACCAACCAATACATACAGAAATAATCGCCATATCTTAAAACTTGGACCAAAACCGTTGCCACACAATACTCTGCCGCTCACTCACCCTACATAAGTTATTACCCTCCTCATAGTTAAGTTACAACTTGGTTTGTGGGTCAGTTTTAACATCTTGGGGATAAATGTTAAGGAAAAAAGGGTTTTTCCAACAATCAAAATATTTTGTGAAATTTTAATATTACTTTTGTAAAGGGTCACGTAGACCAACTTGGGGTTTAAAAAATGTATGATGATGGACTAGGGTGTGTAAGTTGCTTTATTTTTATGTACACACGGCTTGACGTGTGCATTCATTTTATTTTGTCAGCGTGTGACTAGCTATTTCTGATGCCTTTTTTACAGGGGGATATCATCAAATTACTTCTCTCGGGTCTTCCCTGGGTGGGGCGAGAGGGAGTGTCAGACTCTTACTGGCTAAAAACCGATCCGTTCCTTGTCCTGGTCTAGGCCAGGGCCGAAGTATATTATTGCTCTTGCACCCATGGCCCTAGTTCTGATGATAAGCTGATGATGATAATTCAAGAGCAACTGCCAGAGACAGCCCACAGCTTAATTTATAAATCCTTTTATTATTTCTACACATTGTATAAAATGGTTTTCCGAAAATAGCAATAATATTCTTATGAAAAGTTTTTATTGAATCGCGCGTGTTTGCTAATAAATATTAAAGGCGCTTTAATTTCATTGCACGATTGGCTTAGTTTTTGGAGGATTGGTTGATTGTTTTTGTCTAGTACTGAAAGAAACCTAGTAATAATAATAATTATCATAAACGCCAAAGTTTGTTTCGATTGAAAGTAGCCATGGAGTTTCTCACTCGTTCTTTTCCATGGGAATTTGAACTTTAGTAAGCTTCAGTAAAGGGCTTTCCATTTTCAACTTTTTTTTATTGACGTTTCAAAATTTTCCTTTCATGGTCTACCTAATTGAAATAAATGAACTTGACTTTTACTTTGATACATAAATAGATTATATTTTGGAACAACATTTCGATTTAGGCTATCTTTTAATATTATACGATGGGCGAAACCGCTGGCAGAAGATAGTAAAGAATAAAACTTCAAAAATTGTTAATCTTCGCATTCGCCCGATCGGGTATGGCATGTTTTCAATTTATTTTGTTCTTTAAAATTCATTTTACGTTTCATTAGTTTTAATGAAAAAAGTTTCGATTCGTTGTTCGCTGTTACAGTTGCAAGTAATTTCAATAAAATTTAATTCGTATTTTTTTCTAGGAATTTTAACATGCCTATGAACAGAATTACAGTTAACGTTTTCATCCAATGAATTTTATTGTTTAAATTGTTCTGAAAAAGTATGTACATAGACATTATAATAATATTTATTTAATAATTTAATACAAAAACTGCGAAATTGTTTAAAGTCAACAAATTCTTTGTTAAGCTTGATGTTCATATTTTATAGTATGAACATCAAGCTTAACAAAGAATATGTTTAGATTAACAATTATTTTTCTTTTTTATGGAATAGGAGGCAACGAGTCCACGAAAGACCTGATGGTAAGTCATTTGCGCCACCCATTCACCCCTGCAGGACTAGAAGAGTCTAAGCACGTTACCGGCTTTATATTATCCATATAAAGTTTTTTTTTGTGGAATAGGAGGCAAACCAGCCGACGGATCACCTGACGGTTAGAGATGATATGGCGAAAAGATGCGGCGGGGATCAAACCAAACAATTCCTCTGAACACTCCTCGCGATAAATGCGATAGAGAATACATAGCGAGGCTACATCCCTATGCAATGCCAAAGAGCCCAGTCAAGTGTAATAAAGAGTGACCTTATAATACCAATCCGGCTTGAGCAAGCGTGGTAATTCATGTCTAAACCTTCACAGTGTAAGATGAGGTCGTTGCTCAGCTACTGGCACTTATTGATGACGATGATAGTCAAATCAGAGGTTTTAATCGCGCTGTTGATTATTATTACAATGTTATAGCACCAGATGAACTCGATGATCCAGATGGTGTACGTGAACAAAATTGTTTTACAAACGTTTAACTGTAGTTTTGGCCTTTTTGATGGTTGTTGGCATGTGCGGCAGCCGAGCAAGGGATTTCAAGTTCAATTATCAGATCAGTCAGAATTTTGGTTATGATTTGTGCCTGGTTTGGGACAATAAACTATATTCCGAGGCATTTTACTCGGAACTATCATAACTGGTGAATAATGAGTGTACACTGCATTATCATATGCTTATCCGCTCAAGGATAAGAAGCATAATGATGATGATGATGATGATGATTACAAAAAATTAAGTGTGGGAGAGCCATGCTTGAGCACGAATGCGCCGGCTCAACAGGAGTGATACCACTGTCTAAGAGAACAACGGCGTATAGCCACACTTTCGTTATGTTTCAACGAGTGAGTGAAGTTACCGGAGACCCAAAACTTTATGGGGTGGGAACCCCATCTTCAATCCTCAAATCCCCTATCCTTAGATCCCTAACAACATACAAAAAGTACTAACTCCTTTGGACATTGCGAGTGTCCATGGGCTGCGCCGATTACATACCACCAGGTAATCCGTCTGCTCGTTAGCCTACCTATGCCATAAAAAAACTATAGCCACAAAGCACCGTACCACAAACTCATCAGTCAGAAGTTAGACGCACCCACTGTGAGTTGCTACCTAAGTTAATTAGCTAAGGAGCTAATGTCCAGTGCCTGGAGATAAAATTAAATAGTACAAACCAAGAATGTACACTGGCCCGCCTTTCCCATTTAACGTTTACTTCCGTGGTTCTAAATAGGGGAGCGAGGGGGGCAATTAAAAACTGTTGATAGGAATTCATTTGATGGCAGTTGAAGAATTCTGCAGTAGTATCTTTAGGGAATTGGGTATGATGTTACCTAAGGTAGAATTATTCAAACATCTTGATCATCTTTGGCAGCTAGTGCACGTTTGGAGTTCCTATCCATATTAATGTAACCTTGACTTGCGTGAAATATAAATTTTTGTGACGTCATCATTTGTTGCTATAGTTAATTCTTCTATGTGTCTCGCCAGTTTGCCACGGTGCGGCGGTTTAAGCAAATTTCTGGGGAGATTTTTGCCTTTACACTTGGAACAAATGAGTATGCTTGTGTATTGTATTGGTAGAAGTCGTTTAAATGATGTCCAATGGTTTCTAGCTATGTTAAATCTAAATCGAATAACGATAAGACTTTGATCACATGGTAAAAATGTTATTTTGTCATAACCATAACCAGGTGTTGTCGACTGTGACACAGTATATGCTAGTACAGTCATCTCTTATTTATACTTAATCACAGTTCTCGGTTTGAGGACTTAGTTGAGTTATTTATTAAATAAATTATAAATTACAAATACCAATAAAAACATAACTTTAAATAAGCGTTTTGTTGAGGCTAGCTGCCTTAGTTTTATAAAAAGGAAAACTATTTTCTAGTTTATTTTTTTCATTACGTTGTAAACCTTATTTATTTAAGTTCATTGACTGACAATTTTTTTTTTAATATAAAAAAATACACATTTACATAAATAATTTCAACATAAAAGAAGAAAATAAAACGGCGTAAGTAAATTTTTCTCATAAAAAATCGATACTCTTGGTGTGCACCAAAATTATGCAATAAAGTATAGAAAGAAGTTGGGTAGATAAGCATGAGGTTTGATGAGAAGAGATGAACATCGAGCTCACTGGCGTGAAATTGGGGCGGCCTATGTCCAGCAGTGGACGTCAGGCTGATGATGATGATGATGAAGCATGTTTGAGTGCGTAGGATTATCGTGAACCCTCACCACATTCATAATTCCTGACGTTTCCGTTAGTTAAGGGGTAGTCTAGCTTCGAAAACCCACAAAATTCAGTGTAATTTTAATACTCTTAATTATTTTGGGAAACTTGATGTTTTAGAAACAGATTTAGTTACACATATGAACAATAAATTCATATGTTTTCACATTTCATAACTGCTCATAAGGGAGAATGCACAACCCTTCCCTCTCTCCGCTCAGGATTGAATACTCGCCACGCTTAGAGGAAAGGTTGGTTAACCCAAATTTGAGGAAAAAAGGCCTATAGAGCCTGCTGCTGGCCGATGTCTGTCAAATGTTATTTATGTGATTATTATCATGGCAGGGAGCCGCTGAGTTAACGTGGCCTCGGCCTAAACAGGAGGAGGACCGTTGGGGTTTATAGTCAGTAAGAGACTGACACTCCCTCCCACCCCGGGGCGGGAGAAGTTATTTAGTGATATTCGCCTCAAAAAAAAAAGAGCCGCTGAGTGCAGGGTTCCAAACAGCCTACGTGGAAGTCTTTTGGAAAATCAATTTAGCAGTGGATATCTTGATATCCACTGCTAAATTGATTTTTTTTAGTAACAAGTTACTACTTATTATGATAATTGATGATATTTAAATGTCAGTCACAAAAGTGTAATAAAATAACATTGTATCACCTAACTCAGTACAATATTATTATTGGTATACAAGAGATACTAACACATACCCAGCTTCCATTACTGACTCAAAAAGCTTTCAAAACACTCTCAGACATCTCTCATCATAAAACTAAAACCGTTTCAATTTTAACGAAATAAGAAAATAATACACGAACAGCGTACGGGCGTAGAGGAAAAAAAACTTCTTTGCACTGGTCTTGCGATATTAAATTTCAAATACATACAGAATTCTTGCCATATATTTTTATACTGAGCAATACTCAGTAATGAAGTGACGTGGTAATACTGATGAAAGAAGCCAGCGTTCCTGAAATGGCTGTAACTTGATCAGATTATCCTACTTTGGAAATGGAGCCCCGAAATCAGCGTATAAGTGATGTCATCGCCGTAGATATTTTTACCTCAATATAGTCAGCTTTTATCATAAGAAAAACAAAACAATTTCATATTTAACTTCATATCTGCAAGCAAGACAGAATGTATGTATTAAAAGTAAGACAAATTAATTTGATTTGTCTCAAGCTCTGCATAAGACAGTCGAGGCGTTGCAAATCACGAAGTACTAAGGGTTTCATAAAAAAAAAACACGTTTATTGTGTGGCAGCCCCCGCCGAGCATAGTATGGTTTTATTTGCTGTTTAGCATTTGTAGTTATTGCTACTAGATCATCGTGATAACCCTTGTGATAAACACGTCCATACGTGAATTTTAGTATTAGGGTTATCATTTTTTACCTTGGGATACCTTAAAAATGTTTTTTTTTGCTGTACACCCTTGATTTAGTGGCCCCATACACCATGCCTATAACTTTTTCATGGCTCAATCCAATTTTTCACAAATTAATCCGTGGTTCTCTAAAATCCTTTGATGGATTGCCCTGACATGTGCGTTCATTTAGTTGCCTTTGTGACGTCACACCTCCCTCACGAACAGTCAGACTGTCATGCATTTTTATCAACTCTTCCGAAAATGTTTTTCTTTCAAATATAAGTCTTGCTGCCTAGGACACAAGATTGCTTTTTAAACTAACTTTCTCTGAATAAGGAAGAAATTATAATAACTAAGTTACATAAGTTTATAAGTTTGAGTATTTTCCTTAGTATTTAAAGATTTTTTGTAGATCAGGAAAAGGTTAAGGCTCCCAGCAACCTCACTTACATGGCGGAACGCTACAACGCTATGGTTATTTCACGCTAGTTTTCTATGAGGCAGTGGTATCACTTGGCACAAGGCGACCCACTAGTACCGAAGCTTGGTTCTCTCTAAAAATACGTTGTTAAAAGAAAAAGGGATTTTTTTCGCTTCAAAAAACGATAAAATATATTCTATAGCCACTTTAAGGATCAATACAGGAACTTTAATAGAGTTCATTTTTGATTGCAAAAGTACAATCACTTCATGTCACTCATGCTCCATCGCCGGACAACACACGTGTCGTATCCAATAAAATGTTAATGTCAACTTTTATGAATCCCACGGGAGACGAGGTGACCTATTCTTTGACCAGAGGTCCACAAGGTCACCAAAATATAGGTTAATGACATTACTAGTCAGTTCCACGATATATCCCTAGGGACAACAGACTATATTGTCACAGATCACTTTTGTATTGGAAATTTTGTTAACGAAATTGCTTCTGTAATGGTCGTTTTAGGTTTTAAGTGATTGTACCGTAGTTTCGTTATTAATAAAAGACGAAATATTTTCAAATAATTTTGATAACATATTATTTATTTCGTCGTCATAGTACGGAAGCTAAAGCGCTCGCTACTCGTGCATGCAAGTGCGGGTTCAAGTGACTGTACCAATGTGACTTTTTCTAAGTTACCTATGTACTTCCTAACTTTAGTTACCATTTTTCTTTTTGCAATTCTTTTAATAAGCACCACTGACAATCAGTTAAGGAAATTTTAACTTTAAATTCGAAATGATTAGTTTGAAATCACCAAAAAGTTCCACCTTGTGAGAAGAGGCCTTTGTTTAGCAGTGGGAACTTTTAGGCTAGTGATAATGATAAAACTTTACTTTAACGCAAGTGCAATATTATAGGTGCCTACGGACTTATTTATAAAAAAATATAAATATCGTGTGACGTCACAACTCAATACATTTCATACTAAGCGATATCGTTGTTGTTTTATTTTACTACTAATTGGTTTTTTGGACGATAGATTTAAGAATACGTGAGTTATATTTTTTCTATACTAATTTGAAACCTTATCCTCAATGGATACTCTATTTGTGGACCTAGTACTTTAAGTTTTTATATTGTTTTTCTTTTTTATTTCTGTCATATTTTCTAATTCGCTTCCTTCGCTTTCTATATTAATGTCTTTTTTTGTAGTTCTTAAGTTCATGTGTGTTTTGCGCAAAAATAAATGGTTTTTCTTTCTTTCCTTATTATTATAAGCCATACGTGCGATCACATTTAAAAATCACCTAACTTCCCAACAATTATTCAAAATGGAAACTAGAACTGTTATGAAGTTAGTAATAGGAACTACTGGGTTATTAGCACCCATACAACTAAGCTGTAATTACACAGGGTCATAATAAAGCTATATGTTCACACGGCTACACACAAAGCTGCAAGGTCCATTATAAACTGACCGTTGAAGATTCGGATCGATCATACAAAGCAAGACCATGATAAATTGGCTTCTATTGGTTGATGTTTACTTGTATAGAACTTAGCAGTTTCGTACATTCAAAGCGTGATCGCACCTAACAATTATCGTGCTTTACGTAAAGAATCGATAGCAAACTATACAACATATGGATCAACATCATTTGTTTGGATACATGTTTATTTTTTATAGGATAAGTTTGGAAAACGAACAGACGGTACACAATGTTAGTTTTCTTATCTGAGAAAAGTCATCGAATGACTTCTCCCGCCTTAAATGGGGAGAGTGGTTGTGTCTTGTGTCAGACTTACTGACTAACAACTCTTGACCTTGGCTGGATTTCTATGCTAGCGGCCCCATCGGTTGTGTTTTGACCCTAACCCGCGTTCAGCAGTGCTTACGGGGGCCAGAGATCTTCGCGCGATCCTCGACGCCCGGAGTATCTTCTGCGGCGGCTGGCGCTATTATTTTTTTTAAGGTCTTTTTGTTTTATTGATATTTAACAAACTAGGGTGTCAATATAATTTTATTACAACTTCAAAAAAAATTGGAACATTTTCTTATCCCGTGCTCGTTAGTGCATGCAGATTTCAAACTATTTTTATATTTAAATTAAAATAAATATTCTTTTTTCAATAAGGCACCTGATACCTTACCCCAAAAAGATCGCGTTAAATTTCTCTTTAAAATTGTAATCACGATGATGATTGTTGCATTAACACCATTTCTTTGTCATATATTATAAATAAATGAAATTGACCGTGCTAATGAGAAGTTGTTAAGCGCTTCTCGACTGGCAGTAGGCCAGTAAAGCATTTTAATGAAGAAGAAGAAGGGTGTTTCCGTCAGCTGCTTCAAATGACTAAGCAATCTATCTTAAAACAGGAAATTATTTATAACGCGTTTCATCTGCAATGCTTCTTATAGGCAAATTTATAAATCTTCTAATGTAACCATTTATATCTGCATTCTGTATAAATTAAAATGGATATATTATCTGATATGATAACATATACTTTAATTAGCTGTAACATAATTTTATGTATTGTAGCTTTTGTAAGGTATATTAAATTATTTAAATAAAAGATTTAAATGGCTTATTTATGATATTTTTATGGATATTCACGTATTAATAAAATTAACTAAGCTTGGCTTGAAACTTATCGTCGAGTTATCTAGCCAACATTTTTGTAAGAAAGCCGTGATGCTTAAATAATGAATATGTAACATTGATAATTATGTTTAACTTTTTTGTTTTATTTAGTTCTTATTTTCATTTAGGTTTTGATCTTGAACCTTCAAGAATCAATATATTCAATTTTATGAAGCCCTAGGTATATTATTATATCAAACCTAATTCCTTGGTGCGACCAATGACGCACTTTAAGAAACAAAATGAGTATAATTTCTTTCTCCAAAAAGCAAATGTTTTATTCTCTTTCTAACAAAAAAGATTTTCTAACAAAATGTCGGTAATATTTCGGCAGCTAGACAAAAGCATTGTCATAAAAACTACAAAAGAGTCTTTCTTTTTAAATGTTCCACAGACGCAATCAGCAGACTATAAATGGACACTGAAAACTTAAGTACCAAAACTCCACGAGTCCCACTATGGTCACTTAAATACTTTTTTCTTAGATAGATTACTTACGAGTACTTTAAGAGAATATAATAGAGACTACCAATCTGGATCTCACTGAATTAGTACTTACAGAAATAAAGTTTTTATCCAATACAAAATTAATTTGTGTAGGTTACTTTAAGTGAGGGACATCTAAGCTTCGGCACGAATGGGTTGGCTCGATAAAGTGATACTTACGGCCTCATACGAAACCGGCGTGAAAAAACCAGGGCGGCGTTGTGTTTCGTCGTGTGAGGAGGTTACCGAAGGACATATTGTCTCCCCATCCTCCAAGCCAACCAATCTCCGATCCTCTAATTTCTGACCCTTAGAAGTCAGCATTGCGCATGAAAATCCCCTGGTGCTGGTGGTGTCCATGGGCGACACACCAGAATTGATATACATTAGTGGCATTCATATAAAATAATCAAACCCCAATAATTGACTGTCAGAAAATATAAATGACATTAAATCCGCCAATTCGCGGTTTACCTATCTATATATATAAAAATTTCGTGTTTTGTCTTGCGATGGATTTCTAAGCTACTAAACCGATTATAAATTCCGTGTGCATTTTGATCCAACTTGAAAGATATGATAGCTTACATCTCAATTTATAGCCACAATATTATTTACCTTAGCCACAGCAACGCGTGGCTGGGTCTACTAGTATGCAATAAATTTTAGATAAATAAAAATAGGGTGAACATCTGTTATTTTTTGTTACTATCCCAGCTTAATTGCTAGTTGCTTAGTGTATTTGTTTAATCTTCTATATCAAACAATATCCTACCAAGAGGTAAAAAATAATAATATGTAATCATCACCTATTCGCTGTACTCATCATCACTGTGAAGTTCAGGGGTTCCTAAAAAAAGACCAAAGAGGCCTTCACTAATCGCTATCCGTAGCAACGTTGCACATAGTAGCCAACATTAGCGGCATAGATCTTCGAAACATTATTCATTGTCGTTGCCAAAACCGAATTCTCTAGAATTACAATGTATGCGACGCGATCCAGAGAGACACTTATTTGTAATGCGGTTATTACAGCGCTGGAATCGAGCCAAAACGAAAACTACTTAACTTTAAAAACTGGGGCTACCTGTGTCTCATGAATACTGGCCAGCCGTCGTGCCATTGATGTTGGATTCTATTAGATAGACTATCCCCATACTTATCTTTACAGGCAATAATAAATGTATTGTATTGTTTCTATTTGGCGTTCTATTGCCTTACATACCTAATTAAATTTAACTATATTCATCACTAGTTTCTTTCGTGCGGTATTACCAGCTGCGCTCTTACAGCCTTCTTCAATAAATGGACTAACGAACACAAAAACAATTGTTAAATTCGAACCAGCAGTTGCGGAGTTTAGCACGTTGAAACAAATAATCAAACAAACTACAGCTTTATAATATTAAACTGTACATGAAAATTTGTCTTAGGTTGACCGTATACTTACTTGTAGAAAGTGTATGAATGGGTCGGCTCGACCGGAGTGATACCACGGCCTCACAGAAAACCGGCGTGAAACAACCACAGTGTTGTGTTTCGCCGTGTGAGTGAGGTTACCGGAGGCCTAATCCTTCCCCTCCCCCAATCCCTCCTCAATCCCTAATCCCTAAAAGGTCGGCAACGCATTTGTAACTACTCCGTTGCGAGTGTCCATGGGCGGCGCTGATTGCTTACCATCAGGTAATCCGTCTGCTCGTTTGCCGACCTATAACATAAAAAAAAACAAAAAAATGAAGCTACCTATTTCTTTGAATTTTGTACCTACTTAAAGAATTCCACAAAAATATTGAATTCAACACTCTCACTAATCTTATTTGGGTATCTAAGGTACTTACTTATGTAGGTACATTACATCAAGGTGAAATTTTCACTCAGAATATAATATATTCTGTATGTAAGTACATAATATTAAATAATATATTATATTGTAAATACGAGCTAGTTTACAAATCACGTTCACAAGATATCTTCGTAAAAGCTTTATTAGAACTAAGAAACATCTTATTTAATAAATGTTCAAAATTAAATTCTACTTTTTGTGAGGTCGCTGAGAATTTGAAATTAATGTTGTAATATTAAATGTTTTATTTAAAAAATTAAACGTATTAAACGTGTTTGGAGGAGAATCATTGCACTAAATACATATGTATTAACTAAAAATCGCGGGTTACGTGTAAATATTGAGAAAAGCTCTACTAGTTTCGAACCACAGAGGGGTTCTTCCTCATGAGCAGCGTGCGCGGACGCGGCGACGTCGCGCAGCCTACTTATACATAGTATATATTTACACGTGAGTAACCCGCGATTTTTAGTTAATTTAGTAGGTATGTCTCACGATAGTTATTATAAAAACATACATATGTATTTATATTATAATTCTTTTATTTTAAAAACATGTGATTTATTAATGTCTTAAAAGCATTTGTCTTTTGAACGCCATTCCTATGTCTTAAATATAATATAATTTGCAAGTAAGGAGGGTTCGCCAAGAATGATACCGTCTCCTCGACACAACATATGCGTTGTGTTTCACAGTGTGAAATAGGTTCCCTAATCTTCATCCTCCAATTACCAAACTCTAAAGATCTTTAAACACACTTGTGACAAATCTAGTGTTCTGGTTGTCTCAAACAGAAAATGTTTATCTGTGAAAAATGCCATGATATAAATTACTAGCTTTTGCCCGCGACTCCGTTCGCTTAGAATAATGACTTCTTGCAGATTTTTTTGGCATAAAAACTTTTCTATGTCCTTTCAAGCTATGTATGTACCAAATATCACAGAAATCGGTTCAGTAGTTTAGGCGTGAAGAAAAGACAGTCAGACAGACAGATTTACTTTCGCATTTACAATATTAGTTTGGATTGGATTTCAAATGAATCTAAAGTAAAAATAAATGTTACATTACAACTTCAATGGAGCGATTCAACTGCAACGTATAATTTAATACTGGTTTACGAAAAACATATTGAGAACGAAAAGTTCATTGATCTAAGTGCTTGCCAAATTCGCTCTTACGGTTAATAAAACTCTTAGTCAGCAAGAATGAAATTTGCTTGTATTCAAAATAGTATGGTAGAAAATTTTGTAAAGAAAATTGCTAGTTTATTGTTCCTCATTATGTAAAAAGGTAAGTGGTTATCGTTTTGAAGGTTGATACAATAATAAGTCGAAAACTTTGTTATTTAGGGCAAGGAAAGTGGGTTATTTTGTTGGGTAAGTTTGCAAGACGATACTAGATTTCTAAATTACTTGAAATAGAATAGAAGATAAATTACAATAGTTTGGTAACATTGCATTTTACAATACTTGGTCCAATTAAATTTAGTTTTTGTTATCAGTAAACACGCAACGTGAAACTTGTTAGGTTTTGATTTACCAACAAAATATTGGGAATATTCAGAAATTTCCTTTGAATACCACGTTAGTATAATTATAATAATTCAGTTTTAAACTCCAATCAAACTATCAATTCAAAATAGGACGCGCTGATTAATTTTCAATACATTGTTAATACTGAGAATTTTCGCCTAGTAAACATTGTATGTACATGTAATAACTACAAGAAGAACATGGAGTACCTATATAATTTAAACCACCATAGACGGGGCCCTTCGGGGCCGATGTTCAGCCGGGATTCCGGGGCAAGCGCTATTAGGTACCGGGGTGTCAGCCTAGAGCAAGAGAAGAAACGGGGGGGGGGGGGTTTAGTCAGTTGAGTAAGAGTTTGACACGTCCTCTTGCCTTATCCTGGGCAAGGGAAGTCATTTGATGATTTTCCCTTACAAAAAAGGGTATATAAAGGGTAGTTTCCAACTATTCAAACTCAATACTTTTAATCACGTCATAGTTCTTTTGCGTCAAATTGTTTACTTATTTTTAAATAAAATAGTTAAAAAATACACTGAATTTTTTAACTATTTTATTTTTGATTGATCGATCGATGAATAAAAGAATAGTTATTTTTTAATATTTTATTGTAATGAAACGTCAAATTAATTTATTTTTAACCTAGGAAACTACCCAATTAAACATAGCAATATTCTGTACCTTTGTGTTACGAATAAACAGTAATACCATCAATTAATCATAAAAAAGTTTTTATAAGTCATGGTTTTCGTTAAAAAATGTAGTTGGTTTTTCGTTCCCTCGAGTACAATAATGTGGGTACATCAAGATCCTCCCCTTGGCATTTTAATAATAAATTAGAAGTGTGTAATGTTTTGTGAACTGTTTAGGGTTACATATGTGTTACACGTAAGTACATGGTTTATTTCTGTTCCGAATCATGATAGTAGGCACTGAATGTGGACAACTGAACAATTCGAACTTCCCTATCTTCTTTTCTCTTGAAAATCTTTGCTTTGAAACAATGAATTTACTTTTGCAAATAGGCCATAAAACATCACTTTTACACGTCAATGTATATGAGAAAAACTAGATGATGCCGGCATTTCCTAAAGGAATGTTTCGAGTGTCATTGGTGAGTTTAGTTTAGACCTATAATCTCGATATCAATACTCAAAGAATTGTTCCGTTCGGAGACCGAACCCGCTACACGTTGAACAACAAGCTGTTGTGGAGCCATCGCGTCAACCGTACAGTCATTTATATCCTAACGGGAAATAAACAAAACCTCTTATTTGTGCTATTAAATAAAACTTTAGGCCGAGGGTAGATTAATGAAATAGGCAAGTAACAATCTGATTTATACATAATAATGTGTAATTTCTAAGACAAGCTTATTTGGATACCACAGACAAAAGTAAAAGAAGACAAAGACTTATAATTTCCTAACATTAAGTTTGAAATATCAAACCCCCTAGAGCCTAGAGCAAGCATGTTGATAATTGTTCAAACCTTCTCCGTTTGAGAAGAGGCCTTTGCTTGGTTATCGGTTCTTATACGCTTCCGTTCTTATAATAAGCACAGAAATAAGCAAAGGTGCATATAAATGTAACACCCACTTTTCTACACTCATAGAAATAAACATTCATTAAAGTCAATAACATCTTGAAAACCTTCATAAATAAAGGCTACTTAAATAAAATTTGATGACACCCTCACTGTAACTCAGAACCATTTGTAAACAAAGAAAAACCAAACTTCGTCTGGAAATAGGTGAGATCGTCGTAAAAGACGGTTATTATTGGCGGACCGTGGCAAACCGATACAAACAATATTGAAAGGTGGGCTCTTATACAATGGAAGACAAAAAAAAAAATTGAAAAAATCTATTGGAAAACAGTAGAAAAATAATTTAACAAGAGAAAGACGGGGCGAGAATTTTTGCCTAGAGAGAAAACAAGACGTCATTTTGACAAACACACATAAAAAAATGTAAAGTCATTTTTGATGTATGATTATGAAGTTTTTGATGATCCAAAGTTATACAGCAATTTAAATAATTGCAAGTTACGTTGTATTACGAGTACAAATATGTAACTGGTATTAGTGTGGGAAAGCCAAGCTTCGGCACAACTTAGTCGACGCTTCACATAAAAAAATTGGGGAAACAAAGAAGTAAGACTGAACAAATGATGTACATTTCATTTCTTACCACAAATGGACTACTCTAGCTTCATCGTCTCTTCTAGGTCCAGATTTTAAAAAATCACTATTGTCTGGTATCTGTCAGATATGAGTCCGTAGCCTTTTTTAATCATATGCCGGAAGAGTAGGATGTAGTGCTTGAATTGCACCTTGCTCTGACGTCACCAAACGGCTTATAAGTAACAGTGTATTTTTTTTTACTAGCCTGTAATGTCCCTCTGCTGGGCAAAGGCCTCCCCATCTCGCTTCCACACCTCTCGATCCTTCGACCGTGTCCACCAGTCTCGACAATAGTCGTCTAGATCGTCACGCCATCTTTTCCGGGGCCTACCCCGCCTGCGGCTTCCATCCTGAGGTGTCCACTGGGTGACAATATTGGCCCATCTCTCCGGATGCATTCGGATGACGTGTCCAGCCCAGTCCCATTTTAATATTGCCGCCTTTTGGCCCACATCAGCGACTCCTGTTTTGGAACGTATCACGGTATTCCGTATGCGATCGGTCCGTTTAAGTATATTGTAACAGTATATTATAATAATTAAGTATTGTAATATCAGTTTGTTATTCAAAAGCTGGTGCACTACTTCAGAGTATTACCTTGACAAAACACTACGGAAATACGAGAGTATTTCGTTTCTTTTGCCAGCTGTCCTATACAAGTTGGCCGGTAATGTAAACGTTTCCTCCTACAAAATCAGTACATTCGTATTCAAATGATTATTGTGCCGACCACACGATTACATTTATTTCGGCTATTGCTACTGTTCGTACATTTGTTAGAATATTTCCAACCCGCCTTTCCATAGAAACTGGTGTTGTATATATATGTATATACTTATATAATACTTTTGGTTTTCAGGTTTTTCTTTCTTTTAATCTATACTTGTTAGCTACTTAACCAAAGAAAATAAGTATTGAATTTGCGAGGATTAATACAAGACCAGTGTCATGGTATATAAAAAGTCACCTGCACCTGCTCCTTAGGCATAAAGGTGGGATTTGGAAACCAAGAAAGTACTACTATGACTTTTTCAAGCTATATGTACTTTCTTTAGTGGTGGTTGTTTATCAGTGGTCTGACAAACTGTGAAACATGGTCAGGCTTGAGGATGCTTGTACCACCAGAGGAGTTCCAAGTGCGTTAACGGCCTTTTGTGAATAGTAGAGAGTAGTTGAAGGATAGATGATTCGGGATTGAGGATGGGAGCATAGGTCTTCCAGAAACCTTATTCGCACAGCGCAACATAGCTTTCGTATTACACCAATTTTAATAGTTTCTAACATTTTTTTGGACATAAATATGTGTGCAATATTGTGTATATGAATAAATATCACTCCGGTCGAGTCCGAAAGCGGTCCATTCGCACCGAAGAATGGCTCGTACACTTTTATAGATCTACTAAATGATATGTTACTGACTGAAAAGCTTAACGTGAGTGGAAAACCCTTCTATACAAGATAACCACGTAAGTGCTTTAATGTGGCAAGTAATTTTCAAGCACGAGTTCCTGGTAAAGTATCGATATTAATTCCGAAATGGACGTTCAATTTCGGATTTCTGAGAAGCATGGTTTCGTGCCTTATAAGGTTATAAAACACGAGACCACAAGGTAAAGTAGACTTCTGATGCAACCCTTAAAACGTTACCCTTGTTTCATAAGAAATTAATGTGACACGAATATAATGTAACTATTAACAAAAATGTTGATGTTTTATCTACAATAAACAAGAGTTTGCTAGTACTAACGTGACCTTTTCGAGTTGTATGTATTTTCCTGTCTAAGATTATTTACACAACACACATACAACTCTGAAATACGGTGAAAAATCATAATGAGGAAATCGGGGCTTATAATTTCTGATTATAAATTCGGAATTTTCAGTCCGCAATGAGAAAACGTGGTGATTAGTGCTAAGAACCTTCTGTATGAACAAGGGCGACAGAGGTAATATGGGATGTGAGGCCAAAATACACAAGAAATTTGCTTGTATTCAAAATAGTACGGTAGGTACAAAATTTTGTAAAGAAAATTGCTAGTTTATTGTTCCTCATTATGTAAAAAGGTAAGTGGTTATCGTTTTGAAGGTTGATACAATAATAAGTCGAAAACTTTGTTATTTAGGGCAAGGAAAGTGGGTTATTTTGTTGGGTGAGTTTGCAAGACGATACTAGATTTCTAAATTACTTGAAATAGAATAGAAGATAAATTACAATAGTTTGGTAACATTGCATTTTACAATACTTGGTCCAATTAAATTTAGTTTTTGTTATCAGTAAACACGCGATGTGAAATTTGGTTAGGTTTTGATCTACCAACAAAATATTAGAAATATTCAGAAATTTAATTTAAATACATCATTAATATACATATAATTATATGTATAAATTCAGTTTTAAACTCGAATCAAACTAGCAAATCAAAATAGGACGCGCTGATTAATTTTCAATACATTGTTAATACTGAGTATTTTCACCGAGTACACATTGTATGTATAAGTACATATGTATACAAGAAAAATATAGAGTATCTAATTTAAACAACAACAGACGGGGCTCTTTGGTATAAATGTGGATGGATGGAGAGGGAGGGGGAGACCAAAGAAAATATGGATGGATTGTGTGAGAAGTGATATGGAAGACAGAGGAGTTAGCGATAGCGTGACGAGTGACAGGACAGAATGGAAGAAAAAAACATATTGCGCCGACCCCAAATAAAACGGGACAAAGGCAGGAAGATGATGATGAGACGGGGCTCTTCGGGGCCGATATTCAGCCTAGAGCAAGAGAAGGAACGGGGGTTTTAGTCAGTTGAGTAAAAGTCTGACACGTCCTCACGCCTTATTCTGGGCAAGGGAAGTCATTTGATGATTTTCCCTTACAAAAAAAAGGATATATATTACGGTAGTTTCCAACTAGTCAAATTCAATACTTTTATCTTAATGTAAAAACTATACTTTTCAATGAAATTTGTATGAAAAACTGAGTTATGACGTCATAGTTTCTTCTAAAAAAATAGCTAAAAAGTATCTAAAATTCAGTGTATCGATCGATCGATGAATAAAAGTGTAGTTATTTTTCAATATTTTATTGTAATGAAACGTCGAATTTATTTATTTTTAAAATAGGAAACTATCCAATTACACATAGCAACTGTTATGTACCTCTGTGTTACGAATAAACAGTAATACCATGTTAACCATAAAACAATTTTTATAAGTCATGGTTTTCGTTAAAAATTTAGTTGGTTTTTCGTTCCCTCGAGTACAATAATGTGGGTTACATCAAGACCTTCCCCTTGGCATTTTAATAATAAATTAGAAGTGTGTAATGTTTTGTGAACTGCTTAGGGTTACATATGTGTTACACGTAAGTACATGGTTTATTTCTGTTCCGAATCATGATAGTAGGTACTGAATGTGGACAACTGAACAATTCGAACTTCCCTATCTTCTTTTTTCTTGAAAATCTTTGCTTTGAAACAATGAATTTATTTTTGCAAATAGGCCATAAAACATCACTTTTACACGTCAATGTATATGAGAAAAACTAGATGATGCCGGCATTTCTTAAAGGAATGTTTCGAGTGTCATTGGTGAGTTTAGTTTAGACCTATAATCTCGATATCAATACTCAAAGAATTGTTCCGTTCGAAGACCGAACCCGCTACACGTTGGACGACAAGCGGTTGTGGAGCCACCGCGTCAACCGTACAGTCATTTATATCCTAACAGGAATTAACAAAACCTCTTATTTGTGCTATTAAATAAAACTTTAGGCCAAGGGTAGATTAACGAAATAGGCAAGTAACAATCTGGTTTATACATAATAATGTGTAATTTCTAAGACAAGCTTATTTGGATACCACAGACAAAAGTAAAAGAAGACAAAGACTTATAATTTCCTAACATTAAGTTTGAAATATCAAACCCCTAGAGCCTAGAGCAAGCATATTGATTAATGTTCAAACCTTCTCCGTTTGAAAAGAGGCCTTTACTTAGTTATCGGTGCTTATAAGCTGACTTCCGTCCTTATAATAAGTACAGAAATAAGCAAAGGTGCACAGAACAATGTAACACCCACTTTTCTACACTCATAGAAATAAACATTCATGAAAGTCAATAACATCTTGAGAACCTTCATAAATAAAGGCTACTTAAATAAAATTTGATGACACCCTCACTGTAACCATTTGTAAACAAAGAAAAACCAAACTTCGTCTGGAAATAGGTGAGATCGTCGTAAAAGACGGTTATTATTGGCGGACCGTGGCGAACCGATCCAAACAATATTGAAAGGTGGGCTCTTATACAATGGAAGACAAAAAAAAAATTGAAAAAATCAATTGGAAAACAGTAGAAAAATAATTTAACAAGAGAAAGACGGGGCGAGAAATAGTTTGCCTAGAGAGAAAACAAGACGTCATTTTGAAAAAACACATAAAAAAATGTAAAGTCAATTTTGATGTATGATTATGAAGTTTTTGATGATCCAAAGTTATACAGCAATTTAAATAATTGCAAGTTACGTTGTAATACGAGTACAAATATGTAACTGGTATTAGTGTGGGAAAGCCAAGCTTCCTTGAGTTCCATCAAGGTGTGATACCACAGCCTTACAGAAAACTGGCATGATACAACCGTAGTGTTGTGTTCGCCGTGTGAGTCCAGTTACCGGAGAAAATTAAATCCTCAAAACCCCTTATCCCCAAAAATACCAGCAAAGCACTAACAACTCCAGTGTTACGAGAGTCCAATGTGGAAGACAAAAAAAAATCACTATTGTCTGGTATCCGTCAGATATGAGTACGTTAGTTGCCTTTTTTAATCATATGCCGGAAGAGTAGGACGTGGTGCTGACTATTTCACCTTGCTCTGGCGTCACCAAACGGCTTACAACAATTTATCGTAAAAAATAAGTATTGTAACATTTGTTTGTTATTCAAGAGCTGGTACTCTACTTCAAAGTATTACCTTGACAAAACACTACGGAAATACGAGAGTATTTCGTTTCTTTTGCCAGCTGTCCTATACAAGTTGGCCGGTAATGTAAACGTTTCCTCCTACAAAATCAGTACATTCGTATTCAAATGATTATTGTGCCGACCACACGATTACATTTATTTCGGCTATTGCTACTGTTCGTACATTTGTTAGAATATTTCCAACCCGACTTTCCATAGAAACTGGTGTTGTATATATATGTATATACTTATATAATACTTTTGGTTTTCAGGTTTTTCTTTCTTTTAATCTATACTTGTTAGCTACTTAACCAAAGTAAATAAGTATTGAATTTGCGAGGATTAATACAAGACCAGTGTCATGGTAGATAAAAAAGTCACCTGCAGCTGTTCCTTAGGCATAAAGGTGGGATTTGGAAACCAAGAAAGTACAACTATGACTTTTATTAGTTGTTTATCAGTGGTGCTGTTTAACTGTGAAATATGGTCAGGCTTGAGACTGCTCGTTACACTAAAGGAGTTCCAAGTGCGTTAACGGCCTTTTGTGAATAGTAGAGAGTAGAAGAAAGAAGAAGAAAACTCATTCGACAACACATATATTCGAGGATAGATGATTCGGGATTGAGGAGGGGAGCATAGGGCCTCCAGTAACCTTATTCACGCAACATAGCGTTAGTGTTGTATTACACGATTTTTTATAGTTTCTGTAATTTTTTGGACATGACATGTGTGCAATAATGTGTATATGAATAAATATCACTCCGGTCGAGTCCGGAGGTGGTCCATTCGCACCGAAGAATGGCTCCTACACTTTTATAGATCTACTAAATGATATGTTACTGACTGAAAAGCTTAACGTGAGTGGAAAACCCTTCTATACAAGATAACCACCTAGTGCCTTAATGTGGCAAGTAATTTTCTAGCACGAGTTCCTCGTAAAGTATCGATATTAATTCCGAAATGGACGTTCAATTTCAGATTTCTGAGAAGCATGGTTTCGTGCCTTTTAAGGTTATAAAACACGAGACCATAAGGTAAAGTAGACTTCTGATGCAACCCTTAAAACGTTACCCTTGTTTCATAAGACATTAATGTGACACGAATATAATGAAACTATTAACAAAAATGTTGAGGTTTTATCAACAATAAACTAGAGTTTGCAAGTACTAACGTGACCTTTTCGAGTTGTATGTATTGTCCTGTCCAAGATTATTTACACAACTCACAGACAACTCTGAAATACGGTGAAAAATCATCATGAGGAAATCTGGGCTTATAATTTCTGATTATAAATTCGGAATTTCCAGTCCGCAATGAGAGAACGTGGTGATTAGTGCTAAGAACCTGTATGACCAAGGGCGACAGAGGTTATATGAGATCTGAGGCTAAAGTACACACGTTGACATCATGCAGCGTTTTTATGCAGTTTTGTTATAAGTCCTTACAAAACTGCAAAAAATCTGCATATGTAGATTTTGGCCTCCATTATAATTAACCTATAAAAGTGCTAAAAAGCAGACCGAAACCAGATGGTAAGCCATCTATCTACTCGTTGTTGCGTTGGATTTCAAGGATAGGGGATTTGAGAATTGAGGATGAGTGGGGGGAAGGTATGAACCTCAGGTAACCTCACTTACACGGCGAAATACAACGTCAGTGTTGCTCCACGCCAGTTTTCATTGAGGGCGTGGTATCATTACCGTCAAGCCGGCCTATTCGTGCCGAAGCTTGTCTCTTCACAGGCGTCCCTAGAACTGAACTGGAGCTGCTTTCTTTCGAAAATTCAATGAACTTTATACTACACAACATACAAACTAACTATTGAGTACATTATGCTTTGACTCATTATCATAATGCAAAGTTTCGTTCCACTTAAGCAAAAAGCTTGTTCCAGTTATAATTTTATCCTCACTTTTTATTTCTCGACTGCGTCATGACCTGTTAACGTCGGGGTCCGTGCGAGTCACTTTGCTATAGCATTTTAAGCTTCCAGTTAAGAATTAAGTCAGTGAGGGTTAGTAAGTGAAGAGGCTTGGAGTTCAGTTGCTGGGTTGGGGTTGTTTGTACCCTATGCAGAGATCAGTCAACAAATTCGCCTATATGTAGGTATAGCCCGTTTGCTGCAGTCAGGAGGAGGCACAAACTAAAGATTTTTTAATGTCAGTAATTGGGTAGTTTCCTAGGTCAAACATAATTAATTCGACGTTTCAATACAATAAAATATTGAAAAATAACTATACTTTTATTCATCAATCGATCGATACTATGAATTTTAGATATGTTTAGCTAATTATTAAGAAATAAGTAAGCTGCTTGACGCGAAAAACTATGACGTCATAACTCAGTTTTTCAAACCAATTTCAGAAATGATTGTTTTTGACATTTGGATGAAAGTATTGAATTTGACTAGTTGGAAACTACCGTATTTGCCACCACGCCAAGGTATCGAAATACCATGGTGATTGGTATGTTACATGGTACACCTGACATCGAGGTAGTTGAACTGAAAACCCTTTTGAAGGCGCCACCCATGTGAAGCAATAGCGAGCCGCTAATAATATAAAGAAATCAATAGGTTATGAAAAAATCTAGGTTAAACAGAAGTTCGTAATACTGTACTAGGACTAGAATACTGCATGGTTTGTCTGTAACGGTCTCTATAGTATGCTAATATAAGTAATACTTACCAAGGATATATATTAAATTAATAGGTAACAATTAAATGCTATCTTTAAAGTAATAGGTATTATATTATTTACAATTATAGACATAATGATTTTTTTTATTTCTCTTTCTGAATTTGGTAATAATCAGCGAAACTGGTAGTATGTAGGTGTTTTGTGTATGTGTTTCTGATAAGATGGTCATATTGTGGTATCTATATTCCGGTAATTGAATTAGAATAGTTGAGTATGTTTTTAAAGCTATATTATAAGTCGTAATTACAAGTGCAATTCCAATAACGTACCGAGTGAACGATGATACGGGGTAGTTTTTAGGCAGTAAGAGTCTGATCCTCAACAAAAAAGTATCCATAACAAAAATAAAAATATTACACGTCAAACAAAAGCTAGTAAAACCTTCAATAATAAAAAAAAATCTATAGAGTGGTCAGCCCAGTTATGAGTGACCACGACCACCAGTAGACTTGGAGCTACGAATATTTATTTATTTATTTATTTATTTATTTATTTAAAGGTATATACATATGTGTAGTTCGATAGTGCGTACGTTTTTAATTTTTTTTGACGAACGATGTGTCAATGTCCACTGAATAGCTTTTACCACAAACAATGGAAGAGTACTGCTTGATTGTGTACAAGTGTATTAACTATTGCAGTTTCTGATATTGTTGAAAATTCATGACCTATACAAGTATGTATATACATCAAACATAATAACAAAAAATATTTTTACCCGAATACGGCAAAGCAAAAGGAGGGTTATGATTTTGACGGGCTATGTATGTATGTATATTCATACTGAAAGGCGTAGTCACACGGTATCAAAATGCAGGTATGGTAAGTAAATGTAACGTGTGACTACGCCTTTCAGTATTCTGAAAATCTTGTTCTATACTTTTTCAGCGTCGGTTTTTGTCGTAGTTGGGTTTTAGTTTTTGACTTTTTATTATGTATATTTGGATTCTTAGTTACATTCACTGAAAACAGCTTGGTTTTACCTAAGTGTAAATACTTCTACTAATAAATAAGTTCTATATATAAATAAAATTCTCAATATATATTTACACTTATAAAAAACACCGTAAACCCCGTTTATTATTTCAACTATTTCAACCAACCTTTCCAAATCAGACAATTTACGTCCAATCTAAAATTTGAAACCAAACCCTCGATCCGACGTAAGAAGCTCAACCTATTACGCAATTATTTTTCAAATAAAACACATACGGTGTTAAAGAACCTAAATAAATACTGTATGAAGGGAAAACTTATTAGGTCTTTTGTGAGGACCTTTATTTGCCATCAAAATATGCACAGTTCTACCTTTGTGGAGGAAAGGGTCCGGTTTTGTTCCAAGTGTTTGGTTAAAACCCAACACACCTGCTTCTTTGAAATTGTATGAAGAATACTGCAAATGTTGGTCCCCGCCTAACCAAACAGTTACGATAGAGTTTGTTCAATGTAACAATAGTATGTTTAAGTAATGGGTTTTACAAGTTTTAACTTGTTGGTTTTGATTTATTAGTTAACTGTGTTTTAGTTTGCATTATCTAGTTGATAATGGTTTAGGGTTAGTGTGTACGTATCTATAGATATATAGTCTAACCTTACTCTGCCTTTCAAATGCATAAAAAATGTGCTCATAAAACACAAGTTCTCAGTACCCTGGTCAAATAAAGAATTCCTATATTAAATCAATCGCCTATACGCTATGCGCATGGTTAAACAATCGGCTGCTGCGAAACGTGTCACGGGTGCGATTCCCGCGTACAACTCTTTGTGTGATCCCCAAAGTGTTGTTTGAGGTCTGGGTGTTATGTATACGTAAAATTGCATGATTGTTTTTATGTGATACCGGTAAAACGAGCTTAGAGATACCCTGACGGTAAGTAATCGACGCCGCCCATAGACATTCGAAACACCGGAGGAGTTACAAATATGCTGCCGCTCTTTTTGGGGCTTAGGGTTTTGAAGGTTTGGATAGGATTAGGATTGAGGAGAGCTCATTCCTGCGGCAAAAGGAAACGGTGTTACTGTTTCACGAAGGTTTTCTGTGAGGCGCTCCGGTCGACATGATACAAAAAATGGCGTCCTGAATGTATACGTGGAGTATAAAAATAGGACTAGTTTATTATATACTGTCTAATAAACCAATTGAAATACATAAAATACTCTAGTGTACTGTTGTATTGAATCATCATCAGCCTCTAAGTGCCAACTGGCAAAGGCTATGACTCAATTACGAGTCATCATGACTACATTATGGTAACTGATGAAATTTGTAACATTTCAAAAGTGCTTTTCTACACATACCTACGGTTAAATAATAAAAGTTTAATGTTTAAATTTTAAAATTAGCATAAATGATGTGCAGTAACAAATTAAAAAGTCCCAGAAACAATTGCTTAGTAAAATGCAAGATTACTTAATAAATCTGTTGTTAGTACGCTGCAATATCCACTTAGGTATGGGGATGTTAATTTTGTTAGAGTATTGTTAATCCCGCAATTGCGAACTATTGAAGTTCTCTAAAGTAAGTAGGATCTTAATGTTATTTATGTAAGTATAAAATAGAAATAGAAATTACAGTTATTTTAGGCGTCACAGGAAATATTAAAGTTAAATCGGTTACGTGTTGCACTAACTGGACACAAAGCACTATTTTATACACCATTTTATAACTAAAAATTTTTAGAATATACATTTTCAATACTTTTTAATTTTCGTTCGTATCTCCCAGGTATCAAAGCTGGACTCTTTGCTTGGATTTCATTCTTGGTTCCACCCGACTATCAGTATTTTTCTAATATATTTTAAAAGAAATACCATCAACAAAAAATTAACCGTAAAAATAAATACTCAGATAAAACAATCTTATTCATAAAATTTTATCTACATTAAATAGTCAGAGTACAGGATACAAAATAACTTTCTTTTATAAAGGTTAAATACTACAAAAATAGAAAATACTTATGTAATCTTCATTATTATCATCAGCTTATAGTACCCACAGCTGAACGAAGACCGTTTGTCACACGGAGAACGTTTGAACATTTTATTCCTCCTTGGAAACTTAACTTATAACTAGAAAATGTGCGTCCAAATATTCTCGTTTGTCAGCAGTATCAAGTTAAAGGTCACATCTGTCGAAGAACCGATGACCGCTGGAGTAAACGTGTTCTAGAGTGGAGACCACGTCTAGGCAAACGTAGTGTAGGGCGCCCTCCAGCTAGGTGGACTGACGACATCCGCAGGGTGGCTGGCAGTGGTTGGATGAGAAGAGCTGAACATCGAGCTCAGTGGCGTGCAAATTGGGGAGGCCTATGTCCAGCAGTGGACGACAACAGGCTGACGATGATGATGATGATGATGATCAAGTTAAAGAGTACATTTAACTCGAGTAAAGCCACATTGGTACTTTGTATAATAACTACCGTAACAATACTTATTGTTTCGTTTAAAAAAGGAATATGCGGGTGGACAGTCACGTGGTATCTCAGCAGCGGTTGAGTTGTACGTCGTTAAGGCTAGAACACGTAAGTGCTTTTTAATCAACATAATAAAATTAGTTTGGTAATACCGCAGTAACTACATACAATCTGGAATTAATAATAAAATTAAAGGATAAGTGAAATATTATGCATGTACAGGGCATGTGTGTCTAGCGCAATTATGTACTGTGGCTGTAACAGGAGAGGGAATGGGGGGGGTTTTTAGTCAGCAAGTAAGCAAACCACTTCTCTCGCAGGACACATTTGTCAATATTCCGTCTCAAACAAAAAAAAAATATAATGTATGCACATTAAATTAAATTCGCTCAGCTTTTTTCACTTATATGTTTTACACGTAGATATTTTTGAAAATTAAAAGTCTACAACTATTTCCTCGACTCGCAAATTCTGCCGAAGACTTCAAGACTAACTACTTTATTGTATTCTTCGTATAAAGCTTATTGATGGATAATTGCACCATAAGATTCTGTCTTGTGTCTTTAGCACTGCAAATGCAAGTCAAATGAGAATGATAATATTTTATTTATTTCCGTGGTCCAGCTACAATGGCGCTCACAATTCTCATTCAACCTTTATTCAACCGAGTAGGTACAAGCTCGGAGCTTGTGGCTGTCACCTGACAACTTCTCTTAAGCTTGTCTTTCATAATTTTCTTTCTCGTTTTATCGCAACCGCTTCTTAGATATTATCTCTTATCTATTTAAAGAATTAAAAGCTGTACGTACTAAGGCGGTGTTATTAAAAATGGTCTTGTTTTTTTTCGACAACTGTTTAAGCATTTTAAATTAAGAATAGATTCTTTTAATTTATTTAACGTTTCTGATAAATTAAGATTTTAGAGCCGTACAGTTAAGATGTGTACATATTTTGTATAAGGGTGGGAAAACTATGATTTGGCACTAATAGGTTGACTCAATCGAGGTATATCGTTAACTCGGCTACATAGAAAACGAGCGTGTAACAGAGCATTGTGTTTCGCTGTACAGGTGAAGTTACTTGGAACCAAAGCCCCCTCCCCAATTTCCCTAATCCCTGAATCATAACCCCAACAGGCCAGCTTGTAGCTCCTATTGTGCTGAGTATCGGCGGCACCATTTGTTAAATATAAAGTGGCCCGTTTGCTCATTTGCCAACCAATTCCATAAAAAATGTAAAACTTTACTAAAGTACACCTACATAGTTACATGGAATAAATTCACATCAATAGAATACTTGTTTTTAAATGGAAAGGCAAACAAATCGATTCAAAAAGAATTGTAGGTCCATAGATTAATTGATATATACGACTAAGGACTACTATTTTCTTTTAAACTTTGTTTTATTCTAGGAATTTCTCCTGTGTTGTCAGTGCATCCAGACTCGAAACAACAATTTGTGGATCACAGACACAGGAATCTAAGTATTTTTTCGTGCGGAAGTCGAACCCGCGACCGCCAATTGACTATCAATAGTGCTTACCGTACAGTCAGTTTTATATCTAAAACAAGAGTAATTTACTGTTTTTTCTAATTGCAAATAAACGTAGAAACTTGATATATGTAGACATATTTGTAGAGCAAACAAGCGTGCGGTGCAAGTTCCCTGCATTTACCGACGAGGACTTAGGCTGCGGTCTGAGTAGTAATTATAGCGCTTAAAATTATATGCTGGTAGTGGCGAAAAGTTTAAAGCTAGCATATTGTAATAACTCATTTGTTAAAGTATGTTTTTATATAACCTCTTTGGCTATATCAACTAAATCGGTCTTTTACAAATCCAAATTAATATTATGAATTCGAAAGTAACTCTGTCTGTCTGTCTGTCTTTTCTTCATGCCTAAACTACTGAACCGATTTGTGTAAAATTTGGTACAGACATAGTTTGAAACTCGAAAAAGGACATAAGATAGTTTTTATACCAACAAATCTGCGGGAAGTCACTATTCCACGCAAACGGAGTCACGACTAAAATCTAATATTGCATAATAATTACTTGTAGTTGGGATCATGGAGGCATATACATATAGGTATGCTAATTAACGCGTTTTTTTTTAATAGCAAAAACAATTCGATATCTTTTCTCGATCTGGATGCGGCGAAATAGAGTATCAGACTCTAACGGACTAAAAACCACCGTTCCTTCTTCTGCTCCAATCCTAGATTGTGGTAGCTCCGAATTACGTTAACAAATGATAATTGGTCAAGTCAAATTGTCCGCAACATACCTACTAAACTTTCTATTACATATTACTTTTACATAACAAATACGATTGTGAAACTTTTTTGTGTTAAATCTTTTGTGTATGTATGTATGTAGGCACATTTATGAATAAAAAAGCGAGGTTGGCTTAATATCTATACTAATAATATAAAAAATAATCTATATCTAACTAATAATATAAAGATGTAAAATTTGTAAGTTTGTATGTAAGGGGTAAACTTTGGAACCGCTGTTCGAATTTCCAAAATTCTTTTACTAATAGATAGCTACAATATTCCTGAGCGCTATAGGCTATTAAAAACATTACGCTACGATCAAATGGAGCCGAGCAGCGGGTGAAACCGCGTGAGAGTAGCTAGTTAATTTATAAAGAGGTAAAAATTGTAAGTTTGTATGTAGAGGGTAATCTTTGGAATCACTGATCGCATTACCAAAATTTTTTCACTTATTGATAGTTACAATGTTCCCGAGTGCTATAAGCTATAAAACTTCATGCTACAATCAAATGGAGCCGAGCACCGAGTGAAACCGCGCAAGAGTAGCTAGTGTATAATATAAACATAATAGCACTCGTTATTCCTTCAGAACACGACTTTGTTATATTAGTGTGAAAGTTTTTCAAGTAGTTTTGAAGCGAATTTATGGCCCCCACAGTTGTAGGAAAGTTGCTCTTGTAATATGCCATTCTATTGGAATCGATCAACATTTTAATGTTAACGTATGAATGAGTTCGTACTCCATAGTTGTGGAGGAGAGGAATTATATCAGCGATATTATTTGTAAAGCCAGTATTGAGCTTGTAATAATGCATTTTTAATTGTTTTTCAACATTTAACCATAGTCATATTTTATGGTGCATTGTTCAATGTGCTATCTTTATTTTATTTTTGTATTAAACGTAGCACTAATATAAGTTTTCATAATGCATACCTAGCTACTGATTGCATTTACAGAACCATCATACTTAATACATCTAGATGGGAAACAATTCCTTGTGAATTCATTAGATAAATAAATTTATGAAAATATGGGAGAGCTATGCTTCAGCACGAATGGGTTGGCTCGACTGGAGTGAAACCACGGTCTTACAGAAAACCAGCTTGAAAAAATCACAGCATTGTATTTTGTCGTGCAAGTGAAGTAACTGGAGGCCCAAATTCCTTCCTCTCCCCCCACCCCTCCCTAATCCCTAGACCTCCAATAACATAATCGCCAAAAGACCGTAACGCACTTGTAACTCCTCCATGTTGTGGTTGTACATGGGCGGCGCCATAACTTACTATCATATAATACGTCAGCTCGTTTGCCGAACTATCACAAGAAATATCCTCCAACATGCTACACACAATTTGTTCATCTAACCACTATAAGAATGGTCATGAATAAATAAACTATTTTCATTTAATTTCTATAAATTACTATCATTTCTTAGCCACTTTCTTATCCGCTATCGCTTCTTCTCATCACTAAGATATAGCTGATGCCGAAGCGAGCCGGAGTGAAGTGCCCTCACGGTTGTAGGTCGACGGTGTTTACACTAATTGTTGGAGACAACACGAACTCTACTGTCTGAGATTCAGACTCAAACGTAGTCCTAGCTTGGTTGCTACTAAATTACCTTCATACTATTTCTTTGGATACATAGCATCCAGGAGTATTATTCTTAATACATACCTATAAAAACGTGGATCTTCAAAAATATATTTTAAGTAGCTATATTTTCTATTGAATTTTATATTCTACACAAATGTACACGCTTTTGTAATTATTACTATGGCAAGGAATTAATAAAATAAATGGCCTCCTGTTATTTTTTTCAAGGTTCCAATTTTTTTCTAATACTTGAATAGACAACTGCTTGCAGAATATAGAGAGCTAATGAACATATTTCTTTGAGGTTCACTCGTGTTCCATAGTTCTAGCTAGACGTTTCTAGATTGTTCTTAAGAAAGAAATGTGTTTGACAGAGCAATGTGCAATGGTATTTCAAAGTATCAATAAGTGCCAATTTCCTATAACAAATTCATCTCACTAAGTACCAGGAAATCTAAGTTGACAACAAGTCGATGAGTAGTATAAATATTTTCAACTTTTCACCTAAAGGTGTTTGTGCCATCTTGAAAACTATTTCTCCCAAACATGTTTGCTTTTAAACTCTTACTACCACATCAGTTTAACGAGGAAAGATTAAACTCTTGATCGCTTATACCATAAATTTCGTAAATACCACTTGAAACTTCGAACTGTTAAAAGTTTATTTGAATTCTGTAGTTACGCGGGGAATAGTCCTAATATTTTTTGTGTGTTGATTATTAACTATTATTGAGGGCTGATTTTTCAATGGTTAGATAAAAGTTACCTAGGGAATAATTATGATACTGTCGCGTCAGAGTGTTTGTATGTATACGTAACACTACTATATATAGGTATATCGCTATCTTCATTTACAGCAACAATTTTATTCCTCAGATAACATTTATCTGACTATTGTTAAATCAGCCCTAAATGTAGTGAACAATATCAAAATAAAATAAAGAATACTGCATTTTATGAAAACCAACCCGTTCTTTTGGTTTACCCGAAAACTCATTTTAGACACCTCACATTTTTAACAATATTTCCATTAAAACAATACTGAATCTAGCTCATCTGGAATATTAACACTCGAAATCGAGTATTTAAGTTTGTAATATTAAAATTTATGCCATTTTAAAATGTTATCATCACATACTGTCAATTTGCCAATCACGGTGCATGTAATAAAAACTGATACTAAGGAGTATACAAAACTTTATGACACCAATATCCAGCTTAATAACATGGTCAATTGTTTTTTATGTGATATGACGGCAAAATAGCAGACGGATTAGCTGATGGTAAGCAATCAGCGCCGCCCATGGACACCTCGCAACAACATAGGAGCTACGAGAGCGTTGCTGACCTTTTGGGGATTAGGGATTTAGACATTTAGGCATTGGGGAGGGATTGGGGAGGGGGTAAGGATTGTGCCTCCGGTAACCTCACTCACACGGCGAAATAATTATATATAACGCTGTAATTGTTTCACGGCGGTTTTTTTGAGGCCGTCGTATCACTCCGATCGAGCCAACACATTCGTGCCGAAGCATAGCTCACTTACACTGAAAATATCATAAATGGTGCTAGAAAATATCAAAAATCTGTGTTAAATTTATTAGAAAATAAAGTCAGTCTGTCCTCGCTGTTCGATGATAATGTCCCGATTAATTCGAGCCCACTATCCCGGCCTAACCCTCCACCGTTCATGTAAAATCGTTGCGACCCACGCTACCAACTGAAGGGTTAATCGCGTATTAGATTCAGCTTTTTGACTAAGTGTCACTTGGAGTGAATTATTGGTACTATCTGTATTAGTCCGTTATTTGGTAATTGAAATTGAGGTAGGTTTCAATTTTGGACTGAATTCGAAAATTATGCAAATCGGTCCCAATGGACGTTGATTCTGTGAGTCCTATGCTACAATATTTAGGCTTTATAATGAACGTTAAAAAAGTAACATCACTTTTTTATTCCTTTTCAAGGAATTACAGAAGTGTTATGTGTTTGTGTATAGGGGAAGCCGTTCATTAACTCCATCAATAACTATTTGTTATTTGATATACTGACATAAAGAACTATTATTCGTTGTACATTCCTATATTGTTATAGTATTATATTATATGTATCTATCTTACCACGAAAACCACCAACATAACGATGAACTAAATGTTAAATTCTATTCGAGTATAAACACGAATATCTCTCATGCCATATTCTTACCGCATGAGATAGAAGCAACATAAATTTAACTGCTAAATAATGAAACATGAAACTGAGTAATGAAAGCAAATCATATATTCTATATACCTCTTGACCAAAACAATAAAACTTACCATATTAACTTATTTTGAAGGGTACATTTTTGAACAGATATGATCAACCATTGCATATCTTTATCAGTTTTTGAGTTTCAAAATAATGTTCGACCTTTAAAGTTTCAAGAGATTCGAAGTCGTAATAGAAAAAAGAACTTGTATTAAAGCCTACCAAGATTGAGGTAAATTTCTTACCAAAATACTTACATACTCTGTCAAATATACAACCAGTTGGTTAAAAGTAGCACACGCTATACGTATTTATTTAATTTGGTAGGTTTTTGTTAAGCGATCATTTGATACTACCAAACCAACAATCAAAGTAGTTTTATTATAATATTATATGTTCATAAAACCGAGCAGAAGGGACGATTGTTGCTTTTGTTTATCATAAAGTAATTACGAATATATAGCAAGTAACATTGTTTTAAAGCATCCTCAAAACAACAGAATTTATCAACAATATAAAAAATAACTAAACTCTCAATGACCATTTCTATCACAAAATTAATTGCACCTTAAATCGCACACTAATCAGAAGATCAGTCGAAGCCACATTGTAGGATTATCTTAGCAAAAAATTTATTCACAAAAATAACCTCTGTAACAAAACTATAAGGCGTTCATGTATCGCCGCATCTTGGCGCGAGATTGCAACGCATTTGAGAAGAAACTTATTCTATTCATTACAAGTTTCACTCTTTAGTGTGTTAAGAAACTTATTCACTAGAAACTCAGCAACAGAAACTATGTTGTACGTACAAACAGCTAATACGGATTATTTTCCTCTGAAACTATTCCATAAGTTTTCGTTGAACACAACTTTTTAGACAACTCCAGGTTTACTATGGTTTTAAAGGATTTTACGCTTTAGTGTCTAGTGACGAAGTTTGGAGTAATATTGTTTTGTTTGAAATTTGTTGAGTGCTTATTAATAATAATATTGATAAACAAAGTGTCCAATATTTAGATATATTTTAATTCACATAATAATGCACGTTTGTAAATGTTTATAATTGTATTTTTACTATACAAAGCTTCTTTAAACAATTTTTATTTATCTGTTTACATAATCTCCGCATAATTATTTTATTGTTACTAACATAATAAATAGTAAAATATTTTTTGAGTCAGATAATAGTCTCGTTGCCAAACACTGATTATATTTTCACGCAGACGAAGTCGTGATTATCGCTTTTCCTTCACAATCAAATTCTTTACTGCCTTTGACCACTCACTAACATTTCTATGCTTCAGTATTCTCTGCACAACCATAAAGGAAGAAAAACACTTATTAATGCACGTTTATTGGTACATTTTTGGGTTTATTTGATTCCAAGCTGTGTGTATTCGTTTTATAATTCCACAAACGGCCATTTCCCTCCATTCCGGTATTGTTTGGTTAGGAGCAGATTAAACCAGTTTTTGCTGGTTACTTAGGTTCTCCTTAATTTTAGTAAACCAACACTGCGGATGGTCGCCTTGAGATTCTTGTTACCTTTTAATAAATTCTCGTCGGTGTAGAATTTTAACTGTGCTTTTGTGCAATTAGAGACGGGATTTTATCTAAGTTAGTTAAGGTGTGCTTCAGAAGAGAATAAGATTTCCTTTTTCTATTTAGCGAAAAATATTTTCCTGTACAGTTTGCGTTGGAGTTTAGTTTAGTTTGTTTTATTATGTTGATAAATGCTTATGTTTTTCTGCTCTTAGAACAATGTTTGGTGCTGGTTATTCGTAAATACTTTAAGACTAATAAAAACCTTAAGTAATTACTATAATGCTTCATTGTTGGTTGAAAATAACTATATGTAATATGTTTGTAATAGCAGCTATATATCTAAAATCTAGGCATAGATAGTCCATGCACGTGGTTACAAATGAACTACAGAAATATGTTTTAGAAAAATGAAGCCTTAGAGAAAGAGACTATATCATGGAGTACTTCAAGACTATTACATAATTCCTCCTATCGTTATATAAGAGGTTATTGCATTTGAAGTACAGTGAATATATTGATTATGCAATATATTTACTTGCACTGCACGCTACGGTGACGTGACGACAAAGCTACATAGCTACGTGGATCGCTACGACGTAGTACGTGCTACGAAATGGCTACGAGTTGCGGCGATTGAATAAATATATGTATACGAATGATGAATATGAATATATTTATATGGGCTTACAAGTGTATAAAAGTGATATACGGATATTTTTATTGGTTGAATACTTTAATAGTTGCAAGCGCTAAACATTTTAAAGTTCTAGAATTCTAAAGTTCTACGATGCTGTCGATGTATTTTTGTTTACTTTTGATGTGACTCTGATGACAAAGTTATTGATACTAAAACTGACGTCAGATAAATATACACATTAACAATCGGTATAATAAAAGCAATGATATTGGTAGTTTTGAATCCAGTTGCGTTAAACAAGCAAAAGGACATCACCAGAATATTAATTCATTTTTCAAAACAAGATGACATGAGAAACATGAGCAACACCAGATATATGGATTGGCGGTACAATTAATACAGCAAAATACCATATAAAAAATAATGCTCAAGCAAACCCATCGATAGTAACAGTAAACTTTCTAATCTCATCATGTTTATTATTTAATTGCTACAACTTCTGTGTATACAGTGTGTACTAGAATAGTAAACACAGCTCTGAAATACAGTGTATACACATTCCAAGCCAGCAATGCTTGCTATTAGTCCAGTAGTAGACCTGTGTAATCTTATGCAGAGAACACTGGCGGGCGAAAGGTTAATTACAGGTACTACCTACCAACGTTAGTTTAACTGTACATCTTATTTTGTTGGCGAAAAGGGTAAATGTATACGTTGAATTTTAAATGAGAATTATGGTGGGTCGTTAGGTCAAATGCTAAGTTTTGATGAGCATTTAAGTCGACTAAAATATGTATTTTTTTCTTGATATTTTGCTCTGTTTTTAGTAATTCGTTTATATATGTAGTCTTCTGGATGTGGGTTTAGCACTTAAATTTACTCTTTTGAGGTGTATGACATATAAAGAAAAAGCAATCTTCCAAACCTGCATCACCATCTCATTCATAAGACCTTTCAGGCCCTTTTTTGAAACTCCATAAACATTTTTATTATTTTATTTAGCATACAATTTAAATTTTAATTTGCTGTAGTTAATCACACTTTTTTATTACAAAATAAAACTAAATTGTATATCTATAAAAGATTATTTTAATACAAGATTTCAATTAAAAACAAATGGCTAGTAAGTAAACTTAGTAATCACCGAAAACTTTTAGTTCTAGCTGAGTGTTTAGTAAGTAACTTTTAACTTAACAACCGTGTAATTCGTTTTTAAGCCCTAAGATTATTCCACTCAGTTGATCTGAAGAACAAATGTTTTGTTATTAGAGTTTAGTTCTATAAAGATAGAGTTTATTTTTAATTAAAATTGTTTTAATATTTATATTTTCTATTTAAATTACAAAGTGGCTGTGTTCCCCAAAGGGTGAAAGGATTGTTTTTAGGCGATACCATATCTCTAGGTGTGAATATGTGCTAGCCCTAGGAATTAAAAGTAAATAATAATAAAATTGATACAACGTTATATTTAACTAAAATTCGCGGGTTACTCACGTGTAAATGTTGAGAAAAGCTCTACTAGTTTCTAGCTTCTAGCGCGACGTCGCGCAGCCTACTGCTCATGAGGAAGAACCCCTCTGTGGTTCGAAACTAGTAGAGCTTTTCTCAACATTTACACGTGAGTAACCCGCGAATTTTAGTTAATTTAGTATGTCTCACGATAGTTATTATAAAAACAACGTTATATTTCCTTACCTTTAGTATAAGTATTTTATTTGAATAAAATAGAATATGTTCATATTTTTATTAATCTTCTTTACTCTAATATTGGGTGTCAAATTTGGCAAACAAGCCAAAGTAAAGATTCATTAGACTGATCAGAATGTTAAGTACCTACTTTTAAAATATAATTGTTGGATATTTCCTGACTATAGGGCCCTGTCTGTGGTAGTCTTTTGGCTCTTTGAGGCACGCGCGGAACGCTACACGAAGTACGCTCGGGTCTGGAGATACGGGATAATCTTTTAAATACTAAGTTTATTGTATTAGGCAAAACTTATCCGAAAAACAGAATAACGCAATACCTAAATTATAAATTCAGAACAATTTTAATTTAAAACATTTAAGTTAACAACACAAATCATTTTATTTTATTTTAAAGCGCTTTCTTCCTATTGACGTAACTAGGGTATTAGCGTTGCTAAGGAAAACGTCGTATTATCATTGTAAAGGAATAGTTTGACCAATGTCTTTTGTTAAGTATAGTATAATCTTGCTTTGCTACCGTACCCATAAGCATTAAAATTTTGTGCTCGTACATACAATATTTATTCGTAGGCTAACCTAAGTGAGGGACCTCCTTTCCCCAATTCCTAAATCCTACAATCATCAAATCTTATAAACCCCCAATGGACTGGTACTAAAACAATTTTTCTCGTTGTAGGGCGTCCACTAACAGCGCCGATTGCTTACCATCAGGTAATTCGTTGGCGTCCCATAAAATGTTTATGAAGAATGTTATCGATAATTTTAAAGATCTTTCCGAGTCTTCATTACAAATTTTCCGGAAAACTGTTTATGTAACAACCACTTTTCCAATCAATTGATTGTTGTATTAATAATTAGTTTTACCTACGGTTTAACATTGAGTTAAATAATTCAAATTGCACATTAATAAAACTTAATTAATAGCATACGTAAAATAATTATATTATACGCCTACATTTATTACATCAGGACATTTTTTCATTTAATAAAATACACAGCTGATTACGATACTATGAATACGAATTACGGAGAGTCATGAAGTTGTATTTTTAGTATTGCGATATGATGGAAAATATTCTATTTTGGGATAAAAATACCACCTAAAATCTCAGCAAATTTGCCTGTCAAATCAACGACCTGAACAAAAAAAAAACCTATAATCGGCACTTCATCTTCCCCAGACTTGGAAAAATCGTAAGAAAATAAATATAATTCACTCAAGTTTCGGGCCGACATCAAGACATCAATCCTCAAAGGAGTTCCGAGCACATTTGGCACATTTCCAAACAAAAACAATAGGATTTGGAAAAGAAAACTATTGAAAATTCATTTGGAAATGATACTGTATGTCTATATAATTTATTTATGCCTCAGATATTTTGAGCAATCGTTTCGAAGATACTTCGACATTCACATAGATTGAAATCTTTAAAGATTCTTTTAACTCATATTTGAAGGAATAATTCATTTTCCCACTTAGTTTTTTTATTCATCCACCATTGCTATTTTATTTAACAAGTTTTCGTATATCCATCATTTCGCTCGCCTTTATTAATTTTGTGTCATCAAAGGAGATTTTAATAAAATTTTGCTATGGAAGATTAATTTAAATAAAACTATCCGCTTTAAATACAAAATTTCGGGACTATTATATATTATATACCGTAGTTCTAATATAGCCAATCCAATGATGCCATCATGAATAAAGTTGATTTTTATTATTATTAACTTATCCAGGCCAGAGTTCCAACCTAAGACGATACATGTACTAGGCTACGGGAAGTCTTTTGTTCTTTTCTATTACACTTACAGCTAATTAACACTACGTAATAGACAAGGAGACGGGTTCTCCGAAGCTACTAAAATTAATAGCCGCAAAACAAAGTTCATCAGCAACATATAATAATATTGTAGTTGCCATTATTGCGAGCCTAATACAATTTGCCGCTCCACCGGCCGCCAGTCCCTCGGTCTCCGAACAATTAGTACTGCCGACGTTATTTTTGTGTCACCCTTATTGTACCTTTCTTGTCTATCTTTGTGTAACGAACGCTGAAATTCGTGGCTGCCCCAAGGGTGGGTACTGATGTAAACGCCTAGGAATCTTGCCTAATATTTAGGCTTGTTTTCTTTTCGGTTTATTTTTTTGTGCTAGACGCAGAATTGCGTGGAGAGCTCGTGGAGGAGTAGCTTCATATCATAATATGTTTAGGTTTTTATATAGTATGTACTATTTGTAGGTTTTACATAATATAAAAGACTGAATGATGAACATTTGTGTGTTGGAGAGCCAAGCTTCGGCACGAATGGGTCAGCTCTACCAGAGTGATATCACGGCCTCACAGCGTTGTGTTTCGCCGTGTGAGTGAGGTTACCGGAGGCCCAATCCTTCCCCCTCCCCTATTTTTTCCCGATCCTTATACCCCCTAACCCATATCCCCAAAAGGCCGGCAACGCACTCGTAACTCCTTTGGTGTTGCGGGTGTCCGATTGCTTACCATCAGGTAATCTGCTCGTTTGCCGACTTATACCATAAAAAAAATAACTCAACAGAGTGGTTTTCTGGGTTATTAGAGATCTGAGCCTTGGAGATTAGGAATCTGGTAACCTCACTCAGACTATGAAACAAGCTAGCGTTGTCTCACGTCGGTATTTTGTTAGGCAGTGGTAAATTAGTACCCGACTTTTTTCCCATCGTATATAAACGTAACGATGTACTTTATTAATTATGTTTTTGTTACAAAATTATGTACATACGTTGATAAAGTTTTTATTTATTTGTTACAACAATTAATTACTTTAAAATACCAAATTTTGAAAACTTTATTCCACTGATCTGTCACAGCAGACTCGGGCAACGAAACCTTTATCTGGCACCGAAACAAATTACAAGCAGAGTTCTAACGAACAACCCAAAATTGTACATAATAAACTCTGCAACACTGATTAAGGCGGTTTGTAGATGCATATTATTAAACTCGTCTGTCCCTGGGGACTGCCCTTAATTTAATTACTTATTTGACCCAAAACCTTCTCTAGAGATCGGCTTACAAAAGACATGTCAAATCTCTATTCAATTATGTTTGTAATGAACGACAGTATGTTTGAGAAAATTGGATTACATTGTGATTGGAATTGATGAGAGTTATATAATGGCCACTAAATAAGATTTAGTTCGTGGCCTTGGAATCGTAAATAGTCTGTGACGTCATCGGTTTTTGATCTCATTGTAAAAGTAATGCTTCTTCGCGTCTGGTGAGATATTGTAGACGATATACGATATTTTATAATAGGAAATTGTTCCAGTTACTTACTATTTAAGTTTTCCGTTGAAGAGCACGGACGCACAAGTATATAAAATTCATAGGTAGGTACCTATATATTTTGAAATATGAAAATACAGGTTTTAAATTAAATACTCTGAATTGAAATTCGACATAAGCTGCTATATATCGGGAGTATTTATCTACATATATGTTACTAAAAAAAAAAGAATACATACACATAACATAATAAATCATTTTTACAAAGTATTCTCCACTCAATTTAAAACATATAAGTAAATGTAAATTGAAAAGTATTCAGTAGGACACAAAGCTGCTACAGACTGGTATTTCTTCAATACATTTTCTACCTTACTCTACACGAACAAAGTTTAATTTTCATTGAAATGTATATGACAGTTGGGGTAGCTTAATGTGCTGGTTTCCGTACACGAAAATTCTATCCTCATTACCGTTGAAATATCTCATTAACGAAATATTTGCGTTTTATCGGACATCGTGTAATTATCGGACAGAATTCATAGAATACAGAGAAAAAATCATTGAAATGTATTAATGCTTGCGATTCGATCTTAATGAGATGTAATGATGTATTGACCATGATTGTAAATCTATTGTTTGATATCATTGTATTTATTTGCGGAGGTTTGAGGGGGGGGGGGGGAATGATTAAATAACTTCTCTCGCTCAGGATGCGACAAAAGAGAGTGTCAGACTCTTACTGACTAAAACGTCCCCGTTCCTCCTCTCTCTCTGTTGTGGTAAGGGTATTCACGCAGTAGTTTGGAGAACTTGTGAAACGTGTTGTGGTTTCAATTCCTGTCAGTGAACAAGTAAAATGGTTGATTTTCTCATTAAAATCAATATTTGAGATTTCTCTCAAGTAAGTTGTAATTTCGTAATTAAATCTAAATATTGTTTTGTTGGAACTATCCGTCTGAGTATTATCTCATAATAAAATAAATTTATTGCAAATAACGACTAAGTTGCGTAAATATGCTGAGAACAACTCAATAAAAGTGACAAAAAATCAATAAAGATAAAAAATGCAATTTTCATAATAAATAAGCGTAAGACGTTCCTAAGTTACAACGGAAGGCGTTGTTTCACGTCCAATTTTGTATGTCCTGGTTCATATCACCCTATACCCAATATTACCAACTGGTTTCTACGAAAACTTTCCTACTCATTCTCTTTTCTCCTACAAGGAGCCAATTTAACACAAACAAACAATCAAATCGTTTCTCTTACCTTTAGTCTACACAAACAACATTACAACGTCAGCAAAGCAGCCATGCAAAGAGTTTTAATAATTAATTGTTCCTAACAACCAATAGCCAAGCTTATTGTATTATTAACATAGATTGATTGGAGAACTAACAATCCCTGGGGGTTTGCACTGCTTCCCAGATTACACAGTTCATGTTAAGATATTGACTGACAGCGGCGTAACGTGTTAAAGCTTAGTTTGCACTAGTGTGCAATTGTGGGAGTTGTTGATTGAAATAGGAATATTTTTTATCTATCCTTTCACGGCACCACAGGGTCCCAGACCTTTGGAAGGCGTACGAGGAGCCGAAACCAACTCGCAGAGGCCCGTTGAACAGTTATAATCTAATTGTGATGGGACATCACATTACATTACATGGGGAATTACAAGTGCTTCGTTGTGTTGCGGGTTAAGCGCAATAAGTCACCGCGGCCTCGGCCCAGAGCAGGAGATGGAACGGGGGGCTTTTAGTCAGTAAGAGTCTGACACTCTCTGTCGCCTTATCCTGGGTGGGAGAGGTGATTTGATGATGAAAAATAAAAAAGGGGTAACAGATCCGGTGATAGGACATCTGGGGATTGGGTATGGAGAGAGAAGGATTTGCCTCCAGTAACTTCACTTACTCGGCGAAACATAATACATATTGCCTTGTTGCCATCTGGCTTGACTTGATCCTGTTAATGTTTTTCTTGGGATTATCAACTTTATGTCGAACTAATAAAACTGGATATCCAATAGGGAATTTTGATAGGGAGAAATAGTTTGATACACTGTACATACGCCTCTCTCTAGCGCCTTAGGCATGACGTTACTAATTAACAGAACAACATTACTTGGAAAAATACTGAATTAGTCTAATTAGTTAATGCAATTTGGTGTGGGATTAGCAAATGTCGCAGTCCAGGTATTATTGAATTTGACACAGAATAAATTCACTCATTCATAAAATAATCAACTAACTAGATATAGATACAGAAGTAAATATTTTTTGCAATCATGTATTGCTGAACCTTGTTAAAGTAGATTGACTGGACAGTATCATTGGATTTTTTTTATGGTATAAGTCGGCAAACGAGCAGACGGATTACCTGATGGTAAGCAATCGGCGCCGCCCATGGACACCCGCAACACCAAAGGAGTTACGAGTGCGTTGCCGGTCTTTTGGGGATGGGGGTTGCGGATATAAGGATTGGAAAGGGATAGGGGAAGGGGAGGGATTGGGCCTCCGATAACCTCACTCACACGGCGAAAAACTAAGTCATAAAACATATTAATTATAAAAGGAATACTCATTAACCTAAGTCATAAAACATATTTATTATAAAAGGAATACTCATTAACCTAAGTCATAAAACATATTAATTATAAAAGGAATACTCATTAACCTATCTACAAATGTACACTTCGTAGACAAAAAGTGACGAATAAAAAAAGACCATGTGTGAAAACTTAATTTAAAAATGGCGTATTTTTAAATATATTACGCTGTAGTCACCTACGACCTTAGCAGGCTGTCTCCAAAGTAATTAGTACAGGCATAAAAAGGGTCCCAAAAAGCAATTTCCGTGGGAGAGAGACGGATTAAGTATAGAATTATTTATTTAGCAGTCAGGCCAGGATAAGGGCACTTAAGACGACCGATTCGTGACGTAAGGACTAGAGGTATTGCTTTGTAACACTAAAAAAGTTAGTGAGCAATCTTATCAGTAACTAGGTGCTGGAAAGCCAGGGCTCCGAAGCAGGTCTACAAGAAGACCGAGAATCTTTTAAAGGTGCTACAGGTGCTGTGGTACCAGGGTGATTCTTGTGAGGAAGAAATCCCACACTTTCTCAATATTTCACTTTTAAGAAGCTAAAGATTTCCTCCCGTAAATAGTGGGAAAGTTATGGTTTCAGCTTGACAGGCGTGAATTACGCTCTTACAGTAAAGAGACGTGGAACAACGTTGTCGTTATATCTCGTCATATGACTAAGATAACCGAAGCCTCAAACCTCCTCCTACCCATTTCAAATATCAAAAATCTGGCAACGCACTGTAAGTACAACAATCTTACATTTATTTTAAAATATATTTATTTATTTATATATACTTTATTACACACATACACCAAGTAGCAATACATTGGATACTATGACCGAATGTTGTGATTACCATGGGCGGTCTTATCACAGGGTCAAGGTGATTTCTTCCAGACAACCTTTAGATGGAAATGTATAAAAGAAATTTGGCCAATATAATTCAAACTTAAACAAAAAGGATTCCATAGATTAAATTTTAAAAATTTTAAGTAAGTATACATAATTACATACGAAGTAAGTATACATACTTTTAAATACTTGTTACAAAAAGTAAGAAAAAATATATGAGCACTAGATGAAGCTGACATTCTCATTTTTGTAATCGGATATATAATTTTTCTTCATTCTTGTAATCGAAATTGGTTTTTCCTTTGATCGAAACGAAAAATGCCCGAGTTGAATATTTTTTGCTCAATTACAATCGATTTTATGTGATTACAGAGAATCGAAGGAACTTGTAGCAGACTATGATATTAAGTACGTAAAATTACTTTTATTTCAACAGCTTTTCACATATATTTGAAGCATTTGAACAACATTCTTTATACCTATTACTTTTCGCTCAACAGCATCAAATTGTAAACAAACTTGCTAAAATAGCTAAACATGAAATGGGAAGAATAACATAATAATTTCTTATTTAAAACATTTCAGCTTGCTTAACAAAAAGACAAAAATTATAAAGAACTAACTACACTCACGCGGTTTTACCCACTGCTCGGCTCCGTTTGACCGTAGCGTGATATTTTGTAGCATTTAGAAACATTACAGCTTTCAGAATAAGTGAAAGAATTTTGGTAATCCGACCAGGCAGCGGTTCAAAAGATTACTCCCTATATACAAGCTTACATATTTACGAATTTTACCTCTTTACAATATAAGTATAGATAAGAAACCCAGACAACAACTGACCCAGATAGTATTAAAACCTGGTAACCCAAATACTTTCATACTCAAATAAACCACTTACAAAGAGCAACACACTGGCTTGACGTGTATAAAACATACAGAGTACATGCCATAGTTGGGCCCCATTCGTTCCACCATGAAAGCAATATATTACCCTCCAAGATTTGTGCATTTCACACTGTATCGTTGACAGGCGACTGTCGTACAACAAACGGGGCAAAAACTCGATGAATAGTTGTTCACCGGATGAACAAACAGCTGACGGCTAGGATGAATGTCAGCGAGTCTAGACGTCTTCACCGCTTTGTTTGTATTTAATTTCAAGTTTTTATTGGTATTTTGTTTGAAGATATTGCAGGGACATTCTCATTGTTAAGTTTTTTTTATGTTTATATCTTTTTAATTTGTTGTTAGCTATGTTAAGCAAGTGGTAGTGGAAGACTGATGACTGTTTTATCGTATCAGAATTTCGGTTTCATAAAATCATTGCGGGTAACTATCTAAAAATACGAAAAATACTCCACATGCGGTTTGCTCACGTGGCGTGTTAAAAAAAGGAGACAATGGGACAAAAAAGGGTATAACTTTAATTTTAACCAAATCGATCCAGCCGTTTTTGTCTAACAGAATAACAAACATACATCCATAAATTCTCACCAACTTTAATATTTTAATATAAGTATTACATTACTAGTATAAATTTTATTTACCTAACATTACAACATACAAATGACAATTTAAATAAAAAGAAAACAACGCGTAGGAAACAAATGGCACGATTTTTTTTACCGAACCAATGTAATGTAACACATTTTGTTGATAAATTATTTCTAAGGGCACACCCACTTCATTCAATTTCCCAAATAAATAGCTTATGCCAGTGGCATTGGGGAGAATTATTTATTTACTCACCTCTTTCTCGCCTTTTGCTCCATATTACACCTCAATTTATTCATGAGTTCACATGTTTTTAAGAAATGCCATTACGAGGTTCAATACCTACATTCGAGTGCCAAAAATTTGTACTCGCCTTTAAGAGAACCTCTCATCCTAAAAAGGATTGTCTACAGGAGTATTTTGCAATACGCTGATTTTTACTTTTGAGCAAAGTAATGTGTTTCTATTCGAATTGTAGCTCGCTGCTTCTGAAATCTTCAAAATCAAACTGAAATTTGTAAAATTCTTTATTTTTCATTTAATTATGTTCTGAAAATTTACAGCGGGTAGAAACAATATGAGAAAAATAATAACATTTGAAGACCATTTAAAAGTCAAGAAAATGTCGATTGGTGTCTGAAAAAATAGTAATATTATACACAAGAGAAGTAGAGTTGTAAAATCTTGAATAAATTCGAATTTAAAGATTTTAATTATGCACATGCATATAATACATATCATGCTTATTTTTCACAATTTAAAATTCCCAATCATTCCACTATTCGTACATAGGACTTCCATCACAATCATAATACATCTTCATTACCCAGGAGTCTAGATTTATAACCTAACCCGTTGCTAGGCAACCGATCCAAATTGACCTAATGAGGAACTAATATGTATTAGCTGGACGCGGCTGAGAGCACAAATTAATTAAGTTAGTTTCACTAACAATAAATCTTAATGCGACCAACAATGTATTAAGTGTAAATAGCAGTTTGCAGTTCAATTAGGCGTAGAATGCTTTATTGGGTGTACCTAGTCATTAATATATGGTTTGGTGGTCTGAAGTTTAAATTTTAGGCAAAGACTTTCTCATCGGGAATCGTTTGCTAGTGCAACGTGACAATTGTAAAATTGAGAAAATAACAAACTATATATATGTAACACGTTACGTATTATTAGTAGACATTCAGCAACTATGTCTATTGAACTATTTTCCATTTAAAATAAGCATAATAAAATAGAGAAGGTCAAAACATATATATATATATATTATGTACGTAATCGTTATGTAGTCTTGTTACAACTTCAATTCAATCATTGTGTAATGCTGGATAACAAATGTAAATCATTTAATTTAAATAAATTTATAGGATCTTTTATTAATTGTCTAGCGTCAGTTGTTACCGCATTTCATACGTTTTTATTTTTTTAAGTTTAATCGTAAAACAGTTATTTTTATGTATACCTATATATTCTGAAATGTAAAAGTTACATGGAAATAATCTAAATCTACAGCAGACACTATAAATCATTTTACTTAAATTACACAATAATACGTCTTTGTTCATACCGACGGAGGCCTAAACAATTTTGTCCACTGCCTCAAACAAACCCTAAACGACTTCGACCCAAAACAAATTAATTTTTCAACTCTAACATGTTTGAACTTACTCAAACAGTTCAACCAACTGTCCGAAAGCTGTCCTTATCCCAATCTTAAATTGGCCACATTCTAACCTTCCGACCGGAACAATTCCAATTACATTCCTGCCGAGCACAAACCGGGGTGGGCCGAATTGTGTGAGGAATCCCTGAACTTTGTACCATCTTTAATTAATAACGGAATGGTATTGGACTCGGGTTGAATTCTAAACGACAGTAGCCGACCAGATTGCGAGCACCGACGGACTTGGTGAAAGAATCTCAACAAGTTTTGTTTCCACTTTGACAAGCATAGACGCTGAAGTACCAAGTAATATTGATACTCGGCGTTTAATAAAGGGAAGTAGCCGTTGATTAGATGTTACAAGTAATTACGAGATTCCATCTGATCCTCACAAAATTGTCCCACTTTCAATTCTATCTCATAAAGTGGGGAGCTTATCTTTGAGCAAACTTTACTCTTACCCATTGAAACTGTACTTAAGTGATACATTAGCAAACAAATATTTACTGAGATAATCTCTACCTTTTAGGAAGTTTCTCTCGAGAAAAATCTTGTTAAAATTCTAATTTCTTGGAAGCATTTCTTCTGGTACTTAAGAAGTCTGTACCTCAGCTCAAGGCCGTAATATTTCTATAAAAGATGCGCCATTTATGGAAGGGTTCATTTCCTCCATTTTTTTTCCTTTAAATTTTTACAATGCTTATGGAGTTATCAGAGCGCCATCTGACGGGCTAAAAGGATAGGAAATTAAGACGCTTTTTGTCCCATTTTCGTTTCATAGACGTTTGCACTTTTCAACAACAAAACGTGGAGTGAACAGCGAAAAATGCAACAGCAGCTTTGTTCGAAAGAATTGAATTAAAATGGCGACTGGGAATTTCTCTGTTTTTCGCGAAGCACGCCCGAATGCCCGCAAATGGACAATTAGCCGCTTGCGAGAGACGAATAAAAGCAAGTGTTCTTGGTTTTTAGCGAAAACATTGTAATTTTTAACGAGAAAAATAATAAATTTAGCTTTTATTTGGTGTCTGGCAATGCGGTTGAATTTACAAGCAAGTTACGTCATACAAACAGAACAATCAGGGTGTAGATACATCACGATTCTAACATACCTATTTACATTTATGCCAATGTTCACTTTAGTACCCACCTTCATAACGTTTCAAACTTTTACTCTCATAGTCTTAAGCATAGTTTCAACGTTGAGGCTAATATTTTTATCAATGTTCCTGTGACAATATTTCTAAATATGGTATTCACGATATAAAAGTTAAATCCATCCAATTTAAAACTTTAATTACCTATTTAAACTTTTAAAATGCAAAAAAATACTTTAAATTTTATTCCAAAAGTATCATAATTTGCTTTAAATTGAGGCAAGTATTCTAAATAAGTAATTTACTCGCAAATGTAAGAAAATAATGAGATAATATTTTTCATCAATAAAATATTTAAGTACCTAGAATTCCAAAAAGTTTAAATAAGAACTGCAGCATAATTTATTTCAGTAATTTAAATGAAATATTGGTAGTCACCAAATAAGACATCATTTTTAGTAAATTCTTCTATTCAAGTTAAAATATTATATTAAATGTTTTTTATTTTTCGTTACCAATTTTAGGTTTTGCATATTTAATGAATTACTTGCAAACAACTCTATATCGATTGGCAACTTATTTAAATTAATGCTTTTAATAACATTTCTTTTTTTAAATAGGTTGAAACCTTTCATTGTTATGTTTTCTTTGTGTGTCATAAATCAATATTGGAACATGCGGAGCGGTGTATGGATTCGTAGACTGTAAATGTGTGTCCACAAAATAAACATGTATATTTTATGATAAATACAATTATTGTTAAAACTAAGGGCGGCAAAATGATGATATAGTTATAAATAATTATTGGAATGTTTTTTTCGTCTAAGCTTCTTTCGGTTCCAAAACTTAAATCAAACACCAAACTTAAAGTCTTTAGAAGCATTTTTTCACAGGCATTTTCCTTCACTTATTTTCTGCTAAAAACATGTCTTCGAGATTTTCAAAGAATAAATTATAATGAGAAACTCACAAAGTATCGGATACCCTGCCTTGTTTATCCGTTCCTTGTAAATTTATCTCGACGGTAACTGTACGGGGGTAACTGGGTTATCTTTCGGGTACGCTAAAACATCGCATTTACGTATCACACGAGAAAATGGGGAAAAACATTGAGCGACGTACAACGCAAATTTACTTAGCATAATACTCATAAGATTGCAAACTTTCCTGGATAGGCACTCGGCTGAGACACGTAATTGAAGTGGCGGATCTGAATTGAATGCTGATGCGGAATGCGGATGTAATTAGGGGAAAATATTGTTGTGAAATCAGAAGTAGATTCTTGATCTTTTTTCCCAGTTTAAGATCAAGAGCCATATCTGAAGCAATTAGTATTTCAAATATTTTTATAAATAAAACGTTGCAACATACTAGCATTTTCTTCTGTGCCGTGGGTGCGTTTTATAAAATTTATATTCACAAGAACAATTTGTGAATCACAAAGTAATGTTCTGTGCGAGACATGAGCCTACGACACATTGCATAGCAGTCAGTTGCCTAGCCACTGCACCAACCACCAACATCAAGTTAATTACTATTTGTGCTTGACTAAATTACACCCGTGTAAGCTAAAACAATCGATCTTGTTAAGCATGCTATCTTCATTAATAACTAACGACCTGCTACTTCAGAAGGGTGTCCTACTTCTTGAGTGTCAGTCATGTGTTTTGTAAGCGGACCTACAGCATCAATAAAAAATATAAAAATAATTTCCAAAATTTCCCTGTACCTACTTATGGTTTTAGATTATTTTTTAAAATAATTCTTAAGTGTTATTTTTGTTTTTTTATGTGTTTATTTATGTCAGCGGAAAATAATAAAATGACTCCTCCTGAACGTGGACGATTAGATGATTTTTGGTGAGGCGAGAGGAAGTGTCAGACTCTTACTGGCGAACCCCCCCCCCCGTTCCTTCTCCTGCTCTAGGCTGATGATGATTCTAAAAGTGAAGTGCACACAAGTCATGTCATCACACTCAGTACTCGCGCACACTCAAATTGTTATTCCGGTGTGGAAATTCAGGCATAAATTTTAAAATAAAGGAAAGTTCTATGTAGTTCAGTCTAATTTAAATAATTCAGGCATACTCTGAAATTCGATATAATTATCTGGTATATTTTACAGGGAAGTACTATTATCGTATTTGTATAATGAACGCCAGGACAAAAAGATTCCTGAAACTATATTACATGAAATAAGCATTAGCGTGCAAAATAAAAAAAAACAGCATGAGTTGAGTGAGCAACCTATTCTATTGTCCAGTGCTTTTAATAAAACAGAATCTAATATTTCAGAATATCCTATCTGAATTTACTTCCAACATATTTAAAATCTTTCATTTTAGATTTAAGCTATCAAGAAAGCATTATGATAACATAATGGGATTTGTAACTTCGTAGCAATCAGTTACGGCGTAGCAACGAACTACGACGTAGGTTAGCTCGTAGCAACGAAAATTACCAATGCCAAATAAATACATCCCAATAAATATTATTATATACGTGGTACCTTTCACCAAGTAGAATTCAATATCAAACCAATAAAACACGACATTTACAACGTATCATTAATACGATATAATAACATTATCAAGGCAATGAAATGTAGCACTCATATCGTATCCGAAACATACTATATCACATTTACAATATCTTCATAGCTTTGGAATGTGACAGATATCAATAAAGATATGAAAAGGGTCGAGCCGCGTCCCACTTATGTTTCCCGATTGTTATTACCGCAAAAATTGCTATTCAACTGAATATCGAGTTGTCTGTCTGTTCGTGTAAGGTTAAAATTTACATAAATGAAGTGGGAGATAGTGTGTAGTCGAGTATGCATGCAGTGACTCAAGTCAGTGAAATATGAAGGCCCAAAGTTTACAAATTTCGTTTTTAATGATAATGGCACGGTTGTCAGTGGCTTTTCTAGTAACAAATAAATGACCATATACTTACCTATACTTAACAAATGTTTATATAATTTATAGTTATCAGTGGTTAACTGTCTCCTATGCAAAGGTCCGTTTCTTCCATGGAGCAATTCTATTTGTAATCCACATAAATGGTTGGTTAGTATTGTTGGTTTGTTGTTTCGGATCATTGAGTGTTTTAAAAATGTGTATGTAAAAATGTCCAACGCACCAACAACACAAAAATAAGCATTAGTGTAGGGAGACTTAAAAAAATATTTTATTTCTATAACATCATCCTAACAAATGCTTTAACAACGATAAGCACTTAATATTTCCATTTTTCTTCTTCGTTTACTGAACTACAGTGCAATTTAATACCGGTTAATTATAAAGGAAGAAAATGGAACAGAAATACCAGAGCTCATGAATATAAGAGAAGGATTCTCTTTTTAAACTTCTTCACAGTTTTTAAACTATTACTTATATAGCTTTTACAAGGATTACTTACTGGCATAGTCTTGAAACTACTGAGACAAAATAATACGAGTACTTTATTTTATCCTTTGATTAAAAGTAATAGCTTTATAATTCTGGTTATAATTGTATCATTGTTTTTCTTGGGGGCAAGATAATAATATTGTACTTGGAACTTTACCAATAAAGAAATTATGGGACCATAAAAAATTATTTATAGAAATATTACTGATTAGTACTTTTGTACGTACTTAGAAACTTAACAAAAGGCGAAACCTTTGAAAAGCTGATGATTTTGTCTAAATAAATCCCTTTTTTCACTCTCATTCAACGTAATATCTGCTTCACACACTACACCACATCTCCCAAAATATAAAAACACAATTTATTGTAACTTTTTCCATCACATTGTTCTACTGTGTCGTCGACTGTATCAATTTTGACTTTCATACGCAGTTACAGGTCCTATTACAACGGTTTAAGGGTCAAAATAGGAGTATCAATTTGTAAAAGTGGCTTAACACATTTACAGCGATGGGAAAAATGGTCCCTAAGGCGATTTTATGGTGTATTCTCAACGAAAAAATGGTTTTCATTGAGTATGGTTGATATTTTACACTACCACGGTACTAAAGTGACGGCAAAACTTCGTGGTAAATGTTTTTAAAGGGTGTTTTCATAACGTATCGGGCTGACGAGTGGGTTTGATCAATGGACGTACTTTAAGGTTATTCTGGTAATGTTTTTGGTTTTATGACTTTTGTTATCCGAATGATGACATGAAAACATTCTATTAGAAAAAGTTGATTTTGGAGTTAGTTTAAGATCATTGAATAGAATTAATGTAGGGAACGTTCTTAGGTTATATTTTTGTTATGTACGTAGAAAACCTAAACTCCAAAATTAAAAGAGTAAGACAAGAAGAACAGCAGAGTCTTTAACCAAAAACCTTGCGTTCACCTATTATTTTGTAAGTATCAAACGCCTAACTTAATTGAAATAATCAATATTTCTTTGCGTTCCTTTATAAAACAGGTAACATAACAATAATACGAGTAAAATAGAGTTAGTGAAGTAAAATGGTATTTTACGAACACCCCCACCTACACTGCCTAACGCAATTTGAAACTACGCGTCAAGCCATGTACAACAAAGTACATTTTGTAGGCATCAAATGTACCGCCTTATCAGCACCTCTGAATGTGTCGTTGTTGTCGAATATATAAGTGCGAAAAGTAATGGATCGCAACGAACCGCGACGGAAGGCTTACTTAGTGAACAAAGAAATAGCTTTGACATATTCGTTTACAGCCTCCCGTATCTTGAATGATCGAGGGACTTATGATACAAGTTGTACCTTTCTTAACTTCATTTATTTTTAAGGAATTTTTTGTAAGGAATAAATGTTACCAAGTAACTTTTATTTGAGGGGAAAAATCGCCCAATTGTTTTTTTCGCCCTTTCACTGACTAAAATCTGCCTCGTCCCTTCTCCTGCTAGATCGAGGCTTTACTGCACCTTATTGCACTTGCCCTACAAGTATGATTATCTAAGACTGTAATTATATTTATATAGACATTGTGTTGTTGTATTACGATGATTTTGGCATAGTGTCTGATGAAATTAAAATTAACATCAAACTAAGCATACTTGGAGTAGAAGAAGGAACGGAGTGTTTTTTGGTCAGTAAGAGTATGAGGTTCGCACTTGTCCCGGAAAATCTGTAGATGATTTTTCTCTCTCAAGTAAATTACAGAACCAGCAATTTCTTGTTATATTCTAAATAAAAAGTCATCTTCGTATAAGCCTCAAAGTGTCCACTATTGAACATTAATATAGGTCTTTTCTAGAATCGGACTTCACATCATCCGCCTTTTGTTGCCCACTTACAAAGCAAATGCCTCTTCTCACACGTAAAAGTTTTCAACACTGATCACCACGCTTGTTCAAGGCAACCTAGTTATTGCAAACGTATAAAAACCATTACAGATACAGGTACACTCATAAGAAAGTATATGCATAAAACTTGAGAAAAGACGCATTCGTACTAGCCAGGTTTCAACCCCGCACCCTAATACATGACTAAAGTAATAGTATCAGAATTGATGAACATCTAAAAATATATTTTTACAAACCCTCAATTAATATTTTATGAGTTGTAAGTAAATTATACCTCGTAACATCACTAACTTAAGTTACAACGTAAGTAATGTAAGTAGCCAGAAAGGCAAATCGAACCTTTTCAGTACCTATAAAAAAGTTAAGTGATATAGATATACAGCCTGTCATTGCCCTTGTAGCCTACAACAAAGCTATTCAAATGTGAACTGTCCCTAACATTCGTGTGTACATCGCTTCACATTATTTAACCTCGTCGCGGCCACATTTATATGTTTTATTACAAGCATTAACGACGTCATGTCAGCCGCTAAACATTAAACCATATCAAACTACCGTAAAATGGTATAAAAATTGATAAGGTTTAGTAAAACCTCCTTCTAGGTAATTGTAGTCAAAGCAAATCAGACTTTCGTCCAGTGTAAGTAGTTTAAGACTGTAGAATGTGGGAGTAACATGAGGGCGTATATATATACATATCGAATCTATATGATTCGATATGAGCGACACCACGGACTCACAGTAAATACGCGTGAAGTAACGCTTGCTTTTTATTTCACCGTATGAGTGAGGTGACCTTAAGGTAAGTAAGCATCAAATCCCTGATCCCTAAAAGGCCGCCAACGGACTTGTATACTATATTCTAGTAGGGGGTCCCAGGCAGCACCGATTGCTAAGCATCAGGAGATCTTACTATAATATATGTTTGCTAATTAAACAAATAGCATAAATTGCGTCTACTCCTTTAGGTTCTGCATTCTTGCTTCTTTAGTCTAGTTAAGAAATCATCGGACTTAAGGTACAGAGATTCGTATGTTCCTATGAAAAAAATTAACAGACTATTCTTAAAAAATCAATAAAAAAAGTTCTTTATAATAATAAAAAAAAACTAAGTATGTTAAATTTGTTATAAAGCATTAACATTTCACTAAAGCATTGACCAAAGACATAAAATAAAATATAAAGTAAAGTGTAAACAACTACAACGTCGAACGTAAATCTTTTTTCTCATAAAAGCAGTATAACAGCTTTAGCCACCTTTTTATCCTCGCCAAACAGAAACCACTATTCAAATAAAACAGTATCTCTTAAATGTTCCTCTTTCCTATCTTCCCATTTAATAATCCAAGTTTGTTTCCAGGGCGCACATTGCCCGGTTTATTTGCGAAGCCCTCAAAACTTCAGTTGAAGCCATGAAACAAATACCTTTTCAACTCGGCTGCATAGTGCACTGCGTTTTATGATTTTTAAAATATATTTTTTTCTCACGGCGTGCTTCGTTGGCACTTCTAGAAATTGGATCTTTTTAATAATTGAATATTTTAAAAATGGTATACGTTTTGAGGTAGTATTTTTTTATCACTCGAGCTACAGTGATTTCGTTACTGAAAAGAGAGGGCAAGAGTTTTGGGCTACACATTATTTTTTTCGATAATAATATTAATTGATAGGTGTAATTATTCCAATAATAGTAATAGATGGTTGGTCCAATAACTAGCAATAATCCGGCCTTCTGTAACAAACATTTGTTTTGTCAATTGTTGCCTGTCTATTTTCGCCGACCACTTTGAGGAAAATGAATCTTGACGTTATGTTCACAATTAATATTATTAAATTAATATACAATGTTTGTAAATAAATGTGCAAGCCAGCCAAAATCAAGTTAAAACAATAAATAATTCATACAAGGAAAGATAAAGACTGGCCCCTTAGCGCATCAACCAGTTTGGTAGCGTAGAGAATGAATTTTAAACATGAACGCCACTGTACCGTCCTAGACAATTGAAACTTTGCATAATGCATGAAACCGACTGTACCTAGGGAGCGATCGAACCAACTCCCGCTAAATATTTGTGGTCTTAAAAGTGTAACTCGAAGAAAACTGTTAGTTCGCGAAGATGGTTTAATCTCGCGTGGCTCTGCACATTTCTGTTTTATGCAATTTTGTTCAGGTACTTTTTTCAATTGAAAATTAAATTAAAATGTGTTGATTTTGTTTTTTCTGTGGTAAATAAATAAGGAAGTTTATTTTTCAGGTCAAGCCCGACCAGAATCAGACCCATGTGTTCGGAGAAGCGTAGCGTACCGCGTGCCCTTCACACCTCGAGGAGCGAATAAGCCACCACAAAAAAAAAGACGAGACAAGGACAATAAGGAACCGCGGCCTCAGCTTGCAGCTGGAGAAGGAACGGGAGGGGGGGAAGGGGTTTACTCAGAAACTGACACTTCCTCTCGGTTTCTACCTTGGGCGAGAGTAGTAATTTGACGATTTTCTAACAACAAAAAGAGTTACCTGCATAATGTGTTTCCACAAGTGTTCGAAACCATTTTATTTTCTTATGAATTTGCTCTTTAACCAAAACTCAGACATAAATATCTAGACCACATCGTCAACCCAGTCTGCTTATTATTATTACTTACAATATGTATATTTAATGATCGTAAGTAAGGATAAAATACCATTATAATTCCACGTATTCAAGCCGCCTATTGTGACTCCTTAACATTTTAGCTCCTATCGCATTCGGAATCGTGCCAACGACATTTACGATGTGGCATTCATTCGTATCTTTATCTACAATGAAGACATCTTTGCGTAAATAGCTAGCACACTTTTTGGGTAAGTCCTTGTCTTTTAATATTTAAATTTTGTAGTTGTTTAAGATTTTTTTTCTATTCATATGACTCGTATTTTTATTGTTTGTCAGTTTGCTTGATATAAAGCGTCGAATTTCGTTCAATACTTAGTTTTATTTTCGTTTTTTTATGTTATAAGATGCCAAATTATTTTACGGATAACACCCGCCACAGTAGAGGAGTTACTATTGTGAGATCTAGGTATTCCGACAGGGTAACCTCACTCTCACAGCAAAACACAATGCTGTGATTGTATCACGCTGGTTTTATGCAAAGCCGTGGTATCACTCCGGTTGAGCCGATCCTTTCGTACCGAAGCATGGCTCTCCCACACTAAAACCTTTACGGATAATTTTCAGGGTAATTAATCTGAAATACACTTAAATATTTAAAAATAAAAGTTAGCAATAATGACAAAAAAAGTATCGGTAATTATTATTTTGTACCTTTATTAAATTTCCTCTAAAGACGATGTGAGCGGAACTATCGATTACTACGTAAACTTTTAACTGCGCGTCACATAGTCGGGTTCTATGGAAAGTGTGAGTTTTTATATTCACTAGCTAAGCTCTTAACTAAAACCAACAAAACAGCAATAAATTCAAGAATTTTTGTGTAAACAAAATGCTCATAATATACTGCTACCACACAACAATATTTTTAGACATATCTGACACGATCTAAAAACAAAATCCTATTGTAATAATGTAGGACCAGTTTTATCCTCAAAGACAATGTGCCGGTAAAATATTTTATAGCAACTTCTATGATTTATCTCATGATATTATCATCATCGACATTTTTATCCCTATCTTCAAGGAGTATACGCATAAAAACACACATATAACATTTGACGCAGACATTGTAACCTTTCCACATTACGGTTTTACATAAAACAAAATTGACCTTTAACATAAAATCGAAGTTTGGGCCTAACCAAACTGGGCTTAAACTTTATATGGCCCATATAATATGTTGGGGACAACCAACACAAAAAACCATACCAAATACTTTGGAGAACAACATTTTCTAACTCAATCTAACTTTAAAATAGTTTCGTTGCGTTGACGATCGTAGAAAACTAGATAAAAGCAAGCGAAAATGGTATTAATATCGATATACTTTTTACTTTGGATGGCTGTTCTGGGAGGCTTAATATTAAAGAACTTTTTGTAATAGTGAAAATTTCGTGGTTGTACCATTTTATTATAAAAGTTGTTTTGTAATAAGATATTTTATTCAAAAGATTATATGACATTGTTGTATCTTAGTGTCTTGCCCAATTTTGATACAGTGATGTGGGTCTAATTGTATTGTAAATTTGTTTTAATTAATGAATTATCTTATTGGATTTGAGGCAATTAATGCAATAAAGTTCAAGTTTAGAAGCTTGTGTGTATAATATAGCAAAATAAAGAATGTATAACAGACAAATGTTTTCAAAAATTCTTAACACTTCGAACACCATGTCAGACAATGCTGTCCGACGCTAGCGGAGGATTAGCCTTCAACAGTTTTTGTTGGCAGTAAAATGCTTAATATTATGTACAGAAGGGCAAAATTGTCAACACATTATGGCGATCGTTACAAAGGAGTTTGCGTTCTTGTATTACACAAACATATTATATAGCAACGATCTGATTGCCCCAAAATACCCTTTAATATAACGTCATTACCGTCTCGGCTAATGCTTCCAAAAAAAGTAAATGTTATGGTATTATTCTCCTATAATACAGCGAGTATTTTGCTATAATTATGACGAGGGAATAACAGACCCTATGTTGCTATGGAAAGTTTTGAATTTAATGTAAATGTAGAAGAGCCAGCTTGACCGGAATTATGTCACGACTTTACAGTAAACTTACGTGAAATAACGCTTTGTTTTATGTTTTTACATGTGAGGTTACTAGATGCCTAATCTTGAGGGTTTTAATCGAGTAACCGCACATGTCCCTATCCCTAACCGCGAAAAGGCCGGCAACAAACTTGTAAAGGCCATCTGGTATTGCGAGTGTCTATAGGCAGAGCAGATTGCTTACCACCAGGTGAACAATGGTCCTTGAAAAACAATGAATTTGTTATCAGTAAATAAATAAATAAAATTACATTTTCAATAAAAAAAAAATAAGGCATATTTGTTTCCAAATTAAGTTCACCATCTCATGACAAGAATTTTTCATTCAAACCAAATTACTTACATGCGACATGACAAATAATAAAAAAAAACATATCATCAAAAATTGTACTTATTCATAATTTCTTATCTTTCTAAAACCAGTTCAAATCTGAACACATGTGCAGCTAACACAGAGTTCCATTACAAAAGAAAAATAATACAATTTATTAGAATCAAGTTCGTTATGCTCCGAGTTTTGGTAAATTGTAGGTGATACGCTGTAGCGATAAATTTATCCATTCCAAGCTCGCTTATAAAAGGGAAATTATCGTAGTTAATTTCAAATTATAACAAGAAATTAAATAAAAAAATATAAAACAACAAATATAATACAAACTTATTTTTTCAAATAAATATAGATTCCAGTAGATACTAGTGTGCGTTGAAAAATTGTAATGCAATCAAAACCACGCCAAATACTTTAAATTTAATTTAAAATGTATGCTAGTTCTTATATGATTACTACACAATTATAATTAAAAAAATGCCCCAAGAGTCTAAATAACAGTCAGAGTATACATAAATGTAAGTGTGGGATAGCCATACTTAGGTGCGAATGAGCCGGCTCGACCTAAGTGGCCTTGCCCTTACAGAAAACGGTGTGAAGCTACAAGAGCATTGTAATTGAGATTAATCCGTCTAATTACAAATCAGTAATGGATTTAGGTAATGGGGAGTGATAGGGTGACCCTATCACTCCCCATTACCTAAATCCCCATAACCCACATTCGCAAAAGGTAGCAGCATTTGACAACTCCTCTGATCTGATCGTTTGGAGACTTATCCCATATTAAAGAGATTATCTTGAATACTCTTATACCGCCCGTCTCTTGCACATTATACCACTTTACCTCCGGGAGGCCACACGAAGACGCACTAAAGATACACGTCACCGGTCTAATGGAAAACATCACGAGCCCTGACATCGAGCCTCTCTGAAGACCTCAATTCCTCTTATCTTCGGAATTATATAATAAAACAAAACTGTCAAGCGTGAAACTGATATACGACATGTGATCAAACCGATGTTTCGAATTGCGTTTTTCAATCTGTTTATATCAATCAATGAAGAATTTGATTTGTATTATATGTATTATACTGCTAATGAGCAGTGACTATTAGAAATACTAAAAGATCTACAACTATATATTATTATTTAACAAGAATATGTATGGTCATATATTGACATTTTCCCACCTCTTGGACACCTGAATAAAATCAATGAGTATAATTTTAAATAAGTACTAATCCTAAACAAACAAAATTGTCGCTTTGAGGTCGAGGTCGGGTTCGAAACCTGGCAAATATCAATGTGACTTTTTCCGAGTTATATTATGTATTTTCTATGATTATTTAGACACCACTTACATACGGTGAAGGTAAACATCGCGAGGAAACCTGGACTTATAATTTCTAATTATAAGTTAGAAATAGCTAAGCCGCCTTAAGCATCTATGGTGATTAATGCTCAAACCTTCTCAGTGTGAGAATAGGCCTCTCTCTTCTCAGCAGTGGGCACTTACAGGTTGATGATGTGATGTGAAGTACTAATCCTTTAATATTTTCTTTGTTTAAATCTGTATAATAAATAATTTACGCAACCAAACCAAAAAGTAATAGTTATTTTGTGCCTCAAACTCTGAAAACATGTGATCATAGATTTTTTCACGATACGATATCTATGATCTTAGCGAATTTGGTGTCTATTGTTGTTGTATAAATGTACTATAAGAAGCTTTACGAAACGCTTTCTAGTCTTGATTATATCTTATAAATGTAAATAACAAATAGGAATCTAAAGATTAAAGGGCCTTTGTTTTAGTAATCCAACAAAGGCACAAATTTCCGTCTTAGGCTTAATAAGTTCTGAAATCTTGAAATACTTTTGGACCTAGAAATAATTCTGAAATTATACTATATAATTTTCTTTGCAGTATTTAAATTATTTTTATTTCGTTACACATTTAGGAATTACGCTTGGGAATCGAAGTAAACATTTTTGAAATAAATATCGGTCAAAAAGTTAGTGAGGATTGTGGTTTTCAATTTATTGATAAGCAGTTCTTCTCGACATTTATCATTTTATTCAAGGAAAATCCGGCATTGTTTTACAAACACCTGAACCTGAAATGACACCAAAACTGTTTCGAAATAACTTAATCAAAAGATTTAGATACTAATACAAGTTTAATTTAGTAAGATTAATACTCTAGATTATTCAGTATTACCTAGACTTTAAATAAGTTATGTTCTTGATAGTATTAATGTAAATCTTATCAAGATGCAGTGGGCTAACGAGGCATACCAGGATTGAGGTACATAGAACCTAATAGCCTTACCCTAGGCAAGCGAAATCAGATATCAGATTTTTCAGCGACTTCAGAAATTTTATGAGATAGGGCAGCAAACGATCAAACGGATTACCTGATGGTAAGCAACTAGCGCCGCCCATGGACACTCGCAACAGCAGAGGAGTTGTTTTTGGTGATTAGGGTTTTGGAGATTTATGGAGGAGGGGAAGGATTGGGCCTCCGGTAACCTCACTCACACGGCGAAACACAACGCTGTGTTTTGTCTTGAAAACAACAATTCACACTGATTTTTTGTGAGGTCATGATGTTACACTAGTAGAGCCGACCCATTCGAGCCGAAGCATGGCTCTCCCACAGCTAAAATGTTGTCTGATGTTTCCCTTCACAAAAAGACAGCATTCTTTACTGTTTTTTTTTATAAATATGTTGATGTATACATTTAAAATGTTATATTCCATCATATCGCATACTTATAACAATCGCAAATCAGAATGATGCTTACACCCCATCACAATTCATCCCTTTCACGGCAAAACAAAGCCCGTTGCAAACTTTTCAACGTACGGAATTCTAACTAAAACAGTGGCATCGATAGGCACATTCGATATGTGAGTTTTAATGGCGCCCTCTAGCGACATTGTTCCGATGACGTCACGAGATAATAAGTCCTCTACCACTGATTTATGAGAATAGTTTTTGCTACCGTTAACGGCAATGTGTGGGTGCCAAGGATTTGTGGAAACGTTAGTAGGTATTTCTATATAGTTAAACCAGGGATTTACACCGGTAATGAAATTCCGTATATACGATGTTTATTTTATTTTTAGTTGTATATATTGTGTCTGTTATTCCCTGCAGGGATGAATCATTATACAGTGTTAGCCTTTATAAAGTGCATATATCAAATGTGTTTTTTACAGGTACAAGTATAGGTTCGGTAGATAAATGATATCAACTCTAGAGTTGGTAGGGATGATGATTGCCAAAGGGGTGGTTTCTGAGGGGTAAGATTGTTCTTAACTCGGTTTTCTTTCCAAAAATAAGAGGCAACTGTGACTGTACATTGATTTCAAATTTGGTAAGAAATACTACTTTAACCCAAGCCCATTTCTACCATCCTCCCCTAAAAAGCAGGGAAATTATTCGAAATTTCCTAAGGTTTTTTTATAACCAGTTTTTATTAACTCACCGCCAAGGTCTTGGCTTCTTCGACATTTGGAGGACATCAACTCGTGATAAAATAATTAATTGGAAAGAAATATTTAATTTTTTTTTTAAAGTCCTTCGTGGCCATGCATTATTCTTTTTAAGGATGTAAGTAAATGTAGGAGGCCCAAGCTGCGGCACGAATGGGTCAGCTCGACCGGAGTGATACGACGGCCTCACAGAAAACCGAGATGAAACAACCACAGCGTTGTGTTTCGCCGTGTGAGTAAGGTTACCTATCCCTTCTCAATTCTAAATATCCGAAATATTTATCTCCTAAAGGCCGGCAACGCACTCGTTACTCCTTTAGGCGATGCGGGTGTCCATGGGCGGCGCTGATTGCTTACCAACAGGAAATCTGTCTGCTCGTTTTCGCATTTTGCTACGACCTAATACCATAAAAAAATTAATCATCATCATTATCTCATAGATTACAAAACGTCCACTGCTGTTCCTAGGTTTTTCTATGTTACCCTAATAACTTCCAGATCCAGCTCTAAGACCAGGCTTCCTACGATACTTTCTAGGTATCAACTAAAACAATCACTTGCTTCCACTCCTTCCCGCTACACTGGCTGTTGGTTCTACGAGTTAGTAATACACTTTTGGCAAATCAACAGCAGTGGTTGGTCAAAATTGATAATGTGTTTCTATATTTGATTTTCGGAAAATTATTCAGTGCATCCTTTTTGACAAAAAATAACAATTACTATTTTTAGAAATCTGTTTCCGTTTCCGAGTTCTGTGCAAGAATTGCTCGTTTGAAAGTCGAGCTATGCTTGACATTATCTGTCAAACATGGAAGAATAGACATGTTAAATATCTTATTTTTTTTCTAATATACTACAATGTTCTTGCTTGTACTTTTTTTTATGTGATAGGTCGGCAAACGAGCAGGCGGATAACCTGATGGTAAGCAATCAGCGCCGCCCATGGACACTCGCTACGGAGGAGTTAAGAGTGCGTTACCGACCTTTTAGGGATTAGGGATTTGGAGATTTAGGGATTGAGGAGGGATTGGGGAAGGGGAAGGATTGGGCCTCCGGTAACCTCACTCACACGGCGAAATACAACGCAGTGGTTATTTTATGTATGTTGATTATTTTAACAACTCTTCAAAATTTAAAAGTTATGCTGTAAATCCAACAGGTCACAACTAGTCTTGGGCTGATTGCTATTTCAATAAATGACACGATAATATTATACTTACTATAAAATAATTATTATACCTATGAAAGTTTCATACTAATTATTGGGCCAAATCGTTTACAAAAGTTATTTATATCTTGATAATATAAAATTGCTTTGTGTATTGCCAATACAAAGGTCAATTAAAAATAATGAGGACATAAAGATTAGTATTGAACAAAGTTTTGTGTTACACAATTATCAACGTAAATTATTATTTATTTAATAGAAAATATTAATAATAATTATTTGTTTTCATTATTAATGAGATTGGAGGACTTTTTAATATCAATCATGACCTTGCTAAATTAATAAGCAATTATTATATAAATGACTTGACTTCTTATTAACGTTGTGTTACATTTTATAATAAAAACAATAAATATGTTTAAAGAGAACCTCTGATATGTGATGGTTTGTGGGCTACGCCGTAGCACTAAGTGTAGCATTCGTAGCAAGTGTAACTACCGAGCAATATTAAAATATAAAAGTTTCTTTAATCAAGAATATTCTGGGAAAGATAATTTTATTTATTGAATCAAGCCCTTGTGACATGCAATAGACCAATTCTGTTTAACAGCATAATAATATACCTTTTTAAAAATAATTCTGTTAATAACAAATTCGCTTTTCAAGTCCCACAAAAAGAAAACTTATTTCGTTGAAAACCCAAGTTCGCGAACACATAAATTAAGTAAAACATTTTCGGAGTAAATCCTTAATATGCTTCAATTTCGAGCTAGCAAGCTTTGCCCTGAATTTTAGGAAAAAAGCCTTTTGAATAAAACGCATCAAACAAAACATGCGCGGAATGTGTGAGCATGCTTTTAGTATATTGGTATTCGTACTCACGACGGGGACCGTGCGAAGTGGCTCTTAAGTCCCCATTCTACACGAGACTAGTTGTTCTATACTATTATTATGTAATGGCTGAGACAACCCTAGTCTCTGAAATGTGAGTTACTAAGCTAATGTTATGGGCTATTTTGAATTTTCTTAGTTTATTATAGATTCAAAGCCAAAGCATTTCCATTAAGTTACATACGTACGTAAGTTTACATATGGTATGTTATATATTTCGCTACTTTATATATGTTAAGCTCTAAAATGTAGAATCTATAATAGCGTTATCATACAAGCATAGCGATCTTAGAGACTAGATCATCATAAGATTGTACTTTACTTTATACTAATTAAGCATATTAAGCTATAAAAATTGTTAGAATTAATGGCTATTTTAGGGGCCACTTGCACTGAGTCTATTGTTAGATGTGTAAAGAATGGGCCTTATTTTATACGATACATTCATTTATCTTACGAAAATATTGAAAATGATTTACTTCATTATGAAAACTAAATTAATAGTGCTTCAAGAACACGTTGTCCAGTGAAATTCAGGCTAGCTGGCCACCTCTACGGCAACATGTTCCCCAAAGTAATTAATGATCATCAACACGTTAGTTCCTAGGAATACTAAATTATTCTAGAAACTTCCACGGAACTTTTAGTTTATGCAATCATACGGTCTATTAGTTGGGTTGAACTGCTTTTTACTTGGCAGTTATAATATTGGTTTTTCTCTAACTTTGTTTTAGCAAACCAATTTTCGTTGTTAGAGTTTTGAATTGCTTTTGTAATAGTCTCATGGAGTCATGTAAGTATAATTAAAAGACTTTGTACAACAGCCGTATGGTGACAGCAGAATAGAACACTTGTCACCACTTCCGCTCTTGTTGTGGATGTGGGTGCGAGTGGACGAAGTGACTGGATGCTGCGACTTCTGGGTTATACCAGCCACTAGAAAAATATAATTTTAACTACAGTCAAAACAATGAATAGGAAAGGATGTGCATAAACTTGACATACGGTTTGATATAAGTATAAGGTTGGCCCTATTCGTCAAGAGAACATTTTCATACAAAAATATATTTATTCTGTGTAAAGTTAAAATTCTAATAAGAACGATTGAACGTATGCGAGTAATGGAACGTTTTTTATTATCTGATACCATGGCAAGTTAGTGGACTGATTTCCTGACGGTAAGGAATCGGCGCCACCGTTTGGGCCTTTCGCGCAACCAAAAGAACTACGAATACGAGTACGAGTCGCTGGCCTTTTGAGGATTAGGGTGTCTGAGATTCAGGGATTGGGGAGGGGGGATTAGGCCTTCGGTAACCTTACTCGGTCAAAACCAACGCTATAATAGTTATACGCATGTTTTCTGTAGGGCCGTGGCATCTCTCTTGTCAAGCCAATCCATTCATGGCCATGCCGAGGCATGGCTCTCCCGCACGATCATTATTAATGTCCGATAATAATATTATTAAAAAGCAAAGTATAATAAAATTTCATTTGCTAAAAGCTTTAAAATGTTATTAATGCATTTCACCCTTTCGTTAAGCCATTAAATTTAATTTTAATAAATTAAGAGGACCAATTAAATCCGGCTACGGTCATAAATCTAATTAAAAATTTATTGCTGGAACTCGCAAGTATTTTATAACTAGTTTACTGAGTATTTTATAAAATTTACTTTGGATTTACGACAGTTCAATATATATAAAATTAAATATATAATCGTAACAAAGATTCCATATCAGGTCATGATAGTCCTCCGTTGTAGTATAATAATCTATAATAATAACAACTTCTCTGAGTCTATCTCAATTTCAGGTAAAACAAAGAACGCTGCCACTCAGTATTTTTGATATTTCGAGGTTATATATTTAGCTGATCCTTATGATACATGCAGAAAGAGTAGGGATGGTCAACGTTATCATCAGCCTATCTATTTTTTTTACATGGAAAAGATTCCAACGTAAATAAACAATATCTGCGTATTTAAAACGAAATTAAAAATGAGTATGTAAAAAAGTGTTAAGTTAGTACTACAAAGTGTAAGAACCTATTCTATAACTCGTACGTTAGACTAGAAAATGGATTCGGCATTGAGTCGGCTTTATGAAAAAAAATTGCAAAAAATTCCATCCATTATTTTGTTAATGTCTTAATCTTAATTTACTACTTAAGCTAAAATAAAGTCTAATTGGCATCAATAACTTTCTATGAGGCTGGCTGAATACAATCGAGATTATTGAAAGTTAGAAAAAAAAGAACAGATTGATTCCAAATACAAATAAATCGAGAAAATTCGAAAGAACTTCTTTGATTGATTGTTCATTACAATTACTAGACTCATCTAAGCTATCAATATAACTAATGAAAACCTTTTCAAGATATATCATTTTACAAACAATAATAGACTTATCTAATGTTACAGATCATAAATGAGAAACATGAAACTGCGTATAACATATGGTTGGTAAGATAAAGTGAATTTTTCATGTTAAGCATACAAGTCATGCGCTTCGGTCAGACGCAGTCAATGACCTTGTATGAATTATATTCTTATTGTTTCACTAGATACTAGAATTAGTTAGAAATTAAATTACGTACATATTTGTATTACGCTCGAGGAACACAATCTTGAGCTTAAATCCATGCTGAGAACCTGGAAGCAGGAACAGGAGGAGCACATGCAAAGACTGGTGGAGCAACAAACTTCTGCATTGGAAACAGTTGTTGCTGAGATTAAGGTTCTAAAAACTCAAAATTCTTCAATACAGAACATTAATCAAGAAATTCGAGACTCAATTGACTTTATGAACAGCAAGTTCGAAGAGATGAGCATAATTTGAAAAGGGAAAACCAAGCCTATAAAATCAGCATAGCCAATCTGGAGAGAAAGGTCGAAGATCTACAGGTGCGGTCTCATACATCAGATAACGACCTGACTGACAAGCTATCCGGAATGGAGTTGAAAATTGAGTCATTGGAACAGCAAGCTCGACTCAATAACATTGAGATCTGCAACCTGCCTGAGAGACGCGACGAAGACCTTCTCGAGCTCGTTGAAAAGATCGGTGCTACTATCAAATGCTTAATTCCCCGTCAAGAAGTGCTGGCAGTTCACCGTGTCCCCCACGCGCGTGCTATGGAAAACAACAAGCCTAAGAACATAGTCGTGAAGCTGGCCTCTCGCACCCTTCGTGATAATGTTTTAAGTGCCTATCGTCTGTGTAAAAATGTCACCTCGGACCTAATCGGTATGTCAGGTACTCCCCATAAGATGTATTTAAACGAGCATCTCACCCTCTACAACAAACAGTTATTTCGTACATGTCGTGAGGTGGCTCGGAAATATAACGTTAAGTATGTCTGGATTAGGAACGCAACTATACTTGTCAAGGCTACTGATGGCTCTAAAACATTTGCTGTACGTTGTCAAAGTGATGTCAACAAGATTGCGCAGTGTTATCGTCAAAATGAATAATTTATATTTTTATTACATACTGGCATTTATATTTATTATGATTGTTTATTTATGCATCGATTCATTTTTACATATTTACCTCAAACTAATGTTAAACACTCGTATTATAAGCCTACAGTGCATCTTATTATTAATTGTGGAAACCGGTTTCTTGTCATTGTTTTCTGAACCTTCTCGCTTTTGTTGGTTTTATTCTTATAGGTACGTAAACATCAATGACCTTGACCTTGTTTATACGTTGTGCATATTATTACATTTTTATCTTCAAAGCTTGTTACTTAAAATCCGATTATTAGATGTTGTTATTAGCACTCATAGCCAAAACCATGTACTCGCATATTCCTCAATTTTATACCGCTACCCACTGCATACGGAATCCAAGTTTTCAAATATACCCGACTCAAATAAATATGTACCACTTTATATTGAATACTTATGTGTTAACCTAATTACACGCAATGCTTGGTAACTATGATTTATCAATATTTTATCAGAACTGCAGAGGGATTCGCACTAAATTGCACACACTTTACACCAACATTCTTTCCTTATCTTATGGCGTAATCATTTTGTCTGAGACCTGGCTAACACCTAATATAATGGACAAAGAATTCATTGATGACCGATACATAGTTTTTAGAGAGGATCGTGACCGCATTGCTACAGGCAAGCGAGAGGGTGGGGGCGTCCTAATAGCCGTGCTACGCGAGCTTCGGCCCGTGAGGATATCAACTTTTCCCTCGCCTGCTGGTATTGAGCACGTTATGATCAAAATGCCTGCGTCGCGCTGTAACACTCACCACGTCATTAGTGCTGCCTATATACCACCACGAACACACGACGACGTTTACCTGTCACATTTGTCCACATTAGAAAATATTCTTACAGCACCCTGTGTTGAATCATTCTATATCGCAGGCGATTATAATCTGCCTGATATTGAGTGGTCGGACGGTGTTAGTCATGCTTGTACTCATTCACAAAGTAATGTGGGAAGATCTTTGCTGGATCTAATGGCTATTACGAGCGCTTCACAACACAACACAATTAAAAATCAACTCGGTCGTATTTTAGATTTATTCATCAGCAATACTGAATGTCAGCTACGATCCGACATTTCAGTTTTGCAGGCCGACAGTCACCACCCTCCATTTTCTGTGTTGGCCCACCTCGAGGCACCATTTCAGCCCATGAAGCGTCACTCTCCAATAAAATACAATTACTTCAAAGCTAATTATCAAGAAATTAATACAGCAATAATGAAGTTGAACTGGGATGAACTTTTACTCAATCTCTCCTGTGAAGAGTCCGTCGATACTTTTTACGACCGCATATATGGTATTGTCAGATTACATGTTCCGCTTTCACGCCCAAAATCTAATACCTTTCCCGTTTGGTTCAGTTCTTCCCTTATTAAAATTTTCAAAAATAAAGAACGCGCATGGATACGGTGGAAAAAAATGCAAAACTTATCTGATTACGAAAAGTTCTCTATTCAGCGTAGACAATTCAAACAACTATGTGAACAATGTTACAAAAAATACATGCAAACTGTTGAAGAGAGCATACCCGTCAATGTCAAGCATTTCTGGAAGTATATCTCTAACCGAGGGAAGGGTCCTGGAATCCCAGCCAACATGCAGTACAAAAATAATTCAACAAACTGCCCAGCGCAGATATGTACGTTATTTTCTGACTTCTTCTCCTCGGTTTATGAGCCTCCAACTTATGACCCTAGCACCTGGACACCGCCAGAAACCCTTCACGAGAGTTCTGTATGCATTCCGCACATTTACCTTGCAAAAGATGCCATTCTTAAGGCACTCAACTCATTAGATTTAACTAAAGGAGCGGGCCCGGATGGTTTGCCTCCATCTTTCTTAAAGTACACAGCACAGACCATCTGTGTTCCATTGCACATTATATTTAATAAATGTCTTAGAGAAGGGATTTTCCCAAGCATTTGGAAGAGGGCTTTCATCACGCCTATACATAAAAGCGGTGACAAATGCAATGTTGAAAATTATAGGCCCATATCTATCTTATCCACCTTGTCTAAGCTTTTTGAGAGTTTAGTGCACAGCCACTTGTTACCACAGTTAAATCACCTTATTATACCCGAGCAACATGGTTTTGTTAAATCCAAATCCACCACTACAAATTTAATGAGCTTCACACAATATTTGTTTGAAAACATGGATGTGCGCACGCAGGTTGATGCTGTTTACACTGATTTTCGGAAGGCTTTCGACAAGGTGGACCACAAATTACTACTCGATAAAATTGCTTTCAATGGCATAAGAGGGAATTTACTCAGATGGTTTGCTTCATATATTTTTCACAGGACTCAAAAGGTTGTCGTCAATGGATTCGAGTCTGACTATGTAGTCGTTGGATCGGGCGTGCCGCAGGGTTCGGTCTTGGGTCCTTTGATGTTTATCTTGTTCATAAACGATATAAAACTCTGCATAATCAACTCGAAATTCCTAATGTACGCTGATGACATAAAAATCTACAAGGCTTGTGCGAACTCTCAAGATTGTTTGCTTCTACAGGAGGACTTATGCAGGATTGCACAATACTGTCTAGTAAATAAACTTCATCTCAGTCTTCCAAAATGTCATTACATTTCATTCAGTAAAAACAAAAATAGTATTCACTTCCAATACACCTTGAATGACACACAACTAAAAAAAACTGAGTGCACGCGTGATCTTGGCGTACTTCTTGATTGCAAGTTGCATCTCGACACTCATATTGACAAGATAGTTAGCAAAGCTTTTCAGATGTATGGTTTTGTCATGCGGTCTAGTAAGGATTTCAAAAACCCTTCTACTCTTCTTTTCCTATATAAAACACTGGTCCGTTCACAGTTAGAATACGCGGTACCCATCTGGTCCCCGTATTATGAAAAATATAAGCATGCTATAGAAAAGGTACAGAAAAAATTCCTTCATGCCATGCACTATAAGTACTTCCATGTAAGGATTCCCTATGCAGATTTGTTAAGGCATTATAAGATGTTGAGCTTGGATTCTAGGCGTTTATTGATTATGGTTATGATGCTACACGGCATATGCAATAATAAATTTAACTGTACTGAGTTGTCTAATAGACTATGTTATGTAGTACCTAGAACTGCTATTCGGCGGGAGGTGCGCGCGCCTCGGCTATTCTATACCCCTCGGTGCAGAACTAAGGCCGGGGCACGGGCCCCTATCCGCCGACTCTTAGAAACCTATAACTCACAATTTATTGACTTCGATATTTTTTCGCTGTCCCAACCTAAATTTAAAAGAGTTGTCTCACAATTTCTTGCAAGTCGTACATAAGTACCTACTCTCCGACTCCTGCTCCCCTCGATCTGTCCGTAAGTGTTAACTAATATTCCAATTTAAATTATATCTTTCTTAACATGCGTTCGCTCTTATACTCATGTGTTATTACGTGGACAATGGTGTGGGTTATACGTTATTACAACTGTAATGTCACTACTTTATTGTTAATTCTGCAATGTATAACTGTTTTTTGTCCCAAATAAATAAATAAATAAATAAATAAATAAATTACTAACATTTTCAAAGTTATTCCGAGAACACCTTCGTAATAGTTAAGTTATGAAATATATTAATTAATTTATTCCAAAGTTTTAGCTTGTTTAACGACCTAAGAATTATTTTAATGCTCTTCAATTTTCTCACGAAATTAAGTTTACTTGATACGCTTACAGACTTAGTGTCTTATTTGATCTGCATTTGTACCCAGGAACGTTTTTAAATTGAATAATTATTGTTTCAATGATTTGACTTATAGGTGTACTTACCGTTACTGGTTTTGAAGGGGAAAGTCATCAAATGTCTTCTCTTGCCTATGATGAGGTGGGGTTAGAGTGTCAGTCTTTTTCTTACTAAAAACTACCCCGTTCTTTTTCCTGCTCTAGGCTGAGGACGCGGTCTCTGATTGCGCTTGCCCCGCAACTCCGACTGTTCATCGGCTCTGTGAAGCCCCATCTGTGGTGGTATATTGGCCCTTTGAGGCGCACACTCAGGTATAGTCGGGCGGCGAGTTAGGATAGCTCGCCACCCGATCGCATTCAATCAGGTGATCCGTGTGTGCATAACCTTACTTTTTTGAATGATCATTTTACACGTATAAAAAAAAAGAATTAATTGTTTTCTACGTGTCAAGATCCAAGTTTATAATATCTTCTATAAACCCATGCATATCAGAGTAGAGAAATTATGAAATGAAATGAATTAAAAAAAATGAAAATATTTTAGTTAATTTTAGGTCCATCGACTTCTTTATTGCGTTAACGTGTTAAAAATACCACACAATCTACGTGACTCACATATCCACTTAGCTTTATTATATGGGTACTCACTAGAATTGAATATTGTATACAATATACATTTTTTTAATCGAATTAAATGGACGGACTTAAGTCGAAAGCAAGAGTAAAAAACAAACAAAAAAGGACCTCGAAAAAGAAAGTGGTAGAATACTCCGTAACTTGAAACAAATGCAATCCAGACACTATAAACGAAATGAAAACGGGGTTCACAAGTGCTACAATATTAAGCAATTTGCTTAATCCTAAGTCTCGTTAAGTGGCGGGTAGTCGACAAATTGCGGTGCTAGCTGACATCAGTCAAGTCATATCTGGGTTTAGTATAATGAGCGCTCCAGAGCGGACGTGTTTTTTGCTCCTTTATCGGGTCGCTCACTCCCGTAATTGGGATGTATTTTTTATTCGTCTATCTGTGTTTAAAATCTTAGAAAACTGCGAGTTATCTGTGAATGGATTTCCTCTTGAATTCACAAAAGAAATTGAGAATTGAGGTTAAGTTGGTTAGCTTTTGATGCGCATTTAATTTTGTGCTGAATGGAGGAATGATTACAAAGGTTGATAATGTACTTAGCAGATGCTCTTTGAGGTTTAAAAAGTCGAGATAAAATAAAATTAAGACGTCATATTCGTTTTACGCAGACTTTTTATAATGTATTGAATTATACTCTGGTATACAAGTAAATATACATTAATACGGATCAACAGGACAAGAAATGATTCCGAGTAAAAGACTCAACTTATTGTTTTGTTTCTCATCAATTTAACCATTTTCAAGTTACGAAAATAGTTTTTCATATTTGAGAGATATTTTAGTAACTTGTAATTTATTTAGTTGTTGCTCGATAGCATCGGGTCGTGTCGATACCCGACAGTAAATTTCAATGGCAAATTTTGATTAGAATAAATATGTAGACCTACGACTACAACAAGCCTATAAAACATATTTACATAACGCTAATCAAAATTTTCCACTGAGTGAGCCGCGAATTTCATCAGTATATCATTAAAATCACCAATAACGTAACAATTCACGTAATTGTTATATTATTATTCGTGTCGCGTCGGAATATCATAAATTATTGTTCGCTAGCGTAGATTTTACATAAATAATCGAGTGGATCCCATGATTGGACGACGGGGTACCTACCTGGCCCTGACTTTACTTATAATTTTGCCGATTTATTACAATCGCTTTTTGAATACGTACCTTGTATAATAAGTAGACGCAACGGTTCGTTATCAAATTATTGGAGGAAGTTTATGTATGTAAATTGACGCCTAAAGTGCGATTGTGAATAATGTAGATGATATCTGAACAGTAACTAAAATATATTTAAGTGTATTGTGTGAAATCTTTTGAGAGTGACTCAAAAGCAATATTTTTTCATTTGACAGAGAAGTTTAAATAAGTTATATGTTTGAATCCGATACATGATTGTGATTTTTTTAAATACGCGACCACTTGTATATTATATTGATGAAGCATTACTAGGTTACACAAAGAGACTCATGAGCAGCGTGCCGACTGACCCGTCTGATAGTGCAACGTATCTATTCTTGAAGAGGAGATATTGTATTATTTTCTTTGTTGAATTCAATAGGCTATGTAAGAACTAGACAGACTTGCCAAATCTACGTTGAGAAGCCACACCATCCCCTAAGAACAAGGGAATCGAGAATGAACCCCTAGGTACACCCAGTTATCAATACTAGTAAATCCTTCGACACGTTAATACAAACATAATAATCACCATTGCATCACAGTTCAGCTTTTTTCACATTAGAATCACACTGCTTCTCTTAGTTTGTTGACTCAAAAATTATCAAGTTAGATCTAGTAATATAGCTTATGACTCCACCAATGAATCTACATTTTCTTGATGTTAACACCCTTTTAAAAGAAATGTAAGGTAGATTATATATTTTTCATTCAGTTTATTTATGTAAACTCATAAATACATTTAAGTGGATTTATATTGTACTGTATTGTATTGTTCTAAATAATAAATTGAATTTAATGAAAGCTGAATACTCGATCGTGTGTTCATTGAATTTTCATCTAAACTATTAACTATTCATTCGGGTTTGAATCTGTTTAGCCTGTTAGTGATAGAAATTGCTTTGTTTTTATTTTCTATTCAGGATATCGACGTGTAATAATATATAGCCCTGGATTTATAATACTACTAGCTTATTCGGCAAAAAATATGCTGCCTAACAATAAATACTCTTTTTCTTGGCTTTTAAACCTCCTTGGACTTCTGCGAATATTTCAAGATCAAATCGGTCCAGCCGTTTGCTAGTTTTAGCGAGACTCACAAACAGCAATTCATTTATTAATATAAGAAGATATAATATTTTTATTTCAAAATAGTTAAAGCATTGCAACGGCGTACAAGACTTTCTCGCGGGTTCATATGCAGTAACCATATACTTTTCCTTATTGTCATAAAAAAGTCTACTAGCTTTAGCTACTTTAAGTAACAGATAAGTTTTATTTTAAAGCTTTTTAAGTAAAAAAATCTAACATTTTCCCACCCTGTTTGAGGCAAGAGAAAGTATCATACTCATTCTGACTGAAAAACATCCAATTCCTCTGCCATAATTGAAGTTAAAAACGGTTAATATGGGAAAATTAATGATGTTTTTCATACTTATCTCCTTTTTTTCTGAATGCAAACTTTTGTCAATATTTAAAAACTAAAATAAACCAAATCAGTTCAGCTATCTTTTATCAATTATTTTCTTGTACATATATTATTCATTAAGACATAATATTGTGACAGAAAAAAAATTATTAAAACGCCAAACCGTTGTCGTGTGTATAGATAGGTCTCTCTTCAAATATAATAAATGAAAGTAACATACTTTGTTGGAACATGAAAGAGAAAAATCCAATTAACATATAGCCATGCTGGACGGCGATGGATCCGTATATTATATCCTTCACGGCTCAACCTCGGCTTTCCGTCCAATTCAATTTGACGTAGCTCCGGAACAAGTATTGATATTTTTCGTAGACAATTTGTATTTTCCTTGTAACCTTTTTAAGAGTTGAAATAAACTTATATTTTGATAATAAGTGTGGGAGAGCCATGCTAAGGTTTGGAGAGCCATGCTCCGGTACGAATGGGTCGGCTCGACCAGAGTGATACCACCAGCCTCACAGAAAACCGGCGTGAAACAACCACAGTGTTGTATTTCGCCGTGGGAAATGGGGTTACCGGAGGCCCAATCCTTCCCCTCCCCAATCCCTAAATCTCCAAATCCATAATCCTCAAAAGGTTGGCAACGCACTCGTAACTCTTCTGTTGTTACGGGTGTCTATGGTACTACTAATTTCAAGTCACAATAGGACTCTTATTCATGAACAACTTGCGCGTCGCGGCGACGTCGATTGCGTCAAATTTCTTTACGTGAGAAAATGAAAAAAATGACTTTATTAACAAGATTACTTGTATACACTGAATTTATTTCGTATTGAATTCTTTAAAATAATATATATTTCACAACAAAAATGCTAATATCCTGTGCTGAACTAAAGTACTGCGTTGTTGGCATTATTCAGGGACGAACCGCAGTATCTATCCGCTTTACTCACAGATTTCTATTTTCAATCCTTTACAGGAACCGAGCAGTATTGAGTATAGATGCCATGTGCCCGGTTTTCGGAAAAATCCTCCCGTATCTGCATACGTACTTGCATTTTTGATATCCTGGTACAACGCGGCTGAAGTTTTGTCAGAATAGGGAACCGAGTATGAAAATAAACCAACTGTTTTTGGTCCAACAGTGCTATATAGGTAATTATAAATTACTAGATACATTTCTGTTGTCGGAAACAACGTTAAAATAAAAAGAATTGAAATTTAAAAGTCGAAGACGACATGATCTCTTTCCCAAGTATAAGATGTACCTAGAAGTGATCTCCCGCTCCAGCTTTGATTTATCGCCAAAAATTTTGCTATCGTTAGAAAATAAAATTGAAATAAAAAGTACGAGCATCATAATAATATATATAATACAATAAGACAAAGAGAAAAAAGGCAATGACGTAAGAACTTGGAAGAAACAATCATGTTGACGAGAGCCGCAGCACGTCGTGCACGCCCACCACCACCGGCCTCGTCGCTCAGCTCCGCCTCGCCGCCGCCGGAATCCAGCCCCACCGTGAGTGATGTGACACCGGCCGTGGCAGCTGCGTCGAGCTCCAGCGACGAGTACTACTCACCGCCGACGACACCACCACCTACGCGTCGCCGGGGAGGACGCCGGCCGCCGGCCCGCTTAGGACCTCGAGGCCCACCGGCTTCTGATAGGGTCCCAGCCGTCGGCGGAAGTGTGCAGCGCATGCGATGGACGCAATCAATAAACGAAAACGTCATGCGCGCATACTATGGGGCTACAGAGGGAGGAAACAACCTGACCGCGTACCGTGTTCGGATGCTCTCTCTGTTTCAGGTGCTTGAGCCAGCCGTCAACGTATCAGCTCAACGACTGTCGGATCAGGTGCGGGTCATCCAGCGTAACCGTATGCTGGACGATACTGTGCTTGATCGCCTTCAAACGGAAATGGGTAGCCGTGCCAGTGCCTCCTCGTCGCGGACTGTGGTGCCAGCGACTTTGCCACTGACCAGCCACGGTATTGTTAGTGCCGTCGCTGATGAGGAAAGTACTGATACGGTTGCACACGTAAGTACCCAGTGCATTGATGAATTGAGGAGTGCTTTGGAATATGCGATTCGGGAATATCGCTACATATCACCCGAACTCAGACCACGCTTGCCTCGTTTGCCCATGCATAACAAGAATAAAGCGCTGGTGGCTGCACTGGATTCGCAGTTATCTAATTATTTAGATGACTGCGAAGACCTCGGTGATACACACTCGATAATGTACTGCGCGGCCGTAGCGGCATGTCGTGTGGCTCACGTCAAATTCCCTACTAATGACGTAACCACACGACCGAAACCAGCTGTACCGGCCTGGCAGCGCAGGATTGAGTGTCGTATTGCTGGGGCCAGAGCACTCATCGGCAAATTAATCTGCTTCAGGGAAGGTAACACCCGCCCCAGAGTGATGCGCTCTGTGAGACGGGCATTTTCGGGGACAGATATCAGCCCCCGAGACTATATGTCCCGCGTCACAGAGCGCATCGACTTTCTGAAGCAGAAAGTATATGCATGGGCAAACCGTATTCGGAGGTACAGGCGACGGGTGGAACGATATACCCAGAATCGCACATTCCGGAGTAATGAAAGGTGGGTGTATAGGACTTGGGAGCGACCGGACCATGGTGTGACTGATAGACGCCTCCCGGATGATGACGCCATGTGTTCATTCTGGCGCAGCATCTGGTCGGTGCCTGTCAGTCACACTGAGGGTGACTGGATTCGGGATGTCGAACGCGCGTGCGATCCAATACCACAAATGGGGACAATTAACATCAGTCCCCAAGATGTTGCTCGTGCAGTCCGTCCGTTGCCTAACTGGAAATCTCCAGGGCCGGATGGACTGCACAATTTCTGGATCAAGTGGTTCACAAGGGCGCACGCTCGTTTAGCATCTCGATTCCAGTCTGCCGTAGAGTCAGGATCGCTGCCCAAGTTTCTAACGACAGGAGTAACCCACCTGCTCCATAAATCAGGTAGTACTGCGGAACCCAAAAATTATAGACCGATCACGTGTCTGCCGACGGTCTATAAAGTTCTTACATCCATACTGAGAAGTAAAATTAATAGTCATATTGACAAAAATAAAATCATGTCAACTGCTCAGAATGGATGTAAGAACGGATCCCGCGGTACTAAGGAGCTACTCCTCATTGATATGGCCATCAACCAACAGGTTCGACGTGCCCGTAAGGATCTGTCGACATGTTGGATAGACTATAAGAAGGCCTATGACTCTATTCCTCATACATGGCTCATGAGGGTGTTGGAATTGTATAAAATTGATACAATACTACGCACCTTCCTGATGTCCTGTATGAGGCAATGGAGTACGGTCCTTCGCTATCCGGGATGTCGACATACCCAAAGGAACAGCGAACCTGTAAGGATCGAGCGTGGTATATTCCAGGGTGATAGTTTGAGTCCGCTTTGGTTCTGCCTAGCCTTGAATCCCCTAAGCACACTCCTAGAGAATTCAGGCCTAGGCTACCGGTTGAAGAGAGGTGGTCAGGTTATATCTCACCTCCTTTACATGGATGACTTGAAGCTTTTTGCCCCCAACAAACTGCAACTGATGGAGCTACTCAAGCTAACTGAAACCTTCAGTAGTGCCATCAGGATGGAGTTTGGTGTGGACAAATGTGCGATCATGCATGTAAAACGAGGGGAGGTTGTGGAATCTGTGGGAACTCAACTCACGGATTCCATAAACCTAAGGTCCCTCTCTCCAACAGAAACCTATAAGTATTTGGGTATGTCGGAAGCTTTAGGCATCAATGTCACTGACATGAAGCAATCGCTGAAGGAGCGTTTCTTTGGTCGCCTGAAGAAAGTATTTAATAGCTTTCTTTCAGGTGGAAACAAAGTGCGCGCCTTCAACGGTTGGGTCATGCTGGTATTGATGTACTCTTTCGGCGTACTCAAATGGTCTCAAACTGAACTGGACGCCCTGGATAGGCAAGTCCGAACAATGCTGACTGCATACCGAATGCATCATCCGCGGTCGTCGGTGATGAGACTGTATATCCCGCGGAAGTGTGGCGGTCGAGGCTTTTTAAATGCCAAGACCCTACACAACCGCGAGGTATGTAGTCTCAGGGAATATTTCCTAGCTGCCGACGTGGATATGCATCGAGATGTAGTGGCAGTGGACAAAGGTCTCACCCCGCTCTCCCTGGCTATCGAGAACTGGCGCAAACCCGTCGTACTTGACACTAACGCTCGCAGGGAAGTATGGCAGAGCAAGGAGCTTCACGGACGCTTTTTCCGAGCCCTACATGGACCGGATGTAGACCAGGTGGCGTCCGTAGCCTGGCTGCGTTTTGGTGACCTCTTTGGGGAAACCGAAGGGTTTGTCTGTGCAATTATGGACGAAGTTATCATGACGAATAACTACCGGAGATTTATTGTGAAGGACGGCACGGTTGACATCTGTCGGGCATGTCACCGTCCGGGAGAATCAATTCGTCACATAATCTCTGGTTGTTCTCGTCTAGCTAACGGCGAGTACTTGCATAGGCACAACCTTGTAGCCAGGATCATACATCAGCAGCTTGCTCTGAAATACTCTCTTGTGGAATCGGAAGTGCCGTACTACAGGTATGAGCCCGACCCAGTCCTTGATAATGGTCATATCACCTTGTATTGGGACCGGTCTATCATCACTGACAGGACTATTGTGGCCAATAAGCCTGATATTGTGGTGGTGGACCGGAAGGAGAGGCGTGCAATGATTGTTGACATAGCCGTCCCACATGACGAGAACCTTGTGAAAGCCGAGAAAGATAAACTGATCAAGTATATCGACTTGGCTCGCGAGGTTGTCGACATGTGGGAAGTGGATTCAGCTATCATTGTACCGATAGTCGTGTCAGCCAATGGCTTAATAGCCAAGAGCCTCGACCAACATCTTAGGAGGCTCTCGTTAGGTGGCTGGATCAAGGGCTTGATTCAGAAAGTGGTACTCCTGGACACGGCTCGTATTGTCAGGAGGTTCCTTTCTCTGGAGCCCTGACCGCCGGTAGCTTGGACCCAGTTCCCGATACCGGTGGGACACTATTTTTTATATTTTTAAATGTTTTTTATTATTTATTTATAAGAAATATTTAAAAATGTAATTTATATGTTTATATGCTGAATAAAAAAATTATATAATACAAAATAATTATATTTTAATTTTAGAACAGGAATTAAAAGTTGGTGTAGGTTCATTTGGTATTTCCTTTTTTAAAGTTTCTGTGTGTGTCGTAGTTTAATGTCTTGCAACCGGTTTCCGAAAGGCCGATCAATGTTAGAATCAATTTAATCTCTTCTCAAGTCATCTGATTGGTTGACTGTTGACAATTATCAACAACCAATCAGATGACTTGACAAGAGATTTGACACCTAGTTAGTTGATTTTAACATTGATCGGGCTTTCGGGAACCGGGCATAAATAAACTAGATTAGAGGTTTATCCCTGCCTGCCTAGATTTGGTGAGATTAGCTTATCTGTTCATAACGGTTTTACTCCTAGAACATACTTAGATTTGAATAAAGAAATGATACCATCCACGCGTGAAGAACAGTTCTTTATTCGTAACGTTCTTTTTGCTTTTTCCAATTATACAAAATACCATCAACTTCCGTTAACGTATTATAGACGGACAGATTTCATTCCTACGGTTGGTAGCTCATTGTCTCCACACCTGGCACTAAAATCGAAGTGAATTCTTTTTCCAGGTACTGACATCGGCTTAATTGGACTCCTAGCTAATTGGTTTCCACTGTCCTGCTGGCAATATTCAAATATCTTTGATTGGGAAATATTTGCATACAAATTTTATAGTGTGATTTTTAAATTAAAATAATCCAACTTACAGTTCAATTGGTAGTCATAAAATATTGTATGTAACACGTGTTAAGTTGAGTTTTAACTTTTTTTACTTTTAACCAGTCTTTCGTGGAACGATTGTAAAAATATGGATTGTCAACATGTAGCTTTTATTTTATTAATCTTACTAAAAATGAGATCAGAAAGCAAAAGTCGATTTAGTCGATAAGCACGTAGGTACATCTGGTACATGTGAATGATTTTATAAGAAGTTAAAAAGAGTATGAATTATCTTCGAAAATGGATATATTATATTTGTAGAAAGTAATTAAAATTATATTCACTAACGAAAAGTCTTATTTTTTCTACTTACTGCATTTTATACAAACAACAATATATTTTATGAAATTCATGCTCTAACAAATAAACAAAACACTACAACACATCAGTGTAGACTCAAGTACATACAGTTTTCATTTCAACACTTCAAACTCACTTTTGCCGACATGAGATGCTTGATGAAACTTCAACAAAGCCTCAAGCCAATTTTAGTCATGTCAGAAGGAATATGTAGATGGATCGCGGTAAGCGGTTTTCGATTATATCATGTGGGTACCCGTATCACACACGTCTCAGAGAGGAAGATAGATTACAGAGTCCACGCTTATCTATAACCACTTTGACGTCATCCAGGCCTTTTAAAATGTGCCCGCATTTAACAGTTTTTCGCGTTTTTAAGTTGGGATGAAACTGACGGTGTCGTGATTTGTTTAAGTGTTTTTGTTTGACGGAACTATGGCTGGGGTTAAGTTTTGTTTTGTTTTTTTTTTTGAACTGGTTTTGTAAAACGGTGTTTTGGTATGTCGAGAGTAGAGATAACGCATTTAGTCCCTGCTATCGCAGTTCGATAAAAAGGCAAAGTAAAAGTTTTTAAACTAATAGTTAGTGCTGGCGATCAATTAACTGACAAAACAAATGACATCTGCCAAAAATTAATTCGCGTAAATAATCAGTTCTATCTTTCTTGCTTTTAAATATTTTTCACTACAATTTTAAAGGCCCAGACAGCAAATAAAAAGAGCACTTAGTTAAATAAAAATGAATAAAACCTATTGTGAACTCCGTCGACCATAATTAATTCTGCTAGACGTTCTTTTTGCGTAAAATCTAAACAAACAAATTTACTTCAATTTATTTTTTAAATTAAACATAAGTAAACTTTAAAACTCGAATAAAATTGGAATTCCAACTTCACTTGAAGTTTCGAATGATGAATATTTGATTTTTTTTAATAAATCTCGCTCTTAACTGAGTTATGAACGAAAGAGCGGAGTAATCGAATTATTCAGATTGGCCCGTTAGAGTCGTCAAATTAAAACATTGATTTAATTTGTCTACCCTAAGAACAACTCAGACTGTGGAATTTCTAAACAATCTGTAATGAAAACAGTGGGAATTGACTAATATTGTTATTAATTGCACTCTGTTCATTATTTACATATTTCTGTATAGCTGTGTCTTCTTAAAACTTATAATGATTTTTACAATTTTAGACGACCTTCTCTGAAGTTTTAAAGTTTTTAATAACTGTTTAAACATTTAGACGGAAAATAACAGCTTTACACAAGGCATTTGTGCATTAATTATAATATACATATAACAACCTAATTTAAGTGTATAATAAGGTCGACAATTCAAAATTTTGACATAAAGACATCGCATCGCCATATCAGTAGCGATTTTGGTTTAGCATACTAGTTCTGAAGTTGTAGCAAATTAATATTGAGATGGTTGCATTATGGACTGCCTTTTGAAATACTTTTGCCTGGTAGTTAATAAACTATTACTAACATACAATCAATTAGATGATTCCAACATTTTAAAAGTGTAAAAATCATCATAAGGCCCTTAGCGACATACATTTCTCTCGACACAACAACTCAACATCATATTAAAGTATGTAAATATAAATATATAACTGGATAATATTAAAGTTCATATTGAAATCTTTGAAACGTAGTTATATTGTATAGAATTGCTTTGACTTCAAACGGCTTCACGCGACACTATGCGCTTTCTACCCTCTAAGGGGTAAAGGCGATACCTGTAAGGGGAGAAATAAGCGACATAGGATATTTCCACGCATTACCTACGGCACACTGTGATCCTTTGAATTTATTTTACAATAAAATCTTTCTGCATGACTCACCTTTTAATGACGCATATGTGGTTCACTTATCAAGCGATATGTACCAGTATCTATCATCTATTTCGTCTTTGAAAATGTATTTATTGAAAACCAGCTACTCTCACGCGGTTTCACACGCTGCTCATCTCCATTTGGCCGTAGCGTGATGTTTTATAGCCTTTATACCACTCAAGAAATTTGTAGATGTCTATCTGACCAGCGGTTCCAAAGATTACCCCCTACTTATAAACAAATTTTACCTCTTTATAATATTAGTATAGATTATGGTACAAAAGTATAGATAACGAATTACTCACGTGGGTGAATTGAAAAAAGCTCTACCAGTTTCAAATCAGAACGGGACTCTTATTCATGAGCAGCATGGACGCCTTAAACTTCTGATTTTGGTTAGAACTCAAATGTGAACTACATTTTAGGCAAAATTGAACATCTTCCATATAGAACTACTCTTATTTTTTCATACGAAAATACGTTGGCATACCCGACAAATATATATATAAAAATAAGTATAAATAATAAAGATACACGCACGTCTAAAAAGCTTTAGTTACTACGACACTGACGTAGATTGATGACTCAGCAGAATTGACTGCTCCAGGGAAATTAACACTATGTACCCGAGACAAAAACGCTTAGATGACCCCGCTATGTGGGGCGGACTTATAATATATGGAAGACATTTGTAACTGTGACGTCATGTAAATATTTTGTTATTTTTGCGCTTTAGTTGCTGCGAATAATTGAGTTTGATGACGCAATAACGCCCACGGTAATGACGTTTTGTGTTAAATATGGATGGTAGCGTTGGGAACGTAATTATTTGCGGTAGGAAAGTGTGTTTCACGAATAAATATTTGTTTTGATAAAGTTTTTTGGTACTAAATAGTTTGTTTTGTTTGCTAGGCTTTACTCGCTATTTATTTTAAGTTGAATATCGTGGAAATTGTAATGTAAAGAGTTTAAATATAACTCTGGACAATTCAAGTGAACTAAATTTACTAGTTTATCGTTCAATAACTTAGACATTATTATATAGAGGAGTTTTTTTATGTGATAGGACGGCAAGCGAGCAATCGGATTACCTAATGGCAAGCAATCAGCGCCGCCCATGGATACCCACAATTACGGAGGAGTTACGAGTGCGTTGCCAACCTTTTGGGGATTAGAGTTTTGGAGATTTGGGCAAGTAACTTGACATAAATATTCATCGTGAGATACCCTTATGCTTTAAAAGCATCTTCATCCGGTGTCTTCATGCTTTTTTTATCAGTTCATCTGTCCACCGCATGAATCGGTCCTCCCAGTTATAACCTACCGTGTGCCAAGGACAAAAAATGATCTTATTTTTCTTATTTTTTAAATTACTTTAAAAATTATTATCTAAAGAACTGTCAAGCCGATATTGAGAGCTAGACTTAATAATGAGATTTCACATCATCAAGCTCGCCTTGTAAGTGACGTATAGGCTTCTTTAAAATGACGAGATATTTATGAGAGTTTCTTTTGAGTTCAGTAAATCGATTTAATGCCGAAATTAGTTTTTTAATATCGTGTAAAATTGAAACTTGAGATTTGTGAGAAAACGTGTTCGATATCAATTCAATGTCTAGATAACCTGTCAAGATTTACTAAGAATTTCGTAATTGAGTAGCCAATTATAATAGCTCTTATATCTATAATTATATTAAAATAAATTGCAAGGTAAGCGCATAATTCAACAACGCCTTTACTATGTTATACGGTTGCAAACGAGCAAGCGGATTACCTGATGGTAAGTCGTGGCTGCCCATGGCATCCTGCAACACCAGAGAAGTTGCGTTGCAGGTGCATCACTGAGCTTTTAAGATAAGGGGTTTTGGGGAGAGATAGGGAGAGGAAAAGGATTAGGCCTCCGGTCACCACACGGTGAAACATAACCCTGTGATGGTGTCACGCCGGTTTTCTGTGGGGTCTTGGAATCACTTCAGTTGAACTGGCCCACTCTTCGTGCTGTAGTATGGTTCTGCCGCTCACCTCGACCAATTTTGCCAGAAGAAAGTGAGTTTTAATAATACGATTTATAGAGTACATATTAAAATAGAGACACCTTTTTTGGTTTACTAACAAAACACGGAACCCGTACAACGTAAAGGCATTGAGGCAAGGAGTGTAGTTTATATAATTTCAAATAATACGTAATTTTCTAGAATCAATAAGTAATATAATACTTTAGAACTATAAATATTGTACTTCTAGCTAACAATGTTAATGTATGCTGGATATTCAAAATATTAATATTAATGTACACTTATAAAAAAGGTTTAAGTCATGTGTAAATATTAAAACCGAACGAGAAAACAACCCTGAGAACCCTTGCTCAGTATTTCGCGAGTATGTCACGTCAAAAGTCAACAAGATTAGTTGTCAAAACAAATCGAATAAACGTGTGGTTGACATGAAGACATAACATCGCCATACCGGTAGCGATTTCGATTTATTTACCCCATCAAAATGTAAATAAATTGCTTTTAGCATGCAAGTTCTGAAGTTGTAGCAAATTAACATGGCAGCGGTTGCATTATGAGCTGGATGCTCAGAAAGTTATTCATGTAGTTGAAGGCTAACTCAAAACTTATAATGCTATCTAATCATTATTAACACTTGAACAGTTGCATGTGTGCAACATGACCACACCAATCACTAATCAAATACATTATATTTGCAATGCAAACTTAAAACCAAGGTGGCAATTTTAATACCCCCATTTTTATTTACCCCATTCCTGCTTACCCCATATTTATTTACCCCATGAAATGGGAATAAAATGGCGCGGGAACTGTAGGCTGTCGCCATAAACAGGCTTATCAAACTTGTGCAACTATCGTGACGAACATCATTCAGCATTGACACGGTATTACGGGAGAAGGGTGAAAGTTTTTACGAGGCCTATTTGTACGACATACCGTTTAGTTTCGGGACCCTATTCCAGGGCTTTGGTTGGTCGTTTCGTATAAGTGGATTATAGGTGTTATTATATAAGGGGTATGTTTCTTAGAACGTAAAGGTGTTGAAGTAGATTTTTTTGGCCAAACTTGAGTTAGTTAATAAAACAACTAATAATTATAATATTATTGATTAGGCTGACTTCACTATGTTTGTTACTGACTCGTGTTTGCCTACTATCTAGTCTGATGGTAAGCGATTATGTGACCTACGATGAAGCATGCCTACCCATAAGTAACTTATTCACTCGGGCCTTGAAAACACCTAGTTTATACGCTCAGTTTTGTTTTTATAATTTCAATTTTACTAAATCAGTCATTTAAAAAAAAAACGTTGCCCTAGGATATTGTCCTGTGGCTGGAACCACAATTTGTGGACCCGGAACAACAATTTGTGGATCATACAAAGATTTGTGCCGTACGGGAATTGAACCCGCAAAACGTTACGCGGCAGTCAACGTGCCAACCGTGCAGTCAACTTAAAGAATTTGTGTTTATTATACTCTCGGACTTTCACGAATATTTCAAGATCAAAATTAACTACGGAACAATAATAATAATAATGTAAAGGTACAGTATTATAAATAAGAATTTTATAAGTTTTAAACAATAACAACAACACTTTGCTGCTTTCAATAGTTGACCAGACTGGACTTCATAATATCACGATGGTGTTAATACTACATTTGTGTGCCGAAAAATAAAGACATCAATTAAAATAACATAACAATAGACAATACTTAAGTTCAACAAACCTTTTTCAAAATAATCGATTGCATAATATTTAGAGGAAAAAGAAAGTGAGCATTTCTCCACGCCTACATCTTCCTAAAAACCCCAAAAAGTATAACCGTAACCAAGCATAAACAAAAGCAAATTCGTAGATCACTTTGCTACAAATATTACTCTATTACATGATCCCGAATCCCGTGCCACAGAGTATAAATAACGTTAGAAGAAAAAAAAATCGCGCGTAACATGCGTTTATAAGGGAAGCCTAATTCGCTGCGTTACCGCAACAAGTTAACCAAGATTTATTAGCCGTAACGATCCTTGTAAAATGCTGGCATAAATCACTAATACGCTTCACAGAATTGCTTGCTGTTACTAGAAACCGGTAAGGAGATATGTTTTCTTGAAGAAATGTACTGTAACAGTACTTGTTCGCGTTGTACGGGATTTATTTTTACCTAAAAATATCTTTCTCTGCTATTAAGCTGTATTTATGGTCTACCTGGTGCTATCCATAAAATATTAAATTATAAATAAGTCTTTTGGGATCAAACGACTAGCAAAATAGAAATAAAGGATTACCTTTTCCATTTTTTGCTCGTGGGTTGTATGGGTACTAAAAAGGCCACACAAATTTTCCTTCTCTTTCTTAAAATATCTTTATTGACTTTTGCAAACCATTAACCTTGCTAATCAATTGAAAACACAATATGGCCGAACTAAAAATTCAATTTATACTCTGATCCAAATTTATTACGCGCCTCAGTATTCATCATTTGGTGCGTAAAAAACCTATTAAAATTACTTCTGCTGTTATGCGCTTGCAAAAAGTCGGTATTAGCATATCGCGTTTGACGACGCCACGCGACCATTCGAATACGCTTAATCGACGCCTCGCTTTGCGCTTACACCGTCTCGTAAATATTCGTACACGGGCGGCCTAAAAAGTCTACAGCAAACATTTACTTTCAATATTCAAACGACATGTTTAATCTAGAGAATGAAGAACGTATGTTTACTTTATTTGCAATAAATATTCGCAAACAAACGCTATGTTTGTATCATTAGGGATAGTAATGTGTTTATTTAGAATTGAATATGTAATACGTACAACGTGATTCATACTGTTTTTGCTTTAATATTTAGGGTAGATCCAACTAAAGAGATAAGGTCTTAGTGTTTATCCAGTGTTTGCATGCAGTCACGTTCTGCTAAAATATTAGCATGCAATATGCTGTAATGAAGTTAAAATATTTCGATGTAGAATCAGATAAACGTCCCCTTAAAACTGTAAATAAAGGTACGTTTTTTGCTCTTTCTAAACTGTTAAGATTTAATTTAAGTAAGGCTACAGCAAGCTTGCTTTAATGACTACGTTTAATGATGAAACCTACTCATGTTACTCATTAAAACTACGAAAATATTAATCTGAATATGAAAATGTGATCTGCAATGATTTTGAAGGGACACTTTAGTAATTCATAGTAGGTATTTTTAATTTAATAAAACTCAATGTGACTGGCAAGAATTACTACTTCTATATACTCTTACATACCGTACGAATATATACGATACATAGTGGTGCATTGCAATTCTTTTATATTGTCTTAATACCTAAACCATCCCTAATTTGAGATAGTGTAACAAATTTCTAAATAAATAAGAAAATATTGCTCGAATTCAAATTTTTAGACTATTTTATTTTGTAACAGAATTAAAACCTACATCGATTTTGTTTTAAAAATAAAGTTCACTGTATCTCTCATAAATTTTACAGAATTAAAATCATAATAAAGAGATTCTGGTTTATGTGGTTGTTTGTTTTAAAATTTCGTTACATTTAAGAAATATATAGCTCAAGGTAGTGATCATTTTCTGTATTTCCTAGAATAATTTAATAAGTCAAAAAAAACTTTTAGCCATACTCAGATATTACATTACATTTCACCGAAATAAACACAGTCCAACATTAATTTACCAACGAAACTCCGCCGAATGATGTAGGTTATCCATGGACGTATTAATCTTACTCCGTGAACTTACAAAGTCTGTCCCCAACTGCGGAACATCAGAAATATAATTTAGTTTTCCATTTAAGTTGGAAATAGGACACTTTGCATACAAAGACTCCTTCTAAACTTGTCATGAGAACTGTAACTTGTCCGAGTTGTATATCCGTTATACTATACTTAGGAGACCGTTGCACCTTCATTTGTTTAGGAGGCAACATCAACTTTGGGCCCGAATGATGACACAAAAACATTTTGGCCCGCGACGGAGCATATTCTGAGGCCCAAACACACGCGTTTACGACGCCTTTGCGGGTGAGCGACATCAAAAACCGCTTAGCGAGTCCCCGACTACCACCTCGGGTTGGCTAGTGTATACTTTATGTTGGTCGAAGTTGTAAAACGTTGGTGTCTCCCTGAAGGGTACTATTCCTAGTTTCATGTTGTGGTGAAGTTTTTGTGTGCGAAGGAAATGTTGTACAATTAACTATGTAAGTACAATTTGACGACGCAAACGTGCCTTGTGAGAGCACAACTTTATTGCTCGCCTCTTGTTAATGTTGATGCTGTAAACAAAAATTATGTGCTTTTTCATTGGGCTTTAAGTTGGCGAAATAGCCATGTGTCAAGTAGGTGTCTCGAGTTGTGTACATAAATTACATTGCGCCATATTTAATTTAGAACTTAACTACCACTTTCACACAACCCGCGTACAGCGTAATAGCTTTGCGAGTATCTTAGGTACATTGTGTGTAAATAATTCACCTAGAACATTTTAACACGTGCGTTACACGTTAAAAGCAAAACTAAGAAAGATGTGAAATAGAATTACCGAATTCTATTTTAGCGAAATTAATTAAAAACATTAAATAATTTATTTTTAATTTAATAATTTTAAACTGCAAGAGAGGTTTTCCAGCTTCATGGTAGTCAACAGAATCCTCTTTCTAGTTACTTACTTGCAGCAAATACCTAAAACGCACACACAAACTCAATTTCATCAAGCAAACTCACTAAGAAGCTTATATTATCAATTCTAGCAAATTACGCGCCAAACTGCATTTCCAAATAAGCCATTCATTTGCAATTACGTAGCTTTTGAGGCTCGGTAATTACTAAATCTGGCAGACGTGTCCATATATTATTGCGTGCATCCAAACAGCAAATTACAAGTGGGATGGAGCAAAGAGAGCGGCCCCCTGATTGGCATTGCGACGGACTTCGCGCCCCGTTTGATACGGAAATCTGATCAATCCCCTGTTAATTTGCTAGGAAATGTTTGTACTATCCCCCTGTCGCCCTTAATCTAGTTAATGTTTCATTTTATTGGGTATCCGAGCGTATTATTTACCTACGTTCATATCTGCGTGGTCGTTGTGTACTATTTGTACTAAATTTCAAATATATGGATATAAAACGTAAGGATATTCAGGTAAACCATAAGTGATAGTATTCATCATATATTAAACTGGTATTATTAATTTTTTTAAGTAACTTATTTATGTATATCTTAGGTAAAATGACCATATTTTGTTGAAAGAACTAGCTGACATGGAGCCAAGGTTCTTACTGCTGCGTCATTTATTTGTGTGACATCAACAATTTTCAATTGTTATCATGAATAGTAGTGCCTACTAGTACAAGCTTTTAATACTTCCACTTCTAATGTTTCTACAAAGTTTAAATAAATATAAAGGAAAGGCTTAATTTAAGAGGTAAAGGCAGTAAACAGACTTTCTACTCACGACCCTCCATTTCACTTAAAGTCATTCATCATAATTATAATTGAAACACATTACTTAGGCAGGGCCTCGCCAGTGTCTTCACATCTACACAATGGTTCTGCTGGCAGAGAAAGATATTTCAAGAGTCGTAGAAACAAACGGGCGATCCAAAGTATACCACGGGACGACGTGATACTCTTCGACGTAATTACGACTGCTGTGCAAGTTTGAAATGGTTTTAAATTGATTTGATTCTTAAAGATAAACTTTGTATTAAAACGTGATAGAGTTGTTTATTACAAAAAGAAAGCAACTGTTTTATGCAATATTCATTGTTGTGTCAAGCTAGGTAATTGTTATTTTGTCAAGGCACAATTTGATGGACAGACTATTATTTTTTCCTTATATCTTTTTGGGATAGCAGAAATGTTTTTAAGGATTTTAATCATAAACTAAGTAAACAAACTGAATGTTTTCCCGTATCTTATTTTTTCTACAATAATACAAAAAGTATCAAAGACAGTAAATCTACTTTTCAACATGGTGTCTCTCGTCAAACCGAAATCCTCTCAAGTTTTACGAAGCAGGTCTCGTCGTAAAGTCGGCTGGGTACAATGCTGTTGAGTCGTACGTGATATGTCACATTCATAGTCTTTGATGGATTTATGCCTTTCAATGTCTTATGGACCTACAGATGTCTTTGTTATGACCACATTTTGTTGAGGTCTGACGCCTTTTGTTCAAAGGTTTTTGATAGCATCGTAAAGGTAAGGCCTGCCTTGATGGTCGAGTGATTTGCGAGTGCGTTTGCTATGCGAAATGTGATTCAATCCTGATAATGGTACCTTGATTTTAGTTAGCTGTGTTTTGATGTTTTATAATTGGCATTATTCAGGTCAGATGTTTTTTTTATACATATAAACATGGTCTCTTCTAGGACTGTCTCCTGTGATGTGGGTGCATTTAACAAACATATAATTTTACATACATATCACACCCAGACCCCGAATATCAATTTGTAAATCACACAAAAGTCCACCGTGCAGTCAATAGAATTTTGAATTTCATAAATTATGTCTTAAGTTCTGTAATAAGAATTTCAAAAGCCAACCGACATTTTAGCTTACCTTAAAACAATTATATTCTGGACATATATAAGTATAGGTACTTACATATATTGAGGTGATCCTGTTTACGTCATTGTTATACTAACCTACGTGCCAAAATCAATTCATCCGCAGTACCTTCCTCCCTTCAAGAGCACGGCACACAGACATAAAACAATACCTCCACCCTCAGATTGGGGTCACCAAACTCCGCGTAACTTCATCAAGATTCAATTCACAAAACTTTGTGCCAACAATTGAAGTAAGCACAAAACAAACACACCAAGAGTTGAGCCAACAGTTTGACAAACCTGACTTTGGACCAGGTTTGGTATTCGTATTAACCGCTATCTGAGAAGATTACAAAGCCCGCCAGGGTAATTTAGTATGAGTTAGTTTTAACCTTAACATGTTCATGAAGGGATATTAAATTTTATAGAAGAGCCTACTTGGTTTAAATGAATTGCTCTGTAAGCTCGTAACTGAAATACACTCCTACATTACTAGATAACACAGTCAAGGTCACAAATTTCATTTTAAGAATACTTTGATAAGAACTTTTTAAAGAGAGCGAGAAAAAAATGTAACCAAATTGAACGTAGTATGTAGTGGACCCACATTTCCTTAGTCATATTTTCATTGACCCTTGATGAATTTCAATAAAATAAATCTCAGAAAGGAGGTATTAATAAAAAAAGAATAAAAAGAAATCTCGCTGGGATAAGTACCAAACCTTCCTCCAATAAAAAGTTAAAGAGTACATTAGGTATGTATTGAAAAACATATTTTCTCAATCTACTGAATGGATTCGCTATCTGATGAACTAAAATAAAACACTCTATATCGAAAGAAATAAACAGCAACAAAAACAAGTACACATTACAAGAAGTACGTGTGAAAATAAAATTTACTTTCTCAAAGATACAGATAGCCTAAAAGCTGGGGTAAATTATGGCACTTCCATTTTCTCTATGGCCTCGCTTAGTGTCTTCAAAGCATACAATCTTATTGGATCAGGCCTTAGCTAATGTTTGCAGAGTCCACGCGAAACTGCTGAGATTCAATTTTATGTTCCATACTCTTTAGTTGACCCATCAGATTAGCTATCTGCCGTACCAAGACCTCTATATCATCTGTTTCCGACGAAATATTGAATACCTTTTCTTGGCTATTTCTTTATCAAATAATTGGATGTTTTTCTCTGTATAGTTATGTGTTCTTTATAGTGTTAACGATTTTTTTTATTGTATAGGTCGGCAAACGAGCCTTCGGATTACTGATGGTAAGCAATCGGCGCCGTCCATAGACACCCGCTACACCAAAGGAGTTACGTATGCGTAGCTGGCTTTTTAGGGAGATACGGGTTTCAGATATTAAAGGATTGGGACGGGATGGGGGAGGGGGAAGAATTGGACCTCCAGTAACGTCACTTACATGGCATATCACAACGCTAAGGTTGTTTTACGTTGGCTTTCTGTGAGGCCATAACAACATATGTAGGTACCACTCCGGTCGTGCCGAAGGATGGCTCTCCCACACTTTAACCATGTTTCATATACAAACAAAATTGTTAAGTGCTTTAAGATTCAATTTAGTGGTACTCTTTTGTTAAAACAAGACCAAGGAACCCATGCGATTATCTTGTTACAAGATCTCAGGTTTGATTCTCATTTCAGGCAACATATTACTTGGAACTCTGCCCGACATTTGGCAATATGTTTACCCCCAGTTAAATGGGACAAACATATACCTAGTCACGATTTTTTTTTATTTTATTACTTTTAGTTGGTATGACTTCGTATAATTTATTTATAATTTCCGATAATTTAATCTACGAAACTATTTCATTGATAAGTCAATTAATTTCTTACCTTACTGAACTAAAATAAAGATCAAATTCTGATCTCGTAACATCTTCAGGTAACAATGACATTTGACGTGAGCGAACATAATATAAATCAAATATTATACCACATATATGAACACTACACACACGTGTGTAACGAAATAGAAAAGAAAGTCATGCAGAATATTAAACCGTATTATGTTTAACATAACGTGCATATTAAATTAATTCTTAAGTATTTGAAAATTATTAGTTAATAGATATAAGTTCTGCATTTGATATCGATACATAGCCTCGGTCCGTTTCATCCATGATGAAAAATCTATAAATAAGAATGCAAAACTGTGTATATTTAGGTATGTAAGTGCAAGTTCCCAGTGTGGGAGAGCCATGCTTCGGTGCGCACGGAGCGATAGCATGTCAACCATAGCATTGTGTTTCACCGTGTGAGTGAGGTTACCAGAAGCCCAATCCTTCCCCTCCCCTAATCCTTCCCCAACCCCAAAACCTTAAAATCCCTTATCTCTAAAAGGTAGACAACGCAATCGTCCTCCGCTGTTGCGGGTCTCCATGGGCGGCGCTGATTGCTTGCCATTCGTTAAACCAGTTTCCTCATTTGTCGTCCCATCACAAAAAATAACCGCCTATAAAACAAATTCCAATAGCTTTATTAACTCTAAGATGGAGATGTAAAATTACAAAACTAAACTAGAATTCCCGGTTCAGCAACAGATACAGTCAACATAGAAAAGACGAAAAAGAAAATACCAAAACAGAGCTGCTTCGCGACGTTGCCACGACGCTCATGAATGAGAGTCCCATTGTCTCTTGAAATTAGATGAGCTTTTCACAGTGAGTTCACGTGCGAAGGTCTTTATTTTCTATAAGCTTTATATGGTTTACAATACTTATTATTGAAAAGCAAAGACAGCTTAATTACCCCTTGAATGTCGGTATTAGTATAAGTCACAATAGAAAATACATTGTGTCTTGTGGATCCAGGCCTAAAACATACAAAAGGTTAATAATAATTTTTACACCATAGTACCTACTGCCTCTATCTACTGCATACTAAATTACTCCGCTGAATATATGCTTGCCACCTACATAAGATAGATAATCAGAAAAAAGACCCCATAAAATGAAGGTCCTTAAATTGCATCCTTCTTTACTTCACCTGCAAAAAAGGGGTGTGCAGATAAGTGGCAATGATTGACTTTTACACGGCTATAGGGTCCTTTTGTAGCTGATATCCTTGAAGTAACGACTGGAGATACTGCCCGACCCTCTTTTAGAAACTTAAACTGGTAACCCTATATCTCTTAGAGCATCTGAATAGTTTCTTGTTTGTTATCTGTTATAGGGGTGCAGGTGAACACTCCTATCGAATTTGGTTAGACGTAACTGGAACACGGAATAAAATTTTACATTCACTGCTGCGTATATTGGGCTTTCATCATGTGAATCTTTAGAGAATGGTTGTCATTCTTGTAATGTAATCTTGTTTTCATAGATGATTCTTGAAATGGGTAACATATTTTTAAATGATTTACACCTTTTTTTATGTAATAGGTCGGCAAACGAGCAGACGGATTACCTGATGGTAAGCAATCAGCGCCGCCCATGGACACCCGTAACGGAGGAGTTACGAGTGCGTTGTGGTGGCAACACTGGCGTTGACAGCTGATTTAAGATTGTCCTTGTTTTTAATTTGTTTAATTATTAAAATATATTAATTTTAAATACAATATTGCCTAAAACCATCTCATCACTGAATTATTAAATGTAATTTATAAAGTTTTCAAAGTTTGCTTGCTTTCAAAGTGAAAATTGTGAAGTTAATAAATGTAAGGTTACCGGCATTAAGGATTTCGCTGCATTGTCATCTCGATATCAGGTAAAATACAGTATTATTTCAACGTAATTAGCTATTTTGCCTTTTTATTTTCGTGTTTACATTGATTTCATGTAGCGCAACAAACATTCGCGGTCAAAATAACAATAAAAATTACCCTTTTTGTAGTTGGTGGCACAACTTCTTTGTCTAAGCAAACTTTTACTTAACTTATCTAGTAACTTCCTTACCTTAATTTACATAATAATTTCAGCTTCCATTATAACTTTCTAATTCTATCTCTTACCTTTAAACTTCCAAAATGATTCTCACTCGCAAAGCCCATGCTCGCCAAGAGGAGTCTAAACTCAGCCTGGCTTTGAGCGAATTAAAGGCATCAAAGGAGTTGTGTGATCAATTGTTGGGGGAAAGGGATGACAATGAGAGGGAATTCTTGCTTATTTTGGACCAAAACAAGAAGCTGAAACATGAAATGGCTCTGTTAAACATTCAACACACAGAAGCCATTGAGGCCCGGGATAGGCTCCAATTCGTTGTGGACGAATTCAAGCAGTGTAGCGAGGAGTATGAAACCACTTTAAATGACAAAACGCTACTAAAACAACAGCTACATGAGGCCAACAGTCAAATTTCTGAACTAGAAATATTAAACTTAAACATCACGGCCGGCTTGAATAATAGTTTATTCAGTGAATTGGTGTCAGCCCAAGCTTCTCAACTACAATATAGTGATGTAAATTTAGATTTAAATCCATTAACTTCAAATCAGACTACAGATAATGATGCATGTCACCCAGTGAAATTTGTTAGTTCTAGTCATAAGAAGCTTAAGAAATACATAAGAATCAGTAAATTTATAACTAAAACAAACAGATTAGTAAAGAGACAAAAGTTCTTCATAAAAAATGTAAAATTAAATAGAGAACGTTTCCAGCTTCTGAAACAACTTAGTTTATACTCTTCAAAATTAAATCAAAGTGCTAGGAAATATGAAACTGATACCCAGAGCCTGCAGTCAGAACTAGAACAATTAACATCTAAGTTAGAAATAATGTCAAATAAATATAGTGCTTCAGAAAGGCAGATGAGGGAATACATGTTGGCAATGAATGAGTTGGTAAGCTCGCAGGAGAAACAGTGTGAAAAGTGCATTCCTGATGCTATACTGCCTGCTCTTTCTGTGCCAGCATGTGAGACCACCTTACCTCATGGTAGAGGTTTACTGTTTAATAATTGTAATCCTAGTAATCATAATATTGTCATTTTCAGTGATGAGATTGGAAAGAACTTAGGTTCAATGTTGACAAATGAATTACCTGGACAGTCTACGTTTAATCACTGTATGCCCGGCTGTAGTTTTGGTAATATTTTGGATAAAATTAATAAATATAGATTTAATCCAGATTCTACCCTCATTATAATGTGTGGTAACAGAGGTAGTCTTAATAAAAAAAGTTTAATCAATTTCCATAATTCACTTGCCAAACTGAATTTAAAGCAGATAATTATATTTGCATTGCCTTATATAAAATCATTGCCACAGGAAGAAAACAATAGTAGATATAAAATTAATACTACATTGTATAACTTAAGTATTAATACTAATATTCACTTCATAGACACCAACAATTATGTTGGTCTTAATATATATAGGACAAAAGATAGGTACTATCTTTCAAAATATTATTTAAGACAAATAGCAATGTCGCTATCATATTTTTTTTTAATATATCAGCCAATAACTTGGCTAAACAGGTTACTCCTATTGAGCAACCAAAAAATATTGACATTCATAATGAGTCACCTAATACTGACATTCATAATAATTTAAATTATTAAATAAGACAATAGAGACAAACTCTTGCAAATCAAACAGTAATAAGGTTATTAATCTGGTTCACCAAAACATTCAAGGCTTTATGAGTAAAGAATTGGAAATAGAGTTATTTTTAAATTGTAATAATGTGGATATTTTGTGTATTACTGAACATTGGCTAAAACCCCATCAGCTCATGTTCAATTTTGGTAAGCACCAGATTGGTAGCTCGTTCAGCAGAGAAAACGCTATACATGGTGGGTCACTTATACTGATAAGTAACCAGCTCAAATTCAAAGATCGTAAAGATATAGTTAGTTACTCTGTTGAGCGTACTGTTGAAATAGCCTGTGTGGAATTGGAGCGGTTTATTGTATTAAGCGTGTATGACCACCTTCTGGTTTGTATGACTGTTTTGAAACAGTAATGGATGAAGTTCTAAGTAAACTTACAAATTCAAAGAAATCCATCATTACATGTGGTGATTTTAATATAAATTTATTAGAAAAATGTAGTTTAAGCACAAAAATTGTAAGTTTATTTTCTTCATACAACCTTGCGAATTTGTTTCTGGAGCCAACTAGGATAACACCCACTAGTGCCACTTGCCTGGACAATATTTATACTGACATTGTGCCAGTTAACAAAGAAATAATTTCAGTGCTTGATTCCGATCACTGTGGTCAGTTAATTTCTTTAACAAAAGAAATAAATATAGTATCAAAACAATTTATCACAGTTAATCCGAAGACTAAAAGACGCATTGAATTTTTAAAGCTAAACTCAGCAACAAATTGCCTTTGTTGTTGAATTATAAGAATTCTAGCACTTTATATGATAAGTTTTTTAAAATGTACCTAACAGAGTTTAAGTCTACTTTTTCAGATAAAACTATACCAGCTAATAGCAATGCGTCTTTCGGTGATTGGGCAACCACTGGTATCTATAAGAGTAGAAAGCGCCTCTATGAGCTTTATAATGAGCGGACATATATTAACACTGTTGAATTCAGTGAATATGTAAAAAACTATTCTAAATTATTCAAAAAGGTTTGCTCTATTGCTAAATCATTATTCTTAAGCTCTAAGATAAAGAACAGTACCAATGTTATCAAAGACACTTGGAATATTATCAACAGTGAGGCAGGAAGGTCTAAAAAGAGAATAAATCAACATAGTCTTGTAATTGATAATAAGTTAATAAAAGCGGATGTAGAAATTGCAACTGCTTTTGAAAATTTCTTTTCCGACATTCCTGTATCCACTACTAAGTCACTGAATTCATCTCCCACTGTTGCAGAGTCTTTACTCAAAAAACATGTTGTAGCTTGCGATTCAGGGTTTTCCTTCGAGCACATAGATAACAAGGAAATTGTTAAAATCTTTAATACTTTGAATAAGAAAAAGACTGCAGATCTATGGGGCAATTCTGTGTATATTACAAGCTCTGTAATAACTATTGTAGCACCTGTATTAGCTCAAATCTTTAATAACTGTATTGACTGTGGTGTGTTTCCTGATCTTATGAAATGTAGTAAAATAATTCAGGTATTATTATATTTTAAATCAGGTAGTACTTCTGACCCCACTAACTTTAGACCTATTTCAGTGCTACCTACGTTCAGTAAAATTTTTGAAAAAATTATTTTAGATCAAATGCAAAGATTTTTTAATAGAAATAAATTATTACATGCGAAACAGTTCGGATTTACAAGGGGTCGTTCAACAACTGATGCCGGTGTTGAACTTCTTAATCACATTTACGACGCGTGGGAGGACTCAAGCGACGCTTTGGGAATATTTTGTGATTTATCCAAGGCGTTCGATTGTGTGCTTCATGATACACTGATCAGGAAGCTATCCCATTACGGAATAAGAGGTGCATCTCTGGACCTTCTTACCTCATACCTGAGTAATAGGGTTCAGAGAGTTGAAGTAAACGGAGTGGTTTCTGCCGGGTCTGTTGTGAAGATGGGTGTTCCGCAGGGTTCTATTCTCGGCCCGTTTTTATTTCTTATCTATATTAATGACTTGCCTTACCTTGTAAGGGATAAACACGAGATAGTGCTGTTTGCTGATGATACCTCACTATTATTCAAACTCAGACGACGACAATTAGTTATTGACAATGTAAACAGTGCTCTCTCAGAAATAGTTCACTGGTTTGGTGTTAATAACTTATTACTAAACGAAACTAAAACTAAATGTATTAAATTCACAACACCAAATGTTAAACAGGTAAAAACCAGTGTGCTTGTCAAGGGCGAGGAGTTGAGTCCTGTAGATACAACTGTCTTTTTAGGTATAACCCTGGACGCTAAGCTCCAGTGGGGCCCTCATATAGATGGCTTGTCGAAGAAGCTCAGTTCTGCAGCATATGCCGTTAAAAAAATTAGGAATTTAACAGATGTAGATACAGCGCGGTTAGTTTATTTTAGTTATTTCCACAGCATCATGTCATACGGTATTTTGTTGTGGGGGAATGCTGCTGACATTCAGTCTATTTTTGTTCTGCAGAAAAGGGCTATTCGATCAATCTATAATCTTAGTCCGAGGCATTCGCTCAGAGAATTATTTAAGGAAACTAAGATAATGACGGTTGCCTCACAATTTATTTATGAAAATGTAATTCACGCTCATAAAAACAAAAGCTTATTTAAGAAGTATAGTGATATACATAATATTAACACGAGGGGGAAAAACAAATATGTTGTCCCTGCCTCCAGGCTTCAGAAAATAACTAGTTCGTTTAGATGTCAATGTATACGCTTTTACAATAAAATTCCTAGCGATATTCAAAATTTGAGCCTCAATAAATTTAAAAGTGTAATAAAGGCTAAACTTTGCTGTAAAGCATTTTATAAAATAAAAGACTACTTAGAGGATAGTCAGGCATGGGAATGAGCCGCTGTAATGTCTGCACAGGTCATGTTGACATGTTTGTAACATAAGTTACACTTTTATATACAATTTGACATTACGTTTATTTTTTATACAATGACATAATCACCTATTGTGACATTTTATTTTTTATTTGACATTTTTTTTTATTTATTTATTGACATTTTTATTATTTTATATTATTGTTAGTGTAAGGACCGTGTGAGACTTGCCGTGCTTTTTGATTACCAGTTATCTGCGTTCTGACAGTTTCAGTACTTGCGCGACCCACCCAAATGTTCTTTAGATCGGTATTGTTCGTCGGACAACTCAGCAGCACTAGCTATACTGGTTGCAAACTGACACTTGCGTGCCTGTCTTCAGAACGGGTCCACTTAAAGTGGTGTGGTTCTTTCCTCAAAAGACCACTACAGAATGAACTTGCACGATTCTCTCACATTATGTTATTTTTACATTGTCTGGACTTGAAAAGAGACTGACCTCTGAGTTTGTTTCGGCATTTCTTCTCAGAGTAGTCAGATAGGAAATGCCGGCTTCATCTAGTTTTTCACATATAAATTGACGTGTAAAAGTGCCGTTTTATGGCCTATTTGCAAAAATAAATTCATTGTTTCATTGTTGCCGACCTTTTAGGGATTAGGGATTTGGAAATTTAGAAACTGGGGAGGGATTGGGAAGGGGAAGGATTGGGCCTCCAGTAACCTCACTCACACGAACCTACACAACACTGTGGTTGTTTCACGCCGGTTTACTGTGAGGCCGTGGTATCACTTCGGTCGAACCGACCCATTCGTGCCGAAGCATGGCTCTCACACACCTACTGCATAGCTCCTAATATTTATAGCGTGATGATTTTTAATCTGTATCTTTCATTGATAATTGGAGTATCCAACATAAAAAAGTTTTCAATAACGCGTTCAAACAAATAAACTCTTCAGCTTCCTAATAACTATTGAGTACGTATGGATTATGTTTAATTTCCCTATTTTACAAGTTGATTAGTCATTATTACATATTAACGAACTTTTCAACCTACGTACGTAATACTTGCGATTTTGTATGCTATGAATAAACAATTGCAGTCATTTGCAAAAACCAAATAATGAATTGGTTCTGTCTCTTAAAATATCTTCTTAGAATTCTTAGAATTAGCACACGTTTTCAATATAGTATAAAATGTTATATATTTTTTCATTGCTTGTCATTTATAAAATAGACGTTGAAAAATAAATGTGTAAATGAAACGAAAACACAATGTTTCTCGACGTCAGATTAAAAAACTAAGCCGTCTATGTTGAAAAGAAAATCATTTTTATGGTTCACAGGCTACGAAAAACATCTAAAAATGCTGGCAGGTGATAAACTGCCGAATAAATGTGGAGGCTTTTACAAGCCTTTTTCTAGAGTAGACATTGAGCTGGCGATATCTTTGGTTTTTTGTCAAAAAATCCGTCCTTCTGTGTGGATAATGTAATGCGTTTGAAAGCGTACAGACGTAAATTCTCAACGTAATATCATCTTTATTTCTTTAAGATAAGGCTGCTTTTGGCAGTTGTAGTAAATATAGAGACTATTTTTATGTATGTACTTTGTCGAATAAAAATGATCAATCATATAACTACAAAATCAGTCCAAATTAATGAATGTAACAAAACAGATATCTTTAGTATGGTAACATGTAAAATATTTGAACAACAATATGGCAACAATATTTAAAAATCAAATCACACGTCATAACATTTAAAATTGTTCACATTTTTAGGTAGAAAACCAATACCCCTTCTAGCGGTGACGTGATATTCAATCAAAAATCCATGGCATACCGCATGCTGGATTTTTTTCAATAAGTTTATCTGCCTGAAACATTAATATCGTACAGCGTCAAAATATTTCTAGAGTAAAAATGTCCTCGAATATCAATTTTTTTTCGTTCAGAACAAAATATGGATGGATTTTTATTAACAAAGGAACCGAAAATGGAATAGATATGAAGCATATAGCGGACGACGTCTTTCCCTCACTATCATGTTAGCGAGATTCAAAAGATGTGGAAAAATGATTTATTCCTTCATTTCGAAGCAGGCTTACTTATCACAATGGAAATATCTTTGAATAAAGAATAAAATCTGAGATATGTAGGTACTTATTTTAACGTTCTTACTCATGAGAAAGCTGCTCCAAAGGTGCTTTATTAAACTTAAACTATATTCCTCTTCAAGAATTTCATTTTATTGTCTTTAACAATAATATCACAGAAAGAAACCATTAAAACATATATCGCAATATAAAATATATGAACATTTTTTAAATTTATTTTGTTCGAACTCTTAACAAATCATAATATGCGGTACAATCTACTGGAATTAGCGTAATCCTTGCCAAGCAAATTGATACTCTAAGAGCATGGCGAACCTTTACACAGTTACCTCCGTAACCTAATTGCAACTACAGGTAGAGAATACTTTCCATTCGAGCTCAATTTCCAGTATCAAAGTGTAGGATAAAAGATCTCGTTATATTTTTTTTATGAAATATATTCGGAAGACCTTTGATGTTTTAGTTAGATATAATTAAATTTCTTCTGACAGATTCAATTAAGTTGTCCAAAAAAAAACAGGCATGTAATGTAATCAAACAGTGAAGTACTTTGCTTCTATATTACACATTATTAAATCGTTCGTGTAATAAAAATGTCGAATATTTTTTGTTAGCAAGATATTATAATAGGCATTACATTTTGACTACTTACGAATGGAATTTTTAGGCGGTTCCGAATAGCGTCGTGTCGTTTTAAGTGATTAAATTGATAATGGTCTTTTCTCATTCATTGAGGAATCAAACATATTTGCTCACCACGCTTGCTCAAGGTGAACTATGCATGTGAGAGTTATGATTAGAAATTAGAAAACACACTACCTGCACGTCATATTTCAGTCAGTGAGAGTCTGACACTCCCTCACGCCCCACCTGAGCATAGAGAGAGAGAATTTATTCGATGATTCACGCAAGAAACAGGAGAAAAATATCCTAAGGGAAAAAAACGTCCTATACCATTCTTTCCTTCTTTATAAGTGGTGTTTAAAATCTTAGAAAAGACATATACTTAATAACTAGACAAAACGTTGGTACTTGCCAGGTTTAAAGCCTTCTTGATTCAGCTTCAGGGTAGCGAGCATCGGGGTGAATAAGAATGTCAAAGCCACCTCCTGTTGCGGCTTCTTTAAAAGAGTTGTTTTTTGTTCAGTAATGAATATAATATTGATGATAACGAAGCTTGGTTAGTAATTAAATAAAGTATGTACCTATTCAAAATATATACTAAAACAATCCATCACAAAAACACAACAGAATAATTTCACATAACATTTACCTAGTTAGTTGAACTGAAACTCATTCATTCGAATCATTTCAACGCGCAACAAACATAGCAAACTACAGGGTGCTGTCAAAACATTCGCTACACAACGCCGACCAACTTAAAATATTAGTTACATCAACAGTGTTAAAAGTTTTATAACAGAAACACGAATAATAACAATATCGAGTTGTTTTAACTTTGATTATGGTACACTTCGCGGACCCTACTCAAAATTTCGGCTTTAAGGTAGTGACTTAAATGTGGCGGGTACATGTGACATCCTTGATGAGTTTGAACTAAGGAATATTTGCCTATTATTTATATTGCTTCAACAGATTATTGAGTTCAAGGGTTATACAATTTTTAATTAGAATATGGGGATATTGAGATTTGGAAGGGATGGAGGAGGAGAAGGATTGAAAATTGAATTTAATATCAGTATTACTTGCCTACATTTGACTACACAATTGACGCAGTAACGCAGTCTAGGCAACCGGGTGCCGTGCAACGTATTTCTGCTCAGAGCAAAACTTGGTGTGATCCACAAATCTTTTTCTGGGTCTGGGTGTGATATGTGTATGTCAAATTGCATATTTGTTAACGACGTAGGAGACAATTCTGAGGTCAGGCAATGTTTGAAAAATGTCTTTACACATATTTTCAGATGCCACGGCATGCGTGATAAAGTTACATTGATTGTAAAATAAATGTTTGAGTAACTATTGAAAAAAATACATACACTTTATGTTTGTAGTTTTTTATTAGTAATCCGTTTTCCTTTTCGGATTAAAAGCAGTATTATATTCAACATAACTACACACCAACCAGTAAAACATTAATCACCAAACACTCGTTAAATACGTTGATAACTTCAAACAGTTTGGCAGTACACAACATTGTTTTATTTGGCAGATTACAACGACATAAAGACCATCATGACAAGGATACGCCCCATTGTCCCAAAAAATAAAATGAAAACAAAACTTCGCGACACACAACATGTCCGTTCAAAGCCGAATTGTGGGCAACTTTTATTGGTTTTATTCCAACTACCACCCAACTTTTCTGTTTCACATATCTATTGGACCAACCAACTATTGGCCGAGTTGAATTGTGTACAGTAAATAGCTTGTTTTACTGGAAAACATCGAATTTCCTTCAGTGTTTTATTGGATTCCCCGTTATAACAAGTTTGTAAAGAAATTTTCTCGGTTTTGGGTACAGTTATTGTGTGGCAAAGTCTTTTTAAAGGGTAGACACGAAATTGTTTTTGTTTGGACAGAAAACATGGAGTCGGAACAATGGACGCGATGTTTTATACGAAATTAAAGCAACTTGTTTTACGTAATTATGAGTTTTTCAAATAACCAGAAGTTATGACATGGTTAACTGTTTATTAAATACGTGAAAGCTTATTTAAATACACATATTTTATGATGACTGAACTGACTAAAGTTCCATTGCTAAGGACATTCAACTGAGTGATCTCGCCGCGACCTGTACACTGCTCTTTAATAAGAGTCCCGTTGTGACTCGAATCTAGTTGAACTTTTCTTATGTAAAAATCACGCGAGTAAGTTACTGTTTTCAGCAAATTTATTATGATTCACGATAGTCATCGTACATAAAGCTTTAATAGAATTCATTTACAAGCAAATGATAAATAACGGATGTATATAATAATACGTCATGCATAATTATTGTTTGTTTACTTATTGTGCCACCATTTCGAAATGTAATTAATGTTAATGTTGATGTAATTAAATTTATTTAAATCTAGTAGGTATTCGGTAGTAGTATTTAGCCACCAGAACAGTTTAGTTTTCCGACAAAATTTTATTGCATCAGTTATTATCACTCCAATAATTAAATATGCCTTGATTCTAACAAACAAAGTGTGGGAGAGCGATGCTTCGGCACGAATGGGTCGGCTCGACCGGAGTGATACCACGGCCTCACAGAAAACCGGCGTGAAATAACCACAGCGTTGTGTTTCGCCGTGTGAGTGAGGTTACCTGAGGCCCAATCCTTCCCCTCCCCCAATCCCCCCTCAATCCCTAAATCTCCTAATCCCGAATCCCTAAAAGGTCGGCAACGCACTCGTAACTCCTCCGTTGCGGATGTCCATGGGCGGCGCTGATTGCTTACCATCAGGTAATTCGTCTGCTCGTTTGCCAACCTATTACATAAAAAAAAAAAACCAACTTATATCGACTTTGATAACTTCAGCTTTCCACAAAGTGACATATCAAAGTTCAATAGATATATCACAAAAGGATCTATTTATGTTCAAAGAAACTGAAGGTTTTGCAAGATGATATGAACGTCGGCCCTTCAAATTCTGGTTATACCCATTCTTTTGTAGACAGACACAAAAGATATTAACATACAAAAGAAAGAGTGCCATAAGCTATTTATAGATTGAGTTACCGAAAAAGATTGATATTTACTATTCAATTTATATAAGTACTTGTTTCATCATTACCAGCCTATATGTGTGAACAAAGGACTTTCCTCACGCAGAGCTCGTATGAATTTAAACTTATAATAAGACGTTATAAGTTCTAGTGTCCTAATCTTAGTGTTAGCGGTGTCTTAATTATCTAAGTTTCACTAATTAGTCTTAATCTAACCTTTTTTATAATGTAAGTCATCAAATGGCTTCGACTGTCCGGGGCCACCAAAACCACGTTTCTTCTCTTGGTCAGGCCCTTTTTGGTGCTTGCATCCGCAATCGCAGCGAGATATCAGCCCTACTGGACAACATCTGCGGTAGTTTACTAGCGCTCTACCGACTCTAAAGTCCTTATAGTCTCTTAAACGCGGAGCGGCTGGAATGTGAGGAGGATAACACTCTCTTGCACTCCGCCTCCTCCTTTGAAAGCATGACTGTTTCGCAGAAGAAAGCGAAACTCTCATTCGACATCAACACCTCAAACAAGACCTGACGCTATCGCCCTCACCAATCGCTTTCCTGAGAACAGAGCGATGTTTAGCTTAAGCAGGCCACACCGCCACCTTTAGATATTACCTATAAGAATAAAATAATTAAAAAGTCTTTCAACTTTATCAGTATCCAGTAAAAAGATACGAGAGTATCCTATTTAATCCAAGTAGACGAAATATTGAGAACAATGTTGGGTATAAATGTTACATACCCTTCCGCTTTGATCTCGGAATAAAAATAAACATCTATTTGTCCACCCGCTCATGTAAGAACTACTCAGAGTGAATTGATATCATGTTTGTTGAAGGGCCGGCAACCTGTTGCTTTTTGTGCATTTTTGTCTTGTTTACATATAAGATGTCTTCTCATCTTATTTTATTATATTCGCAGACGTAGGGCCCTTAACTATTAAACTTTCAGACTTCGAAAATTCAAAATTCACTAAAATTAAATCTAAGAGACAAACTTCTCGATGGCGGGAAGTAGTCAGGAAGTAGGCCCGAAATATCGAGTAAATAAATATACATAAATGTTTTACCGCAACTTTATGTTATTACAAAATAATGCATTTTTATGAGAAAAGTACAGCAGTAATAAAATATATTTCATGAAACGTTTAATAGACAATTCATATTGAAACGAAGTCTCAGATATTTAAATCCTCAGATCAGATTCTGTACTATCAATATATTTCTCAGAAGCTTTTACTCACAACTTTCCTCCTCCTAGAAGAGTATTTCAAATCTGTACCTATAGGTCAAATATCAATATATATATATTTTTTATGTGATAGGTCGGCAAACGAACACACGGATTACCTGATGGTAAGCAATCAGCGTCGCCTATGGACACCCACAACGACGGAGGAGTTACGAGTGCGTTGTCGACTTTTTGGGGGTAAGGCATTTGGAGATTTTGGGAAAGGAAACAGATTGGGTTAAGGGAAGAATTGGGCCTCCAGTAACCTCATGCACACGGCGAAACATAACTCTTTCTTCATTCGTGCCGAAGCATGGCTCTCCCACACTTATACATAATTTAATATACATATACCTATATAATCAAACCAAAAACAATACGAACTAGCAGAGTAATATTCGAGAAATAACAGACGTGAGACATACATCAATATATGTATTATTCACATTGTAATTCACGTTGTAATTCAAAAAGTATTACTTTCTCAAAGAAAAACCAAACATATGTAATTCCACACCAACCGAATAGTATAACATCGCGCTGAAACTCTACACTTCAACGCAATCGCCAATTAATTAAATCACGAACATGTCTGATTTTAAAATAAAATAACACACAACAACATGTTACGAAAATACATCGATAAAACGATATTAAAACGTTTTAAACAGAAACGGTTAATAAATACATACAGTTGTGCTATCAAACTTCCAAATTTAATTAACATTTAATGAAATAAAATGCAAAAAACCGTAAAATTGCCGTTGAGAGCAACCAATTAGCCACTTTCGTCACACCGACGCCTTTTTATAAGCCCCTTTAACTGTCTTAAATTAAGGCTTATATTTTCCAATTACCTTTTGTTACTTTATCCGTCGACTACAAGGATATTGCTATAAGCTTCATTCTGTTCATATTTAAGCAGATTAATTTTTAATTTTATTTCATAAAAATATTATTAACCTGAGCATACTTTCAGCCGTATTCCAAAAATACATTACTCGATGTTTTAAATCAATTTAATATTCCTTTTAGTAAATAAAACCAAAGAGGTTTTATATGATTAATGACTTACTTGCATGTTTTACAGTTTATATTCAAATTAAATATGTAGCTACATGGAATCAGAACAATAACTTTATTATAATTATATTGAAAAGAATCAGATTTTAAAGGATCAAAACTAAGCAGTTATTTAACATCCACATCCACGGTCCTTTAAAAAATGCATTCTCATGTGGAGTAATTTAAATAAGAAAATATTTTTCCATCTTTGTTTTGACAATATCACTTACCTAAATATTTATGATTTGTAGTTTAAAGAGTGAAATATAAAATAAAACAAGCCTTCACCATCTCTTTGAGGACCTGAGAAACTGGGATCAATGATTAATGGTCCATGACGTGCTCGCCAGACACCAGATTGTCAGCTCCGTTTAAATATCAAACAATTTGTCTTATACGGAAAATGATCGCTACGATTATTTTTTAATTTATTCGTCACAAGAAACTGCTTTTAACAATAAACAGTCAAAATATGATCTTCATTTTCTAGAAAATTAAAGCTCAAGCCATTTTTAAACGGTATCAAGTAATGACGTCAGCCCTAAATTCATTCACCTCATGAGGCCAAAAAGGAAGAGAGAAACTTAAATTTGGAATTTTATCCACGTCTCGCCAAATATTTTTTAAACTTTATTATTATTACAAGCAGTTCCATTCCCGTTCCAACCAGCCCTTTGTGTCGGTTATTAAATGACCTTCTTTCAACGCAAACTCTTCGAAATCCTGGGCCAATTTCGTCCATTGTTCCCCGCCCTCCCCTTCACTTCTAACGATGACACGATTAAAATTGTTTAAATGTTCCACATTCTTCTGTCCTACCTGTATCAGTTACACGCTACCCGACCTTCCCCTCGTACTTTATTTTTCGGATATTGATGGGATTTTGTGGACACCGATATTTATTTGGCGGACATTTGCGTGGGTTTATTTTTAATCAGTAATAAGAATTGCTTCTACGATTTAACTTTATAAATATTAATCTATTTTTATAGTATTTTAAATACATTGTGAATGTCGATTATTGCACACTTGACGACCTATATTTGAAACTCCTATAGCAGCTTCATTCAAAGGTTGGCTGTAAGAAATTAAGCGAGTATTTAAAGACATTTTGTATTTTTTATGGGGATAGGTCAGCAAACGAATGGTTATCTAATGGTAGGCGATGGCTCATTGACATCCGCAACACCATAAGACGAGTGCGTTGCCAGTCTATTGGGATTAAGTGTTTCGGATATTTAAGGATTGGGAAGAGATTCCTTCTGACCTTTTGGGGATTAGGGATTTCAAGACTAGGGATGGGGAAGGATTGGGCTTCCTGTAACCTCACACACAGCGTTGTGCTATCTGTGAGGCCGTGGTATCCCGCCGGTCGAGACCCATCCATGTCGAAGCTTGGTTCTCTCACACTTTCCCCTATACCGTGGGTGCGGTTACAAACATACAATCACAAACACATCACACTCAGACCCGAAGCAACAATTTACGGATCACACAGTTTTGTTTCGTGCGGGAATTAACCGCCCGCGATACTGTGGACGGCAGACGGTTTCCTGCCACAACGTCAACAAGCAGTCAGATGACGCAGGTGCTTACCGGGCACGGCAGCTTCGGTAGGTTCCTGTTTCGGATTCAGCGGGAGGAAACGCCCGAGTGTCGTCATTGTAAGGACCACCTAGAGGATACGGTGGAGCATACGGTAGCGGTATGCCCTGCCTGGGCTGAGCACCGCCGTATCCTCAGGGAAGTGATCGGCGGCGGCGACCTCTCGCGCCCGGCCTTAGTCGAGGCCATGGTGCGGAGTGAGAGGAACTGGGACGCCGTCTCCTCCTTTTGTGAAGCAGTCATGCTCGCAAAGAGAGAGGCGGCCCGCGTGAGGGAGCAATCCTCCTCCTCACGCCCCAGCAGCCGCAACTGGCGACACTACGGACATTTGATGATTTTCCCCTCACAAAAAAAAAAACAAGCAGTCAGATCAAAATGTGCCTCAAGTACACGCGCCTCAAAGAGCCAATTGACCACCACAGACGGGGCCCTATAGGGCTGGTGTTCAGCCGGAGTTGCGGGGTAAGCACAATGAGGCACTGCGACCTCGGCCCAGAGCAGGAGAAGGAACGGGGGGGGTTTTTAGTCAGTAAGATTCTGACACTCCTTCCCGCCCGACCAAATGAATTTGATGATTTTCCCTTCAGAAAGAAAAAGTACACAGATTGAGCAGTTAAAGCGAAAACTTCTCAAATCACTTTGTCAGGATTTGCTAGTAAGCTGTCACGAGCTAAACTTTCCTTATAATAAATACAGGAAAAAAGGAATTGAATAACAAAGAGTACACACTCCCTATGTATCGAGGTGGTAGTAATGCGTCTATTGTGGAACTTATAATAAGTATCCTTTGCAATATTGAGTAGCTCCAAGTAAAGGCATTGTTAAAACTTTTAAATTGGACCCCGTGTATCTTGTTGCTATTTCGTTATTTACTTTCTGTACGTTAAGTTATTGAAAATAATTATGTTACGAGAACATTCTTCCATTCTTCCTTCGCCTTTTATTTTGGTTTTAAGTTGGATCCTTTGAAAAGTTTCAAGGTTGCCTTTGGGAGTCGCGGGAACTAAGTCTGTATTTTAAACGCGTATTGAATTGAGGGTTTTTATTGTATAATTTATGTAAAATAACTCAAAACAATTTTAGTGTTGTAATAATTCATCTTGATCTGAAAAACCTTTGGATCAAGGTTGTTATAGAGTATGATTGTATGTATTTGTTGTTCGCTTTCTAAAACTAAGACAAATTCAGAGATTTATTATTGATTTTCAACGTTATGACACGCTAATCTCGTCAGGAGAATTTGTAAGAAATCGCTTAAACAAATATGATGGTAACGAAATCACATCATCATTAGCCTACTAGTCCCCAATGCTGAACAAAGGCCTGTTCTCACAACCAACTGATAACTTGACACTTGAAATCCAATTATTTGTTTATTATGATAAGATAGGCTCACAGCTTATGTATACAAAGTAGTTAGAAGTATTCGTTAAGGTAAGTAGGTCTTATACATTAGCCACTTACGAGCTCACCAACATTCTCAAAGCTATGCGTTTGTAGAGACAAGATACATAGAAATTTTAACTAGAACTATTTAAATTAACATAGAACAAGAGTGTTAAGCATAGTAAAACATCGATAAATTAAGAATTATGTTACATGAATGTATTATGAAGTAATTATTTTAGATAGGAGGAGTATAACAATATAACAATTCGGATTATTGTTCAATGGACTCGAATATTTTTGATTTAAATAGGTAGATACATTAATGGAGTCGTGAAATTTCTAATTATTAGTTTGAAATCGCCAATCGGCATTCAGCTAGGGTAACGTCCAAAACTTTTACGTGTGGTAACGAAGTAATAATTATAAAATGAAGCAGAATATTGTTCATTATTAAAAATATTCCGACACCAGATTAAAAGCATCGATGAGTGCGACGTATTGCCGTCGCAACATTCATTAATTCATAATGGGGACAACTCCATTAATTAAAATACTACGGCCCAGTAAAACCTGGAATGAAACCTTCACTCTGATAGCTAGTGTAAATAAAAAAGTTGTTTGCTTGTTACGTGATTGCAAAAAAAATACTACTGAATTGATAACGATAGTTAGTACCTAATGAGATTCTACCAGGGTTGCGATGTAGAGCTGGAGAAGGAACAGGACGGTTTTTAGTCAGTAAGAACCTGACACTCCCTCTCGCTCTACCCAGAGCGGGAGAAGTAGTTTAATGATTCCAACCCCTAAAAGAATAAAGCTCAATTTCCAACTACAGAGAATTATTTAATTTTTTTAATGCAATTCATGTCCAGGTAGTTAACCACGTGTTTTTAAAAGTCATCTCTTGAACAGACTATAGACGTGATGACAAAATCTGTGCCTTCACTGACAGGAAAATAAAAATAGCCCTCACTTAAGGTAAAATCAATTAAGTTTACGATTCCTATACGAACGAACAACGAATTATGTGATGTATATGATTAATAACAACTTTAATATGAAACTATTAAAAACAAAAGTTACAAAATCACCAATAAAGGCACGGAATGAAGGATAATTTTCACGAGATTAATTTAAATTTACACCAGTATTCAAGATTACCATTAATCCTTCCTAATCTAAGTTTAAAGATAAAATGAACGATTTTAATTTGGGTCGATGAACGACCTCTTTCCCTGTCTATAAGAGTATAAGGTTTATATTTCCTTAATTCAGAGGGTTAATAACATTATCGACCAATTTTTTCTTTATTTAAATTCGTCAACCATTTAATTGTTCGTTGATCTTTTATAAGAAGGTGTTACTTGATGTTCTCTGTTTATATTCTAGACCCTTAAAAAAACTAATTTAAAAAATCGTTTGTGCCTTTGCAATTAATACTCTTTGTTTCGTTGTTCATTTTTGTTTTTTTTTCACTCTCAGCTTGATAGACAGATGTGTCAGTTATTGTAACTGATGTAAATAGGTTATATGTAGAAACTTTTCAAATGTAGAATAGCGCATTAGCGGTTGCTGTGCAACGTCTAGCGGGTTTAACTACCGAATGGAATAATTCTTGGTCTGATAAATGGTTCTTCCGAGTCTGGGTGAGAGGTGTATGTAAAATTGTATATTTATAAAGACTCACGACACAGGAAAAAAGTACAGTGGGGAGAATTTCTCAAAAAAGGTTGCCAGAGAGAACACTGGCTCATTTCAGAAAAACAAAATTACGAACGCCATAAACAAAACCAGATAACAAAATCAACCAATGTACACATGTAAACACATACATATTCATTACTCGCTGGTGTGGACACACATACAGTATGTTAATATTGCCCAAACTCACACAAAGACTAAAACAGACGTTTTCATAATCAGAAGTGCACACCCAAAAGTTTACGTCAGACAACCTTATCGTGACGTCACTGTCCCTGTAACTCCGTTCCCAAATAAAAAACGAGTTCATTTATCACAAGCCCATTTTGTTTGGGGTCTTTCTGCATAAACTCGTGTTTTTGGCACCAGACAGACTTTGAAGCTCACAGATAAAAAAGGCAAAAATGAACAAAAATTATCCGCTCGCTCTCGGATCGGAATCGGATTCGCGCCAAAGTTTTGTTAACATTTTAATATTTAAAATCTGGACGTCGACGCACGAGTCATATAGTAATTTAAACTAAAAATTAGCTAGAAAGGATCAATATTGTTCGGTTGGCTCCCGCATAATTTATATGATTGTTGCTTTTAAAAAACGTTGCCCTATTTTACGATTATCACCTGGATTTGATTAGGTTCGTTTGGTCCTGCAGAAAGAGGAGAAATGGTAATAAAATATGTTTTCCGTTATACGTCTCGTAACACTTATTTATATGTAGATATAATTACTTACACATAAATGAATATTATTGGATATTATTACATTACATACGCCGATATTATCAATATCGGAAATACTCCCAGTAGCACATGATTGTTGGTTTTGAAAGATGCGGTTAGAAATAAACACGGACCTACACTACGTAACTATAATATTATTCGGATTCTTGTTTTACCAGTTGATGTTAATTACCAGTTTTAACACTATCGAACGCCTAAGGAATTCGCTTAACAAAAAATGTTGGTTGTATATGTACAGGATTACCTATTATCGTTTTTTAGATTGGTTATTTCTTTATCTTTATTTTTTACTAGCCAATCCGGTTTCACTCGGATATCATAATATTTTATGTATATAAAATCATCATCAGATTATATCACACGAATATTGTGTATATATTATATTATTCACATATTATTATGAGAATAAAACAGTGAAGTTTTATTCCGAAAAACTCTACCTATAATAACTGAATGAAAAAATTAATTACACGAGATTTTAAGTCCGTTAGTAACATTTTGGAAATACCAAGGACTATAAGTAACCTTTATCTACCAGTCTTAACAGAAAAAGGTCTCTACGGCTTAGGACGAAGTATTTTAAGCGCATAATTGATTCGTCCTTACAAATGGCGCATTGATCCGCTCTTGCTAATCCTGTAACAAAATGGTCTTTGCTTCCGATCACAGGGGTGATCGACTTAGATTAATTATACTACCTAACTGAATGTTTTATTTATTTTTAATGTGGGACTTTATTTCGATACTATTTCATCATCATGATCATCTGCCTCTAAGTGCCCATTGCTGAGCAAAGGCCTTCATACGGAGAAGGTTAATGCTCAATTAATCATCACGTTTACTCAAAGCGGATTGGCGTTTCCAGACTTATAATTAGAAATTATAGGTCCACATTCCCTCACAATGTTTTTCCTTCACAGTATGTCAAGTGGTGTCTAAGTAATTTTAGAAAGTGCATATAATTCGGAAGAAGTCACATTGGTACTTGCCAGGTTTGGAAGCAGAACCCTCATATATGGGCAACGGGCGATTTAACCTCCGGGCCACCACGATACCATTTGTTTCTGTTGATCATAAGATTGTGTCAGTATTCTATTAACATACATATTACCTAGAGCAAGTAATTATTACGTTAACACGTTACAAAAATTAGCCTTCTGATTGGTCAGTTGACTTGAAATGGACCAATCAGAGCGGCGAACGTCATCCAGGTGTCGATAGTGCTAACGTAAAGCAAACTCGCTCGTTGCTTTATTTTAGCACTATGAGGCTTCATCTAGTTTTAAAATGTAATGTTGACCTGTAAAAGACCTGTTTTATGGTCTATTTTATAGAATAAATTTATAATTTCATAATTTCTTTTCATAAGAAATAAGATTATTGTTGACTAGCTACTCTCGCGCGGTTTCACCTGCTGCTCAGCTCCATTTGATCGTAGAGTGGTGTTTAATAGCACTCAGGAACATTGTAGCTATCTATCAGTGAAAGAATTTTGGCAATCTGACCAGCGGTTCTAAAGATTTCCTCCTACATACAAACTTACAAACTTACAAGCTTACAAACTTACTAACTCATAATGTTTACCCTCTTTATAATATTTAAATTGTCAAACTTTAATTCCTGTATCGATCCCTCCAATGGTATCCATTTTAAGGAATGTAGTTAAAAAATCCAAGTATCATATTATACATATGTATCATATTACAAACTCAACGGTATATTTAGTCGCATTTCTTCTTTATCAATTCTTAATAAAATTTAAAATACGAAATTTCCTATTCAGACGTACATGGTATCTCCCAAAGATATCGATTATATTATAGGTTAGTAACTTGTAGTGTAACGAAAAGAATATTAATACATAATTTCGACAGTGGATTTGCGACGGTGTGATGCCTACCCAATAACTTGAAACCAAATCCCGTTCGGTGTACCACGTGGCCTCGCTTGCGATCTAATGCAGCTTACACGAAATTTGGCCACAAACGGAAGCCGCGATAATATCATACTAGGCTATACTCGTAATACTATACGTGAATGTTCCATAATTTTGATGCCTTTATAGAATACATTGTAGAGTTGTATTTCGCTGTGTGAGTGAGGTTTCCTCTCCTCACAACCCTCTCCAATTCTTAAATCCCAATAACTCGTTATTGCCAAATGGCTGGCAACGTACTTGTAACTCCTTTGGTGTTGCGGGTGTCCATGCGAGTGTTTACTTTCAAGCGTGTAATCAGGCTGCTCTTCTTTCGCCGCCGTACCTACAACATAAAAAATATTGTGATGTAAATACAGAAAATAAAAAAAAAATGTAGTGATATTTCTCTACAGACATTTAGCGTGAAGCTAACATCACTTTATATTTTAAATCAATGTACAAAGAACAAAATGTCCGATACCCATTATTTTATAAGCAAACGAAATAAAAAAGGTCTCTTCCCTATAGTGTTTTTTATTTGACAAGTAACGTTCCTGTAAGTACTTATTTAACGTAGGTGTTTCCCTAACTTACTCCCACTGAGTCCATTACGTAACTAGCCTAGATTTTTACCTAATACAGGCGCAAAGTTGTCGATTATATAATAAATTAAATATCAGTAATACGGTGTAGAAGTACAAGTGCGATGGCTCGTTGGAGAATTATGATGTGATTGGCACAGAGATAACTATAGTCTGGAATATGACCTTCTTATTATGCTACTTTTAACTCTGGAAATGCTTTTCCTCGCAGACCTCACAGAGCCAATAGACCACCACAGACGGGGCCCAACAGAGCCGATGTTCAGCTGGGGTTGTGGGGCAAGCGCAGTGAAGAAGAAGAAGGAACGGAGGGATGGGGGTTCAGTCAGCAAGAGTCTGACACTCGCCTCATCCTAGGGAGAGAAGCCAATTGATGATTTCCCCTGACAATTGAATGATGAATGACCTTGTAGTATTGGCGAAACCTCAAAGTTTGGTAAAATTAGCAAAATAATATGACCCATCGGCGATTAAGCAGGCGTGAATGTTCTATTATAAAATTGTGTCATTCTACAAATATTGTCATGTAACCTTTGGCGTCGTTCGATCGCGTTTCTCCGAGAGCATCATTGAAACCGTACTCAAATGGGCTTTCATTAATTACTACGGAATTTCCGTTCCAAATTAATTAATGGACTGTCGATGTCTACCGTGTCTAATAATTTCACGATCTCCTAGTTGTTAGTAAAGCCGTATTTTCCATTATATTGTACTGTTATCGGATTCAGGAAAATCATCTCTAAGCTTTCATAATAAGATTTGATTTTCTCTATTCTATTTTATTTTGTGCCTTGACTTTGTGTATCGTAAGCTTTTAATATATGAAGGGGTTGCTTTGACCTTTCACATGTCGTATCCCCGGACATTTGGGAGAGATAACTTATTTTTACAATTTTTTTCTCTTACTAAAAAGTACAGAAATAACATGTCGTATACTTTTTGATCCAGCCATTTTAGAGCTTTACACTTAGTAACATGTTCTGCGCAGCAACTTATGTTTAGTAACATTGAGAATTCACTACATATTTGTACTTAAGATATCATTTTAGTTGTGTTATCGGAGGCAAAAGATATTACTAATTCCCTGATGGTAAGCAAAAGGCGGGTAACCACCACCAATAACCTGAGTTACGAGTGCGATGCCCATTGCAGATTAAGGATTGCTGTGAGAAGGATAAGGCTTCCGGTAACCTTACTCACAAGGCGTAACACAACGTTGTAGTTGTTTCACGCTATTTCGACGTTTTCTGTGCAGCCGATGTATCACTCCGTCGAACCGACTGAGCAAGTCGCGGCAAAGCAAGACTCTCCCACACTAAACTTAAGATATAAATTATCCTAATAAAATATTGAAACAACTATTTTGTAAATGAAGTCGACCGATTCCATTCATGTTCTCACAATTTATTCTTGTTCGTAATAAACCTTACGTCAGATTTAACCTACTTTTTGATAGAGTGAAATGAACGCACCATTGCATTCAAAATGTACTCTCTCCATTATAAAATGTGTTCGAAAATCTGACTATTTCAATTTTACGCCTCATTTTATTAAACTGGTACAAAATGAAGTATTGTGTGTGTGTTTTACGTACGTACTTTAGTGTTTAATTTGGTTAATGTTTGAATGAGCTAATATGATTACAGTTCGAATTATTTTTTGATCGGTTTGTGTCATATGAGAGAATTATGGCCGATATAATTATGTGGAATGTTTATCTAGTTTTTATTTATTGTAAGTTTTGAGTTGTACACAGCACTGTGATGCCATACGTCAATACAATATACCTACACTATTTTTTTCCTAAGATTTCGAACAACGAGGAACACAACAATAAAACGGCTCGACCGGAGTGATACCACGGCCTCACAGAAAACCAGCGTGAAACAACCACAGCGTTGTGTTTGTTTCGCCGTGTGAGTGAGATTACCGGAGGCCCAACCCTCCTCTCCTCCCATCCCTTCCCAATGCTTAAATATGCAAAGCCCTTATCCCTAAAAGGCCGGTAACGCACTCGTAACTCCTTTGGTGTAACGGGTGTCCATGGGCGGCGCTGATTGCTTACCATCAGGTAATCCGTTAGCTCGTTTGCCGACCCTATATACCTTACCTTAAAAAAATGTTGCGTTTGATACTGTGGGCTCAAAATATGCGCTCCGTGGGGTACATGGTAGTAATTCCACAAAAGAACGTTAAGTTATCTCTAAGCCAGTAATCACTTTTCAAGTGAGGCTGTAAACTCTCTGTATAAGACAACCTCTATAACTCAGGTATGAGTCGATAGTACGGAACCGATCGAAGTACCCTTTCCTCAAACAATTAGTGCAGATCAAAGGAAATTACCACAAAGAGACAAAAGGGACCTAAAAGCCGTTAGTCGGCCGGTAAACGGTAATGACTATCCCTATAAAGGCACTTGATCCCTAGAAAAGGTTTTAAATTTTCCTTAGAAAAGTTGTAAACATTTATTAAGTTTTTAAGGAAATTAGTTGTCATCAAAGAAAGTAAGGAAAAGTTAGGACGAAGGTTATATTTAATCTTATTTGCCTTCTTTAAATAATTAAAGGTATTTCGAATAGTAACTATCGTGAGACAAACGAAATTTATTAAAAATCAGAACTGAGTAAGACTTGTCACGTAAAAATGCCGAAATTTTCGTGCAGAAATGCTACATGGATCTTTATACTCAAGAATATTTTCAACGAAGGATTATTTGAGTGTGATAGTCATAGATTTGGTAGATTATTATTGGGTAGATACATAATTTTTCAGATGTCACATCATCAAGCTCATCCTTAATTTTTTAAATCAAAATTTAATTTAAAAGTCGTTCCCATGGTCGACACTGAGCCGATTTACGATTAAATTTTTTATCAAAAATAAAATATCCATTTAGGCTACATTAAGGAAGAGCGGTTTTCGGTCATCTGGCCTACACGTTTAAAATTTTGCCAACAAGCCTGTAATTAAATAAAAAGGTAAAATAAGTATTTAAATTTACGGTCCCAGGTATCTAAGTGCGTGCCAACATTCTGTATATGCTCTCATATTTTTGCATCTCATGTTTCGGTACAGAATGATTATTAATTATTCAACATTGTTGTACTCAAAAATGTATGTACATTTTAGGAAACTGGTAGGTTTTTAATGTTTGCTCTTTTTATATTTAATCTCGCAAAGGATATCAGAGGCGAGATGATTTTGTAAAAACTTTCGTATTATGTTTTTGAATTTGAATCGTAGCTAAGGCGTTCAATACTTATGGGGTATTTTTTGAGGAAGGGTAATCATCAATGACTTCTCTCAACCAGGGTGTGGTAAGAGGGAGTGTGAGACCTTTACTGACTTAAAACAACTCCAGTCCTTCTTCTGCAACAGGCCGAAGCTGCGCTGCCTTATTGCACTTGCCCCGCAACCCTGGCCAAACATCAGACTTGTTGAGTTGAGGGCCATCTGTGGTGGTGCTCGTGGGATTGCGAGCTCGAAACCTGGCAAATACCACATACCTGTGTGTACTTTCTTATGTTAGTTAGACAGCATTAACATAAGCCAAATGATAAAAACGTGAGGAAACCTGAACTTGTAAGTTCGAAATTGTCATTAATTCTTATCCTTGAGAGAAGAAGTCTTTGCTCAGTACTGGGCACCGATAAGCTGATGATATTGGTAATGAAACTGATACCAATATAATATTACTATAGTTGTTGAAATTAATGCCTATAACGTTGGCGAGACTCATTAAAGTTATCTCAATTTAGTCGTTCAAAAAACACTATAGCTGGGAGGATATAGCGCCGCAAATGGCCAATTTAGCGCTATTTGCCAAATATAATTGGCGTACAGCAATATAGAACAGCTCTTTTTCCACACTATAGTGTAATTTGGAAGATTAATTCGGAAATGTGCCCATGAGATTATGAAATTTGGCACGTGAATTCTATTGTACCGAACTGATGAATCAACTAAATTTTATTGGTATGGTATTTACCTGGAATTGGTTAAGTAATTAATTGGTGTCAAATAATTTGCGATTTGTTAAATACGATAATAATTATTAAACGTATTGAAATAAAAACGATTTTCCAGTAAAAGTAATTTAGATATAAATTTATCAATCGTTCGTTATTTGAAATTGAATGACACTACGTATAAATTTTACATAAGCTCGAACATTTGACTACACTAAGGACAAATTCATCTAAATTGGAAATAGTACTCGATTAAAAATTACCAGCTGTTCCAAGAATAGACGATTTTTTCCTTTTATCTTAATGAAATAATCTGCTATTAAAACCATAATTTGCGGAAAAAACACACCGTGGATATTTTTGGCGTAATTCCTTTAAATATCTAAGTATTTTTATAAATATGTAATCTGTCTGTCTCTATTTCTTAAATGAAAAAAAATAAGCGTACCTGATGGTAAATAATTGGCGCCGCTCATTGGCATTTGCAACACTTTGAAGTCCTAATAACTTATAAAGAAACGCACCAAAAAGTAATGTACCATACTTTTCTATTTATTAGACTATCTACTCTCGCGCGGCTTCACTCGCTGCTTAGCTTCATTTGATGGTAGCGTTATGTTTTATAGTCTATAGCACTCAGGAACTTTGTAGCTATCTATCAGTGAAAGAATTTTGGCAATCAGACCAGCGGTTCCAAAGATTACACCCTACGTACAAACTTACAAATTTTACCTCTTTATAATATTAGTATAGATGTATTATTTTGATGTCCTCTTGTATTAATTACGAGCTTCCTTCCGCAGCTTCACCAGGGTGGTATGTTGAGAAATCATAATCCAAGCTATCACCTACGTACATAATAAATTTCAAACAAAACGGTTCAGCCATTTTCGCAAAAAATAATAACAAACATACAACCGTACATTCTCACAAACATTCCCATTTATAATATAAGCAGGATGATAAGTAATTATTATTCTATCATCATTCCCGTTTCTAAATACATTCATAGATTTCATTAAAACATTACAAGAACAGATACAAACAGCAATTACCCATTCCATGTCCATTATTGAATACTAAACATAAATGACCCAAATATTATGACATTATCAATATTCAAATAAATTCATATTTAATATCAATTTGCTGACATCCAACCGAATTGGGAATCATGGTTACTTCATACTGTCAGACGCCATGATAGGTAGCGACTGCGTTTAAGCTGGATTGAACATGTTGCAACGATAAATTAGTTAAGTAGACATGTTAAAAGGTTTATGTTAGATATCAACACATTTCTGGCTGTGACACGTTGCAGTGAAACTGACGGCTGCAAATCAAGTCGGTTAATTGTGTTCTAGATTTAGTTATGGCCGCGATTAATTTTAAATGGCGTGTTTGATTTGTGAATTAGTCATAACGGTTTCATTCAAGTGTGGGAGAGCCATGCTTTGGCACAAATGGGTCGGCTCGACCGGAGTGATACCACGGCCTCACAGAAAACCGGCGTGAAACAACCACAGCGTTGTATTTCGCTGTGTGAGTGAGGTTACCGGAGACCCAATCCTTTCCCTCCCCCAATCCCTCCTCAATCCCTAAATCTCCATATCCCTTATCCTTAAAAGGTCGGCAACGCACTCGTAACTCCGTTGCGGGTGTCCATGCGCGGCCCTGATTGCTTACCATCAGGTAATCCATCAGCTCTATTACATAAAAAAAAACAGCTTTGTGTTACACTTGCATCAAAAGGAATTTTTGTCGTAAGATTTTAGGAGGCGATGGAAGCTTATTATCATGGTTAAGATATTTCGAAGTCAACTGCTTTAAGGAGCCATTTAATTAACAGCCTAGTCTATTTACACTGTACCGTTATGGCAGTTGTTTATTTCTATAAGTGATTCTAATAATAACCTAACCTAAAATTCTGGTAGTAGATTGGTTTTCATGAAAATCTCTTCACCCTTTAAGTTATTCTCTGGATGACAAATTTACCTGTTCATACAAACTACCAGTAATTACTAGTAAAATTTCAAAAAAAGAAAACGTCTTTGTTACCTTTTCTTTTAAATTATGAAACAATAAAAAAAGTTCTCTTTAGGACTAGTTCTCTAGGTTAGAAATGAGCACTTTTACACGTCATAAATTCTAGACAAGACTGGCCGGAAAGAAAATATTAGGCAAGGTTGGAGCTAGGTAGGTAAATTAAAATTGTAATTTCATCACCATCCCCGTCTACGAGTTGCGAAGTAAAAAGGTTAACCTACATGTTTAATGCATAATTCATGATTTTCAACACATTTTTATTCTTTAACGCATTCATAAAAATATTTTGTGTTATTTTTAACATGTGTCCGACTTCGTGATTTATATTTTTTAAACGTAGCTCGGAATACTGTTGTTGATTTTTGCTTGTGTTTTTTATTTAAATTTATAAAAATAAAAAAGTTCACATAACCATAGATGAACAAGGCATTTTTTTTGTAAAAAATATTTATAATTACGGATGTTTACATCTGGGCATGAAAAAACGAACTTAATATTATAGTAATATTTTATTTAAACGGAACTAAGAGTCAATGCTTAGCAAAAACATTAAATCTCAATTAGATATTTACTCTAACTAAAACACTTCAAGAATCACTAAGTAGTAGAATCACTTCTGAATGTAATTAAAAATGTTTTAAATATAACAGCAAGGGATTACGAAGACGTTACCTAAGGCGAACGAGCAACTCTAATTTTCATCTCAAAAAACAGCCAGTGGCGCGGTAAATCACCCAGTTTCAGTATATATGAGTATACTATCCAGTTTATTGAAGTCTGTGAGATTAAACCCACGTTATTAAACCTTACTAGCGAACACGCCACGGCCCTCTCTGACACGTTTTATTTACGTACATAAGTATATTTGGAAACACAACTTCGCATAACATTCAACCTTATATAAAGTAAGATAGGGTTGCAATTTGAATGGAATGAAATGTTATTTACTACCAATACTAACGGTTGTAGTATCCTATCAATTTTTATTCAACTCTTTGCTTAGATGTCTTCTTTATTGATGTTAATGTTGTATGGCTACAATATTTTTCAGACAATGGCAATAATTTTGTTCTTTATTAAAATTGTTTTATTGTTTGATCTAGTTTTTCAATAACGTATATAAGTCGTAAAGGTAACCTACCTTTATTGAGAGCGCGAAAAATCATCACTGAAAAATTCAATAATGTAATTCCAATTTCAAACCGCCTCTTTATTTTATTTGATACTAAATATAATTTTTGTAGACTCGTTTTTATTATTTGCTTTGTGAATCGTATGTTTTATTAGATAAAAAAAATTATACTTATAATGTTCTGTTTTTGGTCGTCATCGTCATAGGTGACGTCATCACGGGGAATTTTTCTTAAAATAAACTTCCTAAACACACCTTTTAGGGTACCATTTTACCTTACAGCTTTAAGCACTCAGGCAGAACTTAAACCCAGTTTTAGGTAAAACATTTTTACCTTTTTACAACCTAGAACATTTTTCTCTAAACTTAAAATGAAAAACATATATTTTTTCAGGTGTACATAAGTTTCAGGATTCGTTGTTAAACGAATTTCTGGAAAGGATTTAATGTATAAAATACTGAAAACTATATATGTACCAATATCTACGTATGAAATGTTTTTACACGAATCCTGACTTTATTGTTCAGTTACGCCACAGAAATTGTGTTCAGCGCTGGCAGAGGATTAGCCTTCAAACATTTTTGTCGACAGTCAAAGATTTAACTTAACTCAGCCGGGGTTGCGGGGTAAGCGTAATGAGGCACCGCGACCTCGGCCCAGAGCAGGAGAAGGAACAGGGGGGTTTTTAGTCAGTAAGAGTCTGACACTCCCTCTCGCCCGGCACTGGGCGGGAGAAGTCATTTGATGATTTTCCCTTCACAAAAAAATAAAACTTAACAGCTGCATTGAGATTCGATATACAAAAACATGAACATGAATGCAGTTACTTTTATATTTTCCTTATTTCATTAAACTAAAAAGTAGTTATCAAAGTAGTTACAAATGCGTTGCCGGCCATTTGGAGTTTAGCAATTTTTGTACTGGGAAGGAGTGAAGAGAGAGGAGGTAGGGCCTTCTGGTACCATACTTACAGAATAAAACGCAGTTGTAATTGTTTCGCGTCCGAGTATTCTATGAGACCTTTTTTTTTTTGTCTGGGGAAAATCATCCAATGACTTCTCCCGCCCAGGGTAAGGCGAGAGAGAGTGTCAGACTCTTACTGACTAAAAACCCCCCCGTTCCTTCTCCTGCTCTGGGCCGAGGTCGCGGTGCCTCATTGCGCTTACCCCGCAGCCCCGGCTAAACATCAGCCCTTTAGGGCCCCGACTGTGGTGGTCTATTGGCTCTTTAGGGCGCGCGCGGAACGCTACGCGCCGTACGCTCGGGTCCGGTTCTGGTCGGGCGGCGAGCATTCTATGAGACCTGTGGTATCATTCGGCCCATATTGAGGGCAAAGCGTGGTTCTTCCACACTTAAGCTCTGACATGTAAATCATGGATAACATTTTTTGAGAAAAAAGATTAATTTTATTTTGCAATAAAATGTCACTTAGGGATTTTAATATCAACGTGGTTGGAATGGCTGCTCGTTAGTGAAAACATGAAAAACGTAAACAAATTATCTAATATCTTAGCGACATAGTGACATGTACAGCAGACGAGAAAATCATATGATTATTACAAAGTTTCTGTATTTTGCTTATCTTATGAAGAACTAGTTACTCTCGCTCAGTTATACCCGCTGCTCGGTTCCATCTTGTTCGTAGCGCGATGTATAAAAAACTCTACAGCTTTATAATATAAACTTACTACTGGACTATAAGCTTAAGCAAATAAAGATATATTATAATGTTTCTCCTTTAAAATTGAATTTCTTAATTGAAAGAGAATTTACCAAATCCGTTTCAGTAGTTTTGGAGCCTATTTGGTTAGAACAATACGAACAATTAAATCTTCTAATATACGTGTAAATATACTATATAATTTATTTTTATTAAAAAATGTTGTTTATTGTTACAACTTAAACCAATTTATTATTTTAAGTAGAAAAATATTTAAGAAACGAGTTTATGAATCTGAAAAAAGAAAACTTTCACTAGTGTAATAACTTGAATCAAAATTATGATATTATTATTTTTGTTTAATTTTAGTTGTAAACAAGACTGCAATATTTCAGTGGGATCTTGATTAAATTGTTTATAAAATATTTGAGGGAGTAAGTGGGACTTTATGCGTTTGTTATCTCGTCATGTGGCTTAAAGTACAAGCTGAGAGATTGATAAATAACTGATAAGGCCAATTTGTTTGTTGTATTGTGACTGTTCATTTGGCTACTTATCTTTTAGATTTAAATCTTTTTATGAGTAAAATACAATGAATAATAAGCAGCACAGATTACTGTAAAGTAGACAGAAAATAAGCACCTAAATGGTAGCTGATAAGTTTATGATGAAACCTTCTTTGAAGATATGTGATAGTGTAAAGAGGTTTTATTGCAAAATTGAATGTTGGATTTAACACGTTTTTTTATATTATATTGTAATTTTTCCCTTTATGTAATTTTATGAATTAAACTTCTTACGTTGTTAGTTGGTAATTTGAACATAAAAACTAAAATAAAATTTTTACAATATGTTTTTAAGTCAGCATTCATAACACGCCTAACATTATTTTGACTAAACTAACCTTTCTGACGCCACAAGCAATGTAATACCTCGTATATAAAACAAAAAGTTACCAACACTTTTATAAGCATCATTAAGCATTAAGGACACCTAAACTTGCTTCAGTACCTCTTGAAGTAAAACATTACGAGTTATTCAGCGGTCCACTCCATTAAAATAAACAGTTTGAGGTTCTAGAACCGATGGAAATAGTTAGAAACTTTATTCAAATATACATCGTGAAAGTTAATTATACTATCAATTGTGAAATGGAGTATCTATCGTTATTTGAAGGCCCAGTAATGGATCAAAGTGATATCCCATATAAATGGTTTAGTGATTTATTGTGTTCAAAACTTTAATCCTTTTAGTTAAACGGATTTAGTTTGTTAGGAGTTTTGGTCGCAGTCTGTTGGGTTGTTTGGTGCTAAGAATAGTGGATTTAGGCAACAAAACAAAGTGAACTCTCAAAAGGAAGAGATTTTCAATTCTTAGAAATATTTTAGTATCTTTAGTAAATTGTTCCCTACGCATATTTGTTCGTAGCAATCGCGAATATTGAGTCCGATTCACTCCATATGTTACAATTAGGTACGCATTGACCCTTACAAGAGTTACTTACGTTAGGATAAACTATCGTAACATTGTACGTCTCGGTTTTTCATGGATTCAGATCAGATCAAATAGTTTAGTGTTTTTCCTAAAGCTTAAACTAGTGTGTCTCATGAAAATTATAAAACTCCAACACACTGTTAAGCAAAAATGGTTGTTATGTAAGTCTAGCAAGGTCCAAAGTGCAAATAAAACCTACACAAATTTTAAATAAAACATTTCCCCTTCGTCTCTGACTTAAGGCAACGTAAGTAATTGTACGAAACAAAATTTAACCCTAAATTTTCGTAATCCCAGCATGAGTTATTGAGTAGAACAGCAATTATTATTAAATTGTAAGGTGTTCTTATCTTTCATGTTTTGCAGATAATTTGTACAGAGTTTTACGAGGGTTAAAATATATTCGATGAGTTAACAGATAAAGTAACGCTGTAATAAATGCATTGCTCGTAAATTATTAATATCATTAAAAAAATCGTTGCCCTACACTACTGTATCGTAGGTGCGTTTACAAACATACAATTTCACATATACATCACACCCAGACCCGGAACAACAATTTGTGGATCGAAAAAGAGATGTTTCGTGCGGGAACCGAACCCACGATATGTTGCGCGGCAGCTAGTTGTTCAGCTACCGCGTCAACAATGCAGTCAAAAGTCAAATGATATTTACTTGACAATAAAAATATGCAATTAATCGCTGCGCTGAAAGTAGGTCTGGACAAATAAAGGACTTTTAAAAGATATTCTGAATGGCAGTAATGCTTGCAATTAAGGACTATTATTTCCCTCGTGCATTCAAATCTGCTCAATTAGAAATGACATAATTTCATTACCAACGTTTTGCAATATAAATAAAATTGCGGCTGAATTCACTTCAAATGATACACCCGTGCTCACGCAGTACCGAAATTAGTCGTCTGATGTTGTATGAGGCAAGATTTTAAAATTAAAAATGTTGTCACTCAGTAGGGTTTTGTCCGTATGCAGTGAGGAGAAAATCAACAAATGACTTATTTTTTTATTTATTTATTTTATGTAGTAGGTCGGCAAACGAGCAGACGGATTACCTGATGGTAAGCAATCAGCGCCGCCCATGGACACCCGCAACGGAGGAGTTACGAGTGCGTTGCCGACCTTTTAGGGATTAGGGATTTGAGATTTAGGGATTGAGAGGGATTGGGGGCGGGGAAGGATTGGGCCTCCGGTAACCTCACTCACACGGCGAAACACAACACTGTAATTGTTTCACGCCAGTCTTCTGTGAGGCCGTGGTATCACTCCGATCGAGCCGACCCATTCGTGCCGAAGCATGGCTCTCCCACACTTGAATATTTCGTACAGGTTTAGGCAAGAGGGAGTGTCAGACTCTTAATCACTAAAATACCCCGTTCCTTGTCCTCGAGAATGAGGCCGCGATACCTACCGATGTTAGGTATATTCACCTGTGTGTAAGTTTTGTTATCAAACGCATTATTTTAAACATGTATACAATACACTTAGACCTCAGAAAGCAATTCGTGAATTACACGAAGTATTATTCCGTGTGGTAGTTGAAATTTTGCAGCTGTCCGTTACCCAGGTCACTGCGCCAGGAATTTTCATTGACACGAATATTATGTAGGTACTTACATAATTTAAAAATAACTTTTAAGTTAAAATACATACTCAATTAAAGAATCCACAAATAGTAATTAAGTTTACACAGAAAGTTGTATTCATTATTTTTGGATTTAAATTTTAATTGAGATGACTGTGATGACACCTCATTTGCCAGAAATATGGAATGATAAAGGATGGGAGAGTTTCATACTTTCATTAAATACTGGATTTTATGCCAATGAGGTTCATTATACATTTTAATTGATCTCTGAAATCAGCGTAAAGCAGTACTGATGATGTGTGTGTATTGCTTTAATTTCGTACAAATTAAGAATTACTTTTTTATATTCACACTCATTCGTGAGCTTCACAGGGGCATTTGGTAAGTACTTTGAGAGGAGACAGGGGCTTAAGTTTAGTTTGAGGCAGTAAAGAACATAATTCAGAAGAAAAAGACTTTTACTAAGTCCGCAATAAGGGTCAAAATGACTAGAATACGCATTAGTCATACGAATAGTCTATATTTTACACTCGAATTGTAATCCAATGGTCGAAAATTTAAAAACAAACATGATCGTTGATAAACTGCACGTTTAGGTAGACTGCATGGTTGGCGCGGTGGCTGGGCATGTTGCTGCCGCGTCTCAGGTCCGATTCCCGCACGGAACAACACTTTATGTGATCCACAAATTGTTGTTTCGGATCTGGGTGTCATGTGTATGTGAATTCGTATGTTTGTAACCGCACCCACGACACAGGAGAATATCCTACTAAGGCAAGACTTTACACTTTACACTTTAGACTAAAGTTACAAGCACATGGGTATTCAAAGCAACAATAAGCACCTACTGAGTATTATAGTTATACTAGTCCGCCTAATAATTTAAACTTACACGCAAGCTATGTTTGTTTGGATAAATAATTTTCAGCTCCGCTTCCCACGAATTAAATAGCATTCACATCCTTATTGTTAATACATACGAACATATACGATGCCAAGTAGAATGCCTAACTCATGATGACACAAAATGTTGGTTTAGATAATTTATTGGATTTTCTTCAATTAATGCGATTGAAAATTTATTCTATTGTTTTTGTTAAAATTAACTTTAATATGACACATTAACAAAATTAAACAAATGACGCATTTTGCATATGTATACTGTACAGATAATAGCCATCAATAAAATGTGTCTAATTAACATAAATGACTTTGATTTTAAAACCCCCAACATGTCGGCAACTCAGTTGTGACTCCTTTGCTATTACGAGTGTCTATGGGCGGGCATCAAATGCTTACCATTAGGTCAAAAATCCATGTCATACAATGAATGCTAATGCTCAAGTCGTTAAGAATACAAAAAAAAACTTCAACACCAAAAGCTTGCCAATTATAAGACCAATATATTCAATACACGATTCAAACTCGGCAAACAGTAGGTTTTACCCCGTCAGCAGCCGAAATAGATAACACGCAGATTTACGCCATTATTTCACTCCAACGCGACTCCGCCTTATTATAATTAATTGGAGAATTCTTACTGCTAAGACCTGGCACTTTATAATTCATATTAAGGTGATGTTCAGTGTCTTCGCTCTTACGTAAATGCTTGAAATAAGATTATTTAGTTGTAACGATTGCACAATTGACGAAGTGAATGGGAATGGGAAACAAGATATGTTGCTCATAAGTCGGTTTCCCAAGACTCTTTATTGTTTCGGGTTGTCGAGTGCGTTGTGTATGTTTGTAAAAGCATACGGAATTCTATAGTAGGAAAAAAGTTTGACAAATAATTGTATTCACAATCAAATCAATATAATTTAGATTATGCGGCATTTAATCGGATTTAATTTAGTACGTCCAATTATACATCTTATATTGTGGCTTAATACCGTAAACTTGAACTAAAAAGGACTGAGGTCCTAACGATGCTGGACTAATAAAAAATAACCTACCTTACATAATATTATTAAATTAAAACTCATTCGAAAAAACGTAACGTAAAACTAAAAATATATTTTAACATAAAAACTCGATACTTGCCCTTAAGTTCACCTTCGTTTGATGCGTCCCTTATTTAATCTACACAACACCGCATAGTAATTAAGATTAGTTCGCACCTGCTTTGTTTGTAGTATCTAGAGGGAAATAGTTTGTGAATAAAATAATTTATTAGCAAACGATAAGGCAAAGGTGTAGTGCAATATCATATGTACCTATGTTCCAGTTGAAATAAAGAAAGATACATTAATGGATAAGAAAAACGCAATTGAGAGCTTTCGCACTACCTCCAATCCGAACTTGTGAAAATATGGTCCGAAAAAGACGTAGATTTTTAAGGTATTCATTATGGTGGTTTTTATATTTCTATGGTAGTTTATGCAGTATGTCATCTGTTATCCAATCTCTTCTTAATAATATCAGAATTTGGCCAAGTTTTCAGATTTGGGTCGAATATGGATCAGAAGAATTAAACTAGTGTTCTTTAGTACGGCAAACGCTCGGCGTATTACCTACTCATTACTCAATATTTTATTTTGCCATTTGTCAGTGTTATATAAATAACTTAAGAAACTAAATAAATATAGTAAAATAAAACGTACATCTCTTTTTACCACTTCAAAGCACGTGATTTTATATTAATGTAACAATTAATGGCAGAAAATGTTCTTAACCAGATTCAGAGAATTAATCAGAGAAACGTTGTTCCTAAATAGTTTTCCTGTGCATAGGGTGCACAGTGCGTTTACAGATATATTTTTTCACATATGTACACAACAAACCCAGACCTGCAACAACAATTTGTCGAATATACCTACAAAGAGTTGTTCCGTAGTAAACAATCCTGCGACACGTTGCACGGTAACTGGTTTCCCATCTACCGCGTTTACAAAGTCATCTTACTCAGGTACAATTTGATAATGGTGAGATTTGTAAGTAATTACAGCCCTTTCGCCTCCCATAATCCCTGAGCTGTTCCTCACGACACTCCAGGGATGTAATTAGGTGACTTTCACCAACACTCAGCAAGTTCCTCATTTATATAACTTACCTTCTAACTTATAGCTTAGATTACACCTGTAGTGATCGTCAGTGTTACTGAGTAACGATGTTGTATTACATAATGTTTAGCACAGTCACTTTTTAAGGCAAACTTAGTCTAAATCCCATTTAAGGTATGTTTCACTTCTTATAATCCCTATTTACGACTTAGTTTCCGAAGCAAATTTTACATAAATTTACGTTCTTTATTCAAATTAATGTAATACGTTACATGTATTCAGATATTTTTGTATAGGCACCCAGAGTGATGAGTAAGAAAATAATTTAGAGGAACTTATCAGATTTCATATCAATAAATAATTAAATAACATATTAAAAAAATACTTCAAAGTATCATTTTCATATTTGTTTCATACCTTTTTGTTATGAATGGTATTACTGAAATACTATGTAAATTACAATGACAATTGACAAACAACAAAACCTATCAATCTGTGAAGAACAAACAAAGAATCTTTTATTCATTTATTTTAATTTATAATTTCATGCACAAAGAATGTACATTAGGTGGACTTAATGCATTGCGCATTCTCTACCAGTCTACCTTTGGGTGATGCAGAGACATTCCAGTGGTAGATGCAAGAAACAAGCAAATTTTTACGTACTTATGGTGAATTTACCATAAACTTATATAAACGTATATAAAAATAGACAGAACTATACTTGCACATAAGTACATTTTATTAACAGTTATATAATATAATAGTATAGAAGAATCAATATTACATTATATATTAGTGAGGTTTACAATGGAAAGGATAAATATTTAGTTTGTGTAAAGTGTGTATAAAGCAAATACGAGCCAACCAAACATAATTTTCGTTGCATACATATTTTATGACGACTATTCTAGGGTTCTCTATTTCACTATTATCGATAACTAGCCTCTGCGAGCAGATTCTCCTGCGTTGCCGAGAAGAATGTTATTCCAGACAGATCTTTCTCTGTGTCAAATTTAAATCTAAAATATTTAGTATTAGTACTTATAAAGAAAGAAAGGAATAGATAAAAATCATTTATTTAACACCAATGTTATGAATAAAATTAAAATAAACAAAAAAGCAATAAAAATGTTGAGTTAAATATATTATCTACTCCTACTATCTTATTTAAAATACCGAACTTATTGTTTACTTATACGAGGTTTGCACAAAGCATTACATCTGAAAATACGCAAAACGACAAAGGCACAAATATCCCGGCAATCATTATAATTGTACCTCATCTATAGACTCCTCAATCATCGAAACCACAAATTGTTTCATATTAAATAAGGCCCACAAACAAGGGCATGTATTTAAAAAAAATTGAACATAAATCACAACAAAAACGAATGCACCAATCAGGTTCGAGCACACCACCTGAACTCATCCCACAGATAATTAAGTGATTAAAAAGTAAGCCACAATGCCGATACACCGTGTTTTTCTTTAATCCCCACGATCTACGAGCAAAAAATACAGAACCCAATTTTCTGTTCACGGTTCGATCTGTCCAATGGTATCGCACTTATTTATTACTGCGGAGTATATATTGTTAGGGGGTATAAAAAAATTCTATTGAATCAACAGAAGCAGATTTCCCTTGAGTATGGCTGACCGCCGGGTTTACCGAGCGGAATTGGAAAAAATGGCGGCGGCTACTATTATTTTTTTATTTCGCTCTCCCATTCGGATATAACTAGTGGCCTGTAAGTAATTTCGTTAATTAGAACTTTTTTTGCGAAACTATTACCAGTACTATTTTTTTAGATGAACGATGTCTAGTCTGACTAATTTTCACACAAAAATAGAACTGAGTTAGTTTAGGAAATAATACTTTCCATCCGTCAGAATACCTACTCTAAAAGGACCACTTTCTTTGACAGTATATGTTTTATACATAATATAACAATTATAAATAAACCAACTATACTTCTTAAAATTTTCTAATATTTAAGAAGAACAATCTCAGTTCGCAAGTTATTTATTTAGCTGTATTTTTCTTAAAACAAAACGGAATTCTCTCTTCATATTTTATTATTGTATGTGATAAATGGACGACTGTCACGAGAAACCGTACAGATTTGACATGATATGTACTGAATTACGAAAATAAATCATCACCTGCCATATGCCAAGATCATTTCCCATACCCAATTTGGGGTTGACGCAACGTGTCAATTTCAACTACTCGTATTTTTTTCTCCCCATCATTTCTGCATTCGCATACGAGTCATATCATTCTTCATGCTTGCAATCCATCTTGTCATGTTAGAATATATTTATTTATTTTATTTTATGGTAAGGTGTTGGCATTGCCCATGAACACCAGAGGAGTTTATGGATTGGGATGGGAATGCATGGTTGATACAGTGACTTGAAAATGGAAATGAAATGCGTCGCAGCGGTCAATTCTCTCGCGGAACACCTCTTTCAATGATCGACAAAAGTTCCACAAGCACCTCAAAAAGAGCTTAGAGCGGATGAAAGAACGAGATGATTTTAGTCAGTAAGAATCTGGCATTCCCTCTCACCTTACTGGTTAAGTCATTGGATTCCGCTCTCAGAAAAACAGTCTGTATCCCACGCAATTCTATTTTACGATAGTGAATCGTTTGCATAATATAAATTCTAGGGTATTCTACAATTGTTGTTCAACGATTTATAGCATGTTAGATTTTATGAACCATAAAAATTTTGATCTATCAGTCAAAATTTAGGAGTAGTTCGCGTAAAAGTACACCAATGCCAAACCAAGCGAGTACCAACGCCAAAAATGAAAATGGCTGCAGGCAAGGCTCTTTGATTATATACATAAAATATGTATATACATATGTCTAGTTGGAGCGTCATACATATAATAACAAAAAAACTATTGTAATTAAGGAAGCATACATGCGATTGAATTCAAGAACTTTTTTAATTATATTCTAGCTTACTCGACAAACTGCGTTTTACCACAAAAAAGTAATGTTTTCTGAACTTTTGAACCTAACCTGGACTTCCATGATTATTTCAAAACTAAAATTAGCCAAATCGAACCAGCTCTTCTCGAGATTTGGCGAGACTAACGATCAGCAATTCAATTTTATATATAAGATTCATCATCACCAGCCTATAAGTGCAGGGGCTGCCGCGCTAGCTCAAGGCGTATTGATAATTTAATTCTATAATTAGAAATTACTTGCTACTCTCGCGCGGTTTCACCCGCTGTTTGGCTCTAGCTTATAGTACTGAAGAACATTGTAGCTATCTATCACTGAAAGAATTTTGGAAATCCGACCTGCGGTTCCAAAGATTTATCCCCTTCGTACAAACTTACAAATTACGAATTTTATCTATTTATAATATTAGTTCAAATTCCTGACAATATTTCCCTTCACTGTTTGTCTGAGGTGTCTAAATAATTTTAGAAAGTATATTCCTAATTTTTTAACAGAACTCTAATAACCTAATATTATTAGGTACTTTAGAGGTTTCGTATCTGTACTCCCTTGCAAAAGAAGCGGCACCTCTAAACTCTAGGCTACCACGACACTTATTTAAATTAGATATAATGAATATTATTTCTGTTAATACTATTTATTATTTTTCCCTTTGCACTAAACTATCTCCGAGGTATAGTCATAAAATGAAAATTTCTTTCTTGAAATAAAATATCATGTACGTAAGTAACTTTTAAAAGGGTTATTAATTAATTGATTATGTGGTGTGCGAATGAAGAAATCGAAAAAAAAAACAAATGTCAACACTGATAAAATTATGGCAGCAAAATAGTAATAAAATTACTCCCTACAACATCCCCACTTTTTTTATTAGTCTCTATCATAATTTGTATCATTGAATAATCAATTAAATATTTTCTATCACGCTTTACTCTTTTGAAAGCAAAAAAAATAACTATTTACAATCGGATTAGAAATACTGAAAATATTCAAAATCTCGTTTTTTTTTTGAGATAGTTAAAAAAGGTTTATTAATACATTGAATGTATATGATATTGTTAGTTAAAAAGGTATAATTGACTTCATTCTTTCAAGTTACATCCGCCCCCGCGAGTGCCTTCATAAGAACTACAACGAGACAAACTTTTAACAATAAGAAAACATTTTGTTTCTTGTGAAAATTGTGTAACAACACAAAGTAAACGTACTCTGACTGAACTATAATTTCATAACCAAATTCCACGTAACAACAGCAAGAATACAGAATGAAACCATTCCACATTAGCGTCGACTCGAAAACTTATTTAATTTAACTTTTGTCAATTTGCACCATTTTTTCGTGCACCTCAGTGTACTGGAAACCTAGCTAATGTCACTTTTCCAGTATAGTTAAAGTTTCTTAGCATTTGAGGATAGAATCACTTTATCCACATTACACTGGCTGGCATTACGCCAGGCAGTTGCTGTTTTCATTTTACTGCCAACCATATTCTGAATACTCTAGACTTTATTGTAATAACAAAGAAAAATTGAAAACTAAGTGGGCTCATGTTTGTACTATATTGGGTTAATATTGACAGATGAATGCAGGGTGTTAGGGTGATCTATCTATGTCTAGGTTTTATTAAAAAAAATCGCTATTATGCTAACTACGATTACAACAAAGAAACAACCAACATACATTTCGTACAATACACAAAAAAGATTTTGCAGAAAACAAATGACCATATTGTGTCATTTTTACTATTTTTTTCAACGGTTTGTTAGGTAACAAGTGTGAAATCACGATTCGTTAATTCTTGATCATGTTTGCGATTAAAAATCGAAAGATTTTTGCACTTTGGTATGCAGGACAAAAATTCAAGCTTGTCTGAATCCACTAATGGAGTCTCAAGAGGTATGCAAAAGTTTTTTAGTTTACATATTTGTTTAGCTAACAGAAAAATATATGAGTAGAATAAACATAGTTTCACGCATAATTTGCTGTGTTTATTTACATTCAATAACGACGCCAATAGGTGACTTACAAATGATTTTTTTATACTTAGGAAACGTAGAATCAGAAGTATTTTATGAATATCCGAATAATTTATTACTAATTGAAGAGCTCCATGTCAAATTATTTGTTTGTTGACTTTTATAAACACTGGTTTCTGGTCTGATTAGAATAAATGCTTTGACATTACAAACCGAATTTTTGCATAACAGAATCTATATTTTATTTAAAGAGTATATAATACATACCTATAGGATACATAATAATGATTTACTAAATTGTGAAATTATGTTTAGTTTTGAATTTTTCGCAAAAAGTTTCTCGTTAAATAGGTTGCAGTCTACAACGGCAGTATCTTATTTCCTATACACGTCATTAATAACTCATTACGACACACCCTTCGCGCAACTTCATTATATCGGATCGTTCTATTTTGCTCTCTTTTACTTATAAATAGTAACTAAAGCATGCTACCATCATGAGTGTGGGAGAGCCATGCTTTGGCACGAATGGGTCGTTCGACAGGAGTGATACCACGGCTACACGGAAATCCAGCGTGATACAACACTTACGTTGTGTTTCGCCGTATAAGTGAGGTTACAGGAGACCCAATCCTTCTCATCAATCCTCATATTCCCTATCCTTAAATACCAGTAGTAATTGCTTTAGTATTACGAGTGACCATGGGAGGCGCTGATTGCTTTTTTTTAAAACAATGAAACAATGAATTTATTTTTGCAAATAGGCCATAAAACGGCACTTTTACACGTCAATTTATATGTGAAAAACTAGATGAAGCCGGCATTTCCTATCTGACTACTCTGAGAAGAAATGCCGAAACAAACTCAGAGGTCAGTCTCTTTTCAAGTCTAGACAATGTAAAAATAACATAATGTGAGAGAATCGTGCAAGTTCATTCTGTAGTGGTCTTTTGAGGAAAGAACCACACCAGTTTAAGTGGACCCGTTCTGAAGACAGGCACGCAAGTGTCAGTTTGCAACCAGTATAGCTAGTGCTGCTGAGTTGTCCGACGAACAATACCGATCTAAAGAACATTTGGGTGGGTCGCGCAAGTACTCAAACTGTCAGAACGCAGATAACTGGTAATTAAAAAGCACGGCAAGTCTCACACGGTCCTTACACTAACAATAATATAAAATAATAAAAATGTCAATAAATAAATAAAAAAAAATGTCAAAAAAATAAAAAATAAAATGTCACAATAGGTGATTATGTCATTGTATAAAAAATAAAAAATAAACGTAATGTCAAATTGTATATAAAATTGTAACTTATGTTACAAACATGTCAACATGACCTGTGCAGACATTACAGCGGCTCATTCCCATGCCTGACTATCCTCTAAGTAGTCTTTTATTTTATAAAATGCTTTACAGCAAAGTTTAGCCTTTATTACACTTTTAAATTTATTGAGGCTCAAATTTTGAATATCGCTAGGAATTTTATTGTAAAAGCGTATACATTGACATCTAAACGAACTAGTTATTTTCTGAAGCCTGGAGGCAGGGACAACATATTTGTTTTTCCCCCTCGTGTTAATATTATGTATATCACTATGCTTCTTAAATAAGCTTTTGTTTTTATGAGCGTGAATTACATTTTCATAAATATATTGTGAGGCAACCGTCATTATCTTAGTTTCCTTAAATAATTCTCTGAGCGAATGCCTCGGACTAAGATTATAGATTGATCGAATAGCCCTTTTCTGCAGAACAAAAATAGACTGAATGTCAGCAGCATTCCCCCACAGCAAAATACCGTATGACATAATGCTGTGGAAATAACTAAAATAAACTAACCGCGCTGTATCTACATCTGTAAAATTTCTAATTTTTTTAACGGCATATGCTGCAGAACTGAGCTTCTTCGACAAGCCATCTATATGAGGGCCCCACTGGAGCTTAGCGTCCAGGGTTATACCTAAAAAGACAGTTGTATCTACAGGACTCAACTCCTCGCCCTTGACAAGCACACTGGTTTTTACCTGTTTAACATTTGGTGTTGTGAATTTAATACATTTAGTTTTAGTTTCGTTTAGTAATAAGTTATTAACACCAAACCAGTGAACTATTTCTGAGAGAGCACTGTTTACATTGTCAATAACTAATTGTCGTCGTCTGAGTTTGAATAATAGTGAGGTATCATCAGCAAACAGCACTATCTCGTGTTTATCCCTTACAAGGTAAGGCAAGTCATTAATATAGATAAGAAATAAAAACGGGCCGAGAATAGAACCCTGCGGAACACCCATCTTCACAACAGACCCGGCAGAAACCACTCCGTTTACTTCAACTTTCTGAACCCTATTACTCAGGTATGAGGTAAGAAGGTCCAGAGATGCACCTCTTATTCCGTAATGGGATAGCTTCCTGATCAGTGTATCATGAAGCACACAATCGAACGCCTTGGATAAATCACAAAATATTCCCAAAGCGTCGCTTGAGTCCTCCCACGCGTCGTAAATGTGATTAAGAAGTTGAACACCGGCATCAGTTGTTGAACGACCCCTTGTAAATCCGAACTGTTTCGCATGTAATAATTTATTTCTATTAAAAAATCTTTGCATTTGATCTAAAATAATTTTTTCAAAAATTTTACTGAACGTAGGTAGCACTGAAATAGGTCTAAAGTTAGTGGGGTCAGAAGTACTACCTGATTTAAATAATGGAATTATTTTACTACATTTCATAAGATCAGGAAACACACCACAGTCAATACAGTTATTAAAGATTTGAGCTAATACAGGTGCTACAATAGTTATTACAGAGCTTGTAATATACACAGAATTGCCCCATAGATCTGCAGTCTTTTTGTAATTCAAAGTATTAAAGATTTTAACAATTTCCTTGTTATCTATGTGCTCGAAGGAAAACCCTGAATCGCAAGCTACAACATGTTTTTTGAGTAAAGACTCTGCAACAGTGGGAGATGAATTCAGTGACTTAGTAGTGGATACAGGAATATCGGAAAAGAAATTTTCAAAAGCAGTTGCAATTTCTACATCCGCTTTTATTAACTTATTATCAATTACAAGACTATGTTGATTTATTCTCTTTTTAGACCTTCCTGCCTCACTGTTGATAATATTCCAAGTGTCTTTGATAACATTGGTACTGTTCTTTATCTTAGAGCTTAAGAATAATGATTTAGCAATAGAGCAAACCTTTTTGAATAATTTAGAATAGTTTTTTACATATTCACTGAATTCAACAGTGTTAATATATGTCCGCTCATTATAAAGCTCATAGAGGCGCTTTCTACTCTTATAGATACCAGTGGTTGCCCAATCACCGAAAGACGCATTGCTATTAGCTGGTATAGTTTTATCTGAAAAAGTAGACTTAAACTCTGTTAGGTACATTTTAAAAAACTTATCATATAAAGTGCTAGAATTCTTATAATTCAACAACAAAGGCAATTTGTTGCTGAGTTTAGCTTTGAAAAATTCAATGCGTCTTTTAGTCTTCGGATTAACTGTGATAAATTATTTTGATACTATATTTATTTCTTTTGTTAAAGAAATTAACTGACCACAGTGATCGGAATCAAGTACTGAAATTATTTCTTTGTTAACTGGCACAATGTCAGTATAAATATTGTCCAGGCAAGTGGCACTAGTGGGTGTTATCCTAGTTGGCTCCAGAACCAAATTCGCAAGGTTGTATGAAGAAAATAAACTTACAATTTTTGTGCTTAAACTACATTTTTCTAATAAATTTATATTAAAATCACCACATGTAATGATGGATTTCTTTGAATTTGTAAGTTTACTTAGAACTTCATCCATTACTGTTTCAAAACAGACATACAAACCAGAAGGTGGTCTATACACGCTTAATACAATAAACCGCTCCAATTCCACACAGGCTATTTCAACAGTACGCTCAACAGAGTAACTAACTATATCTTTACGATCTTTGAATTTGAGCTGGTTACTTATCAGTATAAGTGACCCACCATGTATAGCGTTTTCTCTGCTGAACGAGCTACCAATCTGGTGCTTACCAAAATTGAACATGAGCTGATGGGGTTTTAGCCAATGTTCAGTAATACACAAAATATCCACATTATTACAATTTAAAAATAACTCTATTTCCAATTCTTTACTCATAAAGCCTTGAATGTTTTGGTGAACCAGATTAATAACCTTATTACTGTTTAATTTGCAAGAGTTTGTCTCTATTGTCTTATTTAATAATTTAAATTATTATGAATGTCAGTATTAGGTGACTCATTATGAATGTCAATATTTTTTGGTTGCTCAATAGGAGTAACCTGTTTAGCCAAGTTATTGGCTGATATATTAAAAAAATATGATAGCGACATTGCTATTTGTCTTAAATAATATTTTGAAAGATAGTACCTATCTTTTGTCCTATATATATTAAGACCAACATAATTCTATGAAGTGAATATTAGTATTAATACTTAAGTTATACAATGTAGTATTAATTTTATATCTACTATTGTTTTCTTCCTGTGGCAATGATTTTATATAAGGCAATGCAAATATAATTATCTGCTTTAAATTCAGTTTGGCAAGTGAATTATGGAAATTGATTAAACTAAAATAATTGGCTTACCGCCAGGTAATCAGGTAAATAGTCAAATGAGCAAATCAGCTGATGGTAGAGTATTAGCACTGTCAATTTACAAAAACATACCTGATGAGCTTGAACTGTGTTCCCGGCTATTTATGAGACACAACGTTCTTTTCTTAAGGTCGTACCGGAATCTGTTTCAATCTCCGCAGTCAGTATTATAAATAAGTTTTCTTCTTTAGGTATTGGTGAAACTATGATTCAGTAACACCAGAAAATTTACAACTGCTTTGTATTTTCACTCTTTTCCTACGGAATTTATTGCATTACACAAATATTGCAGCATTAACATACATTAACTTTGGACGAAGTATCGTTTTTTTAAGTACCTATAGCTGTCTCATGTGAGAAATCCCTAAAAAGCTACGTGGCCTGACGATATCCGCAGGGTGGCTGGCAGTGGTTGGATAAGTAGAGCTGAACATCGAGCTCAGTGGCGTGCAACTGGGGAGGCCTATGTCCGACAGTTGACGGAACCAGGCTGATTATAAAAATGATGTGAAAAAAAACGTGGCTATCATTTTTGCATTATCTAACTGCTTTGAAGAGTCTTAATGGAACTTTTTAATGATAAATAATATGCTACTAATAATCTTATTTCAGCATTATCATAGTTTGCTTACGAGTTAATTATAGTGGCTTCATAAGGTTAGAATCGGCGCGATACATCTTCCACCATTAATCATTAGCAAAGATATCATAGTGAAACAATAACAGCCATTATCTTAACAAAGTACCTGGATACACAATGTAACAAGAGTATTAATATTACACATCTAATTATCAACTTAAACCTATATAATCTAAGGTAGCTTATACCAGTATATTAGTGTACCACGCTAATGTAAATACAACCTTATTAAGTTTCTACAAAGACGGTTGAATGGGTTTATATTTTTAAATAGTTATAATAATATCACGTGTGACATAAGGTTCATTTTTCAATGCAAATTTACTTATGTATGTTAAAATATAGATTTATTTTCAAAATTTCATATTTGTCGCATCAGTGTTGTAGTTTTCATGAATAATGTAGGGTGTTGATATTACTCTTTAGGTTCCATATAAATGAAACCAAATCAGTCCAGTTGTTTTTGCGTGAAAGAATTAAAAGCATACATCCATATAGTTCCACAAACTTTCCTATTTATAAAATTAGTAGGACACATCGTAGCCATAACAGATGTCGATTTTTTGTAGAAAAATCAATATGGGTTATAATTACTGAAAATCAGCTATAAGACCTGCAACTCAGTAGTAAGACAAAAAAAAACAAACATAATCATAACCTATTTAACAAGATACCCTGTGAAACAAAGATATAACTAACACAGAATGGTTACTTAAGAGCCATTGGTCACTCAAAAGGTCAAAAACCGTAAAAATCCTTGAGAAAAAAGTTACTTCGAAAAATAAAGTAAAAGTATCTTATGACACTTAACGTACTCATCAGCACAATATAAATAGCAACCATCTAAATCTAATTAAAAAACTTGGTACATTATTAAAGGCCCCACATACGAGGTATTATGAAAAAAGTTTCCTATTTCGTTCAGTATGTTAAACTTCCTGAAAGGATCGGTTACACAGACGAAAGTTTGCGCGAAGTTTTAGCCCTGGTTTATTGTGATTGCTCTTAATACTTTTAAGGCGGTCGGCGCATTGCGGTGTACAATCGGAACTTAGTCAAAGAGAATAAAACTTGCAACAATATGCAATAGCAGCCTTTAGTCGGGCCAAAGCGTAAACTGAGTTTAGTCGTTATTCTTAAAATGGTGCAATCGAACCGTTTTGAATCACGATATTCTGTGATTGTGTTGATCGTTGAAACTTTTTCGTTTGCGCTTTCTGAGAATTTTGTCTGTTTCTTTTTTCTTGTTAATTTATTGATTTTAGCTGAGTCGTGAGACTACATTTCTGGGGACTACGTTCTCTATAGGATGTATACAATAGCCTGGTTAAAAATTTTTCAAAATATATGTATACCCATGAAATGTATACGCAAAAAATCAAATTCTCAAACAAAAAAAAATGGCTTCTAAAAATTAATTTAAAAAATATGTTCGGAATTTAACATTTTAATACAGAATAAATTTCAATATTCATTACCAATATAATGTAGGTATACAACGGCAAAATCACAAAATAGCAATAACTTTGTTCAAAAATGAATAGAATTAAAACTAAAAATTCAAACGCTCTACGATCCCGTTGACCGAACGCCGTCAGACTAAATATAAACAAGAGCCACCTATAAAAAACATTGTTAAACAAAATTCGCCAAAACACATTATTAATATCATTGCTTTTTCGGTCGCATATCGCTTGTCACCAATTTTAATGGGATTCATTTAAACTGACACAGAATAACTAGTGGTTATTGTTTCCAATACGAATTGAATGGAATAAATTCGTGCGTTGATTTTTATAATAAGTATCGGTGTTCGAACCTCGTTCGTTGGTTTCATTTTACATAATCATTTTAATTGGAATGATTGTCGTTAATGGCACTGTTGATTGTGAAATTGGTCACTTGAAATATTAAGTTTTTGTTAATTACTTAGCGACAAATTGTATTGGGGATTGCAAATTGTTATATTATTACATTAAAAATGGAAAGGTTTCACATTACTTACATAAATTTTAATGAGATGAATTCTATAGGTTTGTCTTTTTCCGAGTAGTTTTTCCATTCTTGTTTGAAAAATACACAACAATATTTTTTGAATTTATACAAATTACACATTCTCATATTTTTTTAACTAAGTTTTAAATATGATAAAAAAACAAATATTATTAAACTCATTACACAAATTACTTTAAATAATTATGTGACTCAGCGCTAAATGCACTCAATTAAGTCCCTAAATGAAGCCATCGCATTAAAGAGCAGTTTTGTTAGTTGCAGAAGATCCTTGTATCACAAGATGTCCGTAGTACAATGAAGAGCTTGTTGTGTATTGTTAGAGCCACCATTGTTCCTAACTCCAGCCAAAGGGTTTCGCCTTTTATGTCAAGAGCCAAGAGCCCTCACCTCCTCTGATAAATTTACTTATAGCTGCAAGTGAAGTGAATAGCAATGAAAAGTTAAGCGGTGCCTTTTTTTAATGAAAAATTTTTGGCAAAGGAAATAAATCTGACAGTCTTTTATGCCAGTATTAACACGCAATGGGGTGTAATAAAAAATAATTGCTTTTTTTAAGAAGGTTCGAAGTATAAAGGTTTAATATAGCTAAGATGTTGTGAGTGAGATAAGTGAATACGTTTTATGTTAAATAAAGTTATGGCTAATAATTCTTAGGATTATGTCTCCTTAGTAACGGAAGCTTAAGAAATATAAGCGGAAATTCTCGGTAATTAAGTTGCTTAAATATAAAATAATTTTGAATCAGCTTATAAGATTTATTTAGTAATAGATAACTTTTTTTATTTTTATCGATGATTAATCAAATCTTATTCAAATATGTATAAAAAGGCGACAATGTCTAACCTATTCTAATACAGACAAGTTTTTTTGCCAAGCAAAGAGTACAATTTTACTAAACTATTGAGAAATGTAAGAACATTTTACATTTCTTACTTATGATCGAAGCTAGGATCGAATCTGGTTCCGTAAATGTATATTGTAATAACAAAAATCATATTAAAATAAGCTTAAATTCCAACACCTACACCTTAGTTGATTTCTGAAATGGTAACTCAGCAAATACTTTACTGTAATACTTTAATACTTTATTGAAATAAAATATTTTTAACGAAACCTTAAATAAAATGCCAAAACTCACGATGTCGAAATAATAAAATTATCTTTCATCTTCACAATTGTCGATTCCGTTCGCTTGAATAGGACGGAATGCGTGAAAACCCAAGTGTTTCCACTCGAGAGCCCCGCAACCGCCGATCGTTGAACCTTTCTTCTTTCAATCGCATAGGTAACAGCGCTTTTCAATCAATAAACCACATATTTCCTGCATAACACGCGAGACTCCCCCAGGGTCTTACAGGCCGGTGGAAAAATCAAAGCTAAAACATCACTTTTTATTGAATACAATGCGGTTTTTTCTTCTACCCTCCTATAGTTTTATTTACATAAAAACTCAATGGATTGTGGGAAAAATGGGTGGGCTATGTATCGTTTTGTATGGTGAGGTCTTTGAAGCCGTCTGGCCCATTAATCTCCGTCAGAAGTCAGAGGGTCGACCTCTAAAATCCTGCGTCCTTGCATTGTCCAGTCCTTCTGTGCCGAGTCATGGTGAAACCATGGTAGAAAGATGTGATTGATAAGTTTTACCAAGTTTATTATAAATTGCTTCTCTTGTGTATCGGACAGGCTACAGCGGTCTGACGTGAAGGGTCACAACAAAATCATATTTTCAATAGCCACCTACGTAAATTCCACACAGCAAAAAATTAATTTCAAAGTATTATTAATTAGCTCGGTGGAATTATAAAACCGATTAATTTATTCTGTTAAACAAACATTTATTTATACCTTCATTTATTGACTGTGTTTTAATAAATATCATCATGCGTTCACCACATTTGCCATAGCTTTACACACAGTTAAACTATTAATTTTATCAAAATAATTTAATTATATTTCCGACTAATCTTATTTCAATACACATCTGAATATGGAATTTAATTTAAAATTCACTTCAAAATTGAACTAATAACTTAAAGTTGGTTAACAATATATTTTTTTTTATAAACATACTCCTTTATCCGTTATATCTCCCGTATCTGAAATTAATCAAGAGAAACAATTAGAAAAGAGATACAACTATACTTTCATATATTTATTAAAATCGCTCTAAAATTACATTTTTAAATATTACTATAAAATAAAATAATATTTAAAAATATAAAAGTAGGAGCCAGCTGGCAGCGGGAGCAAGGTCCAAGCTGCCGGCGGTTAGGGCTCCAGAGACAAGAACCTCCTCACAATACGTGCCGTTTCAAGGAGGACTGCCTTCTGTATGAGGCCCTTGATCCATCCGCCTAACGTCAGCCTCTTAAGGTGGTTGTCGAGGCTTTTGGGGACTAACCCGTTTGCCGACACAACTATCGGCACAACGATGGCCGAGTCCACATTCCACATGTCAACAACCTCGTGAGCTAAGTCAAGTTATTTCAATTGTTTATCTTTCTCAGCTTTCACGAGGTTCTCGTCATGAGGAATGGCAACATCGATTATCGTCGTGCGACGCGCTAGTCGGTCTACCACCACTATGTCAGGCTTATTGGCTACAATAGTCCTGTCTGTGATGATAGACCGATCCCAGTACAATGTGATATGGTCTTTTTCGAGAACTGGGTCGGGCACATACTTGTAGTACGGGACCTCAGACTCAACAAGCCGGTATTTCAAAGCAAGTTGCTGATGGATAATCTTGGCCACCTGATTATGTCTGTGCAAGTATTCGCCATTAGCCAAACGACCACAGCCGGAAATAATATGTCTGATGGATACTACTATATACAACTATACTTATTTTTAAATGCGAAAATCGAAAGAAATCATCCACTCTTCGTAATGAGACGAAAACTGAACTGAAAATGTTCAAATATGATTTTCCCTTATTCCGATGACCTTATATATAATTACCTATACTGTATTTATACCTACATGTATGTACAGGTGATTTGATTGATTTGGTGATTACCTGATACTAGACCAACAATACGATCAAAACTTTTAAGTAAGATTTATGTGGTAGAGAGCATATTTATACAAATTGACGACTTGAAAAAATATACAACAGATTTTTTAATATTAAAGGGACCCTTTACGTTATGTACAAGTAAGAGTATTCTAGGCATTATGGCTCATAACGATACATGTGTGTTATTACAAACTTTTTGCGCTCCGACTTCAGACGTGAAACTCCGAGATTACACATTACGCAACAGTATAATAACATTTCAAAATTCACGAACAAGACATCTCACTTCTGTTCCGAAAGTAATTTGCAACAAAACATTTAATTACTGTCACAATCTTACACGCAGTTCACGAGTCGATCCACAGCTAACAAAGGTATCTCCCTCGTGAAATCATAAAAGATTATTATAAGTCACTCTTAAAGTTATTAATTCGACATGAAACGTTAGATAAATCAGGACACAATTCCTTGAGGGAGTTGATGGATCTTCGCTAAGAAATGGCCTGTTTTGTTTAAAACCATCATTACACTTGATGGAGCCTATTGTTTTGGGTAAGTGCGGGTCGAAATGGAAAGGATTATTCATTTCTCTCAGTCAAAAGGCAGCTTTTAAAGTTCCGTAACTTAAAATGTGATGACTTGAAATATATTTGTAGATGTTTGGCATCCAACTTGATGCTCATTACCATAGTGCCGAGTAATTTACTTTTATAATAGACATTTGGCCCTCATCAACATGGAAAGCAGCGTCAGACATCCGAAGAGCTCTTAAAATTATCTTAAAGCCGACTTATAAGCCACGAACATTACATTATATTGCATTTTTGCACATATAAAGTAAAAAAAACTCGCGACTCTAGCTTCGAATGTACTCAAGTTAATGGCAGACGCACATAACCCTTGGCCCATTTCATAATTTATTTCCCGTGATAAAAATAAAGCAAGCACATTTTCGAACGCAATTTCTATATTTAAAGGCTTTCCGTTTCGTTCCTTCGTATTTTATTTGAATAAAAATGTTTCTTTCATTACGCACATAAAAAATGTTTGAGCATACATGGCCGTTCGCGCTGGTCCAAGCACCGCCACTAATATCTTTATTGCGTCTATACCAAATGTTTACGAGCCCTGCCCACGCTTATTGTGGTCCAACACGACACAACAAGCCGCTCTTTCCGTAATATACTGGCGATTTAGTTTGTCGTTCGCCATTTTTTTTTATCTTAATAACACTATTTATTGTTATAGCTCTCACAAACTATTAATGTAGCATTGGAAGACGAAGCGTGTTGACAGCCATCTTTATCTGTTGATTTCTCTTTATTATTTGTTTACTTAACGTTCTATTGTTTACTGTGTTTATGACATCTATAAAGTTCGTGTGCCTTTACTTAAGCAAAATATCAATATATGGCTACATAATGTAATAGAAAACTTAACTTATTATAAAGCGCCTGGAGAAAATGTGATGATCAATACCAAGCGAAACAGTTACAATTACAAATACTTTTAGCTTCGATCGTAAATTTCTTTTGTGTGTCCGAGATTTTATTTTATTGTAACAAAAAGATATTTGTGTCAAATTTTAAATTGATGGACATAAAGTCTGAATTATTCATTTGCTCTTTTCAACAAGAACGACGTTTTACATCAAAAATAGATGACTAGACTAGCTATGTAAAATTATCGCAGACGTTTTTGAGCTCTATAGAAATAAAACTAATGACACTGCGACCGTTGTCACCTCAAGAGGCGGCGTTAATTTTTAACTCAAGACCATGCCCATAAGAAAAGGCGCTTTAAAGTCGAAAGTAGAAATTAAAGCACTCAAGCTTATGGGGGAACCATAACAGTTTGAGTATCATCTCGAAAGTGCTAAATAAATTTAACAAGCACTTTACAGCAGGAAGAGAACCTGGCGCCTCCATATCTCCAAGAGTATTAAGATATCATGGCACTTGTGAACGCACAAAAGGAAATATTAATATTTGACTCACTTTGCTAAGTCGCTAAAATCAATAGTATAAGGATGAATCATAGCATAACAGTAACTGAAAGTAGCCGTAACGCCTGTGGTACAGATTCAATTCTATACAGGCACCGTAATGTTATTTACCTAGATTAATTAAAATGTAAGACCTAATATAAGATATTTATGTACAAACGTAAATAAATAAAATTTGATTGATTGATTTGAATAGTATAAATTCTAAATGTTCGATAATTTCTTCAGAAATGTGTATGGACGAAACGTTTTCTTTATATCTACAAACGAAAACTGAATTCTGCTTTAATTTACTAGTACCTACAACATCATCAGTGTGTGAAAATCACATTACTAACAAATTAAAAAAAAAACTTTGAATATGTTTTTCGAATCGCATTCATTGTACTTTTACGTCGTCGCTAAGATTTGTCACTAAAGTTCGTAAACAGTACACAGCCAAAGCTAATGTAACGTTATTGTACCTCCGGGAGGCTTTTTAATGCATATCATTAAACATAATACCTACTGTATACAAATAACTTCTTTCATACTTCGTAAAATATCATACAAATTTTAAGAATATGGCTAATTCGTTACATATTAGGTTGAGTCGGTCGGTTATTAGTCGATTCCAAAGGTTGTATAAACAACTAATAAAACTATTGAAAGTGCGTTTAGTGTCTACGTTTAGAAATGTAGATTTAAAACTACATCATAGGTAACTACATCATCATCAAAATTACCTATAGATTAAACAAGCGACAGCTTTAATTAGAAATCAGTTAAATTTGGTCATTTAATTCAGTGCTGAAATCTACTCAGTCGTAAAGAGCTGTAAGAACGAACTATGATGGCTACTACATAAAATACAATTTTCAATTACAACTACATTTTCCTTCACACCGTATTAATTACGAATATTAGGTTTAACAAGAGCTTGCCAGGTCCAAACCCTAAGGGTATACCTAAGTATATCATTATAAATCATCCCTTGCCAATTTCGGGCACTTCATTACAAAACGATATGTGTTAGCGTAATATATGGAGGTCACCGGCGCGTCCACCACTGTCAGCTGAACAAAAAAGTGTGGAAATATGGAACACCCGTATGATATACCCGACCCTTGTCAAAATGCTATACTCCGAACGATGTTATTTGAAAATAAATAGGTGCCCACCTAATTTGCATGGGATCTCCCTCTGTTATTGAAGATAAGGTACAATAGTGACGTTTTCGTATTTGCCTTGTATACGACAGTTTTAGTTCCCTGTTTTTGCAGTATCGGTTACTTTTAGCCCTCTGAGGGTTGAACTGTTATATTGTAACAGCATTTCTCCTGACAAATGGCCTTGGATTTCATAGTATGCGTTTTACCCCAGAGGAAGTCTCAAAGATCACATTGGTGTTTGGAGTGAATTCGAAATTCTATACTCACTTTCTTTTCCTCCTGATTCTCAGGACGATGTGACATGTAAAAGTTTTACCAGAAATCGCCATATTGTAACTGCTAAACTATGTACTTTAACGTGTTTACTAAATAATAATAGGCGATGGCAGAGTACTATCTGAAAAAACATAAGACCAAAATTTATTTAAAATAACAAAATGGCAGATAGAACATACCTTTATCCTCTTTAAAAAAACTGTGAACCCTACGGGAAACCGTATATAATAACATCACTTATGTATACCTAAATGAAAGCTGACATACGCACATACACTCGGAAACATAAACGTATTCACCCTTTTATTACGGAACACGCCCCACATCAAAGGTTTGTATTAAAATGCCATCACCACTTATTTCGTTGTTGTGTTTAAACATACATTTTGACCACTTGCAGTGAAGGGTCATCAAAATGATGTTAATTAAGGTAGAAGGGAGCAAATGCCCTTTTTAAACTTTATTCCATTTTGATTCTTTTTTTTAATTATTTAAATGCCAACCTTTTTTTATATTAGGTATGACTGAGACTTAAATATCTAACAAAGAACAAGAACATTTTTTAAAACTTTTCATAGAAAGTAAAAGTTTTGTCATATATTTAGGGCTAGACTCAAAATTTTTCAAGGAATCATGCAATTTTTCGATACTTTAAATTTTGAATCATTTTAGTTGTCGTATTAATTCATTATTGTTCTGTTTATGTTTTTATCAAAACGTATTTTTGTGTATGCACAAAAGCTTGTCCGTTGACCGGAAAAGGTGGCGTGGGCAGCCTTCTCAACGAACAGATCAAAGACTTACTAAAAGTCACCAAGGTTTGTAGCTGCAGGAAACACAATGCCATACTTTTAATATCTTTTGGATTAATCTAAGCCGATATATTAATAGGAATCATTTTGTTGATCTTTTCACAAGTATATTACAGAAAGATATTGTATGTAAAATCGATTGCAAAGACCTGATCATACTATGGTTTCGATTTTATAAATGAAACAAGTTCCTGAATTGCCAGTCTAGCTCTAGTCATGATGTAGCTCGCCGCCCGACAAGAACCTGACCCGAGCGTACGGCGTGTAGCGTTCCGCGTAAACCCGCGACCGCGATCAGCCTGGACCAGCAGAACGAAAGAATTTTTATTCGGTAAGAGACACCCACTGGCCTTGCCCAAGACAGGTGACTATTTGATGATTTTCTGCCTCAAAAAACTGATGGCCTTAGAACTTATTTAAAACCAAATTACTATTTATTACTAAATTACCATGAAAAATGTAATTCCAAGATATTAATAAAATTTTTGGCTTTTCGCTTTACAATCACTTCTAGAACTAAAATGCTAACAAGGCAGTGCTTTTCAGCTTTACTTAATGCAATCCATTTACTAAGCAATGCAATTACCTTACCTTCATTATGTATTTTTTGCAATTCACTCAATCATAGAAACATTTCATAATAATATTTCTAAACGGGGCAAATGTGTAATTTTCTGCATACGATTGTTATTGATAATATAGGCTAAAAATAGGTTATTGCAGTTGCACATGGTATGGTTGACACATATTTTTCTTAATAAATATATACCTACTTGATTGATGCATGCTTCAGAAATCGAAACAAAGTCTATTTTATGGGATACAAAGGAAGCAAACAGACAGATCGCATATCAAATCGAAATGTGTTAAAATTTGAAAAAGTAAAAAATATTGATAATTCTAAAATAGAACGGTAAAGGATAGGTTTTGTGGATTAATTGCATAGGAATCAATTTCTGTGTATCGTGTAGCAAATATGATTACACAGAAAACATTGTTTGTGTGGTACATAAATTATTGGAGCTCAAGTGTGATATTTATTTATTTATCAAAACTTATTCCATCTTTACAGGGTTTTCCATAATGCGACAGATAAGACCTTAAACTAAACTTAGACTAACATAAACTTTATACCAAACAATTGAAACAAACTTACTTATTATTATGTAAGTGATATGTAAGTAAAATTGTGCGGTTGTAAACGCATCCATAAAAAGATCCTAAAGCCCATCCTAACAAATATAGATGTTACTCTGTAACTTCCTTTAGTTTTAGGGTTAAACATTTGGAAATATCAAATTAAGTTATTCGTTCAGCCTTTCAAAAGACAATAACTTTTGAACCATTTAGCATAATAATAAGGACGAGGTCAGTAGAAAATTAATTAATTTAGTTCTACTCGACGTATTTTTGAACTCTCTAACCGTTTCAATTGAAGTCATAAATATTTTAAATTGGAGCACTAAAAAGTTACTGTGTTATTTAATTCCTACTAAATAATCACATCATTACATCATCAGCCTATAAGTGCCCACTTCTGAGTAAAGGTCTCTTCTGATAGAGAGAAGGTTTGGTCATTAATCACCCTGCTTGCTCAAAGTGGATTGGCGATTTCAAACTTATAGTTAGAAATTATAAGTTCAGGTTTCATCACGATTTTTACCATATGTCAGTGGTGTCTAAATAATCATACAAAGTACATATAACTTTGCATTCGCTTTGGGCCATGTTTCAAACCAGCACCCTCATGCATGAGACGTGGGCGCCTTTACCTTGGATGACTACGATAAATAACTATCAACCAGGACAAAACTTTATACATCATCGTTATTATCATCATCATTGTCGTCAACTGTGTTCCAGCGGAAGACAAAGATCTCTTCTCACACGTTAAGACCATTAAGCCCTAGGTTTGATCAATTTCTAATATTTTCAATATTATGTTCATAGCATCTAATATTTTCCACACAAGTAAATCACAAGGAACTATTTAAAAACATACATTCCAATTTCAAAAATTTTAACAACTTTATTAATGTTACTAAATATATGAGTAAGCCAGTGCCACGTGTAGTATATTTTTCCGAGCTTCTGTTAACCAGTCTTAATACCAAGCCTTTTGAGTTACACAACACATAAAAAGAGAATTTAAAGAAAATTAAATATACGAGTAAAGCTTGCAGTGCTGAGGAAATTTAATTAGCAGTCATGTGAAGACATATAAAACAAAACGTCCTGCAAAACGAAGATATTGTATATTATGCATTAAATTAATTTTTACTCTGTGATGACGGGAGTGAACAATACATACGTCACTACCTACTTTTTCAGTGGGTGTACAAGAGCTGACATTTAAAAAAACATCGTTGAAGCATGTGATATTTGACACGAAACTTTTAAAACTGGAACCTGCCTTCCAAGCGTTTACCATTCGTGTATGCCAAACTCTCTTATGAAGTTAGATCCAAAGACCGCTTAGCCTTTAATAAAAGGCTATTAAAGAGGTAATTGATATGAAGAAATTCATTTGTCTAATGCCATTCTTATTTTAAACTTTAACATAGAAGACATTAGGTACTTTAATCAGAACGCGTCCCAAATATAAACGAAGCTATCTGAAGCCAATATTGAATTCATATAAAATCCTCAACAAAGGCAAGAACCAAATAATTTGCAACATCAAACATTGAAATAGAATTTGTATTTGTGACGAATAAACTGTTAGCATCGTCAGTTAGTACGGGCGCTCGATCGCGATGAAAATCATTTCCACTTAAACTCGGGTGCGGTTATACTGCGAGCGTTTTGGTCCTTAACGTAAAATGATTACTTAAATAATGTATTTTATAATTCTATTTTTTTATGTAATAGGTCGGCAAACGAGCAGATGGGTTACCTGATGGTAAGCAATCAGCGGCGCCCATGGACACTCTTTATACCAAAGTAGTTACTGCAAGTCCTTTTGCCGGTTTCTTGTAATAACCCATTAAGGATTTAAGGATAGGGGATTTGAAGATTGAGGATGGGGTGAGGATTGGAACTCCGGTTACCTCAACCACATGGCAAAACGCAACGTAATTGAAGCTTCACACCGCCGCCGAGCCGGCTCATATGTTTCGAATGGTTACTATCGTAGAAAGGGATATTCCCATCAAAGATTTATTTCCACCGCTATATTTCCAAATGAAGTGGTTAGTACATTCATATCAAGCCGTTTTACATACTTTAGAGTGGGTAAGTTTATTACAGACAAAATGCATATTGATTTTACAACTCATCTATCGATACTAATATTATAAAGTGGTAAAATTTGTAAGTTTGTATTTAGGGGTAATCTTTGACACCGCTGGTCGGATTTCCAACATTCTTTCACTGATACATAGCTAGAATGTTCACGCTACGATCAAATGGAGTTAAGCAGCGGGTGTAACCGCGCAAGAGTAGCTAGTATATAATAAAACCCAAACACAAAGATTTATTTTATATAAAAATATATACGGCCAAATAGTGAACCTATCTTCTTTTTGGAAGACGGATAAAAAGAGAAAATAAGCCTCCCAAGTCCTTACTTATTACTCAAACATTTTTAAAATCCCATCAGTCAAAAATAAGCAACTCACTATCTCACAGTCATTTAAAAAAGGGAGAAAAAATTAAAATTAATTATTCAAATTTAATGTCTCGCTTCCCGCTTTCAGTGTGCCCAGTACGAACAGACGGCGTGCCTCTGAGATAATAAAATTTAAAAGGGCAAACTTCGTCGTCCATAGGATGGAATGAAAAGTGATTTGCCTAATCCACTTCTCAATTTTCCAACTCACTGGGCTTTTGGAATTACACTCACTATCGACCTCAATGTTTCTTGCATGCGGCTGGATGCTATTGAAGAATCATTATTACTTGTCGTACTATAAATTCTTTAATTTCTAAATCATTTACTCCCAAAATACAAATAAATTGATAAAAACATTCATTCTATCGAAATTCTTAAACTTTCATTCGATTTAGAGATTTCTCTTGTAGATAAAGATCTATTTTTAGTTTTAACCTTACACGTGTCTTGTTCACTAATTAATTTTTGATTTTGATTTTCTTTTATTCTTTTTTTTATAATTTCATTTATTTTATAAGCCATACATCCTAAGATTACGTCGGCTATCTTTTATTCTTATTTCTTCAAGATATGTATCTTGTAGATTTATTTTTTCTATCATAATATATGTGATAACGGTTTGACGTTTCGACCTGGTTGCAGCTCGACAAGTCGTGGTCATAAGCTAATTATTTTTCTTATCACTAAACACGAAAGGATGAGTTAGGTGTTTAAGTACTTTGTAACAAAATAAGAAATGTTTAGATACTGTTGTTGAAAATAAATTCCACATTTAAATTTTTAAATCCAAGAAACCTTTTTAGCCTTTTTGAAAAACCTTTTAGCTCATTTATTTTTGGTTTCTCTTTAGCACAGGTTGTGTGGAGTCTTATTACCTTTGGCTTGGGGCACTCTTGAATTGAATATATTTTTAACCAAAAAGGTGACTGAACCCTACATCAGTATCGAGTGGTCACTCACACACACTATAAGAGGGCATTGTATGTGATATGTACTTTAATATGGCTTATGTTTAACTTACCACCAGATAAAGTAACCAATAGCAGACAAAAATAGTAAATGATCACCAAAATGAAACTCTTATTAGTTTTATCTCTTTTTATATAATTAATAGCATTCAGTCTTAAAATGCCTCATTATGTATGTAAGAAATCAATTATTACTCGTATTCGTTCATTTAATTGGAATCCTTCTTGTAGATTTTAAATCGGGTTTACTTTCTCAATTATAATTTTAACATCAGACATCAGCCACACACAAGAACTCAAAATAAATCCAATGGTGAACAAAACACATTCAACCTTAGCACATTGAGATAAAGATCTGATTACAATATCAAAATCTACATTACCCCACTGGGGAGTTTTTCTCAAAAAGATAATAAGTCCAGATCTTATTGTCGTCAGGATCTTTATATTAATTACGGACATAAAAGTGATTAATGACAGGAATCTGGAAACAATGCTTAGGAATCCGTATTTATTGGACGCCCACGACCAGTATTTGTCATCAAGACAAATTATTTGGCCAATGTTTGTTTCCACCATTTTTAATATTTCCATTTCCACCCTTCCCATTTATTATTCTTTGATATTAATTTATTTGAAGTTCATATTAATTACGATTTATTTTTCAGATTTCAACCATGTTTACTTTCGTTACTTTTTCAATCATTTTTATATTAAGGCTTTAATAGACAGAATTTGAAATGTCTACAAAGAGAAAACTTATCGAGTCAATAAATATCTCGAAGTTGAATATTAAATATTGGAATTCTCTCTCGTTGCGGTATCTAACCAAATAATGGTCTCTAGCTAAGCCAGTCTCCAACTATTGCTCTACACTTAATTTGAAACTCAGGAATATAGCTATGGGAGAATTCCACAGAAATTCACAAAGAAAACCTCAGGAATCTTAGTAATCATCTGGTCAACCTTTGATCCTTCAAACCTCTATACAATTGACCGTTGCTAAGAAACACTTAACGAGACCTTCCACCCCTCTCATAAAGTTCTGCGATTGCCTGTTTGAAGGGGGTTCAGAAATGGACAGAGAGGTCAACTTACGATGGTCTTTACACGTTTTTCAAACAAAGCAAATCAATAATTCAAGAATCGGGAGGCCGCCAGTTCGTAGCAAATATTTCTCTTATTTTTCTCTTCAGGAAGATGTTTAAAAACTTTTATAGATAGCTTGAAGCTTTCGAGATAAAATCTAAGCTAAGATTGTGGGTTTTTCTCACAGTCACACAAGATACAGGCAAAGTCTATATAGGCTTTATATAAGGTTTTTAATAAATACAATGTCATTTTACACTTAAGTTTGTGACTGTTTGTAGCCGACCCTAGGCTAAATAAAATTTTCGTTTTTCCTAAATCAAGGAAGGGATGGTATACGGCTTACCCTTTCTAGGGAAATGGGCAAGGGACTGAGCTCCGCCATCCGCCCAGTCCTGTAGAGCTCGTCCTGTTGCTGGTCACTCTCCCACCGTTTACGGGATAATGAATTCCCAATAAATAACATAATTTATTTTATTGGTTTACTTATGTTATTTATACTTTATATTTATAATATTTCAAAGCAAGTACAAAGGGAATTAGAGAATTCATTAGGGAAAGGATGTCTTATTATAAAGATTCTACATTTACTAATAGAATAAAAGGGCAACAAAAGGTGAGGGTGTATACTACATGGAAGATTACTTCACAGATGCACTTGTGTACGCCGAAGTGGCCATTCAGATCTACACATCATTACACCTCCTTAATCGAACCCTGTTTCGACAGTGCATGTTTCGTCAAATATATTTTTTTTAGATTAGAGATTGCCACCACAGCTTTGTTTGGATTTGACGAAACACACATGTGTTATTAATCTAGTGTTCCTTTCGAACAGAGCTATCAAATGTATGGAGAGTCTCCGAGATACTTGGTGAAGCCTACCCCCGCTCCATGGAGATGCGCGTACAACAAGTACAGTGCAAAGCACTGTCCCGGGATACAAATAGGATAGGATTAGACCCTAACCTACAATTAAGACCACATTCACATACCCGTTCGCTTCACTCACACTGCTCTCCTTCCACACTTCACACTGACTTTACTTTGTAATACTGAATCCTAAGAATCAGCTCTAGCTTATCTAAGACAACCTATCGTCTCCGCAGTTCAAGAGTAAGTAACCTATCGCCTTCATCACATTTCTAACATCATCTTGCCAGAGCCCTTTTCCCAGGCCCTTGCATTTGGGGTTTTATGACACTTTTTGTGCAATGTCTTAATTGTTTCTCTGGACCTTTCACGGGTCAGTGTTATTGCAACCAGATGTGACGTTTCGTATTGTATTGGTCGCCCAACGGTGCCACTTATTCTTAAGATCATTTAACAAGCTGCAACTCGATTGCCTGTCAGTAATTATCCGTAGTGTGGATACCATAAAGTATAAGATGAATGGCCTAACATGTGGCTCATTGGAAAGTTGATACTTTAAAATATTGGTATACTTTTGTTTATATTTTTAGGGGTACCTGACGGACAGTCACAAGTTCAACTTTGAGCCCTTTTACTTTCTTTTTTCTAAAAAAACAAAAATATTGAATATTATTTGACCAACAAGTATCTCAGCAACAGTAAAAATCAAAATAATATTGTGTTATTTTTAATTATAAACTTCTTTAAACACATTTTACGCCCTATTTATACAAAAGAGCTCGAAGAAAAACAAGATGGCGTCTTCTAAAAACGCGTAAATAACGAAAGAGCGAAAAAAAATTCAAAGATCGCCGTTTGTTTACGGTACCTTATAAAATCTGTGTAAACTGATCTGTTATAATGAACTTATGTACTTTGTGAGTATCTATGTAGGTCTCTAACGAATCTAATTAGCTCAATACGAATTTGTCCGTAAAATTCAATATCTTTAGAAAAATTCGTAACATTTTCTCAAGTCTCCTTTTGGTTTCATATCATTTGGTTGTTTAACTTACTTTACTTTCTTTAGTTTTCTTTTATTACTGATGATTACTCTAAGGATTCTTTCTTGTATGCCATTCTAAAATGCTTATTTCATCTTTAGCTTACAATAAGCTGTGTACACAGAATATTCTTAACAATTACTCTATTTTTAACCGACTTCAAAAAAGGAGGTTCTCAAATCATCGGTTTTTTTTTTAATTTTTTTTATGTATGTTTATCAAACCACCAAACAACAACAGTAGTATTAGAAACATGTATTGATCGGTACCTACTAATCATCATTGTTTTACTTGGCACCGACTTCAAGATTATAAAAATAGTTATTAATATTATTTTCTATTTGCCTAAATGAAAACATGTATTACTTTGTACAAAGAAAATTTATTTTGTGCTTTTTAGTTTAATTTTTGTCGGTCGGTTTTTTTTGGTAAAAAATATTTTTTTTCTTTGGTGGTTTAAAATCCTCAAATGACTTTACTTGCACTGGGCGGGGCGAGAGAGAGAGTTCCAGACTCTTACTTCTCCTGCTCCAGGCTAAAGCCGCGGTCTCTTATTGCGCTTGCCTCACAACCCCAGCTGATAACTTTACCTTATGTCTTTTATTTACCAAAAAAAGTACGCAGTAGCACACAAACATGTACAATGTACATATTATATACCTAAAACCAACAGCTACATACTAAAGTAAATAATCAATGAGATTAGTTAGCCCAGCCCTCGTACTAAAATTAAGCTACGAAATTATGAACTTAAAATACTCCATTGTTATTTTGACTTCGTAACGGCATAAATGTTCCATAGGGACAAAACAAATTTTGTAACTGTTCGTATACTAAGCTAAAACTCGTGTTACTTAAACCGTTTGTGTTGAAGCGAGACCCATAATATATTTATTATTATGTCAGTTACAAAGTAAAATAATAAACCCTATTCTTCTACCATTCAAAGTCCTAAATCCTTTGAGCCGTTTCGTAGGAAAACTAGATTATCATTGACAGATTTGACAGGTTATACTCTCTTTGGATACCTGGTGTAGGATAGAAACTATTATATCGTAAGTAGTATGTGTTTGGAGCTTATGATCAACTGCGTACGTCACATTATTCCAACAACGCAGCTTCTTTGCCTATTAGTATAATGATGTAATGGCTACATCAATACTCATTTGTCAATTGTCTAGAAAAATTAAGAGTGAGCGAGCAATGCTTCGGCACGAATGGGGCGGCTCGGCTGAAGTGATACCACGGCCTCACAGAAAACCGACGTGAAAGAACCAAAGCGTTGTGTTTGAGTGAGGTTACCAGAGACACAATTTTTCCCCTCCCCTAATCTCAATATCTCCAAATCATAAACCCCAAAAGGTCGGCAGCGCACTCGTAACTTTTCCGGTGTTGCAGGTGTCCATGGGCGGCTCTGTGTCCTAATGGTAACGCTGTCGACAAAATTGTTTTTATTCGATGATTTGGTTTACGTAAACGTATTAATTAACATGTAATTCTATTTAGATGAGTACGCTCCTGTCTCCCCAAAAGGTCGGCGACACATTCGTGACTTCTCCGTTGTTTCGGGTATCCATGGGCGACGCAGATGGCTTACCATCTGGTAATCCGTCCGCTAGTTTCCTTTCCTATTACATCTCTGACAGACTACTTTTCTATTTTGTCGTTTCAAAAGTACCTATTTATGGTTTAGTTGGAATAAATGATTTTGACTTTGACTTTGACATCAAAACGAAGTAATTTAGATAAGTTTTTGTGAACAAATCAAGTGAAGAACGCCTTATAATAATATGGTCTAAAAATAAAATTTGTCTTACAAGACCTAGAGCGAATAAACAAAAAATGCTTATTACCTATGCAAAAATACGAGGTTCCTTTATGTATCCATACATAATTTATGTCGTACTATCAGTTGGAGTGAAGTTGGAACAGTTGAACGGAATGACCTGACCTTGAGGAGTTTCGCTTGAATTATTTAAAGTTGCGCACTGATATTTATTGCTCCACCTGCCTTCGAGAAAAAAGGTGTACCTCGGTGATCCCGAAACTACGTGAGAAACTGCTTCGAATTCAAGTTATGTTGCTACGGATCGTAATAAATTTATGGTCAGGAAATATTAATATGTAGACTTTTATTAGATTACGGATACATTTTTCTTTCGACTTCGCTCATGTTTATATGGATTTAGTTTATCGATTTAACTTTTTTTTCTTCTAGTCTTTATTTATTAAGTTACAGTATTCGGTCGTAATTCGAGAATTATTGTTTTAAGATCGATAGTATACGGCCTTGAGTCCAGGAAGAATAATAGGTTTATTTTTGCCAAGGGTTGACATCAATGGGTGTCGTAAAAGGCGATTAAGTAATTATCTTAAGTGAATGGACGCAGCGACCTTTTATCTGCTACCATCGGACTATCACTATTAGTATTTTGCTGTTTTAATTGTTCTTCCTTATTGCTTTCTTTCTATTACGAGAATTGTGAATGTGCATATGTCATATAGGACCTAGTACTGTTTAGCAGATTTTACTATACATAATCTATCGATTGACATGATTTCGTATTTTATTTAGGTTCTGTGGAATTTATGGCAAAAAGAAAGAAGCAGTTCAATCCTTCCATGGTTCACGTGGTAGTTCGGTAGTCAGCTGCCATAAAACGTGTCGCAGGCTCGATAGCCGCACGGAACAACGCTTTGCGTAATTGCTGTTCCGGGTCTGGGTTGTGTTGTGTATGTGAAATTACATATTTGTAAACGCACCCACAATACAAGAGAAAAAGCTTATGTGTCCAAAAAATAAAATAGGTATGCTACTAAATTATGGTTAATAATTAAAGTAAGTTAAACAAATTAAAGCAACCTGGTATATTTCATGCAAAATCGGATGTAAATATTTGAGATCCTTCTAACCCACCTGTATTCGGTCGTCCTATAAGGCCCACGTACTATTTATAATTCGAATTAAAATTTTCTTTCTTTGTTCTTAGAAATTCCTAAGCTCCTTTGTGCGTACAGTTAGCAAATTTTATTCTTATTTATACCGGACCCTTTGTCCATGAAAAACAAAGTCTGAGTGTTAAATTATAAAAAAGGAAAGGAATAACATTTTCTGGGGTTAATTTAGCGGTCGTTTAAAATAAATCTCTCTGTGGTTTCATTTGTTTTTCTTCCGATCCGCCTTGGATCGGTGTGCGAGGAAATCGCCCTGTTTGTGTAGCAATAATAAGCAAAACATGAAAGAAAATCAAACGGTCGATCCAATATATAGGTCGGTCGGAATGTGTAGATGTTTCGTGGAGGATCCTTCAGTGATATATATATATTTACCTATAGCATTGAATATATTTCATGTAATAAACAATATACGTACCTATTTAAACTTTCAATCACGGTAATTAGACACACAATAGGTGCGTGAACGTTTGGGAAACGTGAGCGTTTGCTTGAGTTATATTCACGATAGTCACTATTAAATAATGCAATCGATTTAATGTTATGAACGCTTGGCAGTTAACGGTCACACTATCCTATGTAGATACAAACTGTGGAGTGTTTGGCAACGACTTAGTACAGAGATAACAATTCTTCCTCTAACTCTTAGTTATATATCTTTTCATAAACATGTCTATAGGTGCCCATTTTTGAGCAAATGCTCCTTCTCACACGGAGAAGGTTTAACTTTAATCACCACGCTTTCTCAAGGCCGATTATGGCCATTTCAATCTTATAAAAATAAATTATAACTCAAGGTTTTTTCAGATTAAAAATTGTAAAATTAATGATCGGTACACTGAATCAATATTTATTTTCTCACGTCTTCCTACCAAATAAGTATAAAGACTACATCTACAAAGCATTCAGCATCATTTTCCCAAAGCCCGATAAACTTATTCCCGCACATTTCTCTCAAAACTCTTCCTACATTTCAAGTACTATCAAATGATCTTACAAAAGTATGAACATTACTTAGCACTCGTACAAAAGGCTAGCACCAAATCTAATTCTAGATTTCCATTGCCCATTCACATCGAAGCACTCGTTTAGCACATTGTGCCTGACTATGGAAATAAAGGCTTATTTTCTCAAAGCATTTGTTCCCTTCCAGAAGATGTATTTCGGATGCGAAACAGTTTATCTCTGGAGTTAGTAGCGCCAGATACACAGAGCTGAGAAGGATTGTGAGCTACGCGGTGTAATTGATGACAATTCTTGGTTTTATGAAGTCCTAGATTTAGTATTGTGGAATTGTGTGTGTGGAGTGTTTGATATGATTTGCTTTGGCACGAAAGAATCGGTTCGACGCTTGACCGAAGTGATCCATGGCCGCACAGACCGGCGTGAAACAACCACGGCTTTGTGTTTCGCCTTGTGACCGCGCGCTGATTACCGGAGGCCCAAACCTTCGGCAGACATACCTCGAATTTATATATTTACAACAATTGGACGAAGATTTTCTCTCAATTTCAAATCACGAACATGTTTGTGGGCAACTCGCAATTGTCGTACAGCACAGCTGATTTTTTTATTATTTGATAATAGTTCATAATCACCATATCACTTGTCATTATACTCGCTACTGAGAGACACCATGTAAATGTTACATACAAAACTTTACGAAATATTGCTCACATTGCTATTGCTATTCAAGTGTACAAATGAAATATGACGCACGCGCATGTAAGCGCATAGCTGTCAGACCAGACTGTGTTTGACCTTGGTTCACTATGGCTATGCTTCAAGTTACTTTCTGTTTAAGATCTGATGATTTTCGGTTATAAGATCATCAAAATCTTTTGTCTAGAATATTCCTGTGCCCTAAGTTTTTTTACAAATATACAATGTCACGTACATAATAACACGTCAACAATAATTTGACGGTCAAACAAATTTCAAGGTCAAAAAAATTCGAAATCGCGACACAGTCTAACCGTGTAAGTCACTGTGCTAACCGTGTAGTCAGCTTTCCATTAAGTACCCTCCAATCATCGAGGGATAAAACCCAGTTTGCAGTGCAGCTGTTCAAGCTAGTCGACTGTATGTCTCTAGCCTACGTATCGTCGTTAGGAGTGGAGGTAATCCGTTTTTATTGTCGCACCACTAATGGTGGCATTTTTAAAAAACCCTCGAATATATAACTGTTAAATGAATAATTAATCGTATTCAAACATAGGAAAAGTCATTTACTATCAAAATTAGGTACCTGACTTACTTTTCACTGTTTGTCATAAGTGTCTCTTATCCTCAGTGATTTCGTTTTTATTTTTAGTATTTTGTTCCATTTATGTCTAGCCGTTCTCAATTTTTATACTAAGCAGTGAATTCGATTCATTCTTATTTAGGTATCTACACGATACTTAAACACACTTATGAATAAATAAGGAAAGGCATATTCCATGATAAAAACAAACGTACGATTTTGCAGCAACAAATCCTTCAGGGAACAACATAGCTATTAGCGCGCGCAAACGCTACACATGTCAACGACATTTGGATATAACCTAGTTTCAGAAACGTGCGTGAACGCGCGCTCATTTGTAATAACAAGCAGACGATGGTTCGGTCCACCAAAAAAGCTCTAGGGATCATTGAATACTAGTTTAGCTCCGACAGCAAAAATATTTGTTGAATAAACATCATTTTTCTCCATGGGCTTTCGTTTTGCATTAGTATAACAAAGTCTTTAAAAAGGCTATTGCTATTGCCTAATTGAAATTTAGATTATTGGACGTCATTTTCAAATTATTGGTTCAGTTGAACGTATCTATGGCGCACAAATAATTCATTGAAATAATAATAACATAAATCAAATTTGAGTAAACTGCATTAATTCCCATAGCATTTTAAGTATAGCAACTTATTTATCTAAGTTGAGCATTCAAGATAAATTGATTTGCGCGCCAATAAAAAACAAATTTCAACTGGAGTTTTTATTCCCGTCGTCATTGAATCGTTTGAGCCAACCATCGAACCTTCGAGAGTTGGAAGGTAAACTTTTGTAAATGATGAACTGAATAAATAAATATAAAAAATGTATTTTAAGATGTTCCCTACCATTGAATTATTTATTGATAGCTCTTTCAATGCGCTTTGCATGTCTTCAAAAGAACGTTTTAATAGCCATTAAAAATAAATGTCAATGACTAGTTTACTTAAAAGTTTTCGTTACCACCGCATATTATAAAATGTATACCGTAACTCATAAAGTAAATAACAATAATTTTACTTTCGACATGTTTTGGCTGCGGCACGAATGGGTCCGCTCGACCGGTGTGATACCACGGCCTCACAGAAAACCGGCGTGAAACAACCACAGCGTTGTGTTTTGCCGTGTAAGTGAGGTTACTGGAAGCCCAATCCTTCCCCTTTCCCAATCCCTAAATCTCCAAATCTCCAAAAAGTCGGCAACGCGCACTTAACTCCACTGTTGTTGCAGGCGTCCATGGGCGGCCCTGATTGCTTTCCACCTGGTAAAACATCTGCTCGTTTGCCGACCTATCACATAAAAAAAATACTACCTTAGTAAAAACTATAGTTTGAAACACAACCAAGCAGCGGTGACCTGTTTTATTCTATATCGCATTCGGATATGGTGCAGAGCGAAAGGAACTGACAAGTTGTCTTCTGCAGCAAGCAGTTATGCTCGCAAAGACGGATGCGGAGTGCATGAGCATTATCCTACTGAAGTATTCATGCCTCAGCCGCCGCAGTAGACGACACAACGACCAATGGTATTTCGCCACTCGACCAGAACCAGAGCGTAGTTTTCCGCTCGCGCCTGAAAGAGCCTATAAAAGTTGCGGGGCTAGCGCAAAAGATACCGCGTTGCTAGCTTAAAGCAGGAGAAAGAGTGTGGTTTTTAACCAGTTACAGTCTGACACTCCCTTACGCCTTACCTTGGGAGACAGACGTATTTGATGATTTCACCCCTTAGCAAAAAAACTATTTTGCTTTTTATTGTACCAACCATACTCTCTCAACATCACTAAAAATGCTGGTGATAATGCCTACGACATTAAGACCGCCTATGTTATATAGAAAAAAATAAAACCCTTACTAAATTTATGTATTATTGGCGGAAGAGTGACGTCTTGGCTGTCATCGGAGGGGATGTTGGTGGGAGAAGCTACGGTTGCCTATAAAAGGGCCTGCGCGCTCAGTGGAGTTCTCTTTCTGCGTTGAGTACACATGGTACAAGGGAACCTCTGCTCGTTTGAAGGGTTAAACTGTCTTGTCTGCTATTAATTTTGCGTGTCTTTAGTTTAGATTGATCTATGTTTGTAATTTCAAAATTCGTTATTTAATTAAAATTTAAATTGTTGTTTATTGTAATTGTGTTATTAATAAATAAGATTGTGATTTGTATTTTTTTTAATATTTTCTTCCTGAAGTTGCCAAAATCAGAAGTGGGATACGCCTCGCGTTCCATTTCGTTTTGTTCGCCTTGAATCAAGACAGTTTAAAACTTCGTAACGTATTTTTTTTTTCTTTTTCTTAAGTGGGTACATTTCAACATTTAAATTAACTGTTAAGCATTTGTAACGTCCGCGTAATTAATAAGGTTCAAGTGTAAGTGTGTATTAGTGGTTTTGGTGAGTACGTTCCAGTTTTTCTTGATATTTAGAAAGCAAATTCTTTTGTTTACGTATAGTTGTAGAATTTTACAATCATATGTTTTGATTTGTTGCTATTCATACAATTGCTTTGATTTATTTAAATTTTCTACCGATTCCTTTTATTTGATTTGAAACAAGTTAGAAAGAAACAAGATGCCTAATAGCCATAGAAGAAGAGGCCGTTCAGTGAGTCGAGAATCGCGTCATCATCGTCGTGATGTGCGCTCTAGGAGCCGTGAATCTCGCTCTCGGGGTCGCATCTCACGTTCTAGGGGTCGTGAATCGCACAATAGTCGACTTGATTTGCAAGGGAATAGAATTCCTAGGCAACCTGATATTGCTTCTAACAGTCTATTAACTCAACAAATGCAACAAATTTTAGATCGATTGACATCGCTTGAGGAAGACCGGCGTGTGTCACGTGCAGCATCGCTGCGACAACCGTCCAACCAGCAGCAGCAGCTCGTGGAAGAGACTGCGACTACGGCACGAGATGGAGCAGGTTTTCGTGACTCGGCAGCTCCGTCTTCACCTGGACGTTCCGTGAGTGCAGCCGCCGATCGCGATGCTACCGTGACCGATCGTTTGATTGACGCCATACGATCCATCAACACTACGGTAAGATCCAACCAAGCTTATTTTATTTCTAATTTCGATCCTAGTGTCAATGATATAGACACTTGGTGCGAGGAGGTAGACCGCGCGAAGGTTTCAAATAATTGGACTGATAATGAATGCTTGTCCCGCATTGGGAATTGCCTCAAAGGAGATTCGAAGACGTGGCTCAATGAGTGGGTCACTAGTGACCGCACATGGAGCAACTTTATAAGGGAATTCAAGCCCTTATGTCCTAGGAAGCCAGCTGTAGCGAATATCCTATACGAGGTTATGAGCACAAACTCTGATAGGTACCCAACATATGCCGATTATGCCCGTCGCTCTTTATTGAGACTCCGTATAGTCAAGGGCTTAAGTGATGAACTCATTTCTGCAATTGTGATTCGAGGCGTAATGGATCCTCAAATCCGCGCCGCTGCCACAAATGCAAAGCTAATGCCTAACGAATTAGTAGAATACCTCTCCATCTACGTTAAATCGAACTTAAACTCAAAAAAGTATACCAACCCTTCTAATAATGATCGTTCTTTTAAATCTACCCTCGAAACAAGTCAGCGTAAGCGAAAATTCGAAGATGGCACATGCTTTTTGTGTGGGAAATATGGTCATAAGTCTTCGAATTGTCACAAACGCCAGGCTGCTAACAGTTCTAATAATAGCAATGGAAATGTACAAAGAAATTATCCAGTCTCCAGCTCAAGTAAAACAGAGCCATGTAGTTTTTGCAAAAAACCTGGTCATAGGGTAGAAACGTGTTTCGCTAAACAAAAATCAGAGTCGAATAACGCGGAAAATGTTAACTTTTGTCGTAAGAATCTTGACAGCGGGCGTAACGATATTGTTGTAGCGGTCATTCAAGGCATACCTGTCGATGTCCTCATCGACAGCGGGTCGAGCATATCACTGATTTCATCTTCGTTACTGAAATATTTTAAATGCGCGCGCAAGCCTGCCTTCAGAATTTTAAGAGGTATCGGTAGTCAAGACGTTGAATCTACTTACTATGTCACGTTGCCGATAGAATTCGATGAAATAACCTTGGAGGTAGACTTGCATGCAGTATCGCCAGAGTTTCTAAACACGCCTGTTATTGTTGGGACTGATGTGTTAAATCGTGACGGAGTGACCTACGTTCGTACACGTGATCGACAACATCTTGCTTATAATAATAGGTCGCCATATAACGTTATGTGCGCTGTGACAATACATGATACCCCCATTAAGACACCTTTGACCGGTCGCGACCTAGAAAGGCTGCTTGAGTTGATCAACGAATTTTCAAAATTCTTTATTTCCGGGACTGCTGCCACCACAGTCAATACTGGCAGCATGTCTATCAAATTAAATAATCATACGCCTGTTAATTATAGACCATACAGACTTTCGTTGCCGGAAATTTTGAAAGTTCGTGGAATTATTCAAGAACTCCTAGACAACGGTATTATCCGAGATTCCGAATCTGAATATGCGAGCCCAATCCTCCTAGTAAAGAAAAAGGATGGATCAGACCGCATGTGCGTAGATTATCGCAGGCTTAACGGGATTACTGTCAAAGACCGTTTTCCTTTGCCGTTGATTGACGACCACATTGACCGGTTAGGGAAACACAAATTTTTTAGCAGCCTTGATATGGCAACAGGGTTCCATCAAATCCCATTGGACGAAGAGTCGATTCCGCTCACGGGATTCGTCACACCAGAAGGGCATTATGAGTATTTAAAAATGCCCTATGGTTTGGCGAACGCCCCCGTCGTTTATCAGCGTATTATATCGAAAACACTTCGCCGTCAGCTTGAGGCTGGTAAGACCCTTGTGTACATTGACGATGTGCTGATTCTTAGCCATACGATAGATGAGGGCCTTATTCTTCTCCGCGACGTACTTCAGACACTGACTGCGGCAGGTTTTTCTATCAATTTAAAGAAATGCTCATTCTTATCGACTCAAATTGAATATTTAGGCCGCACTATAAGTCAGGGTCAGGTACGGCCGAGTGAGCTAAAGGTCCAGGCACTCGTTGACGCCCCCACTCCAAAAACGGTCAAGCAAGTTCGTCAGTTGCTAGGTTTGGCAAGTTATTTTCGCCGATATATATCGGGTTTCGCTGCTAGAACGGCCCCGATTACTAAACTCACGAGAAAGGGTATACCGTTTCTTTGGGGAAGAGAACAAGAAGAAGCACGCCAAGAAATTATCTCACAATTAACCAGTGAGCCTGTGTTGGCAATCTACGACCCTAACTTGCCTATTGAAGTCCATACGGACGCAAGTTCTATTGGTTTTGGCGCTGTGCTTCTTCAGGTTCATGAGAACGGATGCAAGCAAGCGGTAGGTTATTTTAGCAAGCGAACGCAGGGTGCCGAGCCCAGATATCATTCGTACGAGCTCGAGACGCTAGCCGTTGTCAAGGCCCTGCAACACTACAGACACTACCTGGTCGGCGTTAACTTTAAAGTAGTGACCGATTGTAATGCACTGAAATCAACGCAGCAAAAGAAAGATCTCTTGCCCCGTGTTGCCAGGTGGTGGATGTACCTACAGGACTTCGACTTTACCCTAGAGTATCGTAAGGGTACGTCTATGTCGCACGCAGACTACTTGAGCCGAAATCCTGTTAATGTTTGCGAAGTACGCAGACAACAGAATTGGGCTCGAATTGCGCAGGCGGCTGACGAAGAGACACAACAGCTTATCCAAAGACTGACAGACGGACAGCTAGACACTACTCATTACGTTCACAAAAATGACCTGCTTTTTTATAAGTGTTCTCCAGTGGGAGAAGAGCCCAGGTACTTATGCTATGTACCTAAAGGTCATAGGCTTAGTCTGCTTAGGATATTTCATGATGAACATGATCATATTGGCGCTGATAAGACTTTAGAGCTTATTAGAAAACATTTTTGGTTTCCTTCACTAAAGTCATTTGTCAAAAAATACATAAGCCATTGTATCATTTGTTTAACCCATAAAAAGATTCCTAGAGACCCACAGCAGCCAATACATTCTTGGGAAAAACCCTGCACCCCTTTTGAAGTAATTCATACAGACACATTAGGTCCTCTACCTCAATCAAATGGTTATCGCTATGTACTCATTATAATCGATGCTTTTTCAAAATTTTGTCTTTTGTATCCTATGTTTGGTCAAGACGCTAACGAACTGAAACGACTTTTTACAAATGTCATTTCTCTATTTGGTACACCAAAATTAATAGTAGCAGACCGAGGCAGAATGTTCCAGAGCTCAGAGTTTACAAAACTCGTAACTGAGTTGGGCATTGATTTGCATCTGATCACTCCGGAGATGCATCATTCAAACGGGCAGGTGGAGCGTTACTGTCGAACATTGTTAAACATGATTCGCATACAATGCAATCATCGTCAAGATGAATGGGCAGACTTGATGTGGCGATCTCAGCTAGTTCTTAACATAACAAAGCAGAAAACCACTCAGCTTTCACCATTGAACTTGTTGGTTGGTATTGAAGCTGCTACGCCCCTCATACGTCACCTGGTGCGCGACGTGGCCTTGGATAGTTCGCATCCAAATCGTGAAGCGCATAGAGAAATGCACAGACAACGAGCTTCGGAGCGTTTAGCTCGGAACCAACGTCAACAAGACGAGACTGTGAACGCTGGTCGAAAATCCCCCCGATCATTTGAATGTAACTCACTTGTTTTTGTTATTAAGCAGGCGCAATCGACTGGCAAGCTTGACTCCGGCATGCGCGGACCCTATCGCGTGGTCAAAGCGCTTCCCCATGGTCGATACGAGCTGCAACTACTGGCAGGTTCCTATGGCAAATCGACGCAAGCTGCGGCCCAGTTTATGAAGCCGTGGCGCGGGGAGTGGACTCCAGAGACATGCGCTGCATACTTTGATGGTAAGACGTATGATATGCTAACGTCGTGCCTATGTCATACGTTTGTATTCTTTTCATGATACGCTAACGTCGTGCCTATGTCATGTTATTTTAGTGTGAACCATGATAAGCTAACGTCGTGCCTATGTCATGTGTTCATTTTCAAATTTGAGAAACAAGCTAACGTCGTGCCTATGTTTCTCGTTAACAAAGATAGCTAACGTCGTGCTTCCTCTTTGTTGGTTTTGTGAACTAAGCTAACGTAGTGCCTATGGTTCACTGTAAATTGTGTATGTGAATTTTATGATGAAAATCAGTTTCATAACTAATGTTTTTTTTTCCTTGTATGTTCAGGCGCAGATAGCAATGATGATAATGCGGAGTCTACGCCTGAGCAAGCTGCCAATGTCGATACGCAACCCACCATCGATACTTCGCCTGAACCGATGCCTAGCACATCCAGAGCTGCAGAAGCCCTGCAGCCCCAGCCGCAGGAGAACGGGGACGTCCTCCAGTCAGGAGAGGCCGTATTGGCGGAAGAGTGACGTCTTGGCTGTCATCGGAGGGGATGTTGGTGGGAGAAGCTACGGTTGCCTATAAAAGGGCCTGCGCGCTCAGTGGAGTTCTCTTTCTGCGTTGAGTACACATGGTACAAGGGAACCTCTGCTCGTTTGAAGGGTTAAACTGTCTTGTCTGCTATTAATTTTGCGTGTCTTTAGTTTAGATTGATCTATGTTTGTAATTTCAAAATTCGTTATTTAATTAAAATTTAAATTGTTGTTTATTGTAATTGTGTTATTAATAAATAAGATTGTGATTTGTATTTTTTTTAATATTTTCTTCCTGAAGTTGCCAAAAGTATATATTACTTACTAAGAAAAAACACAAGAATGAAAGCAGCAAGTTATGTACATACTCGTATTGTCAGTTTGTTATTTTCCGTGTTTATTTATGCAATACTTAGACGTCTGTCTAATAACAAAGGTTCCTTTTTGTAAAGGATATTTTTACTCAGTTTTCTAAGAAAACGTTCACTCTAGAATATTTATTTTCATGCAAACTTTGTGCTGTTTGTAGAATTACCTGATAATTGAAATAGCGCTTGCTTCCAACGAGACAGACGAGTAAGAAAAAAGGGAATAATTAATTAGTTATATACACCGAGAAACATAATATATATTTATTTTCTTATTTGAAATGTATTTAATATCCCCTTTTCAAGAAAAGATAGTATGTTTAGTGAAGCAGTTTCTTTTGTATATTTATATAAATGTAGAGTATTCATAAATAAAACAACCATATAAATTATCCGTCATAAAAACCATTGATATATTTACAACTGTTATTATTTACATATTTACATGATCAAAGTCTATTACAGTAATATAATTGAACCGTATTTACACAGTACAGCGGTAACATAAGACAACAATAAACGAACTACTATTTAGATATGTTGGTATTACTATAAACACAACTATATGTAGCAAACATAACATGACGATGCATATGACGTACCCTCGTAAGTGTTCGACGGGTCGATTTGACTTATTTCGAACAAAACCGGGGCTCACAGAAGAGTCATCTCGTCGAACATTACCGTGGGTAAGCCGTTTTACATAATTATTTTTCTTGCTATATTTATAAAACGAAGCTGTGTTTTGGGTCCCATTGAACATATACTGGTCCTTACATAAGTCGACATTACTTTGAAACATCTTCGACTTTACTAAAACAGAATATGGTTGCAAATTCACTAAAATTAAATAAGAAGGGGCAGGTTCGTAAGTAATTAAAAAATAAGTAAATATTTGTATTAAAAAAATGTTTTATTTGGTTTGATAGACATATTGTAATTACACTCTTCTGTAAAAATAATACTAGATTAAAATGGCTTTAGCTGCTAGCCAAAAATTTTTCTATCGAAAATTGCCCTAACTGACCTTTCCGTTAATTCAATGATAAACATAGTATCTGTTGATGAAAACATCAAAGAAAACATTCACGTTAAATAATTTTGCTTTGATCTCTTCATTAGATTTGAGTACATAAATAAACTTGGCTAATAATGAAAAAGTTCAGTAATTAATATGAAACATATTAATTAAAAAGAAAAAAACACGCTTCTATTGACTGTATGTCCAATTTGATTCTGAAGTAATCTTTAAGTATAAAAAAGAATGGTAAATAAAGAATTTTTAATAAATTCAAATATCTTTTGGTTTGATGGCAAGAAACAAGCCTATACCGTATTCATTCCGCCATCATTCTGTCCTGATCTAATTGAACGCTCCTTCAACCAAAACCACTTATCTCTGCCGTCTTTCCCTTTATTTCTTTCTTACATAGTTATATTTATGTTTAATACGATTTACGTAAAGTAATGTCGACCTTATGGAATTTGCTTACACACAGTGCAAAAACATCTAAAACATTAATATTGTATACTATTACATAAATGCGTATGTATAGGTGATTTTATGCAAGATTGTTGGTTTTGATAATCGAAAATCATAGCCTAAGAGCTAGTGAAAAGCTACCTATATGTATTTGACCAGACCTGGGTTTTTGTACATTGAGGCCCCTATACCTACCATACATGAGATGGGGACCCACTAAGCCCAGAGTGGTGGACGCGGCGGGCGCTCAGGTAGGACAGGTAGTGATTTTTAGCAAATTTTAAATTCATTTGACAACGTCTGCCGTTTAAAAATTTAAAATCATATTATTATTATTATTGGAAAATGACAATGGCAGATCATTATCACGCGTTTAACATTATGGCAGACAGTTATGAAAGCACTAAAAAAAATAAAATTTTGAAAGTAGTTGACCAGATCTGCCATTGATATATTTTGTTTATTAGGGTCTTAAAAACCTATGTTCACCACGGCAGACGTTTTCATTGACTGCACACTCCAGCAGATAACAAGACTTAGCTACTACCCGGTCAGAGATGTATATGGATATCGTTCTCTGTTTTACATCAATGATTAACTTTATAAATGTTTTTATAGTATTTAATAGTAGTTTATATAATAAAATAAATACATTTTGGAAGAATCTCAAACATTGAGGTTGATTGCAGATAAGAAAAAGTAATGTATTTTTCTTTACATACAAGGTGTAAAAAGACACTCAACGAAGCCGTTAACTACGCATACTGCAGTTCTAACTAAGTAGCTTTACGCTAAAATTATCACTGGGAAACGACTTTTATTTTTAGGTATCAAAAAAAAAAAAATATTGCGCGCAATGTAAAGCAAACGGGCTTCGTGTCATTGTGTGCGTAGGTTCACAGCTTAGCATTAAAACGCTGTAATAAGTACGTAGGTTGACGTTTTACTTCGCAACAACAAAACAATTCTGTAAAATAAAAATCCTACTGACATGCACGATGTTTTTTGTGCGGGTCTGCATTTATTTATTATGTACAGTACTGTTCGTAACTTCAAATGCGTAATTTATTTAGAAAAATCGAAAATTCTGGTAATGTTTGTTTGGAAAAAAGTTTTATAGTAATACTTAGAATTCGATTGCGCAAAAAAAGTATTTAAAAATGCATCTTTGACCTTCAATATCTCGAGAACCCGTGGAATCCCAGCTATAGTCTTAGAGTAAAAAATAATCCAAATAATGGGTAGAATACGTGGCTTTCGGCTTCGTTAAGTGTCTTTTTACACCCTGTATTAATCAAGTAAATGTAAAATTAACAAAAACAAATATAGCAACATTTAATATTTTATTACATTCACAAAACACGAAGCATTTGTATGGGAGTCCACAACTATACTAAAAACATCTGACAAAGACCGTTAGAAAAGGGCGCTTAACAGAGCCCTCTCAGGTATAAACCCTGAATTCTTTGAATGCTAATTAAATAACTATAAAAGAAAATGCTGTAGGCTAGAATGAATACAATAGTAACACATCGGAAAAAAAGATAGCTACATAGACAGTCTATGCATACATCTCTAACCAGGTAGTAGCTAAGTCTTGTTATCTGCTGGAGTGTGCAGTCAATGAAAACGTCTGCCGTGGTGAACATAGGTTTTTAAGACCCTAATAAACAAAATATATCAATGGCAGATCTGGTCAACTACTTTCAAAATTTTATTTTTTTTAGTGCTTTCATAACTGTCTGCCATAATGTTAAACGCGTGATAATGATCTGCCATTGTCATTTTCCAATAATAATAATAATATGATTTTAAATTTTTAAACGGCAGACGTTGTCAAATGAATTTAAAATTTGCTAAAAATCACTACCTGTCCTACCTGAGCGCCCGCCGCGTCCACCACTCTGGGCTTAGTGGGTCCCCATCTCATGTATGGTAGGTATAGGGGCCTCAATGTACAAAAACCCAGGTCTGGTCAAATACATATAGGTAGCTTTTCACTAGCTCTTAGGCTATCATGTTTTAGCGAATGATATATTTGAATTTTTTTTAAGGAAAATAACTCAAATTGTGTAGAGGGATTTTTAATCCAATTCATAAGGCAGTACGAGTCAAATTTGAAAAAATATAAGACGCATTAATAGGCTTCCATACTGATTTTTCGAGACAAATATTTATTTATAAATATATTATGAAACTTTAATTCATTGATTAGCCAATATATAATATTTTCCACAGCTTCATTTTTAGTTTAATTATTTTAATATTCGACTTAAAACATGATGAAATCCAGTGTTGCGATGATCACACAAAATTATAAAGAAATTATCATTTTTAAGATTTCATTCAACGTATTGAATTTGATTACCCAACTACAACTTCTAGACTGCTTGAGTATATGAAAATTCCGTAATTATGTTGTCGAATTATTGAATTATCTTCCATCATATTACCAAAACAAGTAGAGATATGAGTATGTGAAACCAACAATCCCACTTCATGCTAATTGATAATTAGATTCTGACATTCAACATAGCTACGTAAACTAATTAAAAATACAATTATGTACTCCATATGCGAGATGAATTGCATTCATTTGCATAGAAATGTTTAGCTAAGTTTGTATGCAAGAAATGTAATAACATGTTCGTGGTTGTTATATAATAAAGTTTAAATTATGTGTTGCCAACTGTTACATAAATTATAAAGTTTCTTTACATTCTTTAGTCTTCTGAATAAAAACAGTAAAATCGAATTGCATCGCAATTTCTATGAGTAATTTAACAAAATTATTCGACCATTTTCTCATTCCCTTAAATTTTTAATTCATAATTTTGAAATACGAAAGTTTTCAAACGAATAATTTCTCTTAGAAATGTTTACTCTATATAACTAAAGTTTAAACATAACGTTAACGTTATTCGTATAATTTTGCTTTAATAATAAAATAACCACTTGATAGTTAGGTAATAGTATTTACTTCAACTATTTACACGAATCGTATATTGAAACTCCTACATATCAGTCTGCAGTGTAAAATATACTCTAATTACATCGAGTTTAAGATTCATGTTGCTATGTTGGTTCTTCAAGTTGAGTTTTACTTTGTATTTGTATACTGTCGAGGGCTTTTAAAGTGGTCGATGACGTCATCGCTACCAAGTCTTCATCGATGGTGGTCAACTGGGAGTACTCGGTTTTCGGGAACATAGTTCTGTGTTTGTGTTTTCTTGACCTTTTTAACTGTGGAACAAATGTTCTATTTTATATCACATACTTATTAGTCTTTGATCGAAGTCAACAAGACAAAATCAAACACACAAAATAATTAAATATGAAAAGTCAAAAGAGTCAGTCTGTAGATCTGTCCTCTGGAAAAGCTATTTGCTCGTTCCAAAGTGTACCTAGATTTCTATGGAGATGAATGAATAAGAATCCCCATGATTACTTTTTTTGTTACATAATTAAATCGGTTCCATTAGGTGAGAACAGTGTAACACTAATATAAAATCCGAAAAAGGCAATAATTTACAATCATTTAAGAATAATTATAGTAGTAGTAACGATAATAAGACGATTAAATTTCATTCATAAGTTGATTATTTTTTTATGTGAAAAAATAAGGACAGTTTTATAGACATTGTTTTTATAAAAGTGTTTTAGTAAAAAGCTATCTAATTTCATAAAAACTTTTTGGTTCATGAATTACCTAACATTTTTAATAGACAATTTAAATAATTAATCACAACTTTGTAAGCAAAAAATATTGGCTTTGTATCAAAATATCAATTTTGACACTGTCTGTAAAAATGTCTACCAGTAGGTACCACCAGCCAAAAAGCCACAAACTGTCGAACTTTTGACTAGTATGAAGTCTGAAACTTTAAAAGATATTTTTTCTAAGATAAGACAGTCAATAATGTCATGTTTAGCTGGTATCTATGTAAACTAAAAATATAACTTCAGTTTTTATAAACAGCCATTTAACTGTAAGAGCCAAGCTTCGGCCTGAATAGGCGGGCTCGACCTGAAAACTGTGCGCGAAACAACCACAGCGTTGTGTTTCGTCGTGTGAATTAGGTTGCCAAAGGCCCAATGCTTGCACCTCCCCTCCCTACCATACCCAATTCCTTAATTTCCCGAACACTGTAGACCCCAACCCAGGCACCAACGCACTTGAAACTTCTCTGATGTAGCTAGTGTCCACGAGCGGAGCCGACTGCTAGATGATAAGTAAGAAAGTTTGCCTGCCTATCTCCTAACAAAAAATCTCACTATCCCATAATAGTTCGCTTCGGTTCTAACTCATTCGCGTATTTAGTCAAATAGGAATGATCTAAGTTTTTAATACAAAGAAAATTTACCTTAACAGCAATCAAAGTGAGGACTGTAGCTAGGAGAAAGACGCCCACACCCCACACAGCAAGTGAGTTACGTTCTAGAATGTTCGAGGCGTCCTTAGAGTCTTCGATGAAAAATGACGCCGTTATGTGCGTGCGAATGTTCTCGGCTATCCGCCGCTTGCCTGCTGATGACCCGTTTAAACAACCTCCTGGAACAAAGATTTACTCACTAACAGTTCCTAGATAATCTTAGGAAAGAGTTTTTTAGTAAATATATGAAATAATTTTCGGATGATGATAAGATACGATTTCAAAGCTTGTTCCTCTAAAGGTTTGCATTTTTTTGTTCATTCATTCTAAATATTTTATTGATTTTTCTAACGATTATACTATGGGTTGCATGCCTATTGTAAGTACTTAAATAATGAAATGAATCCTATGGCACGATTTCAAAAATAAATCGTTCAATTCAAAAAATAAACCATACTTAGTTTGTCAGCCGAATTTGCAAACACACTACCAACTGAGCAATCCTAAATAGTTAATACTTATTTAAATATGCTAATTCCACAACAATACAATCAACGGAAAATCGTTAGGATTTAAAAAGTTAAAATTCAAACGATATTGTGTCTGCATTACTACATTACTGCATTGCAAATTGCAGGCAATTTTCTATATCAAATATTTTGAATTTGATCACCGCCAATTCCATAGTTACTGGGGCGTTAATTATTATGTATTGTAAAAGTTATTTATAACTAATTGCAGTTTGCTGTTATTATTATTGTTACATGAGATCTCTTTTCGATTCATCGAATACTTATTCTATACACACTTTTATACCTTACCTCTTTGTGTTTAATTATAACAGATTATCGAGCAATTAAACATTACTTTTTTTAAGACATTGCCCCACATTAGTATTTTATCCTATGCCGTGGGTGCGTTAACAAACATACAATTTCACATACACGTCATACCCAGACTCGGAACAACTATTAGTGAATCAATCAGACAAAAAGTTGTTTCGTTCGAGTAACAAATCCGCAAAACGCTACGCGGCAACCAGTTGCCCAGCTACCACGCCAAGCTTGTAGCCAAAGTAGATTTACTTAATTTTAACTCAATCTCATTTTGACACAAAAAGAAAACATTGTTACGTAATGTGATTATCGGCAACAAAGCAGAATTCGTTATGTAAGCGGAGCCACAATTAATGAATGTTCGAACAACCTAACCTTAACCATTTGTACACAAAGCTTAGAAACCTTTGAAGGGACAAAAGGTATTTGTAAGGATAACTATCAATACACCGTATATTGGAAACTAGTATAACTTCAGGGCAACGACTGAGTTTAAGGTCAACTACAAATCTAATTCTTTTGTATGAACTAAATACAGTCTTTCTTCCAAACATTTTCTTTAAGCAAATAGCTTGGAATTCTCGAAACTTATACATATTTGAAAGTGATTGGCTTATTATACATAAACTTGCCAGTCATTTTAATTTCATTAATATATATGTATATAAATATATAAATGTGTATATAAAAACTAGCTACTCTTGCGCGGTTTCACCCGCTGTTCGGCTCCATTTAATCGCAGCGTAATGTTTTATAGCCTATAGCACTCAGGCACATTGTAGCTATCCATCAGTGAAAGAATTTTGGCAATCCGACCAGCGGTTTCAAAGATTACCCCCTACATACAAACTTACAAATTTTACCTCTTTATAGTATTAGTATTAATGAGGTTTTGGCGTAGACAAACATAAATAAACTTCTTCCAATTTTATTTAGGTAACTGAGGCTAAGGTAAATTGTCTTGTTTATCACAAGACGGAACAATAATCGTTTGTGTATTAAAATGAACTCTAAGTTATTGAAAATAACGACATAATCCCGTAAATTACCGAGAAAAGCTATTAGTTATAAGTCACAGCATCATTATTAGCAATAAAGGTAGTATGTATGTATGTTCCTGTGTTTCAGGATCTTATTCTTAAAACAAGTAAACTATAATAGGTATATCTGTACCATGATAATTGTAAGGAATTATTGTTATCTTGTCTACCTTTTTATTTGCTATAGTCATTACAATTCTAACAAATCGAAATATTATGTAATTGAAAATCATCTCAATTAATATACTAAAATAAAGTTTCGATTACAAAAACTCACGCGAGAGAATTCTTAAACAAAAATTAAGGCATAGAGCTTCGTAAGTAAGATGAAGGACTCCTTCGAGATTTATAAATCACAAAAGTTGCTACCATTTACTTTTGGATATACCCCGAAGTTTATGTAAGTATTTATCTTAGATTTATCTGCCAAAACATTAGAAATGCGTAATTTGTATGTGTGAGGCAACTTGGTGAAAATCAGAACTTTGGCGATACGATTCGCCGATGAAACACAAGTATTAATATTAGGCGATATGAGTAACTATCTCAATAGGAAAGAGATCTAGTGAGACGATTTTTTAAAAAAAGGTCGGAATAATTGCATTATTTCTTTTTAAATAAATAAACATTTTTCAAAAACCGCGTGAGAATTATAATTCTCTTCATCAAACTAATAAACTCACCAATATCCTTATCACAGTGGCAGCAATCCGTCTGATTGCTATTAATGAGAAGCGACACCGTACTCTCGGTGCAGCATGGCAAACATTTGTGATTCACTCTGCGAACAATATGTGATAGATTAAATATTTATATTAACATATCAACGAAAAACTCACATGTTTATTGTTGAAATTTGATGAGAAAAGTGGTGGGTGAGAGCATGGTATGTCTTATTCAATTTCCCGGTATTTATTGATCGAACGTCCTACCCATCAAACAACTTTAACATAATTGTGGAGTGTTATTAATAAAACAATTAAATGTCATTTTGAGAGCTTCACTAAATTAAAGCCATTTACCTAAATGAAATTGCTTTGTAAGTTGTTAACTTATTCCATTATTGTACTCACCTATCTAAACGGAGGGGGTGCGCACACGTGACACAACTGGTTGGGCCCGGACCCGAGCACGACCTGCACGAGTCGTGACACGGACGACAACTCCTCGTTCTAGCCTCATAGTACTGAGAACTAAGGCACTCCACGCATAAGCCGTTTTCCAATGAAAAATGCGGTGGACATGATGTACAGCGCTGAGGGCCAGCGCCGTGGCAGTCTTGACAGTAATGGTGGCAGCGACGACAACTGTCCTGCCAAGGAAAGAAGTTCTGCGGACATTCGGGGCGACACTCTCCCGCCGCCAACCTCCAGTCAGGAGGACAAGATGCACATTGATCTCTTCTAGGGCCTGTGCACGTCTCACAGGACAAGTAACACTTGGAACACGTTCCTTCATCAGGATAGTAGCCAGGAGCACAAGTCGCTCTGCAAGTTCCTGACTGCAAACGTAAGGCACCAGCGCACAATGTGCAATTCAATCTTGACACGCAGCTCTTACAAGTATGAGGGCAGGGCGAACATCTTCCTGCAGTCTGATAGAAACCCGGCCCACACTCAGCTACACACCTAAAATCAATATTTCATGTTTAAATGAACACTCGAAACCGTACAAGAAAGGTTCAGATGGATAAAGGGCCATTACCTCGATCCTTGTAACAACAAGGGACTCGAACAAGACAAACAGTCCCACTCGTTCGACCCGCTACATTTCTCGCAGGTCGAATGGCAATTTTTACACCTTCCTCCTTCGTAATACTCATCTGTAAAAATACTTCAGTTAGTCTAAACGAGAAAATACGTGAATATTTATATTGGCTAAGGACATCACTTACTTGTGTCGCATTTATCATTGCCAACGGGTAGACAAGTTCCGCTCTTAGTCAGAATCCATTTTTCTTGGCAAACAGAACAAACGGCATACGTGCAAACAGAACAACCAATTGAACATCTAAAACAACAAAAGGTTTTCCTCTTCAATCGAGATTAAATATAAAAGCGACAATTAAATGTTCGAACAATGTGCAGTTCAAAGCAAAACGTTTGAAATTCCGAGCGTTCGTAAGATTGACGACCTCTGTTTCATCACGGAATGGAATGTAAAGATAAATTATCATAACAATAACACTTACGGCAAACATTCTCTTCTTTGGGCGTCGGCGTAATATCCTGAGGGGCATTTTGATACGCAGCAATTTCTGAATGCGTAATCACCAATGCGACACGAAACACAGGCATTTTGACTAGGACCGTGACAAGATTCACACGTTTCATGACATGGTATGCATCCAAAATCATCTTTTTGATGTGTGCCAGGAGGACAGGTGGCTAAACAAGATCCGTTGTAAAGGACATAATTGTGAGCACACGAGGAGCACATATCTGCCTTTTCAGAGCACGTATCGCAATGCTCGGCACATGGAAAGCAGGCGTTAGCATCGGGGTCTTCATAATATCCGTCCGGACACTGTTGCAAGCAAACAGCTAAATCAACCACTAACAGATGAGCGGGGGCGCATGTGAGACACGAATCCTGGCCAGCTCCTGCACACGTCTCGCATGACTCATGACACGGCCAACAAACTCCACCTTGGTTAACGAAGCTTCTCGGGGGACATCTAGACACACATGTGTTATCTAAACGATAATGCTTGCAAGCAACACACTGAGTTGGCCCCTTCCCATAACAGCCTTGTGAATCACATTCCGGATCACACAGTCTTTGGACTTGTTTATCGTTGGCATCTGCCAAAACATTTTTCCGCTGTGCGGAGGGAATATTTTTAGGGTAATTACGTCTATCAGAAATGCCAAGTTCGATTTCATTGAGGAATTGGGAGTATTCTGAGGCGTCGTAAACATCGTTAATATGATAAGCCTTTTCTTGTTGGTAAACATTGTTTGAGTTAAAATAGCTTTTATTTCGTAAACGTATTGGGCTGGTAGCCGTACCGTAAAATATTAACTGCCACTTTTTCAATATGCCCGGTTGAGTGACGTGGATATTACCGGCGTTTAATATCTGAAGGGTCCAACGCCCTTCGGCACTTTCTCCCCAAAAATGGACACTTAAAAACGGCCAATCGTCGAAGTTAGAACTCGTTGCGTCATGCGTCCTCTCGAATAAAAGGGTGGAAGTAGTCCCCATCGGCGACGTAAGCAATATCCGTAAATTTCCTCGAGGGAAAAAGCTCAGTGAAATTTTACATTGAACGTGTTCCAAAAATCTGACCTCGTTCATCGTCCCGCTGCACCCATTCACATCCATGTGCACTGATATCGTATAACCGAAAGATGTTTCAATAGACTTGTCCTCGTTTATTTCTTGCGACTTACAAATGTGCTGAGGGGGTACATTCGTCCATTGTTCGGCTAATGTTACCATCTGAGCGGCATCCATTAGCCCGTAGCCAAACTTGTGACTCACTTTTCTTTTCACGCCATTTACGATCCATCCTTCTTCTTTTTCTAGTGGCTGTGAACGAGATGTCATTACGATGAGGTGTTGCATATCCCGCCATGTTAGTAATGGATTTGCTTCTAAAGCTAATGCACAAATTCCTGCAGCTAATGGTGCCGACGCCGACGTACCTGTGTGATCTACGGTACAAATGTGATCAGGCCGTAATTGCACGTCCATATCAACAGTAGCCACACTTTTATCTCGACCTGGGGTTCCTGAACTATACGTTGAAGCTATTGTTGAAGAACACTCTTCTAAATACCACGGCTTATAGCCTCCCTGAGTTGCACTAGAAATAGAAATAGTAAATATACTATTCGCGTATCCATCACAATTGCAGGAGTCCGTGTGCCTGCCACCGTTTCCCGACGCCCATATAAAAATAGATCCTTTCCCGCCTCTTCCGTTCGTCACGCCATTTATAAAAGCCCTGAAACAAAGCACTTTTTAATGAGCTCGCCTGTAACCATTTCTCTAAACCACGTGCAATTAGACAATACCTTCTAGCCAGAGGGCCGGGGCCGTCGACTGTTTTGCCGTCGTCTTCGGGGCCCCATGACGCACTGTATATGTCTATGTGATGTGTGTTAAATCCGAGTGCTTGGGCTTCCACTGCGTCGTTAACAAGGCCGTCGAGCATCCGGACTCCGCCAATGCTGGCATTGTAAGCTATGCCGACGCCGCAATATCTATTGTAGGCGACCGCAGCCACCTCGCCCGCGCACCGGGTGCCGTGTTTATTGTCGCCATTGTCCTGCGGTGTCGGGTCCGTGTCGTTCCCATTTATGTCCGTCGATGCCGCAGGATCCTACAATATCGGGTTTTCTGTTCAATACACGTCATCTACGTAATACATGGACACTTAAGAGAAATCGTTTGTTCCAAATTAGATTTTCATTGGACAGTTCTTAGCACTTTGATTAATGGGCGTTTCATAATACTACTATTTGGGAAATATGAAATATATATTTACGTAATTCTGTGATAGATCTGGATGGTTAGGTTGAATGCCGTCATCTAGAATAGTGATAACGACTCCTTTTCCTGTATAGCCCTTCCTCCAAGCATATCCAACATTCATGTCTAAACCGTCAGCTGCACCTCCATTCTGCAATGAAAAAGGTTAATAATATCTAAAAATAGTTAACTCAGAAATGCACTCTAGTGGACGGATACTGCGCCTTGTGCATTGCATACTTAATATGTGTTGATGTTTAGGTGGAAGTGTAGCAAAGGGGAGTGTTACGTAATACTGAATAAAAACTCACCACGGAAAGAAATATTTCGTCATCTAAATATATAAAATGTTAAAAGACTTTTATACTTGGATACAAAGATACGAATAGGTTGGTGATTTTACTAAAAATAATTAAAAACTACTATACATCTTTCTTATCATATTCAGTACATTTGTAGCTCATTTTTGTGTACCTACAATGTCACGATCCTGTGTTATGTATTCGTAATTATATTTATACCGTCCTACCACCCTCTTCCTTTCCGTGACTACAATTATAGTACACTTTAATGTAATAGATACACACGTGCGTGAGCTCAAATTGTTTAACTTGTCCATAAAACGTGTAAAACCAAAATTATATAAAGCTATTCAATTAGTAAAATTGTAGACTCTAGCTACAGTATACATAGCTAGGAAAAAAAACTCAAAAGCTCTTTAACGAATAGTACTGAAAATAACAAATTCTCTGAAAGGTACCTTTGCATATAATAAGCAACATACAAAATTCTGTATTCGTATTTGATGTGTACGATTCACAAGTCGTTTCCCAGTAAAACGTGTCGGAGACGACTTATTACCAAATAAAGTGGAACAAATTCATCACACCGGTGGAAACGTTTCATACCTCCCTATATTTTATTCAACGGAATTCATTCCCACTTTAGTCAACCTCCGTACAATAAAATTGTACCCGAATAAAGCCGGCAACATTACGAGTGGCCTTATAAAACAATAGGACATCAAGGTCACAGGTAATAACCCTCGGAAAAGGAGGTATCCGCTTTATACCTCGATCTAGGGACTAAACTACTGAATTAGTAATTTCGCTACTATTCTTTGTCGGATGAGTTTTGGTACCAAGTACAAATGATAGCGTCTCGCTTTGTTCTGCTAAAGTTCGTCGACTTGGTACATTCGTACTATTAAATTATGCTTAACATCTGCCTCTGAAATGTTCTGCAATATTTTCTACTTGGACTGAATTTTAAGCAGTGCATTATTTTTAAACGTAATATTATTCATTCGATTTATTATAGCCAATAATAATAGCTACTGAGTTGAATGAATTTCGTCAAAGTCATTTTTTATTTTAAGCATCATTTGAATTTGTATAATCATGTGTCTATTTTCATTACTCTTCTTTTACGTAGGTACTTATTAGAAAAAAAAAAAAAAATATATTTTTCCATTTATTCAACATCTATAATAAAAGTCTACTTATATTACATTTTCCCTATTATGACGATAGTCTAAAACCCAGAGTGAAGTATTTTTACATAATTTTCAGTGTAACAATGAAAGCAAACGAAAATTTTGCGTTTAATGTGTCTTTTAATTGTTATGAAGGGCATGCCGGATGCTCATAAACGTACAATGGCCAGTACTTTATCAGGAGTACTGAAACATTTAAAATCTTTGTCTTTTTATATTTTATTTTATATATTATTACATTTTGAATCGTGTACTAAAACCGAATTCGAATTTAATTTCTAAGAATAAATATATGTTTCAAATAATAGGTAAGCTAATTAATTAATTTGCGAAAATGCAAACCTCCAACTAAATCGCAAATAACATGTATATCATGAGTACAATACAAACTAAAATGATTAAAATTCTCACCAAATACCACTGCTCCTTGAACAGAGGGTCGGGGAAGGCAGGCGCACTGGATTGCCTCATCACGTGCCTCGGTTTCCACTGATGGTCCCTCTTGGACCTCCGTAACTCCCTCTGCTGCATAACCCATCTCACCTGTCAAATGATCTGTCTTTAATCCTCTTTCTTAAGGCAAGAAGCGTTGAGCAAGAGTGCTCAGAATTTAAAAGAGCCGAAAAAAATCGGCACCCACTCGGATAACATTTTTGTTGTTTTCAATTTTTACGCTACGAAGTGGTTTGGGATTGAAAAAAAAATTATCAGCAAAAATAGAACTTATGAACGTAGAAAATCAATAGCCAAAAATAGCCAAGATAGCTAAAGTGCGTGTTCAAATTGATTCTCAATTCATGTATGTTATAGTGTTTTAATCCTCAATTACCTATATGGCAATTATGTATTTGTCAATATGACAAATAACAATTACTCAAACGTACAAGTAAATTATTTAAACAGAAACATTAACTGGAACTATTTAAATTCAAATTCACAGTATCAAAGTTGTGTTCCCTACAGAATTTCAAACCATTAATGTTCGATCGTTAGCTATATGTATTAAATGTGAAGCGTCACGTTTCGGTCATAAACAAGGCCATATTAACACCAACTAGTCTAGAACTATTGTGCTTACACACAATGATAATACCTGTAATGTCTAAACTTGGGTTATTGGTGGTACCAAGTTATTTAGTTTGGGAGGTCAAGTAGTTTCTGCATGCTTAAACAATGCTATAGTGTACATTTTATAACATCCTCTATACATTTTGTGGGTGATAATGAAAATTTTATACATTATAATATATGCATCTCTCTTATAATCATGAATAAAGATCTTTACAAAATCGTATAAAAAACTCGTAAAGTAAAGTATTCAACCAGTCCATTACCCAAAGTTTGTAAGTGGTTCTGCACTGTTAGTTGAGTACATTAAACTGTCGATCAAACTCGTACCTTATCTTAACTAACCACCAAAATCACTCAGGCAAATCGATCTTTTCACCGGACCTCTATTTTGGACAAGCAGTCGACAGGAAAACTTCATGGATGGGTAGATTCTATTCAAATTGGAAGATTAACTAACTGGCCAATCCCTTGAGACAGAATCCTTACGTCAATACGGCATGGAATCAATTATTCAAAATGGAGCCAAGTCATGATATTGAAGCCGATAACTTTAAGGATAATCCCAATGAATAATTCGATGGTGGACCGATGTCAATCAAATTAACGTGTATTGATTGGGTTCGTAAATAAACATCTACGGTACGTTTGTACGAGTAGCTTCAAATTTATTTGAAGACAATTCTGTTGCTATGTGGGTTAGTCTACCGTATCTTACTAGTTATTTATATTATGTTTAGGATTTTAGTACTCAGTGGTATTGAATGTTTTCATACATTAGCTTTTTCTGAGCAAGAAATTCAACAAATGATTTAGTTGAAACGAAAGGGAATGTAAGACTCCTAATGATTAAAAACATCCCGTTCCGTAACGCTCACATCCACAACCCTGGTTTTTTTTTATGTAATAGCTCGGCAAACGAGCAGATGGATTACCTGATGGTAAGCAATCAGCGCCGCGAAAAAAAATTCAAAAATAAGCTTTTATTTGGGTGCTTAATAAGTTCCAGGACTAAGCACATCAGAGATGTTTTATGAATTAAAAGTCATACAGCATCGCATTTATAGACATGCAAAATGCAAAAAATCCTTCAAAATATTGTTGCAAGTTTTTATTTTATATACGTACATATATACTTACATTAATTATGTACCTACATACATGCTAATTAAATAAAACCTTATAATAAAATATCTTAAGGTAGCAGTTGATAATTTTCTTTGATATTATGGTACTAGTAAATAATTACATATAATTAAATATCACATCCGTCTCAAAACAAAATTAGCTTGAAGTTTCCACGCCCTCTTAATATATCCTTATTTAATATACTTTGTGATTAAAATACGATGTTATGAAAAACAGTGTTAATATGATATAAGATTTATATAACCTACTTCATTACTAAATTTCGTGTAGTTAAGTAACGGTACCATATAAAATTTTATCGTGATTTTGTTATCAAACTGTAGCAAACTTTTTGAAGAGCTTAAATTACCTAAATAAATTAAACGAACAAATATCAGTCTTCATTAATCTCTAAATCTCGAAAATCCTAATTCCCAAACCACCGGAAACGCACTCGTTACTCCTCTGGCGCTGCAAGTGTCTTTAGGCCGATTGCTTACCATCAGGGAATCTGTCTGCTCGTTTGCCATCTTCTCACACAAAAAAGTGTAATCCAAGTGACAGTTTGTTAGTTAGTAAGTTTATAATTTTAGATATAAACCTTACGAATATTCTTCACTTTGTTTAATTGTCTATTGAATCTACAAAGATGGTAACTATTATCACACGTAATTATGTGGTTTTAGTGGAGTCAGACACATCTTTATAATCATTGGTTGATTAAGAATGTAAATAATGCCAGTTGCTTTTGTATTGAAACTTTATTTTATTTTTTTACCTTTGTATCAAATAAAAAGCTGTGCATATAACAGTAAATGGGTGACTATGAAATTAATTAAATATTCTAAACCTCATAGTCCGATATAGATGGCCAAGACTTTTTAGATTAAGATTCTTAATAATTATAAAATGCTTACCTGTGGGTCATTTTTAAGATTATTGTAATGGTCGATGCTGGCATTTGGTGATCTTTTACTGACGTGTGGATGTGATAACAAAAAGTAGTGCTTCAGGTTTCCAATCTGCAAAGAAAAAAATACAGATGAATCACAAAAAACTAATCAACGCGTCGTAATATTTTATTTTTGGAAAAAAAAGGAAAATGATTCAGCCATTTTAAAAGTTACATTTATTAGGTTTTATACTTTACTTAACTAACAAATATCATGTTTTAAAAAAATCAAGTCGTTTCGTACATGCAAAGATAAAATGTAATCTAATAGAATGGACAGCCGACGTATAAAGCCGCAGTCGTAGCAGCAATGAGACTACGCACCTACGGCGTAGCTCGTAGATATTTTCTAGACATTTTATGTTTGATCAGTTGCTTTCATTTTAGCCAACAATTCAATAATTTTCTTGAGAAAACTTATAGTTAACTTAAGTAAGCTTATAGTAATAAGTAATCAATATAAAAAATGCAAGGACTTAAATAAACTTTATTCAGTAACAGTAATACTTATTGCTTAATAGGTATGCATATATGTATATGTATCATATAATTATATCTAGTTAATTAACATAGACTATAAGGTCTGCTAATATTCGATCAAGTAATCTAATTGATTTGCAATAATACAAACTAACACACTAATCACAATGCGAAGTACCATAATCTGTCGATAATTTATTAATTAATCAAACTTGAATTGCTAGTGGCATTTGATGCCACTACTTGGCATACAATATGATATTTTATTTGTGATTTGTTTTTGTGACGCATGTATATAACGCATATGTATAATGCTGAACGAGGGCCATTTTGCGTGCTTGTGACGCACAATTTTACTTATATTACTCTTTTTTTTATATTGTATTACCATGTTTTTTTTGTTTTTGTGTTTAAACACTTGTTTGTTCTGTGTCTTATGTGCGTCCTAGACGCGAATAAATACTTTTTCTTTCTTTCTATATATTTATGACTTCTATTACAGTTTCATCAAAAGGTAGACTACCTTTAGAAGGTACCTTTAAAAGGAAGAGATCACCTTGTGCGATAAGACCGCCCATTGTACGCGCATTTTTGTAAGATATTCTATGTAACTATGTGGTGTTCATTAAAGTATATATTAATTACATTCACATTATCAGCCTTAAATATGTCTATGTACCCACTACTGAATAGTGTTGCCCAAATTCAGTCTTGGTCTTGCAGTCTTGGTCTTGTTCTTGCGTTTTTGCAAGACCAAGACCAAGAACAAGACCGAGTATTTTTACCAAGACCAAGACCAAGACTGACCGTGCAAGACTTGAGCAAGAACAAGACATAGCCTGCAAGACTCTTGCGTCTTGCAGCTATTCTATGAGACGCAAAAAACTGTATCAAAGAATATGAAAAAGTGGACCTATACGCATTACGACTAATACCATAAACATAGCGAAAAAAATATCTATTAAAATCAAACTGAGTGCATGCATAGTTATGTTTTAACCATCGGCACTTTGATAATGCGGCATCAAAGGTTTTGTACTTACTTGTCAAAGAAATTTGCCGCGTTTCGGAAGTACATGGTTATGATACACGCGCCGGCGGCTTCTTTTGAAATCTAAATAAAACAATCGTTGCCACTATGCCACGCCGAAATCATAACATTTGACACTATTTGATTGCCGCCATAGGGCGTAGGTATACTCATGCAAAAAAATTTCGAATTTTAAGAGTACCTACCTACAGGTGTTCCAAAGAATAAATAAGTTTCAGAGTGTTTAGAATGAAAATGAATACATTATACTGATCACGCAAGTAGTATTATGATTAGAATAAAATGGTAAGGATAGGTAGTAGATGTCATATTAATTCATTCTAGTAAGTGTATATTATAATATTGATTACTTATATGGTTTTAAACTAATTACTTAGGTACTATTATTGTACATTTAGTCATTATATTTCTTAAGTTTTTACAAGATAAAATAGCAAAAAAGTGTTCAAATATCACCCGTTTAATAAATATTGTAGCCACTTTTAAATATACTTGAAACTCCTGAGAGGTTATTTTCTAAAGCATCATTAGTAATTAGAAAACATAGAAATAGGTTAAGTGATGAGTCAGCCAGATGTTTACTTTGTATTAATTCTTGGTAAAAAAATTGATATAAAGTATCATAACCTAATGATAAAGCTGTTGATTTGTGTTGTATTTTATTTATTATTCAACTAAATGATAAATCGTAAAACTCTTTTATTCTTATAAGTTGAGGGTTTAATCTCTTTCTAGACGGATAAGTATTGTTCTTTAAAATACAGTGAAGTTATTGTAATTAATTTGTTTTTTACATGTTTTAGCAAATGTAAGCTTATAAAGCATAAATGTTTATTAAGAAACAGTTACTTCCATGGGAAACGACATATAGGTCAGTTGATTTTTCGAATTTCTTATCAAATATTCAGTTATTTATTAATCTGCTTGATCTTTAATATGGCTATGTTAATTCAAGCTCACAATGTTCCAATTCTAATACGTTTTTCTAAGATTTAAAGTAAACTTTAATAAATAGTAATAGACTAATAGGTAATTGCAAGACTTGCAAGACTCTTGCTGCAAGACCTAGACCAAGACCAAGACTGGGAGCGCAAGACCAAGACCAAGACCAAGACCAGGTGTATTCCCGCAAGACCAAGACCAAGACTGGCTAAGTCTCGTCTTGTTCTTGCATTTGGGCAACACTACTACTGAACGAAGGCTTCTTTTCATCGGAGTAGGTTTGAGCTTTAAACACCACGCTAGATCAAGGCAGATTGGCGATTTCAAACTTTTAATTAGAAATGATAAGACCCGGTTTCCTTACGATTTTTTTCTTCGCCGTTTGTCAGTGTTGTCCAAATAACCATAGAAAGTACACATAACTCAGAAAAATTTTTAGTTAACTCAGAAAAAACCACATTGGTTGTTGGCAGGATTCGAACTCGCACCCTAATGCATGAGAAGCGGGCGCCCTAACCTCCGGTCCAGCACGACATGTAATCTAATGTAAATATCCCTATACTTGCTTAAATCTTTAAAACTACACCACTGATTTTGATGCGGTTGTCTTAAATAGATAGTGTGATTAAAGACGGAGGTTTATTATATATGGTAACATCCAATAAACAGTGGAGAAAATTAGCATCAGCATCGCACCCGTGCGAGGCCGAGGCGGATCACTAATAATGTATACATATAATAAATAAAAATAATAAATTATTATCTCATTTCAGTATTTACAACGCAAATGGAATAAATACAATAATAATTATTTTTCATCGCATTGAATATTAAAACTGGCCGGGTGCGGAACAAAAGCACCATGTATTTAAAAAATCATGACAACAGTAAACAGATGATTTTGAACAGAGGAATTGTAATTTTAACTTTAGAAGATATTAGTTATTCATTTCATCATCATCATCAGCCGGAAAACGTCCACTGCTGGACAAAGGCCTCCCTCTACTCATTTATTTATTGAACAACAATCATCCTGTTAATGAGGTTTTTTAATTTTAAATACATTGTTTCCAACAGAAACAACGTATTTAAAATTAATTTTTAATTAATGTATATAAAAAAAATATATTTTAATCTAAGGAAGAAATATTTGTAATGGCATTGAGTGCGTAAAAAGTAAGGTATACAATTTTACTTTACATTTGAATCACATTGTAAAATAACTGAATTTAACTTCCAAAAACTCAATATCCACGTATTTTGTCAGCCTTACTAAAACTATTTTATCAATGAAACGAAACAATAATAATAGTGGAAACCAAAAATTTGCAAACAATACCTAACATTCTCTTAAAATAACATTTTGTTCAAAGCTTTTTTAGACAACAAAAGCTATTTTTAGGTTGTTGTATTATAAAATATGACGTCAACAATAGGGTCAAAGGGTACTCTTTTTATCGTCCATAAAAATGCCACCCAATAGTTATGCTACGATAGAATCGGGTATCGTTTTTCAACAAAGGCCGTTGTGCCCACAATGTCATTGATACAACTCACATCCATGCAGTTTAGCTGATCGTTCGGATTGAACCTTTTGCTTGCTTTTATTGCAAATCATATTGCTTCAATAATGCAATATTTTTTTGGAAACTGTAGTATTTGCACATACATATCTTTGGTGCGTAAAATCTATAGTCAGTGGCCATGATTAATTTATAAAGAATACGGTATATGAAGCGTATAGTTATGAACGATCAATCGGCTGGCTTTTTATTTGTGTCCATACTTTGCCAAAACAGAAACAATTAGGTAATTTTTAAGCGTATTTTAATCTTATTTTTTAACAATATAAATAATTGCTCTGTGTATGAATATAGCCCGCAACTAAATAGCAGTCAATGCGCCAACCGCCAAACAGCAGAGCGAAAAGCAGACTTAGAAGTAACTAACTACAATTTAGTCGCAGAAGATAAAACACTGCCAACGCAAACACCATGTTTTATGTAAAACACACATTACAGTCCGGTGTAAACGCAGTCCATTTAAACGTTCCCAAAATGAGGTCAAGCACTTTGTGGCTGTTTATCCATACTCAGTTTGTTCCCATTGTTAGAAGCCGGTTCTAATTAATTTAGAATACCTTTGTTTTATTATAAATTTCCCATTATATTGTCGGGAATTTGACAACTTGCCCTTTTGTTCCGGATTAAATAAGTAATTTATTAATTATAACAAGTAGGTGGGTTGTTGTTCGAAGTTAATGATTTGTTTATTTGATTTACTTTAGGCGGCTAATGTTATTTTGGATGTTAAATAAGAAATTCGGAGATAAAATATGAATGAGAAAAAGGAGTGATAAAGTATGATCATTATCGTCTCAACGGAACGCTCACAAAGTTATAAAACCGGTTGACACATTACGAAGGATCTGACTTAGCGACAGTCTGCTCGTCTGATTTATTCTCTAAACCTGACTAAACTTGTCTTCCTATTCAGTGAAGCGACTAAGCTTTAAGCCCTATATTAATCACTAATCCACACTAAACGTTATATTACTCTGAATAAATATTGGTTTAGCTACAACGGTTTTCCGTATAAGAGTAAGCACGATTATACTATTCCGTATTGCCAAATGAATTGTTAAACTAAGAAAATTCAGACTTGAGAACGCTGGATAGAAGGACTCGCGAACACTCGTCCGTCCACTGTTTTATAAAAGCAATTTCATGTAAGTATTGCCGAGCAGTTTGTAACTATATCTACGCACAGACTACTTTAATAGATTTCAATTTACAAGAAACGTATCCCAATAGTATTAAAGGCTCAAAGGCTTGGAGCGTTTTAGCTAACTGCTTTCATATTGTAGCCATACACTGCAGAAATTACACACGATTCTTTATTATCTTTCCTAACTTAAATAATTTTATTGTATCTAACTTTATAGGTTATTATAAAATCTACTAATAAGCTTGATTTGTTTAAAATTAATCAAGCTAATGACTACTAATTGTCAGTAATCTGCTTGGTCTATTTAGCGTACCACAGGCAGGATTATGATAATCCTTTGGGACTCATAATGAGTTAAATTAGAACGTCATGGCGCATGTAACAGTTAATAGACAATGTTCCACGCGAGGTCAGCAAAATGTCGCATTTAGTTGAAATTGAAAACGTTTTAAGATACTGAACTGCCACACCAGAGGAGTCATATGACCGTAGCTTTTTTTGTGAGTGGAAAATCATCAAATGAAGGCCAGGCGGGAAGGAGTGTCAGACCCTTACTGACTAGAAACCCCCCTGTTCCTTCTACTGCTATGGGCCGAGGTCGTGGTACCGCCCGGCTGAACATCAGCCCTATAGGGCCCCGTCTGTGGTGGATTATTTGCCGGGCCGCCTCCTTCTTTGCGAGCATAACGGCTTCACAGACGGAGGAGACGGCGTCTCAGTTCCTCTCACTCCGCACCATGGCCTCGACTAAGGCCGGGCGCGACAGGTCGCCGCCGCTGATCACTTCCCTGAGGACACAGCGGTGCTCAGCCCAGGCAGAGCATACCGCCACCGTATGCTCCACCGTATCCTCTAGGTGGTCCTCGCAATGACATAGGACCGTAGCTGGACTCAAAAGTATTAGTTAGTACCGCCTACCAGGGCCAATATTCAGCCGGGGTTGTTGAGACACGAGAAAGTGCAATAAGGCACCTCAGCCTCGGCCTAAAGCAGGAGAAGGAACGTGATGATTTTAGTCAGTAAGTTTGTCACGCCCTTTTGGGCGAGAAGAGTCATTTGATGAGTTTCCCCTCATCAACAAAGTAACTAGGTACGCATATTACACTGTCAGTTGTTAATTGAACAAATTTCAAACAGCAAATATTTTAGTGAAAATTTTAATGAATTTAACGTAACGATTAACCACTGAACAAAATATTTATTCAATACAATAATGATGTAATCACTTTGTATGATCAATAGGTCACTATCGGTTAATGCGGGTTACACATCGATTGGTAGATATTATGTAAAGTTCAATGACGTATTTTCATAAAACAGTTCCCATAGTCAATTTATCGATAGAAATTCATTCAACCGATTCGCCTACAATGTTCTTGAAGCTCCATAAAAGGTTATGATTCCCTGAATAGAGAGTTAAAACACTTAAATTTACTAGAACTAGGGACTGATTAAGCACTTCCTCCCCACAAAGGTATAATACTGTATAGATTTTAGTAGACAAAACGAGCGATTCTACTAAGTGCTATCTCAGTTCACACGACCATAAACTGTAGAGTTTTAAGATTGCAATGGTGCATAAATTGTGACCCGTTATTATGCCTTTGGGAACCCTCGATAAGGAGCCACTTACATTCAACATTTATATTTCCTTACGTGCCGAAATGTAAAACGCAACAAGTCTTTTTTTATTAATTAATATTCTTTTTTGGGTCAGAATTGTTAAAGAAAATTTTTCTTTGGATCTTAAATTATCGATATCAGGTTGTCACCCAGTCGTTTGTCGTTCAAGCGGAAAGTTCGAGAGCTCCTGTTAAAGAGAGTGGCAGAGTCGTCAGAATCATGATATGATATATAGTATATAGTGTGTGTATGATTATATGTATTTTATGTAATATTATATGTAAGTTCTTATGTAAGTATACATATAGTATATGTATTTACTTGGTAATGAATGATATATATATATATATATATACATTTATATATATATACATATATATGTATTGTATGTGTAGGTAGATTTATTATAGTGGTATATATATTCTTTAGCCTTTTACAATTTCATAAATTTCATGCTTGCTTCTTGCATCTGCCATTGGTATTTTTCTCTGCATCACCCAAAGGTCAGACTGGTAGAGAATGCTCAAAGCATTAAGTCCACCTTGTGTGCAGTATCTTGTGCATGAAGCTTACAATAAATAATAAATAAATAAATTAATTAAATTATTTATTTCAGGCCAGAAATCAATTGGGTTTGAAAACATGAGTTAATATTTTAATATCTATCAATTATTAACATGGACCACAGGACGCACACTACTTGTCCAGTGTCTAATAAATGGGCCATCAATTTTGTCCACAACTATAGCCAGTACACTGTTAGGACTGTCAATCAATCGCTGAATCATGGATGCACATCGCTTGCGTATAATGGCATAGAAGTCATCTACTCTGGCTTTCGCCAACATTCCAGACACCATCGCGCTACCCCATCGAGGCAGTCCCAGCAGCATCTTCAGCGCATTATTATATTAAAGCGTAAAATCTAAATAATATAATTTCTGAATATTAATAAAAGTAAGTTTTTATTTGTGTAAGTGTCGTGGTGGCCCGGAGGTTAAGGAGCCCGCTTCTCACGCATGAGGGTGTGGTTTCGAACCTGGCAAGTACCGATGTGACTTTTTCCGAGTTTATGTACTTTCTATGATTATTTAGACACCACTGACATACGGTGAAGTTTACCTTCATCGTGAGAAAACCTGGACTTAAAAGTTCTAATTAAAAGTTTGAAATCGCCAACCCGCATTGAACGAGCGTGGTGATTAATGCTCAAAGCTTCTCCGTGTGAGAAGAGGCCTTTGCTCAGCAGTGGGCACTTATGGGCTGATGATGATGATGATGATGAAGTTTTTATTTTAATCTATAGCAGTATAAGTAAAAAATAAAGGGCCAGGTACCGTAGCTAATAGTGCTTGGCCAAAGATATCTCTGGCTGCAGATCTATTGGCGCGAACCATACATTTGTTTGCCACTCCTTGTACATTAGATTGTATAATTAAAAAGATTTGTTTGTCTGTAAACAGGCCAATACATAACTAAAGGAAATGTCTAGTCGTAAATAAGCCGCCAAGCCGTTGCTAAGTGTGTTAAGTAAGATTTACATCTAAAAGTTTCCAGTGAGAAAACATTTAGCTTACCAGTTGGCTTATTAGAAAATGGTTAGCGTAAGGACGCGTTATATGAATACCTAATCTGTGTTTCATTTGTTGAAATTTATTCAATGACTAGTAATATATTAATTTGTATATATCATATTTATGACTGCACAGTTGGCGAAGCGGCTGGACAACTGGCTGCTGTGCAACGTGTCGCGGGTTCGAGTCTCTCACGGAACAACTTTATGTGATCCGCAAGTAGTTGTTTCGGATCTGGGTGACTTGTTTGTGTACTAGTTTGAATGTTTCTAAAGTCCGTGACACGATATGAAATCCGGATTTTAAAAGAAATAAAAAATAAAAATTAAATAAAATATTACCGGCACATTTAAAAAATACATGACTATTAACTATGCATATGCATGACTAATCTACTGTAGCAAATAACCACAGTATTTGGTCTACAACTGCCTCTAAATTTAATGTACTCAGAGTCAATAATTACTTCGGCGATAGAACTCTAAAGAAATGAGTACCTTACGTGCTCAATATACAGCATAAAATAATATTCAAAATTAAGCTCAAAAAATACTTGTATAAGATTATTTAAAGTAGTTATAAAACAATGCCGCACTCCAGCCCACAGTCAAACCGCTAAACCGGTTTTGTGGGAATTGTACTAAAATAATATTGTATTTGCACATTATACAAAAACAAATAAATAAAATATGTATTATTAAAAAAGACTAGCAATTGGCCAGGCTAAGGAAGATATTCCTAGCTTCTTTGCAATATTTAGGTTAAGGAAGTGTTAAGGGTAGCTCGTGAGTAACGGTAGCTCGCCATCCGACCACTAAACTAACCAGACCCAACCCGAGCGTAACGGCGCGTGGCGTTTCAGGCGCGCCTCATAGAGCCAGTAGACCACGACGGCGGTCGTAGGGACGGCCCTACAGGGCTGATGTTCAGCCAGGGTTGCGGGGCAAGCACAATGAGGTATCGCGGCCACGGCCTAAAGCAAGATAAGGAACTGGGGGGTCAGTCAGTCAGAGGGGGGTTAGTCAGTAAGAGTCTAACACTCTCTCTCGCCTTACCCTAGGCGGGAGAAGTCATTTGATGATTTTCCCCTGACAAAAAAAAAAAAAAAAGGTTAAAGTCCGTATGTTGCGGTGAAGTGGCAGCGTCACAAAGACTTTACGAAGTGCGTTGAAGCGAGATTCCAATTATTCAGTGCTTTTGTTCTTTCTCACTCCAGCGGTCTATTGTCATCACATTCGCACATTCAATGAATATTTTTCATTCATTTGTGGTTTTAATTAATATCTATTTTAGATATTTTCAATGGAAACTGTACCCTTCCGTACCCAACGTGTCCGCCATTGTTGTTAAATTGATTTTCAGCGTTATCTGTGCCGAAACTGTAATGGAACGTGTTTATTGTGAAAAGCCTTTTATGTGTACCTATCACACATTAAATGTCGGCTTAGCCATTTCTGTGTGAAATATTTATTCCTGTTGATGCTTTGGGCTTTATATTTCCTACTAAAAAAATACAAATATATTTTAGTTTGTACGTTTCCAAACGAAAGTTATTATTTCAATTTTTTATGAGTAAACCACAAATTAAATCATGGTGTAAACAAAAACAAAATATTTTTCCAATAAGAGCTTTCTTAATATTAATCAAAATTCTATTGAAAAGTATTTATTGAAAAATAAAATATTTTCATTTAATATTGTAATATTTATTCATGTTATTTTAAGTAATTTTTATTTTTTATTTTATTTTTTTAAAGCCTTAATCTGTTACGACCAGGCTGGTTGACATTCAATAATATTCTATGAGATAGTTATTGAGATTTAGCTGCTTTTTCAATTTTACAGTATAATTTTGTTTTTATTAAATAGCAATCATTTGAATCGTTAGTACCAAATTATCTAGTTATAAAAAAATATTTTTTCCTAATGACCAGTTAACAGTCAAGTGAGTAATTGATACTCTACAACGTATTTATAAAGTATTATACATATTGATTGTGATGGTCTAATGGAAGTCCGAATATAAAAAAACCAAAGGATTACCGGACTAGGAAAAATATAGGGATTCTCAGTAGTGGCTCGGAACCTAGGATCATGTTTAATTTATAATAGCAGACTAGTCTCCTATTACTACTCTATTATACGAAAGTCATAAAATTATTGACAGTTTGCCAGTACAAATATACTATTAGTTTAACACACCGGACGCATTTCCCTCTAACATTTCAATTAAAATGCGTGGTTTTATATAAAAAAATACCTTGAATGAAGGTTAATCGTAAGCTGAACTTACTAAAATCACCATAAAACCAACTTAATACAATTACCCAATAAATAATCAGTACTTAAAAACTCGACCCGGAACTTCTGGCGCCATCTGTTGACCGACCATTTGTACTACATTTCAATACGAAGAAACTTCCAAGCGTTTCGAGGTCGGCAATTTTTCCCTTAGTGATTTGCATTCTTTTCGCATTTAGAGCAAATGAGCGGGCCCAGTAATGAATTTGGGAAGTGTTCTCCGGTGTTATGACGAATTTTTATAAGGACCTCGTTTAATATAGACTGGATTTTGTCGCTCCTTTGCCAGCAATGTTTTTGAGCACGACATTTCGTGATTACTTTTTGATAGTTTCATGGGCGCCAAATAAAAAAAATGCTGACTTTTACTTCGTTTTCAGATCGTTAAGACTAAAAGTTTTTTTTAATATCTGAATTTGAGTAAAAGAAAATAGTATGCGTGATTTTTTAATTCTACCATATTATAGGATCATTTAAGTTGTAAAAGATGCGTATTCTTTTGACGTTTCAATTTCCAAACAATGCCAGACGTTTCGTGACCGTTATACTTCCAGGAATACCTTTTGACAAATAAACAACTAAAATATATTTATACGTGTAAGTATGTACATATAAAAAGGGACATCGTTCCGCATCGACGTTTGATAGGCAGTTAATTGATGGATTGTGATACCAACATGATCCCTACGGTACCCAAGTCACGAGGATAATTTATTTTGCTTTTGTTTGCCTTCGTTTTACTGTGTGATAAACTCTTTTTTCCCTTGCTTCCCTATTTTTGACGGTGGCAGATGAGATTGGATGGTGATTGATAAATCGAAGTTTTTATTGATGTTATTGCTATTGGTACATTGTTGTTGTTTTCTCACCTTGAAGTAGCCTTACGTTTATTTTTAGTTAGTGAACTTTCAAGTGTGAATAAGCTGTGTTAGAAGTTGTATTATTTCTGTGAGAGGTATTATTTGTTCTTATTCCTTATTATTTTAATTTCTTCTTATTTAGGGGCAAAAAATGATTAAATGTGTTCCTCTTGCCACACGCTAGAGGGAGTGTCAGACTCTTGCTGCCTAAAAACCACCCTATTTCTTGTCATGCTCTTTACCCGCAACTCTCTTTGCTTATTGCGCTTGTCTCGCAACCCCAGCTAAACATCGGGTCTGTTAGGCCCTGTCCATGGTGGTCTACTGGCTCTTTGGGATGCACGCGGAACGCTACGCGCCTTACGCTAGGATCTGGTTCTGGTTAAGCGAACTACCTTTGGTCGCCGTCAGTATACCCGCGCTTACGGTGGGATAACATTGCAATGTTTTGCTACAGAAGACATATTCATATTTATTTATTTGCGTTCTACGAGGTAGTGTGTTGTTAACAATAAAAGCTTATAGCTAAGAGCCGTTGTAGACCCTGTCAGGGCACAGCAAAGTACTTACAAGCTAAAATTGTAATTAACATTTTTAAAATATAATTGAAACAAAATTAAATTAAATTCGGAAACACAACAAAAAATAGAGATAATAAAAATTAATAATAATTAAAAAAATGACAATATCCTTAAAAGTTAGAAATTAAATATGTCAGACTAATTAAAATTATATTATACAAGGAAAAATAATAATAAATAAAAACAAAATATATATTACTTATTTTATCATAATCCTTCATTAAGGTATTCATTCACTTTATAATAGCTTTTGCTTAATAGAAATAATTTTAATTTATTAATAAAGATGTTGTATTTATTTATGTTTCTTATTTCTTCCGGCAACTTGTTATATATTTTTATCGACATGACATATGTACTAGAGGAATGCATTTTTAGTCGGGATGTAGGTATGTTTAATCTATTTTTATGTCTTAGAGTAATTTTAGTTTGAATGTCTTCTCTTTTTGAGTACAAGTTCGGGTATTTACGTACAAATTTACAGATCTCAAAGATGTAAAGGCACGGTAAGGTTAAAATATTTTGTTCTTGAAAGTGAGGCTTACAACTATCCGTTTGTTCTATATTTACTACAATCCTAATTAGTTTTTTTTGTAGACTGAATAGTGTGGGAGAGTCCGTACTATTTCCCCATAATATGACTCCGTACTTGAGCCAAGCATATGCGTACGCGTAATATGCTACCAAAGCAGTATTCATGTCCGTGGTTTTTTTGATTTCCCGGAGGGCGTATGAGAATTTTGATAATTTTGCTTGTACTTTCTGGATATGTGACTTCCAATTTACATGTGTGTCTATGTCTAGTCCTAGTAGGGTGAATTTATTAACTGTTTCTAACTTATAATTTTTAAAAGTGAAGTTTATATTTATAGGTTTTTTTTTGTTTTGGGTGGAATGTCATTATTTTTGTCTTGTCATAGTTTATTTCCAGATTATGTTCCATCATCCAATGAGTTGTAGCGTCAAGTATTGAATTTAATTTGTCATTAAGGTTGAGATTAGTATCACATGAAGCCAGAACATACACATACATACATGCCTTATTTTCGATACTTTAACAAGTTTGCAAAAAAACAGTTAACCCTTAGCACATAATAATATCATTCACAGCTATACATCACCAGTTGTCCGGATAAAGTGTGTAGCAAAAACTTTTGTACCTAAGAGTATCTCGACACAAAGTTGTTAGTAATGGAGAAAAACTTTTCTGTCCGACAGTCAGTGATTTTGGCATTTTATATGGATGTAATCTCGCCGAGGTTAGGTTGAACATGTTTCCTAGCTATTTACTTAGTGTTCTGATTAATTATACAGAACCTTATTTAACTTTTTCAGAAAAGTTACTCAACTAAAGTACATAAGTTTGTATACTAGATGAATGGGGTGGGAAAATTCGTTACAACTTAGAAAATGTAAAGAAGGAGAAAAAGAAAGTGTATATTTTTGGATTTATAATTTTTTAAACCATCATTGATTTGCAAAGGAAATAATGTATCAAAAAAGGCAACTGAAGGAAAACGGCAAACGCTACAATTATTTTTTTAATATGGTCTTTTAACGTTGAAAGGAAACCGTTAATTTTAACGGTCCGTCAAGACTATTGAACGACCAGCAATTACAACACAATTTTCCTCTTAGAGCTCTATCTTCAAAGAAATTGGAATCGCCTAACAAATGCAAGTTGTTTTTTTTCTTAAATAGTAACGCTGTTTATATCTACTAGCCCGATGTTACATGTCAGCAAATTAGCAAACGAATTACCTGATGGTAAGCAATCAGCGTCGCCCATGGACACTCGTGATACCAAAAGAGTTACTACTGGTGCGTGGCCGGATTTAGGCATCATGGCTCTCCCACATTTAGAGAGCCCACTAGTGCATTAATTGCATATAGGTATATTGTACATATTGAGTAACACAGACTACGTCACTGCTGTCCATTTTTGGTTACCATTGAAATCAATAATTCTTAGCCTTTTCCAGGAATTTAACTCATATTCCCAAGCTCGTTATTTCCGCTCGATCATTGTAATAAAAATACGTTCTATCTATTTGAATATCTCTGAAGAAACGTATAATATATAATATATTATGAGCCATCTTAACCTTCAATGTCGCATAGGTAAACATGCTACTTTTGAATCGTCAACAAAAAATCATTATAGTGAAGTGACGCTTCATTCAGAGAGTAAAAAAATAACCTGTCTCGCCCAGTGTGAGGTGAAAGTGAGTATCGGACTCTGACTAAAAACCACCCCGTTCCTTTTCCTGCTCCAGGCCGAGGCTGCGGTGGTCTGCGGTCGGCGAGTAAGGGTAGCTCGCCGCCCGACCAGAACCAGACCCGAGTGTACGGTGCGTAGCGTTCCGCGCTCGCCTCAAAGAGCCGATAGACCACCACAGACGGGGCCCTATAGGGCTGATGTTCAGCTGGGGTTGCGGGGTAAGCGAAATGATGCACCGCGACCTCGGCCCAGAGCAGGAGAAGGAACAGGGGGGTTTTTAGTCAGTAAGAGTCTGACACTCTCTCTCGCCTTATCCTGGGCGGGAAAAGTCATTGGATGATTTTCCCCTGAAAAAAAAGACCGAGGCCAAGGTACATACTATGCTCCGTAACGCCGGCTAAGTCAGTCAGTGAAGTTTTAAGTGCTCGTTCCAAAATCTCGATTTGAATATAGAAGAACGAGAAAGAATCTATCGTGTCGTGCACACAAGCACGACTTAAGTTATACCTTACTTAAAGTATGTAAACAGCATTGGAGGGTTGTTCAACCGATGACCGTGTTTCGGGTTAGCACAAATATGAACCGACATCATGTGTAATAAAGTATTAATTTTTATGACTGATGAATAGGGATGCCTGGCTCAGCAAGGTGATTAAACAAAAGGGGGCGTGTTAACGTAACCTGTATTGTCACGCGAGTACAATGTTAACATGTAGGCAGATACATTATTATTGTCTTTTAGGAATGGGCTCCATAATAAAAAGGGCCGAAGTGATGGATAAACACTCTTTGCTGAATACAGACTCTTTGCTGATGTCACTATTATATTAAATCCCATTATAGTCATCAGCCCGTTGTCATCCATTGCTGGACATAGGCCTCTTTGATTGGAATCCAATCCTGAAACATTTAAATATGAAGTTGGGTTTAAGTACTTGAGTGCATGTATAATATAAAGAATAGAAAACACGTTGTGGTATAGAACTGCGCTCTGACGTACCTTGGGGTAAAGTTTGTCATACATATAGCACAATTTCAGTCACCGCGCCTTTACTGACGACCACATTAAATGCCGAAAAGAAGTATTTTTTTAGACCCAAAAGTCAAACCCTTTGCTCAGTAGCTTGTCCTCGACTAACCAGATAATTATAGTTCATTTGGGGTATGAGAACGATATTTCTAAGTAAACTAAGTAGTAGTTTCCACTGGTCGACCTTAAAACACAAGTAAACGAAATCCAAACACAAAATATCATTTCAATTTATTTAATAAAAAACGAAACTGTTTAATATTTTTCAATCACAGTACAACTTGTGAAAATATAATAAAAGTCACAATTTATTCTAGAAAAGGAAATTATTTAGTGTCGCTTTAAGAAAAAAATGTCTATTCTAATTTAATTTAAATCTTTACAAAGTCAAGCTTAATTTAAGATTCTTCGTTAACTTCCAAAAAATGATTACATCTAGAGCACAAAGCATTAGTATTCCACCCTCGTTGCTCAGGAGATAAACCACGGTAGCGTACCTACCTAATAAATATGTACAGAATTTCTGGTTTTATTTGCGATGTAGACTTTACCTCGCTCCACCTACATAATTAAATTCTTTTGTGGCTTCTAAGATAGCAAGGCTCAAGAGAGTTAGTCTATGTAAAATGGATCGTCGAATTTAAATCAGAAAGATGGAGTAGTTTATCTTAGGAGAGAAAAGATTCGGTATTTGCACATCTAAATTTATGCTATTACCTGTGTAATGAGACTTTCTTCGTTATAAAACATTACATTGTTATAACATTGATTTTTGTATGATAAAAAACTATTATTTTTAATATTGGAGAGCCACAAATGAACCAGCTCGACCGCAGTGATGAAGTGAAAACCGGCGTGAAAAAATTACAGTGTTTCTTCTGGAGGCCCCATTCAGCCCCATTCCCCCATTCCTCCCCAATCCCGAAATCTAAAAAGTCACTCATATACCTGCCCCGAAGAGGCCGGCAACAAGCTTATAACTCTCATGTAGCGGGTGTTCATGGGTGGCGCTGATTGCTTACCATCAGGTAATGCGAATGCTCTTTTGTCACCGTATCACATAAATTAAGGTTGTATACTATTAAATGTTAAAAAAACTCATTACCATCAAACATACTTTAGAAAGCAATCAATAAATTAAAAATTCGGCCATCCTCACATTTACTTAGATCTAAATTCCGATCTACGATTAGAAGTACTAAGTCGTTTAAAAATTAAAACCACTGCTCCCGAGAACTGAATAATGTAGGAGATTAAAATGAAATTTTAGCTTTCCGAAGTCAGCATGAAAAAGAGCTTTTCTTGTAGATTCCTATCGAAGGCTGCATGCGAACAGGTGCATCCGAGCAACCTGCAGAATAAATTCAGTAGCATCAAGATTTTGTTTTTAAATGTTGCAGATATTGGATAAAAGTGTATGTTAGATACTTAAACCATCTCGCATACGGTAAAGCATTGACGACTAACTTCCAACTGAAAAGGCAATGGTAAAAACATTTATTTTATAAGGTGACAAACGAATCGCGTCGCCTGATGTTAAATACGTATTGCTCCGTATTTACACTTGCAACACCTAGGACTTATGACTTCGCTGCCGCCCATTTTGGGGGTACTTAGGGACCCTTGAGAATGAGTAAATGTCGGAAAATTCATCGAACACATTTTAAAAAAAAAAAAAAAAAACGCCGAACTACAATTCGTCGAATGGTAATTCATCGAAAAATAATTTGTCGAAAACAATTCGTCGAAAGCATTTGGTCGAATGAAAATTCTTCGAAAACAATTCGCCGAAAGTATCCAGACGGAATAACAATTGTGTGTGTGTGCGCGTGTTTGTGTATGTGTGTAAGTGTGTGTTTGTATTTGTTTTTATGTTTGTATTTGTATTTGGGTTTGTGTTTGTGTTCGTTTTTGTGTGTTTGTGTTTCGACACACCGTCCGCGATACACAGCGCCCATCCTATTATTTCTTACACACTATTTGACATGCACAGATTTCATTAATACGAGTATTCTATACAAATCTATTGAATCTCCTTACACATTTTTTACTTGGGAGAGATATTTTTTCAGTACATCTCATTCGACAAAATATTATTTGATCAATTGTTTTTTGGACGAATTGTTTTCGACGAATTGTAATTCGAGGAATTGTTTTCGATGAATTTTCCGCAAATCCGCAGGCTGGACATCGGCCTTATTGTACCCCATCTGTGGTTGTCTAAATGACATTTAAAGCACGCGTAGAACGCTACGCGCCGTACGCTCGGGTTTGTTTCCGGTCGGGTGGCGAGCTACGGTTGCTGACTATCCACAGACCCACGCTCTTACGGGCCTTTTACGCCCAGAATGTCTATTGCAACAGTTGAGGCGTGAGCAGGATAGTTCCCTCGAGCAGTTCTTCTTTTTTTTCGCGAGTATAAATGCTTCACAGAAGAAATAGATGCCAGCTTTTCTGTTTGCACTGGCTCCGCAGCATAGTTCCGACTTAGGGTGATCTTGAAACGTCATCACACCGATCACATCCCAAGGCGTTGGTTCGCATAAGCAGGACTCACCGCCACCGTATGCTCCACCGTGCATCATTTCAAACCTATAGTGATAATCGTTGCACGGCGGTTTCCTGTATGGCTGTGGTGTTGCTCCGGTCAGGGTGTCCTATTCATGGCTCTCCCACACACTTTATTTAGTCAGATGTATTATTAACTTCTCTGATAATTCATATATAATATCGGACATCATTCCAGTACATCAAAATACTATTTATCATCCGGATAGTATTGAAAATTTTGAAACTCCAACTACCAATACTTCCAAAAAAGTAATACAAATAATGAATTAAAAGTTATTGACGAACTGATTAAGCTTTATTAGTATTGAACCCCATATTACATAACATTTCGATATAGGTACCTATATATAAACGAGTCAACACTCCGAAGTTTGTCAGTAAGTAAACAGACCACCTCTTTGTAAAACTTTGGTAGCACGCACGTTCCAATGAATTGACCAAAATATATTATTGGACATATAAAATTAAGTTACCCACATTGTCTCAAAACAAAGCTTTCTACAAACTTCAGCTGTACCTTAGGGAACAAGAGATAAGAAAATAGTACTTTCTCCACTTCAAAGTAGTAAAAATATAATTGTCTAGCTCAGTCGATATTCAACTCTATAGTGTTGTTACAAAGTTGAGTTTAGAAAATGACATGGTAACTTTCCTAAAGTAGGCTATGAGAAATTATTGAAGGCGTGTACTGTACAGCTGTACATACGACGAGCCTTTAGTGAATTACCTATATTTGTTCTTTTATTTTAAACGTTAGGAAAGTTAAAGTTATTTTGAGTTTAAGTTGTAATTAAATGAAGAAATATGTGTTAAGAAAGACAATAACAAAGCGGTATATTGTTCGTGTATCACCCTGTTTGAGAGGATTAAGGGGTAAGCCTAAAGGTAGTTATTACATCGTGGTGGACCGGAGGTTAAGGCGCTCGCTTCTCATGTATGAGAGTTCGAAACCTGGCAAGTACCAACGTGACTTTTTCCCGAGTTATATGTACTTACTATGATTATTTGAACACCACTGTCATACGGTGAAGGAAAATACCGTGGGCAACCTGAACTTATAATTTCTAAATTATTTTAAGTTCGCCAATCCGTCTTAAGCAAGCGTTGTGATTAATTCTCAAACCTTCTCCGTACGAGAAGAGGCCTTTGCCCAGCAGTGGACACTTACAGGCCGATGATATGAAGAAGTAAGCAAAATTATATTTATTTATTTTTTATAACATAACAATGTTAATTATTATGTCTGAAGGCCACCGAGAATATTCAAGCTCACACAATTTTCAACTTTCGCTTGTGGCTTATAATGCCTGCTGCTAACTTCCTCGTTTATTATGTGCAAATCTTTAATATAAGATAAGAAATAATATCAAATTGAAATTTGCTGTTATAATATAAAGCAATGAGGATTTTTTTCCTGCTATGAAGTGACCTTCACGGCGACCCGACTAACGGGACGTTTATCACAATTCAAAGAAGGCAATCTCTTCTCTCGTTCATAGTGAGGCGATAAAGAGTGTCAGACTCTCATTGACTAAAAATCACCGGGGGGTTTTTAGTTCTTTCTTCTGCGCCAGTTGAATGCGGCGTTACCTTATGGTGCTAGCATCGCAACCCCGCTGAACATCAGCCCTGTTTGGCCCCATCTGTGTCTGTTGGATCTTTGATGCGCCATACGCTCGGGAACTCTTTATAGGCGGAATTATTATTGAACTATCTATCTATACGTATACAGTATGTCCTTGACAATATTGGGGCCGACGACGAAATTAATCGTGTTAAGTACATATGGTTAAATATTCCTGTATAGATAGTAAAATCGGTAGTTTAAAGATCATAGTTGTGTTAACGGTTTAACTACCTCTGGGAACTAACATCTGTTAACTTTAATCTCTTCGTCCCTATCGTTTGATCTATCGCTAGGGTACAGAAACCTATGAGGAAGCATTCATGTATTTATGAGTAAGTGGTTTGGGTTAATTGGTGGGAATAGCTCATTGGTTTAAAGGATGAACTAATGAAGGGGATGTGTCGATAACTATCTGTAATGTAGGCGTATTGACAGATAGCAAGGATTTTTTGTGAGGGCGGGAGAAATCATCAAATGACTTCTCCCGCCCGGGGTCCGGCGGTAAGGAGTGTCAGACTCTTACTGACTAAAAACCCCCCGTTCCTGCTCCTGCTCTGGGTCGAGGTCGCGGTGCCTCATTGCACTTACCCCAGAACCCCGGCTGAACATCAGCCCTATAGGGCCCCGACTGTGGTGGTCTATTAGCTCTTTGAGGAGCACGCGGAACGCTACGCGCCCTACGCTCGGGTCTGGATCTATTCGGGCGGCGAGCTACCCTTATTCGCCGTCTACAGACGCGTGATTACGGTGGCCGAAGATCGTCTCCCGATCAGATAGGGGAGGTGACTTGGTATTACAACCTTTTTCAAACTGTAGTCCTTTCGCATGATATGAGTTAGAAATAGCAAAAAAAAACGTATCGGTTTTATATTTTTTAGGTAAAAAATGTAAAACTTCACATCATTAGTCATCATGCCTAAGCAAATTAGTTAAACTGAAAACCTAAAAAAAAACTATTTAACCCCATCTTACTCTACAAACACTCTATAGGAAAAAAATTAAATACAACATTTCGAGTACCATTACCAAAAATCACACCCCACATTATTAAAATAAAATTATTTCACGAATATTATAAGAAGGAGGTTACGACACAACGTTACTTTTTACAACAAACATACTAAAGTCGAAAACATTGTTATTACATTCAAGAAGAAAAATACAGGATCATAAAAATCTAGGTCTCAGAGACAACGTTTAGCGTCACCAGCAGTTTGGAAAGTGCCTCATTATGCTAGATATGAATTGGGTTTATACCCTGGGTAGTTGAAGGCAGGGAGACGTTTCCACAGCTTCAATCATCTTAGTGCTATTGGAGTTTGAAAAGCTTTATATTCATTGGAACATCACGCTCGCATTATCCATCAGAATTTATTATTTTCTTTTTGTTGCAATTCTGTAATACAAAATAAAATAAAATGAATCCTATGTTCTACTCTAGCAGCCTTTGTTCGAGTCTAAAATCAAAACCAGAACATAAAATTATACTAAACCTCTTTCGTTTGAAAATTAAGAATGGGCATATGTCTATCGATTATAACGCCTTATTATGTTTTATGTTTTCGAGTAAGCGACAACTAAATTAAAACATAATATTATTATAAGAAGTTCCTAATAAACGTTTCAAGTAATGTATTCTATACCTATATCTATATGAAAAACGTGGTCACAAACATTGTTTTGTATTGCTTTCTTAAGTGGATACAAAATAAACAGATGCTTTGTTGTCTCAAACTCGACTTCTAGAAACAACAATAAAATTTCAGAACCTTCCCAGATTTATCAAACAATCGACGAATTCACAGAACTTACAGCTAAGAATGTTACCATAGAAGTAAATCAATTCATATTTTAAGGAGGGAAAACTATCATATGCCTTCTCTCATCTAGGGTATGGCAAGAGGGAGTGTTGGAATCTTACAGACTTTTCCTGCTTTTTTTGTGAGGGGAAAATAAATGACTTCTCCCGCCCACTGCCGGGCGGGAGGGAGTGACAGACTCTTACTGACTAAAAACCCCCTGTTCCTTCTCCTACTCTGGGCCGAGGTCGCGGTGCCTCATTGCGCTTACCCCGCAACCCCGGAGACTGTTCCTGCTACAGTTTAATTTTATTGCGTTTGACTTGCAACCCTAGCTAAATATCAGCCCTGTTGGGACTCATCGATAGCAATGTTCAACCCTAACAATCGATCAGCTAAGTCACAAGCTTCGTGCAAACATAGCTGATAAAATATAAACCAACACTAAAGCTATAATTAGAAGTACGCGTGTCATGAATGCCTATAGGTTTAAAAGTAATTAAGTGACATTATAACGACAGTAGACCCACAATTATGTTAGCATAGCAAATGTGTCATGATAAGCTCTACTCGTTAATTACTAAACATTATATTTAAATATGCCAGAGTTCAGCTATGTGGCCTTTGAAGTTACTAAATATCTACATTTTAAATGTCACGATTTTAGCGATTTATAATTTCTAAGCTCATCAAAGAACATTTTTGACAAAAAATACCTATTAACATAAATAAAAAATGGTAAATAAAATGATCAGCAAGATAGTAAAATTATTGTAAATAACAGAGTAAGAACCACAGTGTTCCTAAAGTTTTAAACTCAATAGATTTTTAAGAGATTTCATTAGAAATAGCAGACAGATTTGTCAGACAACGCTATTATTTTTACTATAATTTTTCTTAGAAGCCAAGACATAAAACAAGACTTCCTAATTCCAGACTAAAGTTCTACTCGATAACGTCAGCACGAACATGAATTCAACAGAGTGTCAGAAAGATAAAGTTTATACCAGAAATTGTTGTTAAATATCTGCGGCGTAGAGAGGCGGCGGCGTCACATACTTGTGTCGTAAGACTATTGTTATCTGGTATATCAATAGAACCCATCTTAACGTAAACAATCCACGTGAGAAGGGCACTGAAGAGCATTATTGTGTCTCAGAGACATATTGGATCAAATCTTTGTTTGACCTTGTTTTGTAACTAGTGTATAATCGATTTTATTTTATTTGACTGATACAGTTTGATTGGAAGTGTAACATGTAAATGGGGTCACGCTCAAAATCATCTTAATTACAACTAAACCATAAATAGGTACTTTTGAAACATTAAAACTAGTTCCCAGTTTAAGCCTCGTAGCAAGTCTTTTTTAATATGTTTGTTGCTGAAATATGTATAATATCGTAAAAATGTGTGTGCTACATATTTTACTTCGCCGCCTAGAGGTGTAGGAGACCCAAGCTTCGGCAATGGGTCGACTCAACTGGAGTGATACCACGACCTCATAAAAAATTGGCGTGAGACAACCACAGCGTTGTGTTTTATCTTGTGATGTTACTGGAGGCCCAATCCTTTCCTTCCCCCCATTCTCCTGAATCCCTAAATTTCCAAAATCCTAACTCCGGAATCGTACTTAACGCCTCTGGAGTTACGGGTATCCGTCGTCAATTACTTACCATCAGGTAATCGGTATGCTCATTTGCCGACCAATAATAATAAGAAACAACAGTTTTGTAAAATCGTAGCTCTTATCAAGTGTTAATAATATGATGTACATTATGTATTAATTACTTGCAGAAATGTTTCGCGTGTGCACCTACATTGATATTACCTAAGACGCCAATGCTTGCACGTGTCCTTAACTTCACCTTTAACCTTTAAACAGTTACAATGCGTAACTGCTCAGTCAAGCCTGGGGCGTGCAAACACGTGTATTTCTAGAATGTGTTATTTATCTAGAAATGAAGCATGCAATGTGCCTTCATACACGATTCGACTTTTCTACATAAAACCTCTTCTTTATCCGTCTACTAAATAACAAATTTATTTGATCAAATAGGACCTTTTTTCCAATTTCCAAGAATGTATTTATTGGTAAAAGGCCTACCTACTTGATGGGTCTTATATTTTTAGATGTGTACCAAACCTGTTTTTAAATTCACATCACCTATCCATGAGACAAAAACGTAACATGCAAATATTTGAAGAGAAAATCTAATTTCTAAAAAAATATAATACTAAGCCGAGACTCTCGGAAATATTAATTTCCGGCGACTTAAAAATACAAACCATTTCTTTTACAAAAAATATGGTGACCCCAAAAATAAATTGTGGGATTTATCCTCTCATTAATCCTCTATCTTGAGGCCTCTGTAACAATTGATTACGTCACGAAAAGATCATCTCTCGGCTCTCCCTTTTGGACGAATGTTGTCATTTGTCTTTAAGATTTTTTGTCATTTTTGCCACGGCTTAAAATGGCATTTGAAATAAGAACGGATTATGATTTTCACCGCAGATCCAACCTGAATATAAACGACCACGAGCAAAATATTTATCAACATTCGTTACACATTTATACAATGGAAATATGTATTTAAAAACTTAGAACCCAGCTAATATGACTTTAAAAAAAATTTAAGGTATAAGGTTGTAAGTAAAGTTATCTCAAGGTCTCAATGCCCATTAAATACCTGTATTTCAACTAAAAGGTCCGTCAAATGGACAAAATATAAATTATTGTCAACATACAAGTAACTAGTTCGTGGAAACACATATATAGTATAGGTATTGCTCTATCAATAATGTAACGCAAGAATCATTGAGTATTTTTCTTGGAAACTGTACAAAGTGGGTGTAGACCCTTTTTTCTCCACTTATTTTATCAATCATACATAATAAGACTACTTCTTATTATATACATATTATGTAATTTAGGTCCAAATTAAAATAAACAAGAAAAATAAGAGCAGGTTCAAACAGGTGTCTAATTCAAAATTTAATTTAACATTTTAAAATACTTTATTTCGAGTATAAGGGAGTTAGGGAGTTTCGCTACTTTAGACAGCTTTACAGGCGAAGGAATTTACTATACAGCCTTTACGTGAGTTTGTAACTAAAATATTCCATTTCATAGTCAAAAGCATCAGAGTTATGCCTTTCATTTACAGACGGTTTACTAACAAATTCGTATGAAAACTGCTGAACAAAGTTTAAATAAAATTAGCGTAGAATATTAAGAGCTAAATTGCTAGGTTCACATATTTCCATAGCTGGTAATACGAGAAGTGCCCGAGTTGCTTAAAACAACCCCATTTGTAAGTTAAGATCACTGTTTATTTAATGTAGAACTTTGCTGATGTTTTTCTTTAAAAGTTTAATAATAAGCCCGGTGTGGAACTTGGGTCGCAACTTTTTACGAAAAACATCTGCTTCCCTGTAACTACATGTATTTACCTACAGTTAACTTAAAAAACTCCAGTAAGTATGTATAAAGTAATTGTTATATAACCTAATGTACTGTAATATATTGGTATGTAAAGTATATACTATTACAACTTTCGATAAAATATATCCTGAGAATCAGTAAAAACTTTCAAGTTCCTGCCTATTTTTTACACTTAAATCATAGGAAAAATTCTAGTAACAATATTGTATAATCTCTGTAAGAATTTATATCTTAGTAAAACCTTCACGAAAAGATGTAAATAAAACTGTTTAAATATTTTTTCATTTTATTTTTTAATTAAACAAGACGTTCTTTCTATAAATTATAAATATAAAAACTTATCACGCTATGGTGCGTTTATTCAAATAATGTTCCAAATTCAGATATCTCTAGGAATAATTTTGCCGCCCAAACATAATGTTCCGCGCTACCCTAAGACGGCGTATTTATTTTGCTTATCTAATCGTGACTCGGCAACATAGCTGTGATTATATCATTATTTTCTCTTCGATCATTTCATCTATGAATATTTGAATTATTCCCCAAGATTTAGATGTCATTAAAAGTTCTGTTGATATACTGAGTCGATTTCCTGGTGATTTTATCATCGAAGAAGGAAACTTTGTTTATGTTCCAACAAATGAAAGAACGTTTAAAAATTTACGTATACTAATTTCTAAAAGATAATAAACTAGGCATGACTGACCAACTGTATGAAACCATTTTTATCTAACATTTTAATATTGTTTCGTAAAATCATAAACACCGAGCTAATATGTATACCGTAAGATTTTCGGTACTTTAACAGCTTCTCATAATTTAGCTTTTAAGGTGTTCCAGAAATACATTTTATAATTACTTAAATCATGATAAAGTTTCATTTTGTTTTCTTTAAATTATTAACTACCGTCTTAACTAATAGCTGGTTAATCTTACCCAAAATGCGGCAGTTTGGGTCGTTAATCACATGTGACCCAAATCTAAATGTATTTACATGAAATAACAAAGTTTCCCTCGAAGGGACGTTTAGTTGCCTTGAAAGTTGAAATGTGGCAAAACTTTTGCATTTTGCACTCAGTAGTTGTATTTAAACCTTTTGTAATTTGTAAATGTGGATAACTACAGTAAATTTGTCAGACCGTTTCATCCATCAAAACTGTGAAAACCATGTGCATGTTTGTTAAATAACAAGAGACACTTTGATAGCAACCATTTTTTCATGAATAAGTTATTTTATTATTACATATTCGAATGTAGTTTATTCATCAAAATTAACGCTACTTTTCGAATGTATTCTGTTTCAGTATCGTAAAAGCGCATGACAATTTTGGGAATTTTAAACTTCACAAGAAAAATTAAATAGCGTTTCCGATAACTTAACTTTATTTACTTTGACGAATTTATATGGATATTAATCAATAGAGGAAAGTAAAATTTCTTGGATCAAGCTATAGCGAAAATAAGAAGAGAAAAGATTTCACGTATTTCGTCGCTATCCCATTGAGAAAGTACTGCATATCTTTCATGTTTCCGGCACTGCGCTAAAGCTATTGCATTTTATCTAGACTTTAAATCTAAACGGTATTACCGCATCGGGTAATAGAACTACTTGAAATTCTCTTTGAACCGTTTATGAACACGAAGGGAAGTACATAATTGATTACTTTTAAACATAGCAAAAAGCCATCTGCAAGAAAAGTATCAGGTACTTTTCTACACAAAAATGTTGCTGTTATATACTTCAATTTAATATCTCACCGTGAGTACTAATAAATCGTTTCTTACAAGAAATAAAGACGTAATATCTACTCCAAGCAGTTCATTAATAACGTCCATACAATAAGCTTTTTCTGAGTCCTCGCAGAAATGAAAGAAAAACAACGCAAGATAGATCACTTGTCCGCAGCATCCCATCTACACTTACCTCCCCGTGATTAATGAAGCCATGTCTATGCGCCAGTTCGTGGGCCTTCTCTGGCCCACCAGGGACGAAGACCGCGAACTGGTGATGGTACAGCGGTACACAGACGTCCAACACTGTCAGTACCACGACCACGTAAGCTAACATCGCGCAAACCGCGCATCGCACGCTACTACCTAACTAAAATCCGAACCACCAACCGAATCATTATAAGTCTCAACACTCGCGAAATGTATTTTTATTTGTTCGAGCGACGTCCGTCCTATACGGCGTCTCCACGAAGACTGACTCCGCGTGACTGGAGGTCTTTTAGTCTGATTTTGACAGGCGCATGCGCGAAAGTTGGCGCCCTTTCTTAGTCCACTCTACCCAAACGTATTGTGTGTAGCGTCAATTGTCTTGAATAACTAATTGGTTTGCATCAATGTGCGTGCTTTAACGAGGTAAGTGATTAAAGTATATCTAATTAATCTGTAACTTTGATTAAGTAAATGTTGAACATTTTTTAATTAAAGTTTTCATTAAGTTAATCTAAAAAATGTTTAAAAATGATCTTGTGTTTGAAGCAATTGAAATTGTTTCGTTTGCTTTTTAAAAAAGATCAGTGACCGCTGTAATAAACTGAAAGTCTTATGTTACTCTGAATTACAGAGTGCTGTGCAGGGGAGGTATAAGATACAGTCTTGCACGATCACATAGTATTAGCACAGTTGCGGTTTTTGGTGAAGACCTAAACTTTGAATTGATATTATACCTATATAAACACAAGTTTTGCTCGCATAAGTGCGCGTTTTCATTTTATGAAATGCGATATTTTTCTCATTCAAATTTAAGCTTTAATTAGACTAACAAGATTCCCAGAACATGGATAAATAATATCAACACGTAATTTAAATTAGTTTAGATGTTTCTCTGCAACAAATATAGCAAATAATTTTCGTATCTAGGTAACTTATATAATACTAGCTACTCTCGCGCGGTTTCATCAGCTGCTCAACTCCATGTCATCGTAGCACTCAGGAACATTGCAGCTATCTATCAGTGAAAGAATTTTGCCAATCCGACCAGCGGTTCCAAAGATTACCCCCTACACATATACAAACTTACAAATTTTATCTCTATAATATTAGTATAAATACTATATAGGTACTATTATTTGTATATAATCAAGTAGTACTAATAATACAAAAAAAAAATGTCATTTTCAAAAATAACCGTTTTTCAGACAAAACTTATTATAATTTAAATGTAATAAAAACATTAAGTTACTAAATCTATAAGATATGCCTATAGTAAGCGACCTGCCCCGAAACGGGTGTAATGCTTATAAATTACTTTACTAAATAATGGATGAGTTATTATAATTATATAAACCTTTCTCTTCAGTTACTCTATCTACAACAAAAACCACATTAAGATCTGTTGCATAGTTTTAAAGATTTAAACATACATTATAGGAACAGAGGACGGGACTTTGTTTTATATTAATACTAGCGGCCCAACCCCGCTTCGCACGGGTCCAACTATCTCGCTATCAAAAGCTCACTTTTTCTTATCTTCCCCTCTACTTTTCTAACAATTTCTTTGATAAGAACCTTCTCCTGACAATAACGAACACAACAAAAAAAGAATTAGCAAAATTGGTCCAGGCGTTGTTGAGTTATGCGCTTACCAAAACATTTTGCGATCCATTTTTATATATAAAAGATGTAGTGATAATGTATAATGTTAGTATAATGCCAAAAAGAAAAAATTGGAATATTTTTTTACTTTAAAGTAAATCCACAAAAATGGGAATTCGCAAATTATCATATAGATAATATAATCTTTATTTATATGACGCAAACGTGCAGACGAATTACGTGATGCTAAGCAATTAGCGCCGCCCATGGACACTTACAACAACGGAGGAGTTACAAGGGCGTTTCCGATCTTTTGTGTATTCCTAGATTTGGGGATTTTGGGATTGGGGAGGAGAAGGATTAGGCCCCGATAACCTCACTCACACGACGAAACACAACAATGTGGTTGTTTCAAGCCGGTTTTCTGTGAGGCCGTGGTATCACTCTGGTCGAGCAGAAACCATTCGTGCCGAAGCATAGCTTTCCACACTTATTAAAAAAAATCGTACAATTATAACGCATGACATAAGTCACCAACTAATATACACATACATAACTCATGACAGCCGTATCTGTATAATATGCGGATAACATTTGTTGTTGCAAATCGTAACAAGACTCGTGCAACATACGGTTCAAGTTGCAACTTTCTTGAAATGCACGACTTTGTGAAACCAGAATACTTCAAAGGTTTTGAAACTTGTGTCACTTATACAAATCCAATGTACTTTTACAAAACCAAATGTCAAAATATATTATTATTTTAGTTAAGATTTACTTAGCAAAAGGGTAACGTTTAAGAAACAGTTTTTTGTGTTTCTTTTATTAGGATTGCCTAGAAACAAGAGACAAGGTTGCCCATTGTACATCGACAGAAGTATTGTTTTTATAGTATTGTGATATTGTAATGTTTACTAGTACATATTTATGTATGGTAACCATCATGAGACATTAAACTAAAATTATTGAAAACAACAAGTTCCTCACGTGGGTTCACGTTAGTTAGCACGCCTACACTTAGGCCGCCGTGACGCACATGCTGTCAATAAACAAAGGCCTCGAAATAAGTGGAGATATTTTCAGTTAATTCGCGTGTGAAAATCGTTATTTTCAATTTATGTTTAAGTATTCTCAGTGTTGTGCATATAAATATTTATGTTGTAAAATATTGTGTTTATCAAATAATGTATATTTTATACTACATAGGTATATTAAATAAACTTCCTCTTCAACTACATTAGTTACATAATGGAAGTCGTTGAGTTTTTTATGCCATTTCAGCAATCTTGTTTAAGGTAATATAAGAATAGAATTAGGAGATATCAATTAAAAAAAATATAGTAACCAACAGCAAATAAAAAGATATCGTATCGTGTAACATCTCACATACATATTAACATCACACCTTAGGTCTGCGCCGGGGTTGTGGGGTAAGCGCAATAAGGCACCGCGACATCGGCCCAGAGCAGGAGAAGGAACAGGGGGGGTTTTAGTTAGTAAGAGTCTGAAACTCCCTCCCGCCCGGCCTTGGGCGGGAGAAGTCATTGGATGATTTTCCCCTCACAAAAAAAAGGTCTACGGAGGGGCAGGCAATTAAGTTTTCCAATTCACGTGACAGCAGCAACACAATTGTTGTAAACGAAGAAATAAACCGGCTAACATTAAGTATTACTATCAAAATATTAAAAATTATATAAATTAAGTCCCATTCAAATAATTTACATTAAAGTACCATAACAATAGCGTTCCTATTCTCAATAGTCTTCCGCGAGTCCCGAGGCGAAGTTTCTCTAATGTTTGACGTAGAATAACTAGAACGTAGGTAAACTATGTCAGTCAGATAGGTTATTATGTGTAACTACGCGTGACGTCATACCTAATCTCATTTGCGAAGGATAACAAGGTGCTATGAGCCTTTGATATGTTCACAACCTATCGACTGGACAATTTATTGTATCTGTCTGAATCACCTATTCATACCTCGATTGGTAGTTGAGTTACATATAGGTAGGTATAATTTAATACTGAAATATTTTTTTAATTTTTAACTTAACAATTGTAAGTTTTTATTTTTATAGGTTGGGTGGAAAACAAAGATGGATTACCGATGATGGATGGATGGATGTTCAGTAATCAGCGCCATCAAGCTATTTAACGCTGTCCTGTTTGAAGGGAGAACTCCAGAGGCGTGGAGTCGGAGTGTGGTCGTCTTATTCTTCAAAAAGGGTGACAAAACCCTACTGAAGAACTATCGACCCATTTCCCTTTTAAGCCACGTCTATAAGCTGTTCTCGAGAGTGATCACGAACCGCCTTGCGCGAAGACTTGACGAATTCCAACCACCGGAGCAGGCTGGGTTTCGGAGCGGATACGGCACCATAGACCACATCCACACAGTGCGGCAGATTATACAGAAGACTGAGGAGTATAATCAGCCCCTGTGCCTAGCATTTGTGGACTATGAGAAAGCCTTTGACTCGGTCGAAATCTGGGCTGTTCTGGAGTCCCTGCAGCGATGCCAAATAGATTGGCGATACATCCAAGTGATGAGATGTCTCTACGAGGCCGCCACCATGTCCGTCCAAGTACAGGATCAGCAAACAAGGCCGATACCGTTGCATCGAGGTGTGAGACAAGGGGATGTTATCTCCCCGAAATTGTTCACAAATGCAATGGAGGATATGTTCAAGACGCTGAACTGGAAAGGACGCGGCATCAACATAAATGGCGAGTACATCTCTCACTTGCGATTTGCAGACGACATCGTCATCGTAGCAGAAACGCTGCAGGACCTACAACGGATGCTGAATGACCTGGCTGACTCTTCTATACGCATCGGCCTACGGATGAACTTGGATAAAACCAAGGTCATGTTCAATGAACATGTACTACCGGAACCGATTGCAGTACACGGCGCTGTTCTCGAAGTCGTTCAAAAATATGTATACCTCGGGCAGACATTGCAGATGGGTAGAAACAACTTCGAGAACGAGGTGAATAGAAGAATTCAGCTAGGTTGGGCAGCATATGGAAAGCTGCGTCAAGTCTTCACGTCGTCGATCCCACAGTGCCTAAAGACGAAAGTCTTCAATCAGTGCGTCCTACCTGTCATGACATACGGAGCCGAAACGTGGACACTGACGGTGCGGCTGGTTCACAAGCTAAAAGTCACTCAGCGAGCTATGGAGAGGGCTATGCTCGGCGTTTCTCTGCGAGATCGAATCAGAAACGAGGTGATCCGGCAGAGAACCAAGGTAATCGACATAGCCCACCGGATTAGCAAGCTGAAATGGCAGTGGGCTGGCCATATTAGCCGAAGAACCGATGACCGTTGGAGTAGACGAGTTCTTGAGTGGAGACCGCGTCTCGGCAAACGTAATGTAGGACGTCCTCAGGCAAGGTGGAGTGATGATTTGCGCAAGATGGCTGGCAGGAGCTGGATGCGAGTGGCCGAAGATCGATCCCAGTGGCGTGCAATAGGAGAGGCCTATGTCCAGCAGTGGACTGAAAAGGGCTGATGATGATGATGATGATGAATCAGCGCCACCTATGGCCACCCGCAACACCAGAGGAGTAACAAGCGCGTTGCCGGCCTTTTAGAGGTTTGTGTTTTGAAGATTTGGGGATTGGGTACGGGCAAGAGTTCAGGCTCAAGTAACTTCACAAACAAACAAAGTTTTTACGCTGGTTTCTGTGAAGCCGTGGTATCGTGGTGGTAGTTCCGTGTAAATGTATAAGTAGTGATAGTTGTATGAGACCTTTCTATCTGACAGCAAATGCTTTATCGACGTGCACTCGAAGCACTTACACATTATCCTCTAAGTGTTTAATGTTTTATATCATTATTATAATATATGTGTCGTAATATTCAAAACATATTCTTTCCCATGTAAAATGACTCGTGTTTTTGTAGTTTGCATATTCCAAGCCACAGAAGAGCCGCAGCTATGACCACTAAATAAAATAAATGTAACATTCAAAAAGCAATATTTAAATAAGTTAAAACAATATACTGAATTATATTTACAAATATTTATTTTGAATCTTAATCAAAAAACAATTATTGATGCAAATTATTTATACAATGTTCACCTGGAAAATGATTACGTTTTCTCATTTAATACATTTAGATTAATAAGTATGTAGTTGTTGTTTCATCATAAACGACTTGTACGTCATCATTGTACCAACAAATGGCAGGGTGGCGGCTCGTATAATGGGTCTTTGGAAAAATATTAAATTACGCTCGCAATTAAGAGACCCACGATTTGTGAGCGACACACTTTGAATAACAATGTCGTCGAGACCTCGAAAACAATTATAAGCTGCGGCTTTGCCTGTGACGTGTTCAATATTCTAGACATACAAAGCGGCCTACTTACAGCCGTTTTAATTAGGTTATGTCTATTGTGCGAAGCCAAGCTTAAGGGTCATATCTGACGAGCATTCACAAATACAATGGGTATACGTGTCCAGTGCATCCAGCACAATCAGAACCGCTCTAATGAAGTCGGGGCTACGAGAGGTTTATCTTTCACGTATACGTTGCTTTTCATCTGTTATGTACTTACTGAAAATGTAGTAAAACAAATATACAATATTTTTCATATTGTTCAAAAGAGGATTGGTGAACTAATTCTGTAATGGTGATTGTTGAAATGTTAGCAATGCGAAAACAAAGCCAAAAAGTAGTGATAATTAAGATCTATAGAGTCAGACTACGCCCACTAGGCTTAAGGCCCTGGATAATTGTAAGGTCAAGAGATATTTTGTTACATAAAACAAAACAAACGTTACAAATGGATATAAAATAATGTGTAAAAATAAAACAAAAACGCTTAATGTTTTTATATAAAAGATTATAAAGAAAAAAATACGGAATAAAAATGCATTTGATAAATTGTGTATTTCATGTTTATACAAGTAGCACAACTGCCGAGTGCATTAAAACAATACCTTAAATTAGACCTATGTACTTAATAATTATCTGTAGATACAAGGGATCATTATAATAAGAAAAGTAACTCAAACCATGTTAATAAGTAATTTCCTACGCTACATAATTTTGACATGAACATCAATTATTGATTGTTCTAATTATGTATTGCATGCGCATTTTAATAGGCCTTAAGGTAATAGGACTGATGTTCAGCAGGGATTGTGGGTGCAACTGCAATAATGTACCATGGTCCGGGCTCACAGCAGGAGAAGGAACGAATTGGGTTTTAGTCGGTAAGAGTCTACTACTCTTTCTCACTCTAACCAGCAGTGTGATTCTCTAAGACTTCATTCTAAACTTCGAATCTGAATCCGCTGTGAGTACACTAGCGCTACACTTGCGAGTTGAACTAAATTGACCGCAACATTTTGATAGATAAAGTGAGAGATGACGTTAAAAAGTGGCATTCTATAATGTAACCCCCCGTTACTTCGACGCTAACTTCACACTCGAACAGGATTCAAAATCAAACAAATTTTATAGAATCGACGTGCAGGGTGAGAAAAGTCGTTTGTTGACTGACTTGTATGTAGTAAGCCAGTATAAGTATTGATACACGAAATTCGTTTTCCAGTGAAAGACGGAATCAACGCAATCTTAATGATAAAATTATCTTGTCAATAAGTGTGGGAGAGTCATCCTTCAGCACGAATAGGTCGGCTCGACCGGAGTGATACCATGGCCAGCGTGAAGCAACTCTTAAGTTGTGTTTCACCGTGTGAGTGAGGTTACCGAAGGCCCAATCCTTCCCCATGTTCAGTCCTCAAATCCGCTATGCTTAAATTGCTCTTAAACCCCTTTGGTATTACGAATGTCCATGGGCGGCGCTGATTGCGTACCACAAAAAAGCCGTTACAACATTTGCGGACTTATGACATGAAATAAAAAACAATACAGCAGAATTTACGTAGACGTTACTGTGCGTTTTTGTTTAAATTATCCAAATTGTATGTTTAGTCTAACCGGTATTTCAATGAAGACGATAACGTCTTTCACAATACATAGGTACAAAAAACTTTAGTGATCCCTATCACGACACTAAAAATAAAAATTACACATTTTAATAAGTAGCCAGCAGCTTTATTAAGACTAACAAACGAATAATTAGCATTTACACGCATTACAATATTACAATACAGTTTGCCAGATACTTTGTCTATGTTATACTGTAATAATACTTTCTATTGTCATAGGTTGGTTGTAGTCATTTTTCATACAATGAATTGAACTGAATAGTTGTTATAGAATTTAGAGGACGAATTATTATCAAAATAATTTGAACTACTTACGACTCGACGCTAATCTAAACTAACTGTAGGTCGGTGTACTTCATAATAAAAGTGATTTTTATATGTCTGTTTTTTATGTAAAAGGAAACAAAACACACTGATTACCTGAGAAAGTTGCGAGTGCGGTGCGTTGCATTACGTTGATGAGAAGGTTGAGCCTCGTTGGAGGATGTTCCTAGGTACTTATGTTTTTATTAATTTATTGTTATTGTTTATAGACATATAGATACAAATATATGTAAAAAACTGAAGATTGAGGTTGAGATGTGTATAATGTCATAACAAGCAAAAGGAAGTCTAGGGAAAAGATAGTCACATCCATTATACATCGTACCACGCTGACTCTCAATCCACATGGAAAAAAGAAAAAGTTACATACGTTTTTTTTTTATTTAGTTCGGTTAAACCTCGTTGTAACCACATTCAGTAAAATATTTTAATTTGAAATAGAAATTTTATCCATTTGAAGATAAACTTAAATGACTTGGAACTTCCCAATTGAGATATTATCTCTGCAGGCTCGCTTTATTTAACCTTAAACCAACAATAAATACATCTATTATCCATCACAGAAGAACAAAGTTTTCCGTAGTTTACTTTAGCAGTCTTTTAAAACATGACTTTTAAAGCGTCGGTGAGTTTGAAACTCCAACTCGGGGTATTCAATTGGAAGTGGGCAGAGAAATTCAAATGCCTTATTTGTTTTACGAACTTGCCAACTTAAAGTACGCGGTATGAAGTTGTTCTAGAAACTGCTAGAGGTACTCTCAGCACTGGGGAATGAATAAACACGTTTAGTTGTTGCCAGTTTCAAGTTCTAAGTTTCGCACTGTATTGCTGTTCAATTATTATGATAGTATCAGCTAGATTTTGGGAATATTTGCTTAATCGTATGGAGAGTTTGTAAGTTTTGAATTAGAACTAGATTTTACGCTCCAATACAAAAGCTACCGTAATAAGATTAGTACCTGTTAGTGTGGGAGAGCCATGCTTTGATACGAATAGGTGAGGTCAACTAGAGTAATACCACGAACCTCACAGAACCCCGAAGAGAAACAACCACAGCATTATGTTTCCCTGTATGAGTAAGGTTTTCGGCGGCCCAATACTTCCTCTCCCCCAACCCCAAAATGTCCAAATTGTAAACCCCGAAAGGTCGGCAGCGCACTCGTAACTCCTCCGTTGTTGCGGGTGTCCATAGACGGCGTTGATTGCTTACCATCAGGTAATGTGAATGCTTGTTTGCCAACCTATCGCATAATAAAGTAAAAAAACCTATCCTTTTCACATCCTAATGGTATCATTGTCGACAAAATTGTTTTTATTCGATGATTTGGTTTTCGTAAACGTATTAACATGTAATTCTATTTAGATGAGTACCTACGCTCCTGCCATATTTTGTTTCGCAAACTGTTTGTTCAAGATCAAATATCATAATGTATGTCACGCATGGCTTCGTCTCTATTTCCTTGAATAATAATAATGTTTCGGTAAACATACAACGTACAACACGTACTGCAAAATGTTGATACCCTCACACATTCGTACAAAAGACAATGTGTAAGTAAAGAATCTAAATTCAATACTGGACTATACTTACAGTATTATTAAGTCACATAGCCCTGTCCCATTATTTATTTATTTATTCAGTAACTGAGACAAGAATAATACATCAATTAGGTACATATGCACAGCTCATTTCTTCAAAAGTCTCTCTTAGCAGAATGAAAACAGATGTAGACTGACTGTGTAAATAGGATTTGGAAAAAAGAAAAATATAAAATAAACAATTAATATTTTAACAATTATGCAAAAAAATATACTTCATTTATATTAATATGATTTTCTAAAAATTTGTTCTGTTTGAGAACTGAATCCACGGCAGCCAGTTGCTCAGCCGCTGCTAAATGTGCTGACTGGAATCTCTGCATCATGATCCTGACCCAACTATTTGATTGCTGCTGGTGCTGGTCGAGGCCGTTAGTCATGATGTCATTAGAAGATACGACTATCAGCACAATGATTGCTGAATTCACATCCCACAAGTCGACAAGGGCATGAGTTAGAACAAGATAATGCTTTATTTTTTCCAGCTTTCACAAGATTCTAGCTTTGTTACATTCATCATCATTGTGAGACTAATTATTCGGTCTATCTTCACAATGTGGGGTTTAGTAATAGTTTGATTCCAAAACAGGTAGTAGGTCACTTTTCATTCCTAATAATAGTTAACATCTAAATTGAGCAATTATATTACATGTTTCTTTTAAATAACAAAGGTTTATGTCATATTACTTTTACAGTAAATATTAAATTATGATGTACACTTATTTATGCGTGCTAATTGTGAACCTTAAAATTACAACTCTGTGATCGATATTACCAGAACATTAGTTACCACACACAGTCCTTGCGTTTATCATACCGGACTCACACAGCGAGTTGTAAGCCACGCTCTACAGCACATTTCTTCTCAAAGACATCAACACATCAACCCCGAATTACTTGAACATCCCCGTGATATAATTGAACCGACAAAGTGCCATTGTTAACCCTATAATACGGTCTAAGCTAAATGAGACTATAATGGGCCAAGTTAACAATAGAAATAGCTCAATGGCCTTATAATGAATTGTTATAGAGCCTCGTTCGTAAGAAATCCCGTTGAATAAGGCACCTACGTCTTGAATGGAGAGATTTTATAGATCCGGTCTGGCTGTATTGTTAGTATGAATAGCAGTCATTATCGAAAGATATCCACTTCGTGAATTGTGTTTGAATAAAATTTTGTAAGCTATTGTAAGGTTGCAGTTTAACTTTGCTACTACTACTTACTGCTCGATGGTAAGGTATGGATGGTCTCGATGATAGATAAGAGTACATATTATGAATTTGCCATACGTATTACCTACTAATAATTTGATCAGCCAAACATTGTTAAATCGGTTAAACACATATCAAAGTCTTGACTTTCTTTAAAAATACGTAATATTTAAAAATCTACCTGATAAATATTACTTGTATCTAAGAAATGACGTATATATCGTTTAAATGACATAAGCAGTAATCGCCGTTCTACGTACAATAATAATATGAATAAGTTTGTTATCAAACTAAAATCAGTATAAAATAATATCACTGTATAATGTATATGAGCCACGACTATTATAATAAAAGAAAAACATCATGAACATGAAAGTGTAGTACACGCAGTATTATTTAATATTATTTAACCTCTATTTGGTAAACACGTTACAATAACCATTGTCTTCGAATCATTAACATATTCTACGGGGTCGCTACAATGCGCTACGATGTGCTACGACGTGCTACGAGGGCTACGAAATGAGACACTTTACAGAGATGGTTATTTTGTATGATATTTAGATGTAAGATGAGAGCTTGTTGCTTTTGATGATAATGTCGTGGGTAACGTCTTTGAAGTAATTGCTTACTTAGTAGTCGTGTTACTTGGTTTATGTTAATCATGTAGAGACGTGAGTATCTTTAATAATCATAAAAATCCAGAGTTTTCTGAGATGGCATAGTATTCAACAGATACCAAAAGGTTATTGTTTGATCTAATAAGATAAATGAGAAAACTGACGAACTGACAACGACTCACGCCCCATAAACGTCATGTAAGTACTTATAACCCGCAAACGTATTTCCACGTCCCAGCGACGTATCTACATTCCTTTTCGCACTTAACCCTTAAATGCGGCGATAAAACTAAAACGTATATACGCTAACCGAACGTTGGTATTCCGTTGTACGTCATTTAGACGCAATAAAATTCTGAGTAACGAACATTATGGGGTTTCTTTTGTCGTACCTATTATTTATGTTATGGGCAATTTTGTGCAAGTATTTTCGAAAACGTTTTATATATATTCGTGAAATAAATAAATTAATTTAGCAATGCTGACAAACAAACTGATTACTTTAATATTTTGTTTAAAATTTAAAGCATTTTATAATGAGTCATAAAAAAATGAAATGATTTTGCATAGCATAAATACGAGTAAATAACTCGTATTTCTAGAGGTGGACAGGCACTGAATTTTCGCTCTGGTAGTATAAAGCTTGTTACCGTCGGTCGAACGTTACGACACTACCCAAAACTCCCTTTTTTCACCATTTTTTATTCCCTGACGCACATATATTGTTGTTTAAGCAAAACAACTGACTCCCAGTACGGATATAGTCGTCACAGATTCGTATACAGTCAAGAGTTATATCACCCTAGGGCTATATTCAATTAGCGGACGGATTGGAAGCAACTGTTCCAATGTTTGTCCGCTACAATCGTTATAAGTGCCGATTGAAGTATAACACAGCCTAGCTTTGAAGTATTTGAGAGGATGGATTTTGAAATATGTATAGTATGGAACATTCGAAAAAGCGGTATCGAGAGTTATTGAAATAAACTACGTATATTCAACAATCGGGGAAAAAATCTGTCTACCCGAAAACTACAGTTTGGATAACGAAGTTAAATTAAAAACGGACGATATGACTTTTTCTTGTTTACTGCAACAAGAAAAAGTCATATCGTCCGTTTACTAAAAACTGGCAATATGTATTATATATGTATATATTTGTATTTTGTTTCAACAATCATGATGATGTTTATTTCTGTTTCTTTTCTAACTTAGAAAAAAGTATTGAATGTAAACAATAGAAAAATAAAACATTTTTCTAAAAATAACAACGCTATCATCGGTGTCTTTTTTCTTTTATTAGATCTCTAGATTAACGGCCTTGCTTCATTTCAAAGAAACTTTATTGGGACATAAAAGCCGGTACATAAAGTTTGCCATTAAAGCTGGGGACTTTAAATTAACCAGAAAAGTAACTGACACTGTCATTCCCCAACCAACAATGTTATACATTATTTATTATCCGATTTTTATTGAGGAAGTCTTTGAAGGCAGTTTCTTGTCAAAACTACAAGATACGTAATAAATTTAAAGTACTTTTTCCTTCTCGAAAAATATTCATTAAAAACGTAGCTATATCAAGTAAAAATGTTTGTTATGCTAATCTCATAAATGTATCATGAGATATTCGTACATTTATTAAATTAAATAAAATAACAATTTAATGTTAATGTCACGAGTAAATTGAAAAAAGATCTACTTTACTCTCTGTCATTCAGTCGACGCGCAACCTACTCATGAATAGAGTCCTGTTGTCAATTAAAACTAGTAGGGTTTCACGATTAATTCCCGTGAAGATGGCGGTATTTTAAATAAATTTATTTTTTGGTGTTATATATTAGGGTTACTATCTAAACCAGTTTCTTAATTAGTTTAGTAAGTTTTGGATTTGTAATAAGTACAGAACTGAAAATTACATAGGTAAATTGACAGGATGTTTCATTTACGAAGACAATTTTATCTACTATGTACTAGTGCTACGCTCAGGTCTGCAGTTTATTCACCAACAGGGAAGGAGTCACTGTTTCCCTATTCTCCCTGTATATTTATTGAATTTTCTTTTGAACAATTATCGAAATTGACCTATGCGTTGTTGACTTACCCGCTAAACAACAAATTTTGTGATTAACTTTTATATAAACAAAACCTTTTTAATTATTTATTTGCATTAAAAAGGTTGTGGACTAGGAGGCCATATTCTCATTCAATGAATTAGTTACCCAATTGCATAAAACATTTAACTGTTACCGCAATATGTTTAGTAATCAATGTTACCTTACAGAACATAAATGTAAATATCTTGTGTCTTCATAGGCAACCATCTTGAATACCCTTGGTTTATAGTGTCATGAAACCATGGAGTTTTATAGGAAAGACAAAAAGAAAAACCATTCTCTCTTCAAACTTTTTCATGATGATACAACGACGAGTTAAGATGTTAAACAATTTATTATGGATCTTTAAAACAGTTCTAATGAACTAATTATTATTTTTATATTAACCAGTCAATGTAAAAAAGATTTTTGTATATTATACATTTCTTTTGGACCAATTATGATATTTATTTTCGGCTAATATCGTGAGCTAAACGCTAAATCTCGTCAAAAATCGATTGAGTTTCAAAATTAACTTTTGCAAATAAAAAAACAATTCCTCTTATCTACTTTTATCACTAATCAATATGATAATCACTAATCATTATTTTTATATCTAATTATCTAAGTGTCGGCTTTACCGGAGTGACACCACGCAAACACAAAAACCGGCGTGAAACAACGACCGCGTAGTATTTCGCTATGTGAGTGAAGCTCAATCGTTCTTCCCTTTCCCATATCCCTAAATTTCTGAAACCCGAATTCTAAAAAGGCACACTCCAAGGTCCTATGGCAGCCACGGGCGGCGCTGATTGCTTACCATCAGAAAATCCGTCGGCTAGTTGGCCGCAAAATATTAGTATTATTGTGAAATAAATTATTAAGTAGTCATATAGAAAAAAAAATAGGATGTCATCATTCATCATTATTATAACCAGTTGATTCTTACATTGTTAGTACCGAAATAAAACGCAATTCATATTACATTTTTTGTAAATTACGTTACAAACAGAGGAAGCGATCTGTACAATATACCATACATTTGCCGTAATACCTACCAAGAGTATACGAGTAAACTCATATCAATCTTGTTTTTATTGAGTTTCACCCTAATGTATCTGATTACGTTATATTTACATCGTAACATAAATTACCCTGTACCGTGGAAAGACCAGCCCGACGCTCGTGCGCTCCTTTCCTACGCAGAATTTTTATAATATAATAATTTTAAATATTTTTACCTAAAGTCTTGCCAGCCAATATCGTCGTGCAATTTTTAAGTCACTCCCTCCATTCCTCGGCTCGTTACCCTTAACACCTTCCCTAAGGCGATAGGAAATATATTAGCCACACCGTAAAACGTCATCAGGCGCACACGCCGCACGATATCTCGTTAGTTCTCAATTTGAATATCGGCCAATCAACGCACGACGCCACGGTTGGGGCGACCCCTTCCCGATTCAATTATTTTGTTTTTTGCACTCGCAACACTGAGGGTAAACATGTTTTCATTTTTATTTTTTCTATTTTTTGAATGTTCGACGCGTCCGTTAGTAACTAGTTTTGTGTTCCTTTTTTAAGTTTTAGTTGGGTTAGAAGTGACATGTGTTAGATAAACGAAGCTATACATACACTTAATTCTAGTTTTATACAGAAACAACGTAGGTACTCAAGTTATTTTACTGCAGTATTTTCACTGACTCTTTTGTTCAACGGTTCTTTGACTGCATGCCGACAATTTGAAGATTCACAGTCGTGTGTTACATGATTGATGTATGCCAACTTCAAAATGACTTACTCAATTTGAGTTGAGTAACGAGTTTTTAGTCATTAAGAATGTGTTACTCACTCTCACCCTGTTGGGATAAATTAATCAAATATTCTCAGGTATGAAATCCGAGTATGATACTTGCAAAGCTGGCATTGGTAGTATACAAAAGTGTCCTCTATCTAGACTTCCAGGAAGAGTACGTACTCAGATTACTCAATTAATTAGGTTACGTAAGAGATATAGTATGCAGTTTAAGATATCTGGTAAAACACTTCTGATGAGTGCAGAAGAACGGTACGTCGACTCCACTGAACTCGTTTCTAAAATATTGTTGAGAGCAAATATATATAATTGCTATTTGGAATTTTATCAGCTAGCACTACTTAATGTTCCTTCCGGAAGTCATTTAAGATGTAATGCGTTAACAGTACCTACTTTAATAAACTAAACTACCTAAGGAGCTAAGTATTGATTTGGTAAACCTCATTTTTTATTTTTTTAAGTTATGTTGTCAACTAGAAACCCTTATAGTTCGCACTGTTTGTATGTCTGTCTATCCATCCGCGAATAATCTCAAAACAATGAACTTTATAAATATTATAAAGTTCTACTTTTAACTTTATAATTTGATAGGTTGAACAGTTTTTTTTTAATATTGTACAAAAATAATCTAAACTAATTTAACCGTACATATGTGCATACTGTTTGTATAAATTAGTAACCCAATTCTCTTAGAGATGGCGCTGTACTTTTGTTGGTCTCTCGTTGGTGTTACTAAGTATAGGTAAATTGTATGTTCTTGGCATAAACTACGGCTACGAAACCCTACATTGACCGTAGCCCGATACGCTGCCTAAATATACTACTATAACTGAACTATAAGTGGAGAATTGTGATTGGCATCACCAATCTGTTATCATATTGTTTGACTATTTGTTGTTAACAGTATGCAAGTCTTCCGTAAAATGTGATAAATGAATTGATTAGGTATAATGAAAATAATTATTCAAAACAAATTGAACAGACTATAATTTTATTATGAAAATTGCCATGTACTTTTCGAATCTAAACAAACAATACAATAAATAGCCCATCCGACTGTTCAGTGTTCAAAGCTTATTCAAAAAAGGAATCTAGAACTATATTTAATGGATTAATCCCGTTAGGATTACAAAGGCATATATGCCATGTATGTGTACATACATATATATCTACAACACAATGAAATTTTACTGAAAGCCTTTGCAAAATTAACTACTGCACTATTCCACCTAAAAAATCTTTTATAAAAAACTAAAAATGCTTGTGAAATTTTGACAGCACTATCCGTAACTTGTAAAAGCCAATCAGGTATAACAGGGCTCCAGGCAAATGTCAATACCGAATGATGTGAGATACAAATCACGGGACGCGGGAAATATATTTTTACGTACCACGTCAAAGATGGGAAACTGATTTTTAGCAGGTTGTTAAGTAAATTGGGCTTATAAGGTTTTACTCGTTTTTTATATAATTGGTCTGCTAACGACGATATGGATCCGCAACATCATCAAGTGCGTTGCCACCCTTTTCGGGGTTGGATGAAGAAAATTTATTTTCTAAAATATGCATGTTAAATGTAAACATAGCTGACTCTAATTTAGTAAGTTGAGCCGTTCATATTTTGCTGATCATTTTTTGCACTATTTTTTCCTAATTATTTGTACGTTTTTCGAGAAAGCGACTAAGCATGCTGAGTAATTCATATATTTTATTAGTATCTTGCAGGCTCAAAGAAAGCTTTAAGGATTTTCGTTATCATGACATTATTAAGAACCGTCGAAAAATCAAATATTATTCAATAATTTGGCCACAGGTTTTCCAAAATAAACATTGTGAAATTTAAATCTTTGAATTTCACATAGAAAACCACAGCCTATGGCAGCAGCGCGTGTTACTACATTGGCGGGCAGTGATTTGACAGTGACAGTAGTGACAGGTCGACGAGATGTCGCGCTTTTGCGCAACCGCCATTAGGCTAGCGAATATTAATAGATGTAGTTGTTAGCTTGAACTTATTGGTTTCGGATATCAAAATTCGAAAACAAATTTAAAAAACCTACATAATACAAAAAAAAGTTTAAAAACTAATTTAAAAAACTAAATTAGGAGTATTTAACTCCAACTCATTGTTGGAGAGCCATACTTTGGCACAAATCTACCAGCTCGACTGGAGTGTAACAACGGCCTCATAGAATACCGGCGTGAAAGAACCACAGCGTTGTATTTCGCCGTGTGAGTGACGTTACCGGAGGTCCAATCCTTACCCTCCTCCCCTGCCTCCCCAATCCTTGAATCCTCAAAACTCCTTATCCCCATAATGCCGGCAAAGCGTGGGCAATTTTTAAGGTGTTGCGTGTGACCATAGGTGCATTATTATTTGTCATTTATTGATCTGCCTAATAAAGTCGTTGCTATCACATATTTTTTAAGACGGTTATTTTTCCTACAACCCGTAGCAATAATTTTAGCTTAATTTGTTGGAACAATCTGATGACTGAAATCAAATTGCCCACAAAATTGCCAATAAAAGGTAACATAAAATGTTTCCATAGAGCTTATGGGCTAACATTTATGAAGCAAAGAAAATTATTAAAAGCCATAAAAACTTCACGCCACACTATATGTAAGTATATGGTTGAGATATAGAAATTATGCGCAAGTTGCGTGTCGGAAATGTAATTAAATTAGCGTCGCCGCGTCTAACAATAAAAAATAGCATATTTTAAGGTATAGTAGGCAACGTAGCAAAGGAAATTGCAATGCGGTTACCTACGCGTTTGTGTTCATTTTTTATGTACACACCATATACTATATACCCGTATATTTTGGCTGCGGTTAATATTTAAAATTATCTTGAGGAGAAAAATAATCTAACGACTTCTTTCAGCCTGTGTAAAACGAGAGAAAGTGTTGAACTTCTTACTGGGTTGAAAATTATCCCATTCTTTCTTCTGCTCCAGGCCGAGGCCACGGTAGTTTATTTTGTTTGATCTATAACCCTGTGAACATAAGCTGTATTGGACCCCAACTGTGATGATGAAAGGCTTCCCGCTGTACGCTCGACTCCGATTCTGGTAGGGCGGTGAGCTAACCTTGGGCGCCGTCCGCAAAACCACTTATACCGAGGCTGGAGTGTGAGCAGGATAGTTCTTGTTCTCACAACTTCTTCGCAGAAAGAAGAAACAGCTTCCCAGATTCTCACACTCCACATTATGCCCATTGACCATGACATTTTACATTCACTAACTTTATGAAAAGTATCGAAACCAAATCCTAAATGACGCCACATATACCTACCTACTTTCATAATAACAATGCAACAAGTAATGGTTAAATGTTTATAATTATTTTTATATTCCATATAAAAAAAAAGTTATAAAAAAAATAATTACTTACGTACTATTAATTTTACAACTCATCTATAATAGGTAGGTACACAGAATTCCTAGAGCAGGCATTCGATATTCATAATAATTATTCTCATTAAAGACAACTCACTTTCTAACTCAAACATAGGTTGTAATTAAACTTTAATATGAGAACCTACTGGTACAATATACTCAGACAAGCATTAATTTTAAAGTACCTACGTGAACATAAGCCCCAAACAAACAAACCGCACAGAATTTAGGTAAGTTGCTTCATATCATAAGACCTTTCTAGAGCTTACATTACATGTTATTGCTATACATAATATGTTTTAATTAATCACTTCAAGTTAAATACTACAATTTATTTTAGTTATGGTTGGTATAAAATATAATCAATATAAGTAAAAATTATAGATCTATATATCGATATATACTTTGACATATACGAAATAATCGACCAATTCCATTATTGAATTGTAAGTACAACTATGAATGCTATGCTGTTCAAAATGTTAGAAATTGCATCGTACAAACATGATCCACCGAAGTATTTTTTTTAATACTCTACAGCTATTCAAAATATTTATTTTACTATCGTCATGAAAGAGTCATCATTTTATATAATAAATATGCGAAAAAATTCAAACTCAAAAATAAATCAACCATCAAATGAGGGGTCATTTTAAAAGTACAAAATCGGATATGTACATCAATATGTACATATCCGATTTTGTACTTTTGTACTTTGATCATACATACATATCCGCAATCGGATATGTATGTACGAGTAAAGTAGATAAATCAATCAATGGATTACGTAACAAATTCTACTCACATTACAAAGATTAGTGTGTATAGAAAATCACAACACACAACTGTAAAGCTCTAAGAACATGAACACCTCGCCATGGACAGATGATCCTAATTTTTAGATTTTGAGGAACTTTACTCTTTTTTCCCTAAAATATTTTTAATTGGGACAGTGGATTTTTAATCAACGCATCAACACAGATAGCAATTTCTAATAATATTTTTCTTTCAGAACTTTTGATGTACTTCAATTACAATAATCGTTGGGCAAAATGTATTTAAGAGTAAAATTGCTATGACAAGAACGTCTGAGACGTTGTCACAGAATTAAACAACTGCATTACTTAGTCCTATGTTAAATCTATTTCATAAAATATTCCTTGGACAATCTTAAACTGTCATGCAAACGAACAAACAGAAATAACGTTTATTTTTAAACGTTCCAAGTGTTGGAATACTCGGCATTTAACCAGCAAAGCCCACAACAGCACATCAATCCAAGTCGTTTCAAATTTAAATCGACTATGAGGGTATTTTACAATTCAAATAACGTGAAGTTGGACATCGCTGAAAAGGTGGAAACCTTTATATAAATGTAGAACTTGATCCTGGTTCGAGTTGACTTTTAATATCTTTCAGATGTACTGCCTGCAGTCGGCGACGGGATTTTAATGGGTACATTTTGTTCCTGTCTTTGTCTTCTCTTTAAAACAAGGTGACTTAAATATTCTTAGCAATTTTGTATTTTTGTGATAGTGCGGCAAACGAGCAGACGTATTGCCTTATGGTAAGCAACAGGCGCCGCCCATGTACACCAAAGGAGTTACAAGTGCGTTGCCAGCCTTATAAGGGTTTCACGCCGAGTGATTCTATAAGGCCGTAGAATCACTCCTGTCCTTTTCTGCCAAAGTATGGTTCTCCCACACAATTTGTTTTACGGCGTATTATATGTATCGTATCATATGTTTATGTCAAAATGTAGTTATGAAAAATGTTTCCTATAGATATGAACTCAGCGGTATAATATAATATAATATACATGAGTATAACATAATATTTCACCTCTTTAAATCTCGTGTTGTTTGCATGAATTTATTTTTTGCCTAAAATGTAAACTTGAGAATATTTTAAAAATTGTATTCGTGTTCAAAACAGGACCGTCTACTCAGTCAATTCAGATATTGACATCAAAGTGCAGAAAATTAACATTAATTATAGACCTTAGTTGTGAGAGATTTGGAAATCAGAAACAAAAATTTACTTAATTCTAGCAAAATTTTAGCTCTTTATATTATTAGTATAGATAAAGAATAGAAACACAAAACTAGCAATTTACGTATGAAAGATAAAACAGGCGCATTAAACAAATTCTCATGTAAAATTCTTCCTTCGTTATAAGCATTCGGCCGCCAAGTGTCGGAGAGCCATGCTTCGGCACGAATGGGTCGGCTCGACCGGAGTGATACCACGGCCTCACAGAAAACCGGCGTGAAATAACCACAGCGTTGTGTTTCGCCGTGTGAGTAAGGTTACCGGAGGCCCAATCCTTCCCCTCCTCCAATCCCTCCTAAATCCCTAAAACTCCAAATCCCTAATCCCTAAAAGGTCGGCAACGCACTCATAACTCCTCCGTCGCGAGTGTCTATGGGCGGCGCTGATTGCTTACCATCAGGTAATCCGTCCGCCCATTTGCCGACCTATTAAAAAAAAAAAAATTCAACGTTCTGAAAACATTATGCACATTTGAAGTTAGTTATTAATGTATAATTCTGTTCTTGGCATTCTCCTCCATGTCACATACAATGTCATACATATTTTTAGCTACACATTTTTTTTGGTTTAATTGTTACCCGAGGCAATTGTGTTTCAGAAAAACTCTTTAACGATAAGTAACCCTAATACATTTTATATATTATGATGTCTAATTGTGGTTTTTGGTTTAGCAGAAGAGAATTTCCTCCATTTTATTTTGTTATTTTTTTCCAAATAAAATGTATTGATTTTTTATTTTCAGGAAATCACGATACATTATAATAACAATGGTTTAAACATAGATAAGTATATTGATATTATTATTATGTTTACTATTTTGAATTCATAACATTAAATACTTAACCAAAAATTAGAAATCCCGTAACTTAGTTTAAACAACCGCCTTAGAAACAGAGAAAACCAAGTAAATCCAACATTTTCGTTAACATTAAAACAAGGAGAAGTTAAGTTCAAACATTTTAGTATTATTAAAACACTAAATATTATTATTATATCCGAAACAAGAATTTGTTTGGTGTCCCCTCAGAGCTACGTAAACTTTTGTGAGTGGTGCCGCGGGCCAAAAGGACTGCGAGAAAGAAATATGGAACTTTTTGTTCTTGTTCTTAGAATATTTAAGTTTTTCACGCATGCATATAAAATAATCTATTACGCCTTTGTGAGAGCAACACTATTACATTTCAAAAAAGTTTGTCCCAAAAAATATAACGAAACATTTTTGATGAACGCTGCAAATCTCAATGTTTTTTAATATCTTACAATAAAAATTTTATGGTTGTAATGCTACTTAGTTATTCTTGATTATAGGTTCCCTTATACCTATATTTATGTAGGGTACTAAGGATTACGAAGAGCCATAGCCTTCTGACCTCTAAGTTTAATTGCCTTTTACCGCAATTTTTATGGCCCTAAGCTTAATGTTATTGGCAAAGATTTCAAACCACCTACACATTACATTAGTCTACGAAAGAAAACTAAGCAAGTATTTAAAACCTTCTTAGGCAAAAATAATATGTAGCCAAGTTATGCTAAATCTAAGAAAGCAGTAATAAAATAATATTTTAAGAAAGTTTTGATACAACTTGGAATTATAGCGAAAAACCACTCACTTACTCCAACATGGATTGGATTTGTTGTTTCTGAGAATTATATTCTTAAAGATTTAATTAAGCACGAGTTTTCTTGGTATTATTAACTAGTCAACGTTTACTGAATCTTTCTTCAGATTTAGGTTTCTACGAGGCGATGGTTTATGTTATATCAATTGGTTTAATGGTATTTTTTTCTTTGTAAGTCTCTATTTTTATTTGTTAGTCAGCGTCGGCCATAGATACCAGAAACACCAGAGTAGATGCAAGTGCGTTGCTGGGATATAAGGATTTGGGGATTTGAAATTTGGAGTCGTTGGGAATGGCAAATTAGGGCTCCAGTAACCTCACTTACTACTCGTAGTAAACGTTGCCCTTCATTTGGATTTTCTCGTGCGTCGTGGGAACAAACATACAAATTCATAAACACAAACCTACCAGACTCGAAACAAAATTTTTTGGATCACCAAAGTGTGAGACAGTTGCCCAGCCACTACACCATCCGTGCAGTCAAAACGTTGTTCCACGCCAGTGTTCTGCGATGTCGTGGTATCACTTGCTATTATTTTCTAAACTTACATATAATTATAATATAGTTACTATTGTTAATATCAGTTATTATAAATTAAACAAATTACGACATTTACAAATTTCACGGCATTTTTTCTATTTTCCACATCATATAAAAGCTTTAGTCCCAAATAAAATAATATGTACTGTATCGCAAGCAACTTTTACAAGCACACACATCAACAAAAGAAATTCCTTTTTCCTAATAATAGTTTAAAACTAGTTAACTGAGCAACAAACTAGCTTCAAGCCAATTATTATAAGAGTTAATTAAACAAGCATAATTACTGTACTGAGCCAATTTTTCTCTTTTATAGTGCTATATGTTTGAAGCACTACTCTACCTGTTTACTTGGCGTTTGGCTCCACTGGACGTTAACTGGAGTTCCTTGACTAACAATGTGGTCATAAACGACTCGCTTGTTCACTATGCATCTATTGTTATGTACATGTGTAGGTTATATGTAACACGAAAATTGAAAAATTATTTAATCAAAAAGTCTACTTTATGTAAAGTTACTTAATAGAATATAATTGTATCTGTTGACAAAACGATCTAAATTGTAATCCTTTTATTGAGACCGACTTATTCCATTCTGTTATTACCATAATCCAATGCATCTAAATTCCGACCGATTAGAACAAAGTTCGGTTCAGACGGAGAACTCAGCGATAACGTTAATCCCAGTTTAGTACTTGATCCTCGCGTTTAATCATAGTGCAATCAACCTGAGAATGTTCGCTTTTATTGCACCACAAATTATGTTCCCGAGATCTTCTCGTAGGATAATGTAATATCACCTACTTACTGTACTGTATAAAAGTGATAAAATAGGGTACGTACCTACCAATCTAGATTTCATGACTTTAACTTAGTTCAAAAGGATTTATCCGTGTTGTTCTTACCAATTTTAAGACATTGTTACTTCATTTAATCGCTTGCATAAACCTTAATATTAAGCTAAAATAAATTTATAGAAACATGACTTTACGATGAGTGTTTTATTGTGTGTGTAGCATCTTCCTATTTAGGAAAAACTATTCGGTGACTCGGTTTTATTATGATCTATTTCTAACGTTGTATACTTCACTAAATATTGTTTGACATAAGAAAAATTAAACCAAATTATCTTTCTACTACTTCATTTTCGAAGATAACAAGAATATGAAAGGAAAACTACAGAATTCGTTCTAGTACTCGTATTGCACATATTTCTGTAACTTAAAGAGAAACTAAACAATCAGCAATTTCATCAGCTATAAATTTGAAACGGAAGATTACAAAAATAGCAAACCATAAATTTCGGGGAAAGCGCAAGTTATCACCACAATAAAATTGGACAAAACAAAAAGTAAGCACAACGACGCAACGTGTTGTAAAGTAACAATGAAAAATGACGGTCGCCAACTTGCTACGAATTTGTCCCACCTCAGTAACAAAGTTAGGCAAAAGTGGCTAGATTTATCGATGGGGGATCTTACCGGCAAAATGCTGGCAACACCGTACACTGAGTTAAAAGCCGTGAAGTTGGAAAATTGAAATGAGTTTACTATCTGCAATTCATAGCTCAAACTTGAGTGCGGCTGACGTTTTAAGAATGGAGTCTTGTATTTTATTTAAGTTGTTCTTAAGTTTTATGAAAGCGTTATTTTATTACTTGTTTAAAGTTTGTTTGAACGGACAAAATCAGTTTCACAAGTATGTTGCCTTATACGCGAATAAACTTACTTTCATTAATTTTTCTTACTTGGTGATATTAACTAAGTGGATATATCACTACGGTTTACGATTACCTATAAAAAAAACATCTTTTTGATCTGTTACATCTCACTAATTTCGTATCGCACACGTGTCGCAAGATGGCTGCTATAACCCAAACTTTATGCGAATACCATCAACACGGCACAAATCGTCGCCTGTCGACTGATTGGCCATTATGCAAATCTCATACTAACAACGCCCCCGGAGGCGACTTGCATATTTTACCGGATTATACCCGTAACGCCAATAAGTGATGGCAACCGACCCGTTAGATGTTTGTGTTATTGTGTGATGTATGCCCGATGAGTTGGGGGATTAAACTGTTACATTTTATTAATGGATTCCACATATTTTGGGGAACACAATACTCTCATTCGTTTATCTTATTCAGTGCCAATAAATAACAGGATTTTGCCGAGTTATACTACATATACATGAGTTTTCTTTGAACTGATAGCTAAATTCCACATACGCACCGCTCATTAATGTTCAGCAACTTAAAACCTTCAATGAAACAATGAATTTATTTTTGCAAATAGGCCATAAAACGGTACTTTTACACGTCAACATACGTCATACAACATACGTCTTCTATATATGACAAAAAAGTGAACTTATGAAAATAAATTTTCAGTCCAGCAATTCAATATTAATAATATACACACATTATTCATACAAAGCCTGGAAGTTTATTAGTAGCTCAAAATGATAATAATGACTAGTAGTTTATAGTAATAAAATATAAGCCATGTTCTTCTATTTTGCATTAAAATTTCTCACAGCGGCCCACAAAACATGCACTGTTATATAATATTTAATTTCGTAAAATATATTTTATTTTTACATTTAATGAATCCTATAGATACAAACGAAAGGTATATCCGGCTCAAGGTTGGGATGTTAAACAAAATACAGTTGATCCCTTACTTCTGGATCAGCGAGCAAAAGAATCGATTCCGCACACATCCTCGTAGTGGGTCCTTGAAGATGGCGGATCCGATCAAGGGCCAATAATGTACTGCGACCTTAGTCTGGAGAAGGAACGGGGGGTTTTTAGTCAGTAATATTCTGACACTTCCTCTAGCCCCACCATGGGCGTGAGAAGTCTATGGATGATTTCTTGTTGAACTTAGCCTTATAAAGTATTTTATTGTTCTACAAATACATAAGTAAAATAAATTAAATGGAATTTCTTACAACTTAGCTTCAAAAACTACAATATCTTCGGTTCACTTCGAGTACTTCTTCTGCAATATCCCACGCACTGGACTAACTTTCTTCACTCTTCTTTCTTAGCTTAATTAAAGTTTTGCTGTGGAATGTGCTACCCACAGGTAACATGAATTCCGGGGTTGCGAGGTAAGCGCAATGAGGCACCGCGACTTCGGCCCAGAGCAGGAGAAGGAACAGGGGTTTTTAGTCAGTAAGGGTCTGGACGGAAGAAGGCATTTAATGATTTTCCCCTAACAAAAAAAAAGGTAACATGAATTGTATTAAATGTTTAGAATAGAGGTAGCATCTTTAAAAAATGCCAATGTATGCTTTAAACCGTTGCTAAAAAAAATTTACAAAATTATGCTTGTTATTTGGTCCCTATTTCCTCTTTTACGTTTATTTTAATAAAAGTTAAGCTAATTAAGTGGGTGCAGAAAATTACCAGCGTACTTAATACATGCATATTAAGATAAGAAAAAATATGGTTTTGATTAAAATTAAATGACTCCGCTAACTTCGTCGCCATAAAATAATATAACAGGGAACTTGATTTATCTAAAACACAACATCGTAAGAACAATTTACAACATCCGCACTGGATCATTGCGAGGCGATTATTTATCAACATAAGTATATATCTGTGTATCAGGGTGGAGCGATTTTTTTTTAATTTAGCAATCGCTGTGCATCTAATCGTTGACTCTGACGTACAGCTATATTTATGCAAAATATCATGAGCCTACGATATCTTAAGGTGGCGTGTGGAGTGTGTATGGCACATAAACGCCTTTTCCAGTTTTTACAAGTAATTCATTTTACGAGTATTATCCATATAATCGAATCTCCATGCCTATTAAAAATTACATAGGTAGGTACGTAAAAAAAAGAAAAAAAAATCAACCAAGCATTGTTTAGGTATGTGTAGGTATACAAAATGGTTTTAAAGTCGCACTCAGTTATACATATTTAATGAAGGTACCTATAGCCAACCTTATCTGGCTATGAGTCATGCTTAATAAATAATAAATACACCGAAATGGAAGAGAATAATAATATATATTGTTATTAGCATTTCTTGTGACGTTTAATGGAATCAGATACTCCAGAAATTACTCTTGTTTCCTTTTATAAATTTAACTAACTAATATTAGATTTTCCTATTTTGTTTCTTAAACGAAACAATATGTAGTAGATACCTATTTAAAAATGTATTCTACGATTTTTTATCGGAAAATCCTGTATTATGACCATATAGGTTCATAAGATGTACACGACTTAATTTAAACATTATAGAGAATTGCTGTGTAAATAATAATATGATACACGAGTATGTATCAATCTAAAATTAAATGTAGTGAGCGCAGTGCTACTCGACACCGTTGACATGGCGGCGTGACAAAGCAGGAGCGTCACAAAGGGTATCAAATCCAATGCATAACTGACGTATTAGTTAACACGCTGACTAGTTGTCAACAATATACGTGCCGTGCACGACTTACTACAAGTAAGCATGAGAGGTTTGAAGCAGCCCGTTTCAAATGCAACCGTACGAGTAACTTCAGTGATTCGTTCTAAACTAGTTAGTACTCTACAAGAAGGAAATCATACTAAAATTGTTTTGAATTTGGTTTAACACAACTCTTTGTAGAACAAGTGTGGTAGAGCCATGCTACGGCTCCCCTGATCCCTAAATCTCCAAAACCCTATAAGGTCCCTAAAAGGTGGACAACGCACTCGTAATTCCTCCGTTGAGGGTGTCCATGGGCGGCGCTGATTAGGGATTTGGAGATTTAGGAACTGGGGAGGGATTAGGAAGGGGAAGGATTGGGCCTCCGGTAACCTCACTCACACGGCGAAACACAACATTGTGGTTGTTTCACGCCGGTTTTCTTTGAGGCCGTGGTATCACTCCGGTCGAGCCGACTCATTCGCGACGAAGCATGGCTCTCCCACACTTCATGCCGACATATGACATAAACAGTCGAAACATTTCGAAAAACTATTAATGAAAATGGTTGGTATTTATCGATACCATTTACATTACGTTTCTATTGAGAACAAGACAAAAAAACAAAATAATTTTATTAATAATGAAACTTTATTGATGTTATACTGTGTTTTTCAATTTAACCTTTTTTTAGGACGCCTAAACATCAAGCTTCTATATTGACAAGGCCCATTTGCGAGCTTTTCAACTCCTGGATCGCATGCCAAACACTTTTTATTTCCGTAAGTTACGCCATTCGAACCACACACCGGTGCATACGTTAATGGGCAAGGGCAATGATCTATTGGGTACGTATCGAAAACAGCGAAACACAAAGCTGCGAGATACAATATCACATATTTTACTACAAACATCTTGAAATATGTGGTGCTTCGTTATTTAAAAAAGTAATATACCAATTAATACAATATATACCAATTCCAATTTCACTGAATATCCATTTTAATATTTATTTTGATTAATGCTGTTTGAAACAAAACACGTATACGTATACTAACACACACGATAAGGAGACTTCTATAAGAGTCAATTAAATACATCGAAAATAATTAAATTTGAAAATTCGTTTTTAATATAATATGGCGAATAACTTGTTTTCATCACCCTACATCAATGCAATTACTTTTTTTCAAGCTTAATTATCCGATAAGAAATAGCAATTATATTTTTATTAACTTAATAAGTGGAACATGTAATTCCATTTTAAAAGACTTAAGTAAAAAATAAGTGTACTATTTTAATTATATTTTTGCTCATTTTGAGAAAAAACATACAGATATATGAGTCCAAGTTGACGTATAAACAAGGATGCAATCAATTAGGAGCAAATCATTATATTGCCTCCTTTATGGGCCCTACAGGAGACGAGAAGAAATGTCACACTTTATTGAGTAAAAATGATCTTGAAAGAAGTCTCACTACGAGTCGGGCACCGGTACATCACTCTAACTACATCTGCGAAACCCCAGGTCGGTAAAAACCCGTGCAGCGTAAACGTAAACAATGTTGTAGACAAGTGCGTTCAATAGTACGCACTTGTCTATTTACAAATTATAGTATCTATTCGGAGTAAACTTTAACAAATAATCCAAATAATGAAATAACAGTTATTTTATTTTCTACTTTTCCTAAAGTATCCATCGTTCGGAGAATTATAAAAGCAGTACATCATTGTTATCAGTCTGTAAGCCCACAGGCGTTTAATCTTGGTACAGAGGTGGGCACTTACATGGTGATTATTAATGCTCATAACTTCATTTGACTTTGCAAATGCAACACATTTTCTCAAGGCAGGCCACTCATCGTATATATTTGAACATTATTATTGACAATAATGGCACTTTTCTATTTCCTCTTGTTTGTAAAATTTATACTTTTGAAATCAATATGTTTGCTGAACCATTTACAAAAAATAAATATAAATATCATTATATCGACCTTCTTACCCCATTTCATTACCATTGATAGGTATGTCTATGACATAGAAGTGAAACAAGGCTTTGTTATTTAAGGCTGAATGAAGAATATCACAAAGGATATCAAATTCCCATCCTCAGTAGTATTAGTTGTCACTAAACTTTTTCTCCAGTTAGCTTAACAAGGAGGAACTTGTAACAAGCGTCAAAGGGCAACACTAAGTCAAAGACATCGTTATATTTTTAGCTCTCTTTTATAACCAAAGCGGTAACTTTATCTTTTGAATTCTTTGTGAGCTTGTTTGTCCGTTGTTAAGTAATGTGAGCATCTTTCAACAGATCCCGACATTTACTTCACTGCTTCATATCTCTGGAAGTTATTAAATCTAAGTTGATTGTAAAACTAAATCGCTGGGAGAGCTTTGATGCATGCATCTTAAGCTACTAGTTGAAGAAACCTGCATTAAAATTTTAGCTTACTTGTCACAGTTTAATATTTGAAATATGTATATGTTCAGATGTATGAAAGAAAGAAAGAAAAATAATTTATTCGTAATTAGGCATGGCCCTCCAAATATACATACCTACACAAAAGAACAATGTAAAAATAAAATAAAATAAAAAACAATATAAACATCAAATAACAAAACAAACATCTTTTAAGTAATAAAAAGTAAAAAAAAAACAATATAAACAAATAAAAGAGTAACAGGGGCGCATCATGCCCAATACGAAAGGGCCTGCCAACTCAGTTTAAGCTGGGCACAGTAAGTACCCAACACTGGTTTTCAGTTGGCACCCTTGCAGCGCCGCACGGACGAAAGCAACGAAAAATATTTGAAAGGAAAATATTGGATACGAATAGCTACTTAAAACACATCCTGTTAAAGAGAAGAAGAGTGTTAAAATGAGTACCTATACATAAATTAAAACTAAAATACATAAACTAGTATAACAAGTACCGTCACAAAAGGGAAAAAAAAGAAAGAAAAAGAGTATAAAATAATAGAATATCACCACCATCACCATCGGCTTAAAAGTGCCCACTGCTGAGTAAAGACATCTTATTTACAAGGAAAAGGTTTAATAAATAATAAAATATAACTTCTATTGGATTTTTTTAGTTTTAGTTTTATTAGCGTTATTATAATGTTTATGTGTGTAATACATGTTATGAAATTTAATACTTATTATTTGAATTTTGCAAACAAATAATAAAATATTTTAATAAATTATATTTCATAAATTATTTTTCTTTCTTTCTAGTTACTTAAAACCAGGTGCAACATTATCTTAGATAAATGATCATGTGAAGAAAAACCTCTTTGAAATAGAAGTTGAATCCGTGAGTTGAATAATATCACAGTAAGTCGCAGTTAGTAAGGATACGCCTTAAAAATAAAATTATTTATAATTTACAATCACAAGCGAATTTGTGCATGTGTTTGTGAATCCATATCCATCAGGCGTTACTAATAATGTTACACGGCCACATTCGTGGAGAAACTGATCTAAAACACGGCTCTCGATTACTCGATTTCCATAACTTTTAGTATGGATTCTAGGAATATCTAATGTAATATATTATTAATAAAGTATAATAAAATATTTTACAAACTAAAAATGTGTTTCTAGTTTAGATAGTGTTAGGTAATACTAGTTTAAAGTCCCTTTATTTCTTCAAAAAAATCAAAGAACTTAATTTATTACATGTATGCGTGATTTTGCAAAATAAAAAAAGTGTGTGAGTTCCATGCTGCAGCGTGAAGCAACCTGAGCGTTGTATTCGCCGTATGACGCCGTACTTTCCCTCCCCAATCCCTAAATCTCCGAAAGCCTAATCTCCAAAAGGCCAGCGCCAGGTCAACTCGTAACTCGTCCGCTGTTGAGAGTGTCTATGGGCCGCGACTATTGCTTACCATCAGGTAGTCTGTACGCTCGTTTGCCGTCCTATAGCATAAATAAAAATAATATAAAAATCCTCCAACACACTTTGTGTGTACACACAAATATTAATGAATTACCAAAGATAAACGTAAACATTAACCGAATTTGTTAATTTATAAAGTTAAATCAAATGGAATACTCGTGCGTGGAGTATTACTAACATCATTCCGAATTATTTGCGATTGTTAACGGTGAATTTACATACGCAAGAGCGTACGTGGCAATCAGCGAGACATAACTGTCACGTCAAAGTTTGCGCTTATGTTCACCTCGGGCGCGAACACGTAACACGTAACTAAAGTGTCTGTTTGCCAAGTTTTGAAATGCGTCTTCATATCTGAAGGTGTCTGTTTGTAACTTGTTATTTAGTGCTCGAGTTCAAGGTTGCACAGTTCACTTGTGCGACGATTTATGGCACGTTAATAAAGTTTCCTTACTAAGTACATGTATTTACTACAAAAGATCAACTTGACAACAAGAGCAACAAGAGCAACTTGAACAGCAAGATTCAACTCCTCCTTTTTTTTAATGTTGCCCTACACTAGATTTTTCTCCTGTGTCATGTGTGCGTTCACAAACATACGATTTGACATAACACCCAGACCCGGAACAACAAACAGTGAAGTGAAGTGTTCCGTTTCGAATTACTCGTCAAAATACTAATTAAAGTCGACTTACTTTTACAATGTAAGGAAAGTACTCATAATAAAACATTTGATAACAATGTCCGCCCCCACTTATAGTCTAAACATTTTCAAAGAAAAATGTAAAAAAAAATCTCATCTGAAACACTTAAATAAAATTTCTTCTCGAAACTTCGGAAACTGGATCATGTATAATGAAAAATACAAGAGCATGAGGGTGGTGAGATTAAAACTAAACTGTGTAACACAAGATGCGTTAGCTAACGCCGCGTAGCGTTTGAGATAAAACTTTTAGAAAGCAGTATGATAATAAATCGTCAAGTTTCTCTTCTCGTTGGCAAGTCTTGTAGCGAAGCTGTGTAAAACCTGGAAAAGACACTGGTATGTATTGTCATCGTCTTTTGAAGCTATTACCTAAATACAGCCATGTCATTACACGGTCTTCACCCTACTATAATAGAACCAACAAATGTGAAAGTTTGTAAGAATGAATGTTTGTTATTATTTTTCGTAAAAACAGCTGAACCAATTTTGTTGAAATTTTGAATGTAGGTAGGTGATATCCTGGATTATCATAGCGTAACACGCAAGACCAAAATGAGGCCTTCTATCTTTGAATCTTTCTTGACATATTTTTTAATACTGTTATAAAAACATTTAATGGACAAAAACATAAGATTGCTAAAACTGGACATTGATATTTAAGCCTCCAAAACGCCAATTTATAGGTCTGTAGGTAACCAAATCACACATATATATAGGGAAGGGCCTTAATGTCCGTACGTCTAGCCTCATCTGTGAACCAAACTTGATTGATGACAACATAAATTGAGCTGTCATTACGTGCCGCATCCAGTAACTCAACATCCATTCGCTGCCTTGTCCTACCTTATGACTTAGCAACGGCATAAATTAAGCGCCGGCAAGTAATGGGCAATATTAGAGACAAGCTTGTTTTATTACCATACTTGGGCGCAAGTTTTCTACGTGTCTCCAGGATCGGGCGCTGTACCACAGTTTTACTGAACATGTATCGGTTTAAAGATTTATGACTGGGAGTTTAATATTATGGGAATGTAGTTTAGTGTGGCACAATGTTCCCTTCAAATAGTTTCTATACACTTTAGTGTAAGTTAAGAAGTTTATTTAATACTATCGGTAACGTTAAGTAAATCTTTATTTGTATATAAAAATTTCGTGTCACGTGTTTGTCCGCGATGGACTCCTAAATTACTAAACCGATTTTAAATTTGATTTGCATTCCGTGTGCATTTTGATCCAACTTGAAAGATAGGATAGCTTACATCTCAATTTATAGTCACAATATTATTTTATTGCTAATTATTTGTCCATATGTAATATGACAAGACCTTAGCCACAGCAACGCGTAGCTGAGTCTGCTAGTCTAATGCAAACTTTGAATTTAAACTAAACGACTAATGAAATATATCTGTTTATTTATTTTCTTATTGTAGACTCTATTTTATGTTGCTAGTATTTTACTACTTTGCGCACGATTAGTTGCATAATTTCTATAATGTATACAAATTAATGCTAAATTCCAATTAAAATTCGTATTGTTTAATTTTATCGATTAAATTTTACTCGACTATACAGTCGGATTGGTAATCGCAATTAAATTAAATACTCGCTTTATAATAGATACCATGGGATTTGTTCAATTGATTTCGATGAGCGTTTCGAGAATTCATTCCTGTTATAAATATTATTACGGTAACTGTCGATTATTATTATTAATCAGATTATTTATTTTACCACTAACGCAACAAAATAATTAATGTAACGCATTGTTAAAGGATTTAAAATACACTTTAAACAATTTAGAGTACAACTTACCTACTTATTTAAAATACATTTTAAATCCTTCTTAAAATTAAGCAATGAATCATTTGTATAAGAAGATATATAGTAAACAATAATAAAATAATATGATATTTATTTATATTTAACTAGCGACCCGCCCTGGCTACGCATAGGTGGCATGCTGATACAAAATTTCCCCACTATTTAAATAACTATTAAGGATACAAAATGTTATTATACATAGACACCGTCTTCTGCGAACATTCTACCTATTAAAAGAAGCTGCATCAAAATCCGTTGCGTAGTTTCAAAGATTTAAGCATACGCAGATGGATATAGAGACAAAGAAGCAGCTTTGTTTATGTCTGTGTAATGATGTAGGAATCTCCTCTTACTGAAGGGGAAAACATAAAATTCCTTCTCCCGCCCTGAGTGGGGGCTAGCGGGCGTATCAGACTCTCACTCACTAAAAAACGACCTCCTTTTTTCTGCAGGCCGAGGCCACGGTACATTTTTGCTTAGGCTGGATGCGCCATTTTCAAGGGTCCGACTAGGATGTGTGCGGAATCGATCCTTTTGCTTTCTGATCCAGAAGTAAGAGATCAACTGTATTTTGTTTAGTCGATGCGGGCCGGGGCTGTTATGCATTATTATGTTTTGGTTATAGCCAGGATCAGAGACTACAGTATACTTGAAAGTTGCTTATAATGTTTCAAATAGATACACTTTATGTAACATGTGAAATACAAACGATAGTATACTGTATAACATTGTGTTTAAATGAAGTTGTACAGTCAGCACATGCTCATCAATCTGGACACACCCTTTAGAGGTAAAACTAACATTGTGTTTCGCACATTTTCCTTCCCAGGAGTAAACAGGGCTCGCAGTGGGTTGTACATTAATATGTTAATATTGTTGACCCAGTAACTATAATCACAGAGTAAGCCGCTTATCATCGACTGTAAGTTCTGCAGAGCGGGCAAGCTAGTCTATCTACAACGCAACGGTCCAAAGTTAGCCATTTTCACAATTTATGTTTTGCCGATACTATTAAATTCTGTCCTAAATATACCAAATAAGTACATTCGATCCCTTTGCCTGTCAGTTGGCTCAAGATTATTCCTAATTCCCAATTCTGTTGGAATATGTTTACCTCTTTAACGATACCTTTCAAAACAAAATAATCAGGAAAAATATTTATGATACTTCAAAATAGCTTGACAAATATATATTCGGACGATATTATAAAAGGAAAGCAATCTTAGTACAAATAGCAACACTGTCCATTTATAATTCAAATGAAAAGTCACTTGAATTATAAAACACACAGTTCTCGGTTACATAATTCAAGAAAATAACTAAAATAGTGACAGTATCTTTTAAAATAATATTTTTTTAACAAAGCCTCGATTCGGTCTACTTGAGGCCACGACCTGTGCAACGAAGGTGGAAACGTCAAGCCTACAAAAGTATTTTTTTTTTTAATTTCGGGTTAATACCCGCGTAATTATATGTTGTAAAAAAACGTTGGTTTTGAAAGTTGACAAAAACAAAGACTATAACTAATTAGTAAATTAATTTAAAAACAATTTTGATGAATAAGTAATATATACAAATCGTAATATTTATTTACCGATATTTACCTAACAAAATGCAAATCCGTAAACAATAAATGTAGAGCGTCTAATCTGAAACGAAACGCATCAAGCTGAAATGCTTTCGAACAACTCCTTCATGTTCTTGAATACTTATCAAAACAAGTGAAATTAATATAACGGCTGGTTGTTTATGTTGGTAAGTATAACTGGTTCAGATGTTACGTTTCGGCTTCACCTAAATGAAATGCAATAACAAATAACAACGCTTGGAGAGCCATTAATTTGATTGGATGCCATTTATACTCGACAACTAAGGTTTCAGAGTGTAAATTACGTTTTGTTTCTTTTTAACTTTGTGTAGGAGTTTACAAATAAGTTACAATTTCATCTACAACAATCAAATCATATAAAGAATTGCTCAATGAGAAAATCGAAAACGCAACACATTACACAGCCATCGGTACCGGCGGCCATTATACCTGTATGTTTCTTAAAGTTACCATTTACAGTCAAAACTAAATAATTATTAAAATGTAATTAGTGAGTGATAACATAATGGCTGATTAGCAATAACGTCAGCGTCAGTCCTGGTATCGTGTTACCATGCTATGCACAGATTATGTTTTGTATTCTTTAATAGTAATTATCATTTATAAAGACTGTAGAATATTAATTACAAAAAACACAAAAATATGGTGCATATTCATAAAAAAACGGTTTAAGCTTGCCGTATTTAATGCTTTCTATATATAAAAGAAAGGAAGGAAACATTGAAAAACAGTAACCAGGGAGTTTCTTGCTCGTTCTTCTCCATAGAAATCCACACTTTGGAACGAGCAAATAGCTTCACTAGAGGACAGACGGACAGACTGACACGTATAAAGTTAAAACTACTACTTGAAATAAATGATTTGATTTGATTTGCAGAAGAAAGCAAAATTGTATACCAATCTTTTTGCGAATTTGCACAATGTGTGCACACAGAATAGTCCGGACTCGAAAAATATTTTGTATATAAGATATTTATTCGCTATAAATATCACAATCTCATAAAGCCCCTCGGGTGCCTGTCGAATCTAAAATCGCGTTCACCTGTCGCACTGTCTAGCCAAATTTTATCCAGAATTTATTTCCACGCCCTAGTGTGTAGTATACTTCAATTCCCAAGCCTGGTTGCACGATTTAATAATAAATTGAGCCGAATAATGTCATAAATAACATCAATTACTATTACGCAAAGTTTTCTCAGTAGTCGGTTTATTGAGCATATAAATGAGTACAGAATATGGTACCTAGTGCAAGTTGTGGATTTTATGCAAAATGTTCATTTTATTACTACTTGAGTGAACAATAGTCATTTACATACGTAACATATCACTCAAATTGAGTTTGATGCGGTGGCTTGGCAACTGTCTACCGCGCAACGTGTCGTGGATTCGATTCTCGCACGGAACAACTCTGTGTGTGATCCCGGAATTGTTGTTCCGCATCGTGTAGGTGACATTGCGTGTTTACAAACGCACCCATGATACAGGAGAAAATACTAATGTTGAGCTACTTTTTTTTAAATAGTTATTACATAAACAACTACAACCGCAATTCCTAGACTTTTATATACTCCACAAGACAAACAGATCGACTTTCAATATCTTGCATGCTACTTACAACTTGAGTCTCTCCTCAAAACTCAACTAAAAACCTACCTTATCGAGTCACGTAACAATAGGCCAACATTTAAATTTAATTAAAAGCAATCTACAGGGATCCTTAGCCTATAAACACCTGGAAATAAATTCACCCGACTGCCAACAATTCTTCTTTAATAGGCCAGCGAGCCGACAACGTTATCGCGAAAATTTAATAACAGTAAAACAAGTACTGCCGAGCACATACAGTCTACAGGTGAAGCCAATTTTTTATTCATTAGAAGCAATTAGAATTATATTTATACTAATATTAATGCGAAAATAACTCTGTCTGACTGTCTGTCTTTTCTTCACGCCTAAACTACTGAACCGATTTCTGTGAAATGTGGTACTGAGGTACTGATACTGTGGTACCGACATAGTGAAAAACTCGAGAAAGGACATAGGATAGTTTTCATACCAAAAATCTACAGGAAGCCCCTATTCCACGCGAACGGAGTAAAAGAAAATTCAAAAACTAAACAGGTATTTCAAACACATCAAAATAATTAATAATAATTAAAATTTGTTATTTTAGTTTAGACACAATTATTCCGAGGCTTATTACTATTAGTTCACACCCTTAGTTTTCATATAGTTATTTCATCTATCAACATTTTGATCAGAAATATAATATTATCCCCTCATGCAAATACATCGGGGGAACCTGCAATGAAATCAATTACATTTTGGAACTAAACTCAATATTGGCTCCGTCGATTAGAATTTTATTCACCCCTCTACCAAGTTCTTAGCCACATGTTTGCATATAAAAACTTTTCATAAATTTTGCGGTGTTAGGGGATGAAACTGAAAATTACCTACATGAACATTTTCACATGTGTATTAAAAATGTATTGGTGAGCTTGTAAAACATTTTTTTAAAGAGCAACGATAGAGTTTCTTGCTCGTCCTTCTCCATTCGAATCTACACTTTGGAACGAGCACAGCTTCACTGACGAACTGACTGACAGACTTATTCTTTTTAAAGTTTCAAAAGTACTTGTTAATGGTTTAGTTGATAAATATGATGTTGATTTTGACATTGACTCACAAATTTAAAACATTATCATTTTCTTACATATTAGTCGTTTTATGTAGCAGTGTGTCTTGCATAAGGGCTATACATATATCTCATTAAGTTGTTATTTGAGGATGCTTCGGGAGCCACAACAATGAGCCGTTAGGGCGCAGGCTCACTTAATTAAGCTTAGTTAACTATACGTGCTCACAAAATGGACAATAAACTCAGTTAAAACTAAATGTTTGATGGAACATTGGCACTGCATTCAATCTTCTAGCTAATAGATGCTTTCTTACCTTGCTACATATAACAATAATATGTCGGTATGTAATATAATGTGTATATTTATAAGTCATATTTATTTAAATTAACTAAAAATCGTTACTCACGTGTGTATATTGAGAAAAGCTCTACTAGTTTCGAAAGTTTTTTAGTTAATTTAGTATGTCTCACGATAATTATTATAAGAATCATATTTATTTATTTAAGCTTTGCACAAACAATACAAGGTGGACTTAATTCTATAGACAGTATTTGCCAGCCGAACCTTTGGGTGATGTAGAGAGGATTTAACGGCAGGCGCAAGAAGCAAGCAAAAACGAGGTATTACCAATAACAGATTTTTTTTACACTTTCGTACATATTGTTAATGAGCAAAACTTAATATTCACATTTTGAAATCAGAGGGCATTTCGTGCTAAATTTTACATACGCATCTAATATTTATAATAATGTTACATATTAAACAAAAAGCTGAATTCAGTAACACAATTAATAATAATAACAACAGACGTATTAACAATCCACACAATAATTAAGCGCAGAGGCATCAGGTGCATCGAATGGAAATCAATTAATGTTATTGCCAAGCAATGTTGGCCTGTAGGTAATTTGCATTATTTGATAGCTTATTAAACCAGGCTTATCTACGTAGTAGGTATATGCCAAACTGATAGTGGGTTTAGCCAGAAACATAAAACTTTGTAGGTACATAAAAAAGTATTTGACTTAAAAGTAATTAATATTTACGTAACAAAGAGGCCATAAAGAATATAATATTTAAAATATTTTGACGAAAACAATAGTTGTAGATATATGAACAAAATTAAGTGTTAATGTATGTATTATGTTTATATACTACATAGATATAAATCTTGAATACAAAATCAATACTTACCTCATGCAAGAAAGAATCTGCCGGTGGTAACCTCTTGCGCCCGGCTTTGATCCAGACCATCCTGCCGAATGGGAGAAACTGGCAAACTGTCTTCTCCTTCTGCGAACTACACATGATTATGGCGTCGTCCGCCCCGCAGAACCAGATCCGAGCGTACGTCACGTCACGTTCCTGCCATCAGCCTCAAAGAGCTATCAGATTAGCACAGGTGATCCTACTAGGGCTGATGTCCATCCGGAGCTGCGGGTGTAAGCACAATTATATAATACCAAGGCGCCAGCTTGGAGGCCAAGAAGCAATGGAGTAGCTTTAAGTTATTAACAGTCAGAAACTGGGACACGTGGGAGAAGATTGATGATTGATGATTTTGCCCCGTCATAAACAAATGACAATCAAAACAATTGACCTACAAGCATGAAATGCAAACATACATGATACACATATATAGGAATGTTAAGCAGCCGAAGAAAATTACACAAAATGTAGTCCCCACATTAGAATTCCGACTCGAGGTAAAAATCTTATAAAACTCAATTTAGTTAAAATCGGATCCCGGCTTCCCCTTGCATAGGATCGACTGGATTCAACGCAACCAATGATTTTCAATTCGAGGTAAGAAGATTTGTCTTGGATATATTATTTTATTATTAGTATTTTGCATTGGCAAAAGATCTTTTGGTAATAGAAATTTGAAAATAATGTTGTGTTAGAAACATTGTGAAAATTGAATCGTAAATTATAAGATTAATATAAAATAAAATTCATCTCTCAGTTTATTTAAATTTGTATTATTAAAAATACTATTTCAAAAATGTATGCCTGATGAATTAATTTCTTCGTCTTTGTAATTATATTTATTTATCAAAAAAAATATTACTGACGAACGTTCAGTTCAAATCTTCGATAACAGGTGGCGTCAGTGTACAGAATACGCATGCAGCATACAAAATATGTAAATATTGTATATTTTTTGAAATCACATTTTAAAAGGATTAACTACTGAAAACTGTACAAATTAAATTGGCACGTAGTATACTATACGTAATATGAAAATTAAAAAAGTAATCGTAATATCGTTTCAATTTTAAGACATTATTTCTTGTTGAAATTATAATAAATGTTTACTTTTATTCAACTTTAATACTTTTATTTAGAACAGAACTACACTAAAATAGAAAAAACTATTTTTGACAATAAAATAGCGTAAAATATCTGCAAAATAACATTAATATTTAGGAAACAAGACCTCTATTACCAAATTCCTTGGGTTCAAAATGCCTTAAGACATCATAGAAGACACCTACGTGTAACAGCAATACCTTCAAATAATTTGAATTTGAATGCTCCCTAATTCGACAGACAGTTTGATATTAAATTTGCGTAAGACGTTACTTGGAGTCAGGTTTCTGTAGACTTGCTAATGGAATTGAAACTATGAGATGAACTATTTGTTCTTGTTATGAGATAGCAAAGGTTTGTAACGAGCAGCTCCTCTACCCTAGGTGTTCGCCAGTTCTCTAGGTATTGATTTTGTACACATATAACGTATTATTTTTTAAAAAACCGACTACGTTTGGATTAGAAATGAAATGAGCAATTTTGTGCAGTCAGAACCAAACTATACGAAGCCCGATTTCAGAACAAACTAGTTTGCCCTAGGCTGAACTAGTTCAAGCGGAACACAGGGTAAGTCCACATTGACAATTTGGACTAAATGACACAAAAAATATTGTCCGAAACCTCAGTAACCCATGTTCAAACACACACAACCTATTTGTATATACATATAGACAGAATGATATGAAGTAACACATCATCAACATCATCAGCCGGAAGTCGTCCACAGCTAAACAAAGGCCTCCCCCTTAGTCCACAACGTCGAACGACAAGATGCCACCTGCATCTATTGGCTCCCCGCAACCCTGACGATGTCATTGGTCTACCTAGCAGGAGGCTAGTAATATATATATATATATATATATATATACCACTTACGTAATCGATTCGGTAACTTGTAAAATCTGCAAGTAAGAACGTGACTCTACCTTTGTTCGCAACTTTCTCGCATATTTATTTTTCTATCATAAGAATGGAAAATGTCCAAGTTTCAAGTACGTATGTTTACCATAAGTGCGTCTGTACGAGTTACATGAACGTGTTAATACTCGCCTCGGCGCACACTAGACTTTAAGCTCTAAGTACTAAAAGTCCCCCGGCGCCTCCAAGATTTGTACCAACTAGTTTGACATTCTTTCACACGTAAATACTAGACTTGATACTTTTTCTTTTTCTTACTTCCAAGATATTATTGCGCTATAAAATTCTTAAGAACAATCTTGAACGTTTTTATACCTTGGAAAAGGAATCATTACAGATGACTTAATGTTGCTTTAGTTAATTATGAGTAGGTACTAACTTTAAAGATTAAAATACCAGAAAATAAGATTGATTATAAAATGAATGTGCTATTAAGCCATACTGTTCGAAAAAACTAAAACTTTTTTTATTAATTTCTTTGTTGATCAAACAGTACTTTTAATGTTACAAATTTGCAAGCAGTTCACTCATTAAAAACACCGTTGTCAAATTACACCTAGACTTGATACTAAATCGTATGGACTACGTCGTAATACAAGACCATTAGTTCTCTTTAGAGGCAATTAAGAGATTATATGAATGCAATAGGCAGTGGCACACACCTGACTCCAAATAGGACCTTGTTGTTGGCGGGCCACTGCTTCAGATATCTATGTATAGAGTTTGAAGTATAGAGACAATCTCGTATCATCATTTTTATTTATTTTCATAACATTACAAAAATATAATATTACAAAATTTAACTCGCCAAACTGTTAAGTTTTCTGGCTAGACACGCTCGATTGTTGAAACTACTTTAACCCTTTTTTTTGTTAGGGGAAAATCATCAAATGGCTTCATCCGCTCAGGGCCGGGCGGGAGGGAGTGTCAGGCTCTTACTGACTAAAACTAAAAGCCCCCCTGTCCCTTCTCCTGCTCTGGGCCGAGGTCGCGGTGCCTCATTGCGCTTGCGCCGCAACCCCGGCAAACTACTTTAACCTAACCTAAACTTATACCTAATCGCACATTAATATGTATTATATACTAGATATTTCGGGCATATCTTCTTGACTACCCCCCCCCCCCCCCTGAGAAGTTCTTACTAACTTATCTTTAATAAACGTGGGTGCGGTTACAAACATATAATTTCACAAATACATGACACCCAAACCCGGAACAACAATTTGTGGATCACACAAAGAGTTGTTCCGGGTGGGAATCGAAACCGCGACACGTTGCAGAGCAGCCGGTTACCCAGCCACCACACCAACCGTGCAGTCAAAACAGGTAGGTCTCTTAGTTTTAATTTTGATTATTGATTATTTCATAGTTGATTCATTGAAACGTGTCGTGGGCTCCATCCCTACTCAAAATAATGATCTATGTAATACAAAAATTGTTGTTTAGAGTGAGATTTTGGTATAGGTACGTGCAATCAGATAGGAGAAAATTCTAGTAATATCATAAATCTCATGATGTTGACAAGTAGCAAGCTTCACTAACATATTTAAACTGGCCATCAAGAATGGTTTCAATTTGTTCTTTTTTTCATTTAATTGAAATTTTCAATTAATGCAACAAATCAATTGAAAACTCACGAAAAAAGCCAAACCGATGTCAGTGTTTTTATTATTAATATTGTCAGGAGAAGAAACTTACTAAAACAATAATAACAAAGGCGCGAAGCAAGATGTAGCAACTCTTTTAGTTGTAGCGGTTCACTACCAAAAAAAATACCGTATGTGCACAGAACCGACGTACTGATGATTACAATGCACTTGATTAACTTTGATAGTTATTGAAATTTAACGATAAATTAAATTGTTTTCAAACTAGTTTCAAGCAAGTGTTTATTTAATTTATAAATAAAATACGAATAATCATTACCTAGAGTAGAGGTATGTAGATTTAATAATTATACCTACGTTTTGAAACAAAAATTCCTTTGACATGACATGGTAACATGTAGAGCGTATTTCCCGGAGGTTTAAATAAAAGTGCTTTTGAAATAGTTCGATGTACGGGTTTTCACAGAGTGCATGGTAAAGCACCTTTTAAAGGTAATCATTGTGCCGTAAATCTTGGTTCAATGGATGAAACTTCTAGTAATTTCCAATTTAACCAGGAAAGGAAAAAATACGTTGAATGATAATGGAACATAACTTTTCATTCTACGAATTAACAGCATGATCGCAACACCTTTCGTGTATTTTAGACGTGGATCCACGCGAGACACAATCTATTTTCTAGTGTCTTATATACTGTCATTCAGCGAGTTAATCATTCTTACAGTAATGTCCACTACACAGGACAGAACTTCGCATATTTGATTGGCATATTACCGATGAATAATTAGGTAAATAGGTATCTAATCTTGAAAAGCCGCAGGTACCGCATACCAAGTTCTACGTCAACGCGTGATTAAAATCAATTTCACTGATCGGTATCAGTTTGATAAATATAGAATGCATAAATAAAAAATAAAATATATAAAATTACCTGCAGCTGATTGGTATTCAGCAATATTATATACTCACGTTTGCTCGTTTGCCTCCTATTCCATAAAAAAACGTAACCCTTCGTTCATATTTTCACACGTCAAATACCGCATTATGGCTTCAATCCAACTCGGGAGGCTGACCGGTATATCCTCAAGAAGTAAACGACGTTCTTACGATTTATGTCACTCACATTTTTCTTAGCAGTGCAATTTTTTGTTTGTAATATGGCTAGCAGGGATGCCGTGACGGCCAGTCTCCTTTGTATTTCGTGTAATAAAATCTCGTGTGACGCCCGTCGGCAACGGTGTCCCTCGGCCCCTTTACGGGGTGTAACTTTTCTTTCCTGTCGCCAGTATTTTATTTGATAATAATTCACTGGACTAAAGAAAATCCTTTGTTTCATTAAATTTCTTATGTATAGAAAGTTGCGTCGTTAGTTTTGTTTTTACCCAAATATATCATTGCCTTAAGCTGTGAAAACTTAATTTTAACGTCTGTTACCTATGCACTATTTAAACATTGTATATCATATGTGACAAAAGACTATATTATTGCAGACTATCACAATTCAACTATGTTCCTAAAGATGGCATCTCAACATTTATTGCCTCCGACAGCTATCGTAATAATATATGCTAATTGTTAACGGCTACCGGTCACAGATTAGTCTAGTACCGCAGTCCCGAGGGGGTCGTAAGACTTTACTGCCAACTATGGGATTACATACTGGATGCGCGGGAACACCAGTATATGAATTAATAAACGTAATTACATCAAGAGACTACGACCTAACTTTGACGGTATGACTTACTGAATACAATCACAACCACGTCTTTACATAACCAGGAATTGTTTTTTACATATATACCTACATATATTGTATAACTAGACATACACGCGCTATAAAAACAATGTTGAGTTATTTATACGTGTTATAGAATCTCAGTAGCCGACCCAAAATTGGAGTCTTTCCCTGTGGATAACATTATTATCCCTTTTGTGGGATCAAGTCGACTTTTCTATTTATCCGCTTTAATTAACGTCACTTTTTTACTAGTAAAAAATAACATAGACATTTTGTACCGGAAATGAATATGTGTATAATAAGAATCTCGAAGAAACTGTGGTAATTAGAATTTTATCTTAAAAGCTACATTGCTGTAGGAACGAATCCTCGGCGGTCGGTAAGTTTAATGAAATTTAATTAACTTGAAATGTTCGCTGGATTTATTATCAACTATAAAATCTAGAGTATTAACGATAAACTTGCACTTGCGGCCTGCGGATACGACGTATTAAGAAAATAAACTTAGGTACCTAAGCGGTATACATACCTACTATGCATGGGAAATTGTTGCATTTTACAATAATACTTGATTCGTAACTAATGTTACAGAATTGTGTTCCAATCACAAATATTAGTATTAGAAGTTATTTAACAAATACATGTCAAAAATACTTAAAAAATAAAAAAGAGCTACAAATGAATTCAAGGTTTTTTTTTATGTGATAGGCTGGCAGATGAGGAGGCCTTTTACCTTTTTTTGTCAGGAGAGAATCATCCAATGACTAATCCCACCCAGGGTAAGGCGAGAGAGAGTGTCAGACTCTTATTGACTAAAAACCCCCAAAACCCCCCCGTTCCTTCTCTTGCTCTGGGCCGAGGTCGCGGTGCCTCATTGCGCTTACCCCGCAACCCCGGCTGAACATCAGCCCTGTTGGGCCCCGTCTGTGGTGGTCTATTGGCAGGAGGCCTTTTACCTGATGCTAAGCAATCGGCTCCGCCCGCCATACCGATAACACCAGAGGAGTTATAAGTGCTTTGCAGGCCTTTTGGAGATTAGATTTTTTTTTAGATTTAAGGGTTGCGGATTAAAGAGGGAGGAATAGGATTGGGCTACCGGTTACCTCACTCACACGGTGAAAGACAACGCTGCTTTAGCCACACCGGTTTTCTGTAAGACTGTGGTATATATAACTCCTGGCGAGCCGAACCATTCGTAGCGCAGCATGGCTCTCCCCACACTAATCAGCTTATTGTCTTCAATTGTTAGTTTAGTTTCTTCTTAAAAACTAGGTATATGTATGTTTCATAGCCTACTGTAATGATACTTAAAAAACAATAAATATAACCTATTAAATATGACTTAAGAAAAGGAGGAAATTATGAAGTACCTACAGACTTATGTTACTTTGTGCTTATATCGTTCTTAGATTTCCGTAGCTACGACGACAAACGAAACTTGTAAGTGTGTATGGTATATAGGTCCAGGTTCTACAAAAACAATATTATTTTTTACCCCAAAAAATCAACACCATATTATTTTTATTAAATCTCAATATCAAACGATGTTGTTGTATTCTTTGCTCGGAAAAAATATTCTCTGGTGTTTCACGAAGGAGTTCTTTGGCTTCTAATATTTAAAATAGCTGATAAAAATAGTTATTTAAACTAGAGATTGCCTTTTACTTTATCTCTGCTAAATTATTTATCACAGCATTTTGTTTTACTGCTTTCATAAAAATCTGAGCAGATTATTAATTTATTGCTTCTTGTTAGTACCTAAAGTAAATTTTCAGTTGTAACGGCATTTACTAAAACCATAATAAACTCAATTTGGGTCCGTAACCAAAAACTCCTAGTCATAATAAAACAAACTCGGTATAATTAAGAATTGAATTACGACGAAAAATAACGATGGTGTTAATTAAACTAGACAATGAACGAATAAAAAATATTTAATGGCGACTGAAAATTTGCTTTAACGATCCAATAAAGGAAGTGGGACAAGATATTATGAATGTTACGACTCTTTTAATTATATTCCATGTCCTAGATCATATTTTGCCACCGCCATCATTTGGTGGCGAGACGAATTGAGTGTTTATTGCGAGAAAACTGTGTCTGTAAAGGGGGTGATTCCATAATATATCTAAATTGGTGGAATCTTAGTGTTCTAATTTATAAATTCTATTATTTTTTACTTATACTTATATCCCCCTTACTAGTAAACTTTTGATCATAGTTTGATACAAAATGTTGTTAATTAAAATTTCGATAAATACGATAAGAATATAATGCACAAAATGCGTAACTTAAAATGCCAATTTAAAGTTTTCGATGTTAAATCAAATTGTTTAAGACAACTTGTATAATATGTGTACATATTGAACAAAGGCGCAACAAACAAAATAGTTTTAATTATAATTTATTTATTATTACAAGACAAGCCTTAGTTTAGACAGCACAAGTTTTAGGCATAACTAAGTAATAAGAGTTGGAGCTCTAGTTAAGACATAATAAAGTTCTGCTGAGACACTGCAAGGTACAATAAGTGTGTCATTCGTGTTGGTCGTCTATTCTAATTATAAAATAAACTATTTGAGGTTTGTGTAATCACTGCATAGTATAAAACAAAGTTGCTTTAAATCGTTAAATCTTTAAAAACTACGCAACCGATAGTGATGTGGTTTTTTAATAGAGAGTAATTGAAGAGTAAAGTTTTTATGAATAATAAAATCAATTTAATGGTGGAGAAATTTAGTAGGTATTAGCATTTAATTCGTGAAAAGCCACCAGGCTATCCACTAGTTTGACAATATTTTATAGCATTCTTTTTTTTAATTTTAGGTGTTTTTGGTCTATCATGAAAAGTATAATTTAATAATAAATACATAAATGAATATCGCTAACAGTTTCAATCGTGAAATGAACACCATTCTGGTTGAATGGTATTCATTTCACACAGCTTCGTGGGTACTCTTTCGTTTTTCGCACAGTTTTGTGGTTACACACACGTATCAGTGGATACAATTTAACGCCGGATGATCATCAAAGCAAAAACGCTTTGTTTTCACATTCTTAAGGTGTGGTTAATCACTTACAAGTTCGCAGTCAGTGCAGTCTTTCAGTGAATGATCACTCGTTGCCCTTTTTCTTAAGCATGTCTTCCAGTCTTTTTGAATTTAAGCTTTATGGTTAGAATTAGGTGCTTAGGATTTAGAATTTATCACGTAACGATATGTTATCAACGTCGTGGCCCGAAAATTAAAGTGCCCGCTCTCATGGCTCGAAACCTGGCAAGTACCTATGTGACTATTCTGAGTTAGGTGTATATACTCTCTAAGTTCATTCAGACACCACACATATACGGTGAAGGAAAACATCGCGAGGAAACCTGGTCCCTTATAATTTATAATTTGAAATTTGTAATCGCCGGAGGCCCAATCCTTCCCCTCCCCCAATTCTCCTAAATCCCTAAATCTCCAAATCCCTAATCCCTAAAAGGTCGGCAACGCACTCGTAACTCCTCCGTTGCGAGTGTCCATGGGCGGCGCTGATTGCTTACCATCAGGTAATCCGTTTGATCGTATGCCGACCTACTTAATAAAAAAAAAAAAATCGCCCATCCGCCTTATCTGCGTAGTGTTGAATGCTCAAACCTTCTGCGTGTAAGAAGACGCCTTTGCGCAGCAGTACGCTAATTATAGGCCAGGATGATGTGATGATGCAAATTAAACCACGAAAAGTCAATACACATTTTTTTGCGAAATTGGTATAAATTATGGTTCCTCTAATCGTGTGCCTGACAATACTTAAAGGCGACGTCAGACGGTGCAAGTCGCACAACTTCCTGACTTGCTGACGTCAACTCTAGCAAGTCTGGACAAGGACTAACTAACTAACTTACACCGTATATCATGCACAATAAAAGGTAACCCTATAATTCAGTGCTTTTGTTTCCCAACAGAACCTCGAATTATTAAAACTCATTCTCTAAAGTTTAATAGTAATACTTGCAGTAAATAGCATCCACGAAGTCCGGACCGTTCCTCTTGGAAGGGGTGATTTTTAGTCAGAATAGTCTGACACTTTACAGTAAAAGTTCAACCTTCTGCACGAATCGCCTCGAACGGTGTGATACGACGCTCTCACAAAAAACCAGCGTGAAACAACCATAGCGTTGTGTTTTGCCGTGTGAGTGAGGTTGGTAAGCAAAATCCTAACCTCTCTCCTTCCATCCCCAATCCTTAATTATCCACAATCGTTATTACCAAAAGGCCGGCAACGCACTCGAAACTCTGGTATTGTAAAAAATACTCTTTAATCCAAAATGACATTTTATTGCAAAAGCAACTAATTGTATCACGAATGTTCACATGTTCTGTTGTGCCTGTTACTTTACTGTTGCATTTGTCAGCCATAGAGTAATGGAGTCACGTAGGATGGCCAACTTTTATTAGATCCATCATGTTGGTTGTGGTGCATTAAACCGTGTCTTCACGCATCATTTTACTGAGAATATTGGAATGTATATACGAAACAAAATAACTGTTTTGACGTCACGTCTACGTCTTATGGAGGGTTATATTGTTGTATGAGGCTTTGAGTTTAGTAATATATGAAATCTTTCTAGATATTAAGGAAAATTTTAAACCCACAACATATATACTGCCTAAGGTATAAGTCCGCCTATTTGTATGAATTTTAAATAAATAAATGCGTAAAATGTCTCTTTAATTTTCTCTGAATAATTGTCCGAATGCTTGCTTACAATAAAAACACTTACACTTTCTCCCACGTGATATAAACTCCGCTGTATAAATAATAATTAAATTCATACTGTTAAACCACAAACAAAATAATTTATGAAAAAATTACTTCACGTCAACCAAAATAAGTAAACATGAAAGGCGTAATCAGATTTATAGCGTCCATTTATTTCAAATATAAAACTATGGATACCACAAATCGGCTTAGCTTTATGATGGACCATTTATATCAATCATCACGAGTCAATTATTCAACATCAAACTACAATTTTGAGGAGTAATGTACTGTGTAATAATGTATATGTGGCTGAGTACAGAATACATACAATAAAGGGTTCAAACTAAATAAAGGCTGACTAATAAACTTATGTAAATATGTAGTTTGGAAATTCTTAACATCGCTTAATCTGAACGCATAATTGCAAGGAGTTCTTTTAACAAGTTGCCAATTGGCGCCGTCTATGTGTAATGCCAGAGGAGTTACGAGGGACGACGACGCCTTTTAGGAATTAGGATTTTTGAGATTTAGGGATCAGGGATGGGGGTCGGAGGATTATATGACCGTCGGTTACCTCAACGCTGTGATTTTTTCACGCCAGTTTTCTTTGAGGCCGTGGTATCACTCCGATCGCGCTGCCAAACATTGCTCTCTAACACTTAAATTTGATATCCAAATGTAGGTAAAACATTTTAAACTCGTCGTCTAAAACATGTCCGATATAAGCGAGTAAAGTCAATGTGCTGCTCGCAGTGAATATTCAATGTACTTGGACATTATCATTTCATTTTTCACTTCTCCATGGCAGCGAACATTGTTCAGCCGCCTGCGTGTTACTCTGTATATTAGGCGATTTGTTACGTTGTTGCCCAATTTTCTCGCTACACTGTAGCCGCCATGCTGCGCGAAATAGGAGGTCTGAGCTTAAAATTTAGCGTGAAATAATGTCGAATGACGGGTGAGGAATATTGGTATATAAATCTATAAATGCTTCATTACCGGTTTGTTATACAGGGAGGAATTTTGAACCAGGGACATATTCCAGGAGCTTATAGCACAGAACAGCTTTTTCCATGGGACCAATATCGAAATCTCAAAAATAAATTTATTTCCCCATACAAATCCAAATAGCTGATTGATCATTTTACATGGAGAAGTAATTTTTTATATGTGTATTTCGGTCCTTGAATATTTCCCTCATGCAAAATGACACCCTGTATACTGTGCGTTACTTTCACAGCACACATTTCAAACAATTATTATGGTGAGTTTTGTAAAAACAACCTGACTATGCAATCATGCTTTTCACATGATCGACTTTGAGTCTCTGAAGACAAATTGAATATTATCACCACTTCTCGCCATTTTCTTTTTCTGTGACCTAACTTTTTTCAGTATATCCTTAATTTTCTAGTCGCGGCGCACACGCTGCGTATGGATAAGAGTTGTGATTTCAAACTAGTAAAGTTTTTCTTAGTTGATTCTCGTGATTAAGTCTTTATTTTCAATAAATTGTATATGTCACAACAGGTACTCCAGTATCCAGTATCAATGAAATTTTAATTTTTTGAATGCCTAGCATAAATAATCTAACATCTTTGTTAATTACTATACCCATGTTCAGAATCAGAACTGTAGATACCCTTAAACCTTATTTTATAGAAGGTTTCGTTTTCATATGAAAAATATTGCTTCTATTAAACAGTATGTAGTAAAATAAGTGTTAGAGAGCCATGCTTCGGCACAAATGGGTCCCTAAAAGGTCGGCAACGCACTCGTAACTCCTCCGTTGCGGGTGTCCATGGGCGGCGCTGATTGCTTACCATCAGGTGATGCGTCTGCTCGTTTGCCGAACTATTACATAAAAAAAACAGTATACAAAATTAGAAATGCGAATAAAATATTTGTTTCATATTCAAAATACAACTAAGTAAAAAGCTGCCAAATATCTAAAAGCCACGATATCTTCCAATAAAGTGCAACGAACCTTGTTGAGCTGACAGAAATAAATTTCGAGGAATATTTTCTACGCCACGTTTAATATTAGATCCAACGAATTTAGTTCACTATTGTTTCTCTAAACTTCTTCTACTTTATAATACACTATTTAAGGGTAGTTGCTTCAAAATTAATACTAAACATGAGTTATTTTTTCTTGTTTTACCCGCCTATAGCTCTCAGGAACATTGTACTTAGTTATCAGTGAAAGAATTTGGAAATCCGACCAGGCAACGTAGTGGTTATTGAATTTTATTTACTAACTTGCTTCCGCCAGCGAGTTCGGCCTTCGGTTTGTTGATAAAAAGCCAGCTATCCTATCCATATACACATTTTTAATACAAATTTCAACCAAATCGGTTCAGCCGTGAACGAATAACAAACATACGTACATACACTAGACTTTCACATTTATGATGTTAGTAGGAAATAGGATTTAAGCATTTTTTTTAACTCACAAAATATTCATTGGAAACGTTTAATTGACTAACAGATTACAAAAGCAACAAGAGCATGCACCTTAAAGGTAACAGCGTGAATAGGGTGCGTCTCGCTGTGTTAGTTTTTATTTAACTTGCTGTTGTTCTAATGCCAGCGATGTTTCAAACTTTTTGTTATTATATTGTGCTAGTTAGCAATATTATTATTCAACACATTATGGAGATTTAAGTTAGTGTGTTGTTAACAGAAGCGTATTAAACCTAAATTTCAATATTAAATACATCGGTTCTAAAAAATAAAAATATGAGTTTATATAAAATAAATATACATCTTAACTGGACCTCCCGTTTGAAAGCTAAGATTGCTATTATATATAAAAAGCAACCAATTAAAACGGAAAACCTTGACACCAAAAGGTCCTCCCATTAATCTTTCAACCACGGTACCTTAAATGTCACCTACAGGGAAAGAAATAAAAAAGAGCTCCGTTCCATTTCATGTAACAATTAGAAGAAGGGAGAGAAAAAAAGGCCAAGGCTTAGGGACCCCACAATAAATTATTAAGGAGACAAAGTTTTGTCTGTACGGTTTTTTATACCTAAGGAGAAACTTGGACAGTCATTAATCCTCAAGCCGACGTATTAAACGGGATAAAGCGATTTTTATTACTCCAACTTTTCTTAACGTCGATTTAAAATAATCTTCGGTTACATTCGGATTATTTGTAACAGCTTCACAATCGTTTCGGGAGGTTTTTGGTACATTCGGCGAGGTTGAGTTGAATTTTAAACGCCCTAATCGTTCATTTGATTTGCTCTTTCTTTTATCGGTCTCCTTCGTAATTTGTAGTTGTTTTGTCAACTTTGAGACAGTTTATGTTGTTTATAGAATCTAATTTATTTTACGTGGGTAGTATAGTTTTATTTCAGATGAAATGAGAAACTTCTGCAGCTGTATTGTGTTAGAAGTTTTATTGTTACTCTTCTTTTAATGTTACGTTGTGTTTACTTAATAGAGGTCCTATTAAAGTACAAAAACTACATATAATTATCATCAAAATATTAATAAAGAGAAACAACTTGAATCACGACATGTAATCTGAACTAACTTGTATTTGCTGATTAGTTCCAATAATAGTGTTACGTGCCTGACGTCACGTTCCTGACTATGCGGGCTTGGGTTACGGGATTGGATGAAATGAAACACTAATACCGGTTTTCAGACTTTCTATTGCACTTAAGTTACAGCGTCCACGGAGTTAAGTTATCGGCGTTCTTCTCCAGCAGAGTCCGGCCGACTGACACAACTTTGCCGTTCACGCTGACTTAACTCACTTAACTGACTGCACTTCACTATTTCACTCACTTTTCTTCTTTTCCACTTCTTCCTTTTCTTCCGAATCGCTTTAGACTTAGAACTCAACTGCCAGCGGTGAGCCGCAGTTCCGCTTATATACCCCCGGTCAGGTTCTGGAACATTCAATTTCGTTATTATTTTTGATCGTCATGCCTCCAGAACCTTCCAATAATTTCGTTATTCATTTTTATTTATTCTCCTTCTCGCTCTTTAATTTTTCATTTCTGTCACACAAATAATTCCAGAAAGTTCGACAAAACTTCCATCAACTAAAAAACTTCATGTTTACGGCGGGACTCGAACTCGGGGTCTCTGTGGTGTAATCCACACGCCTTACCGATTAGGCCAACTCGTGTTGACAATTCACGACGAAATTTACAATCTCTAGGCAACGTTTGACAACCATCCATTGACGTCATGATGTCAAAGAGTTTGAACCACTTTTCCGTCACACTGCCCTCCTCTTAGATTTGCTCGTCCCGAGCATCGTTGCTGCCGTAATACCTCGCCAACCTGTCTATATGGACAACTTTCAAAGGGCTCCTTAAAGTCTTCCGAATTCTGTAAGTAATGTCATTGATCTTCGTGACTATCTCATAAGGACCTTCCCAACTCGGTTGCAGCTTCGGAGATTTTCCCTTCCTTCTGACTGGATTATGAAGCCAGACCAATGACCCCTCTTCAAACCCAACAGAATTGGCTCGTCGATCATAGCGCGTCTTTGCGCGATCACTAGCTTGAAGACCGGCCTCCCTGATCTGCTCATAAATGCCCAACATTTTTGCCCTTAACTCGCTTATGTAATCGCTAAACTCGGTGCGAGAGTCGCCAGGTGACAAGATCTGCCGGTTATCTCAATTCCCTTCCAAAATTTGCAAATGCAGGCGTCTTAGCGGTATTTTCATGTACAGCAGTCCGATAGGCAAGCAAGAAGAGAGGTACGTAAGTGTCCCAATCTCTCTGATGGCTGTCAACCACCTTTGCTAAGTGTCGTTCCAATGTTTGGTTGAAACGTTCGACCATTCCATCTGACTGTGGATGATAAGGAGTCGTTCGAGTCTTATGGATTCCCAAAAGTTTACAAGTTTCCTGAAAAACTTGGGACTCAAAGTTCCGCCCTTGATCACTGTGCATCTCCAAGGGCACTCCGAATCGGGTGAATACCTCGTTTACCAACTTCGTGGCTACAGTTACTGCCTCTTGATTCGGTATGGCAAAGACCTCCGGCCATTTTGTAAAATAATCCATAACCACTAAAACGTAGCGATTGCCCGAATCAGTGATTGGAAATGGTCCAGCGATGTCTAAGGCTATTCTCTCCCAAGGCATACCAACATTGTAGATTTTCATCGCCCCTCTGCTTCTTGTTTGTGGACCCTTGACAGCTGCACAACTAGTGCATTTCCGGCACCAATCTTCGACGTCATATTTGCAATGCAACCAATAAAACCTCTCCTTAATCTTCACCAAAGTCCTCCTAATTCCCAAATGTCCTCCAGAAGATCCATCATGGAACGTTTTTAATACATCCCTTATTTTTGAACGAGGCACCACCAATTGCAAATGCTCGTCCTTGCCGTTTGTTGATTCCCATTTCCTGCACAGAAGTCCGTTATGCAGCGTAAGGCTTTTCCACTGTGCCCATAAACCTTTCGTTACCGCGCTATATTGGGCGACGTCACTCCAACTTGGCTTGTTACCACTTCGTAGCCACTCCAGTATTGGTTTGATATCCGCATCTCTTTCCTGTTCTAATTTCATCGCATCATTTCCCCATGCCTCGTCAACATTATCAGTCCTTATCACCTTAAGAAAAGCAGTTTCCTTCTTAGCACAATGTTTGCAATCTTCCACGCATGGGCGTCTTGATAATGCATCTGCGTTGCCATGAATTCTTCCGCCGCGATGTTCGATTTCAAAGTCAAATTCCTGAAGTTGTTCCAGCCATCTGGCTACTTGGCCTTCGGGATCCTTAAACTGAAGCAGCCATTTCAAAGCAGCGTGATCAGTTCTGATCAAAAATTTCCGTCCCAGTAAATACTTCTTGAAATGGTGCAGAGTTTTGACTACGGCCAGCAACTCCCTCCTGGTCACGCAATAATTCTTCTCCGGCTTGGATAGTGACTTGCTGAAGTAAGCAATAACCTTCTCCTGCTCACCATCGCGTTGTGAAAGGACACCTCCTATTCCAATATTACTGGCGTCCGTATCAACTACGAATATTCCTTTCGCGCTGGGGTATCCGAGAATTGGCGTTTTACAAAGCCGTTCTTTTAGTTCGCGAAAGGCTTGCTCACAATCCTCGTCCCATATAAAGGCACGTTTCTCCTCTGTCAATCGATGCAATGGCTTGGCAATGTCCGAGAATCCTTTCACAAACCGCCGATAATACGAGCATAATCCAAGAAATGCCCGAACTTGCGTTTTGTCTTTAGGTGTTGGCCATTCCTTAACAGCGGCAGTCTTGGCTGGATCAGTCTCAATTCTTCTCTCAGAAATAACATGTCCTAGATAATTCACTTCGCGCTTAAAGAAAGAGCATTTCTTTGGACTCAACTTTAAATTTACTCCACGCAGCTTTTCGAGTAAGAAAGAAAGAAAGAAAGAAAAATAATTTATTCGTAATTAGGCATGGCCCTCCAAATATACATACACAAAAGAACAATGTAAAAATAAAATAAAATAAAAAACAATATAAACATCAAATAACAAAACAAACATCTTTTGAGTAATAAAAAGTAAAAAAAACAATATAAACAAATAAAAGAGTAACAGGGGCGCATCATGCCCAATACGAAAGGGCCTGCCAACTCAGTTTAAGCTGGGCACAGTAAGTACCCAACACTGGTTTTCAGTTGGCACCCTTGCAGCGACGCACGGACGAAAGCAACGAAAAATATTTGAAAGGAAAATATTGGATACGAATACCTACTTAAAAACACATCCTGTTGAAGAGAAGAAGAGTGTTAAAATAAGTACCTATACATAAACTAAAACTAAAATACATAAACTAGTATAACAAGTACCGTCACCAAAGGAGAAAAAAAAATAACAAATAAATTAATAAACCTATATTATTACCTACGATATAACCCTTTCCAATTTTCTTAGATGATCGTCAAAATCCCGTCCAACGATGATGATGTCATCGAGGTAAACTAGGCAGGTTTCGCCCAGCAGTCCCGCCAGCACCTGTTCCATCAAACGCTCAAAGGTTGCCGGTGCATTGCATAATCCAAATGGCATCACCTTAAATTGCCAGAGTCCCTTCCCAGTTGAGAATGCGGTCTTTTCCTTGTCCTTGGGATCCAAATCCACCTGCCAATAGCCGCTTTTCAGATCGAGCGTTGAAAACCATTTCATGCCACTCAGTGTGCTAAGTGTGTCATCGATTCTTGGTAACGGGTAGCTATCCTTCTTGGTTACATCATTCAATCGTCGATAGTCTACGCAAAACCTCGTTAAACCATCTTTCTTCTTGACAAGCACGACAGGTGAACACCAAGGGCTAGAAGAGGGCTCTATCACGTCATTTTTCCTCATATCGTCAATCATTTGTTCAACTTCTTTCTCACGAGCGAATGGTATACGTCTGGGCCTTTGACGAATTGGCATTGTATCACCTGTATTTATTTTATGCTTCACCAAACCAGTTCGGCCAATATCACCATCGCTTCTTGAAAACACATCAGAGAATCGAAGGAGTAAATTTCTAGCTTTCATAGTTTCCACTTTTGTCAGACTTTTGTTTTCGTCTAAGATTTTCGTTACAAAGTCTATTCCCGTACTGTCCTTCTTCACAAGATTCTCCGAGCATTTTCTTATCCAGGCCACTTCTTCCAAAACGCCCACAGGCTCTCCTTCTTCAATCGTAATTTTTGAATCACTGAAGTTGAATACCGGAATGCGGTTGACATCAGATGACCCCACGACAGTCCTTGCCGGTAGCCATGAGTTTACGTGTTCCGATTTATCAATCACAGCGCACCTTCGAGGTAAACTTCCTTCACTCCTCCTAGGTAATGCGATTGGTACGAGAGTCTGTGATTTTGGTTCAAGAACAGTTCTTCTTAAACAGCAAACTTTTCCCAGGGTTCCACCCTTCATCGGAATTTCCTCAGTTCCACATAGTAATACTCCAGATTTTAAGTCGATGTTACACTGGTGCCCTTGCAGGAAGTCAAGTCCCAGGATGCAGTCATCCAGAATTTTGGCCACAATAACCTCATGTCGATAAACACGTTCCCCAATTTTGATTGTTACGTGCAGTTTTCCACTTATCGGTATCCACTGGCCGGTAGCTGATTTCATTCGTAGGCCAACAATTGGTTTAACGTGTTTCCTGATGTTTTGCCCGAGCAGCCGAACATTTATCACCGTCCTTGAAGCTCCAGTATCTAATGTTAGCTGACTGTTTTTCCCATTTACTTGACCGTCTATCACCAGAGTATTTCCATCGTTAGTTTGCTTGATGTAGATTGTTGGGGTTATTCCACTACCGGCCAGCGCCCACCCCGCAGCCCTGGCTGGAATTAGTTTCCCTGCTGGTCAGAAGTTGAGACCGCCGCGTCCTGGCGGTTCACCTTCTTCGGGCAGTTGCTCCGCATGTGCCCACGCTCTCCGCATCCATAGCACATGAAGTTTCGACGGCGTGGAGGTACCTGCTCCGTAGTCGTCATTTCCCGCAGACATAAGGTACGGGAGTTACCACGCACAGCTTCCACTTCCAATGCATGGGCCAGAGCTTCTTTCATGTTCTTGTGATGGCCCAGATGAACAGCAGCTCGTACTTCGGGGTCCCGAATACCGTCAATGAACGCTTGGAGAAGCGTGCCTTCAATCATTGACGGAGTCGACCGGAAAGCTCGACGCACAAGTTTCTCGATTTCCACGGACCATTGCTGTAGGCTCTCATTAGCACGCTGAGTACGCTCTTTTAATTGCGCTCTGTACACGTGCTCGAGGTGGCTGTCTCCAAAACGTGCCTCAAGTGCGTCGAGGAGGGCACTTAAGCTGAGATCCCCACTTGCGCCGATAGCTTCCAGCACTGAGAGCGCTTGATCACGGAGGGCCAGGGTGAGGGCTGACTGTGCTTCCTTCTGAGTCCAACCATAAGCCTCCATAAGTGTCTCAAACTGTAGCTTGAACGCGTTCCAGGATGTTGTTCCGTCGTAATGGGGAATCTTGAGCCCTTTCGTTGCGCTTGAGGCCACATTTGGGGCGTCAAAAACGGCTGCAAGACGGCTTCGGCTCTTCAAAGGGCTTGGGCTTGTCACTTCCTGCTTGATTTTGGAGATCTCTTCTTTCACTCTCTCCTCTATCGCCATGACGCGATGTTCCAACTTGCCTAACCCTTCCTCCACTTCTTGTACCCGTTCGACAGCCTTTTGCAGGCCCTTCGTGAAATCCTTATGCATCTCTTCCAAGCGACGCGCTTGCTCCTCTTGGCGGCGAGCTTGATCCTCTTGGCGACGAGCTTGATCTTCTTTCAGCTCCCGTAGCTGTTCCGCCTGACAGCGTGCTTGCTCTTCTTGGCGGCGCGCTTGCTCTTCTTGGCGGCGCGCTTGCTCTTCTTTCAGCTCCCGCAGCTGTTCTGCCTGACAGCGCGCTTGCTCTTCTTGGCGGCGCGCTTGCTCTGCCATCATTTGCTGCAGCTGTAGCAGAAGATCCACCTGCACAGGCTTGGCTTCTGCATCGCTGGTTTGAGCTGCAGCACCCTCTTCCCTCACACGCTGCGCTTCTGACATTGCACGGGTACTCACTACTCTTACGTCCTGCGGCACTAGCGGCATTTTTCTCCAATCCCACTTCTGACACCAAATGTTACGTGCCTGACGTCACGTTCCTGACTATGCGGGCTTGGGTTACGGGATTGGATGAAATGAAACACTAATACCGGTTTTCAGACTTTCTATTGCACTTAAGTTACAGCGTCCACGGAGTTAAGTTATCGGCGTTCTTCTCCAGCAGAGTCCGGCCGACTGACACAACTTTGCCGTTCACGCTGACTTAACTCACTTAACTGACTGCACTTCACTATTTCACTCACTTTTCTTCTTTTCCACTTCTTCCTTTTCTTCCGGATCGCTTTAGACTTAGAACTCAACTGCCAGCGGTGAGCCGCAGTTCCGCTTATATACCCCCGGTCAGGTTCTGGAACATTCAATTTCGTTATTCTTTTTGATCGTCATGCCTCCAGAACCTTCCAATAATTTCGTTATTCATTTTTATTTATTCTCCTTCTCGCTCTTTAATTTTTCATTTCTGTCACACAAATAATTCCAGAAAGTTCGACAAAACTTCCATCAACTAAAAAACTTCATGTTTACGGCGGGACTCGAACTCGGGGTCTCTGTGGTGTAATCCACACGCCTTACCGATTAGGCCAACTCGTGTTGACAATTCACGACGAAATTTACAATCTCTAGGCAACGTTTGACAACCATCCATTGACGTCATGATGTCAAAGAGTTTGAACCACTTTTCCGTCACAATAGGTTGATTTTTTATATGTGATAGGTCGGCAAATGAACAGACGGATTACCTGATGGTAAGCAATGAAAGCCGTCCATTGATACCCGCAACAACGGAGGAGTTACGAGTGCGTTTTCGACCTTTTGGGATTTAGGGAATGGGGAAGGGAAAGAATTTAGCCTCGAGTTCGGTTGTTTCACGCGGCGTTTCTATGAGGCTATCATTCCGGTCGAGCCGACCCATTCGTGCCAAAGCATGGCTCTCCCACACTTGTTTTAATAAATATGTTTTATTTTACAACATTGCAAGAAATATAAGTTGAGAGTTTCTTCGATGGCTGGCCAGTCTAAGTTGATCGTCAATACATTTTGATATATCGCCAGGTTCCCCGTGCGAGTGTAGCAGTCTGACACGGCTAATGTTGGCTGCGCGCAGTTTACACGGCAAACGCATTAACACCACAAATTTGTTACGACGTTACGAAGATAACACGTGCGGTATGTTTGTGGACCAAGCCAATAATATTTGATAAATGTTAGCGGCTTTTAGAACATGTTTTCAAGAACTATACTTGAGTTATTTTTGCTCGATTTTCACACCATTCTTTAGAATTTCTCAAAGCTAAGAAAACTTTTCATGTTTTTGGAGAAAAATAAACGGTTATTAACAATTATGAAAATATATTTATCTTATATTATAAAAATATATATTTTCATAATTTGTGTGTCACTCACTCACGTGAATTATTTTTATATTTAGTATAATTTTTAACAGCAATAGTAATGATATTACATTATTAGAAAATATTTAAAAAAACAAACTACTTAAGAACCTGGACACAATGCTAGCAACTGAGGAAAACACAACTAAAAGTTTACGCAAATAAAACAAACTGACTTACTACAAAAACATTGTATCCATGCAGCATCCGTAGCAACATCTTTGAATCTCATGTTAAAAAAACAAGATTGTGGAGTCAGTTCAATGAATATAAGCCCCGAACAGAATTTCAATGCGACGTCATTTAAAGAAACTGAAGAAACTTTATCAAGAATATCTACTGAAGCGAACTTAACAGTAAGAAAAACATCTGAAAATAAAATTTGACTCCGTTAGCCGATCGATTGTAACGTTTGCTTTATTTAAATCAAATTAAACTTTTATTTGAATTTTCATTATTATATATATAATATTATATTCATCATTATTTATCATCAATGTATGTTTATTATAATTATATTATAGTAGCACGTGTAATTGTGTGGTCTAATTATTTTAAAACTTAATCAAATGTCTGTCGTTATGTTTTAACATCGTAATTGAGCTATTTATTTTTGTATATATTTTCTGTACTTTTTTGATAGTAAAGAAGAAGATAAACAAAAAGTTATAATAATATAATAAACCCGTTAAAAGTCGTCATATAAGAAGACCAAATAGAAAAAAGGTTGTATCTCTCATGGATCCAAGTCTACAACATACAAAAAGCTAGTTTAAGCTATGCATGTTCCTAAACCGCATCATATTAATATAAATGCCCATGTGCAGCTCCCCTAGTGTCACGGAAAACAGGCAAACAAAGCGAGATAAGGACGGCTGCAAATGACAGCTGTCTCTTACTGTTCCCGAGATACGAAACAAAGATTGACAACAACAGACGTCAGTATGAATTATTAAGGTATAATTTTTTGGACTGCTCCTTAGATAACACAGAAGAATGATAATTATCAGTTTGGAGTGTCAGTCAGACTTTACTTTGAGATTCTTTGAACGTTTTGTTTGTATTAAATTGTAAATGATTAAGGTATTCTTAAAGTATGTTTTATAGCGTAAGCACAAAGCTGAACAGTTCTTTGATGTAGTGAGAACCTGGTTGCATAAATGTAACAAATAATAATTGAAAATTATATTGAAAATTTAAAAAAACAAAAAGGTCTTCAATTTGTGTTTTATTATATCGCAAACGGTATAGTGATTTCCGGTTTTAGAAGTATAACTTAAAATAAATCTAAACTGTTTCAAAATTGATGTTTTATGATTATTCACTACAAGTAGGCCAATAAAACATTGAAAATAGGGACAAAGCCAAGTAAAATACAGTTTCGTTCTAGATTTTAAGATTCAAAACATACATTTTCAATTAATTTATCTAACTAAAGAATCTAGATTTTTATCCTCTAAGTATGTTTTTAACCACTTAGCAAATGGCTTACAAGGATCCGTTTCTGTTTATACAGTTTATCTACCAAACGATAATGTGTTCTAGTAGTTTTAATGACTTGTTATTTTTTAATGTACTTTTTAATATCTTGATAAATAAACTAATATAAAGCTATATTACTAATACGGAACATTTATTACTATACAACTGTCTGGTTAATGACTTTCTGCCCTCAATCTCTATTTTATCTACGACATACTAATAGTGATCAGTGTCTTTTATTTTATCTTTGTTTTCTATAATTAAACTACCGTATGTACTGTACTGTAATTCAAATAAAATTCTTTGTCTATGTATTTTGATGACTTACATGATAACAACGTAAACATAAATACAAACACGGTTATTGTGGTAGACATTATAAGATTATTATTATCAAAAGTTGTTAATGTTTATAAAATGTTACACTACTTACTAGAAATAGGTATCTAGACAAAACATATACAGGTGAAGATAACAATCTCGCCTAGAACTAAGGTAGCAAACGTAGCCAGTTGTAAGTAATCTGTGCTAACTTAGTAGCGCGGCACGTACGCGTCGACAAAGTTAAGATAGAAGATAAACAAGGACCTACACGGGGATATTTCATTGGGTCAGCAGTTAACGCAATTTGTTTGGCCGAGGCATTCACAGCGCCCCGGGCCTGGCAAGATGAGCCAACTAGTGCTGCCGATGGCGGTACACGTTATAAGTGACAGCGATATAGCTGATGTTGCTAAATCATTTGAGAATTAATAAAAAAAAATTAAATCACATACGTATAAAAATAAATTTTGGATTCTACGTGTTTAGGCAAGTGTAGTGTAGGGTGCCCTCCGCAGCTAGGTGGACTGACGATATCCGCAGGGTGGTGAACATTGCTCAGTGGCATGCAATCGGAGAGGCCTATATCCAGCAGTGGATCACATGTACGCCGTTACCAACATCATCGAACTGATGATGATTACGATAATGTACATGTTATTTTCAATAGGTTTACTAGTTATATCTGTCCTAGATTTAACTCCTCACACGTCACTTTTGTTCGCCTTGTCACTCGTCAAGAATTCTTTATGGAAGTATCAGCTTTAGCATTTTTCAGCTCTTGTCCTAAAAATGGCTTACAAGTATCTAATTTATAAATTGCTTATCTACTAAACGATAATGTGTTCTAGTAGTTTTATTGACTTGTTGTTGTCAATGTAGCGTGCTTTTTATTATCTTGATAAATAAACTAGTAGTATATTTTTTTCAATGCACACTTGACGCAGTGGCTTGGCAACCAGCTGCTGTGTGACATGTCGCGGGTTCGATTCCCGCACGTACAACTCTTTGTGTGTTCCGGGTCTCGGAATTATGTATATTTGTAAATCCAGCCACGACATAACAGAATATCCTAGAATGGGACGAAGTCTTTGTTTTAGATTTTTTTTTAATTTATGATTAATTTTATAAAAAAATACATACCATTATGTACTTGAAATAGAAAAGGTTTAATTAAAAGTTTTAAATCATTATTCGTACTTTAAAAAACACACAAAGAATTTGTTTGCCGCTCGCTCTTGTAACTCAAGGCGGACCTATTAAGCTTCACCAACCCTGAAATTAAATCGGCCGTGTGATTTACATTTTAATATAGCAAGAGGCTCACCTGTATTAAAACGGATTTATAGTATTGACGTTACGACATTAGCTGTCCAATGTCCATCCCTCTGTACCTTTCAGCTATTTCCCACCTTTAAATACAGTTACAGATTAATTTATGCACATAATTATTTTTATATAAATAGGTTAATTGCTTAATATAGAGTGCTACAAAATAAATCGAAAAATGATTATCCAACCTAAAAATCATAAAATTATTATTACATTCCCAGGTTATTTTAAATTTCCATCCAATGGTTATATGTATAAAATAAATCGTTTTTTGTGATAACACTGTCTATTGTGCACTCTATAATGATGTGCCTGTTTTTTTTTTTGTAAATTTGTAATGTTTTCTTTTTATGTGATAGGACGGCAAACGAGCAGACAGATCCAGAACTGGTGGTAAGCAATCAGCGCAGCCCAACATAGGAGTTACGAGTAACCTCCGGTAACCTCACTCACATAGCGAATGTGTGCAAAAAGCATTTATATTGAACTAAACCTATGGATAATTGCTATTATTTCACAACGGCACCCCCGCTCAACCTGTCTGAGAAACTCTTAACTATCCTTTGTTTACTAAATACACAATAAAATTTACTTTATTAACAAGTGCTTTATCTGAGTCGAAATTCAAAATAACATCAAACCTCAAATCATTCATTTTTGGACGATTAAGAAGCGGAAGCCAGTGTATTAAGATAATTTATTTTTTGTCATTTTTACGACCAGCTGTAAAAATTTATGACATAGCTTATCTAGCTTACCTAAGAAAGATACGTTCGTATACGCACAGTGCGGTAACGCAAGTTTTTATCAGTCTATTTAAATTGTATTATTAGGTGTGAGTTCTTTAGTTGTAGTTTGAAGTTATCGTGGAATTTTATTAATAATGAGTCGACCTGACAGTACCTAAGTAGCTATTACTAGGATCTACAGAACCACTACAATTTAGTAGCCACTTCAATTAAACTGGGTACAATGACAAGTGACCATAATTGTGGTGTAGGTCGAATTAATCTGACCAATCAGGTATTGGACGCAGACTGTTTCGTGGTAAAGCGGTGGCGTCAGTGCTTTGAATGTCGTGGGCAAACCTTAATATGATAGTGGAGTTAACATCTAGTTTACTTTTATGGCCTTAGTGAGTTATATTAAATGTCAATACTTTCATAAATTGCACTTTATCATAATTTGGAATAATGTATATTGCAAATAAGCGAGCATAGATTAACATTCTGAAATAAATATGAATCTTTAATATACTTTTTAGATTCACATAAGTAAATAGGTACCATAATTTTACTTTTCAGATGAAGTTTAAGAAACCCACTTGTACTGAATGGGTACTGCTGTATAAAATATTAGCAACGTGCCATGTTTGGAACGACCGCTTTACTAAATTAGCTTACCTGCAAATCGTTGAAATCACAAAAAGGGAACGTACTAACCGACGGCAATTCCTATGAAATATTATAAGACATTACGCCGTTCGGTCGGACTCACTATATAAACTATGTGCTATTACCACAATGAGAGTTTAAGTCTGCGGCGAGTGTGGCCAAATGGAACGAGTGTCGTCAGCAAGGCAAACACCCTTACCTTGGAAATAGCATTATTCATGAACCTATTATTTGTATCGCTTACTTGCGGTGATTTTGTCTAGCCATCTGATTCTGTGATTTAGTAGCTGACCGTTACACGTAACATTTTTAGCTGCCGCGTAAATTAAATATTAGGAATTTAAATAAAGAAATCAAGAAAGAAATGGCATGTGATAATCAATAATTTTTTCAATGATTACACCTGTTTATCGCAATGCATATAACTACTCATATCAAATATTTCAGATAGGTGTAAATCTCACACGATTTTGATTAAGCTTACATTAATGAGGAGAATTAAAATTGCTCAATTCCAGATATTAAAATCTCAATCAAATTCTGATCGTGCATTGTTTTTACATACATTGTTTAGTTTAAAGCGAATTGAAGTCTCATTATGTTTACTTGTCCGTCAATGCATTGAAAACTTCATTATTTTTTATTGCGTAAATTAATATATTTCACAAATGCTTTTGCGTAATAATATATTTAGTATGTTTAACGTGCAATTTTATCAGGTTCTCCAAATTATATCCAAACGTTCAGACTTTAAGGCCAACACTTGGACTCGATAAATAATTCAATATAATACCAATTATCATGATTATAAACAACAAAATTATTAGTAAATCGTCTTTTCCTTCAAGATTTACTCGATTACTGGGAACATATTATAGTTTTATCAAAGTATCTTCGAAGTTAATAGAGTTATCGAGTGCGATCTTATCGACTTATAACAAGCTCACTGACTAATCACTACATTTCAATAGCGTCAAATGGTAGGTACATACATACCTATAAATCGCTTCCCTTCTACGCATTTGATCGGCCAAGCAATTTGTATATTTTTACAAATGTATATTTTTTTGTGGTGTTTAATACAAAATAGCAAATTCATAAGACAAGAATTGAAAGTGGTACAATATTTTAAGAAAAAATAATTTCAAGTTACAATAAATTATGGAACCTTATAGGTGTGTCATATAAATATTGATAGAATATTGAGTTCAGAAGAAACAAAAGTATAAAAGTTAATTTTGTCCACCTATTTACAGCACATTGAAGGCAGTAATAATAAACACGCCATAACAGGGTGGAAATATACGGCTACAAACAGAAACGTTGCGTGAGCGTCATTCGTAAACAACAATGTTTTAATTTTGTCATCAAATCTGATCTTAGATGGCAACTGATATAGAAATCGCGATATAAATCGTAAGTGGAATATTAAAAATTAATACGTTAATTGCTTCAAATAATCACCTAGACTTAGCGACCATCTCATGCTAGCTTTTTCTAAATTAATTTATTCTATGATATAATCGCAATAACTTATCAGTATTGATTGATATTGTACAAAATATACTGATTATAGATGAAAGCATAATTATTTAATTCATGACTATATTAACCTGATGCGCGTTGAAGAGTAGTGATTAAAAGCAACCACTGATTTATTTCTTGAAAATTTAATTGGCCTAAAAGTTTTAACAGGACCCTGTTTTCATTATAAAAGTTCCATATTTTTATTTCAACACAATAATATTTTGTACTTTTCATGATGTTTGAAGAATTTAAGAAGAGGGCACTACAATATGACGTACAAATGATGATTTTTCCCGATTCGACAATGAGGTTTTATCCATTATATCATCAATTCAATGTAAAGCCAAATTCAATTAAAAACTGTTAAACTGAAACATGAACCAATTATCCTAATTTATTTGCCAAAGCCTTAAATAACACTAGTTTAAGTTTTGTCTTTTGCACGATAAGAGCAAATAGAAACACGCTACAGAAGATTATAAGTTTGTGAAGTAACTTCTCATGGAAAGGATTTTGTAACTTAAAAACTATTAAAACTCTTTTAATTGATTCAAACATCAATGAAGTTTCTGAACGTTTATGAAGAAACCGAAGAGTTTTAAATATGCAAGAAATTAACGCCTTCGTCGACCAACTCAAGTTGAAATACAGATAATAATAATTCGCTTAAAAGTTGAAGAAACGTAAAATCAATGGTCGATTCTAGAATAATTTAGTTGATTTTTGTTATGTCCATTCATATGTATATTGAATAAAACATGTACTAAAACAATAAAATTGTTATCACTACGTCACCTACTAAATATCTACAACTAAACATTTATAGCTCCTAAACTATTTTTACAATTATTGTTACAAATTATAGATAAGATCTATTTAGTTCGTATTGTAACATTCTATTGCTTTTAAGCGTATGAAGTTAATTCATTGTTTCACACTATTGCTTACGGGTGTTAGTTTTTTTGCAAGTCATAAAATAATGTTCGGGTTATTCGCTCTTCTTAAAAGTTCGTTCGTTAGTTATTCTTTGGCGAACTAGATAAATTGTTTGAAAATAGGCGGACAAAATACACCGAAGGCTTCGGCACGCCACCGGAAGTGTTGGTGACGTCACGCGCGGGCGCCACCTACATCCGGCCGCCTGACACGCTCGGAATCCATCGGATTACCTCTCAAACAAACCTCTGGGTGATTTATAGATTTTCGTTCAAAATTACAGACGCGGTCATGTCCTGTTATTATGAAAGTACAGCTGTCGTATGACATACACGACGTTTTTTCATTAATGTGGATTTCGACTCTATGTGGTTATTATTATACAAAGTAACAATATTTTTAAGGAATGCACCGGCACGAATGTGTCGGCTCGACCATAATGATACCACAGCCTCACAGAAAACCAGCGTAAAACAACCAAAGAGTTTCGCCATGTGAGTGTGCTTATTATGGAGGCCCAATCCTCCCCAACCCTTAAATATCCGAAACCCTAATCCCCAAAGGGCCAACAACACACTTGTATCAACTCCTTTGTTATTATAATTGCAAGGGCGGCACCAATTGCTTAACCGATTCCGTGCGGAAGTCTTTTTAGCAATCTTTAGTGCCTGGCGTCAAACAAAAATTCTGTGATGCCTCTGAGGCACCAAGCGCCAGAAAGTTTGATGATTCCCCTGGGGAATCATCCGCCATGAATTGTCACTTTTAGCTTGTTTTCGTGTTTCTACTTGCTAAAATAATCATTTGACATTGTGTATCTAACGTAGGCAGTCAGTAAATTCGTTCAGTGCGTTTAAAAGTGACGATCTGTGTGTTTTTATGGAAATGGAAGGTAAGTGACTAATTTATATTAGGGGTCGTAAACCTTTTTGCATTATTTCATGGATTTATTTATTCAAGTGTTGTAAAGAATTTATACACGTACCACTTGAGTTTGTCGCGAGGTGATATTTATTTATTATTATTTATAATACAGTGTTTTGTAGGGAAACAATTTTAACCTCACTATTTTGATGATAAAATTGTTTCTCTACAAAATACTGGATTACTGTAGAACATTTAACTGAATGGGAAGTCCTATTCTAATGAATCAAAAATATTGTACTCGTAGGTACCTATAAACATTTACATGATTTTGAAGTGTTTTATTTGGATAAGAATGTAAATGTGTTTTTATTGATAAAAAATATCTGTCTATCCATTTAAAAACTTGGATTTTGTTATGCGTTTAATTGACAAGTTTTTTATTTTGTTGTAAAGTTACGCAGAAAAAAAATGAAATATATTCCTGACTAAACTAAATATAAGACAGAAGTGCGGGGCCCCGCCGCCCCGGCCGGGGTGAAATAGTTATGCACCGCACAGTTGGTATGAAAAACTAGCAGGACAAAATTATTTTGTACCAATACCAGAGCAAAGCAGCTTGTCTTGATTCTTTGGCGTTAGAAGGATCATTTAAGACATGTCCTAAATTGACTTTTGTCCGTCTAGTTTATCAAAATATTAGGTATACTGTGCGCCGGCGCAAACAATTATGAACGGCGTAGTTTTATACGCAAGGAAATACGGTACTTCGTAGGCGAAGGGCCGGCGAACAGCGCAATCTTTGTACGTTTTTAGGCAACAATGAACCTTATGACAAAAGCATTTGATTTTTGAGAAACATTCCAGAAAGTGGGCTGTTAGAATTATAATCAATAATAAAATGTGTCGGCAACTTGGTTTACAACCCCTGATGTCAGCTAATTTGCGAAATTACTTAAAACGAACACTGTGGGCATGATAAGGGTGACAAATAAAGACACTTTTATTTAGAGGGCTCTTTTAACGAATGTCGTTTAAGCCGAGTTTTGTATGATTTAGTTTTGTATCCTCTCGGGCACCATACGCCATACGCAATAGATTTACATGGTGCCTGTGCGGCATCATCCGCACGGAAACGGTTAACATTAGGTGATCCTTTTGCTCCTATACCTATTCCATAAACAATATTTAAACATCTAATCTTCTGTAGGACAGGACGAAAAACGAGTGGACACATCACCTGGTGAAACGCAGTCGGCGCCACCTATGAATACCTGCATGATTAGTGCATTGCCAGACTTTTTTCGGAATTAGGGTGTCGGCAACCCCAGTCATGGTTAAACACAAAGCAAGCGTTGAAACACCATAGTTTTCTGTGAGGCCTTAAAATCTCTATGATCGTGGTACAACATGCTATACATTCATCACACCAAAAAATAATAAATCTAACTATATGTAGTACCTAACTAAAAATAAATAAATAAAACATTTCAGAATAAAAATGTTTAATGTAAACATTGACCGCAATAACATATCCATTATAAATACTTCGTAGAAATTTAGAACAACAATAAAATAATCAGATGTATTAATTTTTATTTGTCTTTGTCAATATTGTTATCGACTACCTACTACGTAACCTGAAATTGTTTTTTTTTCAATATTCCCTATAATGAGAGGTCTTATAAAGACGGGTTCAGTACACCTGATTTAACGTTGTAAAAATAGTTCGCCAGAAAAATCTGCTATAGTGTAACGACCTTATTATTATCCTATGCTTTATCTAGGTAGCATTGGCATTGACTCTGTTAAACTATCAATAATAGATAGCCATATATAAAGACTTATTCAAATAGATTTTTTTATAAAATTCTCTCTTTTCCCCCCTTTGTGTATGTCTGTGTGTAACTGACCACAATGCTTTGAGTATACTTAAACTAATAGTAACATAATGATAGTTTAATAATTAATGCTCAAAATGGATATAAATATACTAAGCATTACATATAAATAGGAAAATGTTACAAATATTTCACAAGAAATCAATCAATGACTATCGTAAATAAAAGCCCTCTTGGCTTTCCCAAGTTTACCCAGAAGTGGTAGATTAGAATCTGGTCACCGCTTCCTATAACATTTTCATGTTATTGTTATCTTTGTTTCTAAAACATAAACAATAAACACATTTAATTTGCATGCTTACTTACGTATCAAAGGAATTATTGTTTCTGTCTGTATGTTGAAGTCCGTTGCGTTTCTGATAATGTATTAATGCAAAAAAGAATAAAAAGTACACAAAATGTTTTTTTATTTATTTTTATATTAAGCGCAATCTTATCTAGGTATAAGAATTAATGAAAACAAAAACGTCAACACAATTACAATATTATTATGTATATTGTCTTTTTACATGTTTGTACAAAAACAAATTAAAATGAAAAATGGGTCTGGACTAAAGTCGTAAACAAACCCAAGTAAAGACTACTAGTCTTAGATAAAAAGAAAACAATTGCACTTTATCGACGTGCTGGATAGGTATATAATAATATAATCTTATCCAAGATAACTTTAATATTCCAATATTTACCACACTTACAAGACAGTCGAATGTATCAGTTGTGTGTAAGTGTCGGAATAAAATGGAATATAACAAAATTATATTTATATCGCTGTTAGCGATTTCGTTAACAAAATGTGATAACTGCGTTACAAATGATTTCGGACTAAATTTTTATGATAGTTTTACAAATGGTAATCCTGTGTGTGCTGGTATGGCTACGTGGAGCTTGGGAAACTACAGTGTTGCTGGTGTCGAAAGCCCCCATCAAGAAACGGATTTGTTTATAACACCTGATGAGAATCTGAGTTGTATATCATCGTATGATTTCGAAATGACGGCGGGTGGTATACTAGAGATCTACGTTTACATGGATTCAAAATCACAACGGGATCAGATCGTTGCGCTTGCTAACGAAGTTTCGAGTACCGGGAAGACAATCGTCACGGGCACTGAGATATTGACACCTCTTAACCCTGATTATTTCAATGGATGGCATGTTTTGAGATTGCACTTGATCAGCAACGGAATTTTTAGTGGATATGTAAGTTTTTGATATCATTGTTTGTCACTTTCATCTAAGCATTAAAAAAAGGTTTCTATTTGGGAATATGTTTTACTCACATGTCATCATCATCAGCTTATGACGACTTTAAATTAAGTCAGGAGTCCTCCCGAAGTTTTCGTTCCACGTTTGTCAATGTTGTCTAAATAAACTAAGAAAGTAGCTACATTTCACACTGAAACGTTACATTGGTACTTGCCAGTTTTGAACCAGCACCCTGAAAAGTCATTTGGATATTAAAATGTCTCAGTACAGCAGAGAACCAAATTAAATTAATTGATATTACACGTCTTTAGCATTTTTTTCAATAAAACAGACGTTATTTATACCCTTATCTACATGAAAAGATTGGGTTTTTATTTTTTGTCAAGTCTTAAGCAGTGAGTACCTGCTTATTATCGTATAATTAGTAGAAATATAATCTTATTAGCATATTTTTATCATTTAGTTCAACATACTCTTCGGTGGATTTATTTATAAATAATTACATAACTATAACTCCTTATTTTGAAACTCGATGATTGTTTGTATCCGTAGTTTATTTAAAACAAATTTCATACTATATGTTAAAGTAGGTATTTTGTAGACCTGAAAACATTACAAACATACCGCGGAATCCGTTATCATCTTCAGCCTGTAGGTGCCCAAGGTTTGAGCAGTAATCGCCAAGCTTGCTCTAGGCGGATGGGCGATTTCGAACTTATAATTAGAAATTATGGGTACAGGTTTCACGATGTTTTTCTTTACCGTATGTCAAGTGTGTCTAAATAATCTTATAAAAATCAAAAAGTTAAACTAAAATTCATTATTTCAATTAGCAAATACAAGCACTCAAACAAAGCTTAAAGATGAAAAGTGAAGTGAAGCTATTTGCTCGTACATACAAATAACTTTGAAAATACACAATGATACTTATCAGATTTCAAACCCACATGAGGATGCACGATAAGCGGACGTCTTAACCTTCAGGCCACCACTACGAGTGGAATATGATAATTGTTATTTATATACCAATCTATACTAATATCATAAAGAAGTAACAATTGTTTGTAAGTTTGTATATAGGACATAATTATATATAGAACCACTAGTCGGATTTCCAAAATTCATTTACTGATGAAATTGCTACAATGTTCAGGCAATAGGCTACAAATTATACTATCACATAAATTGATTTGCGTATTTTAATCGAGCTAAGCGCCTTAAATTTTGCTGTGTTTTTCAATCTCGGCATATATTACTATAAATATACAGATACATTATTATAAAGTTGATTAAAACCTGATGTTTTGATGATAACTTCATCAAGACATACTTCATACTTAAACATAGATCTTGAATGGCTCCAACGTTGTTTGTTACAAGCAAAAAGAGTAAGATTAGAACTAGATCCGAGTGTACAGCGCACACATCACGAATCGCGCGCGCTACTAAGTCTCATCAGACTACTGGTGGATAGGTCACCACATCGAATCGACTGGACACCGGATTGTGAGTGCAATTGCAATATAAATAATAATGTATCGCGATAGGTTTGAAGTAGGAGAAAGAATAGTATAAAGTCAGTAAGACCCTGAAACTCCCTTTTTTTGTGAGGGGAAAATCGTCAAATGACTTCTCCCGCCCAGGGCCGGGCGGGAAGGAGTGTCAGACTCTTACTGACTAAAAACCCCCCATTCCTTCTCCTGCTCTATGCCGAGGTCGCGGTGTCTCATTGCGTTCAACCCGCAACCCCGGCTGAACATCAGCCCTATGGGGCCCCGTCTGTGGTGGTCTATTGGTTCTTTCAGGCGCGCGCGGAAAGCTACGCACCGTACGCTCGGGTCTGGTTCTGGTCGGGCGGCGAGCTACCCTTACTCGCCGCCCGCAGACCCGCGCACCCTAAAACTCCCTAAGGCCTTACACAGGGTGGGTGAAGTCAATGGATTTTTAATGGTTAATTCCTCCTCAAAAGAATCGTTAGATTGAGTGTCGATAGTCGTAAGGTTGTTGGCACTTAATTTCCCAAAAAATTCTTTACTAAATTACGGCAATGTAACTATTTATGCATAGACTAGCTTTTTGCCCGCGACTCCGTTGGCGTGGAATAGTGATATCCAACAGATTTTTGCTATAAAAACTATCCTTTGTCCTTTCTCGAGTTCCAAACCATGTCTGTACCAAATTTCACAGAAATCGGTTCAGTAGTTTAGGCGTGAAGAAAAGAGACAGACAGAGCTACTTTCGCATTTGCATTTTGAATTAATAAAAAAACGTACTACAAGTATTCTACGATGTCCATTCATTTTTTACTGTCGTCTATATCAAAAAACATTGATATTAAAACAATAGCAACAGTTGTAGCATTTTCTACATATGTAGGTTGCAATATTGCGAAAAAATCTATCACCGCAACTATAATACGTTTTTATTAAACTTTACTTTCATTTTATTTCAGGTGTCATTCCTTGGAGTAGCAGCAAAAGAGTCTACGGTTATTATAGATTCATTCCGATACATCCCACCACAGTATGATAATGAGTGTAACGTTTACGACGGAGAATTTGTTACAAGTAGTCCTCCTGTAAGGCCTGAACCTCCAGAAAGCTGTGTAGCTTACAATTTTGAAACAGACTTTGAAACACTTTTTACCAGTGATAGCGGAGTATGCACTGGCTTCTCAAAATGGGACTTATACAACTATATTACTGTGCCCGTTAACCACCCAAGTGAAGAAAGCTTTCAGTTTATAGCACCACAGTCTTCTATAAGTTGTATTTCCTCATTTTCATTTAATGCTGAAGCTGGTGGCGTGGTGGAAGTCAATGTATATATGGATTCTAAAACTAACACTGACCAAATTGCAGTACTTGTTAATAAAATAGCAGATGATAACACTGATGTTGTAATCGGTAGTACAGTGCTGACACCTTTGAATGATAATTACGCTGATGGGTGGCATGTTCTTCGTGTTACTCTATCAGGCAATGGAAAATTTAATGTCTTTGTAAGTATTTATATAATTTTATGTTTTTACTGAACTATTTGATTTAAATCTTGAAATAGCAATGATTGCGCTGATTAATATCGACTTAGATATAGATCTGTTCACCATCTGATAATTTTATCATCGTTATCGTAAATCTTAATAGTTAATATCTACCATCTCTCCAAAAAATACATGAATTTTAATATTTATCTTATCATCGACTAGGAAGTCCCTAAAAATAATATGTAATTATACGCCTCAATATAATATGTAATTTGAGTCATAATAATATATAATGTAACACAACCTGCTAACTCGATGTTGCCTATTAACTTAAAAACTATTTGTAAACCTAATCAGATTTGTTAGACGACTGAATGTTAGTATCAAGTTTGACTTAAAAGTAAAACATGTAACTCTTTTGTTTTTTTTTTTTTCAGATATCATTCCTTGGTCTGGGATCTGCAAAATCTATTGTTCTAGTTGATTCGTTCAGATACATTTCACCAACATTCTCAAAGGAAGAATGTCAAATATACGAAGATGAAAAATTCGAAACAACAACAACAGTTCCCATAACAACAGTAGCTCCAGTCGGTACAGGCGAAGAGTGTGTCACTTACAATTTTGAACAAGATTTCGAAAACGCATTTGATACCAACAATTTGTTATGCAGCGGATATTCTACATGGCATCTAGGAGATTATCATTCTCTGTCCATTGATAGTATTAACCCTAACAGCAATACTTTCATTGCACCAAATGATACATCTAGTTGCGTCTCTTCGTTCGTCTTCAGAATGATGCCAGGAGGTGTTGTGAAAGTCAACACATTTATGAAGTCAGTTTCAAAATTAGATTACGTAATCGTTTTGGCAAAGAAGAGAGTACCTTCTGGTGAGGATACAGTAGCAGGATTTACTTTATATTACGCTTCTAACGCTAATTTCGTTGAAGGGTGGAATGTATTACAAGTAACTGTAAACGATTTCACAACGTTCGATGGCTATGTGAGTATTTTAAGTAAATATGGTATGGTTATGTATGGTCATATGGTTCCAATGATATAACAAAAACATACTTTTCATTGATATTATTTAAACCTTAACTTGTTGCTGTGGATTGCAAAGGCTGACGGAGTAGTTGGAAAACCTTTGTATTTAAAGTCTTTTAAAGTTATATGGCTACCTACGGTTCTGAGTGTGATATATTTGTTAAATTGTATATTCATACATAAACGCATCCAGAGGAGAAATAGAGGGCATCAACCTAATATAAATAATTAGTTTAAACAGAGAATGTCGTTTTATTATACCTACCGCGAAATGTCTGATTTTATTATTTGTTTTCATTCCAGATCACGCTGCTCGGGTCCACTTCAGAAGATTCGATAGTTTTGATTGACTCATTCAGCTACACTCCACCTAACTCTGACGACACCTGTGAAATTTACTGAAGACAAAGTTTTGGCTAAACTGTTATCTGCCGTCATATTGTTGAAAGTAAGGTGGTCTCCACTCTAGAATACCAATCTAAGGTTTAAGTATGAGTATTATCATAGATTTGATGTTAAAATAAATTACTAGAGGATTAAAGCCATAATTAGTTAAGGTGACAAGGTGCACTTAAAGGGTAAAAGGTTAAAAAATAAGCAAGGGTGAAGTAAGGCCCTTTATGATCTAGGCCTAGTTGTGACTGAGCTGGACTCTATAGGTAATGTAAACAATTATAAAAAAATATTTAAAACGTTTGTACAATAATTATATAATAAAATATTTATACAGCAAAGATTTTACTTTCAACAAAATGACGAGAGATTGGAAGACGTTAACAAAACCTATTAAATTATGAATCATTTACTTACTTGGCAAAGTCACTAGGATATTTAATAATGCTATGTCTGCTTATTACAAATTTAAGGAACAAATTTTGCCTTGGATTCTTTCGATATTTTTACAATTACTTTTTAATTTGGAACGGAAATAAGTTAATGCCGTCCGGTATAATTATAAAAACAAACACGGCCGTTTTTATTACATTATCCGGTGCGCCCATATTTACCTGTTATACTAGATTTTTTTGGAAATAAATACTTTTTGCGTTAAGCTATGTATAAGCTTTATTTGCTGTATCCAAGATAGAATTTTAATTAATATAGGACGCAAGAAATGGCTACCCATTGTCACTTTTTAGTAAAGAGATTTGTTTGAATTATAATACTCAAAAACGCCAAAGGGAAATATATAATTTAACATAAGGTTAGATGTGTTAAATTAAAAAAAACATGAAATTGCATAAAATCGCATTTATTTTACATTTTAAAAGTGTCACTTTATATCCTTAGCACTGTCCATATTTTATTACGGAATTTTTAAAACATTTAAATAAAATTGACCCGTTTGGGGCTTGTTTCACAATGTTATTTATATGTTTAACATCTAAAATATGAAATTATCTCAAAGTCTCACTGATGTATGAATATCCTAAACAAGTTAATAGCTGATAAATTCACGCAATGATTCCCTGTCTCTCGAATATTTTATAGATACAATCTATAAAATGAATCGCAAAATATGTTGGTAAGCGCATAACTCAATAACGCCTGGACCAATTCTACTAATTCTCCTTTTTGTTACGTGTGGTATTGTCAGGAGAAAGTTCTTATGAAAGAAAATATTAGAAGAGGGGAAGATTAGGAAAAAGTGACCCTTTGATAGCGAGATGATGAGACCCTGCGAAACAGGTGCAAGCTGCTAGTCTACTAATAATAAAATTAAAAGTTGAACATCATCAAGGACACTACATATTTCACAACTTGAAAATTAGTTTTATTACAGGGAATGTGTCCTGTACATAATCTATTAGCTATTTATAACTACTACTATTCAGCTACATTTTTTATAATTCATTAACCATAGTTTCGGAGGAGGTTGGCTTTGTATAGTTTTATACCAAATTCTTTCCTCGTCGCTTTTCTCATCGACATAGATACTCTCTGAATAAATTTTATTAGCTTTAATATAGCAAGCTATGTACTTATGTCGTGAAAGAGTGAAAGGGGCTTAGCTTAATTTGTTTAATAATGGATTGGTGCAATTTAAATTGATACGTTGGATAACACAAATATAATATAAATTAAAAGGGACTAGGTATTTACATAAATAAATAAACACTTACATGGCGCTACGAATTTGGGAAGCCAATTGTTAACTTTGTTAGTTTTGCATCATTTAAATAATAATTACATCATAAACCATTCATTGAAATGGATAATAAGTATGTTGAATTATGATAGGAATAAAATTATTTTAAGGGAAAACCCTTTAATTGTTACGCTGAAACCAAACAAAGAAAAATGAAATAAAGTCGCCACATCTGTGAAACTCGGGGACTAAATTGTAGGTAATTATCAATGATGACGTTTTTCTAAGTATAAAGATAAGAATAGAAAATACAACATTACAAAGAAAGATTACAGACGGCCGCTAGTGTTACCTACAGATCTGTGATTGGCTGCCTACACCAACGGTGCGCAATCTGTAGAGATTAGATTAAGTCAATGGTTCCATCCCATTATATATTGCATAAATTACTTTATTACATTATCAACATTTTTAATTATTATTATCTTGTTTTTTACCTTATTAGAACAGATTTTATGCTTCAAATAGGTAATGTGATTTCCACTTTTTGTTGTAATAAATACTAAAGACAAATTAATTTATTGCCTATGTTATTATACATACATCGCAAAAAAGTAATGATGGTAATAAAAAATACTAGTTACTTACCAGACAAGTAATACTTATACCCGAATAAATCGTGGCAGTTTTGTAATGTAAGAAAAATTTAAGTATCATAAAAAGACTTTATTATCATTCATATATTATTTTGCTTAGGGATAGCTAAAGGTGTATTGTGCATGTACAGAACTCACCCTAATATTTATAGGAAAAAATACGCATACATATAGACATACAGACACACACCCACACACTCATCTACAAGACTGATATATATAAATAATCTACTAATATGCTGTAAAATTCTAAATTGCGATTCGATAGTGAAAATCCAAGAAATAGTTAATCCCTTCTGATAAATTCAAATCGTACATGTATACATAGGTATTTTTATCAGATAAATTAGCAGCTCCGTATATTTTAGTTTTGAATATTATTGGTAATGAATATTATTGGTAATACTATTAATATGTTGTTCCCGCATACATTGTGTCTAACAAAGTGATAAATGTAAGAAAATAATGATGATTCGGTTCATCAAAACAATGCAAGAATCGTCTCCATGTATTGTATGTTTTCCCAATGCGTGGGTCAAATAACAAAAGTATACTTTGCTCTTTTTTATATTTATTATGTGGGTTATGATATAATGATGAGCTCTACGATTTAGCACGCCTATTTATAAGCAACCAATTGGACCCTGAAGACACCAAGGTTTAAGGGAGCACAGAAGAAACAACTCGCGAATTACTTCATAGGTGTGTGCAACATATCCATCATGAAGCGGTGGCTTTGCTAATTGTCTGCTGGTACGATGGTGATAACATAGTTTTGGAATGTTTCATGCAATAAATAAAAAGATGCCTATTTGAAAATATACCAACGATCCTCATAATATTAATTGTTTCGAGTTCACAAATATATCGATTGTCTTTGTATAGAAAGACTTCTCTGGAAATAACACAATGACTAATAAATCTCCAAGTTTAAATGACACTTTAATATTACGATGGCTTTCAGCTTCTTCCAAGCGGAAAGTACAATTCTTTCGTTACAAAGAGATACAAAGAGCACACTCTGACAGCCTTTGTGTTACCGTTTAGGGGACATAGTACACCGCAATGCGGAAATACAATACAATTTAATACAAGTCCCAACGTCTTTGACTTGACCTACCAGTGTAATCCTGATACTACCTGCTTACTACACATTTGTATTTTATAAAATGTTAACCGAAGTTTTAGTACCTATTATAAAATATACTCTTGCGAAGCTCGTGTAATATCTATGAAATCTTGGACTGTCTTTACCTACTAGTAGAATCAATCCATGGAGTTCAGAATGCAGGCAAGTTTGTCGGAGTAACTCAGCACCGCCAATCAAGCTCTATTCTAATTCTAATTCAACGAGGGTGGGCGTCAACGTCGGCTGAACTTTCACGTCAGGTGTTACACTTTAGTTTGCACCTAACTGTTACAGTTTATATTGGTTTTGTGTTACCACAAATACCAGCTAGTTGCAGCGCACTTTGTTTTCCTTGATAATTGTCTCATCTTCCATGAGCGTTGTGTAATAGTATAATTTAAAACGATCTCATCTCGTCATAAACACTGCCAATACAAAATGTAACACTAAAAAGCTTCTAACGTTTAATCTTTTGAAGTAATAAGGTCAATGTAGTATCCTAACACTCAAGACAATGGATTGATTTAGCACATTATACATCTATTGATTTGTCAAGGGCTTAAGTGACCAATCGATCAAACTGTTTGTTTAGGATTTATTGGCATTAGCAGACAAGGCAAAAAAATTATTGGAATCGATCAATCGTGTTTTAATAGTGTTATGAAACAAAAGAAAAAAATTAACAAAATTGCTCTGTAATAATTTTGCTCAGATATAGTGGCAAAATATTCTAATACGTGAATAGGAAATAAATAGTTTATTTTTTTTTTTAAACAAAAATAATTTACCCCCTTACCAATAAAGATTTACACACATCTTATAACAGAGGTATATCAGACTCATTACTAATAATCAACTTTTGACATTTGTCGCGTATACAGCTGTTATAATCACTGACAAAATTGTATGAAATGTTAAACAAGACTTATTCAGCCCGTGGACCTAGTATAACGTGTGAATAAGCGATCATTTTCGTGTTTTAACTGTCAGTCGCATAAAATTGATTTTTAAATTATTTTGATAAAATTTGTTTGATGATCGTGAATTCGGAAAAAAGAAAGAAAATGAATTTCGCAATGATCCTTATGATGATGTTTTCATTAGAAGGTGCAGAGTTTATAATAAAATATAGATTTTCAAAGAAACATATTATGGAAGTTGTGGATTTCCTATGACATGATATACAGCAAAGGACTAAGGGTGACGGTCTCCCAGCAGAAATCCATGCCTGTATAGCTCCAGAGCCATGCCTTTACACGACAAAAAGATCAAGCCGATGCAGTTGATATTCATCGAATGAGTCAGTAATCTACACATGTGTGTCGCAGAGTATCTATCGTATTAGCAAATCGAGTCGCATATCGCAGAATTTGTTACTTTAGAAATGTGATTGCTTTAATAAGGAATATTTAATAAAATCAAACATTTTTATTTTCGTCGATACCCAATAATTGCTTGACATAACATAGTATAACTAGGTTGATATTCCTAAAAAGACAAAACAACTATCACATTAATGTTTCCAAATAAACATAATCTTTTCTATTTTTACAAGAACATATTTGTATTCACAACATCAAACATAAGATAAAAATTAATACGTGGCATAGAAGTGTAACGAAATATCCGTAATACTTAAGATACAGATACGTATTACGAATACAGTATTTTTGTAATACTTATTTGTTTGTTCATTGATATATTAGGATAAACTAATTTCACATGTCTTTACTGGTCAGAAGCAGCTGACTGGTAGTTGACTAACCAGAAGATGGGGTATGATGGCGATATAAACCGAAATTTTGAAGGCGATTGTGAAGTTTTTAATTAGTTGACAAGGTCATAATGTGTCTTAATACATTTTTAATTATATACATTTTAAATTTTGTATAACATTATTTCAGATCAATATTATAGGTAAAGGAATATAAGATCAGCTGCCTTAATATTAGGCTGATATTCAGTAATAGGTATAACACCTATTATAAAAAGCTGTTACGAATATTTTCAGTATAATTGGATTATCGAAGTATAATTGTAATGCCACGACTCTAATTTGTGTCAAATATGTATTTGACATTGATTAGGTACATTCAAAATATCAAAATTTTATCAATTTTTTTTCGGAAAAAAGTGATAAATTAATATTTTAAAACTAAATTAAATACTTTAAACCTTCTTTTTGTTTTAAAAAATCAAGTATTTTATTGATTATTCTAATCAAACAATTATAATAATACAAGAATATTGTCAAAAAGTGTTTCTGTTCAGAAGTTTCGGAACGCTTTCATCAATGTTGCTAGCAATCAGCAGTATAAGGAATAAATAGTTATTCAAGGTATAAGCATTGTTTATTGGTAATGACTTGTATAAAGGAGTACTAACTCCCTATTCAATGAATAGCTATGAAAGTGTTAAACAAGTGAGTAACCGAACTTTATTAGTAAGACCGTTAGAGTTTCCCTCATTTTAATAAATCATATTTTTAAATTTCATTTTAAATCGGCAATCCCTAACGCCAGCCTGTCTCCTACTGCGGCAACTAGCGTGTGGGAAGGATAGTTCCCTCACGCGTTCCACCTCCTTCTTTGCGATCAACACTGCTTCTCAGAAAGACAAGACGGATTCCCAGTCCCTCTCGCTCTGCACCTTTGCCTCGACTAAGACAGGACGCAAAAATTGTATATGTATCACTTCCTTGAGAACACGGCTGTACTTAGCCCAAGGAAGACACATCGCCACCGAAAGCTCCACCGTGTCCTCTGGATGATAGTCACAATGACGACACTCGAGTTTTTGCATATATATACATAGATCAAGCTGTTTCAGAGGAGTCTGAAAACGACCATTGTAGCACGAGAAATTGATATATACAAATGAATAATAAATTTGTAACCAGATCACGGTTATTTGCCTAAATATCTATGCAAATATTGCCTTTTAGTAGCGATGCCTATAGGAAGTACTCGCAACATACTAACGATATTTGCGGTATACCGTATTTGGTTTCAATATTGCACAACTTGGAATTGCGTAGTTCATATTATGAACCAATACCATATATAAAAAGGCGTAACAATATGCAGTGTATTGGAGCAATCAATGCAAAACGGAATCCATTCCGGACGCGATCGTTACGTATCGGACGATCGTTCCATGCGATTTACGATCAACGATAACGATACTTTCTCGTCTACATCGTTAAACTGCGCAGATAACATTTGTTTAACCCCAACGTTGGATGTGCAAACGGATACTCTTGTTAGGACTACATAGATTTTACTACTAGAAACATACTGCCTTGGTCAGACGAGTCGCAAGGGTAACTGTCAAGCAAGTGATTTCAGATTTTATAACTGAAATGCGCAAACTACCACGGAGACTTTTTTTTTTTAAAGTGGGGATAATGGAATGGAGCCTGGAGTTAAACTTTAATACATGTATAATGCAAAGCGATGCGAGGTGACAGGAAGGTACTCCAGTGAGTCGGGACGGGAGATGTCCTCTTCGAAACCGTGTGCTTGACGCTGATGAGACCGTACCGAAAATCAGGCTTCCGCTTCCTCAAAAGAGGCGTGGTCCCTGCGACTTGTTACCAGCAGAGCCATCTATCATAAATTTTTGGCAATCTATGTGCGTCAATCTACAGCCCCTTTATAAAGGGAAATAGTTTAGCAACGCATATAACGATTAAACATAAGAAAAATCATTCTACTAAAGAAATCAAGATAATTTAGTCATATTTATAGAACAGAATTATAAAACAACCTGTGGATTTTGGATGTCAGTATATTTTTATAACGCAAACTACAACATACAAATTTAATCGACCAGATTTGTGTGTGGCAGGATGAGCTACAGTGTTATCTCATGGCAGAGTGGAAACATTGTCTAAACCAGGGGTGGCCAACTTGATTAGACCTAAGATCTACTGTTAAGTAATGAAACAGTGTGCGATCTACCAAGTACATGCTTCTTGAAATCTTAAATTAAACAGCATAGTTTAGTGCACAATCATGTATTTTTTATTGACCAGTCTTAAAAGTCTCTTTTCATATCACATGTGACATCGTTTCCTTAAATTTACTCAACGTTATATGGGTCCTGTATATTAGTGTGAGCATTGCACCTGAGCTGTTAGTTTTAAGTAGAAAAATGCTGACTCACATAAATAATTATGTTGAACCAAAACACGAGTGAAGTTGTTCAACACATTTTTTCAAATTTGGTTATTATACGTTTGAAACCAATGCCCAGAAATCTTGACTTGCGGATGTCCTTACTTTTAGAAATACGTCGCAGCGCAGAATATAATAACCAAAGACTGCAATTGCAACAAGACCAAGACCAACTTAGCTCATCACTACCACGATCGACTAGACTAACAGTTTGATCGACCGGTTGGCCACCCCTGGTCTAAACCATCTCCTCGTTCTGTGAAGCATTTAAGCTCGCAAAGAAGGAGACGGAGCGCATGAGTTAGCTATGCTTCTAACGCCCCAGTCTTCGCGGGGACTCTGGGCGTTGGGCATCGCGTGACGATTTCCGACCACTGTAAACGCTGGTCTGCGGATGGCGAGTTAGGCCCTCCTGATCGGTACCAGGCCCTTGTGTACGCTGTGTCGCCTTCCATCGCGCCTCGAATAATCACCAGTCCACCACAGATGATGTTGTGCAAAAGGACCGACGGTGACGACGGGCCGCCTGCTAGCGTAATAGTGTAGGTACCGCAGTTTAAGTGTGGGAGAATAGAGTATGTAGGCTCGACCGGAGTGATACCACGGCCTTACAGAAAGCCGGCGCGCGAAACAACCACAACGTTGTTTTGCCGAGTGAGTGAGGTTACCGGAGACCCAAACCTTCCCCTCCCCCAATCCCTAAATCCCCAAAATCCGAATCCCTAAAAGGTCGGCAACACACTCGTAATTCTCTCATTGTTGCGGGTGTCCATATGTGGCGCTGACTGCTTACCATGAAGTAATCGGTCTGCTCATTTACCGTCCTATCACATAAAAAACGCGACCCTTTGTTGTTTTTTTCATTTAGTAAGAGTCTCTCCTTGTCTTCCTCCCAACCTCACCAATCGGGAGCATTCATATGATGGTTTTCATAAAATATCCCCATCAAAAGAAAATCGGAACTCACATTACATAGAGCTGAAGATAAAGCTCATTGATGCTAAGGAAATAAAGGACGATGTCCAGCATTGAACGGAAACGGATGGAGTTGGAAAACATAAGTACCGGAAAATCAATAAATTATTAAAATATTCCACAAAACCTCGAAGAAAATGTCGAAGTAAATTTTTATTATAGTGTAATTAAAGACTAGTGGATGTCACTGGGTACCTACATAGTATCTACCATTAGCTATGACAGACTAAGCCGCTTAAACATGGTATCTGGATTCATCAATCAACTTGAAAGACATAACCGGAAACCACTAAATAAATTAATCTAATATTTTATCATGTTGATTTTTTTGTATAAAAGGACATTATGCTATAGTTGAAATATTCTTCATAGAAACACGTTTCTGAAGTAAATGATAATGCACATTTACAGTCGAAATAATCCGCATACGTCATTCAATGCAGATTGTGTTTATCATAACGTGCATTCATTAATTTCCTTTTAAGTGATTAACACTATAATGCTATTACAACGTGATAAAACAATGGAAAAAGGTGCTGTTACAAAGACCTGATATAAATTCGCTTATCACAATTGTTTCAACATGTGAATGAGGTCACCTAAGGTCGAATCGTGTAGAGTGGTATCCTTCCCCAATCCCCGATTCCCTTACCTGTAAAAGGTGGTGGTGAGGTGCTGATTGCTTACCATCAGGTTTAGGGCTAACTTAGCCGCTGTATTACATAAAAAAGAGTGGTAGTAAATTTACATAAATATTTCTCTTAGCACATGACGCTTGGGCTTAGAAAATAAAGTAGAAATTGCAGTCAAATTTAAAACGGCTGATTACAACTAGTTCTATAGTATTTATTAGTCACTAAGAAACTAAAAACAGGCAAAATAAAATATTGATAAAAATAAATCCTTTTCAAAATATATGTTAAGTTTAATTGTTTGTCTCGGCTTCGACGCGGCTCCCGGGTTGATGTTAGTCGTATAAATTATAGGGTTTTTTTCAGTTTTACTAATATTGCCACTAATCCTAACAAAACCTGGAATCGGATGCCCTGCAAAGCATATCTGTTTACCACTTTACTCAATAGTAATAAGTTAACTTTACTCAATAGTAATAATTAATTAACTAAAACCATGTATCTAATGTGCCGTTTCATTTAATCATAGCAACTAACAAATTTGCAGCATTTTTATCGACATTTTTCTTATTGGACGCCTGTCAATTTTTTTTTCTACATAAACGTACATTTACACTGATAGGCGCTATGAATTAATTACGCATTATAAGTGTACTTATTACTATAATTAGTCATGACGATTTTTTGTAATGAAGAAATAGTACTACTAATTTTGCTGCCGTTCCTTTGGGAGAACTAAAGATGTAATTTGCTAAAGATGACGTTTTTTTTTTGTTAACTAGCGTCCCTCTCTTGCTTTGCGTAAGTCTACATACAACTACCTCGCGAATGATGAAAAGGTTTATTTCTTGACTTTTACTTTTGACTATTCTGAAAATTCTTTCATTAAAACTTCTTCTGACATTAACCAACATAACAAAAAAGAAATGACAAAATTATTCTACACATTGTTGATTTTGCTATTAATTTTTATATAGGTATGTAGATAAACATATTAGCAGACAGTAAATGAGATTTTGGTCCAGAAAAAATTGTGTCTGACCCCGCCTCGTTTTAAAAACGTTACTCCACTCCTTCACTCTTTGGAGTAGTGAGTACGTTTACAACCATACGAAATCTACCTACAGTGGGGTTCTGTAGAATCGAAGCAGCAACATGGTGCGCTATAGCCAAAGTTGCTCAACCACTGCGCCAACCATGCAATCAATAAATCTCTTAAGTTTATTTTTTGCTCTTTCAAGGAGGTGATGATTTTCACTCGCAAAACATTTTACATCGCTGCCAACATATTTTTATTTAAATAACTCAATATTTATTTTTTACAATCAGATAACAGAATTCGCGGCATCATACAAAGTTATCGTTATCGAATCAGATCCTATGATACAGATTATATTCATAAATTAAATTATTTATATGGGTACGTATACACGTAAACCTTGACAGTTTTACACACAATGCTCGGTGAAAACTATTTTTATAAGTGACTAATAAAATACGTAACAAAAAAGAATCATATACCTAACTTTGACACATCTTATTGATATTAGTCATCGTAAATAGTAAAGTATACCTATATGTAGTCCTTTCCTACATATTAATAATATGCAAGTATTACCGAAAAAACAAGTAGGAACATGATGCCCATTAGTCTCGCTAAAACTCGAGAAAGACTGGACTGGAAAATATTCCTGAATATACTGGGAAGGTTTATAAGATAAGGAAAAAAAACAAAACAATTACATTTGTTTATATTTGAGGCGGTACGAAGTTAGCCGGGTCAGCTAGTACTACATAAATAAATGAATAATATTTTTTATATACATAGTCTGACCATAAATACTGTTACAATTAAAAATAAACAAAATATTACATTTGAATTTGGAATCTGTCATTTTTATATAATTTTTCATTGTGTTTTCTTATTTTGGCGCCAATAAATTGTTCAATATTTTGCGATATTAAAATGGAGTGGGGTGATAAAGAGAACCGAATCGCTTAAAAATATTTTTTTTTTAAATTTAGCAACATTTTAACAAACAAAATGACCGTATTTATGCTCAAAGCTCTAAGGAAGCTTCTCAATTAGTCGACAGAGTGCAACGTGGGCATTATCCGACTTCAGTGATGGTTTGGTAGGGTGTTAGCTATGAAGGAGTGACTGAGCCATACTTTTGCGAAAAAGGTATCAAAACATCGGCACAATCAAAATACCATTCTTGAGAAGGTAGTTAAGCCCCTTGACAACACCATGTTCAATAACCAACAATGGTCCTTCCAGCAAGACTCGGCGCCGGGTCATAAAGCTCGGTCCACGCAGTCTTGGTTGGAAACGAACGTTTCCGACTTCATCAGAGCTGAAGACTGGCCGTCGTATAGTCCCGATCTTAATCCGCTGGATTATGATTTATGGTCAGTTTTCGAGAGTAGGGCTTGCTCTAAACGTCATGATAATTTGGACTCCCTAAAACAATCCATACGATTGGCAGTGAAGAATTTTCCCATGGAAAGAGTGCGTGCTTCTATTGATAACTGGCCTCAACGTTTAAAGGACTGTATTGCAGCCAATGGAGACCACTTCGAATAAGCTTTTTATGTATTAAACTTACATTTAGTATTATGTGAACGACAATGATGTAAAAAGAGCGGAGCCTCCTAATACAGGCATTGTTTGCTTAAATGGGGGCTCCAAACACGGTAACATGTAATGTATTTCCTTATTGCCACAATAAAAAAAAAACAAAAAAAAACGAAACATACTGTAAAAGTAATAAATGTTATTTGCAATAGAAAAAATATTTTTTTCATTTTTGTTACAGTATTTATGGCTAGACTAGGTAGATAAATATTTTATTAGTACCTACTCTGTATAGGTAAATACTTAGTAAAAATGCTTCAGAAAGAGTGCGGCGTATTCTTATAATTTTTGCACAGTCAGAGTTTTTAAACCTTGAAAGTGCGATGAAAATCAATTAGTTTAGTGTAGGAAAGTCATTTCCGAATTAATTAGAGCAAAAAATATAACATAGTTAAATTAGTTGCGTTTAAAATAACAAAAAATATATTAAAATAATAAGAATGTTTAAACAAACCACTTATTGTATTGTGACTTAAACTTAAAGACGTCCCAATAATCCAGCGTAGGGTCCATGTTATGTGTCAAGCTCGTAAAATCTGAAACAGTAAAAAGGTCAATCAGGGTGACATAATTGACAAAATATTATTGCTTACATTCAAATATTAAAATTCAAAACTAAAAAGTGGTAAGTACCTACACTTTTTACCTGTACTATTCTCAATATTCAGTAATTTATACATTTTTCACACTTTTTAGTTTCATATCTACCAAGTGTAGATACTTACCATAATGTGAAAATGTAATAATTATCTATTTTTAATCCCGAAGACTTAATACCCTATACATTCTCAAGAATTTATTTTGCAAAATTATTTAAATAAAAGAAGTATGAAATATTCCCTTCAACTCCCCAAGCATCGCCGCACACTGGTATTATTTATTCGCCTATATTTATTTAAAAAGTTGTGACGCGTCCCCGGAGTGTCGTATTCACCGTTTTGCTGTGAAAGCATTCGATGGTATTGGAATATATTGCAATTTCCTTTTATTTTATTTCATATTCGAAAACTTTATTTTTCATATATATAAAAAAATCCGACTGCTGCTTTAAATTGCAATAAATCCTACAAATAATATATGTAAATTAAATATTAATAATATATTTATTTAATAATTGAAAATATTGAATTAATATTTGTATTTTATAAAATAAACTAAAATTTACTATCAATAAGGGACATTTAAACATAATTTGAGTTAGTCACAGTCAAAGAGTTTATTGCAAACTGAGTGAATAATTTTGGTGTTACGTTATGGTATATAGTGCCTAAGACAGAGCGGTCTCATTACAATAATATCATCGCAAATAAGAAGTATTAATTAATTGAACATTGTGGTAGGTGATGTCAAACTTAAGTGTCAATACCAGCCAATTAATCAAGAAGTAGTCAATACAAACAATTTAGCAATATTACTTCACTAATATAAATTCAATTTAAATATAAGTCACTTTAATGTCAAAATTAATTAATTCAAACAATATTAACCATTTTTTATGTCATAATATTGTAATCTGGTTGAACCTACATTCATAGGATAGACTGAATCGTCGTATCTGTTCTATGGAAGGATAGACCGACAATTTTGTTTAGAATAAAAATCCTTAGTTACATTAAAATCTCACGAAACTAAGATTTTTTTCACATTTTTTGAAAGTCATCAAACGAACTTGTACTCTTTTGTTATGGGTGTCCATGGGCGTTGCCAATTGCTTAACGTCAGGTAAACCGCAGGCCCATTTGTCACTTTATTAATAAAAAAAATACTTCCAAGCTACCTGACTGATTATGTGATAGCAATATGTGATATATCTTGATTGATTGTTTATCTATGCATTTTAATGGCTATTTTAAAGATTTTAGATAACGTACGCTAAGACACGGTTCTGATTTTGATGTAGGTTCAAACAATTTTATAAGATACGAAATAATTCACTGCCAAATTAACCTAAAATTACGTTTTTATTTTTATTTTATTTGCTGCACTCTCCAAAATATCTATATTTATAGTTTCTAAGTAATCGACTCAACATTTAAGCACTCGCATACATTTTTTTTAAACGTTGCCCCACATTTGTATTTTTTCTTGTGTCGTGGGTGAGGTGACAAACGTACAATTTCACATACACATCACACCCAGACTCAGAACAACAATTTGTGGATGAAGAGTTGTTCCGTGCGGGAATCGAACCCGCTACATGTTGCACGGCAGCCAGTTGCCTAGCCACCGCACCAATCGTGCAGTCAATTATCTCATCTGCGGACCCCATCCTATCACACATAACTACTGAATACATGCAATATGAACCTTTGTGCAAAACCGACCATAATTACCCAAACAGCAATTCGAAGAATCACGATAATATCAGACTATTTTATCAAACATTTCTTCAATGAAAATTATTTAGCAGCAACTGGCTTTTAGCAGATTTCTAAAAAACTTGGGTAACGGTCATAATGGTTAGGATGTTAGGTTAAGTTTAATAGAATTTATACTTAATATAATTTAATCAAGTTAAAACGATAGTTTGTGTGCTTTATGATTTAACATGGATTTAACATTGCTTACTATATGTGCACTTCAGTTATTATTGTTAACAATTTAATAAAGAAGTCAAATAAATACGACATAACTTTTAGTCACCAAAAAAATAAGTAGGGAAGGGGCATGTTGTACGTGATGAATACCATTTTTCGAACCGGGAATTGAGTCCAGGACACCCAAAAAGCAGCTTAATTACTTAATAACACTTGTACCTAAGGCAAAATAATATTCATAAGCAGACAGCTTTAGCATCGGTTAGTTAATCTTGATACTTTTGTCATAGAGTTGCGCCGCTAATAATACCAATTAAAATTATCAAATAACATCGAACTTTAATTATGACATTAAGATTTTATCATACACTGTGATAATTAACGTATTTAACAGAAATGTTGGTTATTTAAGTTAAATCAGCAAAATGATTAAGCAACGTCTGACTTTGTTGTTTTGTGTATTTGGTTTTAGTTTTGGTTATCAAATAAAACAGTATGTGTCGTTTAATTTTAAGCAACAACAAGGATGTGTTATTGCTGCTTTGTCACAAAATTATACAAGTGGATATAGTAATCAAGTCAATTACAGTGGAACATTAAATTGTGTAGCATCGGATGTGGTTGAAATACCATCTGGATTATTAGAAGCAAATATATTCATGGACTTAGTCTCAGATAAGGTTACAACATCTGTACTAGTGTTTGAAGAAAATGATGAACTAGCTGGTAAAGCCGACATCACTGTTTCAAAAACTGAAAGTTACCATGGAGTCCACACACTGAATATGAGTGTTACAGAAATGACAGGTTATGTAAGTTGGCTTAAAATTCAATGTTTTTCTGGTTATAAGTAGATTAGATCAAATTACGATTTAAGGTTTAAAATAATATAATACATATAAAGAAATATTGACCTCTGACCGTTTTTTTTAGACATAATCTTAAATTTCAGAATGAAAAAATTTGATAAATAAATTAAAATTATTTTTACTCTATACACACACACAACATCCTTTAATCGAATTTCTCCGAGTTATATGCACTTTCTAAGATTATTTAGACGTGAAGGAAAACATCGTTAGGAAACCTGAATTTATATAATTTCTATTTATAAGTTTGTAACTAGCAATCTGCCTTGAGCAGGCGTGGTGATCAATGCTCAAACCTTCTCCGTGTAAGAAGATGCTTTCGCTCAGCAGTGGGCACTTATTAATTAGGCTAATAATGTGTGTGTAATGTGCATAAAAAATAATAAGTATACATATAGAATTATAGAATGAACAGAAATGCATCCTTGAATTATCTAAAATAAAACTGCACAAGGTTTAACTTACTCTTAAATATTTAAAATTAATATCATCATCATCAAGTAATGAACAACATTATGCATAGCATAATTAATTAGAGAGTTATATTTTATTATTGTTTTAATGTTTATCATAAAACTGCACGACTAAGAATTAAATATTTTATTGCAGGTTGTCATCATGGCACAAACTACTTTGTCTTCAAAAATCTTCGTTGAATCCGTTTACTTTTTACTGGATAATCCATCGGAACATGTCATTAACAACAATGATAAAATCAAATTTACAATATCTCCATTTGACGGAGTATCAGGCATTACTTTACCTACAGTATCGTTCCCAACTCCGTCAACTGCAGCAACTACTACGACAGAACAACCAACGACTACTGACGAACCAACCACTTTATCATCAACGACTACAGAAGAATCAACAACTTTATCGTCAACGACTACAGAAGAACCAACAACTTTATCATCAACGACTACAGAAGAATCAACAACTTTATCATCAACGACCACAGAAAAACCCACAACTTTATCATCGTCGACCACAGAAGAATCAACCACTTTATCGTCAACGACCACAGAAGAATCAACCACTTTATCGTCAACGACCACAGAAGAATCAACCACTTTATCGTCAACGACCACAGAACAATCAACCACTTTATCGTCAACGACCACAGAAGAATCAACCACTTTATCGTCAACGACTACAGAAGAACCAACAACTTTATCATCAACGACCACAGAACCAACTACAACGTTTATTACTACTATAATGGATTCTACTACAGATACTGCACCTTCTTCAATAAACACTATAACAGACATTACAGAGACTGTGATAAACTCTACTCCTGAAACTACGATACCTACAGTTCCAACTACTGAAACCCCTGAGATCAATGATAATTTAAAGTTGACAGGGTTCATTATAACAATAATAGTTTTAAGTTCTGTGGTTGTTGTTGTTAGCATAATCTTTATTGTAAGGATATGTGTTTGTTCCAGCAAAGGTCTAATGTATACATCCAAAGGATACAATTTTAGCTAGTGTTAAATTTAATTACATACTGACACGAAATCGAATTTTGTGTATAAGGAAATTCTTTTTTATGATGCCGTCTAAGCTTCGGTGATAAATGTTCGAGTAGGTAGTAATTAAGTGACTTTCACAAAGCTGTGTTTTACCTCGTTGCCACGCCGTACGCAGGTATTGTTATTGTCATAGACGAATAAGAATGTAATAAGTCCCAATGTTGCCTTTATCGTTGTTATGTACTTTTGTCGTCAGTCCCATCAAGTCGATCAGTCGTCAATCGAGCTGTATTTAATATTTCTAAGGATCCGAGCTACTGGTAAACTTTGTCATACAAATTAGTCATTAACAGTTATAGCTCAGAAGATTCAATTGGTGGTATAGACTGTAAAATGTTACATCTGTTACCTACTCATCCTACTATTACTTTCAAAATATTTGGTTGCGTTAAAAAGCATGCAAGTAAGTAATTTAATAAACCTTTTTAATATGATTTTGTTATGTCGCCGTATATGCAATGAGCAGTGTAATGAAATCTGAAAATTGAAATTATAAGCACTCCTAATCATTGTACAAACATGAAACTGTACCATCGAACTGGTTTAATGATGAATCAGAATGTGGCTGATCGGATCTTGGGTCACATATGGAATTTGGACTCATTAGAATGTTCATTTTTCCTGATGACGATGAGTGTGAAAAAAATTGATTAAGAGCGATATTTTATTTTTATTTTGAACTTGTTTTCCTTACAAACCAATAAATGTTCACTCTTTCCCAAAAGGCATGATTACATTCTGCTAATCCTTGCCTTACTGGCAAATATCAACCTAAATATGTAGTGGAGTCAAAAAAGGTCGCACCGTTATTATTATGATAATTTTGCAATAATTGCTTTGGCAATACAGTAAGACAGTAAGTATTGAAAACCGAAATCATCCAATGGCTAATTTAACAGTTGTAATTTTTCTTGTTTCAAGATTTTTTTTTCAAGTCGAGTCTCCAATTTGATGTTGTCGACTATACTGCCAGTGTCATGTAATGACGGCAAATTACGGGCCCGTCGAACTTTAACTTTGTGGTAGATTGATGTTAGTAGCTGAAAGGACAACACATTTGGGTTAGAAAAAATATAGCTACTTATCCTAAACTATTCTACTATACATAATATAAGTTTACTTTATATTAGGGACTAGCATCCCACCCCCGGTTCGCGCGAGTTCAACTATCTCGCTAACAATGAAAGGGGCCCTTTTCCCCAATTTTTCCTTTGTACTTTTCTAATACCTATTTACTTTTTATTTCATAAGAACCTTCTCCTGAAAATAATAAATACAAAACAAAAGGATTTGTCAAAATTGGTCCAGGCGTTATGAGTTATGCGCTTACCAACACATTTTGCGATTCATTTTTATATTATAGATAAATAAGACGACATATCAATAGACATACACGTATATACAATATTACACACCGTCACAGTTTAATATCATTATTTTAATAAACTTGGATACACATTTTATTAATTTGTTAGAGAAGTGAGTTAAGAGGGAGTAAAAGTTGATTGGAAGGGGGATTTGAATATTGGGAATTTTTTTGTAAAGGGATTGGGAGTTTAGGGGGCAAGTTACGTAAAAATTTAAAATCTAGGTACTCAGACAAATATTACCAGGAATTGCATTTTAGTAGAACACTACATGTCTTAAAACATAATAGAAGAAAATTTTAGTATTTTCCAATATTTACTGATCGTCTGATGGTAAAAGATCGGCTATTCTCATTGACACATGCAACACCAAAGTCAAAGTCAAAGTCAAAATCATTTATTCCAACTAAACCATAAATAGGTACTTTTGAATCGTCAAAATAAAGAAGTAGTGTGTCAGTCTGTTCGTCAGTGAAGGTAGGTGCTCATTCCAAATTGTAGATTCGAATGGAGAAGAACGAGCAAGAAACTCCATCGTTACTCTTTTAAAAAAAATATTGTTTCACAATTTCAATAATGTAACATTTAGTATACATTATTGTACCCTTATGTGAGAACAATGCAGAGACAAATTGTAAAAAAAAGAACAAATGATGGGATCTATCATTAAATTTTAATTCTTTGTCGTCTTGAACATGGCTCCAAAGTGTGCTAAGCCAAAGTATGACTCTTCCTTATGAAAAAGTGTAAAAATAGTAAGTGATATATTTAAGCTACAAAGATCGCTACCAATCATGCTAAGAACTACTTTCTTAATATTTGTAAAATATTGTAAGAATTATGGGAAATGTGATTCTGTATTTTATTTTATGCTAGGATATGTTTGATGGTGTTTGTCCTTATGATAAAATATCAATGTGATGCTGATTATGGGTAGGTAGTTTGATTCCCTGACATTATATAATAACAGATAATTTCCTTTAAAGTTAAGAAATGTGATATAATACTTTTAGACATCTTTTGTAGTGTTATATTTTACTGTACTAGTTAAACACTATTATACCAGTATATTGCAAGGTAAACTTTTGTTTAAATCGTAAATAGAAATCTTTAAAAGGGTGAACGCAGTGCTCCAGCATGGTAGACAAGTTGTAATTTAACACCCAAGTATTTTATTAATAAACTCGAGTAGTACAGTACTAGTCTGTTTTTATTAACACATTTTTTTGTTTATTTTATTATTTAATATTTATTTGATGTATGTACTGTCCCTATATCTCTATATGTAGGTATGCATAAATCTTTAAATCTACGCAATTGACTTTGATGCAGTTTTTTAAATGGATTTAATGGTAGAAGAGGAAGCATCCATTAAATTGTGCAAAATGTAACTATGTAACTCTGTAACGGAATCTTTGACCACGATATTTATTGGCTTCTAAAAGTCTGATTAACTTGAAACTTTGCATACATCTTAAGGACCAATGATAATACAATAATAAAAAATAATTTAAATAAGTCTTATTAAGTACCTATAAAGAAACTTATATTTGCGGTTTTACAAAAACATTGTGCACGAATTTTGACTACATTTAACTTTGTTAGTTGCTTATGTACAAAACGTAAATCAAATTGATTAATACTATAAATATGTGGAAATAATGTAATAATATATTGAATGTTCATAATAATAAACAAATCTAAGTTTTAATCAAATACATCAAATATTATTAGAGTATTATCTGAAATGAATAATAGGTAGTTTAAAAAACTAAGTTCAAGCGTGGGAGAGCCATGAGCAAGTAGGTCAGCTCAACCAGAGTGATACTACGGCCTCACAGAAAACCGGTGTGAAGCAACCAAAGGGTTGTATTTCGTCGTTTGTGTGAGGTTACCGAAGGCCTAATCCTTCCTCCACTAATCCCTTCCCAATCCTAAAATCTCCAATTCCCTAATCCCCAAAAGGTCGGCAACACACTCTTAACTCTTCCGTTGTAGCGGGTTTCAATGTGCAGCGGTGATTGCTTACCATGAAGTAATCCAACAGACAGCAAACGAGCAGACTCGTTTGCTGTCCTACAACATAAAAAAACACATTTTATCGTATCCCGGAATAGGAATATTCACTTATATAAACTCCAAGGTGAGAAACGTGCTGCGGGAAAAATGGTAGAGTATGTTTTACATGTCATGCATGTCGGTTTCAGGGCACCAGGCCGCCCCCTGTCGGATGAAGGGTTTGCTCCCGGCTTTGCTTACCAGACCTCTGGAGGTCGACCATTTAACTGTCCATTACTCGTGGGAATAATTATGACACAAGAAACAACAACACAAAAAGGAGGCAATTGGAGAAAAATACAGAAAATTATAGGAAAGCTTTCAGTACTATCGACTGCTGAAACAGTCGAGAGAAAAGCTAAGAGGTGTTTTTATATGAAAGAACATAGAGCCTCACAAACAGAAGACAGAGCAGCTCGATTATAGCATATTATGTGTAAACATGATGCTAAATATCGAAGCTCCGCAATCAGAAAAAGACAGAGGCTAAGGTTTATAGGTATTTAAAAATGAAAAGGGGTTGACTCACATATTTGTTGAATATTGTTTATATTTTCGGAAATAATCCAAAAGTTTACAATAATGCGCCCCTTCTAAGTTTTGATCCCTTATGGATCAGAGAATATGAAAAAAATACAAAAGCAGAATTTCTAGGAAAATTATTCTAAAGTCTATGGGTTAAAGAGTTACTTACTTATTGAAATAATATATAAAAAAATAGAACTTATTTTGTAATTTAACCGTATATGCAAGCATTTTTTAATTTTGTTGGTATTTTATTATTCTGTACGTATCTTCTTTCAAATAACATAAGAATTATTCAAATCGGTTTACGCTATCCAAAATTACCAACCAAAAATTTTATATAATTAGCCATATAGTTACGCTGAATTGAATTTACAATAACTCTTAAGTGGGAACACTCATTCTGACAGATGGGAAACCACGGTACCCTACACTGAGCATAGCCCGATACGCTCTTGGCCGGTATTTTATTAGCTAACAAGTAGTGCCACAAATACTAGGCGAGTGCTGCTACGCCACCCACTGTCTAAAATAAATAGTAGCGCCATCTAGAAAAAAATGGTGGAACCATCGTGTGCTCATGAACAACAAAAAACGCACATTTCTGAGTTGTTTAAACATTTTTGTTTGTCAATGAGCCAATGTAATCGTGCCAAATTAATTAAATATATTCTTTCCTTCGTTTGTGACCTAATTTATGAACTTTACTTTAGGTTTTTTAAGTCGCGTCGGCTTATTTAGGTAAATCCGCCCGTCGTCCTTTGCTACACTAATTACAAATTTACAATTGATTGCTCATATCGTTCTTTCAGTTGTTATAAGATAACTCTTGAGTATACCACAAATGCGCCTGCATACCTATATTAGCAATGTAAATTTTTTGCGATCACAATTTTTTATAATAATCATCGGGCGATCTCACTGGTTAGACTTACCTTGCTCACTAATCAGAATCTGTCCTAGGTTTTTCAATTCCAAGGACATCATTCTCAACGATGACTGGTAGTGCAAGATACATTATTTTTTCTCTTGTCCTCGCATATCTTAAGACCCGCTTGTTGAGAAACGGTATTGAAGTCGCTGAGCATGGTTTTCAGGTCTTCCAAGGACTACAACTAAAAACATTTACAAAAAATAAATTAAATATAAGACGTTCAGAAGTGTTTTATTGAACTTGTGTAATCGGAATATCATACATTCATTATTTTGGTGCTAGAAAGTGTTGAATTATTGTCTTATAGTATTTATTAGAGTGATGAATAAGAAATTGTTTGCTTACTATTCAGTACAATTTGTTTTTGCAAATAAGCTTTAAAAAGTCACTTTTATTCATCAAAATTTATATATCGTCAATATACATACTAACGGACCCTCCCTGAAAACCCCACATATGAAATTTCAGCTAATTCGTCAGAGCTGTTTTCAAGATCACATGCTTTTTCAAGCAATCAGTGTCGTCTGCCAGGCTGATTCGTGAATCTGAACCATCCAGGGCGCCACTCAAACACATACAGAAAAATTCATCTAAATCGGTCAAGCCGTTTAGGAGGAGCTTATTGACATACAGGGTGTAAAAAGACACACACACGTACAACAGAATTACATATGTATATAAAGAAGATAAAAAACTAGTTTTTTTATGTGATATGACGGTAACCGAGCAAACAGATTATCTGAGATTACGGTAAGCAATCACCGCCGCCCCAACGCGAATTGATGGACACCCGCAACAACGGAGGGGTGACGAGTGCATTGCCGACCGTTTGGGGATTTTGGGATTGGAAAGGGATTAGAAAAGAGAAGGATTGGGCCTCCAGTAACCTCACTAACACGGCGAAACACGACGTGGTTATTACACGCCGGTTTTCTATGAGGCCGAGGTATCTATCCTTGAAGACACCTAGTTTGGAATCCTCAGTACGAGATATATAAGTCTCGTATTGAAGCTGTACAAAAGAAATTCTTGAGATACTTAGATTACAAAGCACGGCAATATTCAGATGATTACAATCACCGTTGTAAAAGATATCACTTTCTACCGTTACACTACAGACGTAACATTAGTGACATTTCATTTTTCATTAATATTGCGAATGGGTCGATCGATTGCCCAGAACTATTGGCTAAGTTACACTTACGTACTAATCTTCTAGGGCTCAGGCATAGACCACTTATGCAGATTGCTTCTGGTTCCACCAATTATAGAAAAAATACCTTTCTCTTGCGTGCAGCACGAGCATTCAATATTATTCCTGAAGACTTAGATGTAGATCTTTTTTGTTCAAAAGCTATCACAGTGAAACGCTTATTAGCAGATAAATTCTTTGAAGATCATTCCCGGATGTAAATGTCGAACTTTATTATAATACTTGGCTTAGGATTGCATATTCTTTTAATTTGTACATAGGGTTTTTGTGTATAGTCTCATTAGAGCTCTCCGAAGGGATGGGCAGTCTTTGTTAAAAAGTAGTTCCTTTATTTATATATATATATTTTTTGTCATGTGTTTATAATATAATTACTAGTTTAATGTAGATTTAATTTGTGTACTATTTGCGATATTATCTGTGTTTACCTTTTCTGTATGTTCCAGTGAGGTTCTTGGGTCAGTCTACGATAATAGGTAATATTATTTTATGTAGTCACTTAATGGTGGAAGCTTGTTGTTAGCAAATTAGAAATTTATTAAGTTATTATTATTATAATTAGTCTGTAAGCTTTCCTTCGAATAAATAAATAAATATATTTGGATGGAAAGACTGCAGCCGGCAAACTGTTCAAATCCCTTGATGTACGCGGTATAAATGATCTCAACGCGTTGTGGCAATGATAAGAAGCAATAACGCTTTCTGAGCATTGATTGTATTATCCATATCACGACGGATAGGTTGTAAGTTCTCGATGTCGGCACAGACAGCAAAGACGCATTGAAACATCTTGTTTTATTTATTTTATTTTTATTCAATAAACATTTGTGTTAAACATGTTTATGTTTATGTTCTTGCTGCCTCCACAGTTAATAAGGGGGGCCTTCGCGGCCATGGTGCTTCCGCACTGCTAGCACAATAAGTCTTACTATCTGTGCCACCAGTTCAGGACAGTCGAGAATTCCCTTGCAATTTATTGCAGTTTGAAATAATGAGATAATTACGCCTAACCTCCAAAGAATTGAAATTGAACATCCCAATCAAATATGAGATAAAGAAACGGACACGTGAAGTAGGGAGTGTTATTTTTCAAACCTAATGTGTAATATATCGTTGGATAGGTATTTAAAAATGAATAGGGGTTTACTGCGATAATTTTTTGATAATGATCCGGCAATATTCACTCCATTACTTTAAAAAAATGCGTCGTCGTAGTATCTCTGAGTTCTGAACCATTTTTAGAAAATATGAAAAAATTCTCTTTCAAACAAACAAACTATCGACAAACCATATAACCCGATTCCCTAAGGGATGGGCTGTACTTTTGCTACTTACGCTGAATTATGGTTTTAAGATTATTCTTAAGTGGGGATTATTCGTTGTTACAGACGGGAAACTACGGTTTTCACTGTGAAAACATAATTATACGGATTACTATTAATTAGTAATAAATAAAGTTGAATAAAAATGTGTTGCCTATACCAGCACTAGCCAAACAACCTTCGAACTTCCTTTTTAGGGGAAGCTCAGGACCCACTTCACGGTACTATACCGCAACACTGGTATCCTACTCTGATAAAGTAGTAACTAGTATGCTAGTTTTAAATTTAGTAGAATTTTTGATAGAAAAGATTACCTAATAAGACAGATGAGGTTCTAACTTTTGAAGTTGGATTCACCTAGACGAATTATTTCCTAAGGTGTATTAAGTGGCATATAACTTCGAGGATAGGATATAATGTTCTAAACGATGACTGCAACATACATTGAACATGATTTTCATTTTGTCCAAATTTCATCCTTTAAACAGAATGGGTGCTGGAAAGCGTTAATGAGGTCGTTTAGCATGTTCAATTCTTCCAACTTTTTATATCCATATTGACTTCATGCATACACATCCACTATAACCATGATGACTATATCATCGGCAAAATGGAGAAGAATTACGTGGTCGCTATCAAACCGAAATCCACTCCAGTAGAATAGAAATGACAACTATTTTTTATTCACTTCCAGAGAAAAGAGGATGTCCTCTTTGCTATACAAAAACTTGAGCAGTTGAGCAGGTGGATTTAGCATCACCCAAAATTCGATTGATCATTTTTTTTAGTTAATCACATATGTATAAACAAAATCATTGCGATAAAAGGGAATAATAAATCTTTCTTCAAATTGATAAAGAATACGGCACCTACATTATCAGATTAAAATCTGTATATAAAGTTGTTGTTGCCAAAATAACCAAAAATACACTGGATGTATTTATAAGTATGAAATTCATTGATGTGTGTGTGGATTAAAATTACGTTTCAAACAGCGATTTATTTTGTATTTTATGTGGAGTAATCCCTCAATGCTTCGCTCATCAAATAAACAGAAGTTAAAATCAAAACATATGTGGTCTTGCAGTCTTTTCAAAGTCGATATTACTATAAAAATTAAAAATATTATATTTATCCAATTGCCACAGCCAAACAAACTCAGCAGTGAAATTGTATTTTACTAATTATGTTTCTATCACTATTTTTGAGACAAATAAACGATAAAGTATCCTAAGTGTACCCTGTCAATTCAAAATCATTAGAGCCACTCGATGGTAATATGTTTTATAGAGTAGATGGCCAATTAATAGTATAGTAGTCCTATTGTGGGGTCGGCGGTGTCCATCGCGTTGCTGTGTGAGGCAGAAAGCTTAGAAACCTATAGGTATATAGCGGGGACAAAAGTGTTTTCTCGTGGGTAGACGATTAAAAGATGCGGTGGGGATCAAGCTGAAATTGGTGCCAACTCTGGTGTGCAAATGTTAAACACAATGGGTAGAACTCAGTCGGAGCACTTAACTTTAGAATACCAATGAGGGAATAGCGCCAAACAAACCGAGCGCTTTTGAAACAGATTACTCACACGCACCACAGCGGAACAGGCGGTTAGCGACACCCGTCATCGTATGTCTAATTCAACGCTAAGATTTTACCAAAAGCTGGACTTTTTCCTTTGCGTCATGTGCCAATGAAACCTAACCCATGTGCAGATGTGGAAATGATAGTGGATTTTAGAATTGCCTTCTATAGCTTTAGGAGAGAGAGAGATTTTAATTAAAGCATTTACAAAACAAAAATAGTATTCGAAAAATACATTAGCATACTAATCATCAAACCAATAAGAGATATGTAATGTAATAATAATCTCTGCACATTTATTGTTTTACTTGGCACTGACTTCAAATTTATTAAATCGTTTTTTAATATTATCCTCTGTAGGTATGTGTTATAAAAATTAAATTTATCTTTTGCTTTTTAGTTCACTTCTTGCAATCGGTTTTGGTAAATGTTTATTTCACGATCTCGAATTTTTTTGTTTTTTTGGTAAACGTTTATTTCACGATTCCTGTTCCTTTTGAAAGTCGGTTGAATGCGTGTGAGTGTAAGGAACGCGATGTAGTTTCAAGCTCGTTTTTCTCCTTTGTAAGAAATTTCAAAAAAAAATACGAGCTCCAAACTTACGAGCTGCAATTGTGGGAGAGCCATGCTTCAACACTTAGGCTCGACCACAACGTTGTGTTTCGCATGTGAATGAAGTTATCGGAGGCCCATTCCTTCCCCTCCCCCATTCTCTCCCCAGTCCCAAAATCTACTAATTCCTAATCTCAAAAGACCGGCAACGCACTCTTGACCGTCTTATCATAATTATGTTCAAACAAAAAAAGCTTTTTCCAACTTTTTAAGTTTCAAAGTGAAGATTGTTCAAAAAACAATATGATTACAGCTAGATTTGTAATCATATTGTTTTTTGTTTTTATATACTTATTATTACCAATCACGGGACCACAGGGTCCCGGTCATTTGGAAGGCGTACAAGGGGCCGGAGCCAACTGCGCAGAGGCCCTTTAAACAGCTTTAATGTAAATGAAATGGGACACAAACCGGCGACTATCCCTGTATGCACTATGGAAATGCACCCAAGGACAGTCCCCGGTTAGTGTAGGACTATTGCGGATAATGGAAACAAAATACAAGGCTATGGGTGTGGGTTGCTATGGGCTAGTAGGAGGGGACTATGGAAGGACAATGGCACCTGCCGAAACAATGTAATTTATAAACGTAAAAATGGCAGACGGAGACTCGCCAACTCACCGACCGGGCCCCCGGGAATGGTTGCTAGTAATAGCAACAGAGGGACAACGGGAATGTGAGTGGCTGAAGGGTGAAGAAACTGCCACCAGCTTTCTACTCAGATCATCTGCATCTGTCTAAGCATCCTGCATCACTGGCCCACTCGCCGCTTACGAACAGCTTCCACCCTTCGAGTAGGATCACTATTATTTATATATTATTATTATTTTTAATATTTATACATGTAGGGTAATATTTAGTACCTTGCTAACAGCCAAATCCATAGCATAATCACAGTTTAATTAAGAAAGACAATCACAACCTTGGTATATTGATATACCCTTAAAAATATTATCATTTGATTACTCTAAGATACACAGAACACTTATCTTATCCAAGATAAAATTGACTTCGATTAAAAAGCGAAGCTTAATAAATCAATAGAGACTTTGTTTCTATTCCTACATACATGTTTGAAATCGATTAATGTCAACAAACGACATGTTACGAAGGTTTTTTTTAATAATTATTTTAGTGTCACATACATTTAGTGAATCGTGTGTCAAATATACATTCGAAAATGATTTTGATGAATTATTTACTATTAGAGGCGCTTGTCTAGAAAATTCTATGGAAATGTGGAAAATTGGAAAATATGATGACATAGGCTTAAATAGTTTACATGAACTCAGTACAAAATTTATCTCACCCCTCGAGGATTTGAGTTGTGTATCGTCATTCACGTTTACTATGTCCAATAAGGGGAGAATTGAAGTGCTTATTTATATAAAGTCCGCAAGTTTTAGTGATCATATAACCATTATGGCGAACCAGGTAGTTGAAGGCGGCAATACTGACACCGTAATGGGAAGTACTATGTACTCACCATTTAACCCAAATCTTGTAGGCGAATGGCATACATTGGTCGTAACTGTGGGCACAACGGGAAAAGCAACAGGTTACGTAAGTATATTTTTTTACATTTTTACTCAAGGTTTCATACTTCATTTAACAATCATCAAAAGCTAGACACTTATATACTTATGTTATAAACACATAACATTTGTAAGTTTGCATGTAGAGGGTAATCTTTGGAACCGCTGGTCGGATTTCCAAAATTATTTCACTGATGATAGATTATCTAAAATATTCCTGAGTGATAGGCTATAAATTATACTTACTTGATTTGCATATTTTAGTCGACCTATCGCTTTAAACGCTGCTGTTGCTAAAATCCCGGGATACCTACATTTTTTATACGCGCGGAAGCTAGTTGTGTGATAAAATGATATTAAGTATCTTATTTACCTTATTATATTACTAACTACGATATTTAAACAAATTACAATATTTGTGGGATTTTTTTCTCAATCATACACATTATATTCGAAATGCTTCCGATTTATGAATGATTTGAAAATTCTTCATAAAGTTCGATTTCGACTTCCGCGAAAAGCAAGTTTGCATAATAATAATAATGTAAAATTTAGAAGGAGAAGAAAGAAAATCGATTTATTTGCGATATATTATGTTACCACCAAGATACAAATATAATTAGCATTAACACATTTATTCACTACGTTCTTATAGTTTTTGACAATTATGAATAAACAAAACATACAAATTGAACAACATAAACCGGTGGCCCATATAACCCTTTTTTTTTTTTTTTGTCAGGGGAAAATCATCCAATGACTTCTCCCGCCCAGGGTAAGGCGAGAGAGAGTGTCAGACTCTTACTGACTAAAAACCCCCCCGTTCCTTCTCCTGCTCTGGGCCGAGGTCGCGGTGCCTCATTGCGCTTACCCCGCAGCCCCGGCGCCCATATAACCCTAAGGTGGAAAATCCTCTCGGGATATTATAAAGACCATATTTTTTAAATTAAATCAATATTCAATTTGAAGACGAGCGAAAGCTACTAAATGTGTATAACTTACAAGTCAATTAAAAAATATCTGCTCAAAAATTGTGTTGCAAATTCCACTTTAGAAACACACGTTCATTGCAGATTATATAAAAAACTTGTAGTATAATAATATATCATTAACGAATTGTACACTTGAATTCAATCAGTTTAGTAAATTGTATATGACACTGTTGTAGTGATGTAGTATGTGTCTGATAGCTTTACATGGTTAGTATTATCTTCGCCTCAATATATGTTTTAATTTTATTATTATGATTTTTAACCAATGCTTTACTTTGTGTTGTTTATGATTGTTATTACATCCCTGCTACGGTGCTACGGGTGGAAGGGCTTTTACGGATCAAATCATCAATTTCGAAGTGAAATTAAAAATAGATAGCGATTACTGCACCGAGCAACTCAGATTCACAATTTATTTTTCCGAACCTGGGTGTGATGTGACGGTGAATTAAATTTCAATGTTTGTAAACGCCTACTTCAGGAAAAATACCAGTATGGACTAACGTTTAAAAGATACAAATGCTTATAAAAAGTAGTTATAAAATATCCTTCTTTATCGTTTGTATAGGTAATATTATAAATTTTGATACGAGGATTATAAATTTATCAATAAATACACTGATTATCCATTTTCATAAATAAAATTAACTTGTTAAGCTTACATGTTTGGCTTGGTTTATACTAGAAATCAGTCCAGTCGGTTGCGCGACGTCGTCCCCTCATTATTATGGTTCTCGTTGTGACTTGAAACTAGTACAGCTTCTGTTGATTCACACGATTAAGTTGTTATTTTCAATTAAATTCACCGTAGTATAGTAGTAATTCAACTATACAAAATGTTTGGCATGAACTCAATGTATTGGAGCTGACTGTTATATACATATATAACTTGGAGTTCTCAATAGAACAAGAAAGTACTTAAACCCGAGTCAAGGACATCGGACCGGACATCGAACCGATCTGGTTTTGGTCGGGCGGAGAGCTTTCCTAACTATCCATCCGCACACCAGCACTTACGGTGTCAGCCTGGAACAGCTGGGTCGTGAAGAGATTAGGCCCTCGTGCCTGCTTATTTTCGGTACTCATTACAAAGTATACATACATTCAAATAGAAAAAAAAGGTTAGAGCTTTAGGGTGAAGTTCCATTGAGGCGGATCGGAGCAGAAGAAAAGCTGTGCCGCGATTCACCAATCACATTCACCAATCCACATCCGATGTGGATTTCAAGCCATCTGATTGGTGAATCGCGGCACAGCTCTTCTGCGCTCTGTTCGACTCCGCCTCAATGGAACTGCACCCTTAATCACCACGTATGCTCAATGCGGGTTGGCGATTTCAAATTAATAATTATAAGTCCAGGTTTCCAGGTATGTCAGTGGTGTCTAAATAATCAGAGAAATTAAAATTCAGATTGGTACTTGCCAGATTTCGTACCCACACCCTCGTGCATGATGAGCGCCTTAACCTCCAGGCAACCACGACACATATATTAACATCACGTTAATTGGGGGTATTTACTGTCAACTCCAACCTTCCCAACATTGTTTGTGAGGACCATCTACCTACAAATCTAATGACTTGTCTTGCCGTTGGTGGGGCGAGAGGGAGTCGCAGACTCTTATTGACCAAAATGTCCGGCACGGAGGTACATTATTGTTCTTGCACCCGCCACCCAGGCTCGTTTAAACCCCTAAAATATTAATCAAAACCTTGTGAAATATTTTTTTTCGCCCATGTAGCATGTGCTGTGCTACAGCAAAATGCCCAATGGGTACAGAAATGCGCGCGCACACACACACACACACACAGTACACAAATTTGAATAGCCTTGCGCTTCCACGCATGACATTAATTTTTAATTTGCCACAAAGTGATATGTTACAAGATACGCCATATCTAATGATAAATAATATGTTACAGTCCATTGTAATAAATTTGTACTTACGTCAAAGCCTAACTTAAAATTATTTGCAATTTTATTAATTCGTTAATTATATCATCTGGTTCATTTTGATCACGGTAGTCGGTATAGTATCTATTTATTTTATTGGACTAAAGTCCTTAGACATTGTCTTATGTGCTATTAAAAGTAATACCTGGTGAAACGGCATAATATTACAGTCAGAAAAGGCACGGAGGTTAAATACTAACAAGATTCTTAGTCACTAAAGTCAAATTCATCATTACATAGTATAAAACAAAGTCGCTTTTTCTGTCCCTATTCAAACTATGCAACAGATTTTAATCTGTTTTTTTTTAAGATAGAGCGATTCAAGGAGAGGTTTATATGTCTTATAGGATTCATTAAATAGTGGAAAATTTTAGTATCAGCATTGCACCCTTGCGGAACCGGGGTGAGACGCTAATTATGAAATATTTTAACTAACTTAGATTAACCCTTTTTACCAGACGCATATTTTTGAACTTAAACAAATCATTATATCAATTATGTTTTCAATTGGCGCAACAGTATAAATATGTATATACGTAGTTTGCTTATTTGTTTAAAAAAACTACAGCACAATCAAAATATGTTGTGTGTGTGTATATGGGGAGAAAGTTTGGGTATCCGGTAATCACTCTTACACGAGGAAACACAACGTAAGTATTGCTCACGTCGGTATTCTGACATGTTATCACTCTAGTCGAGCCTTCCCATTCGTGTCGAAGTATTGGCTCTTGGTCCAACACTACACTGACACGATGATATCAATAATATCTTTTTCGATATGTATATAAATATTTAATTTATTTCTATTGAGGCATACGTATAGTTAATGGTGAAACGGAGTGAATAGAATTCGAGGGGCGAATACATACTAGAAAAATGCGCCAATATCTATTCACCTTTTTTGTGTACCTATCTATTCACCCCTCAAATTCTATTCACCCCGTTTTACGGAATTCATTATACAGCTTTAACTCAAATATTATGTTTCAAACATTACAAGTTACAACAAGTTTATTACCAAAACATATTAGGTCATCAAGTTTTTACAAATAAATGAATAAATTAAGTCTCATACATTAATAATTTTTAACAGCCCTATTTTAAAAAGATAAACAAACGGACGTTCCAACTTTTTCGCAATTAATGATTGATGCCATTTAAGATGCTATCTTATCCGTCAATTACAAATAATTGAGATATGGTTAGATTACTATGTAAAATTTTAATATTTTTTATACGTGTCATTGAAGTCACAAACGTTGCATGTCGTGGAAATAAAATGATTCTGAAATTATTGATATTAGTAATTTTTGTGTCATACGTAGCCAGTGATTTGTGTGTAAAATACGATTTTGAAGAAAACTACGATGATATATTAGGTAACTACGGCCCGTGTAGCAGCGACATGATGTCAGAATGGGTTCTAGACGAGTATCACAATTTGGGTCTAAACAGTCCTCATGAGCGCAGCACCAAGTTCATTACACCCACACGCGGTGTATTAAGTTGTTGGTCATCGTTCTTATTCACAATGAGCCCGCGTGGTACACTTCAAGTCAAACTTTACATGAATTCAGATTTCAATAGTGATTTCTTACAAATTTTGGCCGTGCAAGATAATGAAGAATCTGGTATTACAGCAATGTATGCAGTATCCCCCCAGACTGTGAAAGGGTGGTATACTGCGAATTTACTACTTACGGATGTCTCAGCTCATTTTCGAGGCCATGTGAGTACTATTTCTATTTTGTTAGTAATACAACGTAAATAAGTGGAGTTTCTTTCTTTCATATTGATTAAATTTTTTATTAAGTTAAACATATCTTTGATAAAAGTATGTATATTATGACTAAGTTCCTATTAACTAAATTGACTAAAAATCGCGGGTTACTCACGTTTGTTTTTGAGAAAAGCTCTACTAGTTTCGAACCACAGAGGGGTTCTTCCTCATGAGCAGCGTGCGCGGACGCGGCGACGTCGCCGCGATTTTTAGTTGATTTATTATATCTCACGATAGTTATTATAAGTTCCTTTTGTCCTGGTGCTTGCTGCGTGACTTGAAATCTAGCCAGTAAAGTTTGATTCACTCCTGGTTACCAATTTAACTTAAATTTTTGCAAACATGCAATCACGTTACATACAATAATAGTAGGTACATTATATGTGTCCTCAAAACACACAGCATTAAAACAAAACAGTTATTATGTGTGTAGAAAAACACACAACATTTTTTTGAAGAAGCACTCTTAAATTAAGCCTAAGAAACCAGTTTTCTCTATTCATATGTTACCTGTGGTCTTTCACGTGCAGCAAGGCGCGGCAGTTTCCTCTAACTTTCAAGCATCTGTCAACTCTTAGCTTTCATAAATTTTGCCGCGTGAACTTCATAATTTTTCGCACCGAAGTTTTACTGTTTAGATTACAGTATTATAGTGATTTCAAACAAGTTTCTTCCTATTGTTTGGGTGCTCTACTTGTAATTATAGGTGAATGGTAATAATTGTAGGTGAGTATGAGTACACTCAGTAAATCTATTGTTGGTGGTTTAAATCCGACAAGAAAATTGGTATTGGTATAGACAGAGGCTCGGTTGCGGTAACTTCAGATGAAGGACTGTCTTCTCGAATTCCTCGCTACTCAATGCCCTTTAATGAGGATAGCAGTTTTTCATCTTCGGGAGATAAAGAGGGCTACGCCTCGCCCCCACCTAATAATCGTCGTAAATACAAAAAACGTCATACCGATTCGCGTTTAGATTGATTTAGAAGCCAGGTTATTTACATTTCAAATTACTTGTCACAATTGCTTCTTGGATCGTAATCCTAGTCTTGAGCCTAACAGGGAGGCCAGTCAATTAGAATACCATAATATCTAATCCTAAATAAATGTGGTAATCATGAGAAGTTTTCGTTAGGGGAACTAAACACTTATTTCGATTAACGAAGGGTTGTTTCTCCTACAAAGAAAGAAAGGATAAATAAATTGCAAAGGTTACAGCATTTTGATCCACAAGCATGGAATAGTGTACGATACAAACCGTAACGAGGAACCATATCGAGAGATGGAAGGAGTTGGGTGCAAATCAATTCATAATTAATATTGTCACCAGAAGCCTTACCCTTCAAACAGGAATCACCACAGAAATGTGTAACAGCAGATCTAATAAAAGTGTTCAATACAAAAACCTCCCCGGACATGTCAAAGATTATAAGAGGTTGAATAGAGGAAGGAATCTTGGAGGCCCCCAGTCCTAAACTCCGGTTAGAAACAAGAAGAAACAAGTTGAGAGTTGGAGACCCATAATCGACCTCAGGGGTCTAACATAAATTTGTTGCAACCCAATATTTTCATCTACTGTCCCAGTTAGATGTTGCAGATTTTGTACAACAAGACGATAGGATGGCGAAGACAGAGCTTCATCGGGCCTATTTTCATTTATCAATTTCAGAACCCCGTCGTCGCTTCCTAAGAGTGGCGTACAACTACCAAGTGTTTCAATTAACAGCATTACCATTTGGTCTGTCTTCAGCTCCCGAACTTTTGCCACCTTATCCAATTGGATCGCGGAATTATTGAGAGCTCGAGGTACAAGACGTTTGGTGTACCTAGACGATTACATTTTAGTGAGTCGGGACAGAATAAATTTAGAAAATCAGGTTTCGGACACCTTAGAGATCCTAGAAAGTTTAGGCTGGCACGTCAACTACGAAAAGCCAGTGTTAGTGCCTTGTCGAGAAGTGGAATATTTAGATATATTAAGAACAATGGCATTTCGACCAAAGAAAATTACAACGATAAAGTTTTTACTAGAAAACATTCTGCAGAAGGATTGTTGTATTCTTTGGGAGAGTCAATGCCTTCTAGGACTATGGAATTTTGCAAACTTGACAACATCGAGGGGTCATATCTTTCATTTTAATACTTGCAGAAATGTACTTTGCAAAAACACTTAATTTCATTTATTTTGTTTTGATTTATTTAACATCACATGTATAGCATTCACCAACCTTACCCTTATTAAGGGTCGAGAGACGATCTCCGGCCACAACAAGCGCGGGTCTGCGGATGGCGAGTAAGGGTAACTCGTCGCCCGATCAGAACTAGACCCGAGCGTAAAAGCCAATAGACCACCACAGACAGGACCCGATAGGGCTGATATTCAGACAGGGTTGCAGGGTACGCGCATTAAGGCACCGCGACCTCGAAAAACGACGCTGAAAAAGTATAAAACAAGATTTTCTGAATACTGAACGGCGTAGTCACACGATACATATACCTACCATACCTGCACTTTGACAACTTGATTTATATATATATATATTCAGAATGTACAAGTAAAGCACTATCAAATGATACCAAACATTTATTTTAACTTTTTTTTAAGTCTGTTCATATTTTATGTTTTGTCCACCAAAGGACGCCACATTAGATTTTGTATAGCCTGTAATTAAAGGACAACTAAGACGTTTCTAATGATATGTCATTTGTCGAATTTTAATAAGTAGTTTAGAAGTAACAAGGGAATAGATGAACATATATTACGTAGCCTGTCAAAATCATAACCCTCTTCTTGCTTTACCGTAGTTGGGTAAAAAATTGTGGGCAAAGACAAAACTAGGCCAAAACTGAAATTCTTTGGGAATTAAATAAATGTAATTTTGTGCGTTGATTATTATAAAAATGCTCTTCTTAAGTTAGTGACAGAAACGAATCGCTGCAAAACCGACTTTCCGTGGTCTCTTTTCTGCCATAACCCTAAAGTGTAATTCAAAATCGCATAGGCGCGAAGGGTAAGGCGAACCACCCGTGGAGGAGCAGTTCTCATAAAGGCCTGCCAAAGCGGCTGAAGTTGGCCTGCGAAGTTCGGCCAGCAAGGTGAGGCTGCGTTGGTGAACGTTAAAATCATTTGCGACGAAAGCTGACATATGGCCGCCCGAGCCTTGCAGCGCCAAAGCCGTGACAGAAACAATGCTGGCGAGCTTTGTGTTGCATGCTGTATGCTGTATGCTTACTTTTACTGAATTTGACTATACTAAATATTTTGCATAAAACTGTTATTCCAACTGAAATATTTGACGAAAGTAAAAATATTAAAAGTGATTAGTACTTCTTAAAGTTATATTTTAAAAGTTTATTTCCGAAACATTAGAATTGCGTTAAAACATTTTGTGGATTCATTTTTTGCTAAATAATTATTTGGCAAATTAAATAATGCGCAACGGCTTTATTCTCGCAGTAGAGTTTAGACCCTATGGTCCTGCCCGGTGGCCAGCCAGCTCATAGTGAATAACGCCCTAGCAATCCCACCACACACACAGCATATCCTTGTTGCAACTTAACCTGGGTATCACCACAGTCTACGAAAACGCTTTAACCAAATTTGTACTACTCTCACAAACACTGCACTAGGTTCCTAAAATTTTTTTTGCGGCTTACATTACATTTTACCTTACTCTCATGCATGAGGACACCCTCATGCATGAGAAGCTGTTCGGGTTCGAAACCTGGCAAGTACCAATGTGACTTTTTCCAAGTTATATGTACTTTCTATGATTATTTAGACACCTCTGATATACGGCGAAGGTAAACATCGTGAGGAAACCTGGACTTATAATTTCTAATTGTAAGTTTGAAATCGCCAACCCGCATTGAGCAAGCGTGGTGATTAATGCTCAAACCTTCTCCGTGTGAGAAGAGGCCTTTGCTCAGCAGTGGGCACTTATAGGCTGATGATGATGATGATATATATATATTATTATAAGATATTAAGTATTTAAATAGTTAAAATTCATTTACTTAGCGATGATTATATTTATTATTCCAAAGTATGCGACTTTACCTTAAATTTTTTTTTTTTTTTATCACTGGTCCTTTGAAACGTATGCGATTTTTGGTTGCGGTCAATTTGGGCTGTTCAGGCTAACGTCCCAATGTGCGACGATTTTATTTTAGTCTCTTCGCTTGAAATTTGACTTTAAATTATTTCCACATAATTAAACAAGCTTTGATTGACTCAGCTTCATATATAATTAAATATGTCAACTAGCCGTACACCTGTACCTGCACTAGCCCTAGGGGCTTTATATGATCAAATCACGATCTGTGCATTCATAAATACCTACATATATAGGTAACTTTGAGATACAATTTACACTTTACACTTTTAAAATTATAATTCAGAAAATATATTTTTACGGAAATTTATATTATAGACTGAAGTTAATAAGTAATATAATAGCATAATTTTGTAATACATATATTTAGTTAAGTTTTCTTATAAGTAAACTGTAATTTATTCTTTAACCGTTCAATCATGATAATTCGAGACACAATACAAGAACAATACATGCGCGATCGCGTGGGGTTTGATGAATTGAGACATATAAATATTATATAGTGAGTGAGAAGAAAAACATTTTTAACGGTTTGCGTGCACGTGTGCGACAAATTGATATCTAACTCGTGCAGTCCTAGAAATGCAGCTTATACAATCATTGACTTACTGAAAATTCGCTCTCTTGAACATGTGGCCGGCAATACAGGTAACACTTGTCTTGGTCACACTATCAAGAATATCACTAGGATTGTTTAGTCCAGTTAAGGAGCCTTACAAGTTGCCGCACGTACATATTTGAATTAAATTTAAATTTATTTTAAATACATCTTATCACTCAAAAACACAAATCACAATAGGTAACGTCACTTATCCAACACCTAAGTAACGTCAAAAGCATTCTGAGACGCACTATACGTACAAAAGTAGATGACTGCAAGTTAAAAATTAATTGATTTTTTGAAAAAATTGGCTTTTTTCATAACATCCCAAATCGCGCTTCAATGAGATTGTGAAGATATCTTTTACCCAACTTTTTACCCACATTTAAAAAAAATAGTGGAAAATATACAAAATTTAAGATATAAAAGGCAAAATAGTATAGAAATTAGAATTATACAAAATAATAGAATACAAAAAAATATAATATTAACAATGAAAGAAGTAACTTGAAGTTCGATACAAAAAAGTCAAGCGGTCGTTAATAAATTCAGCAAGCCATAAATATGTGGACATGTGGACAAGCAATCAGAATCTGACAATTTTGGTTTACTACACCGTTAGAGATTGTATCTTATCTATCCATTACAAATAATTAAGATACGGTTCGATTACAAAACTACAATATCTTCTTCAAATAAAATTAGAATACCATTTAGATGCTATATACACATGTTGTAGTCACAAACGTAGCATGCCGTGAAAACGAAATGATTCTGAAATTAGTAACACTCACCTTCGTGACGTGCGTAGTCAGTGATTCCTGTGTAAAGTACGATTTCGAAGAAGGTTTTAATGATTCGTTTAGTAATTACGGAGTGTGTAGCTTCATGCCTTTGTGGATTACCGGCGAGTATAGTACTTTGGGTTTGACAAGCCCATTTGAGCGGAGTACGACGTTCATCACACCTCGTACAACAATGAGTTGTGCATCATCGCCATTGTTTACAATGAACTCAGGTGGAACTATTGGATTCAACATTTATATGAACCGGACAGACGTTAATGATCAGATCCAAATTTTGGCAAACCAAGAGCTACCTGACGGTTCATCATTTGTAACAGGAATGACTATTGCTAATCTTGTGAATGGATGGGATAATTTAAATATACCTTTAGTAGGCCCAAATTCCTATGAAGGCTACGTGAGTAATATATGTACCTATTCCAATAATTTAAAATCAAGAGCCATGGTTCGCAAAACGTTACTTTTCTTAAATGACAAAATGTGGTGCATCAGTTAGTGTTTGCGTCGATATCGAATGCCACGTAGATTGGTTAGAGGGCCAATTACAGGTACCAGGTGAGAAAATTATTTAATTTAATTACTTAATTTAATTTGACTTCAATTCTAATCTTATTTCACACAAATTCTGCAAAATAGTATAATCAAAAAATATTTCATGTTACCAAATGCTTGTATCTGTCATCGGCCATAACTTCCATCTAGCGCTTTTTTAACTTTACAGATTGCAAAAATGTACCTAAAACCTTACTTGCGTCACGCTATTTGGCTTTAATACATATTTTTAAAATGTCTATTCTATTTTTTTGTATGGTTCGTGGTCAATGGAGGTATTCAATATTCATACAAACATTCCCTAATGCCCAACATTTTGTCCTTTTGAAAATAAGAACTGTCGGGTGAGCTAAGACCAAGGCCAAACTCTAGATATTTTTATGAAAAGAATTAGTGTTTAATATATTGTAGAAAATGGATTCTTAATCCGCATTTTCTTTTAACCCATCCAATCAGACAAAATATGGTTAACATGAAATTAACCCAACCTGGTTATTCTTTTTAAAGATTCTTCTTATTGAACTCCAAATTCGTCATTCATTCAATCACAAAATAATATACATATAGATAAAGATCGAGAAAAAATAAGGTCGTTCATGTGGATGCGAGTTTTCGTTCAAAATATCAAGTCCTATGGTATTGGAATATAGAATGGAACCTACTGATTTTTTAATAGATTTTTATGAAACTTGGTTGCCATTCCTTTTACTATATCAAAGTCAAATTAATATCTTAATTAGGTTTATTTTGAAATGATAAATTCTTTAGGCGAGAAGTAACGCATGTATTGAATTATGTTTAAAAACTTAAAATGTGCCCCACTCTGTCTCACAAAGTTTTTTTTAAGATTTTCTTAATTTATTTCTTTTACCTTGGTATATTGCTTATGGGTAATATATGTATGTATAGTTCTTAAATTTTAGTATTTTCCAATTTTTTTTTACTTGAAACGAACTTGTCACTGTCCAATAGAGTTCCGTTGCCCATATCCGACTTTCACCCTCTCAACTCATTATTGCGTCGAATAATAACCAGTTTTTTTAATCTACAATTTTCAATCATGTCTATTATGTGGTGTCTCCAAATAAACTTAGGAACTTGTCAATCAAACAGCAAATAATCAGCTAGTAGGTAGTTCAAGCTACAATTTGAACAGATATTGAAGGTACAGGTACAGTACACAGGCTATGATGTAACGATAATTTATTAATCCGACATTGTTTCATTATTTTTGATTTTAAACAAGAGAGGGAGGGAATACCCAATTTGGTATTAATTAGGCACTTTTATAATTTGCGGCACAAACCACACCCAAATTTTGACGTGTAAACTGGCGCGTTGCGTATACTTTTTGTTATTAAAATAATTTTGTTTTAATAAACTTTAATTGGCAACACTTAAGAAAAGATGTGATCATAAAATAATGAGAAACTACATAAACTAATCACGACAAATCTGGTCATTATTTTTATTATACCATAGTACCAAACAGACGTAGTTTCTTAATAAATCCTACTTGGTCTTGGTCGTTCATTATATAATTAGACGCAAACAAGCAGACTGATCACCCGATGGTAAGTGATCAGCGCCGTCCATTGACGTCCGCAACACACGAGTCACAGGCGTGTTGCCGGCCTTTTAAGAAGGCGTACGCTCATTTCTTGAAGGTTTGAAGATTGCCGAAATAGTATATTATAGTAGCTTAAAGATAATTCTAAAGTTTTGCTGTGCTCAGATGAAAGCTACGCACAAGGCGCAGTTGTTCGGTGCCAATTAAACATAGTCTTAAACATAAATATTTCATTACTTAACCTTTAAGAAAAGAAATCTGAATTTCACAGATATTTAAAGGATGACTACTTTTCCAAGCTATCGGCAATCTTCAATATAAGCCTTATACTTATATTATACCGAAACTAAAACGCGTTTTCAATTTAAGAAGTGGTCGTTCTCCAACAACACCATTAGCCTCTGTGACCATTAGTCACAGACTTATTATGATTCCATTATGGTCACAAATAATAATATAATTTTTTATTCATACTTTGTTTCAGATATCAATCATGGGCATGGCATCTGCTGATTCTATAGTTTTAGTTGATTCATTCCGATATATACCACCTAATATGGATGAAAGTTTATGCCGTCTCTATGAGGATGAGAATGAACCTACAACTACTCCAGAACCAACGACTACTCCAGAGCCAACAACTACACCCGAACCAACTACTACTCCGGAGCCTACAACTACACCCGAACCAACTACTACTCCGGAGCCTACAACTACTCCTGAACCAACAACTACTCCAGAGCCAACGACAACTCCAGAACCAACGACAACACCAGAACCAACGACAACACCAGAACCAACCACTACACCTGAACCAACAACTACACCCGAACCAACAACAACACCGGAGCCAACAACTACTCCAGAGCCAACAACGACTCCAGAACCAACAACGACTCCAGAACCAACAACAACACCAGAGGCTACAACTACTCCAGAACCAACAACTACTCCACAGCCAACAACTACACCAGAACCAACTACTACTCCAGAACCAACAACAACACCAGAACCTACCACTACACCGGAACCAACTACAACTCCAGAACCAACAACAACACCAGAACCAACGACAACACCAGAACCAACCACTACACCGGAACCAACCACTACACCGGAGCCAACAACTACACCGGAGCCAACAACTACTCCCGAACCAACTACAACTCCAGAACCAACAACAACACCAGAGCCTACAACTACTCCAGAACCAACAACTACTCCAGAGCCAACAACTACACCAGAACCAACTACAACTCCAGAACCAACAACAACACCAGAACCAACGACAACACCAGAACCAACCACTACACCGGAACCAACTTCAACTCCAGAACCAACAACAACACCAGAACCAACGACAACACCGGAACCAACCACTACACCGGAACCAACTACTACACCGGAGCCAACAACTACACCGGAGCCAACAACTACTCCAGAACCAACTACAACTCCAGAACCAACAACAACACCAGAGCCAACCACTACACCTGAACCAACGCCTACACCGGAACCAACCACTACACCGGAGCCAACCACTACACCGGAGCCAACAACTACTCCAGAGCCAACAACTACCCCCGAACCCACTACAACTCCAGAACCAACCACTACACCGGAACCAACCACTACACCGGAGCCAACTACAACTCCAGAACCAACTACAACTCCAGAACCAACGACAACACCAGAACCAACCACTACACCGGAACAAACCACTACACCGGAGCCAACAACTACTCCAGAGCCAACAACAACACCAGAGCCTACAACAACTCCAGAACCAACAACTACTCCAGAACCAACAACTACTCCAGAACCAACAAGTACTCCAGAACCAACAACGACTCCAGAACCGACGACAACCCCCGAACCTACTACAACTCCAGAACCAACGACAACACCAGAACCAACGACTTCACCTGAACCAACAACTACACCGGACCCAACAACAACACCAGAGCCCACAACAACTCCAGAACCAACAACTACCCCAGAACCTACAACAACTCTAGAACCAACGACGACACCAGAACTAACTTCTACACCTGAACCAACAACTACATCGGAGCCAACATCTACTGCAGAGCCAACCACGATTTTAGAGCCGACAACTACAGAAAAAGATTGCGAATTTGCAAATACCAATACTTTTTGGACACCGCTTACTATAACAATGGTTGTTCTACTATCACTCATAATTCTTGTTCTGATATGTCTGTTATTTTACGAAATTGGACGAAGAAGAGCAAAAGCTGCGGCTGCTGCTAAGATAAGTGCAGGTTTAGATTTCGAAGATATTCCCAGTACTTTTAAAGTGCCGCGTGTAAAACACGTATTCCCTGACGTCAATACAAATCCCTACGCAAGAAGTAGTACATTTTTACCTTAAAATAAATTTATGTTTTCAATCAAAAGCATGCAATGACTTTATCAAGAATAGGAGGTGCAAGAAATATTTTATGTAGTCTGCCTTGCCGGTTTCGGTAACACCAATATCTTGTACCAAAAGCCCTTATGTAGCGGGCCGATCCCAATTTTGTTTCAAAACTCTATTACAACTAGAGCAGTAAAGCTCGCCAATTACTCTACTAATGTTAGTAAATGGAAATACACGGGGTTTAAATCTATCTTCACGCAATTGGATGTCTAAAGTGTTTAGTCGCTAATATAATGCGTTAATTAAGATCTAATTCTAGAGGAAATGCTCATCACTATGAGAACCACCCGGAAGATGCAGTGGCGGTGAGCCCTGCTTGGGCCGAGCACAGACATATCCTCGAGGAATTTATTAGCGGCGGCGACCTGACAAGCGAGAGGAACTAAGAGACCCACTCGGTCTGAAGACGGCGAGTAAGGGTAACGTGCCATTACACCACCAAATGATGGGCCCAAACAAAACCAATGTTCAGCCAGCCCTGAAGTGCAAGCGCAATTATATTGCAGCCCCGGCCCCGAGCAGGAAAAGAAACGGGGTGGTTTTTAGTCAGGAAGAGACTGACACCTCTTTTGGGAGAAGTCACTTGATGATTTTACCGCCTCAAAAATAAACACTAAAAACAAGCCGTGCTCTCTCTTGTCGTGTTGTAGAAATGATAATTTTCTTCAAAGTTTAATTTTCTTTCTGTTTAACAAACAAGCGCGTACGCGCATGTCTTTACACGTGCGTTCGCCTGAAAGATACAAGCTGAAAAAACTACTCTTTACATTAAAACGTTGAATGGTTTGTTATCATGACATTAAAAGAATAAATCAAATCACTGATGTGCAATGCTAAAATGTTGAATTTCAAAGTAAAAGAAACCTTTAAATCTTTTACAAATATCATTAATAGATTTATTCTCGTCTTAATTTTTATCACAGATAATTAAGCCTATTATGAGCAATTGCATCGATTTATGGTTTTGTTATGATAAGCTTATCAAGCTTATTAAGTTAAGAAAGCAATGTTTTATGCTATGCTTTTTCAGCCAGGGTTGTAGGTTGAGCGCAATTTTGTACCTCGTCATGGAGCAGTAGAAGGAACAAGGTGGTTTTTAGTCAGTAAGAGTCTGACACCTCCTCTCGCCCAGAACTAGAGAAGTCATTTGATGATTTTCCTATCGAAAAAAAGAAGTTCTAAAGATTTCACTCGGTACGTATTGAAAGTGGTATATAAATAACAATTACGCGAGAACTCGTAACACTTTGTATTAAGTTTTTAATGGAATATTGTTATTAAATCCAATCTGATATGCCTTAAAATTACCTACGTTAAAGATTTCAAAAATGAAACTAATGAATGGGCATTAAATAAATTCATTCAATTTAGTAAATTAAATAGGGATATATGTATAGTACAATAGTCACTTCTAAGAAATGCTGACATAAGATCGATATAAAAGAATGTGATGATAAACCTTATGTTACTCAGAAATTATCATTTATTAATATGATATCTTATCCGTATCCATTACCAATAATTAGTTTGATATGTATTGGATTTAAATATGAAATAATATCAAAAAATGTGGCACCAATAGTCCATAGCTGTCCATAACGTGTACCGAGATGATTCTCAAAGTTTTAATTTTACTTCTGGTTTTTGTGTCGTTCGTAGCAAGTGATTCCTGTGTGACGTACAATTTCGAAAAAGACTTCGATGATTTGTTCAATAATTACGCTGGACTATGTTACACTGGTAACCACCTCTCATGGATCACCGAGAAATACAGTAATTTTGATTTAACCGGACCAAATAAGCTCAGTACCAAATTTATAACACCGACACCAGGTAACACAATGAGTTGCACAACGTCGTTCTCTTTTACAATGAACGCAGGTGGTACGATTGAATTAGAGATGTATGCAGATTCAGAAACTAATCATAATATACAAATTATGGTCTTTGAAGAAGCGTCCGATGGTGTAGTAGGAATGGCTAATCCAGCCCCAGCGAAAGGATGGCGTACTGTGAGGATAGAAAATTTAGGAGGCAAATATACTTTTGAAGGTTTCGTAAGTAATGTTTCATTTTATTCTCATAGTTTTTGGTTTGTGTGGCATATCCCAAAGCATCATATCCGGCGACTGGGACCACAAAAACTCAGACCGCGGGAGGAGTAGCCGGATCCGGCCGGAGCCGGTAAAATCATGTCTAGAAAAAGTCAATGATTAATATAAATCATTTTTTTTTCTGTACCAATTTTAGCTTCAATAGTAAGTTGATTTTGTAAATTATCTGGAAGTGGTCCCAGTCGCCGGAAGAAAATTATTAAATATTTTACGGGGCCGGCTACTGGGACCGCGGTCCGCGTTTTGTGGTCATAGTCGTCGTTGGAAGCCTCCTCTGGAAGTCTATTCTTATAATAATTGCAATGTGTATTAATATTATAAATAATGTACAGAAATTTGTTTATTCCAAATTATTTTTCATACCAGTTTTATAATTAACTTTTTTCATTCAATGAGGAAATTAAATTGTTATCATATTGCGCCACGCTAAAGTGATAGTAGTTTATCGTAAATTGATGTGAAACAAAACAAATTATACATACGTTAAAAGCAATTTTGAGTTTACGATGCTTGTAGTTATTAAAGTGGGTATATTTTCTAAACCTTAGCTTAGCGTTAGATTTAGATTATCAAAAGCACTTTGAAAAAAAGGGCAGAATTGAGAACATCCGCCTTTTTTGAAGTCAGTAAAATATATGTAGTGTATAATGCTATAAACACATAAAAATATTAATCTAAATTATTTTCAAAGTATTATCATTTGAAATATTTTATCTGTTTTATCATTTTTATCTGTACTGTTAATCCCTTATTTACATTTCCTCATTGAATCATCCTGACGGCGCCGGTTGCTTACCATCAGGTAAACCGTAGACTCGTATGTCGTCCAATCCCATAAAAAAATATTTTATTTTACGTACTTACATAGTCCGAATACTGCTATACAAATTTTGCAAAAGGATGACAACATTTTTGTCATTATACAGCTCAACTCAGAAAACATTTGTCCTGATAACTTTAAAAACACATAGTCAGGAATGTTTACTTCATACAAAACATACACTTTTTGTTCCAGGTATCAATCATGGCAATGGCTTCTACCGATCATATCATTCTAATCGATTCTATTCGATACTTACCACCCGAAATGAATCCCGATTTATGTAAAATTTATGAAGAAATCACTTCAACAACACCAACTACAACTACTCCAACAACCACTACTCCGACCACCACTACTCCGACAACCACTACTCCGACAACCACTACTCCGACTACAACTACTCCGACTACAACTACTCCGACTACAACTACTCCGACTACAACTACTCCGACTACAACTACTCCGACCACAACTACACCGACTACAACTACTCCGACTACAACAACTCCGACAACAACTACTCCGACAACAACTACTCCGACTACAACTACCCCGACAACAACTACTCCCACTACAACTACTTCGACTACAACTACTCCGACTACAACTACTCCAACTACAACTACTCCGACTACAACTACTCCGTCTACAACAACTCCAACTAATACTATTCCGACTACAACTACTCCAACTACAACAACAACCTCAATAACAACAACTACATCAGCTAACCCCGACAATTTGGAAAACACAAATAGTTTTTGGAGTCCGCTTATAATCACAATGGTAGTTCTTCTTTATCTAATAGTTTTCGTTTTAATATGTTTATTATTTTATAAACTTGGAAAAAGAAAAAGACAAGCTCTAGATGCAAAAATGAATGATATTGAAGATGTTCCCAGTACTTTCAAAGTACCGAGGGTAAAAAGTGTGTACCTGGATATCAATAGTAATCCGTATACAAGAAATGATTTACCAACACCATAAACGTCTGAATTCCACAAAATTATTGTTTGTTCTAAAATATAATGTTTTGGACACGTTGTAATGTTATTAATTTGAGTAAAGGAACAAGATCTGACCTCACTGGCTAGATAAGGTATCGTGTTAGTACGAATTAAAATTGTGGAAGAACTTTATTTATTGATTTAAACTTTTGCAGAAACATTCAATTTGTATACAAGGTGAACTTAACGGTTTTACTTGTGTATCTGCAATTGTTTGCTTGTGGTAAATTGTATCAAGAGTCGAGAGCTGTGACGCAGTTACAAAATATCGCAGTGTATTATATATTATCAGACATGATACGATAACATAGTTTCTTAAGAAACTCTATTTCATATTTTATTCTAGCTTTTGCCAGCGACTTCGTCTATGGTACCCCGATAAAAAGTAGCCTAGGTTCTTTCAAAATCTACCCAGTAGTTTTACGTAAAATAGTAACTAATCCGTTCAGCTATACTTGATACTTTTGCCTCTATAATATTAAATTATTAATGTTTCAATAATGACTGAAAATACACTTTTTTCTGTTTTTGGTTCACATGATGAATAATCATCATGTATCATCGAAACCATCATCACTCGGCTATACGAAATTCTAAAGAGGGTTTGGTTGAGTTATTTGGAAAGGCTTTAGACATATTATATTTTATAAAGACAACATTTTTCAATTGTTATTTTTCACAAACTATTTAAGTACCAGCTTGTATTGCTTTTTGAGACAGCTAAATTAAATTTATAGATCCTTAAATAGCGTGGTCATTGGTAAAAGATCTCAAAAAGTAAATAGGTTATAGGTAGATATGATAATAGATAACACCAACTAGTACAATAATTTATTGTAGAAGATTAGACTAATCACAGATACTACAGGACTGGTATAAATTATGTTAGGTATAACTCATGTTTATGTTAATTTATTTAAATATTTATAAAATTAGCGATTATTTATCGACTACATTACATTAATATACTTATAAGTTAATTATAACCTTATTAATACGAAGGACAGTCATACACTCTATAATCATTTTTATAGCATTTGTTTTAATGACTAGAAGGTACTCGAATGTTATATTTTAATATATTTTTTTATTAATGTAAAATAATATTTTTGTAAATATAATCGGATAAGTTTTATATTTACCCTGTTTTATTGCCTGACCCCTATGGAGTTTTACCTTTCTGAATATTTGACTTTATTTTTCACCTATCCTGAAATTAATAACCAAAATACATAAAAAGAGATGGTGACTTAGCATTATTTACTTACCAATTCTATTTTTTTTTAACTGAAGTTAATTGAGTAGGTATTAGGTATGACTTAGTTAAAATAGTTAATGTTGTTTTCTTGTATGTTCAAAGGAAAAAATAAGAAGCTAATAGAGGAATAAACATTTAACGTCGCTGTCAAGTACTGTAATTATAAAATTATAAATTTTTGTGTCTGACATTTCCAGATCATGGTTTGATTACTTGTCTTAAAAGAAAATTTACTCGACATAGAAAAATAAGGTGCAGCATTAATTGAATACAAATATGAACGACAAAAGTATTATCGCTTACGTCATTGAATAAATATTTACACCCATTCAAATATAAGGTACTACTTTTATGAGACTGTATTACTAGTCATGTTATGAGTCACTCGAAATATTGTGTGGAATAAAACAAAAATATTTTTTTTGTAGATTATTTCACTAATTGAAGTAAGTAATGAAATAAATTATTAAATATAAAGACAAGCCATCCTTGAAAGTAACGTTAATTTGAATAACATTGACTATGTCAATTAATTAATTTATCTTTAGATCTTGATTACCACCGCAGTCATACCAAATCCCTTTTGATAACATTAAACACGTTATGATGTCACGTGATGACGAACCTACGATCGATGTACGTGTAAGCATTATAAATTGTGTGAATAATGGACATATATGTATTTAATAGTATCAATGCAGTCTATTGTGAAGTTTTTTTTCTTCTAGACTGATCCAACAAGATTTTTAAATGCCCAGTATCCAGATATCACGCAAATCATAAGATTGACAAATAATTATGTAATTCAGTATTAAATTTTGCTGCCATAAGAAGATTACTCAATGATAACATGAATACCGTGTTATCTTGTTTTAGATTAAAACTACAATCATCATAATATTTTTTATCAACCTACAGGTGAAAAAGACATCTCAAACCGATATCATATATGCACTAGGTGCATTGATCAAACACAGGTGATAAATCAACGTACATCTTATGAAAACGTATTAACTAATATATTAAACGGTGTTACAGAAACGCTAAGATTATGCTTTTAATCATTATATGGTACAGAACCGCTGAACAATGTTTTAACGCGAAATAAAGTAGTCTAAACGAGTTTAGGTTCTACATATTTCTTCACAAAATGTCATTGTCACATAATTTATATAGGTATACCTAACTTAACAGTTCTCGTGCACTTAGGCCTCGCTTACGCCCAAGCGGCGCTTTTCTCAGCGCCTTGTGCGTTCATTGTACATTCAGCAGCGTCAGCGCCCGCACAAGCAAACAATAAACATTATAAGCATAAACGGACGCCGTGTCTTCAGGGAAGTGATCGGCGGCGGTGACCTCTCCCGCCCGGTCTTAGTCAAGGCCATGGTGCGTAGCGAGATGAACTGGTAAACCGTCACCTCTTTCTGTGAAGTTCAGTTTCAGTTACGCTGGAAAAGAAAGAGGCAGACCGCGTGAGATCAGAACCAGACCCGACCAGAAAAAGACCCGAGCGTATAGCGCATAGTGTCTCACGCGCGCCTCAAAGAGTCAATAAACCACAACAGACGGGCCCTGTAGGGCTGATGTTTAGCCGGTGTTGCGGGGCAAGAGTAATGAGGCACAGGGGCCTTAGCCTAGAGCAGAAGAAGGAAGGGGGGTTTAAGTAAGTAAGAGTCTGACACTTCCTCTCGCGCACCGCACATGGGCTGCGTAAACATGGCCTTACAATCGGAACTAGTGCTTGCACCATACCTTCATAATCTTGGGCAGGTTATAGGATACTTTTCATCACGCTAAAATAAATAGGAGCTGAGTAGTAAAGGTAATTGTTGCGAAAACTGGAGAAGGTACTCCATTTTTGAAGCTTCCGTCGCTTTTGCAGACTTAATAATTACTATGAGTATGGGTCGTTTAGTTATTTTACCCTTTCAGTTTACAGGTCGTTCACACTAAATGCACGAACTTACTTAAAAGTATAATAACATCCATAAAATAGTAGAGAATTTTAGTATCAGCATTGTACCCGTGCGAAACCGGGGCAGGTCGTCAGTTTAAAATAAAACAAGAACTCGTTTAGAATCGCCGAAATAATAAATACCTGGTTGGAAGTAATGCTTCCGAATGCACGTACATATATTATTAATGTATAGAAAAAGGATGGCCGACACATTAGGTGACCGAAAGGCTACTACGCTAAGTATTTACACGTGGAATGGCAATGCTAAACGTTTCGGCCAAAATTGACTTATTGGTATATTGACTTTTTTTTAAGGTTATCATCCCCCTAGTTGAGGTGAGAGGGAGTGTCAGACTCTAACTTAAACCCCGCTACTTCTCCTACAGCGGCTTCTCGGGCGTGACGAGAAGAGCGTTCTTTGCGAGCATTTAGTACATTGACTTTAAGGCTTTTAGTTTATTTTTATGTTGCAAATATTTTAGTTTTATTTTAGTTACAGTTTTATTATTTTTAGAAGTAAGTAGTTGACATTTTTTACTCTTCTTGTTAATAAATTTAGTTTTTGATCTATGGTACAATTTTAATAAAACATATATAAAATGCTAAATAATAACTTTGTTCGTAGAATTCCTAATTTAGGTTAAATTATTTCCGACAGTTCTTTTCATAGGCGTATACCTATACAAGCTAATGTATAGCAAATCTTTTTCATTAGACGGAATCAAATACAATACGTGACTCAAAGCTTCTGCACGTTTCATTTTGCTGTGACAAATTTTAAAAAAAGTGTATAAACGTATAGTCCACGTACAATGACAAGGACATTTTAATAAAATCAAACAAATTGGTTTCTACTTCATAAAATTTATTGTTAAAAACACTAAAAAGTCATCATGTTGTTAAAAATAAAATACATAGTAAAACTTTAAACAATTTTTAGATAATAATACCTAGCTCGAAAGCTAACGAAAGGTAAAGTTTTAGTCCAATTACAAAGTCAGATATTTTATCTTGTTACAAAAACATAAAGGATCTACGTCAACTTTTCTGTATGTGTTTACTTTAGGTATACTGACTGAATCTGCAAACTGTTATTTTTTCAGAATCATTAAATAAGTGGACATTTGATATATAAAACAAATATTTCAATGGTCAATGAGTGTGATTTTTCAATAATTGTATCTAATTGATTTATTACGTAAGATGATCACGGTACTAGAGGAGCCCAATCTATGTCTACCATTGAGAGAAACGAGCTGGCGTTGATGATGTTGGTGACCATTAAGCAGTTTAATAGTATAGTTAGTAACTACGTACCGTGTTTTATTTGAGCGTAGCAAATTGATTTAAGTATTTATAACAACATATTAGAACAATTTAATTCACAATATCATAATGACACGATATGACAGAACTTACTTCGTCCATCAGCTTTGCTCACAGAATCAGGGTATATAGCTAAGCCTTTATATTATTCTAGAATGTAATCTGTCTCTGTGCCAAATTTCATACAGATTCATGAAATATTAAGCCCAATATTTAAGCTCACTTTAAGAATTGTTATTGGTAATAACCAATTACTACCTACAGGTTTACTACTACTACAGGTTACCAATAGGTAACCTTATTAGAGAATACAGTATATATTACAATTCAACTGTATACATATAAAAGAAATAACGTTACTTGAGTATATTAGATAGGTAGGTATAAGAAAACCTAACGAGGTCATCGGCAGCAACCTTGACGATCATAGCAGAAGGAAACGTGATATTTTAATGCTGCTCTCCCGGGCGTATATTATGTTTCCTAACATAATGTACAGTATATTGGAAGCTCCAGTCTGAGAACATAATATTCTTAGAATTATGAAGTAAATGCTTAGCTAAGAAGCAAAATTAGGTACCTACGTATAACTCATCAATATACTAGATTAATCGAGAACGCGACTTTACTGGTGTGCAGTTAAAAATTAATAGATAAACGGAATCTTAAAATGAGTCCATATAAATTTCGAACTTACTGTTTACGATTCTTCGCATTCTCCATACGCAATAATAGTACTTAATTGATTTGTTGAAGTAGAAACCAATAATATGTGACTTCGATTATAAAGGTAACAAAAGCCCAATGCGTCATTATAAAAATACACGTGTAGACTAGGTGAACAAGATTATGACAAGTTGATGGTCATTACAAAAGAGGCAGAAAACCCCAATACCCTGTGTTCTTGACACCAATATTTGTATGGCATAATACGACGTAATAGCTGACAAGACAAGGTTCTCATATTTTACAATGACCATGACGTCATTAAGCATGACAGATGAAAAGAATTGCTAAGGGTAGTCTGCATGGTGCACGGATGGTGGAGGTAGGTAAAGCAATTATATACAACAAACAAACCCACCAAATAATAGGTAGAGGATTGTTACGAAATAAAAAGATTAACTAACTACACATATGTGGCATGTAGGAATATTTTTTTTATAAAGAGTTTAAACAAAATAGTCATACTAGACTACACAGTAACTACGTACACAACTATGCAGACAGTTCAGAATGATAAACAATTAACATGACCACGATATTATTCACTCTGGGTTGCGGGTCAAGCACAATAATGTACCGTGGCCTCCGCCTGGAAAAGAAGAAGTAACCGGCTGTTTTTTAATCAGTAGGTAAGTCTGCCAGTCCCTCTAGCTACCATCTAAGGCGAGAAAAGTCACCTAAAGATTTCATCCTTCAAAAAAACGATATTATACGACCTCAGTGTAACAATATTAAATTAATGTTAAATGTATTTACATAATAATATGGTATGTTTTAAGTTGTATTGTAGTATACTATCTATTCTATATATTTATATGGACCTTGACACCTGAAATAAATGGAAAATATGTTACAATATTTGATTCTCTTCTTAATTGCAAACTAATACTTGAATACTTATTGAAACCTAACCTCTAAACTAAAACCTAACCTAACCTCGAAACGTTAAAACCTGGATCCATGTTTTAATTCTATTCTTTTGTGAATATGACAAGAGGACACCAGAGGAGATGCAAGTAAGTTGCCGACATTTTGGAGAAATTTGTGGATTGGGTATTCCACCCATTCCCATACCCATCTCTACCCAACTTCACTCAAACACAACGCAAGCTTTATTTTACGTGGGTTTTCAGTAAGGCAATTACTCCATTTATACCGAACGCCGCGGCGCCGGTTCGTTCCTATTGGAGCATGGATCTACCACATAAATCAGTCATATTTGCGAAAACTAAATGCTCTATGATTTATTAAGAGCTAGAAAATAAACCATACTATGACATTGCTGTGATTCCTTCATTTAAATACGTGTAATATATGCTGATGATCTTTAATGTCATCATCATCTTCCTGCCCTTGTCCCGTTTTATTTGGGGTCGGCGCAATATGTTTTTTTCTTCCATTCTGTCCTGTCACTCGTCACGCTATCGCTAATGATCTTTAATGTAAGTACTATTAAACAATTAATCAATGACCTACTTTTCACCAGCTATGTCTTTCACGGGCTGGACTAGGAGCGCATTATTATACACCATTTTTTAATTTTAAAAGTTATTTAAAAATAGTGTTAGAGAACCATGCGTCACCACGAATGGGCAAGCTCGAACGGATTGCTACCACAGACCCACAAAAAACTGACTTGAAACAACCACGGCCCCTTACACCGGTAAGTGAGGTTACCGGAGGCACTATCCTTCCCCTTCCCTTCTCCTATCCCTCCCCAATCCCTAAATCCTCAAAAGGCATTATGAAGCGGCAACTCCTATGGTGTTGCGAAAGTAAATGTTTACCACTAGGTTATCTTTATTATTTATCCCAAGTTTACGGGAACCGATATACCAACAAACTTATAAAATTACTAAGTAAATTATGAAAATTAAGTGATGATACATAGTACCTATAATATTAAATAAATCTAACCAAATTCAAATTTGGTTAATTAAATTTCCATCAATGTGAAAACAAAATATCACTCTTTTTAATATTCCTTCGTCACTTAATTAACGCTTAGAACGTCAAGTATTAAGAACATTTCTTCCGCAAAGATATTTTTTTCAAACGTAACTTAGAACAAAGGGAAATTAGACGCATTGAAGAACAAAGCAAGGACGCCAACCACAAAATAAGCGATGAGTTCCTACTACTGGTATCTGTACATACTGTGATTTATTATCGAGAACTTTTAATGAGGATTCTTATCATAAACGTATAAAAAATATTTTCAATTGCAATTTCTGGTTCTGCAATACATCATATAATAATATAAGAGTGACTTATGACATACAGCCATTAAGTATGAATGAGAAAATAAATAAAGAACTGTTTTAATTAGCTAGCCATTAAAGATGTCACTTTAATGCCGGGCGAAAATGGAAAACAATTACACCTATTAACAACAAAAATATTTGATTATACATATACTCGTATTAGACAGTATGGTGAAAAGTTAGTAAAAAATAAAAGAAATTAAACAGAACGAAATATAATTGGGGCAAGCGAATAAAATTAAAACTCCCAACGAAGACTTCCCAAGATAATTGGTCGCGAAAGCAGAAAAACAAGATAAAATTAATGTGCCACCATCAAAACACTTCAGCATTTCTTAATTAAGTACCCACTTAGAACGCTTTGTTTGTTATACCGAGTTGGGAATGCGTTTCACTGTAATATATTTAGAGGAATGGTGGGTAAGATTTTGTTTCGAATTCCTATTACACCCCTTGATTTTCTTACTAACTTCCTCCGGGCGTTATAGTAAGAAATCATTTCAAAAACAGTATATCCCATTTAATTCGGAGCAGGTCTTTAAGAGGTGCCTTTTAGAGGTGCTGAGGGTGGCCACCGGGGTGAGTTTAGTAAGGTAAAAATTGCACTCCACTCCATAGTCTTTGTAAGTTTGTACCCAATAAACCTTCACCTTTAAAATCGCCTGCTTTAAAAGGTTTAGGTTTAGAATGAGGTTCCTTTTTAAAAAACATATAACTATAACAAAACTGAAACCACCAATAAATAGAAGGTACTAAATTGAATATAATCCCAATTTCCAAGTACTTTTACGTACTTATTGCGAATGAAACTTAAACTCTATAAAGCACTAATTTTAAATACACTAAAGTAATAACACGGTGGTGTCAAAAATATAGGTATTAATAAACGAGTGGGATGTTCCAGTCTTTTTGAAAATAATTTAGGACATTTCTATTAAAAAAATGTCTCCCCAGCCCCTGTCTAATATATTTCTTTTAAATATTTAATTAGGCGACGCATTAATCTAACATCTCAAAAGAATTAACGCTACTTAAAACTTTTGACAGTGGCCGCCATTAAACGCGGATACTTATTAAACAGGCTCTAACTGGCTTATAAAGTCCCGGGCTTTTGGTTATAACAAATGCTTAGTTATATCACTTTTTATCTATAAAATATTGTTTTTTTGCATTTTTAAGGAGGTCATATTGCGCAGGAAATACCTATCAACAGTTTAAGGATTCAACTTAACTTTAAAATATTATTTACATTTTCTTCAGCTAAATATTGGAATTACAAAGTTAATAAACGATACAAACCGTTGTTGGTTTATTAATTTTTTATACTAGGTACAAATACAGGTTCTATTTATTACTAGTACATAGAATATTTGAATAAATCTTAAATCTTTCTGCCAAAACTTATTTTACAATTGATAATAGTTGTAGTAAAATTGCATTGATAAATTATACTTTTAGACCGTTTCAGTCTTTTTACCCCGTTGCATTTTATTCAAGAAAGCTCCCTTGCATTTACGATGCTGAATTTGGAACCTGGCCAAATAGACAGTCATAGATTTGCTTCGTATCACATTGTAAAATATGTCAATGCTACCATTCTGTATGACAAGATCATTTACATCGTCATATACGTCATATACTTTGATAAAAAATTCAAATATTTTGGTTTTCTAACATTTAGCTACTGTCCCGCCGTTTCACCCGCTGCTCGGCTCCTACATATCGTAGTATGATGTTTTATAGCCTTCCTCGATAAATGTTCTAACAAACACAAAAAGAATTGTTCAATTCGAACCAGTAGTTCCGAAGATTAGCGCGTCCAAACAAACAAACTCTACAGCTTTATAATATTAATTAATAATAATAATATATATCTATTGTATACATTAATTTAGATTTGTAATTGCACTAGCAAGTGGTAGTTACCTCTATTATACGCATTCTTACTTGTGCAACATCAAAGGAGTTACGTGTGCGCTGCCGGCCTTTTGGGGATAAAGGTTTCGGATGTTAAGGATTGGAAGGGGATGAGGAGAGGGCGTGGGAAGGGGCCTCTGGTAACCTCACACGGCGAAACACAACGCTGTGGTTTTTTCATGCCTGTTTTCTTTGAGCCCGTGGCATCACGTCAAGCGATTCATTCATCCGAAGCTTGGATTTCCCACACTTAATATTGTATTTATTTATTTGTATTTATACTTTACATTTCAGATATCATAAAAACACAAGGCCCTAAAAATACTATATAAGTATTATTCACTTATGGAGTATTATTATTGTACATGGCTTGGACCTTATTCTTATTGTATGATACAAGGGTGACTGTTTTAAGGCAAGTATATAATAAAACATACCTCAAATGAATTCGTATTCTTTATTTACTATTTTATTCCCAATGACGAACATTCTTTCAAGAATGTTTATATTATTAAATTTAAAGTACTGCTTTTTTATTCAAAATCGATATATTTAGTATTCTTAGAAACCTTTGATAGACAACGATAAAGAAAAAATAAAGCAATTCAAAATCCCAGATTACTAATAGGTTTAAATGAATCAAAACCTTTCTGAAAAATACTTACGAAGTCCATAGTTTATATCTACTTATAAATATGCGGATAAAATGATTATGTTAATTTTTATTACCGAATATCTACATTACGATATGCTAATCCTGACTGATATTGAAATGATGTCAACAGATTTTGGATGTCACAATATTATCATATTAAACCCAGATTTCAATATGACTGTCGATCATAAATATTAACTGAAGACTATCCTAGCGTCCATGGATTTTGTTGCTTAAACTCGCGTAGGTATGTACTAAAAATATCCCAGAAGCATAATATTTTCTAAAAATAGTTAATATCTGGATTTATTATTTATTTTTTATGGGATAGGTCGGCAAACAACCAGACGAAGTATCTGATGGTAAGCAATCAGTATCGCCCATGGACACCCGTAACACTAAAGGAGTTAAGAGTTACTGAACTACGCGTTGCCACCTTTTTGGAGACTAAAGTTTCGGATATTTAAGAATTGGATTGGATTTCCTTAATAACTAATAATATTAAAAATCAGTGTTATTTAACAAACCTATTGTACAATCTAATTTCTTAACAATATGCAATGTAACTTTACCGTAATAGGACTTACGGTAAAGTTACATTGCACGGAAGAGGATTTACGGTAAACGTAAATAAAACGCGGGACTGCGGTCGGCGAGTAAGGGCAGCTCGCCGCCCGACCAGAACCAGGCCCGAGCGTACGGCGCGTAGCGTTCTGCGCGCGCCTCAAAGAGCCAATAGACCACCACAGACGGGGCCCTATAGGGCTGATGTTCAGCCGGGGTTGCGGGGTAAGCGCAATGAGTCACCGCGACCTCGGCCCAGAGCACGAGAAGGAACAGGGGAGTTTTTAGTCAGTAAGAGTCTGACACTCCCTCTCGCCCGGCCCTGGGCGGGAGAAGTCATTTGATGATTTCCCCTAACAAAGGGTCGGGCGAGAAGGAGAGACTCTTACTTTAAAAACACCCCCGTTCCTTCTCCTGCTCTGGGCCGAGGTCACGGTGTTTCATAGCACTTATCTCGCAACCCCGACAATGGAAAAACTACTATAGCACTCGGTTGCGCTCTTTTTTTTCACAGTATAAATTCTCTATTTTCTTTCTGGTTATTCCGAAGTGAACATGTCTAAGAGCAACTTAAATTACTGAGTTGTGGTTTAACACTTCACTGATAATGTTGTTACAAGTGTTGTAACTGAAGGTAATTTGATGTCTTCTGAATTTGAACGCATGCTAAATCTAGCTTGAGATTAAAAATGTACCTTGAATTATTTTCAAATCGATATTATTTTGACAGCTAATGCTATTATATTATTTAAGATTAATAGAAAAAGATTAAGATATTATTTTGATAGCTATGGTTACGTTAGATACGTAAAAACCATAATTTATATCCAATTTTTACTACTACCTATATGTACTGTACCAAAAACGAGCGCAACCGAGTGCTATAGTAGTTTGCCCAATGTCCATTAGATGTAAGTTAGGAAAATAAATGGAATCCAAAAGAGAATAAATTTTGGGAAACGTAAAATAAAAAACGTATTAAAACCATAAATTCCGCCATCCAGATAAACGGAACAAAAGCATTAACAACATATCACTACGCAAGTTGTAAAGCAAATTCAAAGAACTATAATAATTAGCTCATAAAACAGGACAATACGTAATAACGTGCAGAATTCCCCGGGTTTTTTACTTCACTTATCCGGGAGCGCCCGGATGAACCTAAATGTGTCTTTTGTCTACCTGGACCTAGACCTGCTAGCGTATGACCATAAAAGATATTCTTTAGGAAAAGTTCCGAATAATTGTTGCAAATGCAATCTTTTTATGAATTGCATTATTTTTGGTATCTATTTCGAATATTTTTACCTACCTATTACTCATATGACACGTTGAGGACATTGGACAGTCCGGAGCTGACCAGTCCCAATTGACGGCGCCTGTTCAGGATCATGACACGTAGGTACACTAGCATCGCCCAACTCAATCATATTTTAGGGAATTGAATGATCCACCGCCAATGTGACCATTGTGTAAGCATGACAACTCCAAGTACCGACATTCTGCTAATCTAAACAATTGTAATAGGTTACAGGGCATTCACATTGATGAAGTTTGACAATATAAGTGGCATGGTTGCAATTTTACTAAATTAAAGTATTTCCTTTCAAGTAAGAATCAACTGGGCCATTATTTATTTTCGTCTATACTATTCTGTGGTACAGGACTAGGCCGTCTCCAAGCATCTTTATCCTAAATATATAATCAAATGTTTAATTAGACCAAAGTAAGATAGCGTTAGCACACGCACAAAATTCACCTTATAACATATCTTAATTAAGTAATCCTGCAAATATTTAAATGGATGATGCAAACCCTACATTGGAGTGTCCCGGACAAAAATCACGGGAGCAAACGAACAATGGCCTCGTAGATGGCGCATTTCCTCCGCGGGAACTAATTAAGTGGATTCTATTCAGGTAATAGTTCCGTTACTATACTACGTATTCACAAATACGTTCAACTTTGTTACCTGTTACTAAGGTAAATCAAACGTACTGTGATTGTTGGTTGAAAGTATTGTTATCATGACGATAGTTAAATAGGTTGGCATCCATCACGTTGCCAGCATAAAAGTGATCGTTATTCTTGAGCAACCTTTCTTTCTAGTTATTTTATGAACCTATCTTCTACTGAGTAAGCCGAGACCAACATTTTATATTAAACAGGGGAATTTTTATAGTGACGTAATAATTGAGACAATTGCTTAATTGGAGCAATATGTGCCACAAGTATTTATATTAAACCAATAAATAAGTTTTATCTTCAATTTAAAATCTATATCACACTGATTATCTTAGATGATAATGATCTACTATCAAAATTGTTGTTTTACTGTTTAAAACCACGTCAGACTTACCGCAACCACAAAAATTGGGAAATTACCTACGTATATTTATAGCTGACAAGATATAGTACATAGTGTCTATTAGAAAATCTTACTAATATTATAAATGCGATAGTTACGATGTTTGGATGTTTCTTACTCAATCATCAGGACTCAAGGATCAGGCATAGCATACACTCCGGCATAGGACATAGGCTACTTTTTATCAACATACCACGCGGGCGAAGCCGCAGGCGTAAGCTAGTGGAAAATAATTCATGATATACACTCCTAATATGTTTAGTGACTTTATTCTATGCGCCAACTGTCATAAATGGGATACCTTATTAAAAATTGGAGAAAAGTCGAATGGGGAAATGTCAATACGAATAAAAGAGACAAAATAAAACCGACCTTGATATAATGTTGCATACACAATATTTCCATCCATACATAGACAGAGTCGTTTAAAAAAATCATAGCCTACTTATAGATACTTTCCAGAAACATGTGCTTAAAACATATTATCAAACATCATTGTGCTTATTCTAATGAAGAGTCCAACCTAAAGACCGGAATCTCCAAAGAAACGAAATGCCAAAGGCCATCGCACCTACACTATTCTTATTAGGGTCTCGTAAAACTATTTACGGTATAATATTACTTCGATGCTGTTAAATGTCTTTATTAGGTTTCTATGTTCTATAAATTACAATACATAGTTTTTGTAGTGTGTATAAAACATTTGAAATGTGTAGATACAAAATATGCGTATCTATTATTGGCAAACGCACAACTTTTGTATACATAAATATGAATTGGATGATTATTTATTTATTTATTTAAACTTCATGCACAATGGGTACATAGGCGGACTTAATGCCTAAGGCATTTTCTACCAGTCAAACCTTGGGTGATGCAGAGATGAGCCAATGGTCAGTGCAAGAAGCAAGCAAACGGCTTAATTTTAAATCTGATATGACATACGATATAGATATGTATATATGTGCGTATTATTAACATACAAGTTACTATATACCTAATATATACCTACATCCATACTCAAATTATATTATATAATAATAAATAACATCTACTTATATATACTATATACATATACACACATATACTAAAACTTATTAATAATAATGTATGGTGGTCACGATTTAGCCAAACCTTTCAATAAAATCTCACGAACCTTTTGTTTAAAAGTTAAACGACTAGACACCATCCTGACGTCCGGGGGGAGCGCATTCCACAGCAAGACAGACTGGACAAAAAAGGAGGAGTGGAGGAAATCAGTGCGGTGAGTGGGACATTGGAGAAGACGGTTATGGGAAGAATGAATATTTTTGCTGTGGTTTGCGCACAAGTATTGAAAGTAAGATGATAGATAGCTAGGCGAACAAGGTGAGTTGAGGAAAGAGAACAGAGTGGTTAGCGCCCTTTGCTCCCTGCGCTGGCGTATGGGCAACCACTTCAATTGCAACCGATGTGCAGAAACATGATCATATTTACGCAGGTTGAAAACGAATCGAATGCGGTTGTTAAGAAGTCGGTCGAGTTTATTGAGTAGATAAGCATTCATGTCATTACATTATTAGTCAGTAAGAGTCTGACACTCCCTTTAACTGCATCAAACATCTTCTCTGGACGATACAGAGGATCAGATTCTTACCAGCTATAGACCACCACATTCCTTTTCCAGCAGTGTGATTCTGTAAGACTTTATTCCTAACTTCGAATTCTGAATCCACTGTGAGCTCCACTAGCGCTACATTTGCAAGTTTTTTTATTTTACAAGTTGAAATAAATTGACCGCAACATTTTGATAGATATAGTATGAGATGACGTTAAAAGTGGTATTCTATAATGTAATCCCCCGTCACTTCGACGCTCACTTCACACTCAAACAAGATTCAAAATCAAAACAAATTTTATAGAATTGACGTGCTGCTCACCATACAAAACCTAGACATAAGAATAAAATGCACATCTATTGTTAACCTTACATTTATGACTGGGAATCAATGATCCTTCTGTTCTCAATAAACTATGTATTTGTTGTGTACACATTTTTTCAGACTTATTCTACACAATGTTTTGATATTACCTACCTACGTATTTCGATTATGGAACGCTTGATATCGTTACTATTAATAAGGTTTAATCCATTGATTAATTAGTCGTTACATGATTGGCTGGTTCAAAAATAATCCACCTTTCTGAGAATCTTCGTTATGTTTATTCGTCAATATCTTAGCCAGATAATAAAAATATTTCTACCTACTTATGTTGAGTACTACCTAAATTATTTGTCCATCAACAATGTGTCTATGAACAAATAATTTAAAATTAATTTCTAGACTTTATAAACAGTTGTTCTTTATTTCATTACATAAGTAGATTAAAGAATTCGTTTAAGGTAGCTAGTTGTATAGCCACGACTAGCTGATAAAAAATAAATTATTAAAAACCTCGTCCCTGCCTTTAATTCACAAATACGTTTAAAAGCTTGCTCATGTTACATTTGACGAAAGAACTCGACTAGTTTCAAGCCATACTAAGGGCTCATATTTATGTAAAGCATGGAATGTCGCGTAGCTAAATATCTTAATATTCTCTAGAATTTAGGCTAACAATTCACGATGACGACAACAATGACGTCCACTGCTGGGCAAAGGCGTTACTCATATTAGGCACAAGTTTAAAGAAAGAAATTCTCTACTCGCCCACAGCTTAGCCGACAGGTTGGCACTCATTTTGCACGTTGCCTTGAGTGCCTATGTATGTAACACTGCGATTGTCCTTAATTTAGACCCATTTGGATGTGTTGCTTATACGGTTTTATGGATAAGGAAATAATATCATAGGCATATGGTTATAAGTGTGGACCATATAACTTCATAAATTAACTAAATATTCAGTAGTGCATAAATCTACAACAATCTGATCCAATATAAAAGTGAGAAGGGCGTTATTACACAATATTAATTGTAGGTTGTTATTCAAGGTGTATTTTAGGTATCACTATAGCTTTAGATTTAAGTATTCACTATTTAAAAAGTTATCGTACCATATCACAATATTTTTACAATTTGCTCTTTTCATGGTACACTTTAAATTGTACATTTACTGTCGCCGAGATATTGCAATTTCGAATTGTTGTAGAATTTTCTATAAAACGGACATTAAAACTTGTCTATACAAAATTGCCGTCCAAATTTGATATTGCTATATCTAATTGACCTATATACATATACATATGTATGTATAGTAAAATTGAGAAAGAATTCAAAGTAATATTAAAAGGACAAGATTTATGTTATATTCATTACAAAGTGTTTAAGAATCGAAACGTTAATTTGTACGAAGTGAAATATTCTAAAATTATTCAATTCTATGAAATTGTGGGTAGATTACACAAAATTGAAACATGATGCACATACACACTTTCTTTGACTAACGTGGAAATTAATGGTAATTAAATGTTCACATCTACTCTAATTTGTCCACATTCTTTTTACTAGGCGTAGCACTATCCATGATGTCGATGGGAATACCTAAACGATTAAAAAATATAAAATGACATCAATCATGTTTGGCATATTCTATGATAACTATTCTTTACCTACTAAGAAGCTTAAAAACAACATCAGGCATGTGTATTTTTCCGCTAAGGAATAGGTAGAGATGTCCTAAGTTAATATCTCTAAATATGTTTCACTTTAATGCCTTTAATTTTTTCTGTTAATCCCGGATTTGTAAGTATTTTTTCTTTTTTTATTAAAACTTTGTATGTGAAATAATAAAAAAGTACAGATGGACCTAATGTCGTAGGTATTGTCTAACCTGAACCAGGTGATGGAGAGATGAGAGTGGCAGGTAACGGTAAAAAATATAACAAGAAACAATTGAAATACTACATAATATAAACATTTAATGAGATATATACAATATTAGTCCATAAACATGGGTATATAGGTACCTACTATGTATAGTAAACAAACACTTTACAAATATATTCATCATCATCAGCCTAAAGTACCCACTGCTGAGCAAAAGCCTCTTCTCACACGGAGAAGGTTAGAGCATTAATCACTACGCTTGCTCAATGCGGGTTGGCGATTTCAAACTTATAATTAGAAATTATAAGTCCAGGTTTCCTCACGATGTTTACCTTCACCGTATGTCAGTGGTGCCTAAATAATCATATATTATTTATTATATATTACAAATATAAAATATGTATATAAAACATAAAACAAACAATACATTTGAAATGTATAATTCATAAAGCTATATAACAAAAGACAAGTAAGTATGTTATGACAGATTTGAATCCACGAATTTTTTGAGAAGATACTCCCGCAGTTTTGGTTTCCGAGATAAACGACTGGTCGCCATTCTGATTTCTATGTTAAGTAGTGGCTGTTAGTAACTTAGTCGGCAATTTAACTGAGAATTAACTCGGAATTTGCATATAAAAACATAAGTACCTACACCTACATAATAGAATCTGCAAGGCCATCGGCTACTTAAATGAAACGAATTGATTTTGCTATAAATAAAAATGAATGAAAATTCTTAGAAAATATAATGATTATTATTATCTAATATTAATATTTAATCACGTAAAGCGTCAAAATAAGATCGAAATCTAAAAAAATATATCGGAAGCAAGTGTAAAACGTTCAAATAACACCGGCATTGTTGCGTAATAAGAATAATTTATAATATGCTTGTAAAATTTATATTTTTGGTTGTCACGTCTAGATTTTACTGTCCAATGTTATCATTGATAGGTACATATAATCGCGATATCCGTAACAGCTTATTAACAATTCTTAGAAACAAAGAGTTAATGCGTTAATAATAATCTCAACTTAACGCTGTAAATATGTATGTACGTATTTTGATATATTAGGTACTTATTGTATATTTTAGTCTGAAGAACGTATTAGAGTTCCGTATCTCGAAAATTCATTATATTTTCATTTAGATTCGAGCAACTTTGGTTTTTGTATTCAATCGATATTAACATTAATTATTAAACAAAACATCTTTGCGACTTCTACTTGTAATGGCAATTATTAAAAATTTAGTATTGATTTTGACTTGCTTTATTGGATCAAAAATTTTACAAATATTAAACTAAAACAGTGTTTGTTTACATGAATTAACTGAGAATAGCTCTACTGGTTTCAAATCACAACGGGATACTCGTACATGAACAGCGTGCACGTCGCGTCGCAGCGGTTTAAGTTAATAACAGCTTCTTGAAGTCTGCTGCGTTTTAGTAAAACCACATTGTAATTTATAGAACAAATCTATGATGTATTAAAAAAGATACTTTTACTTGGTATCATAACATCAAATGGACTAACATTCTCATCATAACAGCTTAACTTTTGTTCAACTTTTGTATATTTTTTCCTACATTGATCTTCAAGATATTGAATGTTTTGCTCAATTGATTTTAAGTGACATAAGTCCATTCTTGTTTTTTTTACATCATAGGACGGCAAATGATCAAACGGATGGCCTGGTAAGCAATCGGTACCTCCCATGGACGAGAAGGATTGGGCTTCCGGTAACCTCACTTAAACAGAAAAATATAACGCTGTAGTTTTTTCAAGCCGGTTTTTTTGTAAGGTCGTGGTATCTACCAATCCGGTTGAGCCGAGCCATTCGTGCCAAATTTTTAGGAAGTTAGCATATTTTTCTGTTACCATTACCAATGTTACACTAATTGACGTCTTCATAATTACAGATCAAAGACTAAAATGTTATTGGAAAGAATGTTGTTCAGTGTGCAACATTTAATACACGAGCATAATCCTATCTAAAAGTAAAAAGTCCTGTTTTACAATTGAAATTGTTGTAGTAAGTTATGAGATAGATTTAATTAAAATAGATTAATGGATCATAATTGTTACAGAACGTACACGTAACTGAGCATGGTGTTTTCAATGTGGTTGAATATGGAGTAGGTACTTTAGCTGATAAGAACACTAAGCTGCTAATTGCGCTAACTAATCTGGTGGCCGGAGCTCGGCTTCGTCGGCCAATCCCATACGCACACAATAAGTCAGAGTGTGTCGGATTGGCTATCCGCTACGTTATCTGTTTTTAGTTAATCTCCTTTTTTGTTTCATTTACACTGAAGATTTTTTTTTGCTGTAACCAATTAAAGGTAACTTTAACTAATATTAAGAAATTTTAAATATAACAGTCAGTTTTGTTTCTGTAAGCGTAAAAATATAACATTCCTCTGGAATGGTTAAGTGAAATATCCCATTACTATAAAACTAAAACTATGAGACTTAAAAAAATTTGAGCTCTTCTCGTTAAATTCAAGTGAGTAAGTAGTTATTATCAATAAACCATTATAAGAGTTTCGAAATTTTTGTTAATAAGTACAAATCACAGTAGATTATCAATAAATGTTTTAGTCTCAATGCTATCTATTAACAAAACAAAAACCATACATATTACATTACCGAAACTTTTTTAGATGCGAAAACCATTTAAACAAAAAGAGCGTATGGTAAAGAAAGTTCAAAGAAACCAAGTAAAATAATAACTTATTAAAAAATCAAAACTTCACAATAAAATTTATACCTTCGGAACCAATAACATTGAAACTTTAAAAAAATTACAAGAATGTCATAAAATAAAATTAAAATCCTGTTATTCAAATGCGAGATATGAATCAGAACCTTATCAATATCCGCGAATATGTATGTACATAGTAAAAAAAGAAAAACAAACAGGGAGATTATAATAAATCTGATCACGTACGAATATTTGAGTAAAGTCCAAAAAAGTCATGTGGCCCTGATTACTTACTTACACATTACAATAACTACGATTCATTCAGAAACTTGCTGTACTGTGACTTTTTTCCAAAATTTACTTTTGGGCGACATTATAGCTACATTACAGATGAAATAAATTATGATACGAAAATTGAATTAATTTTCTAACAATTTATAATGAATAGGTTTTACAGAAAGTGTTTATAATTATTATTAAAATTGAAAATATATGTGATAGATTAAAAACATATAAAAAGGAATCGGAACATATGTGAAACTGATTAAAACAGTTACCATAGAGTTTTTGCTCGCCCTTAACCATTGGAATCTACACTTGGTACCGAGCAAATAGCTTTTTATCTTGCTTTGTTTGACGTTCAAAAATAATTTAATTGAAATAAAATATGATGATGACTTTGACTTAATTATTGAGATTTCTAATTCTACCCTTATTTAATAGCTAGAAATAGTTTTACTTGTAAACTTCTTATCAAGCATGGTGTACCTACGGATCTATAAAATTATCGAATAAAAACATCTAAAGATATGGTTTGCTATTCGTCATAAAAGGAAATAGGTATGTTTCTAGCCAATTTAGATAGGTAGGTATGTTTTTCCAAATAACTAATCTGATTGGTCTTTACAGGCTTGAACATGAATTATCATGGTATCAAAGTGTTCATTACTCGATAATCATGCTTTACAGGCATGTTTCGGTGTTAACGCCTCTTATTTTGGTATTTGCTCTTTATGTGCCTACTAGTTTTGTTAATTGTTCTACGTACCTATGGTATATACTATACGTATATTGGCTATGCAGCTACAAAAATGGCGGTTACATAAATAAAACGAATGTTTATAACGAATATTCTATAGCGAGAAGGAATCTCAAAATAATGTTTTATTCTGTCTTATTATTAGTTATCTATTACTAAATTACTTGAATATTTAAAACAGATGAAGAGTTTGTTCCACATTATCCGAATAGCCGCAATGCAATAAATAAATTTGAATACAGAAAGTATTTTGTCTGAACAATGTAGGTACACACATAAGTTTATCTGAAACTTATATGCAATGTCGGCGTAAGGGCCACAGACACACCGGGCAAAAATATTGTGGTGCCGACATAAGGAAAGCAATATCAAGTATTAGTTTTTTGCGGATTCAAATAAACTTATTATACTTATTAAGAGTTTGGTCTTCTTGGATCTGCGACCTCCGCGTAATACAGGGGCTTAAGTCATTTTAATAACTAAAAATTTCACAACTACTTCTTGATACCTCCAGGCGTGATAGCGGCCTAAAGCCTGCCCACTACGAAATAAAATAAAAACTTTCACCAAGTAACGCATAGCATCTTAACTAATACAATACTGGCCACTTGGAAACTGACTGCGCCTTTCAAAACTTATCTAATATTTAAAAAAGGCCTATTTGGCAAGGAACCTAAATAAGCAAGCTATTTTTAATTACAACGTATACAAATTAATGATACGGAAGCTAAGGTTAGGACATAACAAAGTGATTCATCGACAATATTACATTTAAGGAGGAATGAATAGCTGTCTAGAGTATTGTGACCATAACGTCCAAGGATAATTGGTGGCGCAAGGATCGAATAAAATATTCATATTATAATTATTATGTCATTGTTATTTATGCAATTTAATAATAGGGTCATCATACAATGCGTACGTTTGTAGCCATAGCACACTTGCAAAGGAGGTTGTCTCATGTGAATTGTATTAGCTATAAATATATGTACTTATATGAATAATTCAATTTCTTTATTGGCAATGTACCTGCCTATTATTATTATTAAATAGAGTTTATTTAGTAACCTACCTATGTATGACATTATCTATTGTTCCGTTGCAACTTCTAATTTCAAGAAGAAAATGCACCGTTAACTAACTCCTTAATAAATTACAATGATATCACTAAACGCGTTACGACACAGGTACGATACATTACATACAAACATAATAAATACCTATTTTAACAGTTTTATGTTCAAACGCCCGGTAACGGAGTTGTACGTACAACTCCGTTACCGGCCGTGACTACTTCTTTGGTGTTAGGTACGAGTGTCCATGGGTAGCATCGATTGCCTACCATCGGCTGAACCGTGTCGGCTACATTGTTTGACGCCTTATGCTACAAAAAAAATACCTATTATGCTAACAGTCTACAGCGATAAATGACTATAAGTACCTATTATAAATCATCATATTACTTCTTTCGGCCAGGGTGAGGCAAGGTGTCAGGTCAGACTCATGCTGATTATGACCACCCTGGACCTGACCGATATCGTGGTAGGTACCTTATTGGGATTGCCCCGCAACCCTCGGCAATTTTATGGTAGTTGTGACCTAGATTGAAAAATATAAAATTGATCATGCCTTTATTTCCGTTTTTAGAGTCCAAACATATTAGAAATACTTAAATAGACAATTTTATTTAATGTAAAAGTATGTTTCGTTGCGACATCTATTATGTTCATCTTGTAACGTTTTATCGTAAAAGATACTTGCGCGTGCGTAATCCGATAGGCAAATAGCAAAAACGTTATCAACTATCCGGCTATCAAAATTCCTAGAGAAAAAAACAGTATCTAGGTAATTTAATACATGATAGCGAATAATTAATAAATATCAGGTTGACATTATCTCGAGAGCGTCACAAATCTCATGACTAACAACTTTTTCTAATCTTAGTCTAAAGCGTATGTAGGTATTAGTCATTATAAGTTAACAAACAAAATGAAAACGATTACTTTAAAAATACAAGTTATATGAAGAATTTCGAATGTGTTTATTCTTGTGGGATAGGTCGGCAAACCAAGTCGACGGTTCTTGGTATGGTAAACAATCAACGCCGCTCATGGACACCCGCAACACCAAAGGCTTTGGGTGGGTTTGGTGTTAGGTAGTGTGTAAAGGTCGTGGTAACACACAAGTGCGCTGCTATTGTGGGTTGTTAGCTTAATTCATCATACCCCAAGCGAAGCCAGCGTTTGCGCACATATTGTGTGTCGAATTACCACGATTAATAGAATAAAATATGGAATAAAATTAAGTTTATAAAATATGTATAGGTAGGTTTTTCAGTTTTTCAGTGGGTATACATAGTCTGGCCATAAATACTGTCACAATTAAAAATAAACAAAATATTACATTTGAATTTGGAATCTGCCATTTTTATATAATTTTCATTGTGTTTTCTTATTTTGGCACCAATAAATTGTTCAATATTTTGCGATATTAAAATGGAGTGGGGTGATAAAGAGAACCGAATCGCTGTGATTGCATTACACAAAGTGGGTATGGAGTCAAATGCAATTTTTAAAACTCTCCACACGCTTGGCATTTGTCAAATGTTTATGTACCGGGCTATTAATAGGTACAATGAGACCTCCTCTGTTTGTGACAGAAAAAGATCTGGCCGTCCACGTATTGTTCGTACGAAAAAGGTGGCCTTACTGCTAAGGGAAAGAATTCGAAGAAATCCTGTCCGAAAGCAAAAGATTTTATCTCGGGAGATGAAGATAGCACCTAGAACCATGTCGCGTATTTTAAAAGACGACTTAGGACTTGCAGCCTGTAAGAGACGCACTGGACATTTTTTAAATGATAATTTTTGTTTACGGATGAAAAATTTTTTACAACTGAGCAACATTTTAACAAACAAAATGACCGTATTTATGCTCAAAGCTCTAAGGAAGCTTCTCATCAAAGCTCTAAGGAAGCTTCTCAATTAGTCGACAGAGTGCAACGTGGCCATTATCCGATTTCAGTGATGGTTTGGTGGGGTGTTAGCTATGAAGGAGTGACTGAGCCATACTTTTGCGAAAAAGGTATCAAAACATCGGCACAAGTGTATCAAAATACCATTCTAGAGAAGGTAGTTATGCCCCTTAACAACACCATGTTCAATAACCAACAATGGTCCTTCCAGCAAGACTCGGCGCCGGGTCATAAAGCTCGGTCCACGCAGTCTTGGTTGGAAACGAACTTTTCCGACTTCATCAGAACTGAAGACTGGCCGTCGGTCGTCTAGTCCCGATCTTAATCCGCTGGATTATGATTTATGGTCAGTTTTAGAGAGTAGAGCTTGCTCTAAACGTCATGATAATTTGGACTCCCTAAAACAATCAATACGATTGGCAGTGAAGAATTTTCCCATGGAAAGAGTACGTGCTTCTATTGATAACTGGCCTCAACGTTTAAAGGACTGTATTGCAGCCAATGGAGACCACTTCGAATAAGCTTTTTATGTTTTAAATTGTTTTATATTTTATGTATTAAACTTACATACTGTAAAAGTAATAAATGTTATTTGCAATTGGAAAAATATTTTTCTTATTTGTTACAGTATTTATGGCTAGATTAAGTATACTGTATACATGTATGTTAAGCATATCTTCTAAGATCTTAGTTCCTACTTGTCTTACTAAATAATTAGGAATGAGAACGTTTGTGAGAATGTACTATGTATGTTTATTATTCTTCCACGCAAAAACCGATGAACCAATTTGGTTGAAATTTGGTATGTATATACTAGTAAACAATAAACAAATATAGATTACTTACCCATTTCATTCAGGATCTGCAAAATTTTTATTATTTTTCTAAACCAACCAATCTAAAATGTTACTTCTAAAATCCTTTACATCTCTTTGACCACAACTCAAAAAAATTTACTATACTTAGTCAATCGGTTTACGTAAATAACAAAATTTAAACAATCTCGCCATGTCTTTTTAGCTTACTAAAAGATGTCTAAAAATTGTATGTAAAAATGTTTACAATCAGTTATTTACGAAAATCTATTTTACCTATTTAAAATCTATTTTATCTATTTATTGACGTGTAAAAGTGCCGTTTTATGGCCTATTTGCAAAAATAAATTCATTGTTTCATTGTTTCAATCGATGTTAGTTAAGTAATGAATAAACTAAATTTAAATAATCTTCTTGTGTATTTTAAACGACCTATTTAATATAAAAAGTATAAAACGACTATACTAAGATTGTTTACTTTTAGTTAATTTAAGTGTGGCAGAGTCAAGCTTCGGCACGAATGGGTCAGCTCGACCGGAGTGATACCACGGCCTCACAGAAAACCGGCGTGAAACAACCACAGCGTTGTGTTTCGCCGTGTGAGTAAGGTTACCGGAAGCCCAATCTTCCCCCTCCCCAATCTCTTAATCTCCAAAACCCTAATCCCTAAAAGGTCGGCAACGCACTCGTAACTCCTCCGTTGGCGGGTGTCAATGGCTGCTCATTTGCCGACATATTACATAAAAAAAAATCGCCTAAAAAAACCGATAGACCACATGCCCCATTGTAGTTATCATTGTCACTTCAAAAAAAGAAGACTGTGACCACGACTGTGACCTCCGAGATCTTTGTTATGTTCCATCTAAAGGTCCAGCCGGAGTTTCGTGTCAAGCGCAATAATGTACCGTGACCCCGGCCTGGAGCAGAAGTCAGGATAAGTCTGATTTTCTCTGAATAAGTATAATAAGTCATTTACATTATCAAAACCCAAAAAAAGCCGATCATGTTAGTATTGATAGAAAACAGCGTCATGCTAGTAATTCTAAAGTAATGACTGTACCTATACACTTCATTTCATAGCCTCTTTACACCAGTGTAACCGTTTAAATATATTTTTATTGCATTTTAATGTAACCCTAGCCTAGACACCTAGGTACGTAAGGAAATGTTTCTTAGCACTAAGTACCTAAATACCATAACTTTAACTTTATTTAGTACCTATACATATTATGTAAGAAGTAACTTACCTTAAAATTCTGTTCACCATTATCATCATCGAGTTTCCATTCACTAACACTACTGGAACCACGTCTTCCCGTTAGCACGCTAATTAGAAATTCTACTGATGCAGTCAATTTTTTCCAGACACTTTTCAATTCACACCCTTCCGTAAAAAGTAGAAAACAATTTTATTTGAATTTTTTTAAGTTAGTTATTTTCTAACAAAAACGTGCATTAAGCAAAATCAATAAAATTATAATACAATAAAACAAATGAATATTTAATGGCGTGCGTAGCGCAAAAAAGGCGCGCTTGTAATTCCGCTTTTGAACGTGTCAAATTTTAAAAATAGAATTCTGTATCACTTTTTTTTCTAGCCAGTATTTGAGAACCTGCCAGTAATAAGTTTTAATAATTTATTTATCTGAAAAAATATGAAGTACTTAATAGTTTATTAAAAAAATCACTGTTATTTTATTGTTTCAAACAAATAAGTATAATAAATACCTACCTACTAATAAATACCGCATAGACACAATACAAATTTAACTTCATATTATAACACCTCAATAAACAGCTCATTGTTACTATGGAGTTAAAAGACACTGATAAATGCGATTGCAAAAAAAAAACAACTTCCTAACGCAATTATCATTATCAAATCGCTTCCTAACATTTCTTTCATTTCCTCCATTTGTACGCCGATAATATGATTCCAGGTAAGATAAGGCATTGTCAACAAATACAGTTAAACGAAGGTAAAACTGATCCCGTTTAAAAATGCGCCTACCACGTTATCTATTGGATCCACAAACAATTTGATAAAAATCTACTTAATATCTAGCCAACACTCATTATCTATTTATAACCAATTTAACTGATATATATACCTAAATATAAAAAGCCCATGGCTACTTTTTATCAAAAACTAATTCGAAATTTCTTAAAAATGAAGAAGGTGATTTTTTATAGCATACTCTTTCACGGAATTCTCTGTCGGTCAAGGTATATCGTTTCTGAAAAATGATACAATGTTTTATTGATTAAGTATTTATTTAGTATTATCGTTGATACGATTAAATTGAGAAATGATATGGATTAGTAAATTATGATGTTTCTTATGTCATAATCCCCATTGTAATGTATGTCAAAATCTACAATGTAATTGAGACTGATTGATACCTACATAAGAAAAATGCATAGGTATCGTCAACAAAAATATTTTTCATTTTATAAATATATTTTATAAAGACACTTAACTAACTACCTAAGTGCCTAGTACTTAGGTAGTTAGTTAAGAGGAGGTGGTTAAGTTAGGTGTTTTTAAGATTGATACCTACTCGCGCGTAGACGCACCGTTAGGTAGATAATCTCTGAATTTTGCACGTAACACGCTGTACGTATATAAGTATCTGCCCCAAACAATGTGTACAAAAATTTTACAACCGCATTAATTACAAATGACGATCTGTCTCTGTATAGCTTGGCAAAAAACCCTCAGACAGTAGTGAGAATATAAATGCTGAGATCAAACAGATCATGATCATTGTTATACAGATCACAGTGTAGTGCGGATCGCAGTGATCATGAATATCTTGGTGAGCGTTATTTATTTTTAAGTGCAGTGAACTATCTATTGTAAATTATTAAACTGTACCTACATTTTTTTTTCAATAACTAATAATTTAGCCAAACCTACAAAATCGTTTCGTGCAACCAGTGAAAATTAGGATAGTCATTGAACATGTTAGTCTCTGGTTGTTTCTTTTTTTTTATTAAAACTTTTTTTTACTAAAACTTACATGGTCTAATGTGTGAATAATATTATGCCAGTGAAATTAGTTGTTAGTTTTTTAATATTATTTGTAAATTAACATTCCTTTAATCATTTTCATTTAAATATTATTTATAAAGATGGAAGCATAATATTAAACACAAACTTATTTTTTATTAAAATTAAATTTTACATCAACCCCCGCTGAATATAAGTTTATTCAATAAATCAAACACGCACAATCTAAAATCTCAGATAAAACTATGATTATATGAGCGGTTTCTATTATAGATCATTAATTACTATATCACGATGATTAGATTTTAACGATAACCTATCTTATGAATTGTTAAGATTTTAATCAAAGACTGAATTGGGCTTTCAATCTTGATATTGCTATCATTCTCGAATATCTAGTAATTAAATTGTAATACATTACGGTTCGGTACTGTTGCGACTGTGATCAATGTGCCGACGATATATTTTTACTTAATATCGTCCCGAATGAAACTGAACTTCTATTATTATATGATATAATGTATATAATTCTAAGAATAAACAGCAAAATACTGAATCATTACAACTATAAATAATTCGTCGGCCACTCAAAGTAGGAACTTATCGCTAGGTTCATAACATTTGTATGGCGCTAGACTATCACATAGAGGCGCCTATGTTATTTAGAGATTCCAAGATAAGTCGCCATTATCCTAAATTTTAATAGAAAAGTTATGTTTGATTGTAATCTTTTTTTAATTTTATAAAACAACCTTCAAACTGTTCAAGTCCATTGGCAGTTGCGATAGGCTCACACTTCAAATATATGTTATGCATATCTTAAAATGAGTAGAAGTAGTACAATAATGAATAAAAGTATTTTAAGGAAAACAGTGAAACAACAATTTATCTACAGCGAATCACTGATGTACTTATTTGTAACATATGAAGTGCATTTTTATTTTATGATAAAATCTAATTTAGTAATTTTGTTTAGTCACCATTGCTTTGCATAAGCAGAAATAACTTCTTATATTTCGTTTGCCTTTCATTTTAAAGTATAAAACGAAGTTAATGATTCGCTATTATTTTATGTTAATTCTTTATCTGGTCTGAGAAATTGTTCTTGGGTGGGTGTTAGTGCCTATCCACAAAGGGGTTATAAAATTCGCCAGGGGAAAAGTAAGTAAGTACTAAGTACCTACTACATTTAGGTACAATCGAAGTGATAACAAATTACAACTTTAAAAACAAACAAACACAACGTGTATTGTCTTATATATGTACATACACCACTTAAACACTGTTCGGCACCTAAATAGTTTTTTATGAAATAGGGCAGCTAACGAAAAGACGGGTCACTTGATGGTAAGAAATCAGCGCCGCCCATGAACACCCACAACAACGGAGGAGTTGCCGACTTATTGGGGATTAGAGATTAGGAGGTTTTGCGTCATCAGTAGCCTCACTCGCACGGCAAAAGACAACATTGTGATTGTTTCATGCTGATTTTCTGTGAGGTCGTGGTAGTACCGGTTGAGCAGACTCATTTTTGCCGAAGCATGGCTCTCCCACACTTTTTATTCGTGCGTAGTTAGCGTAGTGTTAGGTACTTTTTCAACGATTGCGTCTTTTCAAGAACATTTTATAGACCAGTGGCACTGTCAGTGTCATGGTTAAATCAGAGATGATTCCTAGTCATAAAATTATCCTTAGAAAGGAAACAAAGAGCATTTATGCACAGCAACTTAGCCTCGGTTGAAGCCGAACTTAAGGAAGAGTAGTGTGAGGACATGCATTGTTAAGTTTAGTTTAAATTGGTTGGTAGGTACCTACATTGAGCAATGTGCCTTTGTTCTCAGATACGAATGAATTAACTGTGAAGCAATGGTTTCACATTATAGATGATGTAAATATTATTAAATCAAGCTAATTATTTTGCGTAGTTTTTATTTCACAAAAGAAATTTTGCAATCAGATATCACGGTCCAGATTATACTTACCTACAAATATAAAATTGATTTTTACCTTTAAAAATATAAAGTAACACACACTTATAGGTACGGAAAAGGGCACTTGTGTGTGTTAATCATGGACTCATTCTGTTTTCCTTGATATTAATAAAATATTCTATAAATAGTATAGTATAATAGATACACCCACACCTTTTTTACCATCGTTAAATGTAAATAACACTGATAAAACCAAGGTGATTAAACGCAGCGATGGTTAATTAAACCATTTTTTTTTAGAATATTATTTTGCTGTCATGTTCTCTGGCCGTGACCATCGCTCAAAAAGTGGGAGACACGAGCAATGACATCATAGACGGACAGAGACGGAGTACCGGAGGCTATGGCCTTCTGAGACCTGGCTATAACCAGGGTTTTGGAGGCTATAACAATTACAACAACTACAACGGCTACGGAGGAGGCTTTGGGCAGGGATACGGTGGCAATCAAGGCTTCGGTGGACCCGGTTTTGGGTCATATCCGGGACAAAGTGGCTACCCTGGTGGGTTTGGAGGTTGGTACCTGAATTATTCAGCTAATTATTCATAGATTAGCCATTACAAAACATGTACAATATTTCTCTCAATACTTAAATACCATTAGAAAACCATCAATTAACATTAATTGCTATTATGAGATAAGCTCTAAATATCTAATTCATCCGATTATAGTATCTGAGCAAATACTTCGTATTAATTGGATAATCACTAACAATTGATTACATATTATAATTTGTGTTTGTAGCCGGCGGGGGCGGTTACGGTAGTGGCTATCCAAGCGGCTATGGCGGCTACGGAGGCTATAACCAAGGATATCCGGGATACGGCGGGAATGGTAAGCACGGTTAACTGAATATAATGGATAGTGCACACATATCTATATCTACACTTAGGTATCTATTTAGATATCTAGGTACAAGTTGTGTACATAAGGGTCAAGATACGTAACTAGTCGCATTTACAAAGATCATATTTCCCGAAATGGCAAGACAAAATAATCTTTTATTTATTCTTACAGTGATAGATAACACTGATTAAAATTAGAAACACTGCTAGGAATAGAAAATACTAGCACTTTAAAATGCAATGAACCACAAATACGATCTCTTTTAAATAATTCTGTCGTCGAAAGACAGCATGTCTACGACTCGTAGTTATGTATATTAAAAATTATAATGAATCATGCTAGTGAAAAACAATCACGTATTTATGAAGTCACTGACCACGAAGATCGTCCGTCGCTCTTTATACATTACACGGTACGCGATACAAACTACTTAGGTACATCATTATTTTTTTTATCGTATAAAGCAAATTATTTACACGCCAAATCTTAACGGCTTTGAGATCCATCGTCATAGTAAAAAAGTCAATTTTATATATCCTTTTTACCTAGTCATACTAATATATATTTACATAAATATAACAAATACAAGTCAGTATGATATGTTACCTATATCTAATTTAAACTTTACAAGAAAATACTAAATAAACAAACAAATAATTCTACACTGCTTAAAACATCTGATTTCGATTTGTTTGAACCATCTAGGTAGGTACTTTATTTTACACAAATAACTTATAAAAGACAATGGATGCCATTAATATACTGTCCAGTTTATATTGCACTAGTCTTTGAATACCCTCCCCTTTCAAGAGGGATCAGATTTCAATGGCTTTTGAAGCAAGATACCTTTGACTAGCTACATGGAATACTAATCATTTGAGACGAAATACACTGCTTTTTAACACAAGTAGGTAAGGGTCGAATGGCTTTACTAAAACGGTTTTAGTTAGACCTATTACATAATTAAATTACCTTCAACAACTAGGCAGGTAGATAGATATTTAGTTTTGAACAATGACACGTATGTAGTTACTACCATCTCTATATAACAACTATATGTATCTATTAATTGTCAAATTAGTTTGAAACCAAATAAAAAGTTAGGTACCGACATTTATCATGCATAAACTGTGGGATTGGGGGGCAATTTGTGCTGAATAAACGGAACGGCTCGACCGGAATGATACCACGACCTTACAAAAAACCGGCGTGAAACAACCACAGCGTTGTGTTTCGCCATGTGAGTGAGCTTACCGGAGGCCTAATCCTCAACTAATCCGAAATTTACCAAAAAGCCGTCGATGCCCTCGTAACACCTTTGGTTTTGCGTGTGCTCCTGGGCAGCGCCGATTGGTTGGGTTACCGACCTATGTCTCATCAAAAATCATTATAACCGATATTTTCTTTCATCAGGTTTCCGTCCAAATAGGCCCGGGTTTGACTACAACCGGCCTGGCTACCCGGGATATTCCGGTACCAACTTAGGATACCCTGGTAGTTACCGACCCGGTTACAGTAACCAGTACAGGCCTGGCTTAGACCGGCCATACTCAGGTGGACCTGCTGGCAACTACTTCGGAGGATACGGAGATGGTTACAGCGACAACTTCAGATATCTAGGAAGAAAAGTAGGAGAAATTAAAGAGAGTGATGAGAAGTCGTAATTTATTAATAATTTGTAATATAACTTTGTTTAGATTAAGATCTGATTATTTTATTGTGTTGCACTGACTCTTTATTATTAAAATTATTATTTATAGTTATTTTTGATTTTTAGTTTCCCAACCCTGTACCTACCAGTTAATTACATCTATTGCTTACCTATTTCTTTATGAGGAAAATGTATCTACTCAAACGTCTCGGAAGCAAGTTTATTATGACAAGTAAACAAAGAAAATTGAGCGATAAATTATAAGCTAGTCAGGAAATGCCAAATGCCGTTTATTCTCCGGCAGGGCAGTTTATTGGTCGTTAATTAGACAATATATCGAATTAGTAATGAAATAAAATATATATGCTTCCGAAAAATCGCTCTCTATGTTACGAATATAAAAAATTAAACAGGTTGTACTTAGTAAGTTTGAGTAAAAAAGCACTCGAACCTTTCATCGAGCTTGGGCCATCAGTTACCATTACTTTTCAGTCAGTCAATCCGCAAGTTTTTTTATGACATTTACCACAAAAAAAAACAAAGTGTCCACCAGGTATAAAACCCATACAACGAACGATGGGAACTTTTTCAAAAACAATTTAAATTACCTTTTTGTTATTCCGCACCTCCTTTTCTCTGATGTCAATCTGGCATACATTATTCGTTGCATTATCACAATAACCAGTTCGGCGATCCGCATCGCTGGTCCTACCACAACCGTTTGCATAACAATGATAAATTCAGGGACAAATAAAAATGCTGAGACTACGTGTTACTTATGCCTATTGATAAGTATTATAAATATCAATAAGTAACATGTATTAATTCTCTTTAGCCTCAGCCTAGTGCCTACTACTGAAGAAAGGGTTTCACATTACCATGCTTGCTCAAAGTGGATTGGCGATTTCAAACTTATACCACACTCCACATTTCCTCACGATTTTTGCTTCGCTGTATATGTGTGTAGTGTCTGAATATACTTGCAAAGTAGGTATATACATAACTCGTAAAATCACAAGTCTTGAATTCGCAATATCTTGCAAAGGCCACCAAGACCACCCTCCTTTTTTAATTTTTAAATATCTTTTATCACATTTATCGTATCATTCTTACCGACTAGCCTATGTATGGTTGGGGTGTATAACAATATAAAATAACGACATTTGATCGTGTTCCAATGTACCTACTGGTATACGTGCCCCTCTGCCTTCACCTTCGGGGATTCGATGTCGAAGTCATGTTATAGTGTAGACGTTGAACTTACTCACAAAAACAAAGACCCTCACACGACATTCATCTTCCGCATAATTATCCTTAAAATTATATTCTTAATATTGAAGGCCTGTATCATAAGATCTCTTCATCATACAAATCTACATTAATCACATGGTAATAAATGACCGACCTACACAGCCTATACTGTCAATGGGAAAGACATTCAGAACAATGTATTCTAATATTCAAATTTCAAAATCGATGATGTGTAAGGGCGGCCTTATTTAAAAAAATAAATGACAATTTTATCTAATTGAAAGAGGGAAGGACGGAAAAATAGATGTTGCTAATGGTAGATGATGAGGAAACTGTAACTGAACTGTATTTACAAAAAATAATATACAATAAATACCTACCTATTATTAAAAAATAAAAACTACTTCCAATAATTTACTCTCATAATATTTTAATGTTTGAATAATTATTAACATACACATGTAAATAAATCTATTATTATTATAATAACATTAATGAAAATAAAGATAAATAAACTTATCGATTAAATAACATTAGGAGCCGCTGAACCAATCAGAAGACAGCGAATTGAAGAAGGAAGCTGCGCCGGAGCGAGCATTTGCGAAGTTTATAGGCAAAGAGCTAGTCATCAAGTCAGATATGTTATCGGACTTAGATTTGTTGGGGCTTGAAGATACCGGCTTTTTCTTAACCTGTAAAAAAAGTATTTTGTTTATAAAATAATTAATATTTTACGCAATTAACACACGGCACCGCGAACCGCAGCATACCAAATGACGGTACTACAAAAATCCGTAACACCGCCCGACCGCGCATTTGAGTGGCGCCTGTGTCGCTTTAGGACGTGGTAGCGCATGATAATCGCCTTAGTTTTAGTTTATGAATTCATTGAAGGGTAAAAAAACAAGGGTAAAACATATTATTGAACAGTTTAGTAATTGTGCAAAAATGCATGTAGGTTAATGACAAAATTTTGTTATTCTAGATTGATATCTATATCTTGATACTGTTATATCTAAGATGATTATCTTGCATTCAGTTATAACAAACAAGGGCACGGTCATGGCGAATGTAAGTTGGTAAGTTTGTTCATTTATTGATAAGTTTTAGACAATTTCATTTTAATGGATGCGCTTCTTATTGGTTTTTTTTGTACCATTAATATGAGATTGCTTCAAAGATAAGCATACTAGGCTGTTTTACGTAAGTATGTATAAGTTTTGTATATTGTAGATTATATATAAATGTGCTATATTTTTACGGTCAACAGATCAAACATAATGAAGTTAGATACAATTAACAACACACTAGTTTTAATGTCAAAGAAAAAGAAACCTTAGGAAAACTTAGCAAAACACTTATTAGAATAATTAATAAATGAAACCAAACATTAATTCATACCAGTTCACAGTATGAAGAGGTGTTCATTCTGAGCAATAAACAATCAAATTAGTTGTTGAATTAAATCACGGCACTTGTCAACAGCGCCAATTAATATGAATCAAAAGTCAATAAAAGGTTTTTAAAGTTCAATAAAACAATGAAAAATATTGTACGCAAATATTTTCACATAGACATTTTTTTAAGAAAAGAGTTTTTTTGTTTTAGATACGCAATACAAACTTTATAAGTTATACCTTAGTTACTGACAGACAGAAACGAAATGAATAGGCTGACAAACCAAAAAATAAATAAAGAAAGGACATGGCCAAAAAAGTACATTCCACGTACACGAACAAAATTAATACACTGTAAAATACAAATAGAAATATGAATTATTACGTAGTTTTTAGCCTCTCCAGACCTGACAATTATTATTAAAAAAATGTAAAAGTAATGCAACAAAATCAACTTATGGTTTGTCAAGTTTCGCCATAATAGTCCATAGAGAAAGATAAATAAAAAGACGTTCCAATTCCAACCCACGTGTCTTAAACTACACTCGTAGAAAACGTGTGATATGATCGACAAATGCATTACACTAGGAACATTTTATTCATACGAAACTGTATTCATTGGTTTTAGTTGCATTTTAAATATACTCATATTATAATAATATAATTTTTTATTTTAATCCAATTCACCAAAAAAAAAAACTTAAACGAAACGGAACGTGTTTGACACTTTTGACAGTGTGTTTTTGTTAACCTTGCTAATAATACTGGAGTAACTGTTTTGCGTTTTGGATTTGTTTTGTGGATTACGATGAGGTGCATCAACTGCGGAATAGGCGTACAAAGGCTGCAGAGACGTCTTATATCCTCGCTGTCTGCACATCATCAAACAAAACTTTCACGTTGTTTAACCAGCTCAAACACAGGTATGATGTCGGAATAGTATAATACTTAGTCTGTTTTTTTTATGTTTTATCATGGTATGCGATTTTTAAATAGTGCATCTTTTTTTTAGTTGCCTCTGGGGACATTCATTTGTCAACCACCCTTTTATTATTTAATACTGAGGCTGGTGAACATGAGAGACTACTAGGGCATAACATGGCTTGCCTTGGTTGTGGAAAATCGGTTCGAAAAATAAGACACACTAATGTCAGTATGGACTCTCCATTGCTAGCTGGCCTAATATCACAAAATACTATTAATATGGTAAGCATTTTGTTTTTTGTTCATTGTTTTATATATGTACTTGTATTTATCTATTTTAATCTATAAAAAAAGTACTCATAGTAGGTATGTGTGATTATAATATCTATCTTTATGTATTTTCCATGTTTGCATAGACTTCTTTAAAATAGGCATGTTGTAACATAATACTTCTCACTGTACAATAACATAAAACTTGAAAACATGTGTTTATTCTAACTGGGGTTTATTTTCAGACCTCAAGAAGCAACTATGTTTGTCATGTGTGCTGTATGCGGGCAAATAGACAGACATTGCAGGACTTATCACGAAACTTGCAGGAATTGGGTTCGGACAACAATGCAGTAGCCCCTTATATTCAAATGGTTAGCCCACCAGAGCCCACCACCATTACCACCTGTTTTAAGCAGGTCGCTTCAAATGGAAAGTACTACCATATTATTACCCAATTATACAGAATATATATTAAAGAAACGTACATTCCATACACAAACATAATAAAATACACTTTATAATAAAAATATAATAGTGAATTATTACGTAGTTTTATTTTATTTGTTCTCCTTAATAAATAAATAATTATTCTTTATACATATTCTTTTGTTTTATTTTATAAATAAATAAATAAATAATTAAAACGCCGTGGTTTATAAAAGCAAAATCTTATTTCGTGCACTTATGGCCAATAATCTGACTAAAGGTTTAGTGAAACTATTTTCGTCTTGTTTGTTATAATTACGAGTTCTTCATGTGTTTTATTTTTTGCAATTTAATTTAATAATATTCACGAATGTAAACACCAAAAATCATTGATGTACATTGAATTCAATAACTATGCAAACGCCCATACAAAAGTTGGCCATGTCCTTCTTATAGAAGCATCAACAGACAGAGACAGAGATAGTTTCCGAAATCGCCTGGAAGACTGAAAAGATGAGAAAATCCTTATTGCCTTATAATGTTCTATCTTAGTAATACTTACAGGTTTATCCTGTTTCTTGAGGTGGCTCGGTGGTGCTGCTACAGGTAGCAATGAGAACCAGTTGGAATCACCCGAGGCCAGGAGTGCGGCCGCCTTGTCTGCCGTACCGCCCGACAGTACGGGCTTCGTCCCAATAAACGCTGTCAGCTGCCCGTGGTGCAATATTAGACTGCCTAGTAAAGTCTGTAAACAGTTAATTACGTTTTAGAAGTTCTGGAGAAAATAAATTGTCATCGTGGTCATGTGAAAACCTGATTACCTAGTGTGAGTTTGTTTTAAGTTTATTGAAAATAATGACTTATATAAATTAACTGAGAAAAGATTTTCTATTTTAAAGTTATACAAGTGCGGGAGCAACGTTGCACGCTGCTCATAAATAGTCCGGTTGTGAATTGAAACTAGTTGCACTTATTTCAGTTAATTCACGAAAGGAAGTCGTTATTTTTAATTAATTTAGTACCTATGTCTCACGATAGTTACACTAGCTATAGAGATAGTTAGTTGCACCACCTACTAGACACATAACATCATTCGAAAGTTTGGAATCGCCAATCTGTCTTGAGCAGCACAAGTAGTAATAAAATTAATAATGCTTTGTCTGCGTAAAAAGAAGACTATGTTTAGCTGTACAGTACCTTTACTGGCTAATGATGATGTTGAATATATTCATCTATACTTTTTGATTTTGTGTGAGTGTGTGTAACTTAAAATATCGTTATAAATCTCCTTTCCATAGTCGGGTGGTACAAGAAAATCTATCAACTAACCTGAACTCGTTGCACAGATCTCTTCAAGCTAGTCTGTATGTATTTATAGAAGACATCGTAGTCAAACGGATCAATCTTTTGTCTCAAAAACTCGCAGATTCTGACCGACTGCTCCGTAAACATCTTGTTCTCTCGAGGAACCAACAACAACGTCAAATGCCTTACATCCATCAGCAGTTGAAGCGCACATCTTTGATTTATATCTGCCTCATTCTTTCTTATAACTTTCTCATAGTGATTGAAAGTGATAGCTATAACTTTCTCAATGAATAACGTATGTGTTTCTATTGGTAGTGTGTGTGGGACGACTTCGTCAAGTATCCGACTTGTAGCGTACAAATATTCCTGGAGTTTGAGTGACGGGCCGGCGGGTACTTTTATTGTAGACTCTATCGGATTCCCTTCTTCATCTTTCTCTTCTATTTTAATCACATCCCATTGCTGTAGGTACAATATTTATATAAAGTACATTTTATCAAATTACACAAATCATTTAGACAATCGTTTAAAACTTACCATCATTAAATAGTCAATATTAGCCTCCAAAGTAAATGCTTGCGGTAGATCTTTGGTCAAGTCTTCCACCTTGGTGATCACAATATCCACCCACTTACCCCAACAGTACTGGCAATGTTCCTTCAATACCACACATAAGTCATTCCACCTCTTTAAAGCATTATCGTCCATATTGATCACCCCTAAACTATCTCGTTCCTCCGGAATGTAGCACTTGCGTAAATGAGGCATAAGGGCTGATATCGCTTGTGTGAAACGCGCAGTATATATTGCAGTTGTCTTGTTTTGCAGTTCATTTGATTGCAAGGTTGGTTCTTCGAAGCAAGCTTTTATGTATTGGAGCATACTGTTGAGAAAATATCATATAAAGTTTATCTGGAAAGGCTTATGTTCAACATTACCATACAATCATGGGCCAAATTATCACTACATAGTATAAAGCAAAGTCGCTTTCTCTGTCCCTATATCCCTATGTGCATACGCTTAAATATTTAAAAGTACGCAACGGATTTTGGTGCGGTTTGTTAATCGAGAGTGATTGAAGAGAAAGGTTCATATGTATAATAACAACCATAGTGTAGAAATTTAGTATCGGCATTGCACTCGTGCAAAGCAGGGGCGAGCCGCTAGTGAACATACATGATGGTATGTCATTATTAAGTCTCGTAAAATTTAATTACACGTGGAGTCAAAGACCTACCTCTGTATATTGCTATCGGAAACATCTCTCAAATACATCTCGATCAGATGTTTATCGCTGTAGATTTGATCAATATCATCGTCGTCCTCATACGCAAACAGGAGCTTATCTTTGTTGCCGACACTCTTCTTATCTTGATATAGGTATACCCTCAAGTCTTCCAGAAGTTTCTGTAACTCATCGTCCAAACTTTGGCATAGTTTTTCCAATGTCGGAGTGTAACCGCGGTCTTGACGAGCCATACCTATTGAAAATAATTTTAGTCAATGCCATCATTATAGAATTCGAATTTGATTATCTACAAAGAGAAAAGCTAAAGTAAAAAGAATGACTATAAATACATATCTGTGTATATGTTTACCATTTTGGGGAAAAAACTTAAGTTAGTTGTTGGGTTTAAAGGTTTTTTTTTTTGTAAATTGACGAAATAATGAACAAAAGGCGCATTGAATCTGCACCACACGACTATAGATAATATTCACTAGTCTCTATTTAGTCATTATACATCAAGTCTAAAAAATATTGCAAACAAATGCCACATTATATCAAAATATGTAGCAGATTACCTAAAATATCATCATTAAAAATACATATATGGCCTTGCCATTTCATGCATAGGTATGCATATGTTACTGCGTAAAACTCCTAAATTAATAGCGATAAGCTTATTATAAATATTATGATACGAGTTGTAAGGTTGCTTGTACAACTTTAATTGTACTGTTTCTTCAGATTCCGAGCCGCTCTGTAATTAGGTACTAAAATGATTCGTATATTCAGTTCAAGTCCTTTTAAAAAACAGTCTGTTTCAAATTATAAAGCTTGTACAAAAAAAAATATGTCAAAAAAGCTGCACTTCAGAAGTTAGAAAGGTATCCAAACATCTAGAACCTAAAAGATGCATATGTCACAAAAAGAAAATATCATTGCATTATTAAATACCATAAAAAATACCTCATCTTTATACGGTTAATACTAACAACCTAAGATAAAATATGTAAAAAAGAACTTCAAAAGTGAATTACTAAAATTATGATTTGCATTACGATATAAATAAACTCCTAAAATTCGAGTAAACAGACAACACGATAGATATTCTGGATATAGACATTCCAGAACAATAATCGATTCCAGATCAATATCAGCTGAGATAAAACCTAAGCTATATTAATAGCGCCGATCAGAGATGTTGTCATGATGAATGGCGCTCTCCTTATCCATTGATTCGATTTAACAGGATCGATACGCTTGAGATACGATCTTTAATATATTATCTTAAGGTTTACATCAAAATAAATGATAAATAATTACCATATATTATAATCATTGATAACGATAACTATTACAAAGGTCTAAAGGTTTTTTCTTGGAACTGGAAATTTCCCTTCAGTGCTGCTAAGGACAAGGCTTGTTCGTGACCTTCTCCTCGTTACTTTAATTATGTCATTGAACTGGATTTAGCAAGGTTTTTACTTATATGCAAAAATGCCTTAACGTCATCAAGTTATTGGCGTCCTCGATTATCTCTCAGATAAGCCCACACCTTGTCCTTAGTAAAATCCAAAGCTCTTTAATACGGATTCTCGGAATAGCTTAAAAATCATTGCCATGAAATTAGTCCAAACGGAGGTCATGGTTGCAAAAACCATATATGAACAGAGCTACCCACGACTGTGTGTCGCACGTGACAAAAGTACGCGTACCTGAGCACGCACACCTTCTCAAACATTATATCAATTCATAAATAATATAAAACTAAGCAATCTAACGATAATTCTCAATTCTGAGAAACCTTCTCACAATCAAGAGCTCTTTACAATATGTAGAACATATTTTGATAAATATTTGACAAATAAAACTAGACTACTGGTGTTACACGTATCATAGACAAGATAAAGTTGAATGTCGTAATCGATCAGTGTCGCTTGCGCAGCTTACCTGTAGCTGCGTCAAGGAATTTATCAATTTCTGAGAAATTATTACTGGTTATCACCTGTTTGTTCAGTAAATATTACACCAAGTGCCACATGTAATAGGCACATATGTACACTAATTAATGTTCCACCTAAACAGCAAACATGTAATAACATAGATACGCCTGTTTGGTCTAATTAAACAAATTAGTTTATCATTTCTTTTTTAAACTTGTAGAGCTTTTATATCACTAGTGTTCCGAGATTAACGCCTTACAGAAAACCGGCCTGGAATAAGTTTGCTTTGTGTTTCGCCATGAAAATGATTTTAACAGAAATCCAATCCTCCCCCTCCCCCCATCCCCAGTCCAAAGATTTCTGAGCCTTAAATCGGTGTGCAAATTGCTTACTATCAGGTGACCGACAGCTCGTTTGCCCTATCACATATTTTTTTAAATGTTATGTTGCATTCTTCGGTACATATTTTAATGGACCTATTAATATTATGACAAAGCAAAAAAAAATAGAATGCATGTGTAGGTAATTAGCAAAACAATCTGGACTTTTCGTTTCATTATTGATGCGTCACAAAACAACCGCATTCCATAGATACACGTAAGTTTAATCACCAACATAAGATCTAAAGCCTGAATAGCCTATTTAGATATAAGATTATTTATCGTTTACGCCTAAACTAACAAATAAACGTATTTTCTCTTTATATTTGTTTGAAATGTAGAAGACGGTGGTGAGGATCTGATCCTGAACATCATACAGTTCAAAAAAGTACCCAACGCAAATAAAGCTTAACGGACTGACTGATAGACTGCCTTTTTTATCTTTAATATTATTTTGTTTAACGCTCATAAGTGCCTGTTATAGTCTTATTGAAATACATTTATTTAGACTCATGACTTTTGACATCATTTTTTTATGTGAGACGCCAAATACCGTGTGACGAGCAAACGCCCATGACCACTACTAGAGGAGTTATAAGTGCGTTTCTGGCCTTTAGGTTTCAGATTTGGGTTTCAGAGATTTAGGATCAAGGAGGGAAGGGGTTAGAGAAGGATAGAACTCCGGTAACCTAATTTACATGTACAATAACAGCGCCGTGGATTCTGTGAGGCTGTGGTATCACTCCGATCAATCTGATTCGTGCTGAGAGAAAATGTAGTAAAAAATTTACTTCGCGACTGGACATTGCGCAAAAAGGTCCTACACAACACACAGTAATTAGGAACAATTAGACATTATGATACGTTATCTAGATTCTAAAATACGAGATATGGCTTGTTGTTTGGTCGAGACATATTATCATAATGTGAATCACGATTTACAACAGGAAAATACCCACAAAACCTTGCAAAGTCAATAGTCCAATTTTGATTAGTCATTTAGGCATCACATCACACTCCATAGTCAGTTGATGTGCAATGAAACCCCGGTTTGAGTTATTAAAATTTATTGCAAAATGTCTCTATCTTGTTATAAGGAAATTTAAGTAGGACAAATTAGGGAAAAGTGCCTATTTTATTCATTTTTCTTTGGTTCTTCAGCCACTATTTCTTAACACCCAGGATGATTCACTGGTGGCGTGTTGGAGTACGTGTATACTCTATATACGTATAACTAAAAGGGTTTTATCCCCGTGCTAAGCAGCTGTTTTAGTTATGTCTTATTTCAATGGTAATCTTATAATAGTTGCTATAGTTCGTTCCATAATTAGAGACAACAATTTGACAACAGCAAATGTCAAACTACAAAATAATGTGGCCAGAATTTTTATCATAGTGATGGACCCGAGTACGATGTTTTAAATAAAATACCGATACCGGTTTTTTATAAAATACCCTGAGCAAAATAAAACAACGTTGCGGTTATGTTTTTATAGTTTAGTGGAATTAGTAATAATAATTTAAAATAAAAATGCCAAATCCAAGACTGGCTAAAAGAAAAACGTTATATTTGAGGAACCTATGCTGAAAGCCGAACTGTTGGAGATTTCCCGGAAATAGAAGAGTAATTATGAACGATACGTCGTGGACTGATGGCTGCTAAAAGGTGGGTCACTATTTTACGGTTGCCTCCTTACCATTGTGATTTTAACCTGACTGATTAAGTATTGGCAAAGGAAGGTACCAGGGAAAGTAGCTTAAAATAATAAAGCTTTTAAAATGCACGAAGTCCAGAATTTAATTTCGGTCTTTCGGTCAATACCGGTCGCGGGACTTCACTATTTATGAAATGGAAAAAACATGCAACACTCGAAATGTCAAATCGTTGTCTCTAATTATGGAACGGACTATAGAAGGAATGATTATGAATTATGTGCTGAGATTTGTTAGTAGGTACATTAATTAAATTTTGAAATATTAAACCGCAATCATATCGACGTAAATCTAACATAAACAATGAAAAGGTTTAAGTTAACAAATGATATAATAAGATACACATACGGAATTTTTTACCTACTTACAATTACCGAATAAATTGTAATTTAGGAAACAAAGGAAGTGCCTCCTCCATGCTGACTCTATTATTCAGTCAGGTTTCGATACGAATGGATCGACTCGATCGAAATGATACCACGACCACAGCAAACTGGCGTTGCAAATCACAATGTTGTGTTTTACTGTGTGAGAACGCTAAATCCCCAAGAGACCCAAAGAGTCCATCCATCCATCCATCCATGGGTGGCGCCGAATATAGGTGATCCATCAGGCCGTTTGCCACCCTATCCCATAGAACAAAAATGCCGGAAAACTAATAGGTACCTAACGAGTATTAAAAACTCACCTTTCATCAGGGAATTCATGACTTTAATAACATCAGCTCTGGATTCTATTACCGTCTCCCCAATGAGGTCTTTCCACACGAACCAGTTGATATCAGCCTCCTTCTCTGCCTCACTGTCTGAAGATACCTTCGTAAGGTCTATCAGGAGTTGTGTCTTGAAAGCGTCGTATACCTTGACCCACCGCCCGTCTATAATTGACTTGACGCGAGAGGTCAACAGGGGCTGGTAGTAGTGACACCACACGTGGACTTCTGGTATATCCAAAGATGTGCATATTGTGGACCAGTTAGCCGGAGTCTCTGTCAAAATAATAGTAAAAAAATTGATTAGTACATCATCGTTCCACTACTGGGCAAATGTGTCTTTTTACACGTAGAAGAAATGTGCATTAATTTGATGCATTTGCATGCACCGATTGGTTATAAGCAAAGACTTATAAAAGTCCAGGTTTTTCATACATATAAGGACTCTTCTGTTATCTATCTGATGATCGAATGACCAATAATCCACAATCAAAACAGCTGGCGGTGAAAACCCATTTATCTGTCTTTTACAGTCTATCTACTATGAAAGTAAATAGTTTCACAAAATTATTACAGGGACAGGACAATGATCAATGCTCCTTTACAACTTTCGATAATCTTTTTTAATGTTTAGTTGAATCAAAAAGTCCTTTAGTAAAGAAATAGGCACATACAATATTTCACCGCCTCCTCTTCACACACATAATACCCGACCAACTTATGTATATAGAGAGTCCATACAAATACCATTGCATATTGGCTATACAGACGTTTTGAAGAGGCAGGCACTAAGTAATTTAGATACTTAGAATACCTAGATTGTTCAGATCAAATTTATAAAACTCACCAATCTTGAATGCCTCCTCTCTGATCTCATGTAACGCCTTGACTCGTGTGATATTCTGCAGCAAGGTCTGCACGTTGCTCTCTATGAAGGACTTTACCCAAACATTCCAATCCTGAATGCCTTTCTTTATCTCCTCCTTGGCTAGAGGTTGCACTTCTTTATTTGATGAGAGCCTGGTATCATCGGAATAAATTGTTAATACAATGCAGTCTATATATGGACAGTTAGGCCGTACTAACCTATGTACGTAAATTAATAAAGGCTTAACTAACCTGGGTGGAGTCGGGGCCCTATAGGGCTGATGTTCAGCCGGGGTTGTGGGGTAAGCGCAATGAGGCACCGCGACCTCGGCACAGAGCAGGAGAAGAAACAAAGGGGTTTTTAGTCAGTAAGAGTCTAACACCCCCTCCCACCTGGCCCTGGGCGGAAGAAGTCATCCCCTACCAAAGAAAAACTCTGGGTGGAGTGACAGGGACTGTCAGATTGTTACTGACTAAAAACCACCCCGTTCTTTCTTCTGCTTCGGGCCAGGGCCATATCTTATTGCGCTTGCACCCGCAATTCCAGCTGAACATCGGCCCTATTCGGCCTTATTTGTGGTGCTCCACACAGTTATTATTTATACGAAAGGCAAAATAAACTCATTGGTTATGCCTATATATATTGTATGCTACTGCTTCATCATTTATTTCTGTTTTATGCTAGCTTAAGCACGTGGCTTCACTTGCAAGCAAAAACTTCCCTTATTTGACAAGGAAAAGTCCCCATGTATTCTTACTAACTATTATGTATATATCTGTGGTCTCTCAAGTTTTAATAATAATATTTATTTGGTTTTAAATGCTGATATAGGTCATTTACAAGCAGCTTTTTTAAAATCCAATTTTCTTCAATATTTAATGATGATTATTTCTTGTAACAGGTCACAAGTCATTCTATCACATTAGTTACCTCCATTCCATTCAATTTCAATGTTTACGTGTTTTCATGATTGTATCTGCTGTAGATACCGGCTAATTGAGTTGAAGCAGGTCCGAGAGGTATTGGCGGTATTGTACCAAAAAAAATATCGTATAAAGTATTAAAAAAGTACCTGTAGTTACAAATTGCAGGTGGCAATAGTTTTATGGAGGCCGGGTCACTAAATTTGACCAATTCTATTAATGGTTGCGAATCTCTTCTGAACAAATCTTGCAACTTCGCTAGCACAGCACCACCATCATTATCTGTAAATAAATACAAATATGTATAAGATTAATAAAATTTGTCTCATTTGTTAGTCTGACTATTAGTACAGTCATTAAGCAAAGCTGGGTTAGATTTTTAGATCCATCAATGCGTTTTTAGTTTTTTTTTTACTTAATTCTTGTTGTGAAGTATTTCTTCTTCAAACATTCTCAACAGTACCCTGAACTATATTCTCAATTCAAAAGTTGTGTGTATTTGGATATACAAGATTTAAAAATAACCTAGGGGTATGAACATGATGTTTAATTTATTACAATAATTGCCCAATTGTTGTGAATTAAATACTTGTCCATGTAGATGTTTGTATATTATAAGACTTACATGTCAAATTGTGGATTTCAGAATAAGTAAGTATAATCAGAATAACTAAGTAAGTACAGAAATCAAATATAATTATTATTAGTATTGCGCACAAGTGAACCTCATTGTTATGATTCAAAAACCTTTTGAACTAACCGGTAGCTAAGTATTTTTCACAAGACAGATTCAACTTACCAACAAAACAAGAATACACTAGCACAACAGTTTTCAAAACAATTTTCACACCATTTACAATCTTATCTTTAATCTGTGCTTTAACATCTCCCTCTAAAATTTGTGATAGGTCAAATTGTAGCGTGGATTTCAGGCTACTGTTACTATGAAGGCCTATTAGAGTGTTCAGCAGCTCCACCATTGATTGAGAGTCCAGTAAGTATAAGCTAACCAGGCAAGAACAGGCTACCTAGAATGGTGGAATAAAATAATGATATTATTATCAATGTAAAGAGGATTAAAAAAATTCATGTGGCAGAGCTGTGCTTTTACTAGCGTAACTTCATGGCCTTACAGAAAACCAGTTTGAAACAGCATGTTTTATTTACAATCACCCAATCACCCTCCATCCCTCCCCTCCAGTGTTGCCAGCGATAATTCAACTTGTTGCCCGATATATAACTGGATAGCAAAATCATTTTATACCTCTACACTGATGTCAACATCCTGTAACTTCTGCCGGCACTCGTCTATAATGGTTTGATTAAAATTTGCTATGGAATTCCACTGTTGCTGCACCAGTCTCTGTAGGGACTGCATACCAGGCTTCACATTTTTGCCTCCTATTTGGAGTTGTAGACCTGACAAAAAAATCACTTTTAAATTCTATACTTGTCATTACCACTATACAAAATCCTGAAACAAATAAATTAAAACAAAAAAAATCAATTTTTTTTTTAAGGCAAAATTTAAATATTTATGGCCCAACACTTATTTTTAAGATAGAATTCCACAGAGATGTGAGTAATAAGTGCAAAGCCATGGGTTGTAAAAATTTTACATAATGAATAAAAAAGGTTTGCTTTGTTATGAAGATACTAAAATTAATCGCTTCATTTCAGTTTAATTCCAGCTCCTTTACAATGAAGTACTGCTAAAGTATAAGGCATAAACAATGAATTGACCTTGCACTAACACTTTGTCACATATTCCATCTTATCTACTTTTTTGTAATAACTTATAATAAGTCTAAAATTTAAATTAATATCAGTCATTGCTCCCACTGGTTCTCTAAATTTACATATTACATTTTGTAAAAAACAATACCTGTATTAATGTGCCTTGCCATAATGAACAGCTGTGTAGCTTTCACATAGTCCTCAGATTCAATACTAGTCCAAATCTTCTCGGGGATTTCCATCAACAGTTTCACTTGTACAGACAAACTGTGCATTGGGTTCACATTGAACTGAAAACTATAAGGAAATGGATCAGACAATTTGCATTTACCAGTATTTCACAAAATAATAAATTACATTTTTACCAAGTAGTTATGTAAGGTTTAAATATTTATGGAATAGCTTTTTTTGTTTGTTAATTATAAATAGTCTAATGAATGATGTGGGGATACTACTTACTTTTGTGTTCTTGAAAGTTTATCATCAACTTTAAATCCACCTAAATGTGTGCTCTGTAAGTTTTTGCAGGCCTGCATCATTTCTGTTATATGGTTTAGAGTACTACCAGTTGTTTCTTTCATCTCTTCAATTGTATCGGCAGCGTGAATCAAGTCTCTGTATCTTTCTCTGAAATGATTGAAGGTTTTCTATGAGATATTGATGACAACCCTTTATGATCAATGTATATGAAAGTTGCAATTTTTTTTATTAAATAGTAACTAGGTAACTCTTAAGACAAACTAAGATTATATTACCTTCCTTTTAGGCTTCTCTTGGGGCTTAAAACTTACTGAGCAGAGTGAGAACAACAGAAACAAGCACAATTTGACACACATTATTTATGTTCATTGATTAGACTTACCCAACCATGGCCCGCAATTCCTCTCGCTTCCTTTCAATTTCATATTGTAATTTCTTTTGTACCTGGTCTATATCACTAATATAATGAGCTTGAAATAATTGATCAGGAACTATGTCCAGTAGGTTAGGTTGAGACATTTTGTTAGCTTAATAATCGGCGTCTATTAACAATAAGTTTTTAATTATTTCACATAACGATATCGCTTTCATAAACACAGTCCGCTATTTTAGGTCCTTTACGCTTATTTACTTTTCTATTTCAGAAAAATGTAAACAAATAAGAGATTATTTTGGCTGCCAAAATGCCAACACATCGGCTATCAATGTCAATTCTGTCAAGTGTCAAAGTTTTTTTTTTCAATCTTTTTTTATAAGAGAAATGTTAAAGTTACTATACTTTTGACCAACACAATTGCTATATTAAAAAAAATACCTGTGAAGACCCCACGGGCTTCAGCACAAAGGACGACATGGTATCCTCAATTCCTCACCTTCCATCAAACGAAGGTGCATTCCGGGAACAGTAGTGTTAGGAGGTACCTCTTTCGGATTCAGCGGGAAGAAACGCTTGAGTTTCGTCCCTGCAAGCACCACCCAGATGACTCGGTGGAGCATACGGCGGTCGAGTGTCCTGCTTGGGCCGAGCACTGCTGTGCCCTCAGTGAAGTAATCTAGTGGTGGCAACCTCTTGCGTCTGGCCTTGGTCTAAGCCATGGTGCAAAGCTAGAGTCAAAGTGCCAAGCAGTCATGCTAGTTATGAATCCGGAGCGTTATCTGAACGATGGGGCCGATGTACGGCCAGTGTTGCGACTGCAAGTGAAAGAGAGAGAGAAACAGAAGTATAACCGTTGGAGTTTTTAGTCAGTAAGAGTCTGACAATTCCTCTCGTTGCACCCAGAGTGGCAGAACATTGTGATAAATTTGCACCCACGGAACAGAAAAAACAGTATCAGTTCCGTGTTTGCAACCCTCTTAAAAAATTACATTCCTTTCTCTAAGATTTTCTCACTCCTGTTCATCGATCACTAATAAAGAATTATTAGTGATCGATGCTCCTGTTATTGGTTTTTACCAAGAACTTTAAATAATAAATAATTATATATAATTATGTCTATTCAATATTTAGTCTCTATGGACGCCAATGCTTCGGACAGAAAATTACTTTTTTCAGTATAATGTTACCTCGAATGTTGTCCGGTGGCAAAAGGCTTTTCACACTTACATGCTTGGATAGAACTCATTAGTAGTACATAACTGGTGAATACAGAGTACATTATTATAACTGGTAACTGCTGGTGAAGTTCAAAGTGATGCAATTCATTTGTAACTTCTACTTATCCCCAAAGCATATAAAGGCTTAACGCTGAAGTTTGTTGAGCAGTCAAAATGGAAAATAAAACACTTGCGTATCGAAATAATAAATATAATCAAAGTACATAATACGATTCAATTTTGCAGTAAAATAACAATTAGATGTTTGTAGTTAATCTGATGACGCATACTCGGTACACTTAAGTCATTGAAGAAATAATATCACAATTCGCAGATCATTATTTTAATGAAATTCATATTTAAAGATTCAATTTGTATAAACTTTTAAGTACAATAAAAATATACTTTGATATAAAAATTTCAGTCAGATTATAGAAAACAAACTATTTAATCCATTATTGCAAGAATTTTGATGGAAATAACTTTTTTTATAAACAGTCTGAACTCTGAAATATAGCATAATTTTCCCATTTCCCAGTCCACTTTTAGAGTGAATTAAACAAGGAAAATAATGTCCTCTCCTAATGAACTCATCCAACTAATTTTAGTTGAAACATATAAAAAATACTTCCGAAAACCGCTCTTCATTTCCCACCACGTGTTAAAAATCTCAACAATACTTATTGAAGAAACTTCATCTTGATTAAAAACTTGTTCACCTAGAAGTGTAAAGCACGTTTTTCTACTCAATATGAAATGTTTGAACAGGCACTATCTTTTATTTATACACAAACACTCCATTTTGGAGCCAATGTTAGGGCCATCATATTTGTACATTGTTCGTACTCAAAACGAGTTGACGCCCTTAACTATCATACATTAGGAACACGATTGGGGCCAACATTGGCCCCACATAGAGATAAAATGCAAAGCGAAAGTGTGCGTAACTTGACGATAGTCGTCAAATAAACAAAGGAATAATAAAAATTTACTCAATATGCATAATAATATAACCAACTCGTCAATTACTCAGAATATCAGTCTGAAACAACTTAAAGTCAGAATAATGAAATAAATACTCGTAATAAATGGACCATTCACGAAACAAGTTTCAACTTGGAAAATTAATAAAATTATTTTCTTATTTCATTATAAAAATATATAATAACACTAAAAATATCCATGTTTAACGGTGCAACATTGATCTATTTGTTACTTTAAAATTACACTTAATTCAACCGTACTTAGTTAGCTGTACACATTGTTAGTTACAATACTCAAAAATGCTGGAAGTCTTCATATTGCTGAATTTAATACTTACTAATAATTTTGCTGTTTACAATACTATATTAATACCAAATAATTTTGAGATCGAAAGGGATGTTTATGTGTATGTTAGTTATAAAAAACAGCCTTTATTGCTTTCTTACTATGACTACAATAAAATTTAAATACAAGGACACATTTCACCAAAGAGGAATTTCTTAAAAAGAATACCATTTAAGGGTACAATTTAGCAAGGAACTCACGACAGCAGTCTGACTGATGTTTAACTATTATACTAGACTGTTAATATCGCCTGAATCACAAGCTTACTCAGACATTTTTCACTTCTAACCATAATAATACAAAATCTTACATTACACCAAGAGGTTCCTATACAAAGATACATCATATTAAACATATTCTTGTTTATGAGTGTAATATGATTGAAAGACTTGGATCTTGGATACTTGACTTTATTTATACGTTACACAGTCCTGCAGCTCACTGCACCAGAGTTACATTGTCAATGGCCGACACTTGCTCGGCCACCCTCTTTATAGTGATATGACGACATAGACAATAATAGTGCAACACTGATTAGTAATACTAATCATAGACAATACAACATCCCCCTTGTTAAGTTTAAATTAACCCTTTACAAAACAGACTTAACACTATGACAACTTGACAATATTATAAACGACTTATAGTATAACTTGACTAGGTACTTAATTTACAACATATAAGATTACAAAATATACTTAATCTATTTCTTCTATTAGCCTTCTTGTGGGCTTTACAATACGACCTGAACGTGTAACAAATTGACTACTTGAGGATCGAGATGAGAGTTCTTGAGGTCCAGCCTTCTGACTGTCACCATCCTCTCTCCCTTGCGATGACAAAGACGACGACGACGATGAGTTGGATAGCATAGGAGAGAACTTATGCCTTAAGTGAATCCTATTTCTCCTATACCTAACTCCATTGACATCCTCAACGACATATGACCTATTATTTGCTAGCCTTTGCTTGACAATAGCCTGTTCCCAATTACAACTAGGTTGTCTTTTGAAGTAGACATGATCATTGGGATATAACAATGGTAAAGGCTTAGCACTTGTATTATAATATTTAGACTTACAATCATTATTCTTAGTTACACATTCTTTGTAATCTTTAAATGTTACTACCTTTGGTTTTAATTTCTTATACGACTTAGGGACATTGTCTCTTAAATTCCTAGACATTAAGAGTTGAGCTGGGGACGGTAAATTATTCTTAGGTGTGTTTCTATATTGCAACAAAGCTATATAAGGATCAGACGAATTTTCTTTACATTTTTTCAACATATTTTTGACAATTTTAACTGAACTTTCAGCTTGACCATTAGACTGTGCATGATATGGACTAGTAACTACATGTTCTATGTCCCATTCATGTAAGAAATTTTTAAATTCTAAAGATTGGAAAGGAGGTCCACCGTCAGACACTAATGACAAAGGCATACCATGACGGGCAAAAATCGACTTTAAATGTGTAATTACATTTTTGGCTGTACTATTCTTATTTAACAAAGCTATTTCTATGTATTTAGAATAGTAATCTGTAACAATTAAATAAGAAAGACCATCAAAGTACATTAAATCAATACCAACTTGTTGCCATGGATATTTGTTAATTTCAAAATTTTGTAATGGCTCTTTTTGGTTAGCAGGTTTAAATTTTGCACATATAAGACATTGTTCTACTAAATTTTTAATATCAACTGACATGTTTGGCCAATATAAAGAATCTCTAGCTAATTTAAGACATTTATTTATTCCTTGGTGACCTTCATGAATTTTATCCAACATTTCTTTATACATAGACTGTGGTACTATTAATTTTGATCCTTTAAATAACAAATCCTTAACTACATGTATTTCAGCTTGTACATTCCAATATGGTTTCACTAATTGACTAACTTTGTTTTTACTTTTTGGCCATCCTTCATAATAATATTTCTTTAACAATTGCAAACTTTCATCTTTATTAGTTTGTTGTGACAATTTTGTACTGTAATCCTTAGTAATTGCTAAATTTGAATGCATTAAATTGACATGACAGGTTATTTCAGACTCATTCTCTGGAATATAATGATCTTTTAAGGCTGCTCTCGACAAAGTATCAGATATGAACATTTGTTTACCTGGGACATGTATAACTTTCAAATCATACTTTTGCAAAGTTAACATCATTCGCTGTAACCTAGCTGGTACATCATGTAATGGTTTATCAAACAGGTAGACTAAAGGTTTGTGATCTGTGTGAACTGTAACTCTGTGACCATATACATACTGGTGAAATTTTTCACAACCAAATTGAATTGCAAGCAATTCTTTCTCTATTTGAGCATACCTTGACTGGGTTGTGGTTAAAGTTTTAGAACTATAAGCAATGGGTTTATTATTTTGTAAAATGACTGCTCCCAATGCTGATTTAGACGAATCTACTGACAAGACTAATGGAATGTTGGGGTTATAGTGAGCTAAGACAGGTGACTTTGTGATTTCATCTATTAAACCCTTAAGACATTTATTGTGATTCTCATCCCAAGACCAGACAGAATCCTTTTTCAAAAGATTTCTTAAAATTTGAGTTTTTTCTGACAAATTACTAATAAAGGGACCTAAATAATTGATCATACCTAATATTCTTTGTAATTCTTTGACATTTTTTGGTGTAGGCATATTGACAATTGCTTTAACTTTCTCTTGGTCAACCCTTGCACCATCTTTACTAAAGATATAACCTAGGAAACAGACTTCAGACACTAGAAATTTACATTTAGATTTGTTAAATTTTAAATTAACTTGACGTGCTCTTTGCATGACTTTATGTAATCTCTCATTATGTACAGACTCATTTGGGCCATAGACTAGAATGTCATCAATGAATATTAAGACTCCTTCCAAATCACCAAACAAATTCATCATAACTCTTTGAAATATTTCTGATGATGCATTTATTCCAAAAGGTAACCTTAAATATTTATATCTACCAAATGGTGTTTGAAAAGTACATAATTTAGAACTATATTCATCTAATTTTAACATCCAAAAACCCGAAAATGCATCTAAATGAGAGAAACAGACAGCTCCAACTAGTTGAGATCTTATCTCATCAATTGACTTAAGTGGATATATTTCCCTTATGATATTTTTATTTAAATTTCTAGGATCTAAACAAATTCGTAACTGACCTGAACTTTTTACAGTTATAACTATACTATTCACCCACTCTGTAGGCTTAGTGACTTTTTCTATGACTTTCATGCTCTCCATGCGATCCAACTCCTCGCGTAGCTTTCCAAGTAACGCAAATGGTACTCTCCTGGGAGGATCCACACATGGTACTGCATCAGGTTTGAGTTTCAGGTGACAGACAGGAGGTAGACAGCCAAGACCCTGGAAGACATCATTGTATTTTGTTAGAATTTGTTGACAAAAATTTTGTTTAGACACTGAAAAAACTCTTTTAATTATTCCTAACCTTTCACATGTAGGAAGACCTAAGACATTGGGACACTCTAAATTTGCGACTATGAACACTATGTTCTCACTGACATTGTTATTATTTAATATTAAATTGCATTTGATATTGACCTTTCCCATAATGGGTATTGATTTGCCACTAAATCCTGTGACATTTATATGACTTTTGACAATTGACAACTGTTTAAGCTTATGTTTTAAATAATTAAAAGTTTGCTTCGACATAATGTTTAAATCAGCTCCTGAATCTATGATGCAATTAAATTTTAAATTACCTACTTTTAAATTAATATTCCAGGACTGTTTACTTTTGTTAATGTTAGGTTCTGATTGAACTGTATTAATGTTGTTCAATGACTGATGACTTTGATGTGGTGGTGTGAGCGTGTGAGGTGATTCCTCAGACATGTGTCTGTACTCATCATCGAGATACACACTTTGACTATCACAACATTTGTTTATATTGTGACCATATGACATGAGATTATATTTCTCAGACAGGTGACTGTTTTCATCACCGAGGTGCTTTTTAGACCTCTTAGACATGACATTATTACCACTATCATTATTTAAATTTGACTTGAGAATTGATTTCTCAGACTGACAATATGAGTCTCGGTGAGATCTCTCAGACATGACATAAATATCATCACCGGAATCATTTCTTGACTGTAATTGGTCTATGTGAGACCGTTTAGACTGTGATTGACAATGTTTCTGTGTACTGGGTGACTTTTTACTTGACCTAACATTAAATTGACTATATTTTTTACTTTTATTTGACTTTATATGACTTTGACAATGACTGTTTAATGTTCCAATGAAATAATGATCCTGACTACTGTTACTATTTGAATTAAACGACTCTAAACGACTTACATTTTTATTTTTAAAGCAAAATTTAGCGAAATGATTAAATGAATTACATGACCTGCATTGGACTCCCTGCGCTGGGCACTTGTATCGATGAGACTGCCCACAGCGGCTACACGGCCTCGTGCGCCTTTCAGGGTTGGGAGACTGCCTCGTACCAGGACCCTGCCGACCGACTGGTGAAGCTCGCTGTCGACGATCTCCTCGACTACGGCTCCTCCGACGTAGATGCATTACATTTTCCTGTTTCTCGCTGGAACTGACGATTTTCTCAGCATCTTGCTGTGCGACGATTAATGTTCTCGCCAGTTCGCGCATCCTTTGATATGTCAGATCAGGCTCCTGAAGCAATCTCTGACGGACATGTGCCAGGTCCATGTGCAGATTGGCAATGAAAATATCCCTGATGAGGGACTCCTTGAGCGTTCCGAATTCACAATCCTGGCTCTTATTTTCCAGGTCTGCCAGGAATCCTTCGATGGACTCGGATTGCTTCTGCCTCCTCGTGAAGAACATGTGACGACACATGGTTATGTTCCTCCGGGGCTCAAAAAAATTATTGAATTTCTGCTTCACTTCGGCAAGCGTGGTCTTGTCGATGTTGAGGTTAAATGTATTAAAAATGTTTAGGCCTTTCTCACCTATAAGATGCAGCAGTATGGCTATTTTTCTCTTCTCGGGTGCCCTGTCTAAACCCGTGGCGAGTAGATATAGGTCCAGTTGCTGCGACCACCGTTTCCACGCTTCCGCATTATTATTTGTGGAATCCGACGAAATATTTAATGATTTCATCCTCGTGTTGAGACCTTGGACGCCATCTTGGTCGCCCACGCCGCATGGCTCGGAACTCGACTGGTCCATTTTTGTGACCGACTTACGTGAAATAAATTTTTCTTATTGTTCTTTTCACTTCTGACACCATGTAATATGATTGAAAGACTTGGATCTTGGATACTTGACTTTATTTATACGTTACACAGTCCTGCAGCTCACTGCACCAGAGTTACATTGTCAATGGCCGACACTTGCTCGGCCACCCTCTTTATAGTGATATGACGACATAGACAATAATAGTGCAACACTGATTAGTAATACTAATCATAGACAATACAACAATGAGAATATGTTTTATCTCGTTTTATTTGACTCCGTGTACAAGCTTCTTAATCATTTCACCACTTAAACTACCGACGTATCGGATCGATAAACTTTAAAACAATAACAATGTGTACAGACAACTGAAGTTTGATATAAAACCGCTCTCACTGCGCACTGGACCTCGAACAACGTTCATTTATTGCCTATGACTTATGAGATTACTGACACTAACACTTCAGTACATCACTTCGTAGACAGTCGCCTTTTTGTCACCAGAACCCGTCACTATGTACTTATCGTCCGCCGATATATCACAACTGAGCACCGATGACGACTCCTTGGACTGAAATATAAATAACAATAAATTATTTTTCTTTTCCTTGTTTGTCAACCAGTGGATATAAAATTGGAGAGTCCTTCGCTGAGTACTTAACGAGCGGATATCCGATAGTTAATTGTTTAGTGTGTATTAATCAAGTAGGTATTAATAAAGATTGAAGATAACACAAAAAATTATTTGACTGAGCTAATCGTAGCAGACCTGGAATATGCTAGCTCCGTAGGGCGTGCGCCAGGCGTTGAGCAGATTGTCCTTCCCGGTGGAGATGAACCACTTGCCGGCGGCCGCGAACTTGAGCGAGAGCACGCAGGACTCGTGCAGCAACAACTGGTAGCGGTCCGCCTTGCCCGCGTGCAACACCTCCACGTGAGAGTTCTCCATGCCCACCGCCAGCCACGACCCTGCCGAATATACCATGCATGCATCATTTATTATAATAGCACCAATAGACTACTTTGAAACTCAAACAAAATATCTCTATCTTTTAGTCGAGACTGTGAACTTCGTGACCTTTACTTTGTGGGAGAAAAAGGAAAGAAATGTCCTTGTCTTATTTAACAATCCAAACCTTGCAGCATGATTATTATTGTATCATTTAAATTGTATACATTCACGCATGTATATGACTCTACACTAAAATTTTTTTTCTCTTTTTTTTATTTACTGCAATCTGTCCAACTGAGTGGACAATTACCTGAACTTTGGTTGGGTACAAAACTGGACTTGAATGGTATACATCCAGGGATGTATCCCTTCTTATAAAGACATTCAAGTTATTGGGTTTTACGGTCCTGAATGGACTGTATAGACTAGAATATACCTACATTCTAGTGTATATAATCCACTAATACGGTCATATAAGTCCATATTCAACAATCTCAAAACTACACTACTGCTACTTCAATAAGTATTATTTATCTCTATTACATCAGTTGTTATATTATACAAATTGAAGAAATAATTGAATACAGTACCAGTGGGGCAGTATCCGAGCGAGAAGATCTGGCTGGAGAAGTCGTGTTGATGCAGCTGTCGTCCCTCGCGCAGGTCCCAGGAGCGGACCGTGTTGTCCAGCCCGCCCGTCCATAGTCGCGTCCCGTCGCCGCTTATGTCGATACACGACGCTCCGTCTGTATGCCCTGCGGAGCAACATACGTACATTACATAGCATCAATGTCAACAAAAAACATCTCATCACCAACAGCTCATGGTTTTCAGACTACTGGCCTAGTTTAAAAAAGACGGGTTGTTATAAACTCAATTAAGCGTAGGAGAGCCAAACTTCGACCGGAGTGATACCAATACCGTCTTCGGCTCATCAAGACTCTCGCCTGACGGCTCGGGGCTTTTGCGGTAATCACCAACTTTACACACATGTACCATAGTGTACTATTATGTTATAGGACAAACGAGCAGACGGATTACCAGATAGTAAGCATCGCCGCCGCCCATGGTAATAAATAACAACAACAAATTAAAAGCTAGCGAAGTGAGCAAAGCTAAGTTTAGTATGCAGTTATTGTGCAGTGACATACCTTGGAATTGTCTAACTAATGTTTGGTTCTGAAGGTCCCACACCGCTATGTTGCCATCCGAACAACAGCTGAAGCAGACCTGTACAATAACAACAACAACATTAAAACACATCTCTTTTAACATTTCAATTTTTAATTCTTCCTACCCTTTACTATATTCAAATTAAGGTTAGCAAAATAGGTGAGAACAAAACAAAATTGTACCAATTGTAGTAAAAGATAAATTTGATACTGATTTTTCTATAGCTTGTTATTTTACGTTATGAGGGAGACTTATAAAACGGTTTTACAAGACTCCTCCTAGCCCCTTTTTCTGGAAAACATTACTTTTCATATCTCCCATTGGGGCAGGCAGAGACAATAGAATAACAATGAAGCATTGCTAACAAATCTCTTTTCTCTCTACATTAATTGATTTCTTCGTGCAAGCTCTTCGAGTTCGCTTGTAATTTACCTCTTTTTCAAAATATAGCCATTTATTTCTTTGATATATTATAATGACTAGAATGTCAAGCTTCTTGCAGAAACACGTTTAATGGATAAAGTTCTTTTGTAAATATTCTAGCATTGATCCTATAAATATGACCAAATACAAACTTGAAATGTGTGTTTGTGTTTTTGTTTACCTTGGAGTCTGGACTGATGGCCAGCGCATAGCATGCGGGCGCGGAGGAGGTGAGCTCAGCGCGCATGCGCGGCGTGGGCGAGGCGAGGTCCCATATCGACAGGTTGGACGCCTCGCCGCCCACTATCAGCGTGCGACCGTCCGGTAACAGCTTCACTGAACGAATGTAGTTGTCCCTTTGCTGGAACACAAATGTTTTCATTTTAGTATTTTCCAATTTTTCAAATTTTTTAGACGTGGTCAAAAGAAAGAGATGAGATGACAGAAAAACAACTATTTTTTACGTAAACTAAAAGACAAGCAATGCGCGACATGTAACAATGTTACATGTAGTTTATCAATATAGGTAATTGTGTAATATGATGATTGTGCATATCCTAAGTTCGCGTCGAAACGGGTACCATTCAGCATATGCAAGACAAGGCGTTGCTTGTACTGGCACCGTACGTGGTGTAGATATTATAATGGATGAATGGAGAATCTAAATTTAATTGATACCGACATAAGTATTGTTTATGGTGATTCAAGTCGCTAATACTGAATTCATATGTGTACGAAGCTCTAACATGAAATGTGGTTTGTTTGTGACTGTTTTTGAATTTAGAACGACTTAAGGCTAGATTTTGAAACATTATTAATAAAAATGTAGCTTACCAAGCAATCGAGCTGCGACAGCGGCTCGAGCGCGGCGGGGGAGCCGGGGTTGGAGATGTCCCAGAGCTTGACGCAGCCCTTGCCGCCGGTGTAGGCGTGGCGCGCGCCGTTGGCCTGCGAGAGCGCGACGGCGCAGACGACCTCGCCGTGCGCCAGCGCCGCCACGGGGCGCGCGCCGCGCGGCACGCCCGCGCCGCCCAGCGCGTCCGCCGGGAACCCCACCGGCTGCAGCGGCCCGCCGCACGAGTGGTACGAGTACGCGCTGCAACCGACCTCCGTCTCACACATTGCTCTACGCTACACTTGCTTACTTCACAATTGCATATTACGAATTGTTATAGTACGAATTGTAGTGTAGTTGTGAAATCACGACTTTTCTAGCGTCAAATAACATAATAATTACTATTTAAAATTACTTTAAAAAGCCACAATTACTATTACACATATTATTAAAAGTACTGCATGATGCACAGTATAGCTACTCACGGTTTAGTGGGTGCGATCCCATTGGTCCTGTGATGTGAGTCGTAGTGCATGGGTAAGGGCGGCGCAGGCGCAGCCGCCCGGTACGCTGCGTACGGCGGAAACGGGTACGCCCCGCCCCGCCCACCCGTCGGCGTTGGAGCGCGAGCTAACTTACCGCCTGGCGTGCCAGGCTTCTCCTGTATTCAATATAACATTGCATCAGGTATTATATTCAACCAAAACAGTAACGGGAAGTTTGGGTTACTTTGATCCAAATCCCTTAACCAATAATAACTGAGAACCAAACGTATATTCGTTTTTCATTGGTTCGAAAATTTGGATCAAAGTTACCTCCCAGGGTCAAAGTAACCCGAACGGTAGCAAATTATCGCCAACGACAGAAAATTAATCCGAGAAGCCATTTCTTCGAATTTGAACATAAAATTAGTAGCACTACGAAATAATATGTAACGATAGGTATCCAAGACAGAAATAATCCGAAAGCAACCAACTCACGTCTTTGGAACTCTTCGGCGTGGAGCGACTTGACGAGGAGCCAGACCTCGAGGGAGGTCGCGGACCATTCTCCGTTCTCTCCCCACCCTCTGTACGAACACTCGGCGAACCTCTTTCCTCCTACGCCACAATTACAACATAAAACATTATATTTTGTATCAAATGCATATCGTAGATAAAAAAACACGATATAAAGCTTTTTCACATATAAACACCATGCCGGATTAATCTGGGGAATAAGTGGAGATGTATTTATGGTTCAAGACTTAGTGCAACAATATTAAAGCTGTAAGCACATACATATTGAGCTAGTAGTATTTAATACTAAGTTCCCAATTGGAACGATTGAGAATATTAATTCATATATTTATTTGTAATTTCATCTTTGTGCTTTTTATATATATTTATTTGTGTGATTTGTACAGTACATTAGTTTTAAAAAATCATTGTTATAATTAAAACGAATTTAATAATTCGCTGAGTTTTATTTTATTAACTTTATACTGAGAGTGAATGGAGTAACAATAGAGATAAATAATAATAATTTAACAAACTGTTTTAAATTAAACTCAATACTTTTTATTTCATTATATTGACAAAAAGGCTGCAATTTTAATCTCAACACTCATTTCATAAAAACACAATAAGACATACTAGATAGACATGCGCAATGTTACAACAACTATTAATAGACAAAATGCTCTGCAAACAAAACAGGGAAAACGTTCAGAATAGCATTCTCAACCTTGAGGACGTGAGATCGGTGCGAAGAATGCTAAGTCGTTAGTTCATTACCCATCTTACCTCATTAGCCACATCAACAACAAGATCTTGATCACTTTTTTCAGCATCGCTGTCCTAGAAATTTAATTGAACAATTAATACTAACATTTACGATTGTATTGCTTAATAAAACAGCAACAACATTAATTTAAGGGTATTGTTCTAGCCATAGTTACCAGCAACGTGTCTTACAAAGCATCTGTTTAAATAAGCAGTCGGAACAGACGGTTTCTGCTGGTTATACTGATATATTCTGCGATGAAAGACGGGGTGCTTGACAAATGTTAATACTTCAAATATATTTTTAGATTAACAATAATGAGGCGTTAATTAAACAATATTTTGGAGCCGATAGTGTGAAAGAGAAATGTTCAGTGTCCAAATTAAGGCACTTATGTCGATATAACCATGACTTAATCAGTAACAAATCGCAAACCGCAAACACTGCGCGAAAACCGCAACATTACAAGAAAAATGCCTAACTAACACCATTATTACCTGGAAGGTAAATATGAAATAATATAGGTAACGTAATATTTTGACCCAGCAACAACCGACTAAATGGAAGACGAGGAACAGTGAGAAAAGCAACGTGTATGTAATAGAAGCCGACACATACACTACATAGACTCACATGACCGAGTACCTTCTCTTCCTTTCTTCGCTTCACATCCAACGCCTCCGGCTCGACCGGCGAGCGCGGCCGGTACTTCTGCTCACGTTCGTGAGGGGATACTGATCTCCTTTGCTATAACAATTATTATATTGTGTTGATAAACCAAAAATTACACCAAATAAGTCAAATTATAATGGGCACAGAGATGGTATGGTAATAGACATTTATGTAATTGATTAAGAGATCAACACTAACAACATCAAAACACACAATAACTTTTGTTTGATTTTCATCTTTAGATGAAATGTATGCTTTCTCTTCGATATATCGTACCATGTAAGTATTTGAAACATTTATTTCATAATTTAAACATTTTGCTCTCATTTTGTTTCTTTAAAGTAGCTGAAATAATATGACTTATAATCATATATTTCTACTTGCTTTGTTTACACGTGCTTTTATATATTCATTTGTTCTTATAACCCAATCCTTAGACATTTGATTCTTCCTTTATGGACTTTTAATCAGAGCGAAAATCAGTGTATATGTATAGATGTTGAAGATGAGAAGTCATTTGATGAAGAAAATATAGTATACCTGTTGTAGCACCCTGGAGCTGAGCCTGTCCTCATCCCTGGGCGGTGGCTGGCCAGGCAAGAGTGGAGGGGGCGCCGGCCCGCCCGGCAGCACTGGTGGCTTTATGTCTGCCGGCGGGGGTAGCTCCACCTGACGAACACAACATTACAATAAAACAGAAGTTTGTGACTCTATTGCGGCAAAACGAGCAAATGTATAAACGAGCGATGACCAATTTCGTAAAGTATCAGAATATAATAAAGGTTTCCTACCTTGTGTGCGGGCGGGGGTAGATGTGGCGGGGGAGGAGGCCCGCCCCCCGGCGCGAACAAGAGTCCGCCGGCGCCCAGCAGCCCGGCCGCGCCCCCGACGCCGCCCACCCCGTGCGACAGGCCCGCGCTGGCGTGGATTTGCTGCTACAAGAAACATTTACATTATAACAACAAATTGTATTGCAACATTTACAACTCCATAATAGGGATGATAACAGCGTATGGAAAATAAGGATCAATTCCTATGTCAATCAAAAATAAGTGATTGTCAAAAAAAATAAGTTTACTTGGAGACTTTTGTCGCTTTGGACAAATCTACAAACGTTTAAAAGCAATATATGTATGATGATATTGTAAGTCATCATCCCTATTAAAATCTTGGATTAGATTAATGTAATGTAATATCAACTGCTTGACCATTGTAACAATTTAGCCCTTGCGCACACGACGTAGGCTTATGTTCAACTCCTAGCTTGTTTATCAAGTTTATTTGGTGCATAAAAAAAGATTTAATAAATAATCATATTATGATATAGTTCTTCAAGTTATTTGGTATGCAGGTAAGAAAATAAAGATGGATTTAATACAGATAGTAGCTATTCTTATACTAAATAGTATTCTTTTGTCAAAGCCAATTTTTTGTATTCATCAGTCGGTTTAATGGCTGACTACTGGTTACTGTTTATCTGTATTAAATCAATCTTTATTTATTTGCATAAAAAACAACTTGGCTGCCATATATTCTCCTTTAGAAAATACTTATCATGTGCACACGGGCAATTAAAAGTACAAAATTCCTAAATAACCCAAAATAACAATTACATGCAGTTGAACAAACATAACCAGATTAATATAAATGATACCAACATCTTATGAGTTTATGGACCACATAGAACAATTTCATTGAACCATTATTATTGTTATCATGCATCTGTAACTCTGTATAGTGTGATGGATGACAAAACAAACGCCTATTTTTTGAAGAAAAAAAAAATAGATATCTGAATAGAATTTTTTGTGCTTCTATTTTAGAAAATTTAAATATTCTTCGGAAAAAATATTTTATCTCTTCTACTACATCTGCAGACTAAAAAGGCTATTCTATTGTAAAAAGCTAACAAATTTAATTTCATAAGCAAAACAAAACACGAAATCATTAATATCATTTATGAATGCTATATTTCTTTAGTTGAGATCTCTACACAAAGATTATCTAATTAGCAACTAAGTCATTTATTTTACGCTAAAAAATAGGAAAATCGTACACAAATAATAAAATAAATATGTTAACAAAAAGATAAAGTTATTCTATTTGTAAAATACAATAATTTTACATTTAGGAAGTATATTTCTAATTAATTAGTGATTAAGCGTGAGCGTGAAATTAATTAAAACACTCCGTAATAACTACAAATAAACTAATTAATGCTAGCTAATTGATTAATTTATTACAAACTAAATTACACAATAAACCGCTAATTATAAGTTTAAATCTTTTCAAGGTTGTAATTTTATCAAAATATTTATAAAACCAGTTTTATAGGACAAAAAGTGTTTATAAAATAGATGTTTCTAATAGCATCCACACAATGTTATCTGTATTACTAATTTACCGGCATTTTTCATAATAAGTGATGATTTATCTAGCAATAACTATGACGATACATAAATCTAAGTGATAATAATGAGAAAAAAAACACTAAATGTATTGAAATAATGGCGTACACATCATAAAGCACTAATTGCATGTTAGATGCAACAGCTACGCGGTACTTGTGTGCTTGCATAGAATGAAAACGTGAAGTTAAAGGTGTGATTATAAAACATTGAAGTCCAATTAGTTTTTCCAATTACTGTGATATAACTTATGTTAAATGTTCACTCGTTTATGTTAGCTTGTGCATTCTCTTGCTTGGCAGTGTGGCACCTATATTGCGATTAAGTTATACACGTAGAGGCATTATAACATTGTTGGTTAAAAACTGTATGATTACGTATAATTGTGTTGTTCAAGTGTTAAAAGAATTCCAAGGAGTTAAAATAAATACATACAATATTAAAATACTCGACATATGACACAAATTACTTCACGATTATAATTATTTGTTTTTATTTTATTTATCAAGTCCAGTTATAAACTAGGACCCACACCAAGAACCTGTTCAGAATCATTTTAATTATCAATTTTGTTGTCCCCACCTGAAACAGTACTGAGCAAACTTTCGTCTATGTGAATCCTAAAAAATTGAAAAGAACAACGAGATCTATGTACTGCTGTTATTATATTATTATGACCATGGAGTATTCTATAACTATCCGTTTTGAAGAGTCTGACTAACCAAACAAGTCTTTTTAGCCCACCTCCAATCTAAGGAATCTTTTAAATGCCTTTAAACAACTTAAAAACAAACAGTTTTTTATAGTTTAGAGTGTGAGATGAGAATGCAAAAGCTGCCATGAATTTTTTTGTGTAATTTTGTAAAGTAAACAAAAGTGGCAACATAAAATAATGCAAATGTTAATCACAACATATAATCAATGTACCAAGCACTGTATATGTTGACTTACAAGCAGTTGCTGCAGACCCTGCTGTTGTTGTTGCTGCGGACAACAGTTACAATATATACGCTGACATACCAACTGTATTCCCTCACATTTACCAAACTAGTGACTATAATCAACATACTTCTTTCCTATGAATCTTAAACCAAAAAAATCTTCACTGACACAGATACATTTCTTAAATATGCAAATATTCACATTCTTATATGCAGTATTTGTTTTAATAAAATTATTTTTGCCTGCATTTCAAGAATACCATGTAAATTATATGTGTAACTTGACAGTATGAGTACTCTCTGGACCTTTCCTAGAATCTCATGTCATCTTTATCACCTGTTCAGTTTTATACAAAAATAAGTTAAAAGTAATAATTAACTACTGCCAATTGAATTATGTACTACTTTATTATTAAATTTTTATTACTATAAATAACAAGGTAAAAACAACTTTACCAGTTGCCTAGGAGGAAATTTATCTTTTGTAAAATTATTATAAATGATATTTTTCAAAACAAAACATTGTTTTACTTTATTCAATATATTAACTGAAAGCACATTAGATTGATACAATAATACATATTTTTATACTGTGAATAACCTTCATTATTATAGGAAATCGAAATAAAATAAATAAGCAAAATAATTAATGGACTAGTAATGATTTTGTTCATAACACTATTAAGCATTACATTTGAGGTTTTTTTATATACTTTTTAGTTAAATTGTTGGTTAGTTTCATTCAGTTAATGTAACTTACCCCAATGATGGCGTTGAGTTCAGACATGGTGACTTGTTTAGCTCTTTCCACTGCAGAGGCCACCTGTTGCTGATGTTCCTGCGCTAAGAAGGGAAGCACCTGTCCTATGATTGCACTTAATCTCTTTGCGATTTCTGTCTGTAAACATAAATACATTAAATTAAGATATAATTAAAATACATTCAGTCCTAAGTAAGGGACAATATGATATTATTTACCTGCTTATGCATCTCCACGTTTAGACCATATGACATTTCATAATACTGTAAAAGAAATTATCTTTTAGAATACCCATTCAATAATTATTTCATTTTTTACAAATTCAATAGCTGAGAATCAATAAGTTCATGAAAATAAATAAACCTAATGAAAAGCGAGATTTGATTATTTGTGTCACTGGAAATAATGTAGGTTCCTAAGTTAAATTAATTACTGGGTGAAAATTATCTAAATACATAATTATGTATGTACAGAACTTTAAATTTTTGTATTAGTATTTTTTTTTAAATGTTGATCATGGCTTTTAAGTAAGAAACCTTAGATTTTCATTAGTAAGTACCTAATTTAACTTAACAAACAATGACACTTCCATGCTAAATGACATTTAGCAACCATTTAACATGTTACAAAGTGAGTTTAGCAATGTATCTTCAGTCAAAACTTGGGAAACTATTAAAGCTTAATCAAAACCAATTGCAAATAATCAAAAACATATCTACATCTTTGAATAAATTAACCTAACTTATCACTGACAAAGTATCCAATATTGACTTAATTTCACAACATGCTCAATAACTATTTGAGAACTAAGCTTAGCCTACATTATTATCTACAGCAAACAGTCAATATTTGAATAATTATTATCTAAGTTTCTTCTCTATCACTATTTGTTTCTGATTTAACACTGGCATTTGTTCACAAATAAACTTTCTTTATCAATGGCTACATAAAATTTAATTACCATAACATAATGCCTCTGCATTTCCGTCTTCTCACTGGCCAGTTTCTCACATTCCAATTTCAGACTGTAAACAATGAATTGTAAGTTAATCTTATGATAAGATAATGATTATGGATTGAAAATATTAAATCTGATCAAATCAGGAAAGGTTAGTGATAATGCTTGAGTTGTGGCAAATGTATACTCACGTATGGTACTGAGCTTGAAGAAAGTTGAATTCCTCTTTTATACGCTCTAGTGTGTCTGCTATAGTGAATTTGATAGGTCCTGACGGCGGCTGCGGTCCCTAAACAAACAGAGACAAACAATAATAGGGCCTTAGCAGAAACCACTTCAATAAGCAACTTTTGAACAGAAAACTTCATTGAATTATATGTTTATATTATGTTGACAAGCAGTTAAAAATATAAAAACAACACAAACCCTTACCGCGGCAGCCGGGTGCCGCGTAGCTGTTGGATACATATTAACAAATATCTACTCCAATATCTCCAGTATACACAATCAAATATAGTTCTCTTTCGATCCGTTTGCTATCACCATCGACACCATCTCCTTTAACACTGTCCACCGCTGCTATAACACTCCAAACACCGGAGAGCCCGACTTACGCGCTAACGACAATGATATGCACAAACTTTGCCTCGAAACTTTTGAATTATCGGTCATTATATTGACATCAACAACTTGTAAGTTTAACTATCAATCACCATGCAACAACGCTGTTAATTAAATTCTAACATCTATTTCGAGACACAGTCAACAGATTTTCGCAAATTTTTTAACCATAAATCCACGCCGTAATTTTTGTTCGGCTGTCATGTCATCCATCATCATTCATCACAAGAATGGCATTCTCGAATTTGTGATACATCGTCATTTTTGTACGTCATACATTGCCGTTTCTTCGACCATAAACTTTAATCTTCGTTGATATTGACGAGAATATCATTCTGTAAAGTAAAAGAGAGTCGGTCAATTTAAATAAAAATAAAAAGATAACATTGGAAATAATTGATACACAAACTAAATTATAGTTAGCGGCCAAACAATGACATAAAAATCACAGTCATCTTCAAACCATGAGGATGATTTAAGTAGAAGAAATAAATGATGTCTTTTACTTAGAAAATTTAGCGGGCATGAGAACGGAATCTAAAACTTTTGCTGGGCAGACCTTTCATTCAAAGAGTCAATAGGAATTCAATGGTTTGAATGACTAGGCAATCATTTTGTATAACTTTACGGACATTTCATTGTGCAACAAACTTTAAACCGTTTGATAATAACTAATGATTAAGTAAGTAACTCTGTGCACCTTCTTGAGGTCATGTATGAATCAGTGGAAAACAGTCCTTCGCTATCCAGGATGTGGACAGATCTTTGAGAGTGACGAACCCATTAAGATAGAGCGTGGTATATTCCAGGGTGACAGTTTGAGTCCGTTATGGTTTTGCTTAGCCCTGAATCCTTTAAGCACTTTGCTGGAAGGCTCAGGGTTAGGATATCGGTTAAGGAGAGGGGGACAAATTGTATCCCATCTACTTTACATGGATGACTTAAAGCTCTTTGCCCCCAACAATTCACATCTAATGAGGTTACTGAATCTGACTGAAATATTCAGTAACGCCATTGGGATGGAATTTGGTGTGGACAAATGTGCAGTCATGCATGTAAAGAGAGGGGAGATTGTGGAATCGGATGGAACGCAAATATCTGATTCCACAAACTTCAGGTCCCTTTCGCCATCCGATAGCTATAAATACTTGGGTATGTCAGAAGCGTTGGGCATCGATACTGCCGTCATGAAGCAAACGTTGCGGGAACGTTTCTTTGGCCGCCTGAGGAAAGTTCTAAACAGTCTTTTATCGGGCGGTAACAAGGTGCGTGCCTACAACGGTTGGGTCATGCCAGTACTGATGTACTCCTTTGGCATACTCAAGTGGACTCAAACGGAATTAGATACCCTGGATAGAAAAGTCCGTTCATTGCTGACTGAGCATCGGATGCATCACCCACGATCATCGGTAATGAGACTGTACATTCCACGGAAATGTGGAGGAAGAGGCTTTTTAAATGCCAAAGCCCTCCACAACAGTGAAGTGTGCAGTCTCCGAAACTACTTCTTAAAAATGGAAGTGGGGATGCACCAAGATGTTGTCGCTGTGGACAAAGGACTTACTGCGCTCTCCTTAGCTAACGAGAATTGGAGAAAACCTGTAGTACTAAGCACTAAGGACCGTAAGGATGTATGGCAAAGCAAAGAGCTGCACGGACGCTACTATAGGGCTTTACATGGGCCAGAGGTAGACTTCTTAGCGTCCGTATCCTGGCTACGTTTCGGTAACTTATTTGGTGAAACAGAAGGTTTTGTCTGTGCAATTATGGACGAAGTTATGCTGACGAACAATTATCGAAAATATATTATAAAGGATGGTACGGCTGACATCTGTCGGGCATGTCATCGCCCAGGGGAATCCATCCGACATATAATTTCGGGTTGTTCTCACCTAGCTTATGGAGAGTACTTGCATAGACACAACCTCGTGGCCAGGATTATCCACCAGCAACTTGCTTTAAAATACAAACTTGTTGAATCTGAAGTGCCGTACTATAAGTATCTGCCTGACCCAGTTCTCGAGAATGGAGATGTCACACTGTATTGGGATCGAACTATCATCACTGATAGGACAATTGTAGCCAACAAACCTGACATTGTGATGATAGATCGATCTAGCCGTCGCACAATGATAATTGATATAACAATCCCACACGACGAGAATCTTGTGAAAGCTGAAAAAGATAAAGCAAGTAAATATCTTGATTTAGCTCATGAGATTGTCGACATGTGGGATGTAGACTCAGCAATCATTGTGCCGATAGTCGTGTCTGCCAATGGTCTCATGGCTAAAAGCCTTGATAAACACCTAAGCAGGCTTACGTTAGATGGTTGGGTCAAGAATCTGATCCAGAAAGCTGTACTTCTAGACACGGCGCGCATTGTCCGGAGATTCCTTTCTCTGGAACCCTGACCACCGGTTGCTTGGAACCCTCCCGTAACCGGTGGGATACTGCTTTTTATATTTTTAAGTGTTTTTTTTTGTTTTATGAAAATATTTAAAAATGTAAAAATCAAGTTTTAAAATAAATAATATAAATAAAAAAGTAACGAAACAGCATAATACTTTTTATGTCTCTAATATTTACTTCTTAATGTTTCACTTGCTCGTGTCTGATAATAATTTATAAAAATGACATCAAAAATAAATTAAATATTTATTTAAAATGTTAGTAAAAACCTCTTATCTAAATACTTGCATTAAAATTAAAATGCTTGTCTGTGATGATTCGACGCGTTGTCTATGGTTATTTTCGTAATAACAATTTAGGCAGATTTGGCAGATCGTCGTCGCGCTGCAGCTGTTTGTAGGGCGATTGAGTTTGCAGTGTCGAAGTGTTTTGAAATAATCTGACTGGTTGCTTTGTTTTGTCGTACGACAGTGTATTTTCAATGATTTTATTCAGAGGAAAGTGCTGTTCCAGAAGTGATTTTAAGTTTTTGTGATTTTTTTACTAAGCAAAGAGAACCATCATGGATTTCAAAACAGTCGTATTCAACGCTGCTCGAGATGGAAATCTTACGCGACTAAAAGTAGGTATCTTAGAAGTAATTATATTAAAATTGGTATTCTAATCGTTCAAATAACATTAAAAGGAAAGTTTAGTTGATCGTTTTATTCGTTTTTCTGCTTCTAACTGTAGAAAGTACAGTTATTTTAATCCACGTTAAAGTGTGTACTTGTACCATTGCAACGTGTTATTAGACCTAAATAGAATAAAATGATAATAAAACATTTATGATTGTACATTGTTACCAGATTTTCCTAAATTTATCTTATCGCTGTTACGCATAACAATGAAAAATATCTACGTAATAGGTTCTGTCGTAACGCGAAACATATTTTCTTGTCATTATTTTTAGATGTTTCCTCGATGCATATTGAATTCAAACTTGTAAAATACTTTCCTAATGTGCATAAAGAACATGGATATAAAGAAAGGTTTGGGTTGCAAAATAAGTATAAAAGAATGTGGAATACCTACAAACTAACCTTATGTTGCGTGTAAACAACGAAAATGTAACTTACATTCGTGTCTAATAATCTATGTAACGTAGGTAACCTATAACACTAAAGGGGAAGGCAGAGTGTGTTAATATAAATTACTGCAAACCTATGCATTAATAATAATATAATGGAATGTGAATAAAAATATCAATAATTCATTTATAAGAACCTACCTACATACTTGAATTTCATATTTTAATATTTAATTTAGGTATTTATTGCTAATCCTTACTGTTTAGGAGGAAAAAATTGTAAAAATAAGTAGATATACATGTAAACACACATGATTTCTCCCCTGCTCTCAGTGTGAAAGCAAGCTAATGTCTGTAGTTATCCACTACAGAAACCTACTAAATTGCTGGCTATTTTCTTTCAATATTCATTGTAAGTACCTACCTTATTTTATCTTAAATTAATTAACTTATTTACCTTAGAATATATTTAAAGTTGGAGACTGCTTCACACTCAATGTTTAATTAATTTTCTGTTATTAAAACTGTCATATTTTACATGAATAATACATTAAAAATTCCATCAAGTAGACTACAACCAAATGATAAGAAATACAACTTTTGCTTTAGTAAGAAGTTGATTTTTATCCATTTAGTACTATAAGATATAGATTTTTTTTATAAATTACCAGATTGTGTAAGGCACATGTTTAGTCTGTGTTCTTACAGAAACATTACAAACAGGCAATTTTCAATGATTAGAGTTTAAAAGCCTTTTAATTAAGGTTCATAGTTCACATGACATAGATAAGTGTGGGTCATCTTATCTGTTCCCATGTCAGTTCTTCATAACAAATACATAGAAAACAACATCATAAACATTATTATTTATTAACATACATTTAAAATTATTGTCAATGTACTAGCTCTATCAATGTTTTAATGAAACAAAACTGGTTTCAAAGTAGTAGTCATAATGATTTGCAAAAACCGAGCTTATAAAAAGTATACCTATATTAATTATTTTATTATTTAGCAAAAAATTTATAAGCTATAAAATTGAAATCACTGCTTTGTCAACCCTGACCTTTTTAATAAAATTTACCAGTAACTTTTTTGGTAATGGTGAGCTGATAATTCAATTGATTTACACCTAAAGTGGTTTTATTTGTGCCATTCCCAGACTAATGAATTACAATATTTTGTATTTGAGTGCTAGTGATCTAATTATAATTAGAATCAAGTTGCTAAGTTACTTCCAAGCTATGTTGCAGGTGCAAGTATATTATTGTACCACAGTCCCATACATTATATGTTACCTAGCAAGTGCCTATGTATTGTGACTTGTGAGATTTGTATCTAAAGTTGTAACTAATAACAATGACCTTCATAATAAATATGTGTACTAATTACATAAAACCCTTAAATAGCAGCACCAAATTTGATGCTTTCTCCTTTTCTTTGTTGTGATGACAAAGTAAATTCACTGAAATGGGCCTCCAAAGTAAAGACGAAGCCACTATAATAATATAGTAATTGTTTCATACAAAGATACAAGAAAAATAAATAGTTGCATCCAGGATTTACCATAAGTAGTAGTAAAAATAAGTAGTGATACATTTCACAACACATACCTATTGTGACTTTCCCCTACAATCCAGAATAGTTAGATGAACATTTTATCATATAGTTTCTCTGTATAATAACTGCAAGGTAATCTCTTCTATTGTCCCTTTGTTATCTGACAATGTCATCTCATTATAAATCTTGATACTACATATTTTATGTACACTTCTCTAACAATGTTACGGATTTTTTATACCATTTTACATTTTATGAAGATGCAGATTTTTGGTATAAAAACCTCGTGTCTTTTCTCAAGTCCCAAACTATGTCTGTACCAAATTTTCTCAGAAATCGGTTCAGTAGTTTGGTGTGAAGAAAAGACAGACAGACAGTTACTTTAGCATATATAATATTAATATGGATTTAATAGCAAAATATGTTGTCATATTTAATTTAATGACTGTATAAGTGTTATACTACTGGGTACTGTGTAAGTGGATGGGCCTTCTGTAAAGAACTGCCAGTCTGACCATAGTTTTTTCCCCAATTCTCAGAAAATTGAAATTGGCAATGCTCATATAATTTCTATTGTCATGTGAGTCAAGTTACTGGAGGTAATCCCCCCAATAGTGTTACAGTCTGCAACACACTTGTAATGTCCATCGGCAGCCCATAGTTTTCAAAAACTACTTCAGTTTTACTTCAGTAGTTCAATTTACAGTTAACTTCCTGTTTCTTATTTATTGGCATCATCTTCAAAATATATAAGCTACTATTTACTCACTAATATTTATATTTCTTAAATTTAAAATGTATTATTAGTCTTCCTAAATATACCTACATAGTTGTATTTACCTACATATTTTAAATTAAATAATTAATGATGTTTCGTAGAAGAGGTTGCCATCAAAATAAAACGAATTTCGTTTTAGAATCATTAGTTATACCATAATGAGGCTATGTCCATCATAACTTCCTAGGTTATTTATCTAAATGACGAGGAAGTGAAACTGCTTCCTTAGTGCAATGAAAGCTAAGGAGACTTTCCTCCAGACAGAACTATTTAGTCCGCAAATATTTTTATAGCCTTTGCATGTAAAAATGTTAAACTCGTCCATTTACATATTCGCATATCACTACTAACAATTTGCATAATCAAATAAACATGATTAATATGAAACTAGAACATTTTCCAGAACATTTTCGTCATCATCCATGGTTAATAATAATAAATTTGCTTATCATAAGTCATGTTTATTCATTTCGTCAAAGAGGCAAGCCCAACAGCCCAAAACCCAATAATTTGTTTACCTAAAATTATTAGAACGGACATAACACGTGCCCAGGTACAACAGGTACAATGGACTCCTTATATTCACTAAAATCTCTAAGAGTTACTAAACGCGATTACAGTAAAATAACGCCAGCCAGTGTTTACTAAACTTTTAAAATGCTTCTACTGCTCCATCAACGACTTGGTCATTGCCTTGAACCAAGCTCTTGATATAGTTAACTACATGAATATGTGCGCTGATTATTCTACTGTCAGATGGACAATAATAATTCTCTGTAGGGAAAGTAGGTGGCAGAGCGTTGACCCCATTTGACTTATGTTTACTCACAGGCATCACAGCCAGTGGGCGTATGTACTCAGAATTCATGATCGAACCAAGAAAATTCAGTATTAGAATATACAAAAAGTGAATGGCGCAAGAGAAATCACAGATTTGTTTGCTCCCAAGTTTCTATTTTCGGATGATTGAGTAGCTTGAAGCGATGTTACTTTTTTAGCGAATTGCATGAAGGAGCTCGGAGCTCTATAAACCGTGTATGTAAACTTTCGTTGTTCGTGTGTTTTTGTTCTTTGATTTATAGTATTTCTAGTCATAAAACGTGATACCATTACGGGATATTATCACCTGTCATGTTGGACATGATTTACTAACGAATTTTGGATTCGTCGACTGCCAAACCTCAATCAGCGAGGTACGAGTCTGACGATGAAAGATGTTCTATTAATACACTTGTCTACTCCACTTCGTTTACTGATGTGATGACATATTTAAAACCACAATACTGTATTGTGTATCAAACATTGAAAGAAGAATAGAAAACAAAATACCATGGCAGTACCAAACACAAGTTCGCAGATTGGCTGAATATTTCGAAAGATGTGGTTGGTTCGGAAAAAGTTTTAATCCGTCTAAGAAATTTAAGACTTATGATAAAATTGATGATGATAAACAAACTGTATGTAACATCAAAAAACAGCTTCAGATTTATTTATTCAATAAGCAATGCTATATTGATTCGTTTACCAGGTATAATTAGTTCACTTGTAGACCGATATGAATGTGTGTATGCATCTGGCGATTCAATTCCGGCGATATACCCACCACGTGTTCTCTTTACGAGATTTAAAATAAGTATGTGAACGGATTTAGAGCGTTGCTTACTCATCCCACATGCGCGAATGCAACTTGCAACCGTCTTGGTATACTCACAAACGCGACGCGTTAAAATTAAACTGCAGTTTAGGCAAGGGGTCCCGTTTATAAGACCGAGCGATTAGTAGTTAAAGCAAGTTGTAAATACCAATTAGGTACTTCTATTCGAATTCATGCATAATCATTAAGATGAGATGATAGAATAATTAAGATGCATTTTGAATTGTTTAGCTCACTTGTCTTTTAAGTGATCTTAATTAAAAAAGTTGTTCGTCATTTATAGATTCGTTATTTTTACTTAGAGGCTAGTAGTGTTATCCAAATCAAGGAAACGTTTTAGTAAAGATGTCTTTTGCGTTCCCGTTAGATTTTTTAATTTTAAAGAATTTTTTTATGGCAAATGCTTTGTTGTGAAACAGTATGTCGCCTATAGCTGTAGCATTAGCATAGGAATTCAATCAATTTGTTCTCTAATGTGTTTTTCATGCTTCCGTCACCGTCTCCGTCCTTTGTCACTAGGGTAAAAACTAGATTTGATGTTATTCCAGATTATATATAATCTTTGTGCCAATTTTCATCAAAACCCATTTAAGAAGGTGTTTTTACGTGAAAGAATAAATAACAAATATTCGTCCTTCTTTTCTACATTCGATGGTAGTGCTGAGTTAAAAAAAAAAGCAAAAAGTCGAGGGTCAGCCGAATAAAATATTTTATCCTTAAATTTTATTAAAGGAAAATTGTATTGTTTATTCAATGTAAATCCGCAGGACTGAACACTACAGGAAATATAAACAGTGGCAAAATGAATGAATCACAAAGCAATTCCGCGATTTCATTATTTTATTCTCGTGACATATAAACGTTTTAGGCATGAAATTAGACCACACGCGTATTTACAGCCCTTCCTCTATTTCGTTTTGTCGTCGGTCATTGTCGGTTCTTTGTCCAGATGTGACTCACTCGGTCACTCGCACTCAACCTCCTCTTCACCACGGAAGATGGAATGAGGAAGGACAATGTTTTTGTTGCCCCTCAACATGTTTCCTAATAGGTCTTTGTTGATCTCCGAACATTGAGAATTATTTTTTGCAAGCTTTTCTTGGCCGCATGCCAAAGTAATGCATAAAGGCAGTAAGTAGCACGGACATTTGAAAACAATTCCGCTTCAGTTCCGTTTTATTAGGTTAACAATATTCAATGTTAATAAAAATCGTTATGTAAACGACTTTGATATATCGTGTAGACATCGTTCCTGGCGCGACATGAATGTGTGAGCACATTCGAGAAAATACGACGGAAACGCACGCTTCATTATCATTTCTACTTGTTGTTTTGTATTCATCACTTTCTGTAGAATGCTGCTGTATTTCTCTCTTCATAGCGATCGTCATATGTGTTCTTTCCAGTTTGCTTGTCCCAGCAGAACCCACAAAGAAATATAAAACTTAGCACTGTTGCTGCAATTCCTAAAATATCTCTTTGTGATTAACAGGAACTGGCAGTTTGGCATTATATTCCCTGAACACGTGCAGTATGACACGATATCATTGTCCGAAAGCTTTCTTGGTCAATAAGAACGTGACTCACAAATGTTCTAAAAACGCCTGTACTGCCTTCAATACAGCATCCTCTTCCTTGACTTTTTAAAACGTCGCAGTAATTTTGTTTGAGACATTTGTTTGCAGGTCTTCGCTTTGTTAGACTATTTTGATAATGTAAATTTTAAATTAGTTTCGCGTTTAGAATTTTAAATTGTGTTTTGATGTTCTAAAGATAGAAGTGAACATTTTATAGGTCAGGTTTTTCGCATCCCAATGACACTATGCATTTTGTTTCTATAATCTTATCAAAGAGTATGTATTAAGTTTAACAGCACAGTTGTCCAACGTGTTTTTCCTATGTAAAGAGTAGAAACCTTAAGTTGGAGGAAACATTTTAATAAAAAAAGTTTTGGTATTATTACCTTATTTATAGGCTTGATTCAATAATAATAATACAATATGAAATATAGACGTATTGTCATCAGGCAACAAGTAATCACAGATAACGTTCCCATTTATATGGGGCTCTATTAAAATTCCGTTACAAAAGCGTACCGTTAGATCTATTCTGTGTGGAGCGGTATTGCAGCTACGTACTGCAATTTAGCTCTAGGCTGAACCAAGTATTTAAAGATGGCTTCTCTTATATTCACATTATTTGAAGCACGAGTAAAATTTCGTCTTACATATATTAGTCTAATTAGTTGTAGTTATGTTGTTTATCATTAAAGTTTGGCACTGTTTATCTTAGTAAATAACAGTTGCCAAGTTTGATGAAAATATTCATTTCTACCAATGATTACTTCTGCTGTTTAACTATAAGCGAATACGCTGCACAATCTAGACAGGGAGATTAGGGCGAAAATAAATCCATTTATATTCGTGTCTGCGTAAATCTCAGTCTGACTATAATAGCAGCACAATTAGTAATCTAAGCGACCGTCGCTTTGGGTATTTCAATGCGCAGTGTTAGATAGCATTCGTTTAGTCTTCAAAGATTACATAATCCCGAATCGCTGCGGCCGATTACATTATACAAAGCAGTATTGCTCATTAGATAATTCGAAAAGATAATAACTTCAAACTGTATTGTGTTATAAAACATGCCAGTACGTACGTAGTAAAAATAGACTAAGTGATAACTCAGTGAATACCTCCTAAGCGGGCACTATGCAATCGAAGCTGCCGTTTTGGTACCAAATAAACGTCTAATTACAATGTAACAGCTCCAAACGCGCACAGAATATTCAAGAAACCTTCTTATTCTTAAACATGAATCAATGAACCTAGGTATCTAACGACTCAATTGTTCTATTTGTTTACTTGAATTTGTAATGAATTAAACAAATTGTGGTGTAACATAAACAAAACAATTTAACAATTGACACATATACGGATGTTAGAGGCGATAATTTATGTTAATCTGAGCTTCGTCGTTAACTGCAGGGCATTTACATATAATACCCACTAACACTAATGGTCTCGGTATGTAGTGTATGTGAAAATTCTGTTTGTTAACACACATATTACAGTAAACCTAGCGACAAAAGTATCAAAGAAAAAAATATTGCACTTAACGCTCCAGTGAAGGGATAAGTAGGGGTCAATGTACTAATAAGCTTCATATATACTAACAGTATCTATTTACAACGGGTTTACTTGAACTAAGACGTAGTCACTTGAAGTGCTTGCCTGTCCCGGTTATGACATGACAACATAAGGCCCGGAGACACTTCCCACATTTTACCCACCTAATTAGATTACTCAATACATCCTCAAATTCCAGTCGACGAACCGTAATAGGCAGAAGTTGTTATTAAATTTAAATAATTATGTATGAACGCCATTGTTTAAATGAATAGTAGACATTTTGATAACAATTCATTACCTTTGGTGAAATTAGAAGAGGTCCTACTTTAAGTGTGGGAGAGCCATGCTTCGGCACGAATGGGTCGCCTCGACCGGAGTGATACCACGGCCTCACAGAAAACCGGAGTGAGACAACCACAGCGTTGTGTTTCGCCTTGTGAGTGAGGTTACCAGAGGTCCAATCCTTCTCCTCCCCGAATCCCTCCTCAATGCCTAAATCTCCAAATCCCTAAAAGGTCGGCAACGCACTCGTCACTTCTCCGTTGCGCGTGTCCATGGGTGGCGCTGATTGCTTACCATCAAGTTATCCGCCTGCTCGTTTGCCGAGTTATTACATAAAAAATAACCTACATTTTGTTTGAAAGTTGAAAATTTTCATAATTGCAAGTTAAAATTGATATTATTCTAAGATATATGCACAAATACTTATTGCAATATCCCTCTTTTTTAAAATCATCTCTAATTAGGTAAGAATGGTATACATGTAGGTATGTGTAGAGTAGGTTTATTATAAGAGAAAAAAGGTTTAATTGTATCGTTTGAACCCATTGTTATGAGGTGCCGTTGGGCATCCTTTACTGACATATTTATTTTAATACTGTGTCCGGTCCCTTTGTAAACCACCAAGATACTACATAACAAATAAAATGGCTTCTTGTGTATAAATTGGACCTTAATTATTATAAACGTGTTTTGTCATAATCCTAATTACGTTTACTTTACGCAGTTAGTCAACAAAGTAAGAGGCTCGGAAAATCATACATTTGTTTTTTGTGTTAAAACTAGGTCGTGTATGTTAATGTGATAGCACGACAAACGAGCAGACGGATCACCTGATGGTAAGCAAAAGTTTAAGGAGATCAACATTCTGACCGTACCGAGTCAATTTATTTTTGAAAACATTATGTATGTTAGGAAAAACCTACACTTATTTGTAAAGGTATCTGACAAACATGATTATTATACTAGAACTAGACATAGGAATAGATTGAGTCAGCCTTTATTTAGATTGGCAAAAGTGCATAAGTCATTCCTGGGATTCTCTGTTAAATGTTATAACAAAATTGAAATTCAAAATCACACAGTACCTATATTAATGTTAAAATCAAGATCGTTGACCTTACTCGTTGAATGTTTTTTTTACTATAGGATAATTATAATGTACTTTAACAGGGACTTGGTAACGAGGTGTACATACCTACAATACATTTTTAAATATGAAGAATTGGCACATATTCAGAAGGACGTTGGTAAATTGATATAGATTAGGCCCAGATATGATTATGGAGGCATATCATTATAGATTAGATATTAGTTATATCTTATTGCAGTTTCAGTGAAGATTTTCAAAGTTAACATCTAGCGGAAAAACTGTTGCGTTAGTTAAAAAGATGCGGCTTAGGCTTAAGGTGTCAATTCAAACAAAAAAGCCATCAGCCTCTTTGTTTATAAGCAGAATAAGACAAGAGACTTGTCATGTTTTAAAAATGATTAGGAAACTTGCAACGATTTTCGCAACCATTTTGCCATGTTATCCAATACATATTAGGAACAGATGAAACAAAAAAGTAATAAGATGTGTGCTCATATTTTTGCTGTAATGTAACTTGATCGATTACGTCGTACTTATTGCGGTAACCAAGTCGAAAATGTAAAGCAATGTTACATTTTGTAACAGTATTTAAGATCTTATATAATTCCGACGACGATTGTACAAACACTGCCAGTTATTTCCTTTCGCAGATGCTTGCTTGTTGCTACTACACCTAAATACTTTATTATCTTGATACTTCACGATACTTGTTTACAACAGTTTCTGCGAAATTGTAATTTACGTTCCGTGCATGAATCACCATTGGACTAGAATATTCGCTAACATATTTTTGTCCCAATACAGAGCCATAAAGGTGTTGTTTCCTCATTGAAATTAAGTTTTTAATAAATATTCAACAGAAATGAATCAATACTTTGTCATTAACGATTTTATACAACTTTCCATTCGTATTATCGCGTCAATGCATATATTGATAAGGCGGTAAACAGACTGATAACCCTTTGACGAACTAATATTAACTTCGTGACACATTACTACGTCAATAAGTAATCCTTTTAAGGGCAAAATCTCTAGACATTATACGGTCTTAATTGTTTGCGATTTTTTTACCGCACCGGGATATTATCCGCCCACAAAAAATAGCGGCTTCTTAACCAGATGTACATTTATTTGCTCAATGTTGGCACAAAGACTAATCGATTGAAATTAGGAGACTAGAAATAGGTACAACAACAGAAGCAAATGCTGGCATACCCGACTCTTTATCTTATGAATCGTAATAAAGAATAACTAATTTATTGTGATCATTTGTTTCTTTAAGTTACGGTCTAAAAAATATGTATATAATTTCAAAGTTATGAATGCTGGCAGAAATTACGTTCTTGGTACACGAATTTCGCTTGTAATGGGCGGTTGTAATAAAGAGTGCAGTACTCTTTATTACAACATTTTAATAAATACACGAACACAATATTTATAATAATTATAAGATATTTGGAGTATATTATTATGCAATTACAATAACAGAAAAAGCTTTAGCGATATGTACCTAGTGCCAGAACATCCAGAAGTCTAGTCCTACAGCTTAGAATTATCATTTCAAAGTTAGTTATCCTGATAGGAATATGGCACCTATAGCAATCACGGAGAGTACGTTATGGCTTGATGTAGGATATTATGGTAATGCAATAATGGTTGTGACCTTTAAATGCTACTTGCTCCATTGGGTACACTGTCCTAACTTTGACTTTGTTATGAATACACGTACAATGATTATTAATAACTCTACGAGTATTTTATTAATTGTCCTTTGGACCATTTGACTGTTAGTTATCAAACATCAATAATTTTGCGTATAATTTACATACTAAAATATTATTGACATCGGAATAGACAATAATCGCTTTTTGTCACCGCAATTTCTTCACCCCAGCTAAATCTGAAACTTAAATCTCTTATCGAGGCCTTTACAAGAATTTATTCGACGAAGTGAAGTCTCTGAGACAATGGAAAAGGTCGAACGTGTTTTCAATGCCAAGGGCTTGAATCGATCGACATAAAATATATATTTAAACGTAGAACATACAACGCATATATCTAAGTATAGGTACTATGTACTACGTCATGGAATATCGCGTGACCTGCCGACAATGTTAACATTTTTTCAAAGAGAATTTGGTCGAAGATTCCTGCAAACATATTTTTATAGCGTGTAGAAAAGAAGCAGCAAATACATAAACTAATTCAGATATTTTGAATGTTTTTGGTTTAAGCAGTATATTTCTATAATTAAGAAAATAAAAGAAAAATTAAAACTTTTATGTGATCTTTAACCTAAATACCTTTAATGTCTGACCCTTTGAAATACATTCACGAAATAAAAAAAAATATATTACATTTACAAAATTTGATGTTTCCTAGTTTTTGGTTTAAAATCCGGAATCGCAATAAGCATTTTCCTTCAGTCAAATTATTTATCTTTAACTAACTTCCCAAAAAAGGTGGTTCCCAAAGAGGGTGATTCTCATTTAATCCCAAAATAATTTTTACTTCATTATGCGCATCATAATTACTTGAACGATGTAATTTTCACAATACATTATGTTTTCTTATGTAAATCAATAACTTAATCGAATAGTGTTTCGAGTGGATTTCTTTAAAATAAGTGCCGTTGACACCTATTAGGTATCTATTGACGGTGAGATATCGGCGAAATCTGGAACAGTCTTAAAATTAAAAGCACTTGTTACGTTTCTGATAATTTTATAGAGCTGGCCAACTATTTGCATCATATCTCTTTGACGGGTAGAAGTTTAAAGAAAATTCTTTAAAAAAATATTCGATCCATATTGTATGTTTATAATACTTATGAATCGAGAGTAAGGCAGGTTGGCCTAAAAATAGGAGGAAAATCTCATCATTACCGATTACGTTAGGTATAGAAACTTAAAAGTAATCAGTACTTATTTTTCGCTTCCAAAATATGAATAAGTATTATATGGAAGTCTAAAATCTAATAATAAACATGTATCTAATAGTCTTTATATACGCCTCTTTCAGCAAAATTTCACAAATAAGCCTGGAAAGGTCGACCTTCGTCTGAAATTGAGCGAGTTACTAAATTGGATTACCTTACATCCATGCTGAAATAAGATTAGCTATAAGTTGGCGAAGTACCTACTTATGTAGTCAACATGCAAGTTTTTGCCACTTTAATTACCTAGTTTAATAAACATTTAGCAACATAACAGGATGCCAGGACCGGTTTCTCAACTTCAGGACGTTTTTCTGTGTCAAATTTTAAGTCAAGCCTGCACTTTAACATTTTGGAGTAATTCATTTAGTTTTAGTTAATATGCCGTATCTGTAGTACTATTGTCATTGCTATTGGATCAGTAGGTGACCTTGTAATACTGGTTGGCGAAAAATGGCTCATAGATGGCGCCGGTCGTCTTTGCTATCATGACGGCGTCATGCTTGATAACTAGGCAGGTTTTTGAAAAACAAATATAGATTGAACATTTATTTTTATTTTAATATTTTTTTACTCGTATAATTTATAGCAATATACCTATTTTGATATTTTTACTATTACGATATCAATATCAGGCAGTGACAATCGTGTGTTGGATTATGGGATTCATCTTAGTGGGTTTTTATTGACACTTAAACAAAAGTAAGGGTGATAATTGTATACTATTCTGCAGTCACCACACGACTCAAGTCTTATTTTTGCGTTAATCAAATTTTTATAACATTCATCATCATCGCTTACGCGAGGAAGTGGCCCAACAATTTCTAATAATAAAAAAATGTTTAACTGGTATTGAGGTCGTACCTATGTGATAAAAATAAGGATTGTAAAAGAAGGTGTGTGTATATATTCGAAAATACATCATTAATATCTATAACAAGTATTATTTTTAGTTCTACTTATTTGCGAGATTCGTCTTTAAGTATTTTCTATCTGTTATCTTTATATCTCATGAACAGGTAGCTGATGATACAGTTGAAATTTCGGCAAATGATTAATTCCAATTCTCTACAAATAATATAAAATTAAATAGCTGACCAGAGCAGACACAGGGGTGGTCTACCCATAACATTTAGGGGGATGAAAAATAGACGTTGGCCGATTCTCATATATACCGGATAAGCACAAAAACATTCATCAAAATCGGTCAAGTCGTTTCGGAGGAGTATGGCAACGAAAACTGTGACACGAGAATTTTATAAATTAGAATTAGAGAACGAGATTTTGGTACAAAATCCTACGTACTGGATCTGACCCTTTTTTATGAGACAGTAATTAACTATTTATATATGAATGTTTGAAATTATCTATGTATTCGTTGAAGTTTAATTTGTGTATTCATTCTGTTGCAGGTAAGTGGCGGTCATCAATTTCTAATTAAATTTTATTCTTGGGTGAGTTATTGGCGTATCATAACGTATCAGTATACATAATTATAAAAACATACATATAACATATTGCGTAGGTACCAACTGGGACTTTTGACTTATGTTAATAATTTGAATATTATTATTTCATGTTTATTTTTCGAAACAGACTAAACTTGTTTTATCTGTAATGCGTTCAAGGTTCGTGTTTGATAAATTTATTTTATCAAAACAATATTCGTGTCGTATCTAATATTTTGGAAAAATATGGTCCAGTAGATAAATTTAAATTTTGTTTACCATACAGTTCAATTTACAATAGTAGCTAAGTAATTAAATAATTTGGTCGGTCAATGACTGAAATTCATTATGCTAATTTACCTAGTAATTATTGTAGGCTCAGGTTATAATAGGTTATTTACTTATCTGTCACCTAAATTGTGCACTATGCATACAATTCCTAATTAAATTTGTATAAAATAGGTTTTATGTTAAGTTGACAATTTAAATCAGAAATAAAAACGCATGTTGCTTTGTTTAGCATGTAAACTAAATTCAAAACAATTGTCTGAGTCACATTTGAGAATGTTATTCTCTCATATCGAGTTGGATATAAGGTGGAGTGGACGTATAAAGTATGAGAAGTACAGTGCAATGCACAGTGGGAACTAACCGGCTCGGTCATGGAGGTCAGCGAGCTATGTGTGGGTCGCGGAAGCACCTGCAAGCGCGTGCCATGACCGAAACGGGAGCCCTTACTGAGGCTACTCATGACGATATGGACACGCGGTCACCGTATGCCGATCGTTGTTCGGTAACCTTCTGCGTAATTATTTTACCCAATATTGTACTCGTTGTATGTGTATAATCGATGATCAACGCTATTTCGAAACATAAGTTGTTAAAACGCCTGGTAGGTGTTTCCTATATCCCAGCTCAAATTAACTCTGCATTATTCAAAGGTTCAACACGCAGTCAGAGAATACCGACTACACTAAAGGCCACCTACGTAATTTTATGTACACATTATATTAAAATAACCAAACTGTTTCCAACATGTTTTCATCTATCCATAACTTTGAATTTTAATAAAAATAAATTGATGACCAAATTTCAAACGCCTACATAAAAACAGTTGGTTTGGTACAAGTAAAGCTGTTGCCTCACCAGTCACAACAAATCGTTTGACGTACAAACTAGTTTCCTAGTCGAATGCCACACGTTACAAACAGAATAACAGACTAACATAAATGGTAGGCGATGTAATTACATTTTCCTTTAAAGGGCTGAGAGCAATATCTAGTTTTCTAAAGTTCTCACACACTATTGTTCTTTCACTCACACGTATGTAATATTTGAAGTGTGAGAGGGATCGAGAACATCATCACGGAAGAGTTTATTTATCGATTGAACCTTGACAACCTTGATTAATGTTCATGTGTCCTAATACTTCTACTTCAGCCTGTAGTACCTACGGACCAGTCTTGTTTTCTTAGCCTTTGTTCTTGATTCTCTTTTGGATCATCTGAACTTAACCCCGTACCTACGTGCATTGTACAGGCCAACGATTTTTAATTCGTACCTAGTTTGAAAACAATTGTTTTCACGATGTAAACCATCCGTTAGATTTGTGATCGCGATGATAAACGACTGTTGTTTTTTTTACTCTTTTGTTGTTTCCTCTTTTATGTATTTAGCATAATTATTCTTACAATAAAACATACTACTGTTTCATTGTTATTAATTCGTTTTTATTTACAAACATACAATTATGTAGTGATAAATAGTTTGCGCTCAATTCATAGAAAATAATATACAATTAATAACTGCAACTCAATTGTTGATGTCTTCTCATTATCCATCTTTTTTTTCATTCAAAATATCTAAATGAAAGTTGTTAAGGTCTGCCTAAAGTATACTCTGATGTTTTATCATAGAGCAACTTCAGTTACGTTAGTTTTGGTGCATGAGATAAATTGTTTTGATCCGGCAAAATGTTCGTTCGTTTAGTTTTATATATGACAAGCATGTGAGCAACATCACGATAATCTACCCGAAATAGTAAATAATGCATTGTTTTTTTTTATTTTGAAACCACACCACTCCAAGCAATTATCAAGATAAATATTGCAAAAAATACGCATTGTTGGACATTAATAGCTTGATTCATTATGAAATTCTACCACATATTTCGTATCTTGTTCACCTTCCATCGTTAAATTTTTAAGAAGATTTTTTCGTTGAACTCATTAAAAAGAGTTCTCTAGTTACTTTGACCCGATAATAGTGGATACTGGAATAACGGGCTTATTGAAAAGTTCATCGGTAAATTACATTTTAAGAGAATCATCGAGACGTGAAATGAAACTTGAACGAATACACAGTAAATCGATTTGACGCGGCTCCAACGCTTCCGCAGTTCTCGATAGGTGAAAGTGGTCTAGAACGATATGATTTGGTGAGCCGGCAGCCTGAGACGCTGGCTCCAATAGAACAGAAATAGTGCAGCTCCGATTAAGAAATTGTTTTATTTCTAATTTCAAAACCTAGTGTAGCTTAACAGTGTATTTATGTGTTGCACGTAAAAGACACACACGTAAAAGAAAAAAATAAATTTGGAATATAAATAAAATAAAAAACAAACTGTCAAGTTACTTGTGATGACAAATGTATCATTCTCTCCATTTCTTAAATATTCAAATCAACTTTCATATACATATTTATAGTATAAAAAAGTTGGCGAGTTTTCTGTTTATAACGACAATAATATACGATATTGCGAACTCACATAACTTAGTCACGTTTAAGGTTTCCTTTTTTAGTAACAAAAGTAAATGATTAATAGAACGGGTTCATAAAATGTCATTTTTAAGTCTAGTTTCCAGACTAATTGCTTGTGATTTAAGCTTTATTTAAGTTACAGCACTCCAATTGATTTGTGAAAAACTGAAGAGTAAATATGAAGTTAACATTATCAAATAGCAGTATTATGCAATAAACGAAGTATCTACTTGCAATGTAGAATAAGAAAAGTGACGTCTTAATACTCAAAACATCCGCTCGTTTCGTGTTACAGATTTATCGAATACATTCGGTTCGTACTTCATAATATCGCTCTCTCGACCTTCTTCACATGAATCTTCGCGAGAAGATTAGTTATTTTGATGTCAAGTGCTATGTTTGAGCGTGCTCGGCCTTGGTCCAGTATACTGCAAAATTAAAATCAATAAACCGCTAATCTTCTGAACGATTAACCTTTCAATCGTAGGGTTCAATTCATCAGGACTTGTCATTACATTCGTGTTATATTTAAACGAAGTGTTCATACAGAATTAAACACAGAAGGAAAATCAGATTTCCCTCAACAATAATATAATATAGTCCAAGGCATGCCCCCGAGATCAAGAAGCTAGCTGCTACTACATGTATTAATTGAGGAAAATAAGTGTATTCAGTACATAGGTTAAATATGTATAATCCTCCAATCGTTTCTGCGCATAATCAAGGGTAGAATTGTTATGCAAATGAACTGCTCTAAATGCATCGGATATTGTCAGCCGATTAGTATACAAACAATGTTTCAAGTACTTCTGTGATGAGTTCTTCAGGATAGTTGTTGGATTATTTATGAAACTAATATGGTTCTGTATTATAAATTTATGCATCCTATATCCTATAACCTTGCTGGGTTAAAATATTGGTATTGTGTATTCCTTAATTCGTCAAACCCCAAGCGAACGCCGGTTTTCAAGCACCTATTGTTATTCTATTGTGTCTCTTATTAACACGCTTAAACGATTTAAATCAAATAACTACAAATAATCCCGACAATTTCGTGACGCGGACGTGGGTTAGAGAAGGAACATAGTGAAAAAAATGTTGCCATGCGCGGAATGGTGTTGCCCGCCGTTATGACGACGTTTACATTTTCATAGCTTGACTTCGCCGTTTCACCTCAAAATCAACAGACTGAATCTGTTTACGTAAGGGTTACTGGAGATACTGAAATCTACAGTAGATAACCCTTACGTAATGATATCAATCCAAATTAATAAATGATCTTAATCAGTATCTCTGAATTGTCCTCGACTTTTCTTAATGAAATAATAAAATCTCAATCTATAGATTTTGGTTAGCAATAATAAATTGATTTACTAGATAAGTTGTCATTACAAGTTTTTCAGTCCACCGCAAATGTTTATTAAGATAAATTGCGTTCCGTTTACTTTCTGAGCTATTTATTATATTATATTATTGTTTTTTATAACAGTACTTGCGGTTACCTGGGCGATAAATAACATCTAAAAGCATGATCAAAATATCTATTTTAATTACATAGCAACTGTATTAAATTGTTGAAATTGGTCCATATAATCGACATGAATCTAATAATCATGCCTGCATTCAAACAGAGATCGTATCATTAGATCAGTTGCGTTGCGGAATATTCCTAACTAAATATTGTTTGTCCGATTTTCATTGATTATTTTTTTGACGTCAATACCAGCCGATATTAAAAAAAAAAACCTACCAATGTGATTATTGGCATACATAGAAATACTTCCTCATTCGTTTTTTTTCTTATATTGCTAAAAGGCCACACCTCTTTTGGACTATAACATTTACCAGTAGAGGTTCTTACAAATTATTTTCTTTGTGTAGTTTCCTAGGCATTTCTGAAAGAATAACCTTATAGGTATGTGATACTTCAAATATTTTTATGAAACATTTCATTTTCTAAAATTAAAGTGATAAAATTGGAGTTGCTTAAAACAAAGTCATACGTGTAATTTGACCTATTACTTTATTCAAAAATAATATATAGGTATAATATTATAGTGTAATAGGTCAACGAGATTTATACTAGTTTTGCACTTATCATTGAATTAAAATAACCGATCAAATGATTCATACATGGTAATTTTTGTATAGACGGCGATTGGATCCTCTTCTTTAATATGCATGCATTTAATAATTTAACGATTCCTATGCAAAATAAAACAAAAAAAATCATAGTCCATTATTCTAATTGTTTAGAGTGCTAATGCCAATAAAACTCCACTTGTTATTGAAGCATTTTTGTAGAGCGCATATTAAGGTCATCATAAGAATGATTTCAGTTTTCAATTTCGTCTTTATTAGAAACGAAAGTTGTGCGATAAAATTGAGTGGATCCCCAACAAAAGCCGTGCAGATTAATGTTTATTATGAATCACAATGGTAAAGGTCGTTGGTTAACGATCTTCCGCAAGCCAGTTATGGTTAAAACACGTTTTGTGAACTTAACCACTTCGGGGGTCGAAACGACCATCAACCAGCATTATCCGGGTTGCACGTGTCCTTTTATAAATCCTCTTTGTATTAATTTAAAGATTTTCCATTGTTGGTACTAATTAAGTTTGCCAGTACATTAAATTTCGCCCAACTGTCACTCTTTAGATTTCGATTCTATACTAAAAGCAATAAAGTTAAAAATACAGATCGGAGTAAGAAGCTGAATGTGTAAAGGCTCTGAACTTTGATTTAGGTTAAATTCACATATCATTTCAAGATGCATTTGTTCATTTGTTATTAAACAAAACACCACGTTTAAAGATGAAAACGTTTTAACAAATTGTGAAATGTTTAGCGTTTGATGACATCTTTCTTTTGGAGTTTTGACGTCAAACAGTGGTTTATTGATTAATGGGAGCTAATCATCCAATCTAACGTCCCACTTTATTACTGTTTTTTGGGTTATTAGGGAACCTTTGAAGGGTATGAAACAAAGTATGGAATATAGAGAAATCGAATAAAATAAATAGTGTTCATTGACCAAATGCTTATGATGACTTATGATTTATTAATTAAACTGCTTAAAGTTTGTCTAACAGGTAAGGAACCAAGGTGCAGTTCAAACAAGGTTAATTGCTTTGTAAGCCCACCAGAAAATCTCTTTTATTTAGTAACTAAGTCGTTGATTAAATAAAGCTCTCGATATTTTAAGCTGTAATGTATACGCTTGTGGCGCCTAGAAAGCGGTTTAAGCCGTGGGTGGGTAGGAAACTACAGTATTTATCGCTAGCGCGAAAGTTTACAACCGTAACTCCGTTATAACTTAAGTATATAGATTTTTTGAATGTATTAAAAACAAGCCCACTACATTATTTTGTGTACAATAATGATAATACTAGATGTAGTCTAAAAAATTCTACCAGTATTTTTGTACTTTTGTTATTGCACATCATCAAACTACGTACCATGTCGTGTATTTACATGTATAAAAAATATTTCTTTTTGCTGTGTTTTGTATCGGTTCCAAATATCGTTTACTAAAACTTTGGTAAAAACTATTCTGATTGTCCTGCTTGAAAATTTTCCCAAAAATAAAGGTTTTACAATGGATTTTATAAGCAAAAATACGTTTGGAAATAAATAAAAAATATAACATTGAATGTCCTTTTGCAGGATTATTGACACTGACACACCACAAAGTGTATAGCTTGTTTATAAAATAAATGACAGTATTGTTATTATACGAACTAAATTGCTTTATTTTGTAGTGTCATTCCGGTCGGACTGGTCACTGCCCTTTACAAAGACATGCTCATTACACGCACCATCGATCACAGCGGTGTCTTCACCCGAGTAATTGGTCATTTTAGTCTTTTGTGATCGTTTCATGCTTCTAGTCATAGATTAAAGGGTCATCAAATGTCTAGATTATTCTAGATTGTCTAAGAAAAGAGGATTTATTCATTTTTTAAAATTTTTATTTGCTAAGGTGGTAAACTAGCGTACGGATTACCTGATGGTAAGCAATCGGCGCCGCCCTCATAGGGATAAGGGGTTTTGCGGATTTAAGGACTGGAGAGGAATGGGGGTGAGGTGGAATTGGGCCTCCGGTAACCTTACTCACCCGGCTAAACACAACACTGTCATTGACATGACATTCCTTGTCCTTGACCTTTCAAGTCTTGTTCCTTACTTTATGATAGGCTTGACAGATGCCACATCCTAGCATAGCTTGCCATACACACATAAAAATAACATATCACAGATAAAAATAAATATTATAAGACCAGTATTGCCGAAAATTTTGCCAAGCAAAAGATAGATTTCTATAAAAATTATAAACATGTTTTTTTTGACGTTACCCCACACTCGGATTTTCTCCTGTGTCCTGGGTGCGGTTACAAACATACAATTTCACATACACATGACACCCAGACCCGGAACAACAATTTGTGGATCACACCAAGCGTTGTTCCGTGCGGGAATCGAACCCGTGGCACGTTGCACGGCAGCAAGTTGCCCAGCCACCTCACCTACCGCGCAGTCATCATATCATAAAGTTTAATACCTTATTCCAAAAACTTGTCTTATAACTGAGTAGCCTCATAATGACACGAAATTCTGACAACACACAATTATTGTTTAAATTCTATGTAGCAGTAATTGTATGCAATCATAGCCTCTCTCGCCTCGCCATTTGTTGATTCGGACGGAAAGATTCTGAAACACGTGAATGATACACGTGCGATGATAATGGTTATATAACCGCACACCACTTGCTCATGTCACGAAATCATATCACATGCGGATCTGCGGACGGCGAGTAAGGGTAGCTCGCCGCCCGGACAGATCCAGGCCCGAGCGAACGATCTAAGATGATGCTCAGCGGCTCAGCTTACCCGACCACCCGGGTAAGCGCAATTAGGCGTCTGCGGCTTCGGCCCAGAGCAGGAGAGGGAACTGGGGGGGGGGGGGGGTTAGTCAGCAAGAGTCAAACACTCCCTCCTCCCGCCCAACCCTGGGCGGGAGAATTCATTTGATGATTTTCCCGTCACAAAAAACCCCGGGCATCAATATGTATAAGTATACTAATTATTTCCCCTCTAAAAACGACCTTCCGTAAGTTATTTATAAACTTCATCCCGTCGTCTCTGGCTGAAGACACAGTAATTCCTTTGACATGCTTTTTGTTGACTAACTTTAATTAGTTATTAATTCGATTTGCGTCATTTAATTAACAGTATCCCGCGGTATCAGTCGCGTGAAGATACAGCTTTTGTCTTACCGTGAGTTTGACCTCAGGATTTGTTTTCATTCTGCCGCATTCTAAGTATTTCAATTAAAAACTTTTATATAGTCATTAGGTCAGTTTCCACAATTTTTGTTACAACACACACACAATTATTTTTATGTATCTATTAATATTTTAAAATATATGTATGCATTCAATTAACCCACTTATATCTGTAAATGTGTTTTATATTAAAGACTAATCTTTGTTGTAATGTAATAATTTCATTAGCTTTTCTGTTCCGTGACAACATGTGTATTCTTAAAAAGAAGAATAGGGTTTGGATCTGGGTCAGGTTTCCGTAGGTACCAAACAAGACCTGGGGCACGATACTGAGAGCGCGGTGACCTGTTTAACTGTAGGCCCTACAAAGCACTTTCATCTCTAATTTTGACTTTGTAATAGCTTAATTTTTTAAACACGTTTGAGAGGTATAACGCTATGTAAAACGTCTTCAACAAATTTCAACTGGCTTAATATAATTATAATTTATTTATTATCATTCCGATCCCTTATATTTTGTACATAAAAACCGGTAGAGAGATGAAACTTGCTTATAAATTATAAAAACCAGCTCCACTACCGACGGAAAAGGATGCAAGTAGTTCGCCTACATTTCCTTCGCTACATACTCAAAGAGTATTGCTATTGAGAAACAGGTCGAGCCGGTAGGTACCCTAGTTTACCTATACAGGGAGCGCAACAGGTACCAATTACCATTTTTAGTACTTGCTATGAACTATAAACGGTTACTATAGATATTGTGTGAATTCCGACCTAAATTATTAGTTATCAAAGTTATTGTAGATCCTAAAAAATATTTATATTTAATTTAGTGAGAGTATGGTAAAAGTCCGACTTAGTATGGGAAGGTTATCAACTCAACGCTGAACTTGATACATTTTATTACAATGAATGTTTATTAGGAGCAAATAGCTCACCAGAACATCTGATTTGTGCCGTGGGAACTGGAAATCAAAATTCTACCCAAGAATTTCTGGGTAGGTACATACATGCACTCGCATCGCAACCCTAAAACATACAAATGAAGGTGCAACATTAATTTGCCTGCTCCCATTCCGTCACGCAACACCAAGTCATGTGGCAGAATGTTTGAAAATAATATAAGAAATCCACACAACGCACAATGAAAACATACTCTTGTGAATTTTTCCTCGTTCTTGTTTCCACGATGACATAAATTAATGCTTTTGTTCGTAATAAGAGTATGTCCAGTGTAATTAAAACAAAAGCGTGACTAATCATTTATTGTAGACTGGACTACAAGTGGCGCCTGCATTCCATTGCCGTCTACAATATATTATCTGTACTAACTATTATTTATGTATATGTATAGGTCCGAGTTGTAATCAATACAATCGTTATCCATGACTTTATAATCTTTATTTTCTCGAAGAAGTTCTAGAAGAACTCAGCGATCTCACACACAGCATTTAGTCTATGTTAGGTTTTCTATTCCTTTTAAAGGCTAATTAAAAATAAATCTAATAATTGGTATTCGAATAATTACGCAATTTAACTAGTTTTAAGTAACTCTTGCGCTTAACTGGTATTATTCGTTTAAAAGTTAAGCATTAAAATGCCCAAAAAATATATGAGAACATCAAATGGTAGAAGCAGCAAATGAGAGAATCGTTAAATTTTACTTGGAATAAGTATCATTCATTACACATATGTACCATACGGTATGTTAATAGGTACTTATACAAATGCAACGCAAATATTTAACAAACTTTTAGCCTGAAAAGTTTCAATCTAAATAAATAATGTGTGTTGATTTAAGTACATTTTTTTTTAATCTTTATTTTATTAAAAGGGCTTTTTTCCATACAGAAGATTTCAGCCCTATTATTGTGTACAAAATTCAGTGCTTACTTATCTACTTATTAAACCATTTATAGGTTTAGCTAGCTCTTAACTTTAAACATAAAATAATTAGACGATACAATTTTTTGGCCTCAGATGATAATGGTGACGCTAGCACACTATGATAAAAACCAATATCATAACTGTTAAAACTAAAATCCTGATATCTCTGAGACACAAGTACATTATTAAAACATTACTTACAATATTTATCTGACATAAAAAATAGCTGGCGAATGGTGTCAATCAATCAACGTACTGGCCAGTACTAGGTAGTGATTCAATTGTATTTTTTGTTTCTATTTTTTAAGTAGGTTGTTTATTAAGGTTCAATATTAATTACTGTAAAACAAAATATGAAGTCCTTTTAAGATTGGATTATAATCTATGTAAGCAGTCTAAGTTAAGTGGGAAACACAATTTCTCAATATTTATGGTATTTCAAATTACATTAGTCATAATGATATGTTTGCCGTAGGTTTCGCGATCACTGCATTTTTTTTTCAACCCGGATCAACAGCTAGTTTGTCTACAAGATATTAGATAAAATCTTGAGTTTGGAATATCGTAATAATAAATATTTATGAATTACAAACCAGAAGTGTATGCGGTTCTGAACAATGCTAAATATTATAGTTGCTATGGGCACCTTGATATTTATATGTTTAGAGAGCAGCTTTGCATTGTATGCGTATTAGATTATTAAGTATAATTTGAATATTATTATCTTATTATACTTGACAAAATTAATTTTAAACACTAATATACTTCAATTCGTGGTAGCTTTTTTGCTTTTTAGAAAAATTTCATCCAGATGCGTTCAGTCGTTTTGGCGTGATTGAGTGACAAACATCCAAACATCGTAACTTTAGCTTTTATAATATTAGTGAAATAGTAAGATTCTCAATTACTTCTCCTTTAATATTTTGCTATATTTAACCTTTGAATGGACAAAAGCTTTGGGCAATAAATGTTCAAAAGTCCCTAAATATATTACTAAGCTAAGACACACCCGCCTTCCTAGGTGTACGAAACAAAATCTGATAAAGCTTAACAAAAAAGTTATCTATTAAATTAGCTGTTGTCAAACACAGAATGAGTTATCGATCACACAACAAATATCCTTCAAAGTAATTTTCGCGAAAGTTGTTTAAATGTTGCTTGTCACGTTTTTCAGTCCTTTTGTTCAACAACAACAACTAACAACTACTGTTTGCAAATGAGCTGCTCGCATTAGGCTTTGTCCGTTTTAAAATAATCTATTTGTAGCACCATTGTCCTCCACAGAACTATTTTGATATCTTTATGGCAATAACCAGTCTATTGTGAATCGCTAAATCGAGTAAACGATAATGAGCATTGCAATGTTTGTTTAGGATTACATCACACTCATAATTGATAGAGTTAAGGAGAAACAGTTTAAATAAATGAATAATACTGATCTCCGGTAAAGTACCTGTTTTATTAATAGTGTCATTGGAACGAATTAATAAATAATAATAGTATTATAATAACAGTTCAGATATATTTTATTTTTCATTATGTAAATGGTATTTGTGTGCAATTAAATGGGCTTATACTGATCATTGAATTATGGATTCATTTTTTTCATTCACATTCGTAAGTGCTGTCATCAAGTCAAAATACTACAAAGACATTTGTGTACGTTTATTTATGACATCATGATTTACAAATTGGTTACAAGATTTGTGTAACTACAGACTAACGTCTCCATTACATTTAAAAATTTTGACTAATTATCTAAGAGGCGGATTCAATACTCTTATCTAGAAGTCGGATATTTAGTCCTTTCGTATTCTGGCACCATTTTAGACATAGCCAAACGTCACCAACGCACATATCCCTGAATGTTCCCGATTACCACTCTCCTTTTTTACAATTGTCTTTCATAATCTTAACATGACAGTTACAAATATAATAATGTAAATATGTACAAACAAAAGTAAATTTTGTCCAGGCATTGTTGAGTTTATGAGGTTACCATACATTTTGCCATAAGTATTTTTTGTTTGTTATTAATTAAAAAGTTACAAACGTAACGAATTACGATATTACCGTTATCTTTATTTTAATCGTGTCCTAATTTTTGTCATGGACATTCATGTAGTTTTTTTACTATTTATAGGTTCTACTACGTCTCGTGTGAATTGGAGCCAATTAGCAAAATGTATCAACAATACTGAGTGCGCTGGGTACACAATTCGCTCGACAAAAGATAATTAAAATTAAATAGAGGTCAATGTCGTTTCTCACGTGTATGGACGGAAACGGCACAATTTGAAACTACAACACACAAATGTGATCGACCAAATAGTTGGTGTTTAGGAGCAAGACTTCAAAAGAAAAAACACTTCGTAGTCCTGCAAAAGATTGGTGTTCTTCATATCAATTTAAATAATTTACTACGTTGATATCCTCAACTCCAACCATAATGAATGAATACCATGTCACTGATTGCAGTCAATCTAATATTTATGATAATAAAAAAACCAATAATTGTTAATATGATTTGTTAAATAATGTTAAGCTTTTGAGTTGCACAGCTAACTGATCGCTTAAAAACAATATATAAATTTGAGGTAAACGTAAAATTATCAATCTTGCCAGCAGTTCAACTTTGCTTTTCTTAACAGCTCCTGAAAGTTCCTGCAATGATTTCTTCGTAAACACGACGGTTGATGCGTATATTCCCGAAATTTTATTACATTTTTTTGTAGTACCTAGTATAAAAGCACGGAGTTTTTTGTGTCTGAAATTTGGTATTAACTTTGGCTTTTGTAACATGAAGTTTCGTGAGACTGATGTAGGTGTTAACATATTATTCACTTTTATTTAGATTATTAAGATTTTTACATTTTGAAATATTGTCATTAAAATAGACATACCATATTTTAATAATGTGGTAACACTTTAGTGGATGAAAGGATCAAAATATTTCATCACCTTTCTAGTAGTTTAACTAGATTTGCTATCATTACATTATCCTTGGGAAGTATGCCTATGATAATGACACCCTTATCTGCCCTTCGTTTCGTATCGCGATGCAGATAACGGCTCAGTTTAAAGTTAAATATGGTCATGCAAAGATGTGAACGATGTAGTACAATACATACCTATACATACGTTCAAATGTACATATATATATGTACATATATGTAGATCGATAGACATTTAAAGTTTAGCATTACTTGGGACAAATTGAGAAGTCATTTACTCAATTATAAGCCAACAGAAAAAAGTGAGATACAGTCAGCTATTTTCATCATAATAATAATAAACAAATTCATTGGAAGATAATTACTTTGCTTTCTTAGATGTCTGCGTTATACAAACATCGACTTGAATGAATATTCCAGATGAGTTTCTCTCTAAATCTAAATTGCAAATATGTATTTCATTAAGAGCTGACGTTGCGATCAATTGAAACGATTATCAATTGATTTTAAATACACACGCAATTGCGCAGAACCATAAAGAAATTACTTGAAAATGAAGACGTTGCCACAGTATTAAACTCGTATACTGAACTAAGACTTTGTAAGAAAACAAATAATATCATGTAAAGAAAATAACGAAATATTCCATCGTTACATGATCCCGAAACTTGTTTAAAGGTTAAATGAATGGAACCTGGAACGTTGTTTTCTTAGGAGTTTGTAACAAAACAATTCGTACAAACTTTTATATAACTCTTGGTTTAAGTTTAAACAACAATCTTTCTAGACGGCTTTGCTTAGGCGTATCCATAGTATGTTACGGCTTCGCTTTCTAAATAATTATGTATATTAAATCCTTTAATAAACTTAGGTTATTCAAGACAGGCGGCTAATTACCCCGGTATTGTTCGGAAAACATTTAGCACTTTCACTATGAATAACTTAAGAGTGAAATCGCTTAACAATAGGCCAAGTTCATTCGAGTGGGTAGTGCGATACTGCACGCTGCCAGATTAATGTGACCTCTATTGTCTAGGACTTATAAATCATACGAAGTATAATCATAGTTGATTAAAAATGTAAGCAGTCTCTGTCAGTAGTGATCACTTTGTGATTGTTTCGCTTTAGTATTACATTTGGCAATTTCGTAGAGACTAGACGATGAGAGCGGATGAATCATCAGAGGTCTACTTGATTCGGTCGTCGTTCGAAATTGTAACAGCGTTATCGATTTCGGTCATGACTCCGATCATGCATAGAAAGTGTGCTGTCCCAAATATTCTGCTATAGATCTTGCTGAAGACGTTTTTATTTATAATATGACATTTTTACTTTCGCAACGAAAGTCATATTAATTGACAATACAAATAGACTCGCATATAACAGGAAAATAAGAAAAAATTTATTAAAATTGCCGTTAATGAAACACAAGTTCTGCTAGGTTATAGAAAAATAGATATTAAAATTTTATTAAACTTCTTATTTACACACATACAACCGGGTTATCAAGTTTTAATCATTTGTGGCAAAGAATCGCTATGCGTCACCGCATGATGACTCGTAAAATTCATAAAAACGATCATGATATTTCAATACTAGTAAGAAAATAAGACTGTTCGTCTATCTGGTTCACACATCTGCATCGAAGTCTATACAGATAGATTAGTTTTTGCTCAGGTTTTTAGCGTCATGATTGCTTTTAACGGTTGTCTGACAAGAACTACATTGCTTCAGCTAAAAAGACTAGTAACACGAAGCTATTGACTCTTTTTACTGTTGTATTAAGAACACGAGTTACTGGTTTTTTGAATCTGCGATACTGCCGGCCGTTTGAACAAGTACCTAAGTATATAGTTATTTGTTTTTGTTTCATACTTGTTTATTGAGGTATATTGCGCACATGTTACGTGATTATATCTTATAACTGTTATTTATAGTAACGGAACTGGTATTTAAGGGCTACATAATATTACGCGACAAGATAATATTTTCATGTAACTATAGCGGAAATATCTTGTTTACTTTCTTCTTTCTCATGGATATATACTACCACGTAAGAAGCTAACTACCACTGAACCTGTTGCTGTTAATTTTGCATTACGTTACTTGAGCAGTTATTGACATTGAGTAAGATCCACAATAAGGCTTTCCGTTACAAAATGTTGCTACAATTAAATTGATTGAAATTGCTCAAATCAAATATACACTTTTATTTCTGTGCTCTGCTGGCATAAGTCTTGCAATAATGTTACAATATTGCAATACAATATCGGGTTGTCATCCATTACGTAAACTAGCTTCCTTTACAATGAGATAACTACTACCGTACTTAATAATATTGCTATGCGAATAATATAAATGCTATAAATCGCGGTTACATCACACAATACGCCACAGCCCTTACAGCTGTGACAAACTATAGCTGAGGTGAAATCGTGGCGAAAGCAAGTGTTTACGCAATGAACCACTGTTCCTAAGCAGGAACTCTCACTACTTAGAGTACCTAGATTTAAAATCTGGCCCTATCACTGCAAGCAACAACAATATCGCCGGTACAGTGACAACATCCTGCAATTTAGATAAGTTTTCCAAGTAGAAAGTTGTAAAACCTTTTAATAATTTCCATAAGTGTAATGGAGAAATATCAAGAAGTATTTCTTCTTTTCGCGTAACTAAATAGTTGTGCCATTTTTCTTCAGCATTGAGGGTAATTTCGACTTATGGCATTTATTTATTAGCATTATACTTTGTTTCATTAGTGCCTTCTCCCATGTTTGCGCATGCATTATCAACATCCTGTCAAGTTTAACTGTCTTTATATCCGTGTCTGACCTTTGCTGTCCTTATTTCCATACTAATTTCAGCTTTTTCTGGTTAAAATACAAGTGAGAATTTCAAAACGATCTGGATATTTTTATGCAGCCCACATCCATTTTATATACTTACATTGAAATATACTCATTAAACATACTATGTTTATTTATAAAAGCAAAAAAGCTTAACATTTATTTGTTTTTTTTTCTATTGATAAACTTGTATATTCCCGTCGTCGTCAACCCGTCTCGTTACCCCTTATTGGAACTGTATTTCATAATGGTAATATCAATTGATTGCATAACATTGCTCGATTTAGTAGGTACACCCTAAATATCCCCTTCATAAAAAATACCATTCATGATAATTTGATATCATTTGTGACGTAAGCTCTTGCAAGTCACAAATGTTTTTGTTTTGCCTGTAATACGGGTAAGAACGTAATAGCAACATATAAACAATCTTTTAGTTTTAAAAAAAACTATTGTCGTGGGTGCAATTACACATATTGTTCCGTGTAAAAAATTGAACCCGCGACACGTTGCACTATAGCCAGATTTTCAGGTTGTCCAGACACGAGTCAAAATATAAGAATACTACATACGAGTGTGTCAGTAAAATTATGAAAATATAGGGCTAATAAACACTAGAATTGAGGAAAGTGGCGCACGGAAGTTGTTAACCGGGCCACTGGGTAAGGGGAATGTCCATCTGGGTAAACGTGTAGACGAACCGATTACCCAATTAATTACGCGACAGATGAATTTAAACCGAACATAACCACTGCTTATTATATTTTGCAAATTATATATATAAAAAACCTGTTTGGTTTAGTACCACGTTAATTGATTCAATGACTCACAGAGCTTAATAATTGTGCAAAATTATGTTAATTTGTATTTAATTATACGTCTGATAGGTATTATATTTTTAAATAAGTGTTATAAATACATATGAAAAAAGTAATTCGTTTAAGCTACTTACTCGAAATATAGGTAATTTATCGATGATGGGGTAGCGGATGCGAGCGCAATGATGTACCGCGGCCTTGGCTCGGAGATGGGATACCGTTGTTTTAGTAACAATCTGACACTCCATCTTGCCTCAACTAGGGCAAGAAGATTAATTGATGATTTATCACACCAGTATGTATTGTATGTATAATGAATAATCTTGCTGTGAATAAATAAATAAACGCGAATGTATCAGATAGGTACCACCACATCCTCTTCTTCAACCATGTTTCGATTTACAATATTCCAATGACGTATGTTATGCCATTTGCATTTTTATTACTGATCTACACCTGTAGCAAAACAAATTAGAAAATTCTAATAGCTGGTTGGACGAATGACGAATAAATTCAAGCTACCAAAACAAAACATAAATGTGTTATTTAAAGAACTTTTTTTGATATCGGATCCAAATACAAGTGAAATCAAAACAAATGATGATTTTAATGACGTCAATACATATTTTTTTTTGTGATGAATATGAAATTAACACTGTGACGAAACCTTTGAAATAAATACCCATTAACCTCGTATATATTGTAAAGCCTTAATTTTGATTTAGTGGGTTTGGTTGCTCATAGTATAAAGGCACGTGTGTTACGTGCCATATACTACATACTATGTTTATAACGTGTTACTGTTTATTTCAATATTGAACTCGAGCATATTGTGTTATCAAATTAATAATGTGCCGTAGCACAAGTTGCCGGCTTGCTTCGTTTGTTTCCGCTCTGTAAACAACTAATGGAAATATATTTATATGTGTAATTATTACATTGCTATAATGTTGTTGCTTCAAATGCTCTTCCCGTTGCATGTTTTCGATCCACTTTTTCGTCTTCTTCATACAAGTAGATGGTTGGTGCTCAACAACTGTGCGATTTTCGTGAAGCTTTTTGCTTCGCACATGCTTTAGAATGAGATTTCGGTGCGGAACCGATAACTATAAAATTCCAAGTAACGAGCGCACTCCTTGAAATTCGGCAGGGTGTCTGTGTCTGTGACTCCTCTGGTGTTGTATATGTCCATGGCAGGTTATGACGTGTCTAGTCCTTTGCTTCCTATTCCATTAAAAAATATATACATTCAATGAATATCAATTGCATCGTCTCACAATATACAAAGAAGGAGCCCATAGTCCCGGTGCTCAAAACACTAGGAGTGTTGATTTCAGACTTATACACTGATTTAAATTTTAAGTTTTCGAACGTATTCTTGTACCGTTTGTCAGTTGTTTCTAAATTAATAGGTACGAACAAGAGTTGGCAATGGAGTTACGTGCATAGGTGTGAGTGTACGTTACAAGTACACGTGCCAAACGGATTAAAAACTTTGTTAACAGACTAATTGTTTGGAAGTTAAACCAAAAATATATTGAATTTCTCCTACCACAGATTTTTTGTGAACAAATTAACTGGTTTTCTTATGACGCGTTCTGTTAGTTTAATTGCATTTGCATATGCTTTGCACAGTCAGGTGTCGGCCTGATTGACGCAGTTCGAAAACACGACACGATTATTTCACGATCGGTACATTGCCGCAATTTCGGTTGCTTAAACGAATTGCGATTATTTGTGCCATCCGAGTGGTAACGAACTCAAGTGTTAAGAGAAGAGCGGGAAAGCCGTTACATGCGGGTCATTGACATACGGCGCCAAGTAATTGATGTACCTCTAAATTTTTCATGTATTAAGTGCAAAATTGTATTCTATATTTTTTTTTCAAGCATTAAAAAACATTTCACCCAACTGCCTATATAATATAATATATAATATAATATGACCAACCATAAGACCACATACTACTATCCACAAGCACTTGGCTTCCAGGCCATAGTATTTATGGTATCAACTTGTTGTTTAGTAGTTTAAATTTTTGTTCCGCCTAAAACTCAATAACTAATACAATTTTACTAATACAAACACACTACAGGAGTTTATCAGGTGCATTGAAAAATAGGTATACAATTTCAAAAAAAAAAAAACAATCCATCCAGAACCACCAGATCACACAAAAGGAGTTGTTGTTGGAATCGAAGCGACGGCAGCTGCGTCAACTGTGCAGTCATTAAATCGCTACAGCTTTTGTCTTACACCGCAACGTGACTGGTACCACTGTACTCCGCTCGTTGTAATCAAATTGTGATATCGCCAACTATTTTTAATAAGGCATTCTTTTTGTGGCATATTAATCAAGTGTTACGTACAGCACTGTACTCTATTTTAACGTAGTTTTGCAAGACCCAGTGTGGCCACGAACTGCTCGTAATTGATATTTAATGATATAACCATCACCATAATTTACTATCGAATTATAAATATGTACAATTGTACACCTCTTGTTATTTTAATGTGATAGGACGACGAACGAGCATGCGGATTACCTTATAGTAAGTCAATCAGCGCCTCCCATGGTAATAGCGGAGGAGTTATGATTACAGTTTTGAAGATTTTGAGTTTGGAAAGGGATTGGGAGAGGGGAAAGAAGAAAGAAAAAGAAACATACACTGGCAGAAACACAACGCTGTGGTTGTTTCATGCTGGTTATCTGTTATGTACAGCTTCTTTAATTAATTTTGAGACAAAAAATAGCCTTGTAATGTTGTAACGCATCAGTCGCGAGGAACATTTTCTCAGTTTTCTTTGTTTGTATTCAAGAGACATGAGTCGACGTGTTTCTTATTTAATACGATAACCATCATCTTTGTCATAAATAATTGAAATGTATGTTTCATTCTATGTTATTGAATCTGCGCCTGAAAATGTTGAAGAGAACTCCCAATACTCTCCATTGACCTGATTACAATGAAACAATATAACTTTTCACACCCTTTTATGTATCGTCTATATTCTCCTACACTCAATTTTATGTTTATCCTCTTTACCCAATTACATAAATGCTCCTTTGTGGAAATGGAACACGCTTCCTAAATATTCATTTACGCAGTACTTGCTGCCGTAAGTGCAATAAACCAGCTTTATATTTAATTACACATCTTTATAACTGACTCGCTTTATGGTAGTTTATGTTTTTTATTGGGCCAGTCTTTTATGGAGCAACAGACAGTATAGTCCAGTTCAGACCAGTATTCAGTTAATGAATTCGTAAAAATATTCTATTGTATCCGACTATCCGTGTTGAATGACAAACACGAACTACTTTCCTACTTTCTAAAATGAATAATGCGTTTCCGTGATGACGTCATTGCCAGTGTTGTTAGGAAAAGGGTTCTGATTTTATAATATTTTAATGTCAAAATTTGTTTTGTTTACTTCAAGCATAACATAAATTTAAAACCTAATTTTATGTAAGTTGCGAGTGCCTGATCATTTAAGCATAGCTTGAAGCACAGCTTCGTTATTTTTATCATAACTTGCAAATGCCAGGCGGTCTGTTTTAATAGAGAGGTTATTTACTAGGCTTTATTTACTTAGGCTAGGTGTGTTTATTTCTTGATCAGTTACCGTATTTTTTCATACAAAACAAGTTTGAGACACTTAATTAGCCTTTGTTAGTAACGATATAATGATTGTGTATGACTGACCGATTTCACTTAGCAAACAAACGACGGCTTGTTACAAGCTGTGTGTTAAGTAAACTAAGTTTTCAATGTTCATTACAATCAATATGGATCCAGTTGTTTTTTAGGTCTGATTCTCTGGTTTGTGAGTGAAAGTAGGCCACAAAGTGATCTAATGAATAATTCGCAGTAATTTACGCTTTAACACGCTTATTCATTGTTTATGCATTGCGTAAAATGCTTAATATTGTTTGATCTATTGACGATGCAACACAGGCCAATTTTATTCATAATTAAAACTATTTCATTTTGAAAAAATAAGTTTTTTTTTTCAATTGGGACTTTGTTCCTAATTGATGCGTCACGATACCAGCTAAACTACAATGTTGACTTTATTTACCTACCTCCTTCTAGGTTATTCACTAAATTATAAATCTTATAAAAGTAATCATGGATTAAATGAATATTGGATTGACTAAGTATATCCAGTAATCATTTCACTAATTAGCAATATATCTTGTGTACTCTTCTTCTTGTGTAGTTGACGAGAGGGATCGTCAACTTTCTTATTAGGTACTTACCTAAAGCGAAGAAGACAAATAAGTCTAATTTTTCTTTCCAGTATTAGAAACACGAAACTCTTTCATAAAGACAACGTAACCTTTTAACATTCAAGTTGTAAAGGTTTTTGGAATACCAGCTTCAAAATCGGTAATATTTAAAGGTAGACAGCTCTCTAAGGAATGACATAACGACGAAAACGACTTCTTTTGAATGCGATCAGTGCTACATTTCGCAAGTATTTACACAATTGTTTGTGTGAAGCTTTTTTTCTTTACGTAAGTAGTTAATGCCTCCTATATACGTCGTAATGATGATGAGCGAAGCTGCTCTAAAGAAAATTAATCAATACAAATGTTTTTCGAAACACCAGCAGACTATTGCTTAGTATCATCAGTCCTTTTTTGAAACTGAAACTATAAACATTAATTTGTCCCGGTCAGGGTTGCGGGTGCAAGCGCTATCAATTAATGCTCTCCGATCTCGGAGAAGAAACGTGGAGGCTTGTATTCGAAAAGAGTCTGATACTCACTCTCGCCCAATGTAGGGAGAGATAATATAATTTAATAATTTTGACGCGCAAAAAAGAAGCCATCTATTTGTCTATACATAACCGAGACATTGTGTAAAATTAAGTAACCCAATGTTGTAATCGTGCTGAGCAAAATAAAAGCTAAAAATATCCGTCTAATATAATACTTATAAGCAAGTTTGTGAGGATGTCGAAATGTTTGTTGCTATTTTTGCGCAAACACTGTTGATCAGATCTCGAATTTTATATATATAGTTTTTTTACGTAAGTACTAAGTAACTCAGGTGCAACCACTGGCAAAAGCTAGTTACAATACAAACTGACGCGGAAAAAGCTGCACACAAAAGCTAAATTATGTATGTATGTCTATGTAGTTGTGTCATTTATTAGACAGATAGTCGTGCGCTGATCATAATATCTCTATTGTGGTTATATCAAAAGCAGGAAGCATAAAGTGAGCATGTAAATGAACACTAATTATTATGAACAAGCTGACACTATCTTAATATAGATGCAGTATCATCACGGTATAAAAAACCGGTCAAGTTCGAGTTTTAGTGAGACACACCTACCGTAGACGTTTCGTTCACAATCACACGTTAAAAACAAAATAGTAGTCGTCCTATTATTGAGATTTAACGTTTTTAATTTTTAGAGTTCCGCAGGGCTAGTAACCGTTATTCGGATTCGCCGTGTCAGTCGGTCGGTCGGTCCCACTGTCTGTCGAAACTATAAAAACTATTTTTGGTATTCTGAAAATTCCGCAGCCCCTACAACGAGATAAAATGTGCCCTAACTTCTAAAAAAAAACCTATTACAACAAATATGTAGTTTGTTTAAAAGGGCTTTGTCAAGGTTTTTTTTTTTAATTCTATAAATTCAGTGTTCCACAATATGGTAACAACTTCAGGTTTCTTTAAAGTAACAAATATAAATTATTTTCTAATAGAGAGCTTATTTAAAATACACTTCTCTCACTTCTCTTGTCTTTGTTGCAATTATTAGGCTGAGCATCAAAGCATTTCTTCACATCCTCACCTTGACCCTGACTTGTGATCTGGTCAATGAGCCAAGCCAAAGTAAATTACCTTCGAGAATTTGCAGGCTGACTTAATACTGAATACCTATTTACTTTTCATTTAGTATATAGGATATATGAATTTTTGTTAAAGGATATTTTCAAAAGGCAACTGAACATCGTAAATCTCGCGATATCAAGTAAAATTCTGAATTAATTTGAGCTATTTAGTATACAGGTGATCTACAGAATGTGGTTTCTGTTCTTAGTGCCCATTTTGTGACGCAGGACATCGTGGTAGAGTCTGAACGGGGCTCTTGTTGTGAATTCTCCATTAAGATTTTTCACCATACAGTGAAAATTGAGTGGAATACTGGTTCTTAGTTATAATTACCATTAATCAGTTACCACTTATCACCATACTGAAGCTCGCGTAAAGCTTGAAGATGTTAACAACCTTAGCAATAACTCCCAAGGTTCAATCCTAATTTCGTAATAGGTCATATTATTATAGTATTGAACATAAATAGCACCATACTACCTATTACATAAGGATCAAATTAAATGTTAACACACTATTACGTGTTTAATGCTTTATATTGAGTAACTTATATTGGATGTTTTATTATTGGCAAGATTCTGTCTGTCATAGTCTTGTGATTTGGGACTTTTTGGTTTCCTCTTGCTCCTGTAGGTATCTCTATTTGATAAGTCTACCGAATGTGAAGAACCATTAAAACACCAAGAAGTATCATTATACCTTCTGCGTAGTGCACCAATATCAGGACTGATACGACAACAATATTTATATTTATTTAGTGTAATTGTTTAACAATAAATTATATCGCACTCGTGATAAAAATGACATACCTATTTCGGCTTTGCAAGTAGAAGTACCGTCTGCGTCACAATCACAATTCTAAACTCCTTTATTTTCTTAATAATAATAATACGTTCTCCTTTGTCGTAGATGTGTTTACAAACATACAATTTCACACACTCAAACTCGGACTCAGATACAGTCGAATCGAGCTATTAAAATACAAACAACTTTCTTCCATTTTATCTAGATCGTCTTAAAATGGAACTTGTAGTAACAGATTACAGTGCATGTACTTCTATTTATGTAAAAGTATTTCAGATTATAGAGTATCGGTCTCTTTAACACTTACATAAAAATACTGGAGATTTTCAAACGCAAACAAATATGAGTTATATAAATCTTGGGCAGAAAAATCCTGCTGATGAAATGTAAAATGTGTTTGTAAGTTTGTATGTAGGGGGTAATCTTTGGGACCGCTTGTTGGATTGCCAAAATTCATTCATTGGTAGAGAGCTTAAACACTACGCTACGATTAAATGGACCCGAACAGCGGGGGAAACCGCGCGAGAGTAGCTAATTTAATAAAATAATAATAATTTTGCAAAAATGTGGAAGAGCCATCCCTCTGCTAGCAAGCCCAATCCTCCCCCTCATCCTCAAATCCCCTATCCTTAAATCCCTAATATCCCAAAAAAGGTCATTTTATTATAAATAACATTGTTTTGGTAAAGACTGCCACTAGGCCAGAAACTAGAACATAAATAGACAGGAGAATCCGGAAGACTGTCTATCCACCTTTCTTTTTTGAAATAGATGTGAGCAGCTGTTGTTTTTACTTTGGTAAGTATATGGCAACTTGCGAGATTATAAAAATGACGATAACGGTTCTAAAGCTAAATAAATATCACTGAACTGATTTGTTTCAGTTAATTGTGACAAATTAATAAATCTTGTGGTTTCTTATATTTAAAGAGTCTCAATGCCTCGCATATTTTTCCTTTCAGTGGTACTAGAACGTTCATTTAAATGAATAAGTATCAATAAATTATACTTTATTATATTCTCGAAGTAAAAAAAATTAATACATACATAAAACAAAGTTATTTTAATTTCTAGTGACATCGGTTTTTTAAACAGTTCCTTATTTTAAATGGAATACCTGAATTTAATATACAGAATTGTTTGGAATTTTAAAACAAAGAATTACGCAAAAACACTTTGACGTCTTCGTTACCAAATTCGATTACAGTCTTGGGTTAAACCGGTTACCTAGTTTTATGTTCTAACAATAGTACGCGTTTTATTTACATATCGATTTAAGCCTTCGTTCATCCAAAAAAGCAATTGCTACACGCGCTGTTGCTGCATTGGAAAGGCAAAAGTATGTTACGTAACGTTTTATTGTGTAAGCGGTGTCGGTGAAAGAAGTTGTCCCACTACCACGCTGCTGCAGTATTGCATACGGCATGAGATCGAGCGGTCGGCTCCGCGCCCATTCGCATCGCGAACTTCGCCCGAAGTGTAATCTAGTAACCACTGCTCAAACTAAAGTTAACACGGTTGTGAAATCCGGATAATTGGATCTGTGTTCGAATGATAATACATATGTATGAATTTTGTTTATTTGTTTACATTTTAGATGTTTATTTTTTTGTTTAGATTTTACTTCTATCACCAAACTACGTGTATCATAACAGTTTGATATTTCGAAGTGTTGTGTTGTTTACGTTTTATTAAGGCCTACATTTGTCATAATCTATCAAAGCAATGCTTACACTACGCGCCCCATGTTCTTAATGACTTCGCTTAAAATACTTGCTGTAGAAACGTGCATATGATTTCGCGTCGTGCCATAAGTTGACATAGCAAATGATTACATAGTACCACTTGTCTGCAAAAAATACACAGCGACCTCTGGAATTTGTGGAAATAAGATGACGAATGGAATGGAGCACACAACCTCGCTATTAACTAGGATGTTAGCAACGATACTCTTTACCAAGAACAATAAATATGGTAACTTCGTAATAACGTTACATCAAGAAGTTAAGTAAGCTTGCGGTAACGGTGAAGTAAATTAGAAAGCATGAGTCGTTTGTCCAGTGCGATGCGGCACCCAAGGCTAAGTACGGCTGGCTAACGGGACCTATGTGCTTGGACTATTTTATGACCACAGAGCATTCCTCATCTTACTTTACGATTAAGTGTTTATTTGTTGTTTTATTCCAACAACCTAAAGTAATAACTGAGATTGAGTCCGTAAACGTTTTTCAATCTTGTGGAAGGCTCCATGGAAAACTAATTTTTGGTCGAGATTTTATCCCACTAGATAAAATAGAGAATTTATTAATGGCTGACATTTATCTGATAAACCAGTAAGATTCGTTAAGCAAACGAGTTGTATGGTCTCATTTTTTGTCACTGACAACGTGTGACATTCGTGATGCAACTGATTTCGCTAGTCATACTTCGCAAAAGAAATAACTAGGTAAGCACTGACGTTTGCAGTTGAGTAATTTCAATTGTCCTTAAAACGCAAATGAGGTAGCAATATATAATCATTGCCGCCGAGTAATACTATACTTACTAAAAATAAGAAGAAAAAAACTCCTCAAAAACTACTACGGAAATAAATACGAGTTCCGATGTTTAGAGTACAATTAAAAAGAGGAATTACAATCCATATCCTTGTTGGACCACGTGTATCGTGTTAGTTGAGGCCGCCCTCATCCGAGTCAGACAAACATCCGCTGTTTACTTATTTTGCTTACATAATGTACAAAACAAACACGGCTCTACAATCGTATGTATGTAGATTAAATTAAACAAGTTTCGGAGTAAATAAACCCTTGTTCAACATTAATTATGGTCTATTTTTGTTTGCTGCAAAATGTTTACCATCTTAGCCCTCCAGATGTCACGAGTGTTCATAAGTGTTTGTGTTAATATGACCTTAGTTTTAAACTTCTTAAGGTTGAGTTTTTCTTGAATAGTTTCAATTAAAGATTCTTGCCTTATCTAAGAAATTGCGTCTAAAACTACAATACTTTATGATGAGATCATGAAAAGATCGGATTATAGTTAGCAGTGCTACCAATAAATACTCTTTGGAGAATAAAAGGCGAGATTTATACGTATGACCTGCCACCTACCTACCTACATAATTATAATAAATACAAGTTCTGAATACGATTAAACCGTTAAACTCTTGACATTCAGTTAGGTAAGCACTGTACTGAAGTATTGGCAGAGAGAACAAAAGAAGTAGGTCCTGATCAATTGACTTGACGTGTGAATGATTTTGAGCTCAAGTACCTAACCTACTCATTCACCGCCACGTAGAAATATTGCGACTGACACAAATTCGATCCGATAATTGACTTTATAGTATGAAAGTTAGAGTTCATAATGCCTTATTTCATTAAATTGGTTGCACGAGTCGTTGCAGCTGCGTTATTCCTTAGATTTTCATTGGCCTCGTAACAATCATAATTTGTAGTTATTATTACTGGATCCATGTTCCATTAAATTCTAAATGGAACACAAAATGTTCGAGAATACACTCTTAATTAATGGAAATATTTGTCTTTCCAAATCCTTTAAAATACGTCATTCGTGAAGCTATGACTTAAGAAACATTATAAATGCATTATTTACTTTATATTAACATGTATCTAATATAAACATCAGTTAATTCATTTAGGCGTTATACGCAGTCAATAACCTATTAGTAGTTAAAGTACACAATATATACTAGTATAGTTAAAAATGCAGCTCTTAGCAATAGAAGTGAATAATTAATACTATTACAGTATAATTTATTATTAATTTCCGACAAATAAAGATTGTTTTGACATTTTAAATGAAAACAGTCTTTCATACGGAAGTAAATCTGCTTGTTTTTATGGTTACCGTAAATGGATGCAGAAGGTACAATATCTCATTAAGGTAAGACATTGTGCAGCTCGTAATCTTTAACATCAGACGTACAATTATTATTAATATTCATCCTTCCCTTGACGAAAGTGTTAATGACCTCTGGTAGAGAACTCAGTGCCCAACGCTTGTGCCAAAACACAGATGACGTAATCTATACTAATATTATAAAGAGGCAACATTTGTAAGTTTGTATGTAGGGGGTAATGTTTGAACCCGCTGGTCGGATATCTAAAATTATTTCATTGATAGATAGTTACAATGTTCTAAAGTTCTATAGGCTATAAATAATATTTGATTTTAGTCGAGCTATCGCTTTAAACGCGGCTGTTTTTAAAATCCCGGTACACATTGCTTTTATACGCGTGTAACGCCGCTACCTGAAGATAGTCTAGTCGTTCAATAAAATGTCACTTTGTTCACACATTCTTCAACATCTTGTTGTACGTGCAAATCTGATTCGTCATATTTTGAGGCAGCTCCTTGAATTTCTATGGAAATTACGCAACACACATTTATGTAAGAGGCACGTGTGATTGTTATTGTTTAAACGTGAGTGTAAGTTGTATTCTAACGATATTTCAATTGAACAATCAGACTACTGTCTATTGTCATTGTGATTATATTGAAAGTCCTCTTATTTTACTTTAACCATTACATAATATTTATTTATAATACAAATAAAATATACAATCTCCTTACTTGTATGATAAAATTTTGGTAAAATATCTGTCTTTTGACATGTCTTGACTTGATATGATCTCAATATATATGCGATTACTCTAACAGCAAAATTCTAAAAGATATTTTCTACTATCTCGCTTTGACCTTTGCTTTCAAAATTATCAAATTTTAAATAATCAATTTTCCTGTTAATTGTAGCACATATCTCGGTTTTCATAATATGGTTTTTTTAATGCAAAGCCTATATGTTGTAGTGAGTTTGTGTGTACTTACATAGTCATGTGGATGTCACTCGTCACCTTGCCTTCCGTTATTTATTCAACATCATAACATCTGAGCGACTATGTCATTGCTTGTCAAAATATTGGTTTTCTTTCAGTTTACTGTACAATTTACATTAAATTACTTAAACTATGTATCACGTACCGTACAGATTATTTATATGGTTAAAACATAGTGATGATAAATTGTAATTACATAAAATAGTTATCTTTTGAGTTTTCAATGTGTTTCGAAACCTAACTCCCGGTTTCCGGAAGGCCGATCAATGTTAAAATCAATTTAATCTCTTGTCAAGTCATCTGATTGGTTGACTGAATTATCAACAACCAATCAGATGACTTGAGATTTAACAGGAGATTAGTTAATTTTAGCGTTGACAAGCCTTTCAGAAACCGGGTGTAAGTCACAGAAATGTGTCATATTTTTCTTGACGTACAAACATAAATCATACAGTTACTACGAAAAGTTATAAAGTAAAGTAAAAGTGTAGTTGCAAATAAAAAATACAAAGAAAGTATTAATAATAAAAAAATACCAATAATTACTATACGGTCAGTATTATGTAGAGAATGCATCTAATTGCCCATAAACGCTTATAGCGTCACGGTCAAGCAATACGTGTGTATCCCTGGAGAAACCCCGCATATAATGAATCTGTTATTAATAAGAATATCACCGTATTTCTGCGGTTAGCTTACCTTATAAATACAGCCTGTAAATAGCGGCCGGTGCCATTTATGGATGAGAAGTTGAGAAGTAGACACGATATTTTTTTTAATCACACTATATCGTATTTTACAAAATCTTTTTTGTATACATCAAACTGTGTGTTACTGTGTGGCGACCTTGAAGTAAAATCTAAAAACAAAGTAAATATTCCATCTTGAACTATTAACAACTTATACATATTTACAGTTCAAATATTTAAGAAGACAATGTTGTGATTAAAGTGTGTCGTTAGTGATAGAGGAATAGTGAATTATTGAATATATCTGTGATGTCTTGATAAAAATGTCTACTGGTGTGTGGGACCTGATGCCGTCAAGGAGCCGGTGGATCGAGACGCTGCGGCACTGCGGCAAAACGCTGCTCCGCCGGCAGAGGCGGCTGCTAAGGAGGTTAAAGAAGGTTTGTGTAATCAGATAACATCAATAGGATTTGCGTGCTTCGAGGACATTGAGATACCGCTGTCACAAGTATTTATCAATACCATTTAAGTACTGATAGTAATAAATTACATTTTATAAACATTATTTGCGTCCTCTTCTGTTATCCTTGTTAATTCTTCTAGCTTCACTGACGAACAGACTGACAGACTACTATTCTATTTTGACGTTTCAAAAGTACCTATTTATGTTTTAGTTGGAATAAATGATTTGATTGATTGAATGTACAAGCATAGCAAGCATATTTAAATGTTGTAAAATAATGATGGACCTACCTATACTAAGAAAATTAGTTACAAATCTGATAACATGAGTTATGCATGAGGTTTTCTCACAATGCCATTAAATATAATTGTCTTAAATGAAACACCTATTGGGGAATAATAAAGCCAAGCAATGATGCAACGTTGATAAATTTTGGCCTTTAAGTACTAATTTCAGCCAGGGTTGCGGGTCGATCGCATCAATGTACCGCGGCTCCAGCCTGGATCAGGAGAAGTCTCGGGGTTTTTATGACAGTAAGAGTCTTACTTACACTCTCTCTCTGCAACCAGGGCGAGAGAAGTAGTTTTAAGATATTCTTCCAATCAAATATATATACATATATATGGCGGCTCTCTAAACTCTGTCAAGTTTAGCGAGGCGCCACATTCTTATGCCGGTTACTACAGTTTTCTTTAATCTGGACATTAAATGTTCCAGCTTGTTTTATTAATGCAGATTGTTACTTCGTAATATATTGTCTTACTGATTAAAGTATCATTATAATTTTTTTTTATTCCAAATATTCATTTCATAAATAACGATATCAAGTATTTTAAAAGTAAATTACAAAAAATCATTGACATTTTCATTGTTTTGTCGGTTTTCATTTCTGAACATTGTTATCGTATTATTGAATTATACGATTTATTTGTCGTGTACTTAGCATCATAAATAAATTAAATCAGTGTTAATAAAGGTGATATTGCAACATTAAAACGAAGAACCCAGCATGAATGTTGCTTATTGTTGATCTGTCCGCGCAAGTCACGGACATTGGTACAATACGAAATTGTGAAATAACTTATTTTCATTTGTTCATTGTCTTTGCACTATTTAATTAGCTTCGGCTTTGTATTGATGAGTCAGTATTGTGCCTGATCACAACACAGATTAACATCTCCGGAATTTGTTATGGTATCAAGTATATTTGTATATAAAATAGTTTAAATAGTCTATTGTCTTGTGATTGTACCTAAAACACGTGAGTATAAATACTATATATTTTATTTTGAACCTTACTACATAATATATAACCATATTTATAATCTGTTTATTAAATGTGTTTTTTTTTTACAAAATAGACATTCTTATTACAACTTCATGGTCTGATAAACAATTTCTTTACCACCGAAATCAGTTAGAAATTGTCGATTACGTTACATAGCGGTGTCCTAAAAGCTTATAATAAACGCAACAGTTAAATCAGTTTGATCATTTCAAAAATAAGATCATAATTTAAATACAATACGGCCGCTGTATCTTGGCGAGTCTGAAGTTAGCCGTTTGTCTGCGCAATGGATTTTTAGGAACATAATTGTGTACTGCGCAGCTAATCGGCTAACTTCAGACTCGCCAGGTACGTCGGCGGTATTGTATTGTACAGCATGATCCAACACCTTATGGTTTGCATGCATGTATACTCATATCATATCTTATTATTAAAAGCAACTATATAGCTAATAAATTATATGTAAAGAATGTAATTTTAAATAAAAAATGCTATCTGTAAATAATGTATTAAGTAAACAAAACAACTTTACTCTATGCCATTGGCATTTGTGACTTGAGGTATACATGGTCATATTTTTTAGGAAATCGCGATTCTCCAACGGTTCTCTCTTTTAAGTAAACAAAACCAAAATTCTACTTAACATGAATGGCAAGAATGGTAAATTTATATCGAAATAAACTGCGCAGTAGCAAGATTGCAGCCGGTGCATAATAGGTATTTGTCCAAACAAATGTTTTGACCTACTATCTTGTTTGTATTATTTCTCCTCGAAGCAATGAACTTTACACGCTTCTTTTGACCATAATTATTACTGTGGACGAAATTTTTTGCTTAGATTTTTATAACCAAAACGATAATATTGACCTGCTACTAAAGTTTCACTGTTGTTTCGATTGGTATGTATACGTTAGGTACGTATTATATTTATAGGTATCGCTGACATATTAGCACCGGTTTAAGCGGTGACCCGTCTCCTACATTTAAGCTAAACCTTTTTTATTTGGCTTCTTACTTGAAGGTCGGAACTCCAAGGTTATGATCGTAATAAATTTCAACCTGAGCTCTTAAATCCTTTAGGAGCTCTTGGGTGGCATTCAAATAGGTATAGGGTTTCGTTTCAAGGAGATTTTGTGCTGAAAGGTCATATTATCATTATGTTGTCGTAATGATCGTAGAATATACCACACACTACGGTTTATCAATTAAATTTCTAAGGTTACAAAGTAACCTATGAGTTTTTCCACACATGATGTAATTCTGTATCACATTTAAATCAGATCTGTTCGTTTGTTTTTACGTGAAAGAGTATCTAACAAACATCCATTCAACATTCCAACTCACAAACTTAATATCTAATATTAGGAAGGTTGATCTAAATAATTATTTTTTAATACGGTGACGGTGTACAACAATTGCGTTTATCAGGACAATTAAAACATGAATTAAATCACTTAAACTAACTTTAATAAATGTAACATTTTTATTCTCATAAAAGCTGATCTTTCAATGGCTGGGGAATAATTATCACGCTGTCGCGTCATCAATGTTTGTGTAAGACAATGACAGCAACAATTCTATTCCTTACATGAAATTTATCTGACTATTGAAAAAGCAGCCCTTAATCTTATGAAAAATAGCTACTCAAGCGCGGTTTCACTCGCTGCACGGCTCCATTTAACCGTAGTGTGATGTTTTAAAGCCTTATAGCACACAGGAACATTGTAGCTATCTCTAAATGAAAGAGTTTTGGTAATCCGACCCGTGGTTCCAAAGATTACCCCCTACATACAACTTACAAATTTTACCTCTTTATAATATGTATTAGTATAGAAAATGTGATCCGCGGACATAATTTGCCAGCGTTACCAGTAATATTTTCGTATCCTGTTTTCATCAGTAAAGAAAGAATGTACCTATAACGTGCAGGTGTATTTACCAATACATTACTTATAGGTACCTACCTACCTATACCTACCTGTATGTCGTAAGCGGTGTTGCGCCATGAATCGGCGCGGGCGCGCTTGCCAAACTTCGTTGTTATTATATCTGGGGGATTTCACTTTTGCGAATCTTAACCTGACATTCGGAGACCGGCTAACGATGTTGTTATTATTAATTTTAAGGATGTTTACGACATTCTAGAATACCTGTTACTTAGAAGCACTATGACATTGATATGCGTCAAACGTTCTGTTTGTGGAATATTCATTTTTGTTTTTTAATACAGATCTGACGCATTTTAATACGGATCTCAGACAGATGATAGGTTAATTTTTGATATTATACAACTATAAAATAGGGGACGAGCTGGTAGGCATCCATTGGGCACAATTTCAGTTGTGCTGGTGTACATTACATGTCTCATGCAGGTTAAGGTTATTAAACTTACTGGACTGCACGGTTGGTGCGGTGGCTGGGCTGCAACGGCTGCCGAGCAACGTGTCGCGGGTTCGATTCCCGCACGGAACAACTTGTTGTTGGGTGTCGTGTGTATGTGAAATCGTATGTTTGTACGCACCCACGACACAGGAGAAAATCCAAACGTTTAAAAAAAAACTTAGAGCACATTCCGAGAATCGGACTCGAACCTAATTACTTCATATTTACACATCGAATTAAATTCGCAAATGCCTATTATATTGTCCTTACAGTAAATATTATCGTGAATCTAATGAGTTGTATCTGTTCATTCCAGGCGTACCTACACAGTTGGCGCTCTGCAGACGAGCTGAACATGTTGGTGGGTGCGAAGGTCGGTGGAGCGACGCCACTAGTCATCGCTTGCAGAAACGGTCATTACGACGTCGCCGAATATCTAATCGAGAGATGTAAAGCAGACATCGAACAACCCGGTTCAGGTAACAAATACTTTTTTAAATGCAAGAAATAATTCGTGTATCAGCGGTGCGTTTCCAAATTTTTATTCACATCGTAAACAGACCCTGATCTCATTTAGTCGGGTTATAGTTTTACACGTTTTCAGCAACACATTTAGACATTTCATTTTTTTTTTACTTATTTTGAACATAAGATTGGCCAAGTCACTCGGTTATAGTTTTGTATCCAGTCATTTTGACATGAGGTCATTCAACCTGCACCGAGCATGTGAATCGGCAGTTTGCATTAACGCTTACTAAATACCTACGTACCTGATATAAATAAAATAATGTGCCACGTGAATTTGTGAATATGAGATGTTATTAGGTTTTTTTGCTATATCCAGGTTATTTATAATTTTTTAGTACGTAATCTCCACAAATAAACTCCTTTTCACGCTTTAAGTTGATTACATTAAGGTATTGAATTGATTACATTCAGAAATTGTTCTTCAATGTCACTGTTCCATTGTGTCGGTTTTGGCATCAGTTGAGTCGGCCAAGACTGTCGTCGATCATCTTTCGCCGACAATTTGACATTCTCTGTCGGCATAACGCGTCGGTCAATCAGAACCCAGTTAATCACTGGCTCTTGTAAATTTCAGTGTAGTTTAGTTATTCCAACTAGTGTCTTCACGGGGTGGGTTGTCGTAATTGCTTTCCAATTGCGTCAATACTTTGGCTAGTAGCCATTTTACTACAATTGAGAACTTTAGCGACAATGAATGTCCAATTTCTACACGAAGGAACCAAAAACGAAGTATTATAATAATTTACGCATATACATACATATACTTATCAGGTTTGATAGCTATGTGTTGACAAAATAAAACAGTAATAATAAGTATTATGGTGTTATCTTGTATCAATATTGGTCAGGGGCAGGGACAGAGGCCATAGTTATCATATCCACCAGTCCATGGCAACCCATACCCATAATTATTACCACATTTCGCAATAGTCCTGCATCAACCGGGGATTATCTTTGGGTGCACTTTCCGGCTGATGTCCCATTTCACTTATATTGAAGTTGTTTAACAGGCCTCTGCGAGTTGGCTTCGGGCCCTCGTACGTACCTTCCAAAGGTCAAAGATCCTGTGATCCCGTGAAAGGAAACGAAGTATTATCTTAACTTAATGTATATCTAAGTAGAACGCATGTACGAACATCTTGGGGTTAGCGTAGCTTATAGTCACAAGACTCAAGCAGGTAATTCATTGTTTGAGGATCGAATGAGGAAGGCTTTACTTAAAATGATTCTAAAATATTTCGAAATTTGATTGCTCTTTGTTACTTTTTGCTATTTACAATTATTTCTGAAGACGTGTTTTGACGGTACCTAATGTTTATATTTAGTTACATTTGTAATTTTAATGTTATAGTGACATTCGACGGAGAAACGATAGAGGGCGCGCCTCCGTTGTGGTGCGCCGCGGCAGCTGGCCACCTGCCTCTGGTGAAGCTGCTGGTGCGCGCCGGGGCAAATGTCAACTCCACAACGAGAACACACAGCACACCGCTCAGGGCAGCCTGCTTTGACGGCCATTATGATATCGTTAAGTTCCTAGTCGACAATGGCGCCGGTAAGTTCAGATACTAACTCACAAATACAAAGACATTACTTGTCTAACTATCTATACATACGAGTGAAAATAAATAGACAATACTTGTGTTTTCAGACATAGAAATAGCAAATCGTCACGGGCACACGTGTCTAATGATAGCGTGCTACAAGGGTCACATCAGAATCGCCAAGTACCTATTATCACTAAATGCAGACGTAAACAGAAAGAGTGTGAAAGGAAACACAGCGCTACACGACTGCGCAGAGAGCGGCTCCCTCAATATACTCAAAATGCTGTTAGGTCACGGCGCTACTATGGACGTAGATTCGTACGGTAACTAATATTAAATAACTAATATAAACCTAAAAAAATTGTTTCAGTCATCCATTATTGATACGCCAGTTTACTTATTATTATAATTAGATATAGCTTAATTTAATTATACATATTGGTGTGTCGCAGGTATGACGCCACTCCTAGCAGCATCAGTTACAGGACACACACATATAGTAGAACACCTTATAAACGCTGAACATGGACTAGTAACGAGACAACAGCGGATTGATGCGCTAGAGTTGCTCGGGGCGACCTATGTAGACAAACGAAGAGACATGGTCGGGGCGCTTGCATTGTGGAAGAGAGCCATGGATGACAGGTAACATAATATTAAAATTATTCCAAGTATTGTCCAGTCGAATCCCTTTAATATCATAAGTAATTTGATTTTGTATTTTTTTAAATAATTGTTCTATTTTCAGATTTCCCGCGGACGGTAGCGAACCTATTCCTAAGCCGAAAGATATCCCACGCATAGAAGCTTACGACTTTGCGGTGGAGCCCAGCAACGCGCAACAACTAGAGGAAATACTCGCCGACCCCGACGGCATGCGGATGCAGGCTTTGGTCATCAGAGAGAGGATTCTCGGTGAGCTGATTGAAACGTAGCAGTATTGAAATAATTGTAGTTATATCGTGTTGAGTGGAGACTAAAGGCGGCGCGCCCCGCAGGGCCGGCGCACCCCGACACGTCGTACTACGTGCGGTACCGCGGCGCGGTGTACGCGGACGCGGGCCGCTTCGCGCGCTGCCGCCAGCTGTGGCACCACGCGCTGGACATGCAGCGCGCCGTGCTGCCGCCGCTGTCGCCGCTCACGCAGTCCTCGCTCTACTCCTTCGCCGAGCTCTTCTCCTACATGCTGGCCGAGCGCGCGCGGCCCCCGCTGCGCGGCCGCATCGTGCCGCCCGTCGCCTTCGACGACATCGAGCCCGTCTTCTCCAAGGCGCTCGACGAGATCCACCGCGGGACCGAGCTGCTGGACTCCAAGCTCAGCATCGACCGCGAGCAGACGCTCAGCACGCTGCAGCGAGTGCTCGTCATCTCGCTGCATCTCGCCGCGCTCATGGCCAGGCTGCTGGAGGAGCCCGACTGCACCGACGAAGTTTCCAGGAAGATCCATAAGGCTGTGTATTCACTCGTCAAGTTAGATATTACGGTGGGTATTCATCTTATCTTAACCTATTAAAAATATCACTGAATGCCACTTGGAATCTTGAATAATGTAGATTTAGTTTTAGTAGCTAAAGATGTTTATTTTACATTGTATCGTGAGATTGTAAAGAGTCGTGGTGCGTTGCAGGTACGACAGGGGCGGTCCGCGCTGCACGTGGCGTGCTCGGCGGAGGGCGCGCGGGGCCGCGGGGGCCGCGCGTGGCTGGCGACGGAGCCGACGCCGCCGTCGCCGCCGGCGCGGCTGGTGGCGCTCATGCTGCGGCTGGGCGCCGCGCCCGACGCGCGCGACGCCGACGGCAACACTCCGCTGCACCTCGTCTGCAAGGTGCCTGCACCCATACCCTCTACTACTACAATCAACGATCATTTACATGATGAACACACAAGAGCACTGAATTCAATGAAGGCTCTTTTACATAATATCATACATTACTGTTTAGATTTTTTTACACTACGCGTGTTAAGTATTCCTTCAATTAATTGTGTGCAACAAATAAGAATCTTGCGTCATGTAATCAACGATTTACTTATATATGTCAGTTGCCTTGGCTTTCATTTCGTATGGAAAGGCACTACTACTCTTCATATCGAATCAGGAACGTAACAAAAGATTTCACTCTACTAACGAGTCATTTAGTAGTTTCCTATGTCAGAAATCAATTAATACGACTTTTTAATATCATAAAATATTGCAAGTGACTATACTATCTGTCAATACACAAAATTTTCGATATTTGTTAGTTAACTTTTGAGAACGTAAGGTTTGACGCAAACATACTATGACCCATATCCCCAAAAGGCCGGGAACGCACTTGTAATTCCTTTGTTGTTGCGCGTGTTAATGGGCGGGGCCGATTGCTTACAGTCAGATAATAAACCTGCTCGTTTATATAAATGACGAAACGATTTGGAGTTTCATAAAAAGTTTTTGACATTTTGTATAAGAGCATTGAATAGTTGTGTAGTAAGGTAACGGGCGGTACGTTGCAGCTGAACCCGTGCCCGGCGGAGGTGGTCCGCGCGTTGCTGGCGCACGGGGCGCACATCGACGTCGTGAACTACGCGGGCGACACGGCGGAGCAGCTGCTGCAGGCGTCGGCGCAGAGCCTGGCCGCCATCGTCAACCCGCTGCGGTACACCACGCTCAAGTGCCTGGCGGCGCGCACCGTCAAGAACTACCGCCTGCCCTACCGCCACGTGCTGCCCCTCTGTCTCTACTCCACCGTGCTCACGCACTGACCGTTCTACTCTTGTTTCGATCCTTGTTTTAGCGATTTGCGTTGGAACGATACCTCTATATTTTAGGATCTGTTTGAGGCTACCTATTCTTTTAATTCGTTGTAATGCCGCCGAATCCGTACCTTTACTTAAACTGCCATACGAAATAGACATAAGGCAAAGGTATGATTCGGGTTTATACTAAAATTGAGAACGAAGGGGAGCTTAGATTGTTAGTGTAGTCAAAGATGCGATGAACGTCAGTCTGCCGTCTAGCGTACAGTTATTATTGTTGGAATGTCAGTTTTACCATGAACTTGGTGTTACTCTGATGTCTGTTTTGTCACAGTATTTTAAAATCGGTAGGTCAGCTCAAAATGGAATTTATATGTTACTATGTATTATATCATTACTCTTTACTAGTATAAACTTCATAATTCTGCGAATTTATGTTTTATACTTAGTTTTTCTTTTGAATTAACTCTCATAGTTTATAAATTTTAAATCTATTATTGTATCGTATTGTTTGATTATTATTTTATAATTGTTTAGTCCATTGACAGTATAGATGAAAGTACTAGAGCATTATTTTTGTACGTGTCGAATGTTAAAAATGTAACGTCCTTGTAAAATTGGTAGTATAAAAGGTACCATTAATAGAAATAAAATTTCAGTGCTGTGCCGTACGTGATTTGAATAGATGTAAAAATGTACATTGGGATAAGTAAGGAGAAAACTTTAAATATAATATATAGTGTATCTATCCGCGAAATTACTGTTGGCGCTTCGTGGCGCCTGGTACAAGAAGTAACGATGCTCTATATTGTGGATAATACGTAATAAACTCGTCATTTATCACACACATTATTTTAATCATTTTATTCGAAGCTCAAAATCATAATTGTTTTGTATAATGTTCTCGCATGTAAAATTTCGCAATGATTATAAATAGATGAAGCTGACCAATGGGAATCCCATTATGTAAATACGTTACAAGATCTCGAAGATAGAGCCATAGCTAACTGTTTAACTAAATATCTTTTGATTTACTATTATTTTGGACTGAATGCAAGATGACTTGATCTGTTTGTAATCGTTGGCGTGTCCGTGATATTTGCTTTTATTATTTGTCTGTGAGTGTGACGCCGGGTCGCCGCATGGTTGGACTAGAGTCAGTAGCTCAAACAGCTCGAGTGGCATCGACTTTAATCCTATCTCTAGTCCTCTATTATTTTAGTACATCATGGACTTGTTACACAAACAATTTTATTTTTACGTCAGTGATCATCGCTTTATGCATATATCAATGTAAAAACAAATTAGACGTAAGTAGGCATATTAGAAATTAATGGAGATACGTATAAATTGGTATTGTATTATATTAGTAAATTGGATAACGACAAAGTAAACTATTAGTACTGAATTGTTAAACTGTTGTTGAAATTTTATAACAACGACGTTGTTCGCTACTTTGTGTGTATTTCTTTATAGTATATTGTAAATTTAGTAATACTGCGTGATTATATGCTAGTTATTTTTGAAATTAATAAAATGCTTTAAAATATTCGTTGTATATTTTTCTCTTAGCTAGTTTTAAAACAAACATCTACTCTGTGCGACTCGTACTCTGTACAAACGAGTCGCCACGATAAATTATTCTGCAATAAATTTATCACAAAATGGCAATACCTGTAGTGTAACATGCAAATAAATCACTGTCTCAACAATGTTTCAGCCTCCTTCACCTATACTATGTTATAGTAAATATGGGAGGGCGAATCTTCAACACAAATGGGTCGGCTCGACCGGAATAATACCTGTGGTAATACCACCTCTCACAGAAAACCGGCGTGAAACAACAACAGCGTGGTGTTTCGCCATGTGAGTAAGGTTACCGGAGGCCCAATCCTTCCTCTCCCCTATCCCTTCCCAATATTTAAATATCCGCAATCCTTATCCCCAAAAGGCCGGCAACGCACTCGTAACTCCTTTGGTGTCCATGGGTGGCGCCGTTTGCTTACCATCAGTCATACGTAATAAATGGATTCTTTCGGCAATAAAAAAAATTTAGATACACGCCAGATCATCAAACATCATTATTGTATTTATCTTTTATAGTTATCATATACCAGTCCATAGCCAATATATATTGCACAATAGTCCTGCATCAACCTGGGTTTGTTTCCTTGGGTGCACCTTTGTAGTGCATACAGGGACAATTGCCAGCTGGTGTCCCATCACATACTAAATTAAAGTTGTTCAACGGGCCTCTGTGAGTTGGCTTTGGCCCCTCGTACGCCTTCCAAAAGTCCGGGACCCTGTGGTCCCTTGAATAGAAACAAACGTAAATACAATAATAAGAAATAAATGTATTAGTCCACTTGTTACAATTAGGTACATTAGGTCCTTATCGAAGTAACTTACATTATAAACTTTTGTAACTATGAGTGCCGGCACATTATTTTAGTATTAGTGGTCCCCAAACTAGGCTATGCCTGTATCTTAAGGACCTGAGTTGTGGTAACATAAATTATAAAAACAAACATTTCGCTAGCGTAAGTGTGGAGAAAAGTTTTTTGGCAGGATTAAAATATAAAACCATTGATTTGTAACAAAAATAATAAAAATGTGTGTGTGTGTGTGTGTGTTTGTGTGATAAATTCAGTGGTGACACTGGCAGTAACATCTGCTAACATAACGTGATACATCTATGTCGTTCTGTGATGTACGTCAGGATTGAGGAGTCACATCAGATTTTAAAAATGTGATTTCATCATTATTTAGCAGCAATGTAGCTTATTTTGCAGAATTCTAGATTTCAACGGAATCTAAAGCCAGAGATACTAACTTTTAGCAGAAATGTCTGCTCAATATATCTGCACAATTCAGCAATCTACATATATGTTTTGGATTTTGAGAAAACAATACTTAACTCATACTTAACTATTTTCTTGTAAATTCTGTGTGTGACCACCTTTTGGGGGTAGTATCCACAATAATATTTATGTAATAATAAATATTTCATCAGCGGTGACGTATTCCTATGTTGCACACGAATATATTCATGTAGGACTGAAGGCATAAAATTGTAAAATGGTTGGAAAACAGTCGTTAACTCGTGATCAACAAAATATAGCTTATTTTCAGAAACTTTTTATGGAACATCTTTATTAGTAATCAGTTTACCATTTTTAAAGTCTTCCTCATGGACCGTTTTGCTTGCACGTGAAGGTAAAATGGATCACGGTGATGGGCAAAATAGACCCAATACATGTACGATCTAGGCAACACCTTTCACAAATAATTTTTAACGTAAGAGTATGTGTTTTGAAATCTTTTTTAATAATTGTATGTAAAACATAACCGTGATACACGATTTCTATGTAACTTTAACGATAACGGCTGCACACTCGACGAGAGCTTAAAAAATGGAGAATAGTCGAATAGTTTTTGTTTCTATAAGGAACTTACAAACAGACGGACAGACAAAAATGATGCAAAAAATATAATCTGCCTGTCTGTCTATCTTTATTTCTACGAAATAACCCTGAATGGTTTCCGCTTTTATCGGATAATGGTGTTAGAAATACACGCAATAAATAAAGCACTATGTACAATCTCATTCATCGAAAATAGCTCTTCTTCACAAAACTATGTTTTGTATCGCACCGACAATTTATAATAAAATTATAGACAAGAATATATTTATTCAAAAAGGAGTCAAATAAATTACTTATAAAAAATGTCATACTATAACTAGTGTTAAGGACATTTAAAATGATACTTTATAATTTGATTGTTTCATAAATAATTATAGTCGATTTGTTTTAAGAGTTTCGTTAGTTTGAAAAATATTTTGTACGCCAATTGGGCAAGACATGTTGAAACTAAAACTAGAAATATTATCGAAAATAAATATGTCTTTTTACTTATGTATAAATATATCTTTAAATAAGAAAATTAACATACATAATTAATAATGTAAAACAAGATAAGGATACAAATAAAGTTAAACATGAAATTATTTAATATTTTCTGCCTTTTTTACTTAGTTGGTTACACTCTCACGCGAAAACTACTTACAGAATAGATCAAACAGATTACTCTGGAACTACTAACAATAACATAATAGGTATATTACTTATACCGTAGCCACTAAGGCTACAAACAGAAAATACTTACATAAATGTTCAATACTTGAAACACGATTACTTGAACAAAGATCTAAAATGGTTCGTAGGTATGCTGTAACTACTTAAATGACTTACTTATAATACACAGAGTACACCTTGTATTATATAGGTTTACGTACGTACACCCGTACTTGTTGCACTTTGTAATGAGTCGAGTGAATCGACTATAATCGAATGCATGAAGTTACTCGATTTTTAGTAGACAGCCACACACAACACCATTTAAACTTCGAATGTAAAATTATAAATACTCAGTTAAATCAGCTTTATCGAATCAGACCACTAAACATAAAATAAATTAAATATAAAATTCAAAACTATTCTTACTTAATTGTATTTTTAAATTAACATAAAAAAATGCAATTATTCGATACTAGCTTCCACCAGCGGCTTCGCCCGCGTGCTGTGTTTGTAAAAAAGCAGCCTATAGCAATAGAACAAAATCGAAGTATACACAAAATTTGTTATTAATCGTCTCGTTTTTATGGGTAAATCTCCAATGAGTATATACCCTGTTACTTACTAAAGTCTCCGTTATATTAGTTTATAAAAATATTTGCATGCCTAACGTAGGCAGAATACAGCCTGAACTGCACACCACTATTATATCTGGTAACACCTGTGTTCTATGTGAATAAATGTTTCTTTCTTTGTTTCTTTCCGCTATCCGACCGTCCATCGATAGAATGGTACGGATGTAACTTATAGGTACCTAAGTTATATAAATACTTCATAAAACCTTTTATTATATTTTACACCGCGTCGTGTCGAGTTCGGCAACTGTTTGATAAAAATAATCCTTATAGCATGATTCAGTGTTCACATGCGACGGCGCGATGGCTTATTATCCGAACTGCTAAGCTATCAGGAGTTACACGTGCTATTGTAAGTTAGTAAAAAAAAATAGACATATGCTGTATATAATTTTTTGTAGAATATTTCCGCCATACGTAATTTTTGTAACTTTAACCATTAAGGTTAGACACGCGACGGAAACTTACAAAAGGGAGTAACTTCTCCCATTGTCCCAACATTTCCCTTCACTGCTCTGCTCCTATTATTTTTAGCGTGATGATAAGCCTATAAGAATTTCTATAACCTGCCCAGGAGTATAAAGAATAATTGTAAGTACCAATTTTATTAAAATCCGTCTAGTAGTCTTTGTTTATATAAGGAACATACAGACAGACAGACAGACAAACAAAAATTGTACTGATTGCATTTTGGTATCAGTATCGACCACTTATCACGCCATGGTAGTTATAAACCGTGTGTATGGTGTAACGCCGTGGTAGTTGAAAATATATTTAATGATCAGAATTGACTTCTCTACAGATTTATTGTAAGTATGTTTAGATTTTTATTACATACTTGAATCATAATTACGCTTAAATCAACACGTCAAAAACAAAGTTCTGCAATTAACGATAATGAGTTAGGCGTTGCATAAATGAATCGACTAAAATACTATACGCTTTGCTGTTTATAACTTTAATCTTTGAAACGTTGTCTATGGTTGGTATTCCCCAATTGTTATCGTAGCGTATAGCTAGTACAAATGAGTCTATATTTATGTGAAAGAGCGTCGTATAGGTTACATCGTGTAGTTTTGAACCCAATATCATAAACCAATGAATATGAGATTCATGACATGTTTTTAACACTGCCATCTATTAGTTCTCGTGAAATTAAATACTATAGCGGTTACGTCTTGCGGCTTACGTCTAGTCGTAAGCGGTCCAATAGGGGCAAGACGCCTGACCACTATTCGCCAGTGTATATATATGTGGGTTTTCTTTAAACTGGATCGATGTTTTGGATTTTAGAAGTTCCACTTTTTCGGGAAATTATTCATTATAATACAATATGGCTTATAGGTAGTTTGCCCCCGATAAGAGATGGCGCCACATCATCATTTATTTTTCACACCATCGCGTATCGTTCGTTTTTGTGGTTTTTATTACAGACTTAAACATATCAGAGGAACTATTTTATTGTTTCTCTATTCACATTTAACAAAAACTGAAACAGCCTAAAAACCATATAAAAAAAACTTTTTAGTGAGTGTGAATAACATGGTAACTTTTTATTCGTTAAGGATCCGGAGAAATCTTTTAAATTAGTTGTGGGCGAATCCGCTCGCAGAAATTATATTTACATAAATATTACCTACATATTTCTGTCTGTAAACGTCGTCCCTCGTTTGTATCGTGGGTGCGACATCTCCACAAACACAGCTCCACATCTTGGAGTTGTGGAGCTGAAAGGGAGGGAGAAGGAACGCGGTGGTTTTTGGTCACTAACAACCTAACACTCCCTTCGGACAGAGAGAAGAAATTTGACGTTTTTATGCCCTCAAAAAAACCAGATTGATTAGTTTACATGAAAAAAAATGTAAATACGTAGGCGATAACGGAATTTGTTACCATCATCGCGTTCAATTATAAACCAAAATCCTTCAAGACATGGGTGGATAAAAATAAAAGGCTCATAAAAATGTATGAGGAACACGAGATGCGCAGCTAACAAGAGGAGGTTTATCGCCACTCGCCACTCGGCGCTGCTAGTTATTCCGCGTCACCGGTAATTGTGACAAATGAACGTGTTTCGTTATACTTACAAAATAGTACGCCACTAGCGAGAAACATGGATTTTTCCCGCGAATACCGCACGTAATTGATAGACAAATGGCAAATGGTGTTGATACTCATCCTACTTATATACGCGAAAGTTTGTAAGTATAGATGAACTGAACGGATTCGAATAAACTTAGGCGCAGGGATTGATATTTTTGTCACAGGGGAATCTTGAAAAGGCGCCTAGGTTTTTGGGGAGGAAGACATGGGAGAGTGCGATTTTAAAATCACTCTGGTGATCACCTTCAGCACGAATCCCCGTTCCTTCTCCTGCTTATAGTTGAGGCCGCAGTGTCTCCTTGCGCTTATCCCGCAACTTCGTGAAGTGATCTGCGCACTGTCACATCAATTTGCTAATCTTTATTCTGTCAGATCACCTCGTTCGAGATTCCGAGCATAGCCACCTCCGCAGCTCGCTGAGCGACAGTGGAACAGTCAGTGTCTTGGCTCCGTATGTTTTTACTGGTAAGACGCGTTGAAGACTTTTGTCGTCACGCTTTGCGGTACACTTGACGTGAAGACCTGATCAAGTTTCCTATACGCTGCCGAAGTGCCCTGCCAAGCTGTATCCATTTGTGAGCCTCCCTCTTTAAAATGTTGTTTTTCTTTGCTCGATTTGCAACATTTGATGCTAATCCGTACTTTCTATAAACAAAGTATCAAAAGATAAATACTGGTAGAACACAATGTTACTTTTAAAGTTTAATATTTGCAAAGATGCTTAAATAAAAAACATCACTTGACATGACAATGTAATTTCACAAAACATTAATTCATTCGTAAATTTTACACTAATCCTAGACATTAGCAATTATTGGCCAATATCACGACAACTCAACCCTAAATAGCACTCGCACACAACAAACGTAACATTCGGGCACGTGGGTCGAACGAACCCATTGAAAAAACTAGGCACGCGCCATGTCGCAATAGAAAGACGTCGTTAAACAAAGAGGCTATTGTGCCCGAAACGATCCCGGGTGGGCAGTTATTGTACAAATACGGCTGATTCGCGGAATTCGCAGGGAGACGCTTAAAATTTGCGGGAAAAAATGGCGCGCTCGGGTGGAGACAGCCGATTGTGTGCGATAGGGTTGTTACCTAAGTCGCTTGCAATGTTCGGGGTAGAGTTAACGATGAGTGGAGTCAGGCAACAATAGTTCGTTAATAGATGTGTTTTTTGTTGATTACCCCTGGTATCCGCTGATCGTGTAGATAAGGTTTAATTATTTTTTTATATAAGAGCAACTTGTTTATCTAAATCTTCATTGTTGTTTACTTCAAGATACACAACCACTTTTCGTTGTTTAAAATCGTAGAAAATTTTAAATAACAGATTATATTTTTTTGCTCGCATATTTCGCTAACATTATTTAAAAAACAGAAATGAAAATTGTGTAACTATTAACTGGCAGCCCTAACGTGTCTCCATTCTCTGTTATTAATAACGGCAGCATATTACAATTCAATTTGAGCGGTCCGCCCGCGCCGCCGGTTTCAACCCGTAATCCTTGCGTATAATCTGCCAACAGATAAACTGAACACAATTATATTAAAAGCCAACATGAAAATTTTGCCAAATCTCTGGCAAATGCTATTAAATCGACGTCTAATAGCATTGTCAGCTGTTACATACATTGATTTTAAACATTTACACGCGTTTTTGGGATCTGGCGGGCGTGTTGTATGTGGTTTAATACATAATTTGTTTATATAAATGCATATCATTTCATTCTTACAGTCATCAACATGGGTTATGATTTACAAACTGAAAATTAGATATGTTACTGTATATCTTAGGCTATTTGAGTAAGTATGATTTATAAGTTCTTAAGCCCAAAATCTCAATTTGTAACAAGCGTTTGGCTTTTTTTTTTGTGAGGGCAAAATCATCGAATGACTTTTCCCGCCCAGGGCCGGGCAGGAGGGAGTGTCAGACTCTTACTGACTAAAAACCCCCCTGTTCCTTCTCCTGCTTTGTGCCAAGGTCGCGGTGCCTCATTGCGCTTACCCCGCAACCCCGGCTGAACATCAGCCCTTTAGGTCCCTGTCTGTGGTGGTCTAATGGCTCTTTGAGGCGCGCGCGGAACGCTACGCGCCGTACGCTCGGGCCTGGTTCTGGTCGGGCGGCGAGCTCCGACCGCAGACTCGTGCTTACGGTGGCCGGAGATCGTCAAGCGTTTGGCTATGGCATTATTCTTCATTGGAGCGCCGTAAGACACTAAAGAACCTACCATAAAATGAACAAAGCGTTTTTAACACTATTATCTACAAATAATTTGTGTTTAATACTTACCTCTATGACGTGTAAATTTTTTTTTTTTGATTTATTTATTTGTTCTCATTTCTATTTCATCAATTTATGTTTGTTATTTTAATATACTTATGTACATTATTAAAGCTGAATTTGTTTTTTTTTTGCTTTTTTGAACGTTTAAACCTCTGAAAGCACAGCACTTATATAAAACTATTAATATCCCCATGATTGATTAAACATTACGCTGTTGTGACTAATAGGAGCCGAGCTGTATTAACTTTTTTTTATAATTATGGTAGGACGGCAAATGAGCAGTTAGATAACCTGATGGTAAGCAATCAACGCCGCCCATGGACACCCGCAGGGTTTGGGAGATTTAGGGACGGATTGTGGAAGAAGAAGGATTGGGCTTCCGGTAACCACACTCACATGGCGCAACACAACGCTGTGGTTGTTTCACGCCGATTTTCTGTGGTAACACTCCGGTTTTTATACCTCGTAGGAGAATAAATGAGACGACTTAAGTTTGAAATAGAAAAAACTTCACAAAAAAGACACAAGTAATATGTATAATACACATTATAATGTACCGAGGAAGCTGAAGTAAACAATGTGATATATTTACAAGTGTTCACGGTTCAGATGTTGCGGGTATCGGTTCTCTCATTTGATGTAATCGGTTTAGTTTAGGCAATGTTATTTGTCGGTACAGTGGACGCCCTTACTTGCGAGCGTAAGTAAGAGCTGCCATGATTGTTGTCGATATGCCTCAAATATTTATTGTATAGGCATGCATGTTCCTAAATAAGTAAAGTTTCTATAATTTTAAAGTATTGAAAACCAAAGTCATAAAAAAGTATTTCTCATTCAACGATATACAGGTATAGATGATATTAGCTCGTCAGTAAAGCTCTCAGTCAATGCTTGAATAAATAAATGGAAAAGCGGGCAAGACACTATAGCGTCATACATACCTACATATACATACCTATATTCTATGGCATAACCACCACACCTCATACCTATTACCAGATAACCATTACCGTACCTCCTTCAAGAACCAGATTACCTTTACCTCCGTAACCAACAAACCAATACCAACGTTTTTGACTTTCTGTAATCAGAAACAGTGAAACAGGCCGCCTTGAAAAAGGCGTTGCAAACGTTTTAGACTTCTGACAGAAACTCGTCTTGAAAAAGACGCTTGTAACGTTTTTGACTTCTGCTGACAGAAACTCGTCTTGAAAAAGACGTTTTAAAACGTTTTTGACTTCTGCTCAGAAACGAGGTATAATGAGCAAGCAAATAGGCAGGCAAGCAAGCAGAAGCGAAGCTCGAAGAACACGAAGACGCGAAGTTGCGGTCCACGACACTGGACACGTCTGTAGTCGTCGGCGGCACCGGAGCGAAAGGACGCGTCACGCGGCACGCGCCCTATTATAGCCTCGCGCTGTGCTCGCGACATCGCGACGAACGGCGACCGCGACGGCGCATGCGCGCAGCCGCTCCGTCGAGCCTTGCGACGAACGCGCGCTGCTATTGGTCAATTGTATTTACACATGTGTGATAGTGTATAAGTTAGCCATAAGACATGTAAATATAAGTAGGGATATGTTGCCGAATAAAACATTCCAAACCACGACAGCCTCGAGTTCACTAATAAGAAGAAACCCTGCTCTCACTCCTAAATTGGTGACCCTCCTGAAGAAAAAGAACACTAAATAACATCAAGAAGGAAAATCCCTGCAAGTCAGAAGAATCATGGCAAACAGCGAAGAATTCAGCGACGCCCACGGCGTGACGACAGTGAAGAGCGACGTGGCGACAATATCCCTGCCCGCAAGATTGCCACCATTTTGGCGCCAAAATCCACGCCTATGGTTTGCGCAATTCGAGGCAGCTGTCGCCGCCAGCAAAATAGGAGAGGAGCAGAAATTCAACCTCGTCGTACCATTGCTCGGCAACAACGACCTGGAACAGATCGCCGACATCATCTTCAACCCCCCAGCGTCCGGCAAGTACAGCACACTAAAAGAACGGCTGATCTCCACGTATCAAGAGTCTGACCATCGCCAGCTACAGAAACTGCTGAGTGGTCTCGAGCTCGGCGACCAAAAACCGAGCCAGCTACTCCGCAAGATGCGTGACCTCAGCGGCAAACTCCTGTCCGACGAGGCACTTAAAGTAATGTGGCTAAATCAACTGCCAGCTCAAATACGCGCCGTACTCTCCGTCAACACAGAGTCATCACTCGAAATGCTAGCCGCAATGACTGACAAAATGATGGAGCACTTCGAGCCAGCTTCTATCAACGCGGTCTCCACAGCAACAACGTATCAAGAGAACCTACAAATCGCCTTACTGTCGAAACAAATAGAAAAGCTATCACTTGAAATCGCCGAACTCCGTACCAACCAGCAAAACCACCGACATTCCCCGCGCTTTCCACACCGCAACCGTTCCCGCTCCCATTCAAGATCCAGACAGCATAACAACATCAAGCCCGGCGACCCAAATTGGGTATGTCGCTACCATTACCGATTTGGCGACCAAGCACGCAAATGCGAATCGCCGTGTTCAAAAAGGCGGGAAAACTAGAAAGTACATCGACGTTGGCGGGCGTCGATGTAAACCAAACCAGCCGCCGCCTATGTATCATCGACATTAACCTGCGAGAGAAATTTCTTGTTGACACGGGAGCAGACATATCCGTCCTATCAGCAAGAAATAAAAAACACATCAAGCCGGCGAAGACCTCATACAAACTGTTCGCGGCCAACGGCACCGAGATTCGTACCTACGGAGAGCGCACACTCGAGCTCAACCTAGGCTTACGAAGACGATTCAGGTGGACATTCGTCGTGGCCGACGTAAACACATCTATATTGGGCGCAGACTTCCTAGTACATCACCAATTACTAGTCGACCTGCATCACAGAAAACTCATCGACCGCATCACCGAACTTAGCGTAAACGCGATCAAGATCAACGGCACCGAGCAAGACACTGTCTACATGGTCAACCGCGATCACACCTATCACGACCTACTAAAGAAATATCCCGATGTTCTGCGACCCATGTCATTGAAGACCCCCATCAAACATGACGTCACACATCACATTGAGACAACCGGACCGCCTATATACTCACGAGCGCGACCCCTACCGCCCGACAGATACAAGGCGGCAAAACTTGAGTTCGAGCGCATGATCGAGATGGGTATCTGCCGACCCTCTAACAGTCCTTGGGCGAGTCTACTGCACGTCGTCAAGAAGAAAGACGGTTCACTTCGAGTCTGCGGCGACTACAGAAGACTAAACGCTGTTACAGTACCCGATCGCTACCCTATACCTCGAATACAAGACTTTACCTACCAACTTCACGGCAAGAAAATATTTTCGAAACTCGACCTCAAGATGGCATACTTCTGGATACCTATCGCAAAAGAAGACGCACAGAAAACCGCAATAATAACTCCGTTTGGCCTCTTCGAATTCAACTGCATGACATTCGGCCTAAGAAACTCAGGACAGACCTTCCAACGATTTATGCACGAAGTACTACGAGGACTCGACGACATAGTGTTTTGTTTCGTCGACGATCTACTTGTGCACTCGAAAAATCAAGATGAACATCGACGTCACATCGAAATAGTACTCGAACGCCTAAATACCTACGGCGTCAGTCTAAACATCGATAAGTGCGAGTTCGACAAACAAAACATCGAATTTCTTGGGTACGAAGTCTCACCAGAAGGAATAAAACCCACTCAAGACCGAATACAAGCAATAGTTAACTACCCAAAACCACAGACAATTCAAGACCTAAGAAGATTCCTCGGCATGATTAACTTTTACCGCAGCTGCTTACCCCATCAAGCCGAATACCAACATGAATTAAATAAATATCTACATAACACCAAGAAAAAAGACAAGACTCCGATAACGTGGACGCCAGAAGCAGAGCTAGCCTTCGAGAAATGTCGACAAAGCATCCTCGACGCTACTACTCTCACGCACCCGATACATAGCGCGCCGCTACGCTTATATACCGACGCCTCAAACACAAGCATCGGCGCCGTACTGCAACAACAAGTAGACAACGTGTGGAAACCACTAGCATTTTTCTCAAAAACAATGAGCGAGACGCAGCGACGTTACAGTGTGTACGATCGCGAATTATTAGCGATGTACATTTCTGTCAAACACCTGCGTAGGTTAATAGAAGGCAACGACCTTACGATATATACCGACCACAAACCTCTCACCTATGCACTAACAAGATCACCGAGTACCAGCGACACATCACGAAGAGAACGACAACTTCACTTCATTAGCCAGTTTTGTTCAAATATCAAGTACGTTCACGGTGATAACAACGAAGCGGCCGACGCCTTATCACGCATAGAAGAGATCGATCTAACAGAAACATCCATCGACTACAATAAACTCGCTCAAGACCAGGAAAACGACTCAGAATTACAGAGATACATGTCACATCCAAACCTACATTTCACCAGTATTTCACTACCCGGAGGTCAACGACCGCTTATCTGTGAAACATCGACAGGCAACATTCGTCCGTATTTACCCGCGAAATATCGTTTTGTCGCATTCAAAGCGCAACACGATTTAAGTCACCCAGGCGTGCGTACTACAAGAAAAATAATATCTACGAAGTTCTTCTGGCCGAACATGAACAAAGAAGTCGGAACATGGGCAAGAACATGCATCGGTTGCCAGCGAGCGAAAGTACAGCGGCACACTATCAGCCCGCTCGGCGAGTTCGGAAAATCCCAGCGTTTCGAACATATTCACGTCGACATCGTGGGACCACTGCCGCCGTCAAATGACTACCGATATCTAGTCACGATGATTGACCGCTGCACAAAATGGCCCGAAGCTATACCAGTACGCGATATCACCGCCGACACGATCGCCAAGGCTATCTACGACGGTTGGATATCGAGATTTGGTTGCCCGCTACGACTTACGACCGACCAGGGAAGACAATTCGAGTCGTCACTGTTTAAGGCGCTTATGAAGAAATGTGGAATAAACAGAATACGCACTACTGCTTTCCACCCTCAAGCAAACGGACAAGTCGAGCGCTGGCACCGAACTCTAAAGTCAGCACTCATGGCGAGATGCTCGCGCACAAACTGGAGCGACGAGTTATCAACTGTGCTACTCGGCCTACGTACAGCATTACGTCAAGACAACGAAGTCAGCCCGGCACTCATGACCTACGGTTCAACACTCCGCATACCATCAGATTTCTTCGTGCCTACTCAGCCGAACATCGATGACGCCGAATTCGTCCGTCAGCTGACCGAAACGATGTCTACATTGTCGCCGAACAGCAAGCCACACTCAAACTCCACAAGGTCATTTGTACACAAAGACCTTGCTACGTGTACACATGTTTTCGTGCGCAATGACACCGTGCGCAGCCCGCTAGTACCTCCCTACGACGGCCCCTACAAAGTACTTCGGCGCGACAGCAAACATTTCACAATACAAATGTATCCACGTACTGCAGTTATTTCAATAGACAGACTCAAACCAGCATATCTACTCAACGAAGACGACACCTTATCAACATCAGTTACGCGCCAACAACAAGACGAGGTACCTACAACGACTTCGCGCCAACAGCAAGACTATGTACCTACTGCATCTGCGCGCGAACAAACATCGAGCTATCTACCTACAACTACGAGTAACGACGCACGGACAATGTCATTCACCCCACCCCGCGACGCCTACGTCACCCGCACCGGCCGTACAGTGAAACCAAACGTACGCTTCGCTTAGGGGGGAGTGATATAGCGTCATACATACCTACATATACATACCTATATTCTATGGCATAACCACCACACCTCATACCTATTACCAGATAACCATTACCGTACCTCCTTCAAGAACCAGATTACCTTTACCTCCGTAACCAACAAACCAATACCAACGTTTTTGACTTTCTGTAATCAGAAACAGTGAAACAGGCCGCCTTGAAAAAGGCGTTGCAAACGTTTTAGACTTCTGACAGAAACTCGTCTTGAAAAAGACGCTTGTAACGTTTTTGACTTCTGCTGACAGAAACTCGTCTTGAAAAAGACGTTTTAAAACGTTTTTGACTTCTGCTCAGAAACGAGGTATAATGAGCAAGCAAATAGGCAGGCAAGCAAGCAGAAGCGAAGCTCGAAGAACACGAAGACGCGAAGTTGCGGTCCACGACACTGGACACGTCTGTAGTCGTCGGCGGCACCGGAGCGAAAGGACGCGTCACGCGGCACGCGCCCTATTATAGCCTCGCGCTGTGCTCGCGACATCGCGACGAACGGCGACCGCGACGGCGCATGCGCGCAGCCGCTCCGTCGAGCCTTGCGACGAACGCGCGCTGCTATTGGTCAATTGTATTTACACATGTGTGATAGTGTATAAGTTAGCCATAAGACATGTAAATATAAGTAGGGATATGTTGCCGAATAAAACATTCCAAACCACGACAGCCTCGAGTTCACTAATAAGAAGAAACCCTGCTCTCACTCCTAAAACACTATATCGCTCTGAAAAAATTGATTTCAATCACACTCATATATTTATTTTTTACTGGTCTATAATGTCCCACTGTTGGGCAAAGGCCTCCCCATCTCGCTTAAGCACCTCCCGATCTTTCCACCGTGTCCACCAGTCTCGACGACGTCGAGGCTCGAGGCGTCTAGATCGTCACGTCATCTTGAGGTGTCCATTAATAGTAGCCCATCTTCTCCGGATGCATTAGGCTGACGTGTCCGGCCCATTCGCATTTTAATTACATACAATATGTAATACAATTATGGACATACTAGCTTCCGCCAGCGGCTTCACCAGCGTGCTATGTTGATAAAAAACAGCCAATTATAATAATAGAACAAAATCGAAGTATACACAAACCGTCACATTTTTATGTTTACATCTCCAATGTAGAATAGCTCGTAAAATCTGTAGGCTAAAGTGGCAATGAGCAGGCGGACGGCGGCGGAAAGACGGACGGTCAATGGGCCCGAAAAGTCCTAAAGTGGCGACCAAGGACCGGAAAACGTAGTGTGGGCAGGCCTCCGACATCAGGCTAGGTGGACCGACGACATCGTCAGAGTCGCGGGGAGCCAATGGATACAGGTGGCAACTTGTCGTTCGACGTGGAGAGCTAAGGGGGAGGCCTTTGTCCAGCAGTGGACGTCTTCCGGCTGATGATGATGATGATGATGACATGTCCAATGTGTAAAAACCCTATTAACTACTTACTAAGTCTCCGCTATCCGTCCGTCCATTGATAGAATGGTACGAATCTAACCAATAAGTAAGTATTGCAAATATTTCATAAATAGTAATATAGTAATAAGTATATATCCTATATTTTATACCGCGTCGCGTCGAGCGCGGCAACCGTTACACAAAAATAATCCTTATAGCTTGATTCAGTGTTTGCATGCGACAGCGCAATGACTTATTATCCGAACTGCTAAGCTATCAGGAGTTACACGTGCTATTGCGAGTTAACCATAAATCATAGACATATGCTGTTTAGCAATTTCTTTTACATAATTTTATGTAAAATATTTCTGTCATACATAGTTTCTATGTAACTTTAACTATTAAGGCTTCAAACGTCACGGAAACTTAAAAAAAGGAGTAACTTCTCCCGTTTTTTTTAAATTTCCCTTCACTGCTCTACTCCTATAACTTGTAGCGCGATGAAAAGTATCCTATAACCTGCCCAGGAGTATAAAGAATAATTGTATTAAGTTTTGTTAAAATCCGTCGAGTAGTTTTTGTTTCTATAAGGAACATACAGACAGACAGGGAGACAGTAATCACCCTCTGATAGTTTTAAAACGCCATTGATCAATATTCACCCTCTGATAGTTTTAAAACGCCATTGATCAATAATCACCCTCTGATAGTTTTAAAACGCCATTGATCAATAATCACCCTCTGATAGTTTTACATATATATGTACAGAATTGACCTCTCTACAATTTTTTATAATTATAGATTATAGATAAGTAAGAACACTGCCGAAAGCAAATTGTTAAAAATAAGAACAAACGATGTGATCAATTAATTCCTCATCATTCAATTTTGGGAATCCTTTATCGCCTCGAACGTGGCGATCACATACATACATAATTGTCAACCTGGAAATGTTATTTGCCTGAAAATATTAAATAAAATGAATAGAAGTTTCACTTTGAAATTATCCGCCAGCATCGTTAAGTTTTTCGCCCTTTTTTTTTATTGGAACGCAAACGATGTTAAGGTGTTGGCGTCGCACACACAGGGGTTGCTTGTGTCCACACACCCGCAACACCATACTATGGTAAAGAAATAAATCCTAATTCGGAAGATGGTGTACTATTGTCTTATGTAAAGATTACAAAAGTGATAAAATAATAATTGCTTAGACAAAAAGCAGTTCCGTGTTCCCGCTAACGTTGGTAGACATAACTAAAACTGTGAAGGCTCCACGGCGAGGCTTCACTTAATTGAATATCAACCACTACCATTGACATCAAAGGAAAAAAAACAGAAAATCAGAGTCACTCTAGCTCAAAATAAAACGTGGTGAAGAGAGTAAATAATGAAATAAATGTACCCGTTTTTTTTTTAAATTGTACTAATATTATTAATGAGAAAGTTAATGATAATGTACGGATGAATGATTGTTATTCTTTCACTCAAAATCGGCTGAATTTGTATGTATGTAGATTGGTGATACCCTGGATTAGCACAGCTTTTTATCAACATACCACGCATGCGGGTGATGCCGCGGGCGGAAGCTAATTTATATAAACTACGAGTAGCTGTTGCCCGCGACTTTTCTTCACTGTCGCGCTTAGGGTGAGACGAGAGCGGGTATCAGAGTCTAACTGACTAAAACCCCGGTACATTAGTGTTGAGTTGTTGTGTATTAAGTAATGTTACTTTAAAAGCATATTTATATTTCGCATTATACGCCAGGTATAATCAATCACATGCAGCTTCCTGTAGCCTTAGGATTTTAAATCAGTCGTCTTACAATCTTCAAATCTGTAAATGGCATAATCTTAAAAGAATAGCTACGCACTTTTCTTTTTTTTTATGGTATACCTGGTGGTAAGCAATCAGCGCCGCGCATGGATACTCGCAACATCAAAGGAGTTGTTGTCAAGTGCGTTGCCGGCCTTTTAGGGATAAAGGTTTAGGATATTCAATTTTAAGAATTGGGAAGGGATGGGGGATGGGGTGGGATTGGGCCTCCTGTAACCTCACTCACACGGCGAAACACAACGCTGTGGTTGTTTCACGCCGGTTTTCTGTGAGGCCAATCTGGTATTCAGGTGATATCAATCCGGTCGAGCCGACCCATTCGCGCCAAAGCTTGGCTCTCCCACACTTAAACAAAACTTCTTTTATATTGCTTAGTGGTTATGAGCAGCGTGTGTAAGTGCGAGTTGGCTTCACGTTAAGGCGATCGACACGTTTATGACGTATAGCGCTCTGATTGGCCAGCTCCAACTTTAGCAGGCCAATAAGAGAGCTAAACGCAGTAATGCTTCATTTGAGTGAACACAAAACGAACGCACTAAGCACTCAGTTCACTTATTGTCAATCGACCAGTCTGCTCATTTGCCCTCTATTTCATAAAGAATAAAAAAAAAAGAAAAAAATCTCACAAATTTTCCCATTTATAATATTTGTATGATATTAGAATAATATTGTTACGTGCCTGACGTCACGTTCCTGACTATGCGGGCTTGGGTTACGGGATTGGATGAAATGAAACACTAATACCGGTTTTCAGACTTTCTATTGCACTTAAGTTAAAGCGTCCACGGAGTTAAGTTATCGGCGTTCTTCTCCAGCAGAGTCCGGCCGACTGACACAACTTTGCCGTTCACGCTGACTTAACTCACTTAACTGACTGCACTTCACTATTTCACTGCACTTCACTATTTCACTCACTTTTCTTCTTTTCACTTCTTCCTTTTCTTCCGAATCGCTTTGGACTTAGAACTCAACTGCCAGCGGTGAGCCGCAGTTCCGCTTATATACCCCTGGTCAGGTTCTAGAACATTCAATTTCGTTATTCTTTTTGATCGTCATGCCTCCAGAACCTTCCAATAATTTCGTTATTCATTTTTATTTATTCTCCTTCTCGCTCCTTAATTTTTCATTACTTTCACTCAAATATTCCAGAAAGTTCGACAAAACTTCCATCAACTAAAAAACTTCGTGTTTACGGCGGGTCTCGAACTCGGGGTCTCTGTGGTGTAATCCACACGCCTTACCGATTACACCAACTCGTGTTGACAATTCACGACGAAATTTACAATCTCTAGGCAACGTTTGACAACCATCCATTGACGTCATGATGTCAAAGAGTTTTCTGTCACACTGCCCCCCTCTTAGATTCGCTCGTCCCGAGCATCGTTGCTGCCGTAATACCTCGCCAACCTGTCTATATGGACAACTTTCAAAGGGCTCCTTGAAGACTTCCGAATTCTGTAAGTAATGTCATTGATCTTCGTGACTATCTCGTAAGGACCTTCCCAACTCGGTTGCAGCTTTGGAGATTTTCCCTTCCTTCTGACTGGATTATGAAGCCAGACCAATGACCCCTCTTCAAACCCAACAGAATTGGCTCGTCGATCATAGCGCGTCTTTGCGCGATCACTAGCTTGAAGACCGGCCTCCCTGATCTGCTCATAAATGTCCAACATTTTTGCCCTTAACTCGCTTATGTAATCGCTAAACTCGGTGCGAGAGTCACCAGGTGGACAGCCCGATACAAGATCTGCCGGTAATCTCAATTCCCTTCCAAAATTTGCAAATGCAGGCGTCTTTGCGGTACTTTCATGTACAGCAGTCCGATAGGCAAGCAAGAAGAGAGGTATGTAAGTGTCCCAATCTCTCTGATGGCTGTCAACCACCTTTGCTAAGTGTCGCTCCAATGTTTGGTTGAAGCGTTCGACCATTCCATCTGACTGTGGATGATAAGGGGTCGTTCGAGTCTTATGGATTCCCAAAAGTTTACAAGTTTCCTGGAAAACTTGGGATTCAAAGTTCCGTCCTTGATCACTGTGCATCTCCAAGGGCACTCCGAATCGGGTGAATACCTCGTTTACCAACTTCGTGGCTACAGTTACTGCCTCTTGATTCGGTATGGCAAAGACCTCCGGCCATTTTGTAAAATAATCCATAACCACTAAAACGTAGCGATTGCCCGAATCAGTGATTGGAAATGGTCCAGCGATGTCTAAGGCTATTCTCTCCCAAGGCATACCAACATTGTAGATTTTCATCGCCCCTCTGCTTCTTGTTTGTGGACCCTTGACAGCTGCACAACTAGTGCATTTCCGGCACCAATCTTCGACGTCATATTTGCAATGCAACCAATAAAACCTCTCCTTAATCTTCACCAAAGTCCTCCTAATTCCCAAATGTCCTCCAGAAGATCCATCATGGAACGCTTTTAATACATCCCTTATTTTTGAACGAGGCACCACCAATTGCAAATGCTCGTCCTTGCCGTTTGTTGATTCCCATTTCCTGCACAGAAGTCCGTTATGCAGCGTAAGGCTTTTCCACTGTGCCCATAAACCTTTCGTTACCGCGCTATATTGGGCGACGTCACTCCAACTTGGCTTGTTACCACTTCGTAGCCACTCCAGTATTGGTTTGATATCTGCATCTCTTTCCTGTTCTAATTTCATCGCATCGTCTCCCCATGCCTCGTCAACAGTATCAGTCCTTATCACCTTAAGAAAAGCAGTTTCCTTCTTGGCACAATGCTTGCAATCTTCCACGCATGGGCGTCTCGATAATGCATCTGCGTTGCCATGAATTCTTCCGCCGCGATGTTCGATTTCAAAGTCAAATTCCTGAAGTTGTTCCAACCATCTGGCTACTTGGCCTTCGGGATCCTTAAACTGAAGTAGCCATTTCAAAGCAGCGTGATCAGTTCTGATCAAAAATTTCCGTCCCAGTAAATACTTCTTGAAATGGTGCAGAGTTTTGACTACGGCCAGCAATTCCCTCCTGGTCACGCAATAATTCTTCTCCGGCTTGGATAGTGACTTGCTGAAGTAAGCAATAACCTTCTCCTGCTCACCATCGCGTTGTGAAAGGACACCTCCTATTCCAATATTGCTGGCATCCGTATCAACTACGAATATTCCTTTCGCGCTGGGGTATCCGAGAATTGGTGTGTTACAAAGCCGTTCTTTTAGTTCTCGAAAGGCTTGCTCACAATCCTCGTCCCAGATAAAGGCACGTTTCTCCTCTGTCAATCGATGCAAAGGCTTGGCAATGTCCGAGAATCCTTTCACAAACCGCCGATAATACGAGCACAATCCAAGAAATGCCCGAACTTGCGTTTTGTCTTTAGGTGTCGGCCATTCCTTAACAGCGGCAGTCTTGGCTGGATCAGTCTCAATTCCTCTCTCAGAAATAACATGTCCTAGATAATTCACTTCGCGCTTGAAGAAAGAGCATTTCTTTGGACTCAACTTTAAATTTGCTCCACGCAGCTTATCGAGTACCTTTTCCAATTTCCTTAGATGATCGTCAAAATCCCGTCCAACAATGATGATGTCATCGAGGTAAACTAGGCAAGTTTCGCCCAGCAGTCCCGCCAGCACCTGTTCCATCAAACGCTCAAAGGTTGCCGGTGCATTGCATAATCCAAATGGCATCACCTTAAATTGCCAGAGTCCCTTCCCAGTTGAGAATGCGGTCTTTTCCTTGTCCTTGGGATCCAAATCCACCTGCCAATAGCCGCTTTTCAGATCGAGCGTTGAAAACCATTTCATGCCACTCAGTGTGTCAAGTGTGTCATCGATTCTTGGTAACGGGTAGCTATCCTTCTTGGTTACATCATTCAATCGTCGATAGTCTACGCAAAACCTCGTTGAACCATCTTTCTTCTTGACAAGCACGACAGGTGAACACCAAGGGCTAGAAGAGGGCTCTATCACGTCATTTTTCCTCATATCGTCAATCATTTCTTCAACTTCTTTCTCACGAGCGAATGGTATACGTCTGGGCCTTTGACGAATTGGCATTGTATCACCTGTGTTTATTTTATGCTTCACCAAACCAGTTCGGCCAATATCACCATCGCTTCTTGAAAACACATCAGAGAATCGAAGAAGTAAATTTCTAGCTTTCATAGTCTCCACTTTTGTCAGACTTTTGTTTTCGTCTAAGATTTTCGTTACTAAGTCTATTCCCGTACTGTCCTTCTTCACAAGATTTTCCGAGCATTTTCTTATCCAGGCCACTTCTTCCAATACGCCCACAGGCTCTCCTTCTTCAATCGTAATTTCTGAATCACTGAAGTTGAATACCGGAATGCGGTTAACATCAGATGACCCCACGACAGTTCTTGCCGGTAGCCATGAATTCACGTGTTCCGATTTATCAATCACAGCGCACCTTCGAGGTAAACTTCCTTCCCTCCTCCTAGGTAATGCGATTGGTACGAGAGTCTGTGATTTTGGTGCAAGAACAGTTCTTCTTAAACAGCAAACTTTTCCCAGGGTTCCACCCTTCATCGGAATTTCCTCAGTTCCACATAGTAATACTCCAGATTTTAAGTCGATGTTACACTGGTGCCCTTGCAGGAAGTCAAGTCCCAGGATGCAGTCATCCAGAATTCTGGCCACAATAACCTCATGTCGATAAACACGTTCCCCAATTTTGATTGTTACATGCAGTTTTCCACTTATCGGTATGCACTGGCCGGTAGCTGATTTCATTTGTAGGCCAACAATTGGTTTAAGGTGTTTCCTGATGTTTTGCTCGAGCAGCCGAACATTTATCACCGTCCTTGAAGCTCCAGTATCTAATGTTAGCTGACTGTTTTTCCCATTTACTTGACCGTCTATCACCAGGGTATTTCCATCGTTAGTTTGCTTGATGTAGATTGTTGGGGTTATTCCACTACCAGCCAGCGCCCACCCCGCAGCCTTGGCTGGATTTAAGTTTCCCTGCTGGTCAGAAGTTGAGACTGCCGCGTCCTTGCGGTTCATCTTCTTCGGGCAGTCGCTCCGTATGTGCCCACGCTCTCCACATCCATAGCACATGAAGTTCCGACGGCGTGGAGGTACCTGCTCCGTTGTCGTCATTTCCCGCAGACGTAAGGTACGGGAGTTGCCACGCACGGCTTCCACTTCCAATGCATGGGCCAGAGCTTCTTTCATGTTCTTGTTATGGCCCAGATGAACAGCAGCTCGTACTTCGGGGTCCCGAATACCGTCAATGAACGCTTGGAGAAGCGTGCCTTCAATCATTGACGGAGTCGACCGGAAAGCTCGACGCACAAGTTTCTCGATTTCCACGGACCATTGCTGTAGACTCTCATTATCACGCTGAGTACGCTCTTTTAATTGCGCTCTGTACACGTGCTCGAGGTGGCTGTCTCCAAAACGTGCCTCAAGTGCGTCGAGGAGGGCACTAAAGCTGAGATCTCCACTTGCGCCGATAGCTTCCAGCACTGAGAGCGCTTGATCACGGAGGGCCAGGGTGAGGGCTGACTGTGCTTCCTTCTGAGTCCAACCATAAGCCTCCATAAGTGTCTCAAACTGTAGCTTGAACGCGGTCCAGGATGTTGTTCCGTCGTAATGGGGAATCTTGAGCCCTTTCGTTGCGCTTGAGGCCACATTTGGGGCGTCAAAAACGGCTGCAAGACGGCTTCGGCTCTTCAAAGGGCTTGGGCTTGTCACTTCCTGCTTGATTTTGGAGATCTCTTCTTTCACTCTCTCCTCTATCGCCATGACGCGATGTTCCAACTTGCCTAACCCTTCCTCCACTTCTTGTACCCGTTCGACAGCCTTTTGCAGTCCCTTCGTGAAATCCTTATGCATCTCTTCCAAGCGACGCGCTTGCTCCTCTTGGCGGCGAGCTTGATCCTCTTGGCGACGAGCTTGATCTTCTTTCAGCTCCCGTAGCTGTTCCGCCTGACAGCGTGCTTGCTCTTCTTGGCGGCGCGCTTGCTCTTCTTGGCGGCGCGCTTGCTCTTCTTTCAGCTCCCGCAGCTGTTCTGCCTGACAGCGCGCTTGCACTTCTTGGCGGCGCGCTTGCTCTTCTTTCAGCTCCCGCAGCTGTTCTGCCTGACAGCGCGCTTGCTCTTCTTGGCGGCGCGCTTGCTCTGCCATCATTTGCTGCAGCTGTAGCAGAAGATCCACCTGCACAGGCTTGGCTTCTGCATCGCTGGTTTGAGCTGCAGCACCCTCTTCCCTCACACGCTGCGCTTCTGACATTGCACGGGTACTCACTCCTCTTACGTCCTGCGGCACTAGCGGCATTTTTCTCCAATCCCACTTCTGACACCAAATGTTACGTGCCTGACGTCACGTTCCTGACTATGCGGGCTTGGGTTACGGGATTGGATGAAATGAAACACTAATACCGGTTTTCAGACTTTCTATTGCACTTAAGTTAAAGCGTCCACGGAGTTAAGTTATCGGCGTTCTTCTCCAGCAGAGTCCGGCCGACTGACACAACTTTGCCGTTCACGCTGACTTAACTCACTTAACTGACTGCACTTCACTATTTCACTGCACTTCACTATTTCACTCACTTTTCTTCTTTTCACTTCTTCCTTTTCTTCCGAATCGCTTTGGACTTAGAACTCAACTGCCAGCGGTGAGCCGCAGTTCCGCTTATATACCCCTGGGGGCGTATTACAACCTTTTTAAAATCCAGTTTGTTTCCTGGCAGGTCAGTTTAAGGCCGTAAACTGCATGGTTCTTTTTCGTATTATGACGTACGTTTTTCTGACTGGATTCATCCTGAATGATTGTCTGTGGTTGGTTTGCACCGTCTTGAAAGATTGCGTTCGAAAACATCTTAAAAGGGTTACTGGTATATTACGGTTTTTGAAAATTGAATGTAATATATTATATAATGTAATTTCCTAACAGAATTGAGATTAAGAATGAGTTCAAAAACGAATTATGTATTATATGCGTAAGTACAATGTCATAAATATGAAAATACAGCACTGTCTCACAACATACATTTTTGACATACGCTACATTTCTGAACGTAAGTAATGGTAGGTAGGATAGGTGATAACAGCTCACCCGGCAAAAATAAAAGTTTTTTGTTATAATACGGGTTTTTTAACTAATGAAGTCCATTTATTTTATATACTTTGCTTGAATATGAGGTGAATTCAATAATTTCGTAATCTGCTTTATCACCACGGACACCGTAGGCTGCGCTACAGAGTGTGCAGATATATCACCAACAGGGCGTTGATACGACCCCGTAGCATAAAATGATAATGCAATTAACACCTGAAAGAATAAATTATTTGTAAGTTTATTGATTTCATTAACAGTACACATACCCAAGATACAGAATCTAAGACTAAGTAATGGCTAAATCTATTATAATTTGAACAAACTCTAAAATTACCAACCTTCCTTTCAATTGGTAAATCCGACGACCTTGTAGACCCAGTAGCTGCATGAGGTCGCAGTTCATCGCATAAGTTGTGGACTAATTGTTTATTAAGCCTGTATCGCTTAATAAATTCAACATCTCCAATCGCAAAACGGTCACTAAGATCTCGAAGACGCGTCCTCTGAATGTTTGTTTGGTGGTTATCTTGTGACGCATCACTTTCAAGAAACTCGAAGATTATTAACTCATCACACATATTTAATGTTGTAGTAAACAGTATGTGATAAAAACTTAAAACAATTCAGTAAAAGCTACTCGACACCGGCGTAAACTGACTGGTTTGTTTGACACAATTTTTGACATTTGAGCAAGCTAAGAAATTTCAGTTTGGCGGTCATAATACGGGTTTGCCAGCCAATATACGTGCAGAAATCGGTCAAGTGTCACGTGACTGCTAACTGACTGGCAATAAGACGTCATAATACGGATAAACAAGGCAGTTCATTTTAAGGTGTAAATTGACTGGAATTAAGAGATCGTAATACGCCCCCTGGTCAGGTTCTAGAACATTCAATTTCGTTATTCTTTTTGATCGTCATGCCTCCAGAACCTTCCAATAATTTCGTTATTCATTTTTATTTATTCTCCTTCTCGCTCCTTAATTTTTCATTACTTTCACTCAAATATTCCAGAAAGTTCGACAAAACTTCCATCAACTAAAAAACTTCGTGTTTACGGCGGGTCTCGAACTCGGGGTCTCTGTGGTGTAATCCACACGCCTTACCGATTACACCAACTCGTGTTGACAATTCACGACGAAATTTACAATCTCTAGGCAACGTTTGACAACCATCCATTGACGTCATGATGTCAAAGAGTTTTCTGTCACAATATTACAAACTCACCTTTATCATATTATTTCGCTACAGTGAGAACAAGTAGTAGTATCTGAGAAGCAGTAGTCCGGAAAGTTAAAACGAGCTCCCTTCCCCTGTCACCCCGCCTCACACCCCCGCACCGCCTCGTGCTAAAATTTTATATAATTCAATTAAGAACAACGTTGTTGTCGTTTTTAAATATAGCTGTCAAAAATGTAAATATACGTTTTGTATTTGATGGCACCGGGTTGGTACAAACATCATCATCCCGATCGTCGTCTTCACGGTACATCGCAAGCCGTAGGATTATATAAACAGACCGAATAAACTACAAAAATAACGGACGTCTGCGATCCGTCTCATATGACAGTCACAGCGCTCGCTCTCAACCATAATGCGCACGCAGAGCTGTCTGTTTGACGTTCCGAAAGAGTACGACCCAATCGTATGGTCGTCGTACGGTGGGTAGGCGTCGGAGGCATTATGCCTCCCCTAGCAACAGCCTGTGGGTAGAAGAACGGGGAATTGCTGCCTGCATTGCACGAGCTGCTGCTGCGATGGATCGCCAATAGATGGAGGCGACCAGCCACTGCCGAGAGGTCACGAAAGTCGTTTTTGGTCCTCGTGGCTTCTCCCAAAAGGCAGAAGATGGCACGAAAGCTGAGTTTTTTAGTGGGTGCAAGCCCCACATAACCTCACCGTCTCCCCGGGCGGTGTGTGTATGCGTAAGGCATTTTTCTCAGCTGGAAAAAAGGGCAAAGACTAGGCCTCCTGTAACACCACTTACAATGACGAAACACAACGTTTTAATTGTTTCACGCTGGTTTTCTGTTAGGCCGTGATATCATTCTGGCCGAGTCGATCCATTTGTGTCAAAGTATGGCTCTTCCACATTTTTGTGATATTTTTTTTTAATATACTAGTCTCTACTATGCCTACTATCATAGATCTTTTAGTAATAAATAACACATAATTCTATATACAGGTACATATAATAGCGTACGGCGCGTAGCGTTCCACGCGCCCCTCAAAGAGCCAATAGACCACCACAGACGGGGCCCTATAGGGCTAATGTTCAGCCGGGGTGACGGGGTAAGTGCAATGAGTCATCGCGGCCTCGGCCCAGAGCAGGTGAAGGAACAGGGGGCTTTTAGTCAGTAAGAGTCTGACACTCTCTCTCGCCTTACCCTGGGCGGGAAAAGTCATTTGATGATTTTGCCCTGACAAAAAAGGTACCTACATATAATAAGGTAGATGTATATATTCAAATAACATAATATTGAAAGTTATAAGCAATAGTGTACACAAGTTAGTTAATATAGAAACAGCTTAATTACTATGACAAGTGATCTGTTTAACGTAACTGGAGCCGGCGGACGGCGGCCGGCGGCTCGTGGGTTAGGCCGGCCATTACTTAATATATTGCCATTACGCAGAAATCAACCCTGTGACCGCTTATTTTGTTTTCTACTGATTATACCTTTCAAGTTATATTTTCTGCTTAATTTTATGCCTTATCTTATTTATGTACATTAATGATTTCCAGCTTAGCTAAATTTTAATATACCTATGAATATCAATTTGTTTATGTACGTACATAGATATACATATTTGTACATATTTATAGTAATCACTAGATGAAAATAATCTTTATGATGAACAGTTCATTTTTCGAGGTAGGCTACATATCTGTAGGCTATATAATATAACACCATGATCAATGGGAGCTGAGCAGACTGTAACATACTATCACGACATAATTATAGATCCCAACGTTTTATTCCTCCAAGAGTTGGCCAGAGGACCTCATAACGCACCTATTTGTTATCAATGAATCCAATTTATGTAAGAAGACGGCAATTGAACAGTTTTACCTGATGGGAAGCAATTGGCACCTCTCATGGACACCCGCAACAGCCGAGGAGTTACGAGTGCATTGCCGGCCATTTGTGGATTAGGGTTTTGGAGATTTAGGGAAGGGTCTCCGGTAAAAACGCCACACGGCGAAACACAACGCTGTTGTTTTTTACGCCGGTTTTAGATGAGGCCATGGTATCACTCCTGTCGAACCGACCCATTCGTGTCGAAACTTGGCTTTCTTACACTTACATATGAAGTACGAACCGTTTTACTTCTAATTTCTTTTACAAACCGCTAATGACAATGATGGAATATAAACAATATCAAGATTTCAGGATACTCATAGAAAGGCATGCTCCATAGTCGCCATTTCAAATCGTCAGATGACTTCTGACGCCTTACATATCTCTATATCTTACTGACTAAAATCCACTTCACTTGTTTTGCTGCTCCGAGTTGAGGCTGTGGTACCTTATTACTCTTGCTCAACTAGTCGTCTACATTGCCACTCACCAACGGTATACACCAGTTTTTCATTTGCTACGAGCCCTAAGTGTGGTGGACTAAGCCACGCTACGATGCCTACGCGCCGCCTACGCCATGCTACGATTCTAGTCATATATTATTTATAAACTTTTTTTCAGGGGAAACGTAAATTTAATCACAAAATATCAATAATTTTAAGAGACAGATTTTATCACGACCTTATCTACGACCCATAAATACTCTCCCACTTAAAAAGTAAGAAAAGAAATATTTTGTTGTCATTCATCAGCCTCAATAACCAGCTAAGTCTAAATACCCAATTAGACGATTTGCCCGCATGAGTATTGATATCAATACCTAACAATCTTTAAAATCTAAATATACGGAAAAATCCGACATTAATTGGTGCTGGCATTATCAACTTGGGGTATAAGGGGAGTCTTTCATTGTCGGCGACTTAAAAAAATCTAAACACAACCTAACCATCAAAAGTGAGATATGTTGCTTGGCATGTATTTGAATTTCAACCTTACGTGTTTTACGAAAGGTGTATGTTACTCTGTTGTGGCTTTTGTCATAAGATGTTAGTTTTTATGCTCGAGTTGTGGTCGCGTGCATGTAATCCTTTCATTGTAAACATTTATCTAAATAATAATGTGGTTTTTGATTCGACATACCGCTCTACTTGAGATGTACAAAGTTTGCTTAGAATAAGTATCGCTCACGAATTCACAGATGTTGAATGATCCGTGTTTTAATTCTTATATTCAATTAATAAAAAAATATTCCTTTTGATCATAGATGAACTTGGACATTTATTTTGCAACGTATTGTAATCTTATTTTAATGCTTCAAAAAACATATATTTTTCACCAGTATTTTTATACAAGTAGCGTGTGTCTTAGAATTATATGTAATTAGATAGTAATCTACTACTTTAATGCTTAAAACATTTCTGTCTTCTAGTAAATCGAATCGAAGACGCCTTGATTGGTAGTCAAACTTCCGCACACACTACCAAGTCAGTCAGTACAAGTACGATAAATTAATTGTTGTACGATTTATAATTTCTCAATGAAAACATGTGACAATAAAGCGGGGTGCACACCGTACAAGGATAACAAAAGTAAGGGCTGGTACACAACGAAAACAGCCGCGGCGTGACGACACTTCATTATATCGGTATTGAAATGCTACAGTAGTGATGAGCTGATCGGTTGTCGATATACCTTTATTTATATACATATTTGTAACTTCGAAATGGCGGTCGTTAAGCGTGTTTTTGGCGTTGACTTCCAAAGGATACTTGTCATTTTAATATCTAAGAAATTTTTTTTCGGAGACGAGCATATAATTTTTTTATTGTAAACAAATTTGTTGGTAGTTACATAGTGAGATAAAACATTTTTATATTGTTTTGGCTAGTTTTAAGCAGTAATAAGTGGAACTACCAATAGAGTAAAGACTGGATTAAAATAACGCTATAATTAAATCAATGATCCTTTGACATTATCAAAAAAAATAATACACAAGCAAGACCTAGATGTTACTTAAAGTATCGATATAATATCGATGTAATCATACGTAGGTAAATCGAGCAACTTCAGCGCATCACTATTCACTCAATTGCCGTCGCAACAGGGGTGCACAACCCTTCATCGCAGCTTAATTCTATAATTGAGGGTTAAATCTCCGACAGACGGGCAGACTCATTATCACACTATATTTATATCTTAGTAGTTAATCGTACACGGTACACCCAGTGAGTCGTATCTTGATGGCATTTTGTATATTGCACTAATGAAATATTATGTATTTTATTATGACTTTTTCAGATTATTTTAGTGACAAAATGTTTTATTAAGCAGCTTGTATTTATTTAATTAATATCTTAACACTTCTGCCAGTATCCTGTATGTTATGCTAGAATACAATCTATATCTGTGCTAAATTTCTTTAAGATACGTTCTGGAGTTGTTAGGAGAAAGAGTAACAAACATTTATCTTACAAACTTTATAATATTGGTAGGATGATATGGTAGGTGGGATGAGGATAATAGTTTTTTTGCAAATCTTTGCCTTTTTTTAGGAAGTGACTTATACATATATTCTAATAGCTCATACCCCGACGTCGCTCCCATCATTTGACTACCTACCCTACTCTACCTACCGCATTCTACCTACCGTACTCTACCTACCCTACTCTACCTACCCTACCTACCAACCCTAATCTACCTACCCTACTCTAACTTACCTACACTACCTACTCTATCCTTCTTCCAGTATTCTATGTCCTTTTTCCAGTTCTTAGCTACCTCCCTACGAATTTTCAGCCAAATCGGTTGAGCCGTTCTTGAGTTATAAGTAAGTAATAGTGCAACTAACACGACTTCCTTTTTTATACTTATATATATAGATGTTTTGTCTTTTCAGGTCATAAAGTCAGTCTCAAAAAGGTGTCTGTGTAAATTTAATAGCATTCTTCACACAAAATATGGCAAGTTATACATGCCGTTAATTTTGCCGGTAACTTAGGCTACTATGTTTACCATTAGGCACTTCGTAAGCTTTGCCGATAATGTACAGATGAACTGATAAACCGCTGGAAGTCGGTCGCTTCCGAGATGCTGACCTTGGAGTGATTGCATGAGACCTGTGTTCAGTAGTAGACCTATTGGGGCATTATTTAAGAAGAGCAAGTTCTTTTTTTATGGAATAGGTCGGCAAACGAGCAAACGGATTACCTGATGGTAAGCAATCAGCGCCGCCCATGGACACCTGCAACGGAGGAGTTACGAGTGCGTTGCCGACCTTTTAGGGATTAGGGATTTGGAGATTCCGGAATTGAGGAGGGATTGGGAGCGGGGAAGTATTGGGCCTCCGGTAACTTCACTCACACGGCGAAACACAACGCTGTGGTTGTTTCACGCCGGTCTTCTGTGAGGCCGTGGGATCACTCCGGTCGAGCCGACCCATTCGTGCCGAGGCATGGCTCTCCCACACACAAGTCCTCCAATGTCTTCTTTTCATCTTCTTTTACTGACTAAAAAAGCTGTGGACGCAGTATATTGTGCCGACCGATTTGACGATGTTATTGATGATAACTTAAACTAAATAAAATAGTGTTTAAATAAAACTGACATCCTATTCGGACAAGGTCATCATCTTTAGAAAGCGCGGTTAACACAAATACTTTTAAATGAATGTTCACTATTTAAGTTTGGCATTAAATATTGATAATATTTTGGTAGCAGGGGTTGTAATGTTTGGGAATATGTGACAAGTTTACCACCCACAGCGAATATGTATTTTACAAATAAAGTGTATCACTCTCTTGCCACATCTCCAGACGCATTTTGTCATGTAAACAGCATCAGTAATATCTCAATATATTCCATAGCAACAAAAAAATATTAAAATAATAAATCAAAGCATGTAAAAAGTCGTACTACATAACAAATCGAATACATCAGAAAGCAACAATCGTAATAATCTCGATTTTAATCGAACGAACCGGGCGCGAACGAATTATACGTTTATACTTGTAATTTCAATCACAAAATTAATTCACTCGTCGCCCGCCTTAAATAAGTGCTGGGGCCGCCCAATCGATAAGTTGAGGCAGGTTGGGCGGGCGGGCGTTTGTGGTAAATAACGTTTTGGGCGGCGCCGCATTGGTCCGTTGTGTCGTGGGCGGGAGCTGGCAGGGGCGTGGTGCGATTGGTCCGTGCTCGCCGTGCTCGGGGAGGACAGTCTCGTGCATACTGCTGACGTGCGCGGTATAGTGCATCGGGTGGTCATGGTGTGATTTGTGACAGCGGGACAGGTCAGGTATGAGATAAAAATAAAATATTTTTTATGCATTTTTATTAACTTTTGATTTCATTTTAGTTATAAATAATTTAGTTTCATATAATTATTAATATACAACAAAATACAAGTGACAGTTTTTTTGCAAAATTTATTCAGTTTAAAGTTTCACAATAAGCTACGGAATATCGTAGCGCGTAGTAATGTGGCTACGGGACGTAGTCGTTACGTCAATTTTAGAAATCAGTTCAAAACTTCGAATTATATTAATAAGTTATGTAATTTTTTTGTTGTATTCATACTTATTGGTGAGAGTAAAAGAGACAAATTCCCTGTTCAGTAAGTATAAAAATAAATAAACAAGATATGTTTTTTTTATAACGTTGTCTATTAAAATTGTTTTTGCCGAGCACGCAGCATATAAGCATCTTAGCCCTTCAACAGCACAGCCAAAGCAAATTGCAAGTTGTTGTGTTTCAACCCGCCTTCGAAAAGTTTAATAACTCTCTGTTGGGCTACACAACATAAGTACATGGTATAAATAAATTCGCTTTCTCTGCCTCTGATCTATGTTTAAATCTATAAAAAAGTGGAACTAATTTTGATGCGGTTTTTTTAATAAATAAAGGGAATGATTTGAAGATTTATATGTATCGTAACATCCATTGAGTAGTGGATTTAGTTTCAGCGTAGCTAGTCGTAAATAAAACATACATATACCATAAAGGATTATATAATGTTTTAAGACATTTTAAAATTTAGGTACATTTTTTAAAGAGTAACGACGGATTTTCTGCTTCATTTGAATCCTATGTAGCATCACTGACTGATAGACTGACTACTGTATTTATTTTTTGACGTTTTAACATGACGTTAAAATTAGGGTAAATAGGTACTTTGACTTTGACGTTATTTCAATTCGGGTGATTTTATGTTTGTTTATTTTTTGATGAATTTCGGTTTTTTAGACACAATAGTTATCGCGCATAGAGAATTGTTATGACTGAATATATAAATTATAATTATTTATTTTCTATATCATAAAACAATACACTTTTCAATGTTCGTATTTGAACAAAACGGTTTGATTTATTATTGGTTCTCAATAAATGTGTGTATAGAAATCAAACAGTGGTTTTGACGGAGGACATGAACACAGACTGGCTGAGAAGGCGCATTTTTTTTAATCGTTTTACACTGACGAAATAATAACATGACTTTTAACTTTTGCATTTATGTTTACATTGTAGGTACTTACATATTTTTTACATCTTTCTTGAGTCTGCACCTAGTTTATACCAGATTTGTCTATATGCATTTTACACATATAATCTATAAAAGTCAGGCTGATCGCGAATATTTATAGCTAGATGAAGTGTTTTCTTTAAGCCCGGGACCTTTTACGAAGCTAGGATGTGTGTGTACGGGGCACCTGTCTGGGCCGATACGAGCGGTACGGCGGAAGCTTCTTCAAGGCCAACTTTTGGCATTAATCTTTCTGTACAAGGCTTATAGGACTAGTGTTGGTTCTGCGACCTTCTTGCAGGATTATCTCCAGTTATGCCTTTGGTGCAGTGACGCGTTGTCATGTTCTACAATGCGAGATCTAACTTTTCCGCAACCTCTCTACGGTAGTTGACCTTATTGACGCAAAATTGCTAGATCATTTAAGTCTTTTACGATGAGCTGTCTGGAAGATGGACATGTCCTAAAGGACTACGAACTTTATCAGTTCTTTTCATGAGTGGCGCTGGAGAGGACACGTTTGGAAGTGGATCTTGTGTTGCCCAATTAAAACCTAAATGCCAAAAACTCCAAATTATTTTCATTTGGAGTTCTTGGCTAATCAAGGTTTCAAAGTTCCACAGCGGGGCTTCAATACGAGCTTTGCGCCCACCATATATTCTGGGAGTGTAGTCTCTGACATTACGAACGTATGGGACTTGTAGCATTTAGAGAAAGCTTCCTTGCGTTAAGGCAATTCTGAATTAAATTTACCGAGGGAAATGGCAACAATTTTGTTTTGTTCTCCTCATAAAATATGTTAAGATTGATTTCGTTGCGATATCGTCGATAGGTAAGCAAACGAGCAGACGGATTACCTGATAAGCAATCAGCGCCGCCCATGGACACCCGCAACGAAGGAAGAGTAACGAGTGCTTTGCCGACTTTTTGCGGATAAGGGATTTGGAGATTTTGGAAATTAGGAGGGATTGATGGAGGGGAAGGTTTGGGCCTCTGGTAACCTCACTCATACGGCGAAGCACAACGCTGTTTTTGTTTCACGCCGGTTTTCTGTGAGGCCGTGGTATCACTCCGGTCAAGCCGACCCATTCGTGCCGAAGCATGGCTCTCCCACATTTTCGCATATTCCTGGAGACATCGGACTTGAGTGTTTCGGCATAAGTCTAATCACTATCGATGATAGCGCTCAGAAACTTTTAAAGGTTTATTTTTCGATTATAACTGAGAGTATAAGTTTTAATTCCATTGTGTCTCCAATAATAACTTATTGTCTTTAAAAGAAATTGATAATTTTAACTATAGGTAACCCAAGTTTCTAATTATGATTCATGTCATTTTGTGTGACAGACTTCTTAGTTTGAAATGAAGATTTATCGTATTTTTTAGGTCGATACAAAATCCCTAGAATTAATCTGAAATTGCAACTTCATTTTACGCTAGAAGTTGCAATTACCATTACAATATTAAGTTTGAAATGCATTCGGCATTTCTTAATTGATAGATATACCTAGTTGAAGCTTATTTATTTTTGTATAATGTTGGTATAAATTATAGTAAAATGATGTTATAATGTACGAAAAAAAACGACGATTAAGAAAACGCAAATAGTATTCTTTACTGAGAGACCATGAATAAGTTAAACATCTTTTATTTTCGATTCCCTAAATGAAATAAGTGCTTTAATTTTGTCCATGGCGTCTGACCACCTTGTTTTTAATAGCCATTGACAACGATTGTTGTAGCAGGTTAATAATAATCAATTCACAATAAGTCAATTAAAATTTGATATTCGAACACATTTTTCGTTTAATTAAAAGGGGATTTCTCGGAAAGTTTTACATCAATAAACAAAAAAAAAATACAATAAAATATACCATATTTACGTGCATAACTCATTAACTACGGGAACGAATTTGATAATTCTTATTTTGTCGTGTGCCTGCATTATACGTAAGGGGTTTTTAATGTCGCTCTTTTGGCAGAATCTTTCCTCTTAATTCAAATTACTCTAAATAAATAAAGTTTGTCTGAAAGAAGAATAAACAACATATTACAAAAAAAAATACTGTTTTTAAGGATTGGTTTCATTTTCCGTCTATCCAGTGAATAAATCATATTTTTATTCCCATTTAATTGTAATAAATGTGACCCACCGACACACTAATACATATTTAGAAGAACATTAAATCTTAGAGCACGCAGTCAGAAGTCATTGGTTCCGTAGATTACATTTCGAACAAGACAGATAAGCGGAAGATTTAATTTTTGTCCCTCCTTAAATATACATGGGAGTGTTACATTGTTTAAACAGGGGAGGCGATGGCCCAGGGGACCCTATAATTGAAAGACAAACAGGGGACGGACCGATTCGCGACGAATTCATTATTTCTACATTAAGTTGATACCGGTTTCGAGTTGACGTCATGAGGATTATGTTCCTAAGATAATCATTGCAGGAATTTGTTCCGTGGTTACAATAGATGAGAATTAAAGATTAATTGTGTAATTATAATGTTTCTTAACGACTGTTGCACACGTTAGATTTTTTAAAGAAAGTAGTTCTAATTGCTGTTTTAGATTTCTAGACAGAGACATTCTGAAGTGTTGTTCAACAAATAACTACTTAGTTGATGGTTCTGTGTTTTTATGTTTATTTTATCTTGATTGTGGTTTTGATGTTTGTGTTTATTTTGTTTTTACATTTATACTAGCTGACTCAGCGATCATCAAGCGCTAATAATAAAAAAGCATTTTGCAATAAAATAATATTGTGACTACAAATTGAGATGTAAGCTATCCTATCTTTCAAGTTGGATCAAAATGCACACGGAATGCAAATAAAAAAAATCGGTTTAGTAGTTTAGGAGTCCGTCGCGAAAAACACGTGATACGAAATTTATATGTAAGTATTAGTCTTTCATGTAAGTAGGCATAATACGTATTTAGTTTGTTTCATATAATATAATTATGTTACCGAATGTCTCCTTATTTAATTTTTATTGTTACTATCTTAAACTTTTTGTTAATTTTGTTTGCTTAGTTGTAATTTCTTGTTGCTGTGTTCTCCTGTAAGTGAAGGAGTACAAGTAAGTAATAATATTGTTGTCAATTTTTTTCATGATTTGTGTACATTTATCCTTTGTTGGAGATACTAAATAAAAAATAAAAAACAAATGACTTTATGAGTATTGTATTTGCTTTCTTCCTAAAGTAGGTAATTTAGACAAGCAGGAAAGTTCTCACTTCACGTGTACATCATCAAATTTTGTTTATAAGAATCGAATTGAGAGCAAATTCTCATCGCCTTTCCAATTCCAGTACGACCGCGTTCCCGCCAAATAAGAAACAATTGTCATTTTGACATTTAACTTTTAAAATGGCGCTGTCTTCGTCTAACTTTCTTTTATGAGTTTTCCTTGAGGAGCGTTTCGTAAATTGTGTTTATAAAGCTGTTTTCATTGTCAATTCTTTAGATAGGACAAGTAGTCTGAAGTGGATTTATCAGTTTATCAAATCAAGTGGTTGATTTGGACGATTCATTTATTACTTCTTTAAAGTGAATAGGTACTAGACAGTTTGTATCTTTGTGAATAAAATACAAAATGATTAAGACTGCAGCATTATTATGTTAGTACCTACCAAGAGGTGGTTAAGTCGGTTATTCTTGACCGTAAAGAAGACATTTTAGACAAAAATCCCTTATAGAATTAGCGACTTATATGCAACTGTAAATTTTTTTAGTGACGGGGAAAATCATCTTCTGGTACTACCGCCAGAGGGAGCTTGAGAGACTCTTAGTTACGTTTCTTAAACAACAATTCGTTATGACTAACACACGCATTAAAATAAACAAGTAGGTGCGACACAAACAATAATAACAAAAACAGTAAATTAATAAACAAAAGAAAATAAATACTCTCATTACTTATGCATAAGTCTAAGGACTTGGACGTAACAATGTTAATATTAGGGGGAGGACTTAATAAAAAGTGGGCAACGTTTCTACCAAGTAATTTTCATCAAATCAGGACTACAGCTGTCATTTCGACGGCACAAGTGATTCAATTACTTGTATAAATAAATTCGGAGACAATTTACATGTTGATGCCCATCGAAGAAGGGATGTTTGCTTAAACTTTCTTGTTACTTTATTATAAGTTTATTTTAAAATGACAAATTATTTAGATTCACGCAACTTTTATGGGAATGTTTAATGGCTTAATTCCCTGTACATCTTCGAACACAGAACTCGTCTTGAAAAGGAAAACCATTTTTATAAGTACCTACTCTTGGCTATTCAGTTGGTAATGTTATCAACTGGACATGACAAATCTTTTTATGTAAGGTCAATAAAATTTATTCAAAAATTAAAATTAATTCAATACAAATACACTTATATTGAAAAATACGGCTTACTTTCGTTAACAATTCGAGAAAAGCATTACCTACCAATTTCAAGTCACACTGGGATTCATATTCATGCGTTGCTAACAGATGTCATATTTTTATGCAATTTACACAATTAATTTTACATGTGTCTGTTACTGACTTTCATATTAATAAAAGATTATTTTAATATAAAAGATATTTTTGTCTGTTTCTTAGATATTGCATGCTTTGTATCTACATACTTATATACTTGATTTGGTTCTAATATTTATTTTGTGAATTACCTACGTATTAAATGTTGCTTGTACAATATTTATATATTTTGTATATTGAACGCTAAAACCAACATTAAAACTGTAGGTATTTAAAATTAAACATTTCAATTCAACGAGTGTTTAAACTTAAACAAATTAATTCGGCAAATTAACAATGGATGGCGGATTAGTTACGAATTCAATTGTGCGAAAAATTTGCGCAGAGTAGCGCGGGCTTTTGCAACCGGTGTGTCAACAGTCTGCATTGTAGTGCCAGCATTAGGGAGGTACCTACAATAAATGGACGCAGTTTAGAACCTTATATACATCTGTAGAAAAGCAAAATTTATTTGAACTTAATTTGAAAATATACGTACATGACAAGATTTACTAGTTGTCCAAACAAAAATGAACTAATATGAAAGTCGTATTAAAATTCTATAAATTAGGTATAAGTATTTAGAATAATTTTAAATTAACAAAATAGTAACATTACAAATAGAAAATCTTACATAATTTTCCTTTAATACATGAAGTATAAATAACACAACCAAATAAGTATATTACAAAGAAGATTTAATAAAAAGTTCGTAACCACCTAAATTCTAAGCAAATGTTGGAACATCCATTTCGGAGATACAAAGGCGTGCCTCCGAGGCTGGAGTTCAAAGCGCTGATTAAATATGAATCGACGAATTAACTCCATGTTCTTGCCCGTCGACTCAATTAAGCGAACAAAGTAACAAAGTAAATAACGAAGCCGAATTAATTTTGTACGAAACCTTTTTAATCTGAAGCGAATTGTTTAAACTATGTCCTGTCTATTGTCTGGGAATGTATTATGTGTTGAGTTTGAGAGCTCGTCTCGCGATTTTGTTACGTAATTACATGTAAATAACTATTAATTTGCATTGTGATGAAAATAAAAAATCTATTTGGCCGTCGGTCAATTAGATAGTGAAAAAATATTAAGGTATTAATAACATTTAGGTAATACAAATCTATGTTTAGGAGTCACTTTACCACTAGTAGAAAATATGTATACCTACTGAGTCGCGAGGTCACATGATAGGTAAGTACCTATTACAAATCAAAATTTCGTCAAAAAAAGAAAAAAGATTGTCCTCATAGTTTTTCATTATTTAACTCGTTTAAATAATGAAAAACTATTACTTATTTTATACTATTAGGACAATCTTTAGTTAGCAATAGTTTTGCACTATTTAAACGAGATAAATAATGAAAAACTATTAAGCTAACTTTATCAGAAAGTACTAAATAGTTTATTAATTTTCATACCACAATACTTTGAATTAAACTAAGAGAAAAAAATAACAAATAATATCTAGTGTCGCTTTCGAAAAAAGAACATCATTCCTTCATGTTTATTGTTTGATTAATTTAAGAGATTGTAGTCACTGAAAATGTCATTCTTCATTCATCATTCACAAATAAAGTTTCTAATAAAAATGTTAACAAAATCTAATTTCAAGAGACCATGCCATAATAGTATTTTGACTTTTACAAAACGGTACGTTTCGTCACGTGTCATAAAAAATTCGCGCCCCTCGCTTGGGCAACGAAGCTGGACCCGTAACAATGGCGGACGGGCGACGGCTGTCTTTACAAAGATTAAACAGTATTTTTCTATACAAAATACAATTTAAAAGAAACTACTTCGAGCTATCGTTCGGTATCCAGTACGGTATCCAGGCTAGGAAACATTTGAATTTTTAAATATTAATTCTATATTTATTATTACTTAAAAATTTTTTTTTTTAAGTTTTTAAAATGTATTTTATAGTTTTAATGAGTCTTCAATTTTACTGGTATAACAATCTCATTGGAAAACATCTAGGTTCCATGTTATTAATTATTTTATAGATACGTACTAATGTTGTTAAGAATAAAATAAACAATACTTTCAACACTAATGGTATATTCTAGAAGTCTAGAAAGCACTAATGGAATTATATTAATTTTGTTCATAGCAATCTTCAAGTCTAAGTAAAGTTTATATGTATGTTTTAGGGTCACCCTACAATCCCCAGCACTTGACATAGAGATTCGAGAGTCCCCTTTAGTTACGGATTATCCGAGAAAGTGCACAACATGTTGTCAATGTGGCGATCGTTGCGCCACAAGCGGGTATTGTCCGGGATTTGTGTGTTGTCAATTTATTTGGACACCCGATGATCGGCGGTTCAGTGTCACTATTTGTTGGTAGCTTACAAAATACCTTTGTACTGCACGTATTGGATTTATTTTCAAATAGTCGAGTTTGTGTTTAGGGTTGTACGTTTGAGTTTATTGGGATTTATTTGGGGCTTACTTACTTTGAAAGAAGCATTTTGTGTAAAAAACGAAGTCGAATTGTTATTGTGGATTTTATTTAACTTGTCGTAAGATTGCTTTAATCTTATTCTTGTTCTTGAATAATTCTGCAACCAGCGTTTTACTCCAATCAAATGTATGTAACACATTAGTGAACCGTGAAAGCATTAAACTTAAGCCGACAACCATAGCGAAAGAACAGATTCCTTCCAAAAACGATTAGTTCCGTTACAAGTGTACACATGTGCTCCTCCCCATTGCATCCCCGGGGATGGCCCCCGTATATCACCGATATCAACACCATATGGCCCCTATAAGGGATATATAATTACAAGTGTATTTTATAAAAGCATTGTCCGCGAATCGAGTAGAATTGTAGTCAGTTGAACCGTGAAATGTAAAAAATGATTAATATTGCATAATATTATCTAATCTGGTAGAGAGAGCCAAGATGGCCGTCTGAAGATTAAAATTTTCAAGTGTTCTCTTTTGTTTGTTTATGTTTTAGGAATTTATCGTTTTGCTAATATTTTTTTTAATAAAACATAATTAAATAAGATCTTAGAAAGGAATTAGACAGTAAAGGGATTATTAAAGACTGTCTACATCAAGTAGCATTAATTCAGCAAATTTTTACATCATCCCAAAAAGTACGCCATTTTGGATTTTTGAGTAGATAATTAATGCAAGATTTTTATAGGAACTGGTAGTACATTTCTATAGGTTGTGCATTATAAGAAACAATCGAAACGCAAATATGCAATTATTTACAACAAAAAATCATTCCTAAAAGTCATATAGAAAATCTAATTTTAAGAATAATTTAATAAATTATTTACCAAATCACCGCAGAAACAATAAAAGTGAAACATCCCAAACAAAAGTTAACATATGCGATCATTACATTAACGTCACTTCGTTTAGGTTAATCAATTATTTTGGCGGCTTGGCCCATGCATAGGCCCACTGTGTAGGGGTGACACAAAATTGACTAATCACACCCTGTAATGATCCCGCCAGTATGTCACCGCGTATATTTGCCAACCCTATTTTGATTCCCGACTTTAGACAAGTTTTAAGTGGTCACATTTATCATTTTAAAAGCGGTGACATGTTTTGATACAGTTGTTACGTTTCAAAAGGGCGCTTCTGGATATAGGTCAACTTTGATTGTTTCTTATTTTGTTGTAATTATTTTCATTCTTATAGTAGCCTTACTGTTTTTCAATGGTCAGTTTTATTGTTGTTTTTATTTACATACATATATAAGGTTCGGCATAAGCTTTTTTCATCAGTAGTTAGTATTTTTTTAATGAATTTTTTATTTAGTAATCGTCTTGCTATTTTGTTTGTTAAAAGTTTTTTTCTCAAGTCCCTAACCATAATAAACCTAAACCTGAACATATAAATAAAAATACTGGTACGAACAAAAAACTCTCCTTTAAAACAAAAATATTGAAATGAGGGTTTCGGAAAGGGGCGGTACCACATTATCGCTCCCCTCAATACGGCCAATTGATATTCGATACACTAAATTCACACGCAAACTGCCTATTTGTATACAAAACGATCACTTTTGTCCCAAATTTATTCGAATATATCGCACTGTGCAGTTTTATTGTGCGGCAAAAGTAAATGAAGTCATTTTATTGGTTATTTGTCATATTAATGGGACAAAATGACATTTCCACGTGATTTTAGGGACATTACAGTGTTTTATGATACACAACTGTTCGGACATTGTATTTATGGAACGGGAAATGTATTTAATTTTGTAAATTGTGTTTAATAATAATAATGAACATTACTGGTACATCATTATAGACCATCATTAGCTTATTTAATCGACAGAGGCCCAGTCTATTTAGTGCTAAAATTATTTGAAATGGAAATAGCCATTTTTAATTTTTACATCAACAGCAACGCTCTGTTGACAAATACTTAACGCTCTATTGATTAATACCTCTTAATACTTTACCATCAGACGAGCTTGTTGCTTCGATACAAGTTTTAGTAAGTATCATATTATGGAAAATTGGAAATGGATAACTAATAACAAATCACCCCGTTCCTTCTCCTGCTTCCCTGGATTCAAATAATAGCTGAACCTATAGCAAACATGCTAGACACTTCCATCCTATCACATACATGTTTGGCAGTCAAAACTGTGTCTGTTTCTAGTTGTTATTTCTAGGTCTATTTGTGTCGATTGTCTATTGATTCCATTTTCTATGATCTTTCGGCGGTGGTAGTTCTGAATTGGTATGACCTTCACAACTTCAAGAAACGAACGAAATCCTTGTTAAATAGCATTAACCATCAGGTGATCCGACTGCTCGTTTACCTTTTCTTACATTTTATAAACAAAATAGAAATACTGTTTAAATATTGTAGATCATCATCAGCCGGAAGACGTCCACTGCTGGACAAAGGCCTCCCCCTTAGCTCTCCACGTCGAACGACAAGTTGCCACCTGCATCCATTGGCTCCCCGCGACTCTGACGATGTCGTCGGTCCACCTAGCGGGAGGCCTGCCCACGCCACGTTTTCCGGTCCTTGGTCGCCACTCTAGGACTTTTCGGGCCCATCGACCGTCCGTCTTTCGAGCGGCGTGGCCTGCCCATTGCCACTTTAGCCTGCAGATTTTACGAGCTATGTCGGTGACTTTGGTTCTTTTGCGAATTTCCACATTTCGGATTTTGTCGCGCAAAGAGACCCCGAGCATAGCCCGCTCCATCGCGCACTGAGCGACGCTGAGTTTAGAAAGAAGGCCAGATATTGTAGATAATACAATTAAAAGATTTCTTCCAAATATTTGCTTTTATTTTCTCAGTTCTTAAAAGCAATGCTACCTCATCTGGGGTGAATAAGAGATTATTATTGAAATGTTTGTTTGTTACAGAATGGAAGCTACTAACTTGGCACTCTCGCCGCGGGAGTCTCTCAAACCAAGATCCGAACACAAAACTTTGCAATTAAGTGGCAAACCTAATCAGGTAACTGTTAATTATTGTTTGATTAATCCACACTAGATTTGTATATGAAACTAATTGCTTTAAATATATTTAACAAATATATATAATATATATATATAAAAATATATTAAACAAATCTAGTGTGGATTAATCAAACAATAATTAATCACTACGTAGTACAAAGTTGTTTTCTTTGTCTTTTTTATGTATGCCTAAATCTTTAAAACTACGTAACAGATTTTGATTCGGTTTTTAATAGATGAAGTGATGAAATAGACAGGTTTATAATAATAGGTATGTATTATAATATTAATTAAACTGTCGAAAAATTGTATCAGCATTCCTCCCGTGCGAAGCTCGCTAATAATTATTATACTATTAACGTTACAAAAGGAGGTTATTAACGTTAAAACATTAAAATCGTTCTATAAACGACAATTTGTATCGCCTTGCACTATAGCATCGGACCTATTCGTATCTATCGGATCTATCCCACGTCCTAATACCTAAAAAGAAAATTCTTGGAGTATTTTTTTTAACGTCCCAAAGTTCCTATAACGATTTAATAAAATGAATGACCTTATTTCGTGTTTCTGAATTCGAAGATTTTATTTTTTATATTTACTTTGTAGTAATTTAGTCTGTATGTCTGACCCTGATTATTTGATCAATCGACAATAAGTTATTGTGCCTGAAGGTTACAAGCGTGTAATTACGTGGCAAATGTAATTAAATCCTCGTTTTATGACACATGATATACCTACTCTAAATAACGTTGTGACTCCGATAAACATATCTCAACTATTGACAGCTTGCATAACATTTATACAGTCATTATAGATGATTAACGAAGTAGATTTTTGAGTTAGATCTAATCTGTAACGATGAACTTAATAATCTATTTGGTAAATATGCAGAAATTGTGTGTTTGCAGCAGTACAATTAAATTCATATGAACAACATCTAGATACACGTAATTTTCCCCGTATTGTGCAAATCTATACTAATATTATAAGGAGGTAAAATTTGCAAGTTTGTATGTAGGGGGTAATCTTTGGAACCGCTGGTCGCCAAAATTCTTTCACTGATAGCTAGCTACAATGTTCCTGAATGCTGTAGATAAAATAGGGCCGAACAGCAGGTGATACCGCACGAGAGTAGCTAGTAGTTAGTATAATATTGTAGTGTAATAAGAAAACCTCTTGCAGGTGGGCACGGTACTTCTCTACGGAGTACCAATAGTTTCCCTGGTGATAGAAGGGAACGAACGACTGTGCTTGGCTCAGATATCGAACACGTTACTGAAGCAGTTCTCGTACAATGAGATACATAATCGTCGCGTGGCTCTGGGCATTACTTGTGTACAGTGTACTCCAGTACAGCTGGAGATTTTGAGGAGAGCTGGAGCCATGCCTGTGTCTTCTCGACGATGTGGTAAGTTTTATTTCCTGTCACATTTCGTCTATGTGTCGTGTTTCAATAATATGAAGGTGAATATTTGTTTAAAGAAAATAACTACTTAATCACGTGAATGAACTGAGAAATGCTCTACTAGTTTCAAGTCAGAACGGGACTCTTATTCATGAGCAGTGAGCGCGTCGCGTAAACTTGTAGAGTTTGTCAGTTCATTCACGTGAGTAAGTCGTTATTTTCAAAATAATTAAGTTTAGTCTCACGATAGTTACTGTTCTTATATCTGGCAAAAAATATTATCATAAATTCTTCACAATGTTTTTTTTATTTATTTATCTTTAATACACATTATTATGTGTGAATCAAATTTATTACATTTAGGGCAGATTTTTCAATAATCAGATAAATGTGATCTGAGGAATAAAATTGTTGCTGTCACTGTCTTATACAAACATTTTGACACGACAGCATCATAATTATTCTCCAGGTAACATTTATCTAACCATTGAAAAATCAGCCCTTATTATTTATAATAATCAAGCAGTGGGAACTTATCACTTGTAATAATTTGAAGCCTGTATACATATGTATACATTTTTTTTTCGAATTGTTGTGTCTAACCCAACCTTTAAGGTTGAGTTTAGATTGGTAAAATATTAAAATTTTAGGTATGATAACGAGGAGGGAAGCAGAACGACTTTGCAAATCATTTCTTGGGGACAACGCCCCGCCTAGACTGCCGGACGACTTCGCATTCGCTGTTCATCATGAGTGTGCTTGGGGATGCCGTGGCGCGTTCTTACCGGCCAGGTAAAGTGTTCTCATATATGTAAACAATGTTCAGGGTTACGACATTTTCTTAGAGCCTGACTGAGAGATTTGCTTAAATTATGAAATATGTATTTTCCTATTTTACAAAATGAAACAATTTCGTTGCATGACTTAAAATATCGTCACGTGTAGTCACTTTAATAGTATAGATTTAATCCATTTGTTAATTATTATATTTTCACAATAACATTATATTAACATTTTATACTGAGCGGTGACGTAACAAGCTCCAAGCACATACACTTCAATTCGTTTTATTTATGTACTTATTGTTTGTTATTCCACAAAAACACGAGTATAATATTTTCTACAGTAAAACTCAAAACTTATATACAAATGTATATGTTTATATGTTTTCGTGTTTTGTCTAAATGTGTTAATAAGTACCTATATACCCTTAAAACATTGAAATTCGCGTCCTAGGTACAATTCTTCTCGAGCGAAATGCATCAAGTGTGCATACTGTGGCCTCTTCTTCTCTCCAAACAAGTTCATATTCCATTCCCACCGAGTTGGCCCAGGAGACAAGTACATACAGCCTGATGCAGCCAACTTCAATTCTTGGCGACGACACATGAAACTCAGCGGTACACCCCCCGAAGAAGTGGTTCATGCGTGGGAAGATGTAAAGGCTATGTTCAATGGGGGAACGAGAAAACGAATGCTGTCGGCTGCTAGGTAAGAACGAGACCGATATACATATGTGCGTTTTTCTTCAATTTTCTGACTGAACTGAACTTGTTCACATGCGAGTTATTTGACGAGATTTTCAACTATTTGATCTGACTAGCAACAAACATCCTTATTTATAAGTAAATAAGAAGTAAATTGGTAGGACCTTACGCACTGACTTGAGAACCGTAACTTACCGTACTGAAATCAATTTAAATAGTTCAACTTTAAATTGTGCTTCAGAAGAGTGCCTTTCCGCAGGCCGGAGTCAGAGGGCAGTAGTGAGGCTAAGAGACCGGCGGCCAGTCCTCCCAGCGCGCACGCCCCTGTACCTCGCTTGGCAGATTACGTTTGGGGGGCCCGACTACCTCTGCCGTATGCATTACCTTGGCTAAAACCAACCCTATGGACTCCTGGTAAGAATTATATATAAGATAAATCAATAAAATAAGCAACTTTATTAGTCTTCACTACTATTATAAAGAAGAAAGATTCAAGTGTTTATGTGTTTAAATTGAGTAGGCCTAAGTTGATGGAGTTTGAAAAAATCTTTCAATGCCGTAAAGCTACAGATAGTATTCTAATAGAGTCGATAATGTACATATTTTAAGTACGTACGTATAGTTTGATGAGCATATGATGCACTAATATCAGTACACTACTTAGATATACCTAAATAGATATTATTCACCAAAATTCGCAATATTGGTCGAGTGGTTGGAATTGCATTGCAACCTACTTACAACTTGATTTCATCAGGAGCTCAGGGAATGGTCGAGTTTCCAGTAATAGAAAGGAGTCCAGAATTATGGAAACTTGGTTAACTTTACCGCGTGTTAGAGTTTATTAGAATCTCACACACTTAGTTTCACTAAGAGGACTGAACGACAAACGGACACTTTATATCTTTAAAATTTTGTTTGACGTTCAAAAGTGCCTGTATCTAAGTGAAATAAGGGTCTAATTGAAATAAATGACTTTGACTTTGACTTTACAGTTTCTGTTTTGTTCCATAGTTGTATCTTCTGTAAGTACCTTTACTAAAGATTATTGTGAACACAGGTGCTCTAACTGCACTGAGCAGTGTGAACTCAATAGAGGAGCCCCGTGCTTTCCGTCCAGTGAGGGGACACCGACTAGAGTCGCCACAACTATCCCCTGTCATGTCACCGCCAAGGTCACCAAACAGGTGAGTTTACAATCTAGGTCATATTTTCGATATCTTACATAATAAACCCTTCTTTGAAAAAAAAGAAACTCACAATATTATTATTTATTTATTGGCAACAAAGTGGATACAAACACAACCACGACCAATTAAAAAGACAAAACTTTTCGATAACAGTTTCTTAATTTTTGTATTAATTTCAAATTTTAAACTTGGAACGTCTAGGTCGCCAGTACTATCGTCGCCATTAAGGTCATCACACACTAGATCGCCACTGCGCTCGCCGCCGCCATCATCTCCAGCACGTTCACCAAAGAGCGACAGAGATAGTGACGAGAGCGTCGATATTGAAACTACGGAGGAAGACCAGCCCAGAGATGTGGTAAGTGAATTTGTAAGTAATGTTTTCTTTTTCAATAATTGGACTGTGTAATTTGTTCAAAGCTTTCTGCCTCGCACTGCAAAATTTTGGAATGATCTTTCGGCGGCGGTATTACTAAACCGATACGACTTTCAAACCCTCAAGAAACGAGCGTACTCCTTCTTAAAGGGCGGCAACATGCCAGTGACTTCTCTGCTGTTGCAGATGTCATAGGGCGGCGCTGAACAATAAAAAATAGTTATACAGACCTCCTTTCTTAGATAGATTCATGAAAAAAATCAGGTTTTTAACACTCACAACTGGCTACTTGAATGTGAGGCTAAAATATACTTACTTTTTCGGTAATTTAAATTCGTCATAAAGCGATACAATGAAATAATCAACAATATGGTACAATTCATAAAATGCAAATTATAACTTTTTTGTGGTACCTATAAGTCGGCAAACGACCAGACTTATTACTTGATAGTAAACCATCGGCGCTGCCCATAGACAAACCAAAATAGTTAATAAGCGCGTTGGCCTTTTGTGGGATTAAAGGATGGTCCGGGGGTGGGAGAAGAAGAAACAGGGAAGAATTTTTGCCTCCAGTAATCTCATTCACTTAACGAAACACGACGCAAGGGTTATTTTCACGCCGGTATTTTATGAGGCTTTATCTCTATCTATCTCTCTAGAACTCTTGTCGAGTTAGCCCATTCGCGCCAAAGTACGGCTCTCCTACACTTATAACTGCAAAATTATCTTTTGAAGTCATACATTTTACATTACATTATGATGATACTTGTACCAAAGCTAAAGGGGTAAGTACTACAAAAAGACTACTGAGTACTCGAGAATAAGTCGGTAAAAATAAGTCGAATCCTTTTATAACTTACGTAAACGTTTCTCAAAGATGCAATTTAATAGTATTGAGTGAATCGTATTATCCACTCGAGTTGGATTTCTCTGAGCTCGACCGAACCGAGAGTTGGATCCAATTTAAAAAGTTGGAAGAGGAAAATTTTTCCAATCACCTTCGCTGTAACTCAGTAATCGTTGCGATTAGTTTTTTTGTTCACCTATTTAGACTTTGAAGGTACTCCCTGTTGGATTTTGTAAGGACTTGTTACGTAGAATAATAGTTGCAGATGTAGTCTTATAATTTTATTCTAATGTCTTATAATTGAGTGAAAGTGAAGCAAGAATCCAAGTTAATTGCAGGTTAAAACGTAGGTAAACCTTTTTTTGGAAAATTATTAAAACGAAAAAGTTTATAACTTAAGATTTTCTGAAGATACTTAACTGTGCTTGATACCTACAATTAGCTCATTATGAGTTCAATTTAGAAATGTAGTTACTTTGATTTATCTGGTTAGCCAACCGGTTGAGTTGCGCAGATTGCTAATCATCAGATGATTCGCAGCTAAAATGGTTAAACAAAAGAAAATGACATATTCTGTCATGCATATACCAAGAAACTACCAACACAATGTTTTAAACTGTCAAGCAAACTGCTTAAAAACGTTAAAATCAAAGAAACTTAGTGTAATTAATGCATTGATTAATTATTCGCCTTCAAAGATAAGCCATTTAATTTCCAGCGGTGTCCGTCATTCTCCCAATGGACTCCACTTGCCGCCATTTTACCAAAATGGCTGCCCATCGAGGCTTTTGCACGTCGTAAACTCTGTAATTACTGGCGGGACGAATTCAAATGAACTTCATTTCGGTTTTAAATAAGAGAAAATGTTTAATTTAGTCGCGATCGGCTTCCAGGACCAATTAATTGGGGATTTACGTTTTAGTGTCCGTGTTCATTCGAAACGTGTTTTCCAATTTTTCTTTTTCATGTTGAGTTTTGAATAAGCTTTAGTACTTTGGTTGGCACAGTGTAATTAGTGTGTAGCTAAATTGTGTCCTATTTTCTAGGAATTTAGGACTTTTTTCAAACTCATACTTTAATTATTGGTGTTTAAAATTTAACTTTGGAATTAAATCAACTATTACGTAATAAATCCATACACTATGTCGTTTCGTGTGTAAAAAAAATTCAATTTTTCTTAATAAGTTTCAACACAGAAAATTAACTTTATTAGCAAGACGATTTGCAAATTAGCGTAAATGTTTGATTAAAAACTTTGTTAAAATCGTCCTTGAAGTAAAGGTATTGATTAAACTCTTGGAATTATATAAGTAGAACAGTTCTTAGTAGTCTCTCAGCTATGATAAGTTATTTACCAGTGTTGAATGGGTATTACGATGTAAATAAAAGAGCTGTTGCCTCTAATGATTGACGTAAATGTTAGTAATTAACGCGGCTCGAGAACCCTACGATTAATCCCTTCAAAGGACACGTTAGGGCTGGTGAACTGAAACGTTCCATCTCTTAGACACAGCGTTATTTTGTCTTTCAGTAAGTAAGTATTTAAGGGTATCAGGAAAATTAACGCTTGAATTCTTTTTCTTATTTTTTCTCGTTTTTTACTGCATATAGTTAAAATAATTTACGAACGTATTTAATTTCCATTGACCTGTCCATCGTTTCAAATATTTTCGTTTCGTTATTCAAGCAGAAAAAATTTAGAAAAACAAAATCTGTAAGTAATTTTTAACCTACTATCCAACATATATTCTAAATGTGAAAATTTTGTGAAAAGGTATGGATGAATTTTTGTTATTTTTTCACGCTAAAACGGCTGAACCGATTTAGTTTAGACGATACCTTGGATTAACACATAGGCTGTTTTTTAACAACAGACCAAGCGGGCACAGCCGCTGGCGGATGCTAGTTAATAATTATAACTTTAATTTAATGTTTTAGTCTTCAGATAAGTCATGATCAGTTGTTACTTCGCGTCAGGATAAACAAAAAAATTCACAAAAAACTTAATACGATGATGGATAATCAAATTGATTTCGCTAATTGTGAAAGGAGCCTGGAGCTGCATTCGTACCACCTACTCATATCTATATACATGTCCATATCAGAACAATTAATATAGATTGCCGAAACAGACCCAGGATTAAAATGTAATCGGATCTAGGCACAGACTAGTCTAGATGGAAATCGGCTTAGTGTTAACGCCGCGGGCTGCGCTTATTGGATCGATCCATTGTCCAGACATTTGCCCGTAACAGACATACTCTTTGTCCATAGCAGGTGGATTAAATATTGCATGGCCAGGTCAGGGATTGCGCATCAATGATTGAACTTTATATGATTGACTGTTTAGAGAGGTTTGTCGATTGTATAGCACGAACTAATAAAATAGTAGTTACAGTGGAAGCTTCTTTGTTATACCGTTCACAGTCATAAAGTTTTGATTATTCATTCTATGCACGTTAACTAAAACAAATCCCTATCGTTTGCAATTAATTAGAGAATAACAATCTTGTAATTGAGGACAAAGAAATATTGTCACTGTAGATCAAGTCATTATATTAATGTTAAAACATTTAAACAAACAACTTTGTTAAAATAACAGTATTAAATATTAAATAACACGAGAATATAAACAAAATTTTCCGATTAAATTCTCTTAACTTTAGTGGCAGCCCTGAGGCACGTGCGCTGTTCAAATTAGGGCGCGTTCACAAACAGATACTCGACACTGCGATAAACGCCAATACAGTAAGTCCTTGTCGACAACTTATTGAATTAAAATGTAACAGCCCTATCTGTTTAATTAATTATTACTCGACGATTCAAAAAGTCATGGCATAACGAAATGAGTTTCATCTTTAGGACAATTTATTTGCTTATGTTATTATTTGACGGTGCTATCGAAGCTAGACTTCGGAACGTCTTCCCTGACGGACATACTGGCTGACAGTTTTTTAATTATTTTTAATGTTTAATAGGTACATACAAAAGCAGCACTGTTTCTATGCCTAGGTGTCTACAGATTTTTACACACGTTAGGTTTATGTATGCTTCGGCCGGAATTGGCCTTTAACAAGAGTGATACCATGGCCTCACTGAGTACCAGCGCACAACAAAGTTTGCGTTGTGTTTGCGCCCAAGCCCTCCTCACATCCCCAATCTCAAATAGAAAATCTTAGTTACGTTTACCTAAGTCCTTTGGTGATGAAGCTATCAATAAACTACACCAAATGCTATCTGAATTCTGCTCGTTTGCTAGCCTGAGTCATACAAAAATCTCTAGTTTTCTATCGACCCGTCACCGTGGTAATCACAAACACACGAATAACGTAAACTCGTACACCAAAAAGACGAATGGCCGTAATCCTCGGGGCGAACATTAAAAGAAAAAAAATCTCAGTTCGGTACGAACACATAAATACTTTTGTAACGTTAGTGAGAGTTCGGTAACCGGATCACGTCCCTAATAGATACTTCAGGAGGATTGTACGAAGCGATTCAATTGTTGTACTTGATGTTCGTATAAATCACTCCCGCTGTACCGACGCCATTTTGTTTTAGGCACGTAGAGATTATTTTGGGGTTTTGTGATGCGTTGCGAATGTACATTCGTGAGTTTGAGTGAATTTTTGATTGGTTTATTTTTATTTGTAGTTGATGCCATTGTAGACTTTGTGAAATTTATAAATTAAAGTGAATATGGGATTTTATTTTTTACCTAATACATACTTAGTGCACTCGTGTTTAACCGCATTAGCGAAGGTACCACTATCCCCACATTATTATTCTTAAATCTCTAACAACATACAAAAGGCCGGCAACTCCTTGGGTGCTATGACTGTCCATGGGCTTTAGCAATTCCTTACTATGAGGTGTCTTGTATGCCGACCTATTAAGTACTTAATAACTTTAAACAATATTTTAAGATTTTAATTCAGTAATTTCGGATTTGCATTTGTGTGGTAAGTTGAACATGAAACTTTTAATTACCTATAGGAGAGAGAAGAAAGATAGAAGGACAAGTTTGATTGCACTTCAAGGTCGAATGGTAGTAACGGTATCCGTTACTACCCAAATAATACTGTCCTTTATTGATTGCACACTTACACAGATATAATATACCGTAAGTTTTGGTTACTTTGACCTTGGGAGGTTACTTCGATTCCTAAACCAATGAAAAACGAATATACGTTTGGTTCTGGCTTTTTATTGGTTAAGGGGTTTGGATCAAAGATAAGTCGCAGAGTCAAAATGACCGGACCGACCCGTACACCAACTACATCACTTTGTGGTGGCTGGCCAACATCACTGTGTGTTAAGTGCATGTGATTATCTAAGTACCTATATCCAGAACACAAGAGAGCAATTTTTCTAGGGCAACATTTAAAAAATATCGGTAAATTCTATACCTATTGTAGGTACCACACCATTGCCCGATCGAAGTAAATCCAAAGTAATCTAAACTAATATTATAAATGCGAAAGTAACTCTGTCTGTCTGTCTTTTCTTCACGCCTAAACTACTCAACCGATTTATGTGAAATTTGGTACAGACATAGTTTGGAACTCGACTATTCACCGCTAACAGAGTCGCGGGCAAAAGCTAGTAAAATATAAATCAAAAAATACTTTTTATTTCTTTAATAAATAATTTGTGCTTAATCTTATGAATGTAAATCCGCACAATAACGTAGCTAGCAGTTGAATTAGAATTAATAAACAATTGATTGTACGCAATGCAACAGTGTCGCCCCCCGGGATCTCGTGTCCCGCGTCCCGGGCTTTGGTCCCGCGGGACAGTGACGTATCCCAATTAATTACACGCTTCACACGCTGACGTCACAACAATGACGTCGTTCGCTATTAATTGTGTTTGAACTTCGATACAATGTTGTTTGTTACCTTGTCAATAATTTATTTCACTGGTTACCTACGGGTTTACTGGAATTATTGTATAATGGAATCAGATTTTTTACTTTTTTGTACGTAGGTACCTACTCGAAATAAAAAAAACGTTGCCCCACACTATGATTTTTTTCTTGTGTCGTGGGTGCGTTTACAAGTATACAAATTCATATACACATCGTACCCAGACCCGGAACATCAGTTTGTGGATCACACAGTGTTCTTTCTAGCGGGAATCGGAACCGCGCACGATGCACAGCAGCCAGTTGCTAACCGTGCAATCAAAACTGCAGTCAAGACTGAAAAGAGTAACCATGGAGGTTTTTACTCGTTCTTCTCCATCGGATCGTTCACTCACACGGCGATACACAACGAACCGGCCTTTCGTGCCAAAGCATGACTCTCCCACACTCAGACCGGCTAATTTTTGTTTCGAAAAATATTGACTCGAAATCAATATTTTTTATGTTTTGCTAAGTGTGGGAGAGCCATGCTTCGGCACGAATGGGTCGGCTCGACTAGGAGTGATACCACGGCCTCACAGAAAACCGTCGTGAAACAACCACAGCGTTGTGTTTCGCCGTGTGAGTGAGGTTACCGGAGGCCCAATCCTTCCCCTTCCCGGACCCTTCCCCAATACCTAAATCTCCAAATCCCTAATCTCTAAAAGTTCGGCAACGCACTCGTAACTCCTCCGTTGCGGGTGTCCATGGGCGGCGTTGATTGCTTACCATCAGGTAATCCGTCTACTCGATTGCCGACTTACCTATTACATAAAAAAAAATATAAGGTTTTGTTCGAGTCTATTGTACCCCTTGACAAAATAATTAAAAGTAAAAAATAAAACATTGGTAGGTATATATTTGCTCTTTGCAGTTCTAAAAACTAGGCTGCGACCTTAATATCGTTCTGCCTGTACAAAGAGAATAGAGTTGCAATATTAGTTCTCCCAGCGCTTACCAGATGGCATCACGTTTTTTGTTTTATAGTGACGAGCTACTGGGCTGTTTAAATATTACAATTGTTTGAGCTTTTTGTATCAGATACTAAGTGCCAGCTTATTGTAAGCTTTTAATTTAGAATCATATTTTGGTACAATTTAAGGACTACTGAATTCAATAACCAATCTGAAACCCTAGAGATTCTGTGTAATAATATCTGTTTACCAATAAGCCTACAAACAATGATTAGGTAACGAAATGATTATTATAAATGCCCAAAAATCTCCAAAACAACAGAAAAAAAAATAGACAACGAAAATTAAAATGATAACGATCTCTGTAAACACTTCACTAGTGTCATAATATTTCTTTTCTGTAAACAATAGACACTTAGACTAAATTACTTAGTTTAAACAACAGCACATTTCTTTTATTAAACAAAAACGAATAATAAGGACATTATTAATTCATTGAAACGACAGACAGAAACTATCAAATTATTTTATGGGTATACATTAATGACAAAGAGATTGTTATCGGAACCATATTAAAAGTTGGACAGTTATGTTCGATAACATGTTTTATGGGAATTGAAAGGATTAGAACAAAAGTATCGATATTAGAAGTACTTACTTATTTGTGGTATGTGGGCTGAAAGTATCTAGCTAAATAGATCCATTTGTGATTATGAAGTTTTATTATATTAATCTCCAAATGCAATATATGTTTAATTAGTGCTGTAGTTAGTACGTTGGCCAGTATAAAAAATTGAAAAATCAAATAATCAACACTTTAATTTCTGGTGATCGCATTTGTAGAATAGTAATACTAATAACTAGATTGGTTTCATAACCAATCCATGTCAATCGAACGTTTTATGATTTATTTATTTTTATAAGTTAGTATCTACTATCTCTTTCGTCAAAACTTTTTATAATCTATATTGATTTCAATCACCAATAAAACTTACTAGATTATCTGTGCCGTTATTTAAATGTCGTTGTGACATTTCGACATATTTTTTTATTTACCTCATTTGGGATTTGGCATTTTGGCCCGCGGCCCGCCCGTTTTTATTGGTTGCGTCGTGTGCGGAACATTAATTTTGTTGTTTGCTTGTGCCGCTAAAATGTATGCCCCCCGTCTTTTGTTAGTCGTGACGTCATTATTTTTCTGCAAATGGCTCTTTTTTGCCACAAGATTAGATATAACAATATTCCTAACCATTTATTAAACGAGGAAATAGGAAATGCAGCTGTTGGATGAAATTTAATAATACTATATACTTATATGACAGTTACGTTATCTTCTTTTGTATATAATTTAATTACATTCAAAGAGTATCTTTAATAGGTTGTTGTGATAAATGTTTTGTATCTCAAGTGGTAGTAGGTATAACGATATCAGTGCCGTAAGTACCTAGTTTTTAGACTGGCTAGTGACAACAGAGCACTCGGCGCGGATGTCGTAAAAACAAAACGAGGGACTAAATATTTAAAAGAGATCTGCCAGCATTCTGCGACTGTTTTGGGTGGAGATTGTGGCAAACTCTGATTTGTTATCAGTGTACCTATAGTTAGGTGCTGATAATTAACTTGTAAGCTAGGGGTTTGGACTCAAAGGGTAAAACAGGAACGTTTTTATTAAGGTTCCGCTATCTGTCTGCCACCGGGCTGTATTATTTGAACCACTCATCGTTTAAACACTTGAAATCATGTATTTTTCTGTTTCTACTTATAACAACAAATAAAGAAATTACAAATAATTATAATATGTATTTAATGAGGGCTCCTTAATTCAATATTGGTTTTGGTAACGGGACTATTTTACAGCGAGTACTTACAACTCGCGATTGGCCCTATGTTTCTACTTAAAAAATAACAAACAAACATTAGGTACCTATATCAAAAAGATAAAATCTCTAAAATTTCGATAATAAAGTTCAATACAGTTTAAATACTTCTTTCACTAAACAAAATACAACAATAATCACCCGTATCTAGAACGGCGTAGTTTTTACAATCGTAACTAACAAATAGAAGGTTAAATTCAAGGTAGTTATTGTCACACGACACATGGAAGTATGTTAATCGAAGTACAATATATTATTTAACGTAATAACACAAACGAAGCCACGTAACGTAAATAATTATATGGAACCCGCCATGAATTCTTTATTAGGAAGTGCATAGACCACGCGCTGTTCAGACAGGACGTGTTCAAAGCTTTTTGACGATTACAATTTTGGAGATTTAGGGATTAGGGAGGGAGGGGGTAAGAATTGGGCCTCCGGTCCCACACAACGGACTAACAATGCTGTAATTGTTTCACGTCGGTTTTTAGTAAGGTCGTGGTATCACTCCGGTCGAGCCGACACATTCGGCCGGTCTATACACACTTCCATGCCAAGTTACATAAAAACTCCTCAGTCTCAGTTTTCTGTGAGTCCCATATATAAGAGGTTCTGTAGCTATAAACCGTGTTAATTCAAAATTCAAAGTACCTACCACAGATTTTTTTTTAATTTAAGAAAAGTACAATCAATACTCTTGCGATCCGTAATACGTGTCAATTTCCCTTACGTGTCATCGAAACGGACGTTTCGAAGATTAACACCCAGTTTCCGAAAGGCCGATCAATGTTAAAATCAATTTAATCTCTTGTCAAGTCATCTGATTGGTTGACTGAATTATCAACAACCAATCAGATGACTTGACAAGAGATTTAACAGGAGATTAGTTAATTTTAGTGTTGACAAGCCTTTCAGAAACCGGGTGTAAGTTAGGTATTCATTCTACAAAATTGAAAGATTTTAATCGCGTAGGCGATATAGGCGTCCGTAGCAGCTACGGCGTAGCACGATTTGAGTATTGTTTTTAATTCTAATCTAGAAGATAGACAAGATAGATGAGATGAATTTTTTTTTATATTTTTTTTGTATACATATATGGCAGTTGTAAACGTTTCTATGGTTTACAAAGAGTCGCGAGCGCGTTGGCTTTTAAATCAAACAACAATAATTACTGTGAGCTTTGTTCGTAATGTCACTATCTGCTTGCAAAGTGGACAGCGTTGCTCAAACTGTTGCGAATTGACCGCAAATAATAATATTAATTACCTTCTCAAATATTTAATTATTAACTAGTATTTTCAAATTGACAAAATCTACCGTGTTAGGGATTTTGTATGGATACGGTACGGTGAAGAAAAGGGTGGCGGTGTTCCCTAGTTGGGCTAAGCACTGCCGTGTCCTCAGGGAAGTGATTGGTGGCGGCGACCTCTCGCGCTCTTCTTTAGTCGAGGCCATGGTGTGCGGAGCGAAAGGAACTACTACTACTAGAAGCCGTCTCCTCTTTTTGTGAAGCAGTTATGCCCGCAAAGAAGGAGCGGACGGGCCGCGTGAGGGAGTTATCCTCCTTCTCACGCTGCAGCCGCCGCAGTAGGTACGCCGACGGCGAGTAGCTTTCCGCCCGACCAGAACCAAGCCGAAGCGTACGACGCGTAGTGTTCAAAGATAATAGAAGATAGACTACCACAGAGGGGGGCTCTATAGGCCTAAGATTTAGCCGGGGTTGCGGGGTAATATTGCGCATTGAGGCACCTCGGCTTCGGCCTAGAGCAGGAGAAAGAACGGGGGAGTTTTTAGTCACTAAGAGTCTGACACTCCCTCTCGCCTCAACCTGTGTAGGAGGAGTCATTTAATGATTTTTCCCCTGACAAAAAAAAAGGTATTTTGTCATTGTGATCTGATGTCACGTTTTTGCATTTTTGAATACTAACTTTAAGAGAAGGGGAGTCAAGCTTCAGCACGATTGGGCTCGATAGGCCTCACAGAAAACCGGCGAGAAACAACCACAGCATCGTGTTGAGGTTACAAACCCTAGATATTTGGAATTCTTAACCCAAAAGGCCGGCATCGGAATCATAACCATTCTGGTGCTACGGGTGTCCATGAACGGCGACTATTGCTTACTATCAGATAATCTGTGTGCGCTTTTGCCGACGTATCACATAAAAACAGATTAATAAGACTGTTTGGTATATTTCGGTAAAAACAAAAGTGTGATAAGTTTGACAAACACATAAAAATCGCAGTAGGTAATGTCACATAACGGTTGTTATTAGTTAAGTGATAGTCATGAAGGATTGGAGTGGTGTCGTGTCCCATCTGATAGATACCCTCTCGTGACGGTAATCGAAATACCGGACCTCTATCACGAAACGTTCTAATTCCAACGATTATTACTACGGAACTATAGTTACGTAGTTAATTAAACCTCTTTTATGAAATTACTGATTTTGTTACAATGTTGAAGTTTAATAATCTGTGGTCCTGGACAGTACCTAAAACAATGTTGGCTTAAAGGACTCGTATCCAGGCCATAAACTCCTAAAACAATGATTGGTCTTGTATTTGTAGATTTGACGTAACATTTTCTTAAGAGCGTTTATGCTCACTGGTTTTCATTCTCCATCTTTCAAGTCAATCAAATCATGGAAATGACTAAACCGATTTTAATAATATATTATATCATGATCGAAAAGCTTAATGAATTAGATTTTCTAAAAGAGATACCTATGTCATGTCACATGTCAGGAATAAGCAATTTTAAGTATCCGTTAGATCCGATAGAAATTTAAATTCACGGTTAAAGAAAATTTCGAAAATGTACTCAATTATGTATTCGTACGAACTTTGACATATTGCGAGTTTTATTTGGTGGTATACCACATATGTATATTCGTTAGAGACGATAGTTAATTACAAATTTTACATAATATTCCAGACCGACCCATTGGAAGCAACCTGCGCGTAAAAAATCCTGTCACCTTTGTCAGGTGGTCAATCCTTAAGTGATTAGACGTCCTCATCTGCACATTGGTACTACGAGTATAAATCGCTAAACACTTTTTCCTCAACAGGCATGCACTTGGCCTTGTAACAGCGTGCCAACTCCTCGCCCCGACGAGACCTGCTGGAGTGGACTGGTTCCCAAAGTGGAGAGGGATGAGGAAGCAAGGGTTGAACCCTGGAGGCTGCCTGACTTGCGACCCTCACTGCATTATATGCACGACAGAGGTAAGTGTACGTTATCAACCATTTTGTTCCTCTTGACCTTTTTTTAATCAGAAACATCCCCAAACTCTAAAAGGCTGGCAACGCAACTGAAATCACTATGGCGTTGCGAATATCTATAAGCGGCGCTGATTGCTTATCAGGTGATAAGTATGCTTGTTTGCCGCCCTATACTACAAAACAGTAGGTTGAGTCTTACTGGTTTTGGCTGAAAGTCTGCATTTTAAGCAATTTAATGTATGTGAGAAGGATTGTTATTGTGTCATCCATACCCCTTTAAGTGATAACTCATCTTTGATACGTAATGAATAAGTAATGATAAGATATTATACACTTAAATAGTAAGTAGGTACTAAGTAGTGACGGGGAACTCTGTATCTATAAGTAGGCATATAATATATTGCGATATTTGTTTCGATATAAAAATACTCACAAACATTCGTAATGCATTTTATTAACAAACATGATTATGTAAACTCACTAAAATAACTAGGTACCTACACAAACTAGCTTAAATGTTGTTCAACCAAACACACTACCTACCTAATGACCTAAATCTTTTCCGTAAATTGAACGCTGCACAATTATCGCGCCATTTCAATGAACTGACAATTAAATGGCGCCCATATTTACTGTACGAGGCTGAGGTACTCTAATTGGCAGAACGCAGAACATGGGTGCCGCAATTATATTCGGATTATGTTGCCAGTACCTCGAGACGTGGATCGATATTCTCGCTCATTTAACTTACCTGTCTGTGACGTCAGTTCATTTACAACTCCGCGGATTGCAAGCTCCCTGCTTATTGTTTTTTTTTAACCGTGGCTTTTTGCTTATTTTATGCCACCCGTATTTTCCTTATTTATTTTTGTTAGAATACTTTTTTCCTGTTAGCGTTAATTATGTACATATACTATAAGTATGTAGGTACTATATTTTAGTCCCTTGAATTTTTATGAATAGGGGAGTTGTACAATTAGTTCGTCTGTTAGACAATGAAAAAATTTTAAGTAGGTAGGTATCATTGTAAACGCATATCTCTAATTTTTTCAATGGAAATAAAATGTGCAAGATTTTATGTATAAATTACAAAGAGATATACCTACATTGCACATCGCCAGATGTGGTCCCTGGGGTAAGAATCACAAATGAAACATTGATGTAGTTAAATGATTTATTATTAACTATATCAATTAATCACACACAACAATTATTTACTTCTACTCCAGTGACAATATGTAATGAAGAAAGAAAGAAAGAAAACCCATTTGATTGGCAATATTCAAAAAAACAAAGCAATCAAAAAATACAAACTACTTAAACAAAATATCCCGACGAATTGAGAACCAACCACCTCCTTTTTTTGAAATCGGTTAAAAAAAAGTTCTTAGTGCGGGTAACAACCACAGATTACTAAAATAGTCAGAGAATGATTACTAAAGTCGGTTTGCTTTTTTTCTAATGGTTTTTATTTGTTTTTTTTTTTCAGATAGAGACTGCGTGGCCTGTGTCGCGCCCTTACCTCTCTTGCCTCCGCCCGCCCCCGCGCCTCATTAGCTGACATTATAACATTCCTATGTAAAAATACATATCCGTAGTAATATCTTACTTAATATAACATAATATAGTAACTGTTATTCTGAGCTGTGTCTCAATTTGCCAAAAAATACTAGTCATTCTTCACACAGAAGCTAATTTCCGATACCTATTGATATTTCGATTATAAAATATTTGTAAATTTGTTAATTATGCTTCTTTAGGCCTCCGTGTTGTTAAGTAATTATACTGTATTCTAAAGCTTTCCGCGTCCATCACTGTCGATTACCTAAAATTTTGGAAAAATAAATACCTACCTACCTACATTTATGAGTTTATCGTATAAAGTTCTTTTGTTTTATAATCAGATATCGTCTTTGCCTTCGATTTAAATAAGTTTGTTAAGTTAGGTACACAACTACCTACTTACTAATTTTTTTCTACACATTGCATGTTTCAATTGTTTATAATACTAGGTACCTACTTACAAAAACTTGGGTGTATTTTGTGCACTTACCTATGTCTATGTGCATACAAATATGCACATTAATTTAACAGCGTTAATAACCATCTTAATTCAAAATATGTATTATGGTCAATTTAAGTTTTTAACAGAACATGACACATGGCAAGGTGAAAAAATAAATTATTCCCAGAAAATTTGGGTATCATATTGGGTTTTATCTTTATTAAATAGGTAGTAGAAAAAACCGCCGATCATTAACGACTTTTAAAAATTATCTTGTAAGTTAATTAAAATATTATTAACTACATTTTGCTTAAAGTGACCTAACAAATACCTACGTTTCCACAATATGATCCCTAGATGCTTCACAAAAACACAATGTTTTACGTAATTAGTTTAATAATGTCTTAGAGAATTACCTAATACCTACTCGTAGTGTAACATAAAAAAAGCAATTGTAATGAATTTAATTCATTATAGATCTTAGTTTATAAGAATGTAATCTAGTCTAGTCAATAATTTCTAGTCCTATCTATCTATATTGTATTGTAAAAATATACTTAGATAGCACTCACTAGGAAGTAATCACATAGGTACATACTGTATTCGGCAATAAATATTACACATTGACTGTTGGAAAGAGACTAATAGATAAAAATCGCATATTTAATAGAAAACAGATGTAACTCATAAAATGGAGCATTTCAAATTGAACCTTATTACAGAAGCCTCACTTTTAAGATTTAAATATCTTGTTTTTTGAGTTAAGCCTCTATTCTATTTATCTGTAATCAAAAAAAGAATTAAATAACAAATGAGATCGTAATATTACAAAGAAATTTCTCTTTTAAAAGGTCGATGTGAAATATTTATAGCCAGGTACCTACCTACTTACTGTACTCAATTTTTCTGTACATACCCTATTATACTTAACTAATAATTAATAAAGAAATTTAATTTAAATTAAATATTTGTAGGTTATACTAGAATAATTATTTCTATAATCGCACAATATTTTGAAGTTTATACTTTAAACGCTTTACAGAATTACAGTTTCGCTCGAAATCAGGGTGATTTCTTAATGTTTCTCAAACTTTTCCTTTCAGCCGTTGCAAGTCAGTCAGATAGTCATTTTAATGTACCTACGTATTAAGTGTATGAAATGTAGTTCTAAATAAATTTAATTAGCAGCACAAAATATAGCAAATAATACATTCTGCAAAAAACCGTTATTTTATTTACTTACCTACACCCATTCGAATTCCCTAAACCTACCTTTAGTAGCGTAAATCGAAGAATAAAGTCTGTAGAATGGTAGAATGGCACATCTCAAGTTTTATAACTACTTAGCTACTTATAACAAAAAAAAAACAGGGAAATATTTTCTTACACTTTTTTTTCTCGACCTGGTATCCACCAAAGTGGAGAGGAGAGGAGACAAGAGGAATCTGTGTGAATAACAATCCGATTTCGTGATTTCTACGTCTCTTCTCCGCTTAGCTTTGGTGGAAATGGGTCAAGCGGAGAAAAGGGGAGATGTACCTATATTGGGCAGCGAGCAAGCGGCGCGACAGAGTGGAGAAATGTTTAGTCGAAAAGAAGTGTTTACTGCAGCCGGGTAGCGCAGGGCCGTGAAACTTCCTTAGAATTTCCCAATGTAAAATGTTCAAAGAAAGTAACGACATCTACTGATTGGGATCGCGTAACTTTGAACTTTTTTGCGTTAAGTCTCAAAAGATGGCGTGACTTGTATTTCCACGGAGTAAAAGATAGGTATCCACTTATTTATAATAATGTATAAAAAAACACTTTTTTTGTAAAACAAAAAATAACATAAATAGTCGTTCATTTTTTATTTTAATTAAATAAATTATGTAATTTATTGTATTTATGAATATCATACAATATTGATATCTCAAAACAACCAAATGTTATTAATAAATATCTCTAGTATATTACTATATAATCTATGATAAATATTATGGCAACATCGTAATCAACTTGAAAGTTTTGAAATTGTTTGTCGTTACAAATTTTATTTTATTCGGTACGTTTCATTGCTTTAGTGTTGTGTATTTTTGTGGAAATCTTGGATTACTTTGCTTTCTATAACGGACTGTGAGAATCTAGCATACCTGTGACCCCTTGGCTTTGTGAAATTGGATATTGTTAACTGGCTCTACGACATTGGCAAATTTTTGGTGTCTGGCTGCTTACGATTTTTATTACCATGCCTTATAAATCCCGAGTAAAATGTTTTTTTGGGTGCATCATTGATAGTAAGTTGTTAAATAACTGTCTTCACTGACCGTAACTTTTTAAAACTGTACATATGTTATGTGTTTAAGTTTTGGATAACACGAAAATCAATTTCCATCATTTTCAGGCCCATTGCATCATTTCCCAAATCCTGAAAGCCACAATATGGAGGATGTAGCAAGGTTCTCAATTTGGAAATCAGTGCTAGATGTGGCAACGCAGGAGAAAGGGAATTTTTACATATATACCAATGTAAGATTGTGTAACAACCACTTTCTGGAGTGCTACCAACTACCTAGCCGTCGCTTGACTAGAAATGCTGTCCCCACCTTAAATTTAGGTAGGTTTTACTATATGTATATATTTAAAGTAACATTAATAGAAAGAAGAAACTTTGTGGTTTTATCTATTCACATAATATGATACCACTTTAATTTCAACTAACTTTACTTAAACAGCTTCTTTGTAGATGACTAAAATCATAATTTAACAAACAATAGTTTATGAATTTATTTTATTTAATTTCCAGAATCAGAAAGACAATCTACGCGACTCATTCTTGAAAATGAACAGCTGAATTCTAGTGTTATCAATCCAGAGAATTCAGGTTGGTATGGTAAATTATTATATAATTATAATTATTATTTTAACACCTATTTTGAATATAGTATATAGTAATCGTTTCTAATGCAAGAGAGTGCTGGTTCAAACCTGGCCAGTACATATGTGGCTTTTTGTAAGTTATATGTACTTTTAAACTGTATTAAGACACCAAAAACGTGACAAACGAGACAAAATTAGAAATTACAAGCCCACATTTGGTCCATTTTTCCTTCGTCGTTTGGTCGTCTTAATATAGTTTGAAAGTACATATAACTTTGAAAAAGCCACATTAGTACCAATCCGCCTTGAGCAAGTGTGGTGTTTAATACTCAAACCTTCTCCATGTGAGAAGAGTGTTTGCTTAGCAATATGCTCTTATTTATATAAAGTTACATTATTTAGAAATATTTAAAGTTACAATATCTATAGAGTAATTAATTATACATAATTTCATTTTATTGTATTGTTTGATGACTTGTTGAGCTCACAGTCGGACCATTACAACGGTTTTGTAGGGCATAGCTTATAATATACTTATAAGTTTTACATTTGTTTACATGTACAGTATTGCATATATTTATATGGGCCTTGACGCATGTGATAAGTGGAGAAATTATAAATTATAAAAAAATAAAAATAGGCTGATAATGATGTAACCGATAGTAATCATAACACAAGACTTATTGAAAATATGCAATTTTTTTTGTTGTTGGTGTTTCTATCTTTAATATAATCTTAGTTAGCTTTACAAGATTTATTTCATTATTAATAAAATGGAGAACATCATGAAAGATACACAATGTCCCTGATAATTTACAAAACTGTTAACAATTCTCAACAAGATATGAATTTCATTCCCATATTGAGTGAGTTATTTTAAATTACATGTATTGTTATATCTATTTTCAGAACAATATGAGCTGGATGTTACTACACCTATTCCTGATAGTGAACAACCTTCAACATCTAGCATTGCAGGTGAGTTAACTTTTTTTGTGCTATTGATTAACTTTTTGTATGATAGCTTGGCATAATATGACTACACTGATTACCCGATGCTCATGAAATATGACTTTAATACATTATATATATTAAACACGCTTACAACTTTGCAGGACTGTTACTTACATTACCAACTTATAAACAACTATCTATTACATACTTAAAAAGAAATGGAAAATTATAAATATAATTACATAATATATATTTTTAGTATTTATAAGGTTTACATTTGTTTACATGTATGATATTGGATATTTTTATATGGGCGTTGAGGCCTGAAATCAGTGGCGAAATATTTAAAAATAAAAATAGGCTGATGATGATGTGAAACAAATAGTAATCATAACACAAGACTTATTGAAAATATGCAATTTTAATTTTTGCTGTTGATGGTGTGTCTTGTTTGAATGTAATCTAAGTTAGCATTACAAGAATTATTTCATCATGAAAAAAATGGATGTCATTATGAAAGACACACAATGTCCGTGATAATTTAAAAAACTGTTGAAAATTCTCATAAATATTTGAATTTCATTCCTATATTGAGTGAGTGACTTTAAATTACATGTATTGTTATATCTATTTTCAGAACATCAGCTGGAAGGTACAACACCTATCCCTGACAGTGAACAACCTTCATCATCTAGCATTGCAGGTGAACTGTTTTTGTACTATTGATTAACTTTTTGTATGATAGCTTGGCATAATATGACTACACTGATTACCGGATGCTCATGAAATATTACTATAATACATTATATATATTAACTTATAAACAACTACCTATTCCACCTGCCAAAAGTTTTGTGAATTTTGTAATTCGTAGATCAAAATATGCAAGGTTGTCAATGTACTTATAATAACTTTGTAAATAACTAACTACTCCCGTTCGGTTTCACTCGCTGCTCGGTTCCATTTGATTATAGCGTGATATGTTATAGCCTATAGCACTCAGGAACATTGTAGCTAGCAATAAGAGAAAGAATTTTGGGAATCCGATCAGTGGTTCCAAAAATTACCCCCTAAATACAAACTTACAAATTTTATCTCTTTATAACATAAGTATAGATTAGGACTTATAGATTAAAATATATATAAGGGTTATGATCAAAGGTCCATAAAAATTTAATTTTCATATATGAAAATATATTTTTTTAGGAATATATACTGTATAATATATATTCCCAAAAAATACTAATATATACTATACAGTTTATTATGTATAACATATAAATTATTATATACTAATGCTATGTAAGGGATAATAAGAAATTTAGAATCGTTCCAAGTCTATGTATTTTTTTTGTCAAATGAAAGATTCCAAATTTTATAATAATACGTTGATAGGGATCTATCCCAATTTAAAGTAAAAGCTATTATATCAATTAAGTAATTATAATTTCTTACACCAACTTCTGACACCATTTTAATTTTTTCAGGGCGAAAATGCTGTCACCCGACCAAAAATTATACTGGTGATGATAAGTTAATAAATAAATTGAAAAATAAATTAAAGAAAATGTCAGCGAAATGTAAAAATGTTACCAAAAAAATTCAAGCAGCCCAGAAAATAAGCATGAACAAAGCATTTTTAAAAATGATTGAAAAGTTACCCGAAGAAGTTCAAACATTCACAAAACTGCAGCTGAAAAGTACAAAAAAATCGAAGGGAAGACGATATACTACACATGAAAAAATAATGGCATTGACGATTTTGAAGCAAAGTCCAAAGGCATACGCATTATTAAAAAAAATGTTTGTTTTGCCATCAAAACGTTGCTTGCAGATGATGTTGAACACGTGCAGCTTGCAACCTGGCATAAATAGAGACATTTTGATCGACTTAAAAAATGTTGCCGAAAATTTGCCAGAGGAAAAAAAACTCGTCAACGTACTGTTCGATGAGGTTTCTCTAGCGCCGGGACTACAATACATATCCTCATTGGGAAAAATAATTGGTTTTGTCGATTTAGGCTACCAAAGAAGAAAAACTCTGGCTGATCATGCACTAGTATTTATGATCAAAGGGATAAAAAACAAAAGTAAACAACCCATTTGTTTTACCTTTTGTAAAGGAGCTACAAAAGCTAATGATTTAAAAAAAATATTAGTAAATGTTATAGAAGAAGTTAACTCCACTGGGCTAAAAGTAGTGGCCACTATCTGTGACCAAGCCGCAACTAACGTCCGAGTAGTGCAGGAGCTGCAAAAAGAAACACAAGAAAAATATTTAAGAAGAGGAGAAATTTGCTACTCAAATGCAGTTGAAATTGCCAATTGTAAAATATTTCCTCTTTATGACACTCCGCACCTACTTAAAGGAGTAAGAAATAATTTAATTTCAAAAAACGCAACATTTATACATAATGGTATAACAAAATGGGCTAAGTGGGAGCATTTGAAAATGTTATTAGATGTAGATATTGGAGATGACGAAATTAGGTTGGTTAATAAATTGACTGAAATGCACGTTGTAAAAGAAAAGATCCCTAAAATGAAAGTGAAGTACGCAGCTCAAGTATTCAGCCAGAGAGTTTCGAGCGCATTGCGATTTTTGTCAAGTAAGTGTATATATATATATGTCGGTATTTATAATTTAATGATAAAATTGTAAGTCGAAATTTAATATTTATGTAAAATATAAAATACATGTCTTTTTTATTGAAATTACTTAAAAATATACTAAGCTTTGTGTGATTTAACACGTAACATTCTCACTCGCTTGTAACATTCTCTGCATCACCTGGTAGAGAAAGATAATATAACTCTTTGGGGTGTAGTATCATTATATAGTGTATATTTGGAAACATACTTTATATTAATAATATTAATCTTTATATTTTGTTTCAGAACACAACATTCTACCTCAAGAATGTGAAGGAACAGCAGACTTCATTTTAATTTTTGATAAGCTATTTGATTCTTTTAATGGTCATTCTTATCAAGGTTCACCAAAAAAATACAAGCAATGCTTAAAAAGTAATTCACCTCATTTCCAATTGTGGAATGAATTATTGCCGATTTTGGAATCAATAATCAAACGAAATAATTGTGAGTTGATTAAGCATGAAACAATTCCTTCGATCAAAAATTGGATACATAATATTAAAACCTTTAAAGAAATGTGGCAATACTTGCATGTAAAATATAAATTAAGGAATGTATTAACAAGAAATTTTAATCAAGATCCACTGGAAAATTTTTTTAGTAGTATAAGGAGCAATGGTATTCGTAATGTAAATCCCAATTGTGATCAATTTATGAATGCTTATAAAACTTTGTTGATTAATAATTTCAATTCTGTTCATTCTGTAAGAGCTAATTGTGAAAATGATAATAGTAAACCATTTCAATCCATTGTAAATTTACTTAATAAAAAGCCTGCTGATTTGGACCTTGATAATTTTGCATGTGAAATAGATACATTATTAAAAACGATGCTGGAAATAAAAAATAATGATTCTTTGATACATAGTGAATCTAAAAAGTATGTTACAGGATACATAGTTAAAAAAATTAAATCGAAAATTTTTAAAAATTGTGTGATTTGCATGAATGATTTCTGTAGATATGATGTTGATGTTCAATCATTCAATTACGAAGTTGATTATACAAAAAAATCATTGTTTCATCCAAGTGAAAAATTTACAAGTTTGATGAATGATATTTATCACGCTATTGTTGCATGCTTACGTGATTATCCTGAATCATGTCTACTGAATAAAAAAATTAAGTATATGATAAATTGTGCATGTGATTATAATGTAATAACTTGTGATCAACATAAGGAGGTACTGATTGAGTTCATTAATGATCTTTCAATAAAATTAATCATACACAGTTGGTGTACCGGGGTGAATAGAATTTTATCAGGTAAAATAACAAAATTTGATAAGAATGACCAAATAAAACAACAAGCATGCGAAATATATAAAAAAAAATTTAAAAGAAATAAAAATCAATGACACTGCTGGTGCTGACAATCTGATTTTACGAAGAATCTTGATAGTAACCTCAATATTATTTTCTAAAAAGATTTGAGGGAGGCAAAGACAGATACAATTTTCATAAAAATGAGAGATATATTTTTCCAATACAGTGTACAGAATTGTAAGCAAAACTTTATTGATTTTAATTAACATTTTCTATATAAAAATCCTTTTTGTATTGTGTTAGTTTGCCAAGTTTCATTTAAAGTCGGTTGTGTTGATTCCATGACTTGATTTGTAAAACGAATGGACGTCACGGTTTTTTTTTATTGTATCTCATAGTTTTTATACTCATTCTACATTACTTGTATTTAATTTCATTTACAAAAAGGATATTTTGTTATCGCGCTTTTTTTCAAATCTCCTTATACTTTTATTTTATAGCTAGCTTGTCCCAGCGGCTTCGCCCGCGTGCTGTGTTGATAAAAAACAGCCTGTAGCAATAGAACAAAATCGAAGTATACATAAAATTTGTTATTTATCGTCTCATTTTTATGGGTATATCTGTAATGGGTAAATACCCTATTACTTACCAAGTCTCCACTATCCTTCCGTCCATAGATATAATGGTACAGATCTAACTAATAGGTAACTATTACAAAATATTTCATAAAACCTAACTTATATTTTATTTTAAGTTAATTTGTTTTCTGGTTATTGTTTCGTGATGAGAAAAATAAATGCAGATAAACAATTTTGCTAGTTTCATTTACAAGTTTTAAAACGATAATTTTATATTACATTCGAAAAGGGCATAAGTGGTGGCATCTGTTGGATTTTTTAAGAACTAAAAAATAAACAGCGCCATCTTTTGCTTGGGAGCTCAAATCTCGCTCGACTTAGACAGACCATTGAGTTGCGTATCTATTTCAGTTATAGTGTATAATCTATGGGGTAGCGCACACGCTCGTGTACTTCTTACCTCACTGCCTTGCACGTTTCCATACGATTACACATTCACGTGTCATTCGATTGGCTTCGCAGAATCTATGTTACGGTCGAAAATGTAAATATATGTTGAAGAATTAGATATTAATTAGTGTTTCTAATTCTTCTGCCTCAAACAAATTCGAATTCGCCCCGCAAGAGTCAGTCGAATCCGATGTTCCACTGTTCCACAGGACAGAACCCGGGGCCCGAGTCTACTATTTTCAACATGTTGTCATTCCTACACGATTCTGAATGCAGACTCGAGGCCCCGGTAGAACGACGGACTCGACGCCGTACATACGAAGCTCGCCCAACTTAACTTGTCCACCAGAAGGACAGTGCAACAATACTTTAGTAAAGATGAACACTAGCGACATCTATGCAATGTATATGTCAACTGCTTGAAAGTAATGTTTTGTGCTTAGCCGTTAGATGGCAATAAAAGCACAGCTGCTGCTCTGCTCTTTTGAATTAAATCAACAAAACAAAAATATACCGTAGAAGTGTCCGTCATTTTAAATTTAACATAATAAGTGTACTGTTGTGAATTCCTATAAATAAATAAATGGTACTTTTAAAAATAAGTTCCAAAAGTAAATAAAAGCAATTTCAACTTGTGTTTCATTTGCTAATTTTATCTTTGATTTATTAAAATGTTATAATAACACATAAAAATATTACTGCCAAACATTTTAAAAGTGCTAAAGAAAATTAATTATGTTATATTGCTCAAATAAATAAAAAAAACACAAAATCTTATTTTTTACGTGACATAGACAACACAGTAAACAGAAAATACATGTCTGGTTTTGTAACTGGCAACATTTTGTATAAAGTTGTCAATGTCAAAACGCTTGTTGTCAAAACTTCTTGTCTATTCCTTTTCCTGTTAAATTTTCTCCTGAGAGGTTGGTTTCGTGTTTGTTAAAATCTAAATTAATCACGAAAACTATTGAGTTTTGAATTAAATCCTATTATGCTGTATTTATGGATAGTGTATTCTTATTGTTCATGTGTATATTTTATTAAATATGTGAAAATACGAAATGTTATAAAATGATAACCTATGTTCGTAAGCGTTTGAGACATAAGCCGCTCTGTGTTTCAGAAACTAAAAATGGGTCGTTACTCTCGGGAGCCAGATAACCCAGCGAAGTCATGCAAGGCGCGTGGCTCAAACCTCCGTGTTCACTTCAAGGTAAATCCAAAAATGTATTTGTATACATGTTATTGATTCCACATGGACTGACACTCCTTCACTTTGTTATACTATTTATTTGTTACCGATTCAATTACTTATTAGACATACAATCTAAGATCCTTAGACTGCACAAATTATAGTCTAAATTAATGATTCGGGGCTATGTACATGTTTTCAGGTTAGTTTGGCTCAAAGAAACTAAACTATCATAGTTTGATGAAATTTAACATAATTACAGTATCTATTTGTCGCTCATAATGAACTTTAAGTGGAATATCTGAGATTATCTCACATCAGTCCACTTAAGAACTGCAATTGTTACAATTTTCAGAAAACTCACTGACACTCATTGTATTGTAGCCGATATAGAACTTAACCTTTTTATTTATCACTCAAAATTCAATCCTTTTAATTCTTAAAGCTAACCTAATATTGAAATCTTTCAGAACACATATGAGACAGCAATGGCGATCAGGAAACTGCCCCTGCGCCGCGCTGTACGTTACCTGAAGAATGTTACAGAGAAGAAGGAATGCATTCCATTCCGCCGCTTCAACGGTGGTGTAGGTCGTTGTGCACAAGCTAAGCAGTTCGGCACCACACAGGGTCGTTGGCCCAAGAAGTCCGCTGAGTTCTTACTCCAGCTGTTGAGAAATGCTGAGTCCAACGCTGACTACAAAGGCTTGGATGTTGACAGGCTTGTCATTGATCACATTCAGGTGAGCTTTTCTGATCTAAGTTATACTACAACATCAGCATAATGTCTCTTTTTTCTCATATGAGGGATTATAATATAACCTAATTTTCATGCAACAAACATAAGTTTATGGTTTCTCATTAAGCAAGAAAATGAGCATTGCCAGTGGTTATTAGTTGATTAGTGAAATCATAAAATTATTGTAGTGTTTAATGTAGTTTACATTATAATTGTTATTTATTTGGATTGTAGTTGGGAATTTTGGTGCTTATTTATAAAGTATACCATTTGGAACTCATATTTCTAAAGACAACGGTTTCTAATTTATAATCTTGACTTATGGTGTAAGTGGAATAGAAAATACATTGTCTTGCTTAGACCTATGTTCCCATGCACCTTAGTATTACCAAAACCCAAATTAATTTACTTAATGAGTTTTGGATAGCTAGCATGACAAATTTAGCTATAAAATGGTTTAGTGCAGTTAAGTTTATTAGAATAGCCTGTTTTTGGAGGACTGAGTTCCGTCTTGATTTCGGGAAAGTTTCACCATTTTTACTTTAGTTGTTACCTTTATCTTACTTTATTATTTACCAGTGTACATTATTTCACTAGATAATAAGTTATTTACAAAATATTAGCCAAGAAAAGCCTACTTTTTATTTTATGTGCACCTATGTATTGTATTTTTAGATTTATCAGATTAATTAGTTTGAATATGCAAATCCACTTTGGAAAAGCATGGTGGAATCACTATGCGGATTCATAAAATGAGTAGGTTATTGATAGCAGGGGTGGCAAATATTTCGAAAATGTGGTTACTTATGTTGATAACATTTTTCAGAGATATTATTTGATTGTTTTTGCCTTTCAGTATTGTTAATTGATGTTTTATTTAGAGTTTCAGTTCCAGGCAGTTCCTTTTCTAAACTTATCACAAAGTAATTGTTATTGTCTAACATGGAATTTGATATCATTCCATGTGCTTGTCCTGTACTGAAAAATAATATTTGATTAACTTATACAGCAATTGCTAAGTTAAACATCCTCCAATATAGAATTAGTTTTAAAGTGCTCCATATTTATTCTACATTTTTAATGTGAAATACCACCTGATATTGTCTTACCTTTAAAAAGTTACCAAACATTGATGATGAGTCACATTCTTTGTGTATTAATAACATTAAGAAAGTATTTCAAAAGAAACTAATATTTTATCAGGCTCTTTGGGACCTTAGAACTATAATCTCATTTCATTTGTGGTCCCTTAGAAATGTCAATGTATAACCCTGGTACATGGAATGTTTTTTGTAGGAAAGAACCATATTAAATTAATATTGTGATCTTGGATGTGTATCAGTATTACCTATTATATGTTATTATACTTAATTTTTAACTTAATCTTATTAAATCAATCATAATAAACATCTGACATAAGCATTAATTGACATTTGAAATATGTAATTTTTCTAATCATTTCTTGTTTTATTATATACATTATTTATATTGTAAACCCAACTATTGTACGCCCAATGGGCAGGACACAGCTGAGGTCAACCAAATTTTGATAATAACTGTATTATGTACCTACCTGTGATCTACAATTAATAAATGAATTTGAATTTGAAAATATCAAGGATATCCTGTATGTTTGTTAACGCACCCACGACACAGGAGAAAATACAAGTGTGGGCGCAACATTTTCTAAAGAAAAAATTTTTACCAGAATTCTTTTATTGCTTTCTTCTAAAGAGTCAGTTTGTTTGTGTTTATTATAATTTTTTATCAATTAATCTATACTAATATTATAAAGAGGTAAAATTTGTAAGTTTGTAATCCTTGGAACCTCTGGTCGGATTGCCAAATTTCTTTCACTGGTAGATAGCTACAATATTCCGGAGTGCTTAGGCTATATATCATCACGCTACGATTAAATGGAGCCGAGCAGCGGGTGAAACCGCGGGAGAGTTGCTATATTAATATAAAATATTGCCTTTTTGCTTGTCAGTGTTACTATTTTATCGTCATCACTGTTTTCGAAAGGCATATATTAATAATGGTTAACATAAAGGAAGTTTTTTATAGAATTTCCTTTTCTCAACCATTAACATTTTTAAAGCTACTAAAATAATTATTAAATTACACCATTTTCACTACCTAAGTAAATGGTACGGAAATTTAGTTAAATTTTGAGGAACAAGTTTTGGGTTTTATTTATTGATTTCAATATTCTCAGTACTGTTGTTTCATCTGATCTAACTCAGTCTGGAGAAGCAATATAATTGTCCAGCATGAATAGAACGTCATTTTAATTCTAAACTACTTTTTCATTTGCAAAATTGATTATAAGTATGAGTATGAACGTAACTGATTATAAGTAGTGTGATTTAATATTAACTAATTGTATTTGCTTCCTCAGGTGAACCGCGCTCCCTGCCTCCGCAGACGTACATACCGCGCCCACGGTCGTATCAACCCCTACATGTCATCGCCCTGCCACATTGAGGTCTGTCTGAGCGAGCGTGAGGACGCCGTCGCGCGCGCAGCGCCCGCTGACGACGCCCCCGCTAAGAAGAAGCTCTCCAAAAAGAAGCTTGCTCGCCAGAAGGAAAAGATGATGAGGGAATAGACATTTAAGGGTTAATAAATGATTTTACAATCTATTTTTTGTTTTCTTTTATTCTAGTCAGTGCAATGATCTTTCATGTGGGATACCAGCCAGCCCTTCAAATACAATTTTTATTGTAATAGACTATTGAGTGGTCTTTATTTCGTCTGATGGTAAGCGATGATCCTGCGAATATACGATAAAGTACGCCTTCACCAGGCCACCATTACCTATTCATTAAGACTCAGGTTTTACTTAGCTTCTCTTATTTAGTTGGTTTTGTAAAGCTCTCCTTAGCAACCACCCCGGCTGAACTATTCTCTGATAGTTCAGTCGTGGTGATTGTCTCTGCCTAAAGCAGGAGAACAAACGGGGGCGTTTTTAGTCTTGAGTTTGACACTCCCTCTCGAGAGAAATCATTCGATAATTTTCCCCTCACAAAGTAAAAGTTGAAGGTAGTTGGAAGATAACTCTAAATTGATGACCTAACAGACATAGTTTTCATTATAATGTTGACTAAGAAAAATGTACAAACATTGATCGCAGTTAATTGCAGATAATTTTAAACTTACGAATTTTCAACATTATGTATGTAAAATTCCAATTCTAAAAAGACGCTATGCAAATTGCTTATTTCATATTTAATACTTGTTTGCACTGAATATACATTGACTGGACTAATAACATTTATCAAAGTACTACCGACGAAATTTTCTCTTCTTTCGTATTCAAATATTTAATTTCGCGTTTCATACCATTTATTTCGTTGCACACTTCTTGGAGACATTTCTCCAAAAAATAATTTGCTTCTGCTAGTTTCTTAGCGTGCCTCGATGCCTCTATTCTTTTATTTTTGGCCTGGATTATGAGTTTTTTTAGTGCCTTGTTCTCTTCTTGTAAGGAGATCAGTCTCGAGTCTACGATTCGGTGCATTGCTTTTATTTATATTTTTGTAAATTAATGTAATCACGAAGTTTACACACTTGTATCTTAGCGTCGTGTATTTCTGTTCTTAGATGAACATTTTTTTCTTTAAGTTCTATAGCTCTAGACATCTCCTGGTGTTGCTTGTCGGTTGCCTCGAGCAGCTCGTCTCGAAGTCTTAGGTTCTCTTTTATCGCCCTGTTTATAAAACCATGCTGATATGTATTGTTTTCACCTGAATTCTTCAATTTCTGTAGCTTCATATTCCGAAGGCACTTTCACTTAAAATTTTGCTTTTTATTAGCTTACTTACAAAATTAAATGTTTTTTATCTTTTCGACATAAGTATTTATCTAGCAGACTAAAAAAGTTTCATAGAGGACAAGTATCGTATGTTATCTATGTAACATTGTAGAGAAAGAAGGTTCATACAATTAACTTAAACATTATACTTTTTAATCGATAATCTCTAGCTTAGCTTTTAGCTCGCGTCTTTGCCAGCGTGGAGTATCAAACCTATGTACTTACTCAAAAGATCTTTATGTCACCTCGTGATTCATTCATAGTCTTCTGTTTATAAGTAAGCAGGGTTGCAACGAAAAGTTTATCCATAAACAATTTCTTAATCTTATCAACCTAGTATCGTCTATTTACCAAGCATTGTCTTCTTTACCTACCTGATGGGAAAGCAACAAATAAGTAGCTACACCATAGAATTAACAAATGCATCGCAGGACTTTTTAAAACACCAAACATTGATTTGACTGTCTAATAACATCATGAACTAGGTAAACAACTACTTAAGTAGGTACCCACTGACTAGTTTATAGAAAAACGAAGAAAGCTTTAATAAAGTTGCGAGCAGCCCTACGGGACACTATAACGGGTCAGAATCAATTGTGTGTAGAGACAATTAAACTTGAACGTGGACGTCGAGAGTAGCTGCCAGGACGCGGCATCAGTCGTTCTTGACGCACCACGTATGGCGTACGCGCGCACAGCTCTGTTCTACGCGTGCGCGTTGGCCGCGAACGCCGCGGCTTACGCTGCACCTGCCCTACCCGCCAAATCTGACAATAATAATAAAGGTACCAAACTGTTTATTAATATTTATTTACATTCACTTTTTTTATAAAAATCTATTGTATTTTTACGTAAGTAGTTACTTATGTTTGAGATCGAATGGTGTGAAAGTGACATCTTAAAGATTTTGTTTATAAAGTCTACCTAATTTGTTTATTATTTTGTTGTCACAGTTTTTATTCTTGAATCTATTTTAATACCGCTTTAATCTTCATTCTTCTGATATTAGCTCAAAGCAAATGTTGTACTTCAACAGCTAGATATAAGTAGGGACCTATCTAATAGTAAAAATCTCTACAAAATAGGTACTCTAATAGGTATCTAGGTATAGGTATAGCTAACAATACAGGGATATTTCTGTTTATACTTGTGTAGAAGGACTGTCTCTGTGAAGCCTCGAACTCGCAATCCTACTTATAGATAAACTGGAGAATTGTGCCTCCCTAGTATAAAAATCGCTGAAACTATGAATTTTCATATTAATACCTGCCTACTTTTTAATCCTTTTTCTCCAAAACTTATGAAGTCAAAATTCCTACCTACCTAAAATACTAGCTACTTTTCAAGATGATGATGGTCTTTTTTGTGGAAATATGAAATAACTTCCCTCGCCCAGGGTATGGCAAAAGGGAGTGTCGGACTTACTGACTAAAAACCCCGTTCCTTTATCTGGTCGAGGCCACGGTTTTTTTTTATGTAATAGGTCGGCAAGCGAGCCGACTTATTACCTGACGTTAAGCAATCATCGCCGCCCATGGACACCCGCAACGGGGAAGTTACGAGTGCGTTGCCGACCTTTTCGGGATTAGGGATTAGGAGATTTAGGGATTGGGGGAGGGGAAGGATTGGGTCTCTGGTGACCTCACTCACGCGGCGAAACACAACACTGGTTGTTTCACGCCGGTTTTCTGTGAGGCCGTGGTATCACTCCGGTCGAGCCACCCATTCGTGCCGAAGCATGGCTCTCCCACACTTAAAATACCTTATTACGCTTGACCCGCAACCACAGCTAAGCATTGGCTATGTTGGGCCATCTTTGGTACTCTATTGGCTAACATGAATGGTCTGATTACACGATAGTTTAAGGCGTTTTAGCAGGTCCAGTCTGGTCAACGTCATAATGTGCAATTGATATATTCAAGGAGAAGGTACATATCATACTTGTGAAACGACAAGCTGAATGTTAAAATGAAAGTGATAGGTGAAAGTAAAGTGGACCATGTCGCCTGCCCGGCAGTACGAGTCCTGGTGCAAGCATATCCTCAGGTGGAAAACTTGGAATGTGAACGACCATTTGGTAGAGAAATTGAAAGATAACACTATGAGGTGGCGAAACAAAATTGGATACTAAATGCTAATAGTCCAAAATAAAATGGTTTGGAAAAAAAAGCATCCCAAAATCAATTCTATTCGAGCGCAACTCACACATCGTAGATCCATGTCAAGATTTGTATATGATATACAGTCAGAAAAGGATACCGCGTTTACCGCGTCCTCGGCCTGGAGCAGGAGAAGCGACGGAGTGGTTTTTTATTCATTAGGTAAAGTCTGACACACCCTTTCACCCCACCCAGGGCGAGAGATACTTTTATTCCTTACTCAAAAAATTATACCTACACTAGCTTCCCTCCGCGGCTTCGCCCGCGTGGTACATTTATAAAAAGTAACCTGTGTCCTATTCCGGAGTGTATCCTATGCCTGTGCCTGTATCAAATTTCATCCAGATCCGTCCAACCGTTTTGGCGTGATTGAGTAGGTAACAAACATCCAAACATCGTAACTCACGCATTCATAATATTAGTAAGAAGTAAGAATAGTTAGATAGGATGGAATTATAAGAATAATAAATACCAAAGACAAAAAATAAGTAAGGTCAGCGATCTGTTTCCTTTAATCTTTCGTATTCTTTGAATAAACGAATCATCACAATGTTTTTATTCGAAACTTTTTGTCATCCATGAGCCCAGTTCATAATAGGGTCGTCGAATGGGGTCAAGTCAGACCCATTGTCTCAGATCAATCCCCTCTCGCTCCACACTTGACTTTGTTTCAGGTATCATATGAATAAGTCCCTAAAGAGCCACTTTACACACTTCAGATAAATGATTTAGGCAATGGCTTCTTCCCCGGCCTGGAGCATCTACTCCAGGACGTCGTCCATCTGGAAAAGTGTTGCTTTTTGTCAATAAGAGTGACACTCCTTCTCGCCCCGTCCAGGGCTGGAGAAGTCATGATGAGATGATTTCCTCCTGCCTTCAAAAATCTCCAATATTGCCATTTATCTTTCAAAACATAGCATACTAAAGCCTTCTATTAGTACCGGGCACTATATAGCGTACCAACAACACAATAGGTACGATCAATCAAACGTGTGATCATATCAAAACGCACTACAAGTACTTAAGACGCACCAATCGTAGTCCGATTTAGATCGTTGACACCAAAACCGTAACTGAGTGAACTCACGCGCATGTCAACGATCCACGCGATCCGGCGGCTCCTTTGATGGGCTGACCCATATTAGTGGTGCACTTATCAACGCACCGGACGTGGGTAAACGCTTGTAAATCGTTCAAGTGTATTACGACCTATTTACAATTGTTTCTTAGGACGTTAGGTTCCATTGCATTGAGTTGTAGGGACTGACCAATTTAGTAAAATTGACAAAACATCTCTTATAAGATCCAATATAAAAGAGTTTAAATCTGCCTAGGAATTACACAAAAAATAGTGCAATTAGGGTTGAAATAAGATGAAGTACCTAGCAAGTATTGAAATATGCATATGGAGAGAATGCGTGGAAAGTTAGTACACAGAGTCCAAGACATAATTTGTCTAAATGGAAGTGAAATAGAAGAAATATCATGCCGTTTCGTCTACTGTAGGATATAGGCTTTCTCAATTGTGCGCTATTGAGCTCGATGAGCTGATACCTTATATCACTTCAATAATACCACATCTACAGGAGTACAAAGAGAAATAGCTAAAGTTGTCGTTAGCCTCTATTCTAACTGTTGTTACTTAACTTGGGGTGTTTACGGGACTGACCGATCCTTAATAGGCACGTGTTGTGCAAAATTTTAAGCAATTTTGAAATGTTATATGATACACAGGTACCTAACAATCTTATAGGTACTTTGGGCCAAACTGGCCGAAGCGGTTTAGTGATAAACCTGAACACAGTGTCTGAAACCGTTAATCTTACATGAATGCATTTGTCAACATCCATATTTTTTCCTCGAGATTATAAAGCCGACTTCGTCAGAAATTTCAGGTTGACACCATTGATAAACCTGAACTTTTGAAATTGCATTCTCCAACCACCGTGACGGTGAAGTTTATGGCAAACCCCGCTTACGTAAAAGAGGACCGTCATCCACCAGTGGACCCACACATGCTATTGATTGTGTTTAGGGTACTCACAACCCAATGGAGGAGGTTACTAACTACTAACGTTTATTTAGGAATAAAGATCACATGTGAATTCACTCACACACAATTGCTTTTTAACATTTGAACTATCCAGAAGCTGGTCCCAACGATTTGGTGGTCCCATTACCACATCGTGGTGTATACAGGTCACTGTCATGACACACTGCGCGAAATTCGTCCTGTCGAGGCCCACTTATGATGTTCCATTTCCTTAATGTCCATCGCAAATTGTGCGTAGGCCACAAACGCTCCGGTCATAACATATCAAGAACTATTTTTTGTTTGAATGGCTTCAAATGATGTCGTTTTTGTCCCAATTTTGTGGTTACGTCAACCTCAAAAGTTTTAAAGTGGACTCATTCTTAGATTTCGCTCGGATCTTTTTGATTTGGGCGTTTAAAGGAACCTTACAGTACGCATTATGCAAGAGTAACATTTTGAAAATCTTCAATGTTTTTCTCACTTTACTAAAACTTACTGCAACTGGCAAACAAAACTCCTTTTCATCTGTAACAGTAAGCAGTAATAATAAGCATATATTTCCATCACCAGTGACTAAGATAAATTGACTCGATCCCTTCACACAACTGCCACACCAGAATGATATATGAACGGAGCCACTGTGACATTTTCAAAGAATGCAAATTGTACCAGCTGTTTACAATCTGCAGTGAACTGCGGAAATATTTTATAGTCCGTAAATAACTAAAGTACTTTACACCCACAGCCATAAATGTTCCTACTACGTCTCGTGCACAATCACGTTTCCAACCATCTGGTCATCTCATGACGTTTATCGTTCCTGCTCATTGTACCCTCATTTCTCCCTGTTGACATAATAAGATCATTGTTGAGCTCTTTGAACTTATGTGAAGAGCTACCAACGTTTGTGTACTTGGTAGATCTTCCACCACAGATAAACCAAGTCTTATATCCCAATTGTTGCTTGGCATTTGGATCTGATTAAGATCTGAGATAGCTTAGGGCTTGGGGAGGACCAAACAGCAAAGGACTTTTCAAAATACAGCGAGAAAGAAGAGCGATCTTGTCGTGTCAGATCATAAGTTCCTTGTGAACCGCAAGCTGGGGAAGTGTTTTATAATCTTCTATCAATTATAGACACCCGGCAGCTCACGTTGGCTACCATCTGCTCCGCAACTAGCAGTCACATAATCCATCACGTGTAGTGTCTCATGCTCATTGTTTACAAGTTTTGTACTAAAAGATATGAAGTCTTTCTAACCCTGTTTTCTGAGGCGTTTTATCAATTTACCTATGTGCCTAAAACAGATCGATAGACTTGCCCATTTTGGGATTTCAAGTTTAGTTTTTGAGAGACTATCAATAAGCAGTAGCAAACACAACGAATACTTTGGAAATTCTATTTTTTATTGTAAGTTGGGTAAAGATGAAATAGCTTAATCACATTACTTGACGTTGCCATTGTTTAGCACAATATTATAAGCCTATTTTATAAGGTTGAGCACCGTCTTAAGTTTTGTCTTCTTAGGCTAACAAGTCGACCCTCACGCGCTTAGATTAGTGTTCGAAGAAAATAAAGGACTGCAAAACCAACGTCAATTATGTTCAATATCCATAAATCTGTGGCGCATGCACACCGGCTTAAGTGATAAAATGGTGGTTCCTAACACATACGACCGGGAAGTAGCGCCGCGCTGGTACATCTAGACCAATTGTCAACATTGGATTATGAAGTCAGTGAGACTCTTTGTACAGAATGCTGCTCTTAAGTGAACTGACGTATGTTTTCAAAACTGTTTAGTTTGTATCAGAAATATATTTTACGAGTTAAATGAATTTTATTATTTACGAATTCGTTCATTTAATTTTTGATGCTACTTCAAGTCTTTAAAATTTTCTTCTTCTAGAATACATTTTGAAATTAAAGCTAACCAAAAATATGTCTTACCTTTCTTATAATGACACTTTTGGCTGGATGTGTCAATGCAATTCGTTTAGAATCATGGTTAGAATCAAAACTTATTTTATTGATTAATACCGCACAGAAATCGTTCCTAAATAGTTCATACAAATTACGTTTTGTTCTTTATATACATATCTAATAGTAGGTTCTGGCTGTCCAGACACTGTGAAATTGCTACTTTAAGAGGTTGCACGAAACAGAGATAATGAAATTGTCACAATAAGGAAGCAAAGGGCTTCTGGGCCATACATCAGCCAGATGTGCAGGAAGATTCCATCTAATATTTTAATAATATAGTAATTCGAATGACATTGAGAACGCTGTCTTCCTAGTTTCTCACTAGGAACCTGTCTGCTGCCATTATTGTCCGTCGGTTCCGTGTTTCGACTTAGTATTTATTGGTAGTTGGACCCGGCAGAAATTACCCTGATGGAATGATCAATACTTCCTAATATAGTTATATTAGGCGTGACAACTAGGTTTATGTCGATTAAATGATTGTGTGACGTAATTGTTTGATGGCGTGTTTGTAGTGAAGAAACGATGAAAAGAAATCTTTGTGCGTGTAGTTTACTAGGTGCTGTAAAGATATTATTTGTTACTTTATTAGAAAGTTTCGCATATGAATATTTGTCTACCTAAAATAGGCGTAATTTAAAAAGAGTATTGAGGATACATTATTTGGGCATTGAACTGACCCTTTCCTGTTACCTAGTGCGAATTTGTAGAATTGTGTCCTTGAAAATAATCTCTAGGATCACGCTACAGCAACCTAGAAATTCTTTGGTTACAAGCGTTGTAGCTGGCCAATTAGATATTGCATAACGTGTCGCGGGTTTGATTCCCGCACGGAACTAGTCTTGTTGTTGCCCACAAATTATTGCTCCGGCTCTAGATGGGATGTGTAAGTTTTTGTTTTCAAATGCGCTTACAGCACAGGCAAAATGCTAATATGAGGCATTATGCAGTTTTTTTATGGGATACGTAGGTCGACAAACTAGCAGACGGATCACCTGATGGTAGCCAATCAACGCCGCCCATGTTTGCCCCCTACGGTTAGGAGTTTGTTGTCGGCTTTTTTGGGTTGTTATTGTTTGAGAATTTGAGATTTGGGTAATAGGGGATTAGGGCGTTTTCTGTAACCATAATCGTTTGGCGAAACACTGTGTGCTTGTTTCACGGGGGTTTTCTGCGAGTCTGTGGAACACTAAATATAGTCTCCTAGGTGATCCCTACTCCGGGTGAGCTGAAAAAATAATGATAATATTTTGTAATTTGTTTCAGGGGTCAAAAAAGTACAAGTGGACACGATCGTAGTACGCAGAATGCACAACGCATATTTTTACCCTTACAATCTGTGGCCTTTACCCAAGTACAATGTAAGAGGTTGGTAACTTAAATATTTCTTTTTTTATTACTACTCTTGAATTTTTTTGCTGTGCAGCCAACTGTCACTGAGACAGTTGTTTGCGCAGTCATTTGGCAATGTGGCTGCGTCGCGCCGCGCGTCGTTCTCTCGAATATGAGTTCCGATGCGACTTGAAATTAGTAGAACTTTTCTCGTGAGTGAATTGTTATTTTCAATAGCTTACCTCAACATAGTTATTATACAGAACAAAAGCAACCAGTCCAGCGTTGCACACAAAACATAAAAGTGAAGTTTTGATATTTAATTTTGCGAATTTATAGGTACCCATAACACGGAGTCTTTTTTTATGTAATTGGTCGGCAAACGTGCAGACGTATTACCTGATGGTAAGCAATCAGCGTCGCCCATGGACACCCGCAACGGAGGGTTTACGAGTGCGTTGCCGACCTTTTAGGGATTAGGGATTTGGAGATTTAGGGATTGAGGAGGGATTGGGGGGGCGGGGAAGGATTGGGCCTCCGGTAACCTCACTCACACGGCGAAACACAACGCTGTGGTTGTTTCACGCCGGTCTTCTGCCGACCCATTCGTGCCGAAGCATGGCTCTCCCACACTTTTGATAGTAAAACGCCTTTCCATACACTTTTTCCTGTTCTTTAATAAGTCAATTCATTATAGTTATAATAACTACTTGATTTAAAAAAAAATACCCATCTCAAATATAATATTGTACTGTATCAAAATCCTATTATAGGTAAACTTGCTTAATTCGTACCTGCGCCTAAATCGTACTTCGTCTATATCTCGGCATGGGTAATAGTTACCAACGCCTCTGATGGCATAAAATGTCAATAATAGTCGGCCAGATTGTCATATGACAAATAAACACCTGTTACGTTGCTCCCGACAAAAATATTGAACGGGTAAGTTTTTTCTCACTTTTTGAGTAATTTTTTTGCATACTTCACAAGAACTGTCTTCCAAGTATACCGTTCATAAGTTGTTTAACTGTTTATTATATATTTATACGTATATTTGTGAATATATTTCACATGGTAAAGCCGGCTTGTTCGTTGACAGTTTTTTTAGCGGCTAGTTTCAAATTCATTTGATACTTGTGCCTAATTCGTACTCGCAGCAACTTCTTAAAACGTTCGTACGTACGATTTAGGAAAATAATGTTTAATATCACAGTAAATATTAATTACTTGCTTGATTATTTTTTAGTTTGTGTTTTTATTTAATAAAACTAAAAAAAACATTATTTTATGCAGTAATTGTGAAGTATGGGTACATGAGCTATGTGCAAGACGAATTAAAAAAAACAAAATTTTATTACTGCGATGACTTTCAAGATTTGGAAAAGACCAACCGCTGTATTAATAAGAATAAGGTAATCTAGGTAGGTACAGTCAGCTCCAAAAGTCGATGAACAGAATCAACTTACCAAAACACCTGTTCACAATAAAACGCCATAAGTTATAGTCGCAACTAGGAAACAAAATAGCCTGTATACCAGAAATTTACAAAAGTCGTTACACACGACTAATTCAAAAGTATCTGTGCACTATAGTATTCCTAAAGTCGCTGTACACCTTCAATCCAAATGTCGCTGAACATCATTGTATCAAAAGTCACTAAACAGCGGTAAAGACAAAATTAGGTTAACAAAGTATATGTCGGCGCACTGGCCATCAGTGCATGTAAAACCTCTTTGTTATACGTCGATGTCAAACTTCACTGTCAACTGTCATAATTATTTCAAGTCCATAGCGAACACCGAGCTCTGGTGAGGCGGCCTTCTTGTAAAACAGGACAATTAGTGTTGGACCTTCGTAGAATACGCACGCGGCCACGTGTTCGGTGGACGTTAAGTTCAAATTCAACCTAATCCTAATTATCCTTAGTTAAATTGTAATTGTTTTTTTTGTGAGGGGAAAATCATCAAATAACTTCTCCCGCCCAGGGCCGGGCAGGAGGGAGTGTCAGACTCTTACTGACTAAAAACCCCCCTGTTCCTTCTCCTGCTCTGTGCCGAGGTCGCGGTGCCTCATTGCGCTTACCCCACAACCCCGGCTGAGGATACGGCGGTGCTCAACCCAAGCAGGGCATGCCGCTACCGTATGCTCCACCGTATCCTCTAGGTGGTAAATTGTAATTGTTGTGATTGTAATATCAAGAGTTGTAAGAAGAGTGATTATAGCAACAGTTATTTTATTGAAATACTGTCTTCCTGCCCAAGCGGGGCACACTTCCACCGTATATTCTACCGTGTCCTCCGGGCGATCTGTGCTAGGTGACACCCGAACGTTTCCTCCGAACAAGATAAGAAAGAAAACAGCGTTTTTTTTTAGCGTCGGTGTTTGTCGGGTTTTAGTTTTTTTACTCTGGTTGTTTTGTCCGCTAGAGGACGCCGCATTAGATTTTGTAATACATCATATAACTTATAACCAGCGGACAATTAAGACGTTTCTAATGATATGTCATATGTCGAATTCTTTAAATTTTAGCATTGCCGTAGTCGGGTAAAAATAATAAATTAAAGGAAGGTAGGTTTTGTAAGACTTGCGCAAAGTAAATTACAAGTACCGTCACAAAAATCACTTCGTAGATCATTAGAGTTATGTTTATGTTATTTAATAAATTATAGATTAGTATGATTACTGACAATAAAATATAATTTATTTGTAAATAAGTTTTAAAATATGTAGATACTAACGTGTTAACATACATTATTAAGTTCTAGCAAACACTGTCCCAAAAGTAGCTGAACAACATAAGCGTCAAAAGTATATTAACACGGGGCAACATTAAAAATATACTCTGTTAACCTAATTTTGTCTTTACTGCTGTTTAGTGACTTTTGATACAATGATGTTCAGCGACATTTGGATTGAAGGTGTACAGCGACTTTAGGAATACTATAGTGCACAGATACTTTTGAAATAGTCGTGTGTAACGACTTTTGTAAATTTCTGGTGTACAGGCTATTTTGTTTTCTAGTTGCGACTATAACTTATGGCGTTTTATTGTGAACAGGTGTTTTGGTAAGTTGATTCTGTTCATCGACTTTTGGAGCTGACTGTACATTAAGATTAAAAAGAGTAGAAGATTATTAAGATTTTGATTTTTAAGACTGTAAAACAATGATAGGATCTCAACGTACGATTTAAGAATATACTGGTACGATTTAAGATCAATAGCCTTAAATCGTACTTTTTTTAAGTTTTTGAAAATTGTTTATTTCTCAGAAGTTTATAAGATTTATGTTATTTTTTATCGGAATACTAATAGAACATTAGTTTAATTATAACTACTTAATATAAATAACTGTGTATCATTGTTCATTTTCAAAATTTTCGAGGTTCTCCTTAAGTGGTACGAATTAAGCAAGTTTACCCTATTATGTCATATCACCATATATCATATTTTGTTTTCTTTTTTTACAGATAATGAAGAATTCCAAGAATACCCACACATCAGGATCAGTAATTCGAATAGAAAAAGAAATGAAAGATAGCCGAAACATTTTTACTCTGCATTTTTCTAAACTGTCTCCGTGATTTATAATTTTTTGTTACCACAATTAACTAACATCAAAAAAAATTTATGGGTATAAATTTGATATTGGCTAGATAATCCAAAATAATCTCTAATAATTAGGTATCTCTGTATTTTCTACTTAACTTAGTATTTTTTATACACCAGATGTATTTTTGGGAAATATTTAAATTAAATTACTAATATCAAGTATGTATTGATTGCCTTGCAAAAAATATAAAAAAGCTGATATTGTTTTTATTAGAGCAACAGACACAATACAAAACGATAGGTTTCTAATTTTCATTTTGTTGATTTGTATGTTTATATGTTCATTATTAAAACGCTTCTGAATAGAATTGAATGTGATAATCGGTAATATACCTACCTAATTTATAATCTATTTTTAGCGTCATTTTGATAAGCTGTCTGTGAGACCCAACGATAGTGCGTCTAGTAGTTTTTAAGTTTAATACATACATACATGCAGACAGACAGATAGGAAAGGAGACTTCTTTCTATGTTTCTTGCAAGGATTATTATGTATTTAATTGTGTGTAATAAAATAATTATTAAGATTCCGCCGTAGATACGTAATAGATGTAAATAGTAGGAATAATTTACAAACATTTGAAATCTTATTTTTTTATAAATAGTTTATAAAACTGTTATGAGTACCTATTAGTTATAATACTTATTAATAATGAATAAATTATTATAAAGATCACTGTTTTTGTTTTGTTTTTATGTGTTAGGGCTGCAAACGAGCAGGCGCATTACCTGATGGTAAGCAACCGGCGCCGCTCATGAATACCCGCAACCCCAGAGGAGTTACACGATCACGGCCTATTGGTGATTTACTCGAGTTTTGGAGATTTAGGGATTTAGGACCTTACTCACACGGTGAAACAAAACGCTGTTGCTAATGCTAATGCAATTTTCGTACTGCTTGCCAAGTGTGGGAAATCCGCTAAAGTTCTTTATTGGAAGTCCAGGAAAGATTTTAAATTATTTATTATGTTTTCGGTTTACTCACGTAATAATTTGACGAGATACTCGACTAGTTTCAAGCCATGCTAGAGGCCCATATTCATGAGCAGCATTCCGCGACACGCGACCCGGCAACTGTCGCGCGCTGTCGCCGAGTCGCGTGTAAGCCGAAAACATAATAAATAATTTAGAATGTCTCACGAAAGTTACAATAAAGATTTTAAATGCTCAGAAAACATTATTTTATTACTTCCTAGTGGCCTGCCCCTTCTTCGCATGGGTATCCCACTATTTCACTGATGACGAATGATAACACTACGAAGTAAGAACCTTCCCTTCAAAATTACAAATTTGACAAATAAAGATCAGCGAAATTGGTCTAGGCAGCAGCATTGTTGGGTTTTGCGCTCACCAACATATCAAGCGATTATTTTTTTATATTAAGCACTAGCTACTCTTACACGTTTTCACCCGCTGTTCGGCTCCATTAAATCGTAGCGTGATGATTTGTAGCCTATAGCACTCAGGAACATTGGACCTATCTATCAGTGAAAGAATTTTGGGTATCCGACCAGTGCGTCCAATGATTACCCCCTACATACAAACTTACAAATTTTACCTCTTTATAATATTAGTATATAGGTAGATCAAAAATAGAACATTCGTTAAAATGTAGGGTTTAATATGAATATACACATTTTTTTTTTAATCTTGGTCAGCCCTGAACTAGTAACGCCATCTATGAACGTCGTCAAGAAACACAATTTGCGAACCCGTGTCTCGTCTGTATCATAAGGGCGTAAGTCTACTATTGATTACGCATGCGCTCTGAAAACTCATCTTATTGAGCATCTCGCGAATTGTAAACATGTTCCTTTAAAAATATACGAGAAAATAGCATTTGTACAATAGAAAACATGAAGTTAGGATTTGTGTTTATATTTTTAATTTATTTTAGATACAGTGCTGGTGAGTATTTCTTTTATTATTATTTATATTTGTGTGGTCCTAAAATATGATTGGATCTTTGGGACTCGCATGTCGTGTCTTAAGCTTTCGTGTGCGAGATTAAGAACCAATTTTTTTAATTGTTTATGTATAAGTATTTTTCATGCGAGTATTATCTTAAATATATCGATTGACACCAATGGTACAGATGTTTAAATTAATTTAAATATTAACGATTTCAAGTATGTTTGATTAAGCTAAAATAATTTATTCCTACTTCCCACATTTTCTATCTTTGGCGCACAACAGTTCAGTCCTTATCAAAGTCTTTAAAATAAATGACTATTCATTTTATTAAATTTTCTATATGCTACTTTCAGGTGTAAAGTTGCTTGAAGCGAATCCGGATGTAAAACGGTTATATGACGATCTCCTAAGTAATTATAACCGTCTGATTCGACCGGTGACCAATGTCAGCGATATACTGACAGTCAGGCTGGGGTTAAAGCTATCACAGCTGATGGAAGTCAACCTGAAGAACCAGGTCATGACGACTAACCTTTGGGTGGAGCAAGTGAGTTCTTTTTTATCAACTATATTGAAATAAAACACCTTCTCTTCCAAATCACCAATTTATTTTTTCTCTTTTTCTGTTATTTATTTTATTAATTCTCAATTACAATTTTACTATTAGGTAATATCGGTATACTTAAACAATATTAAACTGCACTCCCTCGCGTCCCGATAACGACTCTTAATATGTTTTTTTTTGTGAGGGGAAAATCATCAAATGAGTTCCGCCCAGGGCCGGGCGGGAGGGAGTGTCAGACTCTTACTGACTGACTAAAACCCCCCTGTTCCTTCTCCTGCTCTGTGCCGAGGTCGCGGTGCCTCATTGCGCTTACCCCGCAACCCCGGTTGAACATCAGCCCTTTAGGGCCCCGTCTGTAGTGGTCTATTGGCTCTTTGAGGTGCGCGCGGAACTCTACGCGCCTTACGATCGGGAACGACTCTTAATATCAACATCTTCGAATCGAAATGATATTTCCCCACTCCATTCAGTAATGACAGGGTTACGTCACATCCGCCATTTCATAATAATATGTAAAAATTACAATTATCTAAAAATCACAATATTATAATACTTTGATAGAATTACAATATAAACATAGACTTAATTTCCTTAGTTTTAATTAAATGTTATTGAATAAATCGAAGCAATTACAACAATATCGTCAATTTTATGGATTAGATCGGCAAACCGCCGACGGATTACCTGATGGTAAGCACCCGCCGCCGCCCATGGACACCAAAGGATTGACATAGGAGGAAAAAGGGTTTCGGATATTTAAGGATGAGGAAGGGAATGGGAGAGTGGAAAGGAATTGGGCCTCAATTAATCTCATTCACACGCCGAAACACTACGCTGTGGTTGTTACTAGCCGGTTTTCTGTGAGGCCGTGGTATCACACCGGTCGAGCCGACCCCTTCGTGCCGAAGCTTATTCAAATGTTTTGTACTGACTGTCGTTGTCAGATTCCATATATTTCTTATACTTTTTTTTACCCTATAATTTTCTCCTGTGTCGTGGGTACATTAATACAAACATACAAATTCACATACAGAAACTACCCAGACCTTCTGTGTTGCTCTTTGCGGGAATCGAACCCGCGACACGATGCATAGTAGCCACACCCACTGCACCAACCGTGCAGTCAAATTGATGTGAAGAATCACCCTCTTGTACATATGAAACATATTTATTAGCGCCTGTCTGCTTGCTCTTGATTCGCACCAATGTCCAACGGCCTTGGTGTCAGTCATTTGTTTTGCTATCGAACCGTGCCAGTGGTAAGAAAAGGGTTGTTTTTTCCTGAATTTCCACCTCTAGAAGAATCTTTAGAATATTCTAGAATTTTCTTAAACATCACGGTCACTCATCACAATACGGTGGTTTCCAACTAGTCAAATTCAATACTTTTATCGAAATGTCAAAAACGACACCTTTCTATGAATTTTGTATGAAATACTGAGGCATGACGTCATAGTATTTTCACGTCAAATAGCTTACTTATTTCTTAAACATTCGCTAAAAATATCTAAAATTTAGTATATCAATCAATCAATGAATAAAAGTACAGTTTTTTTTCAATTTTTTTATTATATTGAAACATCGAAATAATTTATTTTTGACCTAGGAACCTACCCAATTGGATATATCGGATTTCGTCCAACCACACGCGTGATATTATAAGTAATAAAAATTGGAAAAGTACACAGAAATAAAAGTTATTAATGTAAGACTATACATATATACTTCCACAAGTCTTAGTATAGGTATATCTCAACCTTAATATCTGAAACTGTACGTATTAGGTACTACACGATAGACCACGCTACACAAGTGAGTCTTTAACCGTAGCAATTTGGCTGAGTTCTGATTAAAAATGTATGATTTGGGGTATGTATAAATTTACTAAATCCGTTCCCTCTTCGTGGCTTGGTCATGTTATAATATTAATCGCGGGCGTGTCTTGAATACTGTTAGACTTCAGGAGTCTAAAGTGTGCTATCTTAGCTTCAAAACGGTTTTTTATGTAAGGAAAGTAATCAGCGCCGCCCATGGTCTCTAGCAAAATAAAAAAAGGAATAAAAACTATGTACGATAATTATGTTACAGAAATGGTACGACTACAAGTTACAATGGAACCCTGAGGACTACGGAGGTGTGGAGATGCTGTACGTACCATCAGAACACATCTGGTTACCAGATATCGTACTTTATAACAACTGGGATGGAAATTACGAAGTGAGTAGCGTATTTTGTTTTTTTTTTTTTATATAAACGATCGGCAAACGAGCAGACGGATTACCTGATGGTAAGCAATCAGCGCCGCCCATGGACACTCGCAACGGAGTAGTTACGAGTGCGTTGCCGACCTTTTAGGGATTAGGGATTTGGAGATTTAGGGATTGGGGGAGGGGAAGGATTGGGTCTCCGGTAACCTCACTCACACGGCGAAACACAACGCTGTGGTTATTTCACGCCGGTTTTCAGTTTGGTATTTTTTAACAATCAATTTTTTTATTTATAAGCAATCTTCCTGGCTTACAATTCAGCCGCAACTCTTAATAAATTATATACGTCAATTTTTTCTTAAATCATTCCATCTATTAAACCACCGTACCAAAATCTGTCATGTAGTTTTAATGATTGAAGCACACATAGGGACAGACAGGGGTAAGCGACTTTGTTTTAAAGTATGTTGTTAAATAGTTATAGATCTTTTTTTAATATGCCAAAAATATTTGTCCATTAATTACACCATGTTTGAAATTAAGCCTAAAGGCAGTAAGCTCGCGATAATCTACTATGTTCATCAATTACATTCGTGTCATAAGAAAATCGGAATAAAAAAAACACTGATTCCAACTGAACAAAATAACACTTCTTACAATAATACAGATACATTTTAAATATCAAAATAGATAAATTTTAATAGTCTGTTAGCCTGTACATCAGTGGAATTCGGTGCTAGGGTATTGAATTTGATACTCGTATGTGTGACGAAACATTTATAACTTAGTCTGCTTCTTTGAGAAGTAATAGTAATTTCTCTCGATTTCCAGGTGACTTTGATGACGAAGGCTACGTTAAAATATACTGGAGAGGTAAACTGGAAGCCACCAGCCATCTACAAGTCCTCGTGTGAGATCAACGTGGAGTACTTCCCGTTTGATGAACAGACCTGCTTCATGAAGTTCGGATCCTGGACTTATAATGGAGCTCAGGTTAGTTAATAAATTACAGGATTTTATAATACCCTATTTACCTACTTATTTGATTGAAAACATTTCAAAGTACTAGACCAATTTAATCCTTTTTTTTTGACGTTACGTTTGATACTTTGCGATACGATACTAGTACGGAATGGGTGTCATTGGCAAGAGTTCCGACAAATGTCTACCAGAGCCGAAGGCAAGGGTTGACAGTCGTAACGAGTTAGTTAGTAATGAAATATACTATTCTAATCCTTCGGTAACATCGTGGTAGGCCAGAGTTTAAGGAACAAACCTGTTACTCGTGCACGAGGGCTCGAGTTCAAAATCTGGCACGCACCAACAAATCTGCTTTGAGCAAGCATGGTGATGAATGCTACACCTTATCTGAGTTAGAAGAGGCTCAGCAGTGCCCACTTATAGGCTGATGATGTTGAAACTTTTTTAATCCAAGTATTGTTTATTACACGACAAATAAAAGGAATATTATTTTTTCTATCATTTAACTGACGGACTAAATACCTACATTTTTTATTTACATAATTTGTCATCACCCCTTTCAGTAATTGACTGTTTTGATACATCTATTGTCCTTTCTCCTGAAGTTAGCTATAAGCTCCAAGCAGGCTTAGAATCACTATCGAAGAGGACCAAAAGATACTGTATCTCTTGTGATTGCTCTTAATTCAAGGACAAATTTAGGTCCGAAAGTGAAAGAATCTCCAGATTTTCGTGTGTTCATTGTGTAATAAATTCATTAATTTAATCTTCCAGGTGGACCTAAAGCACATGGATCAGTCCCCAGGCAGCAGCTTGGTACACGTTGGTATTGATTTGAGCGAGTTCTACCTATCAGTGGAGTGGGACATTCTGGAAGTACCAGCTACGAGGAATGAGGAGTACTATCCTTGTTGTCCAGAGCCATTTTCAGGTAACTTCTGACTTTTTGAATGTTAAACATATTTGTAGTAAAAAAGATTATCTATAAGAAAACCAGTCGGGGTTGCGCGGCAAGCACAATACCACAGCCATATGGCTCCAGCCCGAGAAGGAACTAGGTGGTTTTTAGTCAGTAAGAGCCTGATACTCACACCCCCTCCCTCCCCCACACATAAAAACAAAGATCGACAAAAACTATGTTTTTGATATAGTTATGTCGTTTCTTATTCTGGAGTACCTACAATAGATGGAAAAAATATTCGTCTGTAATCGTAGTCTTCAGTCAAGACTTCAAGACATATCAGGCGAGATTACTATCACATACTGAACAAAGTTTTAGACTACACAATTACCTGAACAAAAATGATTTGACCCAATGTTTGTTTAAAGCGCTACCTCAGCAGCCATCTTAGTTAACAGCGATGTGGTCAATGTTTGCTTTTATATACTATGATTTTTCACTAAAACTTTTTTATCACAACGGTTACATTGATTTTAAAATTTAATGATGGCAATACTAACCTTAAAATAGTAGAAAAACAATCATACTGCGCCAATTTACCCTATTGGAAAATCAAGACATTGGTTGTGGCTGGGATTATAACGACATAAAATCTACTATTTGGTATTAAAAATGATTTTTTAGGTCAGCCAAGAAATAAGTCTCAAAATTCGAAATAACAACTAACAAAAATAAAAAAAATACAGTTGTTTATGACAGGTACAGGTAGGTAGTGCATATGCCTTATAAAACGTCATATGACAAAAAGTAACCGATATCAATATTTCGAAAATCGAATTTCTTTATAAAAATCTTGTCGAACGCTATGGTTTTCTCCTATGTCATTCATGCGTTTACAAACTTACTAGTTCATATACCCATTCTACACAGATTGGGAACAACAATCTGTGGATCACTGAAAGAACAGTTTAGTGCGGGCACTACTCCAACTTGGTGTCCTTTTATTAGTCGTTGTTTATGGAGATGACAGTTACAGAATTATTTTCTGAATCATAGTTCAATGCATTGATTAATATTCTCTTTCAGATATAACCTTCAAGCTGACAATGCGCCGGAAGACATTGTTTTATACTGTGAACCTGATTATACCATGCGTTGGCCTTACGTTCCTGACTGTACTTGTATTCTATCTACCTTCAGACTCTGGTGAAAAGGTACGTTTTTATTTTTCTTTATTTGTCTTAAGGCTTGTTTCAAAATGTCTGATTAAGTTTCTATTAGCTTACATACTCCATCATTGGCTCAAACACTTAAAGAACTTATTGGTCTCGAAAACAACTTCGCAATGTTCTCGGATCTTAGCAGTTTCTAGCTTCACTGACGAACAGACAGACTACTATTCTATTTTGACGTTTTAAAGTACCTATTAAGTTTAGTTGGAATAAATGAGCTTGAGTTTTGACTTTGACTTTTATTTCCTTTTATTCATTTATTTGTTTTAGTCGCCAAAAACAACTAAAGGCCTCCTAAAATTTGTCACATATTGCGAACATAAAACAGTAAAAAACTTTATCGATTACATCCATAGAAACTTAATCATACATTATGAAATAATAGCCTTACTATGTTACCTTTATATTATGTGTGTGTTAGATGTGACGACATTCTATAATACAATCACGATCTAGTTTTATTTTTTTAATAATTATCTCTTTTTTGTCTTAGTGTGTTTTATCTTTAGCTTTTTTATTATTATTTTAATTTCTCTAAATAGTTTTTTATCCTTTAATTTGTAAATAGAATACTTACATATTTTTTATAACTTTGATCTTTATTATTAGTTTTTTCTTTACGTTCCTCAATAGATTTGTTATTGAGTTAACTTTTGCTCTGTTGATGAAAAAAAATTTTTTTCAGAAGAAGTTAAGTAAATTAAAAATGTTAAAATCTGTTTTTGCAAAGAAGAACATATTTCATTAGTTCTTGTTTTCGGTAAAACAAACATAAGTAGTAAATAATCATATAGATACTAAAGAATAGATAAAGGAAAAGTTTGTAACGTTGATGATTGTGAAAAAATTTGTGGTAGAATGTCGTCACAATATAGCTTTTTATGTATATGTGAATGGGATGTTTCAGGGCATGTTCATAAATAGCCTTCAATCCGCAATACCATCCCTCACTACCCTCATCCATTGGTAATGGTCTTTTTTGAATCATTAGTTAGACGTGTGCGTGTATTAGTATCATCTCAATATTGTGTCTGTTAGCTATTGTCTTTCCACACTCCAACTTCCATATTCTTTTGAATATGAACTTTAACTGTGCATTCCTCAAAATTATCCAAATCTTCTACTCGTTACACTTTTTCGACATAATTGTCTTACTCAGTATTGATTTCATATAATTCCTGGACTGTACCAATCTATATACCCAAATATAAAATTGACATTTTTAATTTAAAAAATCTGGCATTTATTTTGTTGAAAAATTTTCTTCCTTGATTAGTTGAGTGAACATGGCATCTGCGGCAGGCTTACTTAATTTCTCTTAAGAGACATTATCTACCCTATGTAAGAAAGGGTTTAATTTTATCCCAATTCCAAAATCTTTCAATCCTCCTTTACAATCCCAATGGTATTCTGAATTTTGTTGAAAATTACCATCTCATTGCATGATCCCAAATAATTCACTCATTGGTTGTGCAACACATGATATAAATTGTACCTTTACGTCGTATAAATATAGTGGAAAGACAATTTGTATAAAAATGTAATGTGATAGCTATAGAATGGATTTTCGTGCACTGATACGACAGCAAGTGGAATTAATTTCTGATCAAAATTAGCTGACAACCCTACGAAACGAAAAGTGATGAAGGTAAGCAAGTACGTGCGATTTATATCCATTTAATTGCAGACGAAGAATATGACTTGAAAATTTTGAAAAAGAAGAAGTTCCAGTTTCTGACATTGTAAATAAAATTTACATGGCAGATCAGCATCACACTGGTTCATCGTCACAACAAACATACACAGGCTACATATTTGCACAATGTACATTATAATTAACACATGCTAATCACAAAATTTCTCAAGTCAATCTTCGTTTATAGATTCACATGCAGATGGATCGCCAATATCATCACCAACGCCAGTGGGGTATCAAAGAACGTTTTGATCACAAGCTAATTCCATATTTAGTGTGCTAAAAACCAAACAATTTGAATGAAATAACTCAAAAGAGACTTCTCTTCCTTAGATATCGCTCTGCATCTCCATCCTGGTGTCCCTCACTGTGTTCTTCCTTGGTCTGGCTGAGATCATTCCGCCAACATCCCTGGCAATCCCCTTGCTTGGGAAATATCTACTATTCACGATGATACTCGTCTCGCTCAGCGTTTGGGTGACTGTTTGCATACTTAACGTGCATTTCAGGTAAATATGATTTTTTTCTTTTCTCGTAGATATCGTTAAGCATCTCGATTTTGGTGTCGCTGACTGTATTCTTCCTGTTGCTGGCTGAAATAATCCCGCCCACGTCGCTCGCTATACCTTTATTAGGGAAGTATTTGCTGTTCACCATGATACTGGTGTCTCTGAGTGTCTGGATGACAGTTTGTGTTCTCAACGTTCACTTTAGGTGAGTAAAGAAAGTTAGTTAGCTTCCTTTCTCACGTTTCCACTTCCTCGATTCTTTCTCTGGCTATACTGTCGCTTCGTAGTAGTTTATTATCTAAATCTTGAAAAGTATACAGGTAATAAACTTTATAATAAATATCTAGTGGCAGCGCATAAAACCTTTGGACTAAATAATCAGAACTAAAATTTTATCTGCAGCTTTAACTGTTGTAAAATTAAGTGAAGCTTGCTTAAATAAAAAAAATACTTCAATAATTTTCTGTATTGACGGAAAATTTTTCATGTCTCGCAAAATGCAAGCTTTGAAACTAATTCGCCCTACCCTATCTAAGCTTCCTCCAGCGAAATGGTGTTGCTTGTGTTGTAGTTAACGATACACAGAATACTCTAGATGTTTAGTCAGCACAGTTGATGTCCCATGTCATGCCTATAAATGTCCCAATGCAGGGCCAAGGCCATAGAGTTTTAAAAATAATATGTTCAGCCAAACAGCAATAAAGGAAGACTTTCATAAGTTTAGTTTAAACAACATGTTCCTTCATTTTTATCTTTTCAGCAACTTTAATAAAGATACACGGATAAATATTCGTTTTAGATTACCGAATTTTATAATAAGTGTTTGAGAATAAAGCCTTCTTTACTAAGCTTGTTTAGTTTTAGATTTTTTTTAAATTTTCGCTCTACAAGAATACTTTTAAAAGTGTTTTTTTTAATAATGGGCTTTGCCTAGTTGCGGAAAAATACAGTATATACTTCAACAGTGTAGTTTTTGATCCCTGACTGTACAAGTCAGGGATCAAAAATGCAATTACACTCTACCAATTTTAAAAAGACTAAAATTACTTTGTAGTAAATGTTCAATGGTTCACAGCCAGTTTATTCAATAATTTAGATTCTATGCTATGAATTAAATCAGTCCTCAACCATTGACTCTTTTCTACAAAGATCTATTGGTCATTTTAAAATTGGTAGAGTGTAATTGCATTTTTGACCCCTGACTATACACACCTTTTTATTTGTAACGTTTGGTTCATCCCAGATTGGGCAAGCAATAATGCTATTTAATGTGCCAAAAATATATTTTATCAATGAGCATTTTGTTTCGAATTTGTAAAACCATAAAGAAGAATATTGTTTTTAGTTTGGGCGTTATCTGTAAGTTAATTTTTTAGGGCTGATTTTTCAATAGTCAGATAAATGTTATCTGAAGAATAAAATTGTTGCTGTCACTTTCTTCTTCAAACATTCTTACGCGACAGCAACAATTTTATTCCTCAGATAACTTTATCTGACTATTGAAAAATCAGCCCTTAATAAATTGATTATCGTTTTCTACGACGTCATTTTGTTTAATAGACATCACATGAAGTTGGATTATTTTTTTTTAATTTGGATATGGATTTTATTTTGAATATTTCGTATTTTTATAGGTATTACGATAATTGTAATTTATTTATAATATCGGGGAATTTGAGCAGTCGACGTTTTGTTACCGTAGGCAACCGCCTACATTTAGTTTGTTAACCGGATGAAACAATGTTTTTGTTTAATCTACATATCGCCAAATATACATTAAAGATGCAAAAGAAAATCGCAGTAAAAACCTAGAATTGTAATGAAAAATCGGTCAACACAGTGATAAGTGGTTTCCAAAGGACAGAAACATCTTTTATCTACAAAAAACGCATTTATAATAAAGAAAGAAAATGGTGCCAGGGTTTGGTGAAGTAACTACAGTTTTATTACTACATAGTAAATGCAGTAGCTAGGTTACATGCTTGGTCTCTGTGCATCGAAATGACGCGGTCTCGACACCAGTGTTCCAAAAATTGATGTTTAGTCTTGGGTTGAGTGACAGTATGTGAATTTTTTTTATGGTATAAGTCGGCAAACAGACAGGCGGATTACCTGATGGTAAGCAATCGGCGCCGCCGATGGACACCCGCAACACCAAATGAGTTACGAGTGCGTTGCCAGCCTTTTGAGGATAGGGGTTGCGGATAAAAGGATCGTGAAGGGATAGGGGAAGAGGATTGAGCCTCCAGTAACCTCACTCACACGGCGTATTCTGTGAGTCCGTGGTATCACTCCGGTTGAGCCGACCCATTCGTGCCGAAGCTTGTCCCACACTTATATTAAATGCAGTAGAAAATTCTAGCCGCATCGTTTAAAAAAGTTAAAAAAATTGTCTACATACTTCGTAATAAAATGTGTTTAAAACTAATTTTATGTTAATAAATACGAGGGAACCTGTTAAAAGATTAATTCAAATACTCACCCACACTTGTGTAAGTAGGCTAGCTAGGCGTCTTCCGAAAGTCAAAACAAAAAAGGTACTTGCAGGTGTTAAATACAAATTCTAAGACAAAAACACGATTAGAACAATGTCAATTTGCAAATTCTGTTATAGCAATTCTCGTTCAAAACCTTGTGTGATTGTTTGTGAACCCTTCCATGACACGTAATTAATATTTTTTGTTACTTAGTTTTTAACGAGATTATTTGCACTTGGTAGAATTATTATTGGTTTTAAGTTTACGTCAATCTTATTTAATTACATTGCATTTGTCGATAAAATTGTCCCTCTTAGTCTGGCTGACTATTTATTTCGACACCCATTTCACGATGTTCATAAATTTTCAAATACCTAACTAGAATAGAATATAGAATGTTCCACAGAATTGATAGTCAATGAATAGCCTAAATATTAAAAACTAAGAAAAAGTAGCTGATGATTCCATCTAGCTAAGCTGTAATGTCATACCGATTTTTCCGAAAATCTCGATATTATGCCAAATAACTTGAATTATAAAAATGTTATAAACTCAAGCATATTCCAGAAAAAAGCACTTAAAAATATTCCAAAATAAACAGCAAGCGAAATAAAGGAGACGCATAAATCTGAACGGTCATTGTAATATTGCCACACACATCGCTATCGCGGAACAATAGTGTGAAATATGGTACGGTTTGGTACACTTTAGTTTGCAGAATGCTCTTTATTCAATGCAGGAAGGATGTAATGAGAAGTTAGGTGTTTAGATACTATAAAATATGCTACATTTTATGTAGCTAAAGTTGTTTGGTATACATAGATAAGTATTAATATACTATACCTACTAGCTTCTACCACCTTATGTTGATCAAAAGCAGACTATGTGTTAATCCAGGGATTTTGTGTGAAAGAAAAAAAAAACGCACATCTTCAGTACTATTGTATCTATTTTAGAGTTTTTTTTTGTTTAACTTTTATCGTATGAATGTTTGTAAAATGGAATCTTTTAAGTGTGGGAGAGCCATGCTTCGTCACGAATAGGTCGGCTCGACCGGAGTTATACCACGGCCTCACAGAAAACCGGCGTGAAACAACCACAGTGTTGTGTTTCGCCGTGTGAGTGAGGTTACCGGAGGCCCAATCCTTCCCCTTCCCAATCCCTCCCCAGTTCCTTAATCTCCAAATCCCTAATCCCTAAAAGGTCGGCAACGCACTCGTAACTCCTCCGTTGCGGGTGTATGGGCGCGTGGGCGGTGCATGGGCGGCGCTGATTGCTTACCATCAGGTAATCCGTCTGCTCGTTTGCCGACCGATATTATTACATAAAAAAAATCTTACAATAAACAACAGCAAGTTTTTAAGCAGTTTACAATCGGGATATAGTTTATACACGTTAGGTTTACGTGGCCATAAATGCTAAGCCTACAACTATAAAATATTCTGTAAACTGTTTAGTTCCGGGCATATTGACAAACCTAATAAAACTTGGTTGAAAAAATATTTTAAACCAACTTTTTCAACAATATTTTATTGTCGAATTAATTTCTTTTTGACTCCAGAAACTACCCAATTGAAAATTGACAATAAGAACAGTGAAGTTTACATGTATTTACTTAGTCAGCGCTCCAGAAACGTATCACAATTGTCGAACAAACATACTCTGATTCAGCTACACGGGCATCGAATGTGAGTGGAGCACTAGCAGGCTCGTTACCATAAAAATTAACTGACCATGCACTTGTAATCGCGTGCATACAAATAGTAAACCTCTGTGCATAGTAGTGATGCTCCTACTTTGGCCATTTATTCGATCGCAATGTTAATTCACGTCGACATCGCGCGTCGACTGTTTGGAATAATTGCTACGGCATCGTAGTAGTGTAGTTGTTTTTGTGAAGGGAATATTCCGTTTTTTTTTCTTTTTTGTTCTTTAAAAACGTTGCCCCACACTAGGATTTTCTCCTGTGTCGCGGGTGCATTTACAAACATACAATTTTACACATGACACCCAGACCCGAAACAACAATTTGTAGATCACACAAAGTGTTGTTCCGTGTGGGAATCGAACCCGCGACACGTTGCACGGCAGCTAGTTGCCCAGCCACCGCGCCAACCGTGCAGTCTAATATGTGATGGTAACATGTTTTTTGTTGTTGTATGATTGGTGGGATATTAAATCGTAGTTTTTATATAATAATATAATTAATTTAATATGTATTAAACTATCGTGTTAGATAAGATAGTTAAAAAATGAAAATAAAGAACTAGAATTAGCTGATGAGAAAAAAACAATTTTAGGTACTTACAGCGCGGCGACGCTCGTGAATAAGAGTCCCGTTTTGACTTGAAACTAGTCGAGCTTTTCTCAGTTAATTTGACTGATCTTTATTTTCAATAAATGTTATTTTAAATATTTCGTTTACCGTAAATATGACGAATATTTCAGTTATATCATTAAACTCTGTTTGCTTTTCTATTTTAAATAGACAAAATACAATTTGTAAATGTTTCGTTTAGATAGCAGATAAGGCATTCTAATTCTGAGTCTGAGTTGCTTTAGAAGTATGTATGTCATGAAGCATTAATTGAGTTTGATGTTTCATACAATAAATATAATGCCAAATTTTACATAGAAAAAAATTGACTCTAGGTGGTACTTATCCGAATTGATTTATTGAAAGTAAAACTAACTATCAAGGTAACAGAAGTTTCAAAGCACTAATTTGTTATCAGATTTCCCCATACAACGTTCAGCAAATATCTTCTATACGAATAGTTATTCGGAAAGCACATCCCTAAACGCCGTTTCAAATAAATCTTTCGTTTTCATTGTTATTTTGTCATTACAGTAATAGAACATTGTGTGTGTGATATATGGCGTACGATAGCACGATAAGCTATTACCGCTTTGAATAATTTGCGTCGCTGTATAAAATAAAGCGCAATTTTGTGCGGTAATTAACGTGACAATTTTAGTTGAATCTTGTAGCGCTTAAAGCGACTTATTGTTAAAATTGATGATGTGTAAATGTGTATCTGTGTTGGTAATTAGTACAGGTATACTTTATGGTACAATAGGGACTTAACACGTGTTTTGTGGTTTCGTTAAGGGTGAGTTTGCGAGTTAGCTGAGCAGATAATATAGGACATTTTTCTTTCGTGTTTTGCCGATGAGGCTATGTATAGGTATTAGGTTGAACCCGTTATCTATACCAATATTATAAAGAGGTAAAATTTGTAAGTTTGTATGTAGAGGGTAATCTTTGGAACCGCTGGTCGGATTTCCAAAATTATTTCACTGATAGATAGCTACAATATTCCTGAGTGCTATAGGTTACAAAACATCACGCTACGATTAAATGGAGCCGAGCAGCGGGTGAAACCGCGTGAGAGTAGCTAGTTTATTATATGTATGATATGTTAATATAACTATAACCAAGGAGATGACCTATTTCCAGTATTTTGTTTGCGGCAATATTTTTGTTGTCTTAATGGGGCAATATTGATGCAACCTCAAATAAGAGTGGTTCCGTACTACATCCGATCTAAATCCGATCCGAAACCGAGAAAGTATCTATGGTCTGTCATTTTTGTAAAACGATTGCTATGGTGGCACGCACTATATTTATCAACCGTCATCCGATTTGTATCAAAGAATATCCGAGGCATTTATGAATTTCAGGAAGGTTTTGAGTATTAAAAAGATAATGATATTGTATGAAACTTAATATCAGATAGATTACTTAAGTAAAAAGTTTGTAAACCTTAAAATTTTAAAGTGTACCTTTTTTTGTGAGGTGTATAAAACATAAATACCAATCTAGGACCTACATGACCAATAGATAATTATGAAAATAAACTTAGATTGATTGAAAATGATGTAAAAGTAATTTAAATCGTATAATTCTAAAGAATGCCTGAGACATAGCGAGCAACGTGACAATTGTCTATTAGGACATACCTATTAAGACCCTTTCCCAAAAATGAGAGAAATCATACAAATTAAGAGATGTAATTACTTAGTCCAATTAACTTTTCTGAAAGGTCTCCATCAACCCACACGATGTCTCCGTGGATGAAGAAGCTGTTCTTGCAGTTGATGCCGAAACTCCTCATGATGAGGAGAACCAAGTATTCTCTGCCAGATTATGACGACACGTTTGTGTCCAATGGCTACACAAATGAGCTGGAGATGAGGTAAGAACCTAAAACACTAATCTCAAAAACACAAAACACTGAGCACTAATTACGCCTTTAATGTTCATTGTTCGGCCTGCTCGACGACCGTGCGTCATTGCAGGGATCCAGCAGAATACCAGCGTCAGGTATATACCTGACACATGCTGAGCTGGACTCCCATTTGGTGCAAACCAAATACACACTGAACCGCGCCGTATTTTATTAATATTTTTAACCTTTCTCGTTCTTTGTTTTCTTTCTTTCGTACTACCCGTCTAATACGTAATTTTTATATTTCTTTTTGTTTTATATTATTTTCTTGTTAATTTGTATTGTCTCACTTATTTGTCAATTAATTTGTGTCTGTTATTGTTTGTATTGAATAAATGTGTTATCTATCTATCTACATCAAATAGGTTCAATGTAGATTATCTTATAGTTACCTCTTTCTTCATCTTACCTATTACTTCAAATTAAAAGACATTTTTTTTCTCTTTATCATGTTAAGAGACTTATAAAACATTCGTTACCAAAACAATGCACGTTCGAATGTTAAATTTAAATGTTTTTAGGAATCAATATGTAATTAATGAAATGGCGATTGTGAGCTTACTTGTATTATTTCATTTCTTTTTTTTCGTAATTTAAACATGAAAAATAAAGTATTATATTTATTTATGTAAATTTGCAAGTCCTTAGCTCATTTTTGGGCTTCCTTCCCCATTTGGTACCAAAAATTTTTTCCGTTTCCCTACAAGTGAATCGTCCATGGTTTTAGCATCTCTCGTGGCTTTTTGTTTTTTGGAACCTACGGAAGCGATATATTTTTTCACCGAATGGTAAGCAATCGGCGCTGGTTATGGACACCTGTAACGGCTGAGGAGTTACGAGTGCGTTGCCAGCCTTTTACTGGTTAGGGATTTGGGAATTGGTTATTAGGGGATTAGGGTTGGGTAGGGGTAGGATTGGGCCTTCGATAACTTTAATCATATGGCGAAACACAGCGCAAGCGTTTATTACGCTGTTTTTTTTGGGATGTCGTGGCATCACTTCTGTCGCATCAGCCCAATAATGCCGAAGTAAGGCTATTACATACGCATTTTACTTCATATATGTCACAAACAAGAAAATTACTATTTTGTATTTTCAGCAGGGACAGTTTAACGGACGCTTTTGGGGATTCAAAGGATAATGGTGATTATCGGAAATCACCAGCTCCAGAAGATGACATGCTGTCTGCTGGAGGCGCTCATCAAAGACCATCAGGTACATACAACTTGGAATTGAAAAATTTTCTATTAAAGTTAAAATATTTCAAAGGGTAGTCACTGAAAACGTTTGCAAATCATAGAAGTTACATATTGCTGATAAAGAAGGACAAGTACATATGTTTTATCTCTCTTCCGCATAGTGACTGAATCAGAAAACATGTTGCCGCGTCACCTCTCGCCTGAAGTGGCAGCTGCCTTGAAGAGTGTCAGGTTCATAGCACAGCACATCAAGGATGCTGATAAGGACAATGAGGTAAGTGGAAATTGTTAACTATATTACTATACTTTTATTTATATATATATACATGTCTTCGTCCAAAGCTAAAGTCTTTTAACCACGGAATAGATAAATAAGGTATATCTATTCCGTGGTTATACCTTATTTATCTATTCCGTGCTTTTAACATACATAGGTGTTATCCAAACTCAATATAATTAAATTAAATTCTTTATTCTAGAATAGAGATCCATTTATTTGTGTTTTTAATTTCTTATCCTAATTAAGTTTATATTTTAATATTTATCAATTATTGACATGGACATCAGGACGCACATGTCTACTGACACATTGTCTTATAAACGGCCCATAAGATTTGGTCTGCCAATGTAGCTAGTATATTGTTAGGGCTGTCCCTCAATTATAAAAGTCAATTTTGGCTCCCGCAAACATTTCAGATACACCATTAAGGCAACAACCAGTATCCTCAGCGCATTATTGCATTAAATATAAAAGGGAAAGTCAAAGTCAAAGTCAAAATCATTTATTTCAATTAGACCCATACAGGCACTTTTGAACGTCAAACAAAATTTTAAAGATATAAAGTGTCAGTCTGTCGGTCAGTCCTCTTAGTGAAGCTATTCGCTCGTTCCAAAGTGTAGATTCCGATGGAGAAGAACGAGCAAGAAACTCGATGGTTACTCTTTTAAAATCAGTGTCACATAAATATTCTTTGATACATTATTCAGTTGGTTTGATTATGTGAGAACAGTGTAACGTTTGTATACAGAGAAACATAAAAAGAAAATAACCTTAAGTCAGTCCAGAGCTGATCAGTCAGTACTTTTTGCTGTTGAGTGGCAAATGGATGAATGGATTTAGTGTGTCATACCATAGGCTACTTCATTTTTTTCTTTCTTAACCCTCCAACGTCCCTTAAATAGGGTTTGTATGTTTAAATGCAGCATTGTAAAGTTTTCAACATAGAGAGCGAAAGCCAGTCCGCACATGACTGTTCATATTGCATTATAGTAAAAAGCCTCTTGTACGAGTAATAGCCTCACAGAAAACTGGCGTCAAGTAAGTCTTACGTTGTATTTCGCCGTGTCATTGTGGTTACCGGAGACCCAATCCTTGCCCCCCCTCCACAATACTAAAATTCCTTATCCTTTAATCCCTTATAACTCACATAAGAGGCCGGCAACGCACTTGTAGTAACTCCTTTGATATTACGTGTGTCCATGGGTGGCGCTGCTTGCTTACCAATAGGTAGTAAGAGGACTGCTGAAAAAAAAACGGAACGCACAATGAGATAAGGAATTCTTCTAGAAATATTATAGAAAGACATCATACCAAAAAAATGCTCAAAAGTATTTTAAAAGTTTAAAATAAAAGATAAAAAATACCATTGGGGTTCTAAAAATGCTTTTCCCTTGTTCCTGTATTATCAAATTAAATATTCATACAGCGGGGACTAAGTCATAATGGTTCATGGAACAGGAAGAATTACAACGGCGCGGAGGCTCAAATCCATAGTAAGACATTTTACTTTGTAATATATTTTTTGTATTTTCCAAATTTTGTATAATATGGACATTTTATTTGTATACTACGCCTTTCAAACTTTTTAGGAACAATTTTAATGTATGATGGTAAAGTCTATAGGCCAAAAAAGTAGCCTTAAGATATTTTTTTTCTTTAAACGAAACTTCAGTTGATTTTTTGTCAGGAGGTTTTAGACAGTAAAAATCTGACACTACTTCTTGCCATACCCTGGGCGGGAGAAGCCATTTGAGGGAGGCTCTTCCCTCCTCAAAAAAGGCTGTTGGTTGCTCGATCAAGGGATTGTCATGAAAGCAGAGATACTATTAAAATGGTAGGTGAGGTTTGTTGAAAATGTGACCCACACAGAAGTTGTATCATCACGCAGAAGTGATTCACCAAAATTCGTATCTATTTTGCTTGTGTGTGTAATTATTATACTAGGTGCACTTAAACCGATACATAATCTATTTCATCTACCTCTTATCGTTAAATTCTCAAAAAAGTGTGAGTCATACCACGGCCTCACATAAAACCGGCGTGAAACAACCACAGAGTTGTATTTCGCCGTGAGAGTGAGGTTACCCTTCCCAATCCTTAACCCTACCGTACTCTTATCCCTAAAAGGCCGGCAATGCATCCGTAACTCCTTTTGGGGACGCGGGTATCAAAGAGCGGCACCGATTGCTTACCATCAGGTAATCCGTATTTTCGTTTCCCGACCTATTCCATAAAAAAATAGTTCACTTTTCAAAGAAAGTATCTATTAGCACACAAAAATGTTTCATCCTTTAACAAACTTCCGTGCACCAGTGGTGTTATAAAACAGAATTACCCGCAAATTCGCAGTTCATTGCAGTCTTGCGTGCTCCGTACACTATCGTGCACCGAAAATCGTAAACCCGGCACAAAATACGGAGCCGTAATAAAAGAAGGAATTGTGAAATGTATGTTTGTTTACACTGAATTGTAGCCCTCGCAAATGGCGAATGTACAGTACGTGTACCCCAGTTATTAGATAGCGTGCAGTCTGCAAGTGATTCTCTCGCAACGATTTATTTATTTGCACTCCGGCTATATTAGTTTGCAGAGAAACAGCTTTAGATGATTTTCGTCTACTATTAAGTTTAATTGTATTGTTTCTTTAAAAAAACGTTGCCCCGCACTAACTGACGCACGTTTACAAAAATACAAAATTCCACATGCACATCACAACCAGACCCGCAAAACAACAATTTGTAGATCACATAAAGAGTTGTTCCGTGCGGGAATCGAATGCGCGGCAGCCAGTTGCCCAGCCACCGCGCCAACCGCGCAGTCAAAAGCCGTTTGTTGTATTAGCTACATTCTACATTGTATTAAGAAATCATAGATATCTGAACATTACTTCCTAATCTCCAGGTATGGAAACATGTCAAGTGATTTAGAACTTTAATTATTGTGTCTTTCACTTTATTAGTAACTAGCTACTACCGCGCGGTTTCACTCGCTGCTCGGCTCCATTTGATTGTAGCGCGATGTTTTATACCCTATAGCACTAGAAAACTTTGTAGCTATCAATAAGTGAAAGAATTATGGGAATCCGACCAGTGGTACCAAAGATTACCCCCTACATACAAACTTACAAATTTTACTTCTTTATAATATTAGTATAGATGAAGAACAGTCTTTTTCATATTGATTTTATAACAATTTCTAACAATTTGTTCCTCAACTAATATTAAAAGTACCAGGATAGCATAAAATCAAGCGAGTCGAAGCGACGCACAATGATGGGACAATCAGTCAAAAAATCGTCCAATTTTCATACCTCCTTCCAGTTGATCGATTTCATTGGTTCCTTGCCTCGCTTTGCTGGCTTCGTGAACGTATTAAGCTCAATTGACAAAACGTCTCTGATCGTTAATTCCAATTTAAATATTCAATAGGTATCAGTAAGCATTAGAATTTTGTCGTTCGTTTGTTAAATATTCCTTAATTCGATGTGAGATAATTATATGTAAGTGTCTGTTTGCGAGAGCTAATACGAGTATATTTTTATTTAAATAAAGAATAGGACCATAAGCAATAAAAACAAATCTCTTTTTATCCAATTCGATTTTTAGTTTCCGATTTTAAGTCACTAAACTATATTATAGGTAAGTAGTACAAAAATGAACTGAAAATGTGAGGTGATTGTTTTTTTTTTCGATTAACCCGTTATTTATATTTCTAGTTTTATCAATATAGTACCTACCTAATAATGTTTCTCATAAGAATAAAGAAACATTTCCAAAGCTTAACAATTAGCCAAATAGCTTCATAAACAAATTGATCACTTAATAATAGCAATTAATTTTCCCGCCACTATAACACATTTTGCCGCGCTAATATTGCAGATCTTTACGAGTGAATGTAATCGAATGGTCCCTACGGAACGGGAGTGATGAACGAATGAATGTTTTATTACCCGTGTCCTGGCAACAGATACAAGATAAGGAAATTCGAAAATAATGAATTAAAATCTGATTTGATGAAAAATAGTAAAACAATTTTTTTGATTTTGTTTTAGTATACAGTAATGTGGTTAGCTGCTTAGTTTAACTTGGATTTTCTAAGTGATTATAATTCATATATCGTGAGACATAGGTACTAAATTTATCGATAATAACAACTCTTTCATGTAAATTAACTAAAAGTGAAATGAAGTGTAGGGAAAGTGATAATTTGTACCCAACCATTTCTGTACGGTTGATGTTACGATGCTTTTATATTTTCCATAAAAGTATTCACTTAAAATACAAGTACATAGGTACACGTTATATTTTCCGGGATATAGTTACACCAGTGTGTCCCCTGTGGCGGTAATTTTCTTCTAATGCGGACAAAAAGCGTAAGAGAATGTTCAGTTTCTTATACGAGGTGAAAGAAGTTAGAATTGTGATGACATTATTACTACCTGTAGGTATTTAGAAAATGCTGTCTGGAAAAAGAGGTCAATTGGCAAAAAAGGAAAAGTCATAAAAGAATATGCTTTTATAATAACTATCGTGAGACATACTAAATTAACTAACTAACAATCGCGGGTTATTCACGTGCTTTTTATATGTAGGTAATAGGTCGGCAAACGAGCAGTTAGTTACTTAATGGTAAGCAATTAGCGCCGCCCATGGACACCCGCAACGGAGGAGTTGCGAGTGCGTTATCGTTCTTTAGGAATTAGGATTTTGGAGATTTAGGGTTTGGGGAGGAATCGATGGAGGGGAAGGATTGGGCCTCCGGTAACCTCATTCACACGGCAAAACATAACGCTGTGGTTGTTTCAGGCCGGTTTTCTTTTAGGCCGTGGTATCACTCCGGTCGAGCCGACCCATTCGTGCCAAAGCATGGCTCTCCCGCGATTGTTAATAAAAGATTATGCATTGAAAAAATATTTAATTGCAAATATCTTTTTAATACATGGATATTCAGAAGCATAAATATTTTGATTGAAGCAGAAGCTTTGCATGTATGCATATAACAAAAACCACATGGCATAAAAAACATAAGTATAAGTTGGACAACGAGTTGCTAAATAAAAAAAAAGTTTCTTGTACGTACATCCTTGTTGGGATAGTCACGTGACAATCAATGACAAACGAGGCATGGACGGGCCAGATATAAGTTCATCGTAATAAATAAAAACACTTTACAAGTACACCAACCAGATTAATAAAGTTAATGGTATTTGGTCGTTCTTACCTCGAATCACTCCTCTGGGAGGCTACTAAGTGCCGGGAACTCACGACTTAATGACTCGTACAAGGAAAATATTCTAATATTACCTCTAATCCACTCTATTCATCTTTGTGCAGGTTTGTCACTGTTAACAAACGACTTCCTTTTTTTCTTCTGAATAGAATTTTCTCGACAACACGTACTGGTGAGCAAAGGCTTCTTCTCACACGGTGAAGGTTTGAGCAAGGCGGATTGGCAATTTCAAACTTATACTTATACTTAGAAATTATAAGACCGGGTTTCCTCACAATGTTTTCCTTGTATGTCAGAAGTGTCTGAATAATCATAGATAGTACACATAAATCGGAGATCACATTGGTACTTGTCAGATTTTGAACCCGCCCGAATTGTGATCTATTTTTGTGTCTTTTGGTTATGTTTTTTTAATACGTTTATCCGTTTTCGCATGTGTCCTGGGTACGTTAACACTCAGACTCGGAACAACAATTCGTGGATGGCACAAAGAGTTTCTTAAGTGCGGGCAATCGTAACGTGTTGTGGTGGTAGCCGGTTTCCGTGACATCGTACCAACGAGGCACGATCTCAAGAGGTTTTTGGGTTTTATTTTATAGCTTATGTAGTCTGGAATTACCTATCACCACATTCGCGGGACTGGTAACATTTGATGTACATGCCCTGCAAAATGCATCTTTGCTTAAGTGCCTACTATCTCTTTACATTCGCCCTTGATTTCAAATGAACTTATAATAAACAGGATGTCATTTTTTTGTCGTTTCAAGGCCACTGTTCTATCTGCCCCTTCGGGGATAAAGATAATAATAATATACCAAAAATTACATTTTGGAAGCCATCGAGCTAAAAGTGTACTTAAGAAAATTATTATATTTTGCATTAGAATATCAAGTTTCTGTGAGATATTTGTGGTTGGTATCTGTCCTCCGGGACGTCTGCGAGAGTGCTCACTTTAAAATGTCAATAAGAGGTCTCAAATACTGTAAGAAAAACCCGCTGAAATAATCAATTAATAGACCAAATTGACTTGATAATACTTGGTGTTTGTTTCAAACCAGTATAATATATTGTTGCTCGAGTGATATTTATTAGCATGGCTGTCCAATTTTTCGTTCTGACGTCACGTTTAAGTGCGGGAGAGCCAAGCTTCGGCCCGAATGGGTCGGCTCTACCGTTGTCATACCACAGCCTCACAGAAGACCGGCGAGAAACAACCACATCGTAGTGTATCGCCATGTGAGTGAGACTACTGGAGGTCCAACCTATCCCATAAAAAAAAACATTTATAAGACACGCTGCCTAAAAAAATAACCTTTTCCCACCGGGAGACTGGGGATCTAGTTCCTTAAAACGTTACTTATAAATAATCTATTTCAACCATCGTAAACTAAGACTTAATTAAAACTGAAATAAGGTGAAAGAAAACATCGTGAGGAAACCTGGAATTTAAAAGACTAATTTTATTATAAGTTTGAAATCTCCAATCCGCCTTAAGCAAACGTGGTGATTGTTGAAACCTTATTTATTATTTAATAATTCATTAACAATATACTTAGTATACTATATAATATAGTCACAAAATAATCCGTTTATTAAAATTTTATAATCATCATAACAGATAATAAAACATAAATCATCATGATAAATTAAAAATGTCCCGTTTTAAATCAGTAATTATTATTTGTTACAATAACAGTATTAATAAAAACTAAAGGTATAATATGTAACTACGCGGACACGGTTATTGGCCCTAGACTCCTATCGCGAACCAAACGAGTGATACAGAGAGTTCAAAATGCTTGTGCGCGTTTTTGCTTCAAAATACCACCAAGAGGTCACATTACCCCTTATTTAAATAAACACAATCTGTTAAAAATGAAGTCACGTCGTAAGCTTCATCTAGCCTGTCTCCTCTTTGGTGTCATAAGAAGTAAATGCCCGTCATACCTCTACTCGAAGCTCTCGTGGGTGAATGCACATCGCCAGCGAGAGGGTAGGCGTTGTGCGCAGCAGCTGGCTATACCGCAGCATAAAACCGCTGCGTTTAGAGGTAGTTTCAGGTATGCGGCGTCAAAGTGCTGGAACAATATCCCCCCGCCTATTAGGAATTTGCAAAGTATAGGTACTTTCAGAAGAAAGCTCAAAGAGTTTGTGCTAACTTCTCAAATCAATAGCGGCGAAATAAATATTGACCTGTCTTTTAATTAATGTTTACTTTTGTATTATTTATTAACACTATCATTAATTTACAATTAAATATCTGCAATCACATATTACTAAAAAATATTTTTTCTATACCTACTCCTCACTATTATATTCACATAATTATATTTATTTAATAAATAAAAGACTCACCGTCACCGCTCGAGTTTTGTTGCGAGAGTTGATCGCCGATTATCATAGCATTTGTTCAGTTTCACGTCACGCAAAATTCTGGTTTTTCCCTCAATAGTAACTCAATACCATCGTAGTGATGGTGCGCGTAGTTATGGTGCAAATGAGCGTTAAACTGTGCAGCAGTATTTAAGTAACAATGCGACACCCTGCTCACCCGCAACTTCCAAGATTATTGTTGCGATTTTATGGTGTATTATTTTTCAAGTACCAACATTAAATTATGACATATATTTACCTATATTAAAAAAATATATATACTATTGAACATGTAAAAAGTAATCTTAAAAAATAATTTATATTTAACATATCACTATTTAATTATATTTTAGTATTATAATATTCTTATCTATCTCGTTTCTTTTATTTTCCCCTGGACTGATCACTAGAGCCCGCAAGTCTTAAAACTAAGATATTTTGTCATAATGCAGATTAAGATGCTCTAATTACTAGTAACTAGTAGATAGTATGTGTTGCATTCGTCCGTGCGTCACTGCAGGGGTGCCAACTGAAAATCAGTGTTGGGTGCTCCGTGCCCAGCTTTTGCTGAGTTGGCGACCCATTCGGATTGGGCATGTCCGCCAACCCAGGGTTGTATTAATGTATTTTTTAGGCTGTTTTCACGTTATTGTTTTGATTAATTTTATTTTAATTTTATTTTGTTGTCCTGTTACTTTAAACTTTTATTGTTTTGTTTTTTTTTTATTGTTGTATTTTTTTGTTTGTTCTTGGCCTTCATGTCTCGGTCCGAATAAAAACAGTTTTCTTTCTTTCTTTCTAACTGATATAATTTGTCTAATAATTGTTAAGTTTGTTATTTGTAGTAACATTGTTTATCTATAATTCATCCAAACTGCATATATAAAACACCTGTCTAACAAGAACTGCTTGACTTGTTTTGGAAATCCTCGATTATAATCTAAATTTTTTAATGCAATTTGTTAAATATTGTAACTGACTTATAATTGAAACAAAGCTTGTAGTTTTTTTATGTAATATATCGGCAAACGAGCAGACGGATTACCTGATGGTAAGCAATCAGCGCCGCCCATGGACACCCGCAACGGAAGAGTTACGAGTGCGTTGCCGACCTTTTAGGCATTAGGGATTTGGAGATTTAGGGATTGAGGAGGGATTGGGGGAGGGGAAAGATTGGGCCTCCGGTAACCTCACTCAAACGGCGAAACACAAAACACAACGCTGTGGTTGTTTCACGCCGGTTTTCACTGAGGCCGTGGTATCACTCCGGTCGAGCCAACCCACTCGTGCCGCGACACGGCTCTCCCATACTTATATTAAGGTGAGGTGCGTGTTTTTTCTTTTCTTCTTGTACTTTCCCTTTTTCTTCTTTCTTACCAACGTTAGAAGAGGGCTTTGCTAAGCAAAATACAACGAAACAACATCTTCACTAAGCAAATAGCAAATCAACAGAACACTTATTATCGTATTCACATCACAAGTCGAAAGTCAAACACAATTAGCGAATTCAAAACGTAGCGTTTTGGTAATATCGTCGTATTAACTTGAGACGAGCATCGAATGGGACTAAATCTAATTACGATCTCTCATTACCGGTTACGATGGAAGAAATCAGCACATTTAAATTGCTATCGATCCTTCTTGCTCCCTAAGGAGCCATAGTGGCCTCGTCTCCTCGAAAGAGAGTACTGCGACTGTCCCGAGATGAATTTCAAACGATTTAGTGGGAAAAGTTGAGGCTGCTTTTTTGGCCTCAAGTGTTAGGTACTCGTAAGTCGATTGCGTTGAAAGTTTTCTCTTGTGTAAGAAAGAAAATTGTAAGAGTGAGCGTTATTTGTTTTTTTTTTTAGTAAAGTTCTGTATCTTCTTTCTTCTAAAACAGATTGAATTAATTTTAATGGTGATTAAGACTTTTATATTGGGATAAAAGCGAATTTTACTGTCAAACTTTAGTTTAGTAACTTAAGTTTTTAGCTACATCACTATGTTATACTTCATTGTTCTATTCATTACTCTGATAACCAATTGGTTAAATAATTTATTCGTAAGGTCAGCGACAAAACATTAATGTTTTCATAGAAATTCGGATTTAAAAACCATATGAAATATCAAGACATTAATATTTTTGCAGCCAAGCGTACAGAGTATAATGTCTTATCTACATCAGCATAAATACGAATGTAAAACAATAAAATTAGCTTCAACTTACATCACGTACCACATAAGTAAATTAGTGAGGCAACCTCCCCGACTAGGCCGAGTGCCAACACCGCTATTGCCGAACGCCGAATTGTTATTCCAGACACGTTTTTACGTCTCTGAGATAACCGCACTTCATTTTTGAAACGACGATATAAATAGCACCCGGAGGCCGAATAAATTTTAAAAAGCATCTCACCGGATTACCCCGGCCATCCATTTTTGTTCGCGAATTATTATCGGTTTTTTTCGTCAATAAAAATGTTCGTATAGTTAAATAAATAACTATTTTATCATTGATTTAATTCGTTTTGTGTTAAGACCAATTTAAATACATGTCGTGTCGAGCCGAATCACGTAAATATTTTAATAACAATTAATTGATTAAACGCCTTAAATGAAAACATTAATATTCGAATTTATAAAAACTAAACTAATGTCATTTTAGGATATACTTTTTTTTTTATTAAAAAAGAACGAGTCATTAATATAAAAAGGCTAGCGCTTAAATAAGAATAAATCGTCTATTGTTACGCGTATAATATCAAACTGATAACGCACCGCTCTTCAAAACCTCAGAAGGTTCTAAGTCCTCGCCACCCTAACATTTCATTTTTGACAACTCAACAATCATTTTTACTCTTCCCATTGAATATTGATGGAATAACTCAGTCCAGCTTTCGGCGTTCGTCAGCCTATCAAGATTATTCGAGTCGGAAGCCAAAAAATAGTCTATTCACTTTGTTTGCCATCTGTACCCCATATTAATGGTAGTTGCTCTTATCTTTACGGAACCGCGAGGGTCTGAATACAAAATAGGATGAAATATGTAATATTGAAGTGTTTTTGCGGTATTTTTTCGGCTTCAGCGTTGAAATGCTGAATGTTCGCTACACTACTGTTTATTTGTTGTTAGGTTTGTTCGTTTCATGTTTTTTTTGAGTGAAAAAATGTTGTGGAATGGATATTTTAAAAAACGCTTTTGACCGTTACTGTTTTTGCTAACAGAGGACTCGTGTTCGCATACGAAAATGTTCGTGTATTTTTCTAACACCTTCAGTGCCTAACTTTAAAATACTTCTAAGCGTCTCTGTTACACATCAGAGGTTCAGTTGCAAACCAAATTTTATTTCGTATGAAAATTTTATATTTTCTCGAATAAGAAAATCGAAAATCCTATCCACATGCGGAATTTTAACACAAATCCACGTCTAAATATTTCCAATAGATACTTTTATATTTTTGCTGACTGCGTCTAGTTGCAAGTGCGGCTGCATATTTGCTTTAAAAGCTTACTCATCCCCGGAGGCTGTATACCAATGTAAACATGGATCGTATCCTGAAATCCTCCGATCCTCTTCTCGAGGATTTCGCAGTGTAACATACACATTGCAGTTTATGTTGTTACGTGCCGACCAACTGAGATAAGTAAGCAATGTAATGCTGGGAAAAATGTCAGGTTCTACGGTGAATTTTAAATTTAAGGAGAATATTTTTTAAGGAGGCTTTATACGCTTAATTTGAATATTTGCTTTAGTGTTTAAAAAAATTAGAAAATTGAACCATTCTAAACTAAGAAAATTTATAAAAACGAAACAATCCGAATTGCAATGTAAAAAAGCAAAGAATTAGAAATAAAAGAACTATTCAATAAATTATTGATATATAATTATATACTTCAAAAACAACCCATTCAAAATTATGATTTACCACAACCACTCGACAAAAATAAAAAAAAGACTTGTGGTTTTCAGGTACGCTATCTGCTAGTTACAGACTAATCAACGTTCGAATTTCAAATTGAATTGTGAACCATATATCGATTTGTTTTGGGCCAGTATCCAAAAGCGATCTGACACCAATGCGGTCATATGCCATCTGTGACGGAAACCAACCAATGAGGTTTGAGTTTTTATTAACTATTGGTTTATGCACAAAATGGCAGCCTGACGTTACATTTAGTAAAAAAGTTGAATATTTATTGACCTCATCCTTATGAAGAATGTACGTCAAAATTATTGTAACATACCATAGCAATTAGATGTTTTTGGATTATTCCGCAGACTGGTGTAGACCGTCACGGTTTTTAGATTATCATGATGGAGTAACATAGCAATCGAATTGTGAAATTAAACTTTAAATTTTTATATGAGTGTTTTTTTAATAACCCGTCCCTAGAATAAATAATATCTCATGCTCGACAGACATTGCTATTAAATCAGTCTAATTACGACAGTACCAATGCGATTTTTTCCGAGTTTCATGTAGTTTCTATTATAAATTATTTAGACTCCACTGACATACGGCGAAGGAAAACCTGAATTTTATAAATCATAATTTAAAGTTTGAAATCGCTAATCCGCGTTGAGCAAGGGTGGTGATTAATGCTCAAAACCTTCTACGTGTGAGAATAAGCCTTTGAATAGGAGCTGGCACTTATAAGATGTGTGATGTATGCGTGCAACCTTTCACCAAATAAGGAATTGATTATGACTTTGAATAGGAGTGGGCACTTATAAGATGTGTGATGTAAGTAATGATAGTTAACCAAATAGGCCCAATATTCTTGCCATATTCATCAGATCTTCAAATCCCAAAATCGGCAATATAATTTTGACTCCAGTATTGGTAGAGTAGTGGCGACGCCGATTGCATACCATCAGGTGATCGGCTACTCGTTTACCGCCTTATATCATAAAAACAAAACAATATAATCCAATGCAATCAACTTTCTTACAATTCCTATGTAAACTAATTGCTCGTAAGTTCAAATTGGTTTAATTCTTGTTTCTGGTCTAGGCTCAGTCTGAATGCTGTCTGATTGAAGCCAAGACGCAATTTACTTCGAATTGATTCATTTTCTATTGGAACGAAGGGTAATAAGCGTGCTTTGAAAAATTGCTAGCCGTCTATTACCTCGGTATTATTGCTATGTCATTTATAAATCTTGTGATAGGATCTTCTCCATAGGAATCTACACTTTGCAACGAGCAAATAGCTTCACTAGAGGACAGACGGACAGACTGACACATATAAAGTTAAACCTTATGATATCTTTTTTGCTTGACGTTCAAAAGTGCCTTTTTTAGTCTATTTGAAATAAAGAATTTGATTTGATTTGGATTGAAATATTTTTATAAGATGCGTGTAGGTTATAAATAAATAATGTAAGGAAATGGACATCGTTTTTTATTATGTAAATTTTTATTTTGGTAAAGAGTTGACTTGCATTCGGAGTCTCCCTTCGACATTTTATGGTAAATCGTGGTGAACTCGAGTTAAGTAATAAGGATTACTTATCTTATTAGTTTTTTTAAACCAGCAAATTTAACTGCGTTTCGCGTTTTTTTTAGATAAAAATCACGATTTAACAGGGTAATTTATAATATAAACAATACGTGTTGTACTTTTTTATTGAGTAATATTATTACAATATAATATTATTACATTATTCATGAATACAAAAAAAAACTTAATTGTGGGAGAGTCATGCTTCAGTAGAAATCATCTAGAAGTCAGCTTGACCGGAGTGATACCGCAGCCTTAAAAAACCGGCGTAGAATAATTCTTTTGCCATCGCAATCGCAATATTCCCCCTAATCTCACATCAGCAATCTCCAAGTCTGAAATCCTCAAACTTCTCTGGTGTTGGTGTTAATCGGGTGACCCGTCTGTTGCAATTCTCATAAAAAACTCAATACCTGGTGGTCTTATTTTCAACATTATATATTCCCATTTCGTTTTGATAAAAACTACAGCAATTATTCGTTGTAAGTATTCATAAAAGCTTTTGTGTATGCTATTAAAACTTAGTACTGTTTTCATTTTGATACGAAATTCTGCATTAGAGGTCAAAGTATTTCAAATGAACCAACTAGCGTCCCCCAAATTGTTGAAAGTGCACGGTCCTCAGGGGACATGGTGACGTCATATGTGCCGACACACAACGAAGTCTATTTTGGCGATTTTTTTTATCTATTTATTTAAGTGAAAGGTTTTTGTGTCAGTAAATTTACAATTTGATATGTCGGTACAGGTGATACTGATAGATTATTTTAATAAAAAAAACCACAGCAATGCTAATGCTATACTTAAAATAATCACAAATTCATTAATTATTTTATTATAATGATTCGTACCTATTTTTGTTGGATAATTCAAGAATCAATTCGTTTTAAAAAATGACGTACAAAAATATTCATAGAAAAATTGTAGGTAGTATTTTTCACATTTCAGAAAAAATACTGAGTTTCACTTATTACCAATAATTTGCCAACATAGTGTAGTAAAATATTGCTCATTTTGAAACTCCTTAAAAAGATGAGTTAACGGTGATACCTATCGTTAGATAACTAACAAAACAAACGTCCCAACAGACTAACAAAACATACGATTCTTTTGATTGTTCCCAAAATACATCAGTCCACTTGTAAAAGCAAGTTTCCTTTTATAACGTTTAAATATAACTGCATAATCCATCATTTTACTAGCTCCTATCTACTCGAGCTATCTCTCAGGGAATATATGAATTTCTAGTGAAAAAGTCCGGTTAAAATAAATAGGAGTCCGGACAGCCGCTCTGCGCCCATTCTCTGTAGTATGTTGTACTACATTCGTTGAGGAACATTCTAGAATATTTTTTTATAAAGTATTTTGTATTTTTATAACTTACTAGCTACTCTTGCGCGGTTTCACCCGCTGCTGGGCTCCATTTAATCGTAGCGTGATGTTTTATAGCCTATAGTACTCAGAAACATTGTAGCTATCTACCAGTGAATGAGTTTTGGCAATCCGACCAGCGGTTCCAATGATTACCCCCTACATACAAACTTACAAATCTTACCTCTTTATATACTCTTGTGTTACTGGATAGTAATAGCCCTCTATTGCGGTCTCCAACTCACATTGGCGTGGAAAACATAGCAAAAATTAAATGACTTCTGTCGCTTGTGTCGTGGGGACGAAAGAGAGAACGTTTCTTCTTCTTCCGTGATGAGCCGTGGTACGCTTATACGTAATTTATAAAGTTAATTATAATAGTATGATAATGACATTGAAAATGTGTATTATATATTTCACTGGTCACAAACTATAAAAGCATTTTTTTCCCTGAAAAAATGTAATAATGATGAGTTAAAGTGTCGGATATTTACGGATAGTACGGTGGGACCATTTGTCTGTAAGTCCTTAATTAAGCCGACCAGTAATATTTCATTGGACTTTAATTGAACCAGAAAATGTTAATTAATTTCCTGTTACAGTTACTTTATTATTACTATACGAAAGTACATAATTGCTTGAATGATAAAAATTCATTCAGATTAAAATGGAATGTTTTCGTACAGTTATTTGTTTGTGATTATAATTGCGTTTTATATTCATTTTGTCAATCAGTTCAAAAAAGAGCACAAAATCGTATTCTAGCATCTAAAATAAATAATAACACATTATTAGAATTAGAAAACGAAACTCGATACATCTTGCTTTGCTGTTGAGGCAAACCTTGACCCATCCCCAATTCTACCAAACCTCAAATCCCTAACCGCAAAGACAGCAACGTACTTGCAGCTCCTCTTGTGTTGCGGGTGTCTATGGGCGTCGATTGCTCATATGTGTCTGTTCATATACTGCCCAGTCTCATAAAAAGTTACTTTTCCGACCAATGCGACTAACTTGGTAGTCGTTCAGTAATTCAAAAATGTCTGTCAACGTTCGTTGACCACAAAAGTCGCCGCCTGACCTCCCCTTTTAGCATTTAAATAAAGAATTTCCTTCTCTTTCCATTATTTTCTCTCAACTCAGGCCTCTTGAGTCCAGAATGAGGGGAAGCATATCAAAGGACAATTTCCCCTTTGGGATTGACAGTGCCTAAGCGATTATGTACACAATATGACACGTTTGTAGATAAACACTTTGTAGCGAAAAAAATAGGAAACCTGATTATGAAGATAATATCTCAATTTGTGCAGCTGTCCGCTGGTTACGCGGGTTAATGTTCCGGAGCATTCTTTGTGGCTTTTGTCTTTGTTGTTTACAAATTCATAATAAAATTTCCTATTAGCTTTTAAAAACACTCGCCTCGGTGGTGGAAAAGTCGTAGGAACGATTCGCTCCATGATTTCAAAAAGAGTAATACATTGACTGCACGGTTAGTGCGGTGGCTTTGCAACTGGCTGCCGTGCAACGTGTCGCGGGTTCGATTCCCGCACGGAACAACTCTTCGTGTGATCTACGAATTGTTGTTCCGGGTCTGGGTGTCATGTGTATGTGAAATTGTATATTTGTAACCGCACCCATGACACAGGAGAAAATAGTAGAGTTTAGCAACGTTTTATAAAAAAAAATATGTCGATAATTACGCATCAAGCTTTTCGGGTCTTTTTTGAAATTCTTCATTTTGCTAAGCATTTCTCAGTAAGTGGGTAGTTTCTTTAGTCATAAATTGATTATATCGACTTGCTGTTGACCTTTTATTTACTTCTCTTTTTACAAAACTCTTGAGTCTAGATTTAAACCATTGAGTCAGGTTTTGTATTTTAAATCTTATTCTCACCTACCTTAGATTTGAAATACAAAAACTGGCAAAAAGTCAAATCATTAAATCCAACTAAATCATAAATAGGTACTGTTGAAACGTCAAAAATGAATAGAAGTCTGTCTGTCTGTTCATCAGTGAACCTAGGTGCTCGTTCCTAATTGTAGATTCGAATGGAGAAGAACGAGCTAGAAACTCCATCGTTACTCTTTTATTGGTTTAGTTAGACCTAGACTAAATAAACATCTTTGTTTTTTAATAAGGCCGTTAGAGTTTAAAAGTCATGAGGTCATTGTTATACCTAGAAGGACGTCAAAATTCAAAAGACAAATGAAGCTATGTCATGATATAAACGTGGTGAAGCGAAGTTTCAAAATGATATGCACTTCTTTGTTACTAATATTAATGTTGGTTCATTCGAGTGCAAGTCTGTAAATGATAGAACAATGAAAACGTCCTCTTGTGCAAGTTTCAAGCAGTTTTTTGTCTATTTGGTAAAATTAAATTTTACGTCGCAAGAGACTAGATATTTATTTATTTATTTATTAAGAATATTTACATATACAACATTACAGCTTACGCCATTAAGTTGATGTGATATGACAGGCACCAAGTATTTTAGTAGTAATAGAGTTTAAAGATTATATGGTAGAAAGAAAAAAAAAGATCTTTTCTTCCTTGAAAGGAGTGAAGTGAAGTGAGGATTGAAAGTTTTCGAAAATTGAAGTACTAAGTACCCTTTAAATTGTTGAAATTCCATTAGTATGAGGTACCTTAATCTCTACCCTTAATCTGCCTGGTCTTAGTCAGATTTTTTTCATTTCTGTTCTCTCTATGTCTACATTATGAATATAGTGGGTAGGTTTTCTGACACCCTAGTTTTACTACCGAAATCCTTTCTTAATTTCCCCTACTATAACAAAGTCTTCCAAGTAGAGGAGACATGTAGTCCAACAGATGATGAACACTAATTTGCTCGTTACCGATGGAATGCTACGAGTAGCTAATCTCGTGCGGTTTCACTTGATGCTCGACTCCTATGGATCGTAGCGTGATGTTTAATAGCCTATAACTTTTCTAGATAAATTTACTAACAAACACAAAAATAATTGTTTTAAAAACTCTACAACTTTATAATATTAAATATAGATTGTAATTCAGAAGATTCGAATAGTTCCTACATTGTATTTAAAATTAGTTTTTCTTCTGTTTCTCTATGAAATTAAATACAAACAGTAATGGAATGTTTTTATAAGGACGGCGTATTAGAAATACTTAGTAGCCAATCTGCGTCCCTGTATAAACAATTTCTACAAAGGATTGGATGGAGATCAATTAAATGCGCTCTTTGAAAACAAGTAAACAATGCTTGTTGACATCAAATTGGCTCTTTAGAATAATTGGCCACGATTCCCTTTGGACAAACTTTTAAATTATAGAGGAATCGAAATCAAATATTACTTAGGAAGTTGGAGACTATATTTTAAACGGACGCCGGCGCCATTTTCTGATCGTTTCTAGTTGACATCCATGATTTTGATTAATAAGGCTTAGATTTAATTGGAAAAACTTTACGATTTGAATTTGTTTAATACGTTAAGATTCTTGTTTTAATAGGAATTACTACTGTCTGTCTGCCGAAAGTTTATAACGAACTTTGTTTTATCGTTTGTGATTAATTGGATTTGGATTTATGAATGGAATGCTTGAAATGTTTAACTTTTAAAAATACGTTTAAAGTGTGAGAGAGCCATGCTTCGGCACGAATGGGCCGGCTCGACCAGAGTGATACGACGGCCTCAGAGAAAACCGGCGTGAAACAATCACAGCGTTGTGTTTCGCCGTGTGAGTGAGGATACCGGAGGCCCATCCATCCCTCCTTAATCTCTAAATCCCTAATCCCTAAAATGTCGGCAACGCACTCGTAGCAGCTCTAGCAGCGTGCGCGGACGCTGCTCATGCGGACGCTACTGATGTAGGCTGCGCGACGTCGCCGCGTTCGCTGCTCGAGGAAGAACCCCTCTGTGGTTAGACCAAGGCCTCATAAAATGAGTTTGAGTAAGATGAAATTCCTTCTCCTTCCTCATTCCGAATCCAAAATCTTCCAATATTATGGGCGTTCGATTGAGAGGCTCTGAAACTTCTCACAGATGCTACGCACTCTCTACATACCGAAATTCTTTAAACACAGTTATTAAAATATTATTTTCTTTTGTTCTCAGGTGGTGGAAGACTGGAAATTCATGTCGATGGTCCTAGATCGCTTCTTCTTGTGGCTGTTCACCATTGCTTGCTTCGTCGGCACCTTCGGCATCATCTTCCAGTCACCTTCACTCTACGACACCAGGGTACCGGTAGACCAGCAGATCTCTTCCATACCTATGAAAAAGAACAACTTCTTCTACCCTAAAGATATTGAAACTATTGGTATTATCAGTTAAATGAAACATTGGCGTTAAGACCGTCATTTAAATAAAAAAAAAATATATTAGAACGTTTTGCTGTACAAGAAAACAATATTAAGTAAAACTGATTAAATTTCAGCAGCGAGTGCTCGCTATATCAATGCTCAGTATAAAATGTATTAAATTGTGACGTCACAAGATATTTCAAAGCAATAATATTATTATCACCGCCTTTCAGTTCCGTAAGAATAAAAAAATGTAATAAAATATGTGTAATATTGAAAATTTAACTCCAAGGCGTACTTTAAAAAAAAGGTTATCATCTCTATTGGAACAGGCGGTTAGTTACATTAATACTACAAGATGATCTGATTATTTCTTTTTATGAATATAATCCTTTAATATTTATTAATGTGCTCATTAATTGAACATAATTCATTTATTTAAAAAAATCTTGTTCATATGCGAAATCTCCTTAAATGTTACAATAACTAAACGTCTGCCGCGTTTCGTGTCGCGCTATATCTACTGCTCATGAATATGGGCCCCTGGCGAAGTTTGAAACTTATCGATTTATCCTGCAAATTTATAAAGTGAGTAAGCCGTTAAATGTCATTATTATCAATGTCTTATGAAAGATTGAAAACAAAAAGGTAATGTACTTATATAGTATGTGTTCTACTCAGCTGATTTTCGTTTTTCCTAAGGTTATTTCTAAAGCCTATGTTAATGTACAAGGAAGTAAATATAAGCATTAAACTCGTAAATAAATTGGATATGTTTAGAAAATTTATTTTTCTGGGCACAATCCTGTGATCCCTTCAAGGTACCACAATTAGTACCTTTTTTTGGATACAAACATATTTTACTTAAATATGTATAAAATAATTGAGTGTTATTTCCGTTACTGAAGTAATTTGTATTAAAAAGTGTTTTAATGGAATTATGGGTCCTTTTTATCTAGGCGATGCATAAAGATGTATTATATAGTTTTTAACATAATCCTACAAACAGTATAAACGCGGAAGTATGTAAGAAAGGATATATGTTTGTAACTCTTTCACTTAAAAACTATTGAACAGATCTGAATGAAATTTTGCCACAAGCATCGCACATTATAGTCTGTAAAGCCACTTAGACTTCTTTTTATCCTGGAACGAGCTGAAACCGTTTTTTATGTAACGAAACTCAATTTTAATTTTTAATGAAAGCATTTTATAATATATAATATAAAATAATTACGATGGGTTTATCCAGTCCGATATTTAATCATTTTGCTCACTTTATATGTAATTGAAATATTAAGTATACAATATATTTTAACATTAATAATATCAAATAATGTTTTAAAATAAGTAGCACAATGAATTATTAATAACATAACATTTATCCTATATAAAATGTAGACAATCTTTTAGTTAAAGATTTTTTTTATTATTTATTAAACTTATAATAATAATTTATGAAAGAAGTTTGTTTTATTTTAAAATCTATAAGTGTTATTGTAACAGAGATAGTAATTAAATGTTATTTCTTGCAAATTAGCACAAGATACTATAATTAAATATACATATACTAAATGTTGATCAGTAATAAATAGGAAATAAAATATAATAATTCGTATATAGGTTACGAGTGAAAATAATCTTAATTATGTTTTAATTTTTATAATAATAATAATATTAAAATTTGTTATTTTACAATTTATGTATGTTATATTAATTTATAAAAACTACGATGTTATTTAAAAAAACTTGTTTTTGTAGAACAATTGTTTTTGTGACGAATTTTAAATTTTAAATATCGTAATGTAATTAATAATATTAAATGTAACTATAATATTAATATTAATACACAATTAAATATTTTAATGTAACGGCTGTGAAAGATAGGTTTTAAATTTTATAAAATGGGTTAAGTAATTAAAGATCAAGTGTACGTTATAAATATAAAATTTAGAGCCTAATAAATAAATATATACTGATGACTTTTGTATTTTTTATTTTCGAATACATAATAATATTATGAATGCGAAAGTAGCTCTGCCTGTCTGTCTGTTTGTCATTTCTTCACGCCTAAACTACTAACCCGATTTCTGTGAAATTTGGTACAGACATGGTTTGGAACTCGAGAAAGGACATAGGATAGTTTTTATACCAGAAATCTGCAGGAAGTCACTATTCCACGCGAACAGAGTCGCGGGCAAAAGCTAGTAAAAGCATATTTTTTTTAGTTAAATCGTTCATATACTAAAGAACGATTTTCGATGGTTGTTTGTCATTTATTCGTATCCTAAAAAATGTACAGATATTGGCACAGTGGGAAATTCACTTCATATCATCATATTTCTCATCTTAGGCACTTAAAAGATTGGTGCCCAAACTAAATCGTCACTATATGATAGCGGTGTCTAAATAGACTTAGGCAGTAGGTGCTTTAACCTCCAGGCTATTACGAAAGTTTTTATTATATTTATATGTACTTATATACTTTATTGCATACATATAGTAAGCAGAAACACGTTAGATTGAAAAAAGAATGTTGTGATTACAATGAGTGGTCTTACCAAATAAGGCGATTTCTTCCAGACAACCTTTTGATAGAAATGTGTGAAAGAAACGTGGGGTTTAATCTTAACAATTATTATTTATATATTTTTTTATGTAATTGGTCGGCAAACGAGCAGACGGATTACCTGATGGTAAGCAATCAGCGCCGCCCATGGACACCCGCAACGGAGGAGTTACGAGTGCGTTGCCGACCTTTTAGGGATTAGGGATTTGGAAATTTAGGGATTGAGGAGGGATTGGGCCTCCGGTAACCTCACTCACACGGCGAAACACAACGGTGTGGTTGTTTCACGCCGGTCTTCTGTGAGGCCGTGGTATCACTTCGGTCGAGCCGACCCATTCGTGCCGAAGCATGACTCTCCCACATATTTTCATTCCTCTATATTATAATATTTTAATATTATAAAGCTGGAGAATTTGTTTGTAGGTTTGAACGGGCTAATCTCCAGAAGTACCTACTGGTTCGAATTCAATAATTCTTTTTGAGTTTGTTAGTAGTATCGAGGAAAGCTTTCGGCTATAAAACATTACGCTACGATTTGTAGGAGCCGAGCAGCGAGTTAAACCGCGCGACAGAAGCTAGTAATACATATATATAACAAAAAAAATATATATATATATAAATTAGTTTTTACAGATTTTTATGGTGAAATTAAACAATAACATTATTTTTATTGGTTTATTGTTTAGTATTAGTGAATTCGACGAGCCTAGTGATGTAATCGAAGAGACTAGTAGGGCAGTCTTCCACATATTTGTCGCAGTCACCTCGGTGGCCATCCGCTTCTGCCTCGTAGTATTCATCCTCTATTCCTTCTTCTTGAGATGATGAGGGACTGTTGGTAAGAGAACATTGTTTAAACGAATTTTTCTTTTTTTGAAGGTAGAAAATCAGCGAAAACTGTGGCCACCCTAAGTGGAACTATTTTAAATTTTGTCTATCTATTAATGTTAATATTAAAATAAATAGACTGTTGACATAGTAGACGATGGTTGAAAACTAGCTGCCATGCAACGAGGCGCGGACTCTTTGCGTCATCCACAAATTGTTGTTCCGGGTATGAGTGTGATGTATATGAGAAGTTTTATGATTATAATCGCAGGAGAAAAGTCAAGTGAGAAACTAAAAAAAAGTATCTTGATTGCATGGCTGTGCTAATTTGAGGGACCCAAAAATTACTGTGGTGTGGTTACTGGGTCTCAGTTTCATGTATTGATGTGATTTTATCTGTTTTCTAATGTACTTCCAACACAGGAAATAATGCCCAAACTAACAATGTAAATACGCAAGACCAATGTTGTCAATGTCAACGCTACCGATTGCTTAACATCAAGTAGCCCATCTCTTTCTTTGCCGTTCTAATTATAATAGATGAATAGATAAAATAGTAAACTCACGTGAATATAATGTGTAGGATATGTCCAAGGATGCCGTTGTGATGTAGTGGAGTTTCCGCTGCTTCACAAATGTTACGGAGCATGCACTCTCTGCCCTTCATACCGTACCTGAAATAGATTTATAGAATATCATTTAGAAAACCTTTCAAAATGTCGTGTCTGCGATTCTTAGTTAATAAACATTATGGTGTGTATACATTAAACATATTTTTTTGCATTCTATAACAGATTACGATGACTATATAATAAGTACTAAGTGTAGATTCTGCGGCACGAATGGGACAGCTCGACTGGATTGGTACTACGGCCTCACAGAAAACCAAACCTTCTAATTTCCCTCCCAAAACCTAATCCCCAAAACTCCTCCAGTTTTAAGTGTGGGAGAGCCATGCTTCGGAACGAATGGGTCGTGGTCGTGGAAACGGGCGTGAAACAACTAGAGCGTTGTTTTTCGCCGTGTGAGTTAGGTTACCGGAAGCCCAATCCTTCCCCTCCCCCGATCCCTCCCAATCCCTAAATCCCCATCCTTATCCTTATCCCTAAAAGGTCGGCAACGCACTCGTAACTCATGGACACTCTTCACGGAGATTATGAGTGTCCATGGGCGGCGCTGATTGCTTACCATCAGGTAATCCGTCTGCTTGTTTGCCTGCATTTAGAGAATCAGGTAACGTTAAAAATGTTGTGTCTTTCATTCTTAGTTAATGACCATTATGATGTGTATTCATTAAACATATTTTTTTTACATTCTATAACAGATTACGATGACTATACATATAATGAGTACTAAGTGTAGAAGAGGCATGCTACGGAACTAATGGGACGGCGCGACCGGATTCGTACTACGGCTTCACAGAAAACCAAACCTTCCAATTCTTGTCCCTTTGTCCCAACAATCCCTACATCTCCGAAAACCTAATCCCCAAAACTGCTCCAGTTTTTCCGGTTGTCTTTGAGCGGCCACGATTGCTTACCATCAGGTAATCCGTCTGCTCGTTTGTCGTCCTACCAAATATTTTTTTAATGGCTTGATTTGTTCTTGCTTTAATACTTACTCTTGAAACCTGTTCTCCAGAATGGTGTAAGTCAGCTCTCGTGATATACTACGACTTTGACGGGACGTTACCACCTGGAAATTGTAAAAAACAATTAATACTAATAAACCACATTGCTGGTCCAGTGACCTTGGACTCGATACCTTTTTTCAGCACTTTTCGGATCTTGGTTTTATGAAACAGGACCTTATACTCGCTGATGGGGGCTTATGGTGGCTTTCAAGACACCTAAGAGGTGATGGTAAAGTTTCAAAGCCCATCGTTTTTCCGTCCAGAAGTTAGGAGTTTTTTGCAGGATTTTCGTTGCCATTATCCGATACAATCAAAGACCTACTTGGCATTTATAAAAGAGTGATCGATTTTTTTTTGCTTTTTATTTAATCCAATACTTGTTTGTCTGCCCAAGAAATCCAAGTTTATACATATAGGTAATACTTACTGGTAGATTAGGGAATAACACTTCGTCGATTTCTGTTATGTTGTTCAGGGTGCTGTAGTTAGACTCAAAGTTGTAGGACACGAAGACGTTCTTATTTGGTATGTCGATTGGTACGGCTATAGCCAAGAAGGTCTGGAAACAGAAAATTTATTATTAACACTTATTCCTATTGAAAATCCCTTATAGGTATTGGGCTGAATGTTTAGTCGGGGTTGGTGTGGTTGTGGTTATCGATACCAGCGCAATAATGGATCGCAGCTCCGACCCAGAACAGGAGAAGGAGCTGGGTAGTTTATAGCTAGTATGAGTTCTCCACTTGAGACTTCCACTCACCCCATCCAGGGCTGGAGAAGACTATGGAAGATTCCTTGGCATCCAAGAATACGTTCTCAACAGTTTTTTTGAGTGGTTGGACAGTCGAAGTATTGAATTTCGTATTTAAAAAAACTATCCATGTTAAGGCAAAGCGTGCGACTAAGTCTAACAAAACATTGGAAACAAGGGGTTATTAAGAAACATAAATAATACGGTTTAATTGACTACACCAGTGGGTGGATGGGTAACCAGCTGCAGCATCATGTGTCGTGAATTATTGTTATTCCGGGGCTGGGTGTGGTGTGTATGTGAACTTGTATGTTCGTAAACGCACACGCACACAGGGGAACATACTAGCGTTAGATTGTAATAATTTGAAAAAATATACTAAAAATACTTCACAAAGTGCTTCAATTAGTTGGAAGTTTATCATTATGATACATTTACAAATCTACTTACCCCGTAAAGACTTGTAGGAGGGAATATAAGTGATCTCTTATGCTCTGACTTGCTCCTCGCACTGGTCACGATAAGACATCTGAAACGACATGGTTTTTTCATTTTAACACTTATTCCTATTGAAAATCCCCTACAGGTATTGGGCCGAAAGTTCAGTTAGGTTTTCTTTTATGGTATAGTGATGAAGTCCTATAAAATCAAAATAACATGAAACAAAACAACAGACATCTATTTTCTTACTCTTCTTGTTATATAAATTTTATTTTAATAATATTTTGATGTAGAAAATTAAGAAGTAAAATCTCTTTTTGTGAGCTTTATTATAAAACGATATTTTCGTTTGTTTGTTCTTATTATTACTTCATGCACACAATGCAAAATTATACATGTACATTAGGCAGATATAATGCATTGAGGATTCACAAGACTAAATTTAAATACTCACAATGTAAACAATATCTTGAACCCCTTCATTTTGAAAATCACAATATACCTATAGCACAAAATGTAATGTAATGTGTATGTACACACAGGCACTCGTACGCATATACTGGTACTAATATTTTTACGATGCGCAGGCGACTCGAACTGGCCCACATTTTACTAAATTATCACTTGTTCGCTAAATTACTGTGCGATACTTTTCACCTTATGGAATTTTCTACAGATCTCAGTGACTGCAGTGCCTGAGTAATGATGAATTTTCTAATAAATATTTGTAAATTAATCATTTATATTATCATCACTTCTGAACGAACAACGACCTCTTCTCACATGGGAAACTTTGAGCATTAATCAGCACACTTGCTTAATACAGATTGCCGAAAAACTCACATTGGTATATGCAAGGTTTCCGATCCTTATGATAAGCCTCCAGGCCACCACAACATACATTTGTAGTTAATAGATAGCATAAAATTATCTATTTAATTCTGCGAAGGTTTAATTATTACTACTATTAATTCCTAATCGTAAATTTGGCTTTCTAAGATTTCGGATTCGTATGAAGCTTGGATAGTGGCGTAGTCTAGGGATGGTTGCCCTTATATATTATCTCTAGCTACCCGCCTCGGCTTTTAATCTGTTGCATAGTTTTAAAGATTTAAGCATACATGAGGTTATAGGGACAGAGAAAGCGACTGTGTTTTATATACTATGAAGTGATAAGAACTACACCACAACCAGAGAAAAAATCATTATCAATGTGTCAACTCTGCCTAACAGTTGTAAAGTGACGATTTGCCAACCTTAAAAAATCATCATAAAACACTTACAACCGGTTTCTGAAAGGCTTGTCAACGCTATAATTAACTAATCTCCTGTTAAATCTCTTGTCAAGTCATCTGATTGGTTATAGATAATTCAGTCAACCAATCAGATGACTTGAACAAGAGATTAATTTGATTTTAACATTGATCGGCCTTTCGGAAACCGGGTGTTAAACGGTAAAACTAAATGAATTAATTACGATTCGACATCATATCACTCCAAGCTAAAGTCGTTGCTTTATAGAAAATATGCAAATAAATATAAAACGACATGACATAATTATGTACATGTTTACATATACATTTCATTTTTGTTGATCGCAGTTAATTAGGAGTGGACACTGCGGTCGATTTTACGAGTAAATTCTAATTTAATTACCTAATATAAAGTTCATTTCGGACGTGATTTTGTAATACATAACCCTATTTACTTAACAAACACAATGCAGTGTTTCATGCCAGTTTTCTGTAAGGATTTTTTTTTGTGAGGGGAAAGTCATCAAATGTCTTCTCCCGGGCGGGAGGGAGTGCCAGACTCTTACTGGCTAAAAACCCCCCTGTTCCTTCTCCTGCTCTGGGCCGAGGTCACGGTGCCTCATTGCGCTTACCCCGCAACCCCGGCTGAGTGAGGATGTGGTATCACTTCGGCCGAGATAGCCCATTGGTGCCAAAGTTGAATACTTTTTTATGAGGAACAATCGTATAGATAATATCTTCTCCTGGTTTTGCTGACTAAAAACCACCACTTCTGCTCCGAGATTTGCCATGGTACATTACTGCACTTTACCTAAAACCCCAATAGCACATTTACGTCGGTTCAAAATAATATCAAGCCCATCGATGCACTGTAATCGGTCGAGAAAACTATAACATCAGGACCGTTATATGAGAATTGGTACAGCCAGAAGGTAGGTGCTACTGAACACTCTAATTGACCCAGAACATAAGGAAAGTGTCCCAGAATATTTATCTACATATATGTATGTATAGTAGCTTAGCAACAAGATGTATAGTTTGTATTTTAACACGGATTCTAAGGTTTTCAGCAAATCGTAATTTATTTCACTTTCGAAATATTTCTTCTGTGACATCTTTAAGGTGCAAATTTGGTTTATTTAGAGCATAATAGATATTTGAAATTGTCTTGTCCATGTTAAAAATATAAGTGTAAGTAGTCGATATTTTATATTATACCTATGTATGTCTCAGTGGTTCTATTTCCGTTCGGTACAAGACTTTGTATAACCCAAAATTGTTATTGTTATGATGATTATGTGAATTTGTATGTGTATAAACCAACTTACAGACCATGAAAAATACATAGTTTTGAGTAAAGTTTTAGTTACTAAAATATATATATCAGAAAAAGTTATGTACTTACTTACTAGAGTTAAGGAATAATATAACATAGTTATTCTAGATTTTAGTGTTGGCAGAGATTGAATAAAAGTCATGACATAAACAAAAAAACAATAACAGTTGTCATCAATTTTGGAAAAGGCGATCTGTAGATGATTTAAATCGTAGACCAACATTCCAAACATTGGCCCAAAGATTCAAACGTAGAGTAAAATTTATCTCAACTGTGACTCACAAATTGGCTTTACGTCGTCTTGACAGATGTAATCGTGGAATTTACGTGACAAAAGCCCCTCAACAGACATTATTGAGGGGTGTTTACACGACCTTAACTGTAATGGAGCCATTAGTCATACACGTAAGCGACGCGATCTCAAAGGATTTTGATTTTAAAACTACATTGGTCACTGATAAAAATCTATTCAGGTGTAGGGATTGTCTTCCGGAAATCAAATGCTAGCTTAAATAAAACGGTATTTTTCGTGGTGGTAATTTCTTTGATTCAGTTAACAAGTGAATGGAATAGAAATGAAGTGTAGTATATTTTGAAACTACAGGAATGACATAATTGTTTGCAGTCGTAGTGACCCGGAGGTTAAGGAGCCCGCTTCTCATGCACAAGGCCGAGGTATCGAAACCTGGCAAGTACCAATGTGACTTTTTCCGAGTTACGTACGACGATACGACGACGTACGGTGAAGGTAAACACCTAGACTTATAATTTCTAATTATAAGTTTGAAATCGCCAACCCGCATTGAGCGAGTGTGGTGAGCTTCTTCGTGTGAGAAGAAGCCTTTGCTTAGCAGTGGGCACTTATGGGCTGATGATGATGGTGATAAATTATTTACGAGTATGTTATTTAAATAGGTTGTGGTAAGCAAGTATGTGTTTATGTGTACTTCCTAAGATTATTTAGGCACCATTGATATGCGAAGAACGAAAACATTGTGATAAAACTTGGACTTATAATTTCTAATAATCAATTTGACATCAGTGGCCCGCCTCGAATCAGGTTTGTGATAAATGCTCAAACCTTCTCTATGTGACAAGAGGTTTATTGCTCAGCAATGGGCAATGAGTCCTTTACTAAGACCTGAACCCGAACTTGACAATAGAAATTCTAGTTTTCTTTCTTAATAGGTAGGTACATATATGCACATATGTGTCCTAGACACATGTGCATATTGTGTCATAGAAATTCTCAAGTTTGAACAACAATATCTTTCGCGGGTTTCAATATGAAATCTCTGTAATAGAATCTACATAATAAAGTTGAGTTTTCCTTCAAACGCCAAAACCACCCGTGACGTCAATACTTATATAAGATTTTCCTTTATCTCCCTTTTTATATATATTTTTGCCGCAGAAAATTTTCGAGGTTCCATGCCCAAGTAATTGCTCATTATTTTCACTTCTTTTTTTCCAATTTCAAGGTTATCGTGGTAAAGATTTGACTATTGATTTTGTTTTTGGTTCCTTGCCTTTATGCTGCACAGACTTGTTATGTTGAATTGAAAGTTTAAAGATGAATCACTAACTGAAGTACTATACATATTTTCTAGTTTAATAATAGCCGAACTGGTATCCTAAAAACGAGGTACACAAAATAATAATTAATTAATTACCAATGAAATATTAAGTTACGTTGTCCAGTTAAATAAAAACTGCCGAGACTCAATAAGCAAACCCATCCCGTCGTACTTAAAGAAGAACATAACTAAATAACAAGGAAACTTTTAGTGAAAATTATCAAAACCATTTCTCCCTTTGATGTTTGAAGTACTGCATATCAATTGGTGAAAAATCAACAGCAAGCGGTTCTGTTCAAAGTGGACGCGTATATCATTCCAGCTATATCCTAGAGCGGCTCTAACCCCTCGATCATGTTCAATTACTGGCTGATAATTACGATGTGAGCTCGGCCCATACCTACACCGACACTGCATGGGGTTGCTTCGTTAAACCGGGACGTTTCATTAATTACACAAAATAAATGGGTCAAGGGAATGATAACGTATTTTCAATTTTTATCGACAAAGAAATTAAGTGTATTTGTTTTATCGTTATAATTGGGTAGTTTCCTAGGTCAAAAATATATTAATTCGACGTTTCAATACAATTTGAAAAATAACTATACTTTCATTCATCGATCGATCGATAGGTACACTAAATTTTATGTAAATTTTAGATATTTTTAACTAATTTTTTGGAAATAAGTAAGCTATTTGACGTAAAAATACTAATAATATAAAATAATTCGTCATAATGTGATTGTGTGTCAGTATTTCATACAAACTTCATAGAAGTGTCGTTTTTGACATTGGAATAAAAGTGTTGAATTTGACTAGTTGGAAACTACCGTATTATAATGGATTTTAAAGCATTTCGCTTTTCCTTTCCGGTACGTTTTATTGTATTGTCATGCTGTTGTGAGATACGGCAAAAGATAACACAACGAAAAAACCTCTTTTTGTGAGGGGACAATCATTAAATGACTTCTCTCATCCACTTACTAATTAAGCATTTGACTGCCGACAAAAACTATTGAAGGCTAATCCTCCGCAAGCGTCGGACACCATTGTCCGACACGGCGTTCTAAGTGTTAAAAACCCTCTGTTCCTTTTCCTGCTTTATTGCGCTAGTGCCGCAACCCCGGTTGAACTTCGGCCCTGTAGGGCCTGTAGGCCTAGGTCTGTAGTGATCTATTCGCTCTTTGAGGCGTTCACGGAACGCTACGCGCCATACGTTCGAAACCACGAGGAAAGCTGGGCTTCTAATTTTAAATTAAAAGTTGGAAATCGCCAGTCTGCCTGAAGTATTGTGGTGATACTCAAAATTTTTCAAGTAAGAAGATACCTTTGCTCAGCAGTGGGAACTTGTAGGCTAATGCCGATGATGTGGTAGTCATTGTGGTGTAGAATACATTCGAAAGATATTCGATATCAGTGCATATATTTCCGTTAAAATTGCTATCTCAAATCTGCCCACTAAGCGGTACGTACATTAAGGCACCTCGGCCTCAGCCTCGACCAGGAGAAGGCACAGAAGGGTTTTTAGTCAGCAAGAGTTACACTTTTTCTGGCCTGTGCGATAAAAGTCATTTGATAGTTTACCCCTCAAGCGATGATTCACGAAATTTCAAGCTGAGACTCAATAGTCGAGGTTACGGTCTCTACCGAGGCAGAAGATAAATAAACAAAGAAAATACAAAAGCCAATAAGGCAAGACTCGTCAGCATTACAGTGCTGCTGGTAGTTGTCCAAACAGGCGCGACCTACAAACATACAGCAACGAGCTACAGCGGACCTCAGCATTTGTTGTTTGCACGATGCCTCGGTCAAATCAGATCTGCTTTACTCGGGTTGTTTTTAAGGATGGATGGTGGGTTAAAGTTTTATTATAAATATTTCAATAAAGCTTTCTGTTGTTCGTGGGTCGTTTTTTTACTTTTTCTCCTTGGCGTATTCAAGTAGGTTATCCTACTAATATTATACATGTGAAAGTTTGTGAGAATGTATGGATTTTTTTTTGTCGTTTTTCTACGCGCAAACTACTGGACCAATTTGTCTGAAAATTGGTAAGTAGCTGATGTCCTGTATTAACACACAGGCTGCTTTTTATCAACACACTACGCGAGTGATGCCGCTGTCTGAATCCGGTTATATATAAATTAGAAGTTATGTAATGGAACGTTGGATAGTAGTATACACTTTTAGGCAACAGAGATTACAATTCCCTAGGGCAGGAAAAACGGAGATACAACCAAGCAAGGTGATAATGCCTGACAGTCAATCTGGACGTAAATTTGAGTGACGTAAGACTTGTGACGTCTTCTATAATTTGAATCCCCTTTCTTCTATATGCATCTTTACACACTTGGAAAAAAGCTAAATGGTGGATAGTTAACTTCATAAAAAAGAAATATACTATACTAAATAGGGCAATTTAGTAGCGTGCAAAAAAAATAAACACGTGACGAACTCCGATGACAACAAAGTTTTCATTGAAAACCAATTCGCTGCCGGTTATAAAAGTGGTATTTGTTCTTTTTATCCCAAAGAAAAAAAATATTTTACTGTGTCAGAGAAGTAGAGAGCTGATAGTTTAAAGCTCGATGTATACGATTCAAGTTTCTTGAGTGTTGCATACAATTAATTAAATCAATTATTGACGTGCATGATCTAACTAAACAATAAGTACTACGGTATAATGGAAATAAGCTATAAATTTATTGAAAACCTACAATTATTTTTCTGTTTGCTAATGAAACGGGTATGGCCTTAATACAGCCATATATAAACGAACATAAGATTTTCACAACAAGACATATGTTATGAGGTGCAACGGTATAAGAGTTTAGGGAACAGAGAGTCAAGTTCCCCAAGCTCAGAAAAGAGGATTTCCTCCGACCAGGCGAAGTGATCGCGCAAATTTGTATAAATACTTAATTTAATAAAAAAAATCTACATTTGCAGTATCAAGATTGTACGGTTGACGTGCTGCCCGGGCAACAGGCTAAGGTAGAGCAGTGTAGTAGCTACTCTCGCACAAAAAAAACTATTTGTGAGATACATAAATTGGTGTTTCAAGTCTAAGTGTGATCCTCGCGCGACCTCGGCCCAGAGCAGGAGAAGGAACAGGGGGGTTTTTAGTCAGTAAGAGTCTGACTCATCCTCTCGCCTCACCCTGGGCGGGAGAAGTCATTTGATGATTTTCCCCTCACGAAAAAAAAAGTCTAAGTGTGATGTACATGTGAAATCGTATGTTTGTAAGCACATCTACTATACGGAAGATATATGTATGTACACCAAAATAAAAAAAAGATCAAAAAAAAATATTATATTGTATCGTTTTATTCAGCATACAAAGAAATTCGTTCGAGAAGATTCGACGGGCAATCCCTGGTGTATTTTCTACATTTATTGTCCAAGCCGTAGTATTCTGCTTCGTAGAAACTGTCATCTATGTCGTCTTCAGACATTGATGCGGATGGCCTGGGAACGAAACGATTTTTATTATTTTTCATACAATAACGAATATTTTTTAAGAGTATCCTGGAGAGATAATATATGAATTTGAAAGTTATATATGTTTGTTATTCTTTCCGCAAAAATTTCTGGACGGATTTGTTTGAAATTTGGAATGTAGAGATAGGTATTAGGCCGAGGCCGCGGGCGGGAGCTAGTATACGTACCTAATATTTTTATTACATAAAATGTTTTTTTCACAATAGTTTAAAGTTATGGTTAGGACATAATTGGGTAGTTTCCTAGGTCAAAAATAAATTAGTTCGACGTTTCAATACAATAAAATATTAAAAAATAACTACATACATACTTTATTCATCGATCGATCGATACACTAAGTTTTAATTATTTTATAGCAGATTTTTAAGAAATAAGTAAGTTATTTGACCCAAAATTACTATGACGTCACAACTCAGTGTTTCATACAAATTTCATAGAAAAGTACCGTTTTTGACATTTGGATAAAAGTATTGAATTTGACTAGTTGGAAACTAGCGTACAGAGGATTTACCGTTAAGGCTCGTAAAACATTGGAATTTTAATATTAATATTTAAATGTGATTTACTGATAGTAAGTTAGCCGAGTACGAAAGTAAAGATCGATTTAGTAAGTTTAAGCAACTAATCCAGCCAATGGTTATGAAAGATGGCTTCTAATTTGGTGTAACAATAGCAACTAATGATGTACCTACTGGGTTTATCTAATTTGATTTAATTAATTTCTAAAATAACTGTGGCGATCATAATGAGATAATTTTGTGATAATAATATTTTTTTGCAACTTACGTGAGCACTAGGTATATCAGATCTCCCATTAGTCCGTTATGCAAGAAATGAGTGTGGGCATTCTCACAGATAAGTTTCAGCAAGCACGCCCGGCCAGGATACCCATTTCTAAACAGAAAGTGGGTTTGAAAATAATTAGTGACAAAATACATATGGAATTATTAATACGTATTAAAAACGAGAATGTTTGTAATCATGGACGGATGGATGGATGTTTGTTCGTAACTCTTTCACGTTAAAACTACTTCAAGGATCTAAATGGGATTTGAAACAAAGAAAGAGCTATACTCTGGAATAACATATAGGCTACATTTTACTCTAGAACTGCGGGCGAAGCTGGTTGTAGAAGCTAGTACTCCTCTTAGAGTAGTCAGATTGCAAATGTCGGCTTCAGCAATTTTTTCCATATAATTCAGACGTGTAATAAAGATGGTTTATGGGCAAATTACAATAAAACATAAAAAAAAACATAATTTTCTTATTCAGAAAAAGCATTATTTACGTTTAGAATAAATACGAAAATATAATAAAAAACAAAAAAAACTATGGTATAGTAATTGGAGTACAACTTCTTCATTCGTAAACTATTTTAAAGATAGAACGAATTTAGTTTTTTAGTCCTAATATTAGTTTTATTGCTTATGTGAAACAAATAAGTTAGTTTAAAATAATTGTTAGAGTAAACAAGTTTGGCCACTTTTAGTTAAAACTTAACTATAAACAATGTAAACTTCACTACTAATCCTTCAAAAGCAAGCGCAATGTATTTAAATAGTGTACCAGGGTAGCAACAGAATTAGTAGATTGCCGTTGTTCAGTGGTTAGAACTGCAGTCATTTGGTAGCACAAAGTCCTGCTACAGCGGCATTAAGTTCTCTTACGTTTTATGGCCTCCTGGTAGTTGTGGATTTGTTTAGTGTTGCTTTCAAGATTTTCGTGGCTAATATTGACGAATGTACCAATAAAATACATACGTAAACATTGTGTACTTGAGTTGAAGTACTTCTGTATTCTGAGTACAAGTATAAAGAATCTTGAAATTATTTAACATACTTTCAAATTGATAATGTCACTCGATCGTTTATATCTGCTAGTCTAAATGAAATTCGGTTAAGTAAGTAGGTATGCAAGAGTGGAGGAGCCATGCTTCGACATGAACGGATCTGCTCGACCGAAGTAATACTCCACAGCCTTACAGAAAACCGGCGCGAAGCCACAACAGTGCTGTGTTTCGCCGTGTTTGTGAGCGCTACCGGAGGCCCAATCATTTTCCTCCACAATCCCTAATTCCTAAAAAGGCCGTCAAAGAACTTGCAACTCCGCTGAAGTTGCAAGTGTCAATGGCCGATTGCTTACCATCAGATAATCCATCTATTCGTTTGCAGCCGTCTCACATTCGTACAAACACAAATCAAAAAACTTAATACACACAGCACACAGCTATATAAATATTCTAACCAAAGTGCCACTAATTATGAATGTATGTAATATTACATACCGAGCGCTAAAAACCGAAAAAGAAAATGAAGTAGAAGTAGATAGTAATCGATTAGTTTGCTTTATTAACCTTACTAACGTAGCATTAGGACTTGTATTCACTAGGCAACGTTAAGCGCGAAGGAAGCGAAGGAAAAGGTAGCGCAACATGTTGGCCCACGTGTTGAATGTGACGGCGGAACATTTTAGTTTAGCTGTTGTCTGTCAACACAATGATTTCGCTCGCAATAGTCGTTGACAACGTACTACCAGAATAACTTGTAGTTGATATGAGGTGTTCTTGTTTGTTATTAGACTATACAGTGTCAATATTCTCGTATCGACTCAAAAACTCCATGTTGTTCTGAAACCCTGGTACCATAGTAAATAATATTTGAAGTTTTATTTCAGTTTCAGAGAAGTCGTCGAGCAACGTTTCCTTCCATCTTGCATGTAACATGATGCGCGGCGTATTACAATGCGTAGATCGGCAAACGAGCAGACGGAATACCTGATGGTAAGCGATCGGCGCCGCTCATGGAGACACATAACACAAGAGGAGTCTCGAGCGCGTGGCGCGCCTTTTAGGAATCAGGGTTTTGGAGATTTAGGGATCAAGAAAGGAGTGGAGGAGGGGAAGGATTGGCAACCTCCGGCAACCTCGCTCTAATGGCGATACACAACGCTATGGTTGTTTCACGCCGGTTTTCTGGGAGGTCGTGGACTCCTGTCGGGCCAAGCCATTGTTGTTGAGCAACGTTTTATACAGCGGCTCACGCGTCATTATTGTTGCGCGCCAGCAAGAATAAGTGTGGGAGAGCCATGCTTCGGCACGAATGGGTCGGCTCGACCGGAGTGATACCACGGCCTCACAGAAAACCGGCGTGAAACAACCACAGCGTTGTGTTTCGCGGTGTGAGTGACGTTACCGGAGGCCCAATCCTTCCCCTGCCCGGACCCTTCCCCAATCACTAAATCTCCAAATCCCTAATCCCTAAAAGTTCGGCAACGCACTCGTAACTCCTCCGTTGCGGGTGGGCATGGGCGGCGCTGATTGCTTGCCATCAGGTTATCCGTCTGCTCGTTGCCGAACTATTAGATAGAAAAAAAAGTTGCCTAGTGGATCCGAGGCTTTAAGTTATGTGATGGATAGTGATAAGTTGATTGATAGTGACTTACTTCTCCAACATGGATTCAATTAGTGTGTATATGCTGCTTCGGGTAATTACTTTTACTGGGGCCTGTATGCTGCGATCATCTCTATTTCGTGATATCTGTAATTAATTATTTTTATTCTTAATCATATGTTTTATGTGTATATCTTTCTGTTTTGTTGTTCGATGATAAATAATTCTATTGTCGAATAAAGAACTACAAATTTCATAAAACTATATAAGTATATGTTACTTATGTAAGTTGCCGATGGTGTCGAAAATATTTCTATTTTTTTAGACATAAATATTAAAAGTATTTGAATCTGTATAAAGTTCCGACGTAATACATGTAACGTTTATAAAAATTACGCTCAATATTGCAAGGCAGCCGAGGGTTTTATTTTGTCAAAGTATAGTAATAAGCGACACGTAATTTTCTGTTAATCGATTTTAGACTCTAAGGTAGTAAATAATAATACAAACCGTTTCAATATCGCCAAGCAGAGGTTCGAAGTAGGTGGCATTCGCGACATTGTAGTAGTTGGCTTCAAGGAACCAGGCGACGCTTACGTAGGATTCAGGATGTAGGGGGATCGACACTGTTGCAAAGACCTGCAAAAGAAAACCAAAATATTTTTAGGTCCATATAAATTTTGACTGCACAGTTGACGCGATTGCTGCGGTGCATCATGTCACGGGATCGATTCCCGCAAGGAACAAATCTTTGTATAATCAACAAATTGTTGTATGGGGTCTGGATGGATTGTGTATGTAACGCCTCCGCGAAAAAGACGGAAATAAAAGCGTAGACCTCTTTAAAAAAATATACATATTATATCGGGCTAGAATCTAGTAAAGCTTATGTTTTTTAAATATTTAAATATTAAGTAGTAACACAAATTTGTTAGTGAACGCAGGCAAAACATTTGAATTCTAGTGACAATACGAGACATTCGTTCTTAATTTTAAAAAATCAAAATTTATTATTATTTTTAAAGTTTTGAAATACGAACATCCGATGTTGTTCACGTAGCCAGTCAGCACACAACCAGACGATCGTAGATAATAAAAAATAACAAGTAAATAAATACTTAATAATACTCACACCCCACTGTGTGTTCGGTGTAAACAGTAAATATCTTCGTTGTCTCTTCTTGGTGACAGTTTGATCACATATTACACTAAATAATACAATACTCCTGAAATAAATAAACACGTGTTAACAATATTTATTTATTTGTTTTTCTTACTGTTTATCTTACTGTCCTTTTGCGTATAAACCATAACACTTGAACTATGTACAATAATGCCTTACAAATAAAGCAAATTTCAAAAGAGTCTCAAACCTCCTTTCACGTAAATAATTAAATATAAAACGAGATTCTATTTATAAAACACGCACAAAATAAAAATAAAAAAAACACATACACAACCATATAACAGCCAATCAACATTTTCCAATGCTATTTTTATTCTAAATTCAAAATATGTCGACTTTAGTATTATGATTTGACACAAATACAGCCGGTTGGTTGGGATCTGTCACATGACAGACTACCTTTTTGTATTTACTGAAGTAATTTTGTCTACGTCTTCTCTTAATTTAAGTAAATACACAAACACGACTTGTATATAGGTAGGTAGTATGGGAAAATGTGAATAGTGTTGAGGTCAGTGCCCTTTCAATAAATGGATCTATTTTGAATAAAATTGAAGCACACAGTAGCTGCAGCAATAAAAATAGAAAAAAAGTAAAAGTACATGTTTTTATATCTATATAAATATATTAAGACCAGCTTTTCCGCGCGGCTTCACCCTCGTGGTATGTCGATAAAAAGTAGCCTATGTCCTATCCCGGAGTGTATCCTGTGTCTTTGCTAAATTTCATCCAGATCCGTCCAGCAGTTTTGGCGTGATTGAGTAAACACACATCCAAACGTCTAAACATCGTAACTTTCGCATTTATAATATTGGTAAGGTAAGATTGATCATATATATATATAGGTATAGATATACATATTGATAGAGGTTTGATATTGAGTTATTAGTTGTTAAGTAAATTAAATAATAAAGTAAGTTATCGATAGAAGACACAATTTTTTTCATTATAGGAAATTCATATCGATTATAAAACAAAATGATAATAATATTTTAATATCGTTAATAAAAAATATTAAAAGTATGTCGAAAATTAATAAAATAGTTATAAACGTATAATTCATTATTCTACGAAATTGATTAGTCCCTTACATCTACGGAAACAATATAGAGGGTGTTATTTAAACTCCGGATATTGTAAATTGTGTTTAGCGAGACCCCATTAATATTAAAATACTTTAAACCACATTTCGCAAATCGAGTTTCAAATTACAAAGATTTACCGAAGAAAATTGATGGGTTGTCTCTTTTAAATAAAACTTGTCGTTTCTTCAATTTGTAAGTAATTACTGGCGATTAATTAAGTGGAAAATCTTGTGATACAAGCCTTTGAGGGAACTTGCTCAATGATTCATCGGTAACATAGTTTCGAGTGATAGTTATCGGAGTATTTCCCAAGTTTGGGACACCCTATTCAAATGTTTAATGTGGTATTGATAGGGTTGCCACTAAACGGTTTATTGTTAAATTGTAAGTAGCTTAACATGAGCACTTGGTGGACTTTTAATTTGTTAATTAAAAAATATATAATGATAATTATGCATGCTTGTATGTACATATATATTTAAGAATCATTGAGGGTCACGTTTTGTATCTACCCTGTATTAGATTTTTAGTCTGTGTTATTAGAAAGGTAATGATCATATTTCAAAATGTTATTCGTAATTACTTTTTTATATGTTAGGTCGGCAAACGAGCAGACGGATTACCTGATGGTAAGCAATCAGCACCGTCCATGATGCAATGGAGGAGTTTCGAGTGCGTTGCCAACCTTTTAGGGATTAGGGTTTTGGAGATTTTGGGGTTAGGGAGGGCTCGGGGGAGGAGAAGGGTTGGGCCTCCAGTAACCCACACGGCGAAACACAACGCTGCGGTTGTTTCACGCTGGTTTTCTGTAAGGTTGTAGTATAACTCGGTCGAGCCGACTCATGCGTGCCAAAGCATGGCTCTTCCACAGTTACTAAATGCAGTATGATAAAAATATGTAAAAAAATAAATACATATACTTTAAAATTACTATATGATAATATAATTTAGCGTGTCGAATAGTTCAATAATACTTTACAAAATATATGTTAAGAAACGGAACCTTTAAATTTAAAAAATGTTAATCTTTACATGAATTTGTAAATAAAAACATAATTTTCAGCTAAAATCAAAACATAATGAGACGTCACCATTCAAAAGAGACATGAAACAAAAAGAGAGTATCTAATAAAAGAGAGCTACTTAATAAACCGTAATTTTATCACCAAAGAGTCTTAATTAAACAGATTGTTTTACAATCTACTTTTCTAATTTTAAGGACGAGAAAAATCTGAATTAATATAATTACAGCGAACATTACTCATGAAATTCAAATTCCACTGAGGTGTATATATTATGATTTGGTAGGGAAATTAGTACGATTCAAAATGCAGGCCCCATGTACGTGTGGATGAAATATTACACCTGATTGTGGGTTTGAAAAAATATTTCGAAAAGGGCAATTTTACATATACATATATTTATAGGTGTGTATGTACGTAACGCTTTTACTTTTTTATATTGATCAGGGCTTTAAAAGTGACCTATAAGTTTGTTTCAGCATTTCTTCTCAGATTAGTTACACGAGGAAACGTGGGCTCTGTAGGAATCTTTTGTGATCCTAATGTATGTCTGGGAGACCCATGGTTCAGCATGAATAGGTCAGATCCACCGGAGTGATACCATGGTCTTACTGAAAACCGTCTTGAACACAAGCGCACCCTTTTTTTCGCGCATGTGATTGAACCGGAGGCCCAATCCTCCCCCCCCATCTCCCCTCAATCCCCAATCCCGAAATCTCTGAAATCTTAATCCACAAATCATCAAATGACTTCGCTCGGCGAGGCAAGAGGGAATATCAGACTCTTACTGACTAAAACCCACCCAGTACCTTCTCCTGCTTCAGGCTTAAGCCGCGATATCTTCTTGCACTTGCCCGACAACTCGAGATGATGAACAGACTTTACATGTTTAACAGCAAGATAGAAAAGAAGGAATTATATAGGTATACTTGCTTGAAGGAATAATAACCTAGAACCTAACTAGCAATTTATATCAAAACGAAAGTTATAAACTCTACTACAATTCTAATTTTAATACTATTAAATCTTTAATCATTCAAATCAATTAACAACCCACACGACATGACAAGAAATTAGCATCATAATATTTTATAGTAGTGCTCTCTTTCATAACAAATAAGAGTACGCTTCGAGCACGCACAAAGGAGAAAAAATATCTGTTCAACATATTGCAGCGGTAGTGTATAACCGCAGAATCCCATTTTAACCCTTCATTTCAATAAATTGGCCGGCGGAGTGTACAACAGACTTAACTTTGATGCGGTACTACGGACCCCGTAGAACTGTGCACATAGCAAAGGTAAATGTTTGCAAGAGAAATGCACGCGGTTGTGGCAACTTATAAAAATGAAGAGAAAATTTCTAATGCTGAAAGTCGGCGCTATGTTATTATTCCGTTGTGTTGTAGGGTTGGTTTTGCCAAGTCATTTTATGTTGGGACTTTTTTTTATTTGTACCCATTCTTGTTATGAATAATTTAGTTTCCTTTTGTAGTAAATAAGGACTGAAACTTTAAAGTTGGAATGTGCAGTTGATATTTCTATAGAGGTATTTAATGTCACTGTGTTTTAATATAAAACGGGACCTGTACCAACTCTATGTGAACAACATTTTAATATGACACCTTATTTTCATAACCGTTTTATCTGACGCTTTCAATTTTTGGTGCTTCCATGTAAAAGATCCACAAACCAAGTGTAAAGTAGGTATTTCCGTGAAATGAGTGTGCTCTAAAAATCTATGCCTCATGTAGACTCATTTCAGTATCAAAATACAGTATGTGTACACTCGTAGAATGGGGTCGTAATGTGTAATGTTTTGTTAAGCGGAGGCATGTAAGTTTTAACCTCGGTTCGGCGTTGGCAAGCATCTGTGCCGTTCGGTACAGGCCAGAGCACTCGGAAAACATAACGGTTCATTAGTCAGACATCGCCGTAGGCTCTGTGTAAACATTCTAACATTTTATCTTATACAGTATTTACACTCCGTCGGCGCCGGTGCGCTCAGAATCGACGTTAAAACGAAATACTACGATGTTGCTTGCTTTAATTTTGTTCAATTTGCTTTCGCTGTTTGGGGCGGACGCGGCAAGGCAAAGGCGGTACCTCGTGTACCCAGACGGTGGCCCAGCCAGAGCACAGGTATTTTCCCCCTGTCTTATTAGAACAAATCCATGTAAATTTACATAGCGTACCTGATTTAACTTAAGTAAATGATGTTTTCTTTGCACAACGGATAGGGCTTAACGAAGCAGTGTCTTTTTTGTTCGTGAATTTAAATGCAATTAAGCTCCTGTCTGCCTTTTGAAGCGTACCATGAGAGTTTTGTTTTTAATTTATTTCTATTTCATTCGGACGTTTTATCTATGTCGTTTTGTGTTCAAATTTGTTCGAAATATTTTGCTCAAATTTAGTGTAGACGTGCAAATAATTACATTTTGTATATTCATGATATAATCATAGTGTTCTCGGCTTATAAATATTTCTAAACAATTTGCATTGTTTATGTAAATAAAAATAAATAAATATACATAGATTTATTGATCTTTTATCGGTATGTTGTAAATTTTTAACTGTCTCAATTTTATATTTTCGAGCAAGCAGTGGCAGTTCCTACCATTATTTTTTCTGTAACAGTAACTTTTGGTAAAGGCTATTGTAATATGCTTATGTTAGTTCAAAAAAAAAGTTGAATCGTCCAAATTTCGACAGAATATAAAGTGTGAAACATCGACATTACACACTATATGAGAGCGAAAAGTCAAAAACAATACGAAATACTCGCGACGATATACATATGCATTAAAGATACTTTTCATAAAAAATAATTAAAACATTTTCAAAAGAGGCACCTTTGCTCATCACCAATGTCGTGACCATCGAATCAGTAGCTTGACCTGACCTACATTAACTCAAATTAGTTCTAACTTTGTCTAACTTTCTCCAAATTCCAGTTCATCATCGGTCTCGGTGTGCCAGTTGACCTGAAGGAGCAGTCAGTAACCGTGGGTACAGTAATAAAGTTCCAATATGATTTGCCTACAAACAGCACTGAATACACAAGCAGGATTTACGGTTTCGCTGGAACAGTCTCCAGGGACATGAACGAAGACAATCCAACAAAAGACGTTTCAAATGAAATAGATTCAGACGAGTCAAGACAAATAGACGAGACAGAAGATCTTGTAACTGAGGAACCCGAGGGAGACAACGATACGTTAGTTGATCTGACGTTTGATGATAGACGAAAGAGGTCCCTTGTTTATTCCGAGAATGCTGTACTAATTACTGATAGTAGTACTACCAGTAATGATTTGTCATTAGAAGAAGCTATTAAAAAACAAGAAATGATTGATCAGAACGCTTTGGAAGAAGAAGAGGAGCCGCAAAGAATGAATCGGTGGGACTTCTACAAAGTAATTGAACGAATGGTTGAAAGGTAAAATTGAAATAATATTTAATTTAAAAAACGAACAATCTTAGACCCAGTGTTTGTGCATTAGCTCGCAATGCATTTAATTACTCAGCTTTTGAAAAAAGACAACAATCAAGCACCAAAGTTTAAATTTCAAAAACAACGAACAAACCAAAACTCTAAACCAACCAACCAACTTAGCTGGCTCACAAACAAACAAAAGAAAGAAAAGAAAAAGTAAAAGAATATCCTTTAATCTCAAAAATAAAACTTAAATCAAAACATCATTTAGTTGAAGTCTTTATAAAGAGTTAACAAGAATCGCTAGGAAGGTATAATATTTTATTAAGGTTGCCCATTGAAACTTCAGGTACGGGTATTCAGGCCGGCCGTGCTTGCTTCGAACAATCTGCGAGGCTGCCGAGGTACCATTCACCCATGAAAACGGTTTGCTCGGCGAAATTGGACATATTCTATTCACGTAAGTCACTAACGTTATGAAAGGATTTTGGTACTGCCTTATTTATGAATGATATATCATTCATTCGTTTGGCAGTTGACGGGTTAAGATTGGAGCATTTTGGTTAAGGAAAATCGTTTAATCCGCCGGTGTTCGGGTATTTTTATTTGAAGGGTGTGCAAATGAGGTGGTTCCTTGTTAAGTCAGCGATTCTTTTTTTAATCTGGGATGTTATATGGTTTCGTATTAAGAATTTCTTTTTTCAAATGTCTCAGTTTATATTTTTTTGTTTTATTTTCATTTTTTGTTTCTATTGTATTTAATACGATAATAGGGATTAAGATAATGTTTTCCTTAATTAGGAAGATTTCCATGACAGCAGTATCTGTTAATATTATACTTTAAAAGTCATGAATAAATTATCGCTTTATGAACACTGCCAATAAAAACAACTTCTTTAACGCAATATGCTCGTCTCTTTCAGGCCATCAACCACGAAGGACACTCTGTCCCATCATACGGACAACGAATACCATGCAGCTGAGAGACTGGGTAGAGAAACAGGAGTTAACTGCGAGGATCTATTCCCAGAATGCGAAGGGTCTATCCTAGAAACTTTTACGCAGATTGGAGAGGACACATTGCATAGATTTGGGTTCTTGTAATATTTTAGAACTTTTGGAATAGTAGAATCGTGTGTCGAAGTTTTTTTTTATAAAAATTTAATTACATTTGTGCTCCCGGATAATTTTCTTTGATCTTTTAGGTGTAATTTTATAATTTCATTCTTTTAAAGATGCGATTAGTGTAAATGTTCATTTGATAATCATCCCTAAGTAATATCAACTTTTAATAGATTCACCCCAAATGTACATATATTATGTTATTTTGTAATGTTTCGTGTTATTTCCTATCAACTTTTCTTAAATTATGTAAGCTTTAGAAGAATGATCAGTTGTTGAGATTACTCTTTAGTAACTTTTTTACTTGTAGGTAGTTTTCGAAAGGAAATGCCAGTAAGAAACCGTGAATAAAAAAGCAACTTACACGCGATTCTTCCAAATGTCGACTAATAATTTTCTTGACAGTTGGAATATCGCTTTAGTTTATAAATTATATATTTATTTATATTTTATTGTACTAATTTATTTTAGAAATAAAATTAAAAGAATATTGTGTTTTATTTTGTTAGCATAAATGTATTATTAGTTCGGTATTTTCGAACCGATACGACATTCAAACCTTCAAGAAATAGCGCACACCTTAAAAGGCCAGCAACGTGCCCGTCACTCCTCTGGTGCCGCATGTGTCCAAGTGTCCATGGGTGGCGTAGATCACTTACCATCAAGTCATCCGTCTACTTGCTTGCCTCATCTATACTAATATTATAAATGCAAAAGTAACTCTGTCTGCCTGTCTTTTCTTCACGTCTAAACTACTGAAACGATTTCTGTAAAATTTGGTACAGACATATGTCGTGTGGAACTCGAGAAATGACATAGCAAAGTTTCTATACCAAAAATCTGTAGGAAGTCACTACGAGTATTCCACGCGAACGGAGTCGCGGGCAAAAGCTAGTAGGTACTCCATAAAAGAAAGTATTGTTTAAAACTAAGATTTCTTTTATTACATTATTTTTCAGTTTCAATCAATTGGTTATATTTTTTTAATTAAGAATAACAAGTCAGATCTAAAGTCATCAGGTTATAATGAAAACAAAATGTTAACGTGTGCACTCAAATAAATAATTAATTTTACTATACAATTGATTCTAGTCGTCGTCGAGACAAAACTCAAATAGCGATTAGTGACTTTTTAAACAAAATCTAGTAAGCAGACGGTTGTTTAGTAATTATTGTCAATCTAAATTCTCATTCAAACACGTTGCTAAAAACGTTTCTATTTTTAGATCCTAAACTAAGTAGTGACAAAAAAAGAACAAAACGATAATGTACCCTATTACATACCTGGCTAAGTTAATTTTTGCGAGCAGTAAAAGCGTGGGATGAGATAGAGATAATGCATTCTATTTTGTAGATGATTCATGGACTGTTTCCGAAAACAGCATAAAAGCACATCCTGTATATACCAATGTTCTTTTATGAGAATGAATACGGTTACATTTTTGGTCCGCGATTAAAAAGTTTAATGTGAACAGGGCACATTAAAACTGAAAATTTGAAAGTCAAAAATCTCAATTGTTTTTTGTAATAGGAAACGGCAGGGTGGGTCCCGGTGTTCTCCTTGTAGGTGTTGATGGTGGCCACCGGGGAGGTTTTAGTGAGGTAAAAATTTCACACTTCCTAGTCTTTTCCCCAAAAGCTAGGCGCCAAAAAAAAAGAAAAAAAAAGAAAGAAAAGGAACGGCAGGGTATGGGATTTAAAATTATTCTATTTAGTCGATTAGTTAAATAATGAAAAAAATAACATTGGACACATTTTTTCATTCGTTGTATATATGTATTTCTTTTATGTGATTGCACGGTTATTGAGCAGACGGATTGCTTGATGGTAAGCAATTGGTGCCGCTCATGGATACTCGCAACACCAGACGAGATAAGAGTGCATTGCTGGCCTTTTGGGGATACGAAGTGTTTTCGGAGATTTAGCAATCCCTAAATCTCTATCGCAATCCGGATAATACGGCAAAGCACAAGGCTGGGATAGCTTCAAGCTGGTTTTCTATGAGGCCGTGGTATCTCTGACACAGACACTCCAGGCGAGCCGGGCCCTTCGTGCTAATGCATGGCTTTCCCACGTAACTCCTTATAAAAAGAGTAAGAACATTTATTATGTTTTAAATTAATCTACCAGACGAACATAAAGAAATACCATCGATATTCACAGCAATAAAAATAATGTTTACAAATAATTTTAAGATTAACCAGTTTTATAAACCTAAACCTTTCTGTAATCAATGTAACTTACTGTATTGTAGAGCATCTGCCACGGATATCTCTGCACTTCCTATATGATGACTCTCAGAAAATGATTCACGCTATGCTACTCTATATAAAAAGGAATAAAGTATAATCTTGAATACTTAGATTCCTATACAAATAGGTAGGTACTATGTGTCGGCACTCTATAACCTTTACCTACACTCTACGTAACTAAGTAGATCATATATTATCATTACACAGATATGCATTCCTTGCATTAAGGCGAGAATTTGCTGTTGAAATATTAACTCACGGGTAGTTCAACTAAGATTTATTTTTGAATGTGTTGTGTAAAGTAAATAAAAAATATCAAATTTTATTTTTAAGCGTGATTTTCTAGTTTTTGTGTGACTTTCTAGGGCTTTTTCTTCGTCGTAGTACGTTTTAGGGAATATGTTTTGTTAGATCATTCAAAAAACAATTTCGAAAGGTTTTAACGGATTTCGCTGAGTCACCCAACCATCACATTGTAGTCATTAGTTGTTGTTATAAAGTAACGTTTAAATTTTTTCTTATTCTTTCTTTCCTTGCGAGGTACTATAGGATTCTGGACCTTTGGTAGGCGTAATAGGGGCCGAAACCATTTCGCAGAGGCCTGTTGAATAATTTTAATCTAAATGTAATGGGACATCAGCTGGCAAGCACGAGGGAAGTACATCCAAAGACACCGTTGATATAGGACTATACATAGTGCATAGTGGAAAAAATAACCAAGTTTTGCACTTTAAAACTTGACAAGGAATGTGACGTTTTCCAAGGTACATGTGATTTGTATGTATATTTAAACACCACTGACAAACAAACGGTTAAGTCAAAAAAAAGTCAAAAAAAAAAGTCAAAAATCATTTATTTCAATTAGACCACAGTAGGCACTTTTGAACGTCAAGCAAGCAAAAAAGGAAAAAAGTATATAATATGAGCTTTAAAATTAAGCGTGTCAGTCTGTCCGTCTGTCCTCTAGTGAAGCTATTTGCTCGTTCCAAAGTGTAGATTCCTATGGAGAAGAACGAGCAAGAAACTCCATGGTTACTCTTTTTCAATCAGTTTTACAATACCTACATTTCTTTGTTACATATTTTAGTCGGTTCTGATATGTGAGAACAATGTAACACTAATGTTCAGGCAAAAAGTACGAAAAAGAAGTGAACCTCAAGGACAACATATTTAGACAGCCTGGAGATGACCAGTCCCAATTGGCGGCGCCCGTTCACGAACATGACACGTACACCAGCACCGCCCAACTCAACCATATTATAGGGAATTGGGCGATCCAGTGCCCGTGCCACCGCCAATGAGACCTCTGAGTGAGCATGACAGCTCCCAGCCGACACAAGTACCTATATTCTACAAGTCTTACTTAATTATAATAGGTTACAGGGTACTCACATTTACAAAAAGTTCATCAAAAATTAACAACATTGTGTACAATTTAATAATTAAAATCAAAAATTCCTCTAAACATCCTGTGGAGTAGGACCAGCTAGCCTCCAAGCATTTTTATCTTGTATATAATCATTTAGTTTGTAGTATGCTAGTTTACATAAATGTTTCTTTATACATAATTTAAATTTGCTTTCATTTAGATTTTGAATTTCAACTGGGATTTTATTATAACATTTAACACAGAAACCCAGAAATGACTTATGCACTTTTGCCAATCTAAATAAAGGCTGACTCAATCTATTCCTATGTCTAGTATGATAATCATGTTTGTCAGATACCTTTACAAATAAGTGTAGGTTCTTCCTAACATACATAATGTTTTCATAAATAAATTGACTCGGTACGGTCAGAATGTTGATCTCCTTAAACTTTTCTCTGAGAGATTCGCGACGACCTAAGTTATATATGGCTCTGACGGCACGCTTTTGCAAGATAAAGATAGACTCAACGTCGGATGCCTGTCCCCACAACAGAATTCCATACGACATGATGCTGTGAAAGTAGCTAAAGTACACTAGTCTTGCCGTGCCTACATCGGTTAGCTGACGGATCTTCCAGACAGCATAAGCTGCAGAGCTCAATCGTCCTGCTAGAGACCTGATGTGGGGCCCCCATTGCAACTTCTCATCTACAGTGATCCCCAGGAAAGTAGTCTCTTTTACAAATTCTAGTAAGTAAGGAAAACATCATGAGGAAACATGGATTTATAATATCTATATATTTGTTTGAAATGGCCATTTCGGCTTTTAGCAAGCGTGGCGATTGATTTTCACTCCGCAAAGGGCCTTTGTAACCCAATGAAATGTGTGTAACTTTAACAATATACAAAAAAGAAAGGTAGCAAATACAGTCTTTATTCTCAATCACGCTTGATCGTGTAGTTTAGTGAATACATCTATGAAGGATAGTGAACAGCCGTGGTATAACGCAGAGCAGTCTTTCTGATGCTCCCCGTCTGTATACGCCTTGATATATGGGTAGGTATCATCGTTTTCCGTCAGGTTGTGAATGCCATCGTTTTTGGGGCTGAAATTTAAAATAAATTTGATTACTATTAAGTACTGTTACATATTTTGAATGTAGGAGATTGGTAGTCTAGATCTTTAAGGTAGTGACTATAAAAATTAGTAACTTTAGTTTTGACCTATGACGACATAGATACATATAAAATATCCCTCCCACAAATTATCGATTACAATTTTTTTTTGCAGCAAAGAACGAAAATTTAGGAATTATTAATAAAGCTTATACATTAGATACAGTTTTGTTTATATCTTGAATAGTTTTGGCACTTTTACAAGGCACAGCTTTTGTCAGTCTCATTGTTCAGTAAGATAATAAATAATTAACAAACGTGATCAATGGATCAGGGCCATAAAGCTGAATGGGCTAAAAAGTTTGCGAACTTAATATGGGGTGGAATGTATCTACCTATACCTAGTTCAACAAGAAAAGATACAACTTATTTTCTTGTTAAGGCATGTTTCTTGCAGAACCTTACTTGTATCAGACTCATGCTGCCATAAACAAATTACGCATATTATGTTCTATAACTCCACAGACCTCAATTTTTTCATAACAATATAGGATTTTCTTCTGTGTTCTGCGTTCACAAACATACAAATTCAGATACACAAGCCAGATCCGAAAAAATCTGAAAAAAATGTGTATCACATAAAGTATTTTTCCGTGCGGGAATCGAACCCGCGACACAATACACAGAAGACAATAACAGGTGCAGCCAAAGTTAGTTGGGTTCTGAACCCATAAAATCGTCGTGATGTGAGCCGGAGGTTAACGCGTACCCAGTTCTCGTGCATAAGGGTTTAAAACCTGACAAGTACCAATGTGATTTTTTCAAACCACGAAGGCAAACATCCTTTCGGTCAGGATGTTTTCGTCGTTTAGTCGTTTCAAAGTAGTGTCTCTATCGTGAGGAAACCTGGATTTATAATTTCAAATTATAAGTTTGAAATTGCCAATCCACCTTGACCAAGCGTGGTGATTAATATTTAAACTTTTTCCATGTGAATATCTACAGGCTTTTCACATACTATCGCCTAGTGTGCACCAATTGATCGACATTTGAACTATGTAGTTGCATCCACTCATGCAACTGGTAACTAGTAGTGCAAAGAGTGGTCGTGCCAGATCGAGTGTGTACTCATCTTATCGTCAAGTTCAAACAGTTAGTGGTCCCAACTAGTTGGTTAAACTTGTCAACGCGTGACATGATGTAACTTTGAAGGGAATGCGGCACTGAACCGGTCAATGAACCGTACCCTCTGAAATACGGTGAAATAGTGGAGTATTTTTTTTAAGTGATAGCTCGGCAAACGATTGGGAATGTTACCTGATGGTAAGCAATCAGTGTCTCCCGTAGACATAATTCTGAAGAAGTGGAGAAGGCAACACAATTGAAAAAAAAGACCTATTAATACTTTTCCTAACATTAGCTGGGAAAAGATAGAGTACAAAATGGGCAATTGCAACATTTTTACCGACGATGCACTCTTTAAGCTTATATTATGTTTGAATTTTTCAAACCTTTTTTTATTCAATACAACAAATAGCAGTATATTAAATATAACACATACTTAGACTACAAAGGTTATAGACATGCAATTACACAACTCAAGACGTCAACCACAGGTTATCATACAATATACTACTTAAGGCTGATTTTTCAATAGTCAGATCAAAATGTTATCTGAAGAATAAAATTGTTGCTGTCACTGTCTTATACAAAAATTCTGACGCGACAGCATAATAATTATTCCGCAGATAACTTTTATCTAACCATTCAAAAATCAGCCTTAGTAATATAAATACAGTGTTGTGAGTGGACTTACTTTAACACAAATATTGCCATTTCATGCAAGACATCTTCTTCATCATCAGTGTGTAAGGGTTCAGCTCCAAGTTGACACAATGTTTGCAGGACACACGACTTGCCATTGTGGCCGAACCTGAAATGATAAATGTATATAGGTGAATAACAAAATTAAAAACAAAATGTTAAGCTGTTAATCACTTTTCTCACAGTTTTAGATTGTTTCATGAGAAATAATGGACTGTGATTACATTTTTTGATGTGACAAACTTATTAGATATATTGTTTTCCATTTTCTCAGTAAGACTTCAAAATAAAGCTCAATAAATAAAATACAAGAGTAACTAGTTTAAGAAGTTTAAAAATGGCTTACTGGTTCGTTAACTAATGGAACTTATTTAAATCAAATGGATGCTTAAAACAGTCTTTAAAGTGTGGGGGAGCCATGTTTCGGCACGAATGGGTCGGTTCAGCCGGAGTGACACTACGACTCATAGAAAATCAACGTGAAACAACTACAGCGTTCATTTAGTCGTGCGGGTAAGGTAACTCTGCAATACCTAATCTACTAATGGCTGGCTCTCGTCACGTCTCTGGTGTTGCTGGTGTCAATGGACACGGCCAATTGCTGACTATCAAGTTAACTTTGCTATTAAATAAAAAAACCAAACCCAAAACCTCTTGTTCAATCAGTGTTCCGATTCCCACTCGCACTCGCGAATAACATGTTAAAATATACCCACGATCAAAATAAATATAGGCGTTGTTTATTAAAATAGGGTAACTCCAGTAAACAGTAATAAATAACAAATTTGGACATTCACAAAATTGGTATTGACGAAAGCAATTTTTGTGAAAATTGCTTCCCGAAAGCCAACCAAGTGTTGGTGTGAAATAAATCATGGTTTTCATATCTTGGCCTGCCTATCGGTTATCCGTGAATAAACAGGCATACGATGCGTGACGTCATCAACGTCTCGATTTATTTTGTATCTTATTTGAAGAAAAGAGTCATCTTGTTTTTAACAAAATCACTCAAAATTTACATTTGATATTTTTTGGGGATCTTTTTTTTTTTTGTTTTTTTTTTTTTTTTTTTTTAACGTGTAGAAATCCTCATGGATACCCTTTGTCTAGACAAGAGCGTCAGACAGCAGGTTATGTCGGACTCTTACCGACTAAAACCACACACTCAATCCCAGAAAACAATGAGAGGGTCACTGGGTACTCGAATGAACGAACTCATCTGCGACCTTCAAATGATGTTACTACCTCTTATCTTTTCGGAGCTAAGTTCTACGGCGATTCCTACGACGCCTCCTTTGTCTCCGAGTTGGGTCTATCCTCTCTCGATCTCTCTCTGCAGTTTCCTTCTGAAGCATAACAGTTTCACAGAAGGTGACTACGGCCTGCCAAGCTGTTGGATCTGCTAACATAGCTGAGATTACTGTCGGTAAGCAAAGGTTGTGGCCAATTATTTGAACCAGAACACGTCGCTCACCGAGCCATTCAGGACAATCCTCAAGCGTGTGTTGAACGTTGTCTCGATCGTCTCCACAATGATGACATCTGGGTGTGGCTTCAGATACTCGCCAAAGCACCCGTGGCCAGTAAGTATCTGAGTAAGTCGATAGGTTACGCGATCACTCCTCCTGAGCCATGCTTCAAAGTTTGGTAAGATAGCTTCTACCACTCGCTTATGAGCAAATTGAACCTCCAACCGGTCACACCGTGGCCGTGGTTTCTGTGAGGCCGTGGTATCACGGATCACCGGCGTGAAATAACCACTGCGTTGTGTTTCGCCGTGTGAGTGAGGTTACCGGAGGCCCAATCCTTCCCCTTCCCCAATCCCTCCTCAATCCCTATATCTCCAAATCCCTAATCCCTGAAAGGTCGGCAACGCACTCGTAACTCCACCGTTGCGAGTGTCCATGGGCGGCGCTGATTGCTTACCATCAGGTAATCCGTCTGCTCGTTTGCCGACCTATTACATAAAAAAAAAACCATTTCTGAAGGGCGCTATTCCGTTCTTGTCGCCTCAGTAGTTCAAAAGCTCTCGGAGGAAAATTATCTCCATTATGACGTATCTCGCGAATTTGATGATAAACTTTTGCATCCATTTCTGCTAAAATGTCCAAAGGTGGAAAACGTGCAAGGAGTGTTGCTGCCTCAAAAGAAACGGTCCTATATCCTCGAATAATTCTAATAGCCATTTTACGTTGAAGGCTATTAAATTTAAGTTGACAACGACGGACTCTCGACAGTCTGTGTGACCACACTGGCGCTCCGTATAAAGCAATCGACCGCACGACGCCTGCGTATAACCGACGGACTTCCTCTCGCGGTCCTCCTAGGTTAGGCAGTAAGCCGTGCAATGCACCCACAACTCTATCAATCCGGGGGATAAGGCGGTTGAAGTGCTCTTCAAACCCCCAGCGACTGTCTAAGATTAAGCCAAGGTATTTCATGTATTGACCAACTTGAACCTGTGTATTATTAATACAGATAGAAAAACTGGGAGTTTCTCGGCCTCGCGGCGGTTTATGAAACCACAAAGCTTCTGTCTTATGAGTTGCGATTTCTAGGCCGAGGTCACCAATAGCAGACACTATAGTGGCCACTCCCAATTCCGCCAGTTGGACAGTACTCTCATATGTATTTCCAGTTGCCAATAATAACGTGTCATCCGCGTAGCACACCACACTAACGCCTGTAGGAAGATCTACACGCAGTACCGCATCGTATGCCAAGTTCCATAAGAGAGGTCCAAGTACAGATCCTTGTGGCACGCCACAATTCACTTCTCTGTAGTAAACTCTCCCATCTCGTCCCACATAGCGGATTCGCCTATCACAAAGATAAGCGTTGATTATGCTTTGTAAGTAGGGAGGAAAACGATGGTATACAAGAGCACTTCTGATTGCCTGCCAGGGTAACGAATTGAAGGCATTAACAATGTCAAGACTTATTGCTAATGCCATTCCACCATGAGCCACCGCCTGCTCCGTCAACATACGAACCCGCAAAATTGCGTCAATGGTAGACCGCTTTTGTCTGAAGCCGAACTGATTTTCAGAAAGATCTGGACCTGTGCTCGATAGATGCTCGTTGAGGCGAACTGCTATTATCCTCTCGAAAAGTTTTGAGACTTCGTCAAGTAAGCATATTGGACGATATGCAGAAGGAGAGTCAGCATCTCTACCAGCCTTTCTCAATAGGACTAATCCGGCTTCCTTCCACTTTGATGGAAAGATGGCGTGTTTTAAACAACTAGTGTAAAGTCGCCTCAGCCTATCTCCAAAAACTTTAATCGTAAGAACCCATACTCGACCGGGGATGCCATCAGGGCCAGGCGCAGTGTTACGATTTTTTAAGCGACTTATAGTCCTGTTCAATTCGCCTTCAGTCACTTCTAAATTATCATTCCAACCTGAGTCAGTATGTAATGTTGGTTGAACACCCTGAACATCTGGAAAGAGACTTGAAATGACTCGATCCATAAATTCGGGATTTAAGGTTTCCGTTAGAGGTGGTACCCAAGGACGCAATTTTCTCATAACCACTTTATATGGTCTCCCCCAAGGATCTCTGTCCAGTTCTTCCACTAATTCTCTCCATGATTGAGATTTGGCATTTGATATCGCATTTTGTAGTGCTTTTGTAGCCATACGGTATTCGGCATAAGCTGTAGAAACTTCCTCGACTGTTGCACTGCGCCTTCTTCTGCTACGAGTATATCGACGTCGCGACCTTAAACAACTCACTCGAAGCTGCGCAATTTCCTCCGACCACCAGTATACTGAACGGAAACTTATATGTTTGATGCGAGGCATCGAAACATCACAAATCATCGTCATCGTTTCTTTAAGACAATTAGCTTCCGTTTCTGGATCTGGTAAGTTTCCTCCAGAACGCGAGTATCGGGAGTCATACTGCCATGCCTCGACATGAGCTGCTGCAATGAGCAGGTCCTTGTTGAGTTTTTTAAGAGACCAGCGAAAATGTACGCGTACTAGACTTTGCCTGCGTTGAGAAGTACGAACTGTCACGTCAAAGACAATATGGCGGTGATCTGACAAGGTGACGATGTCTTCCGCAACACGCCAATTTGCTACCATTCGACACGCAGAGGCAGTTGCCCAAGACAGATCAACGACTGATTCTCCTTGCCATCGAACGCATGTCGGAACGGACCCCTGGTTTAGCAGGCGCAAATCGAGTCCGGCTGCCCAGTCTTGTAATACTATACCTCTAGGTCCATCTCGTCTATTACCCCAAAGTCTTGAGTGGGCATTAAAGTCACCCAAAATGAGTACTGGACGAGGTAAGCAACGGCTACGTATACAGTGTGTTATACTGTCCAGATATCGTTCGAAATCCGAAATAGAAATATTAGGGGAAACGTAACACCCTACCACTACCAAAGAGCCCCATTCGACCACAACGTAGCCTGGACCATTACAGACAGATACACAAGGTGGATCTCCTGTTTCACCATTCCAATAAATGGAGACTGAGTCAGAAGTATCCCTAAACCAGCGTGGGTGATCTGGGGTATTATACGGCTCTGCTACAACGGCTATAGCAACCGACCGCTCCGCAACTGTTTGCAGGAACAAATTTTGTGCGTTGCGGCAGTGGTTTAGGTTGCACTGAAGAACTTTTAAGAGTTGGAATGTGACGTTTCCATAGCCTCCGGTACATTACTATCAATTACAGACGTTTTTTGGGATCGATTTGATAAGTTTAAAGAACGACTGTTTGTCCTTTTTTCCTTGCTCAGGAAACACTTTTGGGTGCCCATTCTGTGATCAGATTGGTGTCCCAAATCTGCACAAATTGGACATCGGTATGTTTCCACGGTGCATTCATTTGCTTTATGACCACGTCCGGCGCAAGCATAGCATTGGTCACTTCTGTCCACAGTGCCGGAACACTGACGACGTACATGTCCAAATTCTAAGCATCGAAAACATTGCAGTGGTCGTGGCTCTAGAAATTGAACTCTCATTGATGCCCACCCAATACGAATTTTTTACTGGATGACAGCTTTTTCACCGTTGCTAAAGGACAACGGACCCAAACCCTTCCCAACGAATGCAGCTGACGTCGAATAGCACCTACTTTGACGTCGTCAGGAGAACATCCCCCGGCTTCCGCAACAGCAATTGCCACATCCACAGGAGAGACCGACTCATCCACGTCTAAAATTATTATTTCACCCATTTTACATGGCCGTGTAATGCGCACATCGATATCAGCTAAGACTTCCTGCATTCGAGTTGCAAGTTTGTCTGCTTTAGCATTGCAGTCGGCACCTGAGATTTCCAGTAGCATTCCTCCTGTCATTTCAATTCTTTGTTTAAGGCTTTCGATACCGAACTGAGAAAGTTGAATATGCTGTCTTGCTTCAAACATGACTTCTGCATATGTGGCAGAAGACCCCTCCGGGATTGTAATTGCGATAACCGCTGTTGTAGGAACCTTGGGCAAAACAATGGTTCTCCCTTTTTTCTGTATTGCAGAAGAAGCAACCTGAGCTTTGGGCTGCGTCTTCCTTTGCGGGTTATTTTTTCTTACAACTGTTGCCCATGTTTCTGTGTCAGCTGGTGGAGTAGATGACTGTAGATCGTGGCTTAAAACCGGGGGTAAGTCTGTCACCATAGTATTTGTAGCACTCACTGTAACAGTCCTTTTATTTTTATGATTTTTCTTTCTCTTCCCCTTATTAATGCGTTCGACTTCTGGTGATCCTACTTTAGTCTGTGTGACAGACAGTCCAGATTTATTTATGTCTGCTGCCAATGGTGGTCTTAGGCGCTTTTCAGGAAGTAGCCTACTCTCTATTGCTTCCAATCGAGCGTTGACCATATTACCTACCTGGATCATAATTGATCGCGTTAGATCCTCAACGAACGTTGATGACATACCTTGGCAACTACTACTGTTATATTGATTCAGAAGTTTTTCTACACTTGCAGATAGATTGACAATTTGTGAACGAAGATCTGCATTATCGCTCACTAACTTTTCCACTATCGTACTATCCACAGTAATTGGTAATCCAATTTGCACCGACAGCACCTTCTCTGCTGTCGTATCTTTACTCTGGTCGTTCCTAACTTGAGTTTTTGTTCTTTTTCGTGTACGTGCCGAAACTGCAGACTGCTGGGAGACAAGAGAAATTTGAGAGCAGTCTGACTCACCGCTTTCGCTTACTAACGTACTGGGCCGCTTAAAACGCGACCGCGTAACCCTTCCCGAAGTCGTAGAATACGTTTCTACCGCACTCTGCGCCTGCAATTTTAAATTACGTGATGAGCTTTAACTCTTTGCGTCGACTGACGTATGTTGGCGGTTGTTGCCCCCCCCAGAGTACGTGGGGCTGACTGGACTAAGTCCAGTGAGGGATTCGATTCTCCTACTGCTGAGCAGTCGGTACCCTCTTGGGGTAATACATTTTTACAAGACGCCTTCATTATTAATTTTGCTGATCACAGCTTTGCCTTTTTAGAGGTGAGGTCCTCATTTAATATATACATTTCTTTTTTTTTTGTCATTTTTATTTTTTATCTTTTTTTTTATATATTTTTTTTTTATTGCGAGATGTGAAGCATCTCACGACCTTATTCCTCTCCGATCTTACAGCCACAAAACTGCAAGATCTTTAGACCGCGAGGTGTGAAGCATCTCGCGGCCTACTCCTCCTCGCTCCTCCATACTGCACTTTGCGATCGCAGAGTACATATGGAAGAGCCCTCGGGGACGACCCTTCGCCCCAGCAGAAATTAGCTCCAGAGAGCAGTCTCTCCTATCCCATTTTGACATGCGATAGGAGAGACTCCTGCCCGTACCCAGGGTGCACCAGCCAGCACTGCTCTTCCCCCCGGACGTATCCATAAGGGAATAGCAGCCACCAGCGACGGGGAGGTTTTCTGCACGCACCCCATTTTTTGGGGATCTAAGAAGTTTACATGATTTTCCTGTTGCGAATTAGATTCGTGCAAATCTACTCTTTGTGTGATCCACTAATTCTTGGTCCGAATATGTGTGACACAGGCAAAAGGCCACGACTTGGGTAACATTTAAGTAAAAAAAAAATCACTAAGCGAAATTGTTATTTGTAATTTGTGTGTATTTTAGAAGTGTATCATACAGTGAGTCAGTATGCGAGTATCAAATGCACAGCAAGAAAATTTTGTATTTCTTTCTTTAAAATAAACTTTTGCTCTCTATAGTATTTTCTTCATAATTAAAGGCTACGGGGTTTGACTGCCCACAGAAAATTATTGAAGGAAAATCCTCCGCTGACCACCGTGGCGGATAACGTGTTAACGATATAAAAAAAAAATTGTATACTTAAAGTCACCGTGAGTTGAGGTCGCAAGAAGAAAGGGATTATATAAAATTTGTATTAATCCGTTAACATAAATATCCTAACAAACATTCAATAAAGTCAAATACATAAGTGAATAAATAAATTTATAATGGCTGCTAATGTGCTTATTAAATAAAATAATTAGCAAAACATTTGAAGAAATGAACAGTCATCCTTACTCAGGAGTTTTGAAGTTGTATTTCACATCAACATTTTTATTAGTAGTACATTCGACTTCAAAATTATATGAGAATTTGTGAATTTTATGTACCTAATTTTGTCTCGCTAATATGAAATAAAATTCTGATTGAATGTAAAATAATGAAGAGGTCATTGACAAGTGCAACGAATGTTTCGTTTACCTAAACCATAATATTTTATTGTGTATTTCAAAATATTAAATCTTTATTAAACATTAAATATTTAATATTACACACTATTTTTTATATTTTTAAATGTTTTTTATTATTTATTTTTAAGAAATATTTAAAAATGTAATTTATATGTTTATATGCTAAATATTAAATTATTATTAAATTTAAAATAATAATGTAAATCAATATATTTTATATTTGAAATGTTATATTATTTTAACAATATTTAGTGAAAATAATACTTAATAGCGTTTTTAACTCATCAGATTACTTCACACAACATCACGAAATCTGAGGTTATTTTATTAATACGTAGGTACACTGTGATGTATTTTAAAGCAAATACCGATAGCTTTAGAGAACAAGGAATGAAGTTCCTTAACATCAGAAAAGGGAAGAGAGAAGAAGAGAGAGAGAGAGGAAGGCAAGAGTCTTCGACCACGATAGATAGTAATATCTATATTGCTTCTTGTTTGTATGAGTTTAAATGCATTTGAAGATTTATGTTTTGTTCAGTATCTAGTTGGTTTTCTAGAACCCTTTCTCTGCTGAAGGCCTCCTCCAACGATTTCCATTGCTCCCTATTCAGGGCTACCTGTATCCAATCATGGCCTGCTGTCCTGAAAATCTCGTCTTGCCATATCGTAAGCGGCCTTCCTCTGCATCGCTTGCCCAGGAGACCGGACGTTACTCTTGTTGTCCATCTCTGGTCTTGAAGTCGCGCGAAGGGGTGTTACTACCTAGTTGTAGATTGGGAATGAATCTTTCTCTTTAAAACAAAATGTTGCCCCACACTAGGCTTTTCTGCTGTGCCATGGGTACGGTTAAAATACTCAATTTCACATACACATGACACCCAGACGCGAAACAACAATTTGTGGATCACACAAAGAGTTGTTCTGTGCGGGAATGATTTGTGACGTCATCGGTAATTTGATCCGTCAGTCTGATCACAAATACCTAGTCTTTGCCCAGGGTGTGGCGAGGAGTGTCAGACTCTTACTGACTAAAAACCTCCGCGTTCCTTCTCCAGCTCCTGGCCGAGGCCACGGTACATTATTGGGCTTCACCCGAAAAAAAGTCTAACAACATTTTTCTTCTTCTAATTAAAGCTTTTTCAAATTTATAATATATGTACATATGTACTTTTGTCCATAACTGTACTGTAAAGTGATTCAGTTGGTAAGAAATCGGATAATTTGACGAGGTGATAACTAATAAATTATTTAATTATTTTTATTTTATTAATTTATTTTAAGGATTATAAATAATAAATTAATAAATTTAGGTTTGTTACCCGGCACTGGCTTACTTTTTAATGCCTTTAAATTTTCAACAGAACAGTGATTTCAAATAAGATAATATAATAATATATTTTTTATTTTATTTTCATGACTATATTTCTAATTAAAACGATTCATTGAAATTGGCAAGTTATATAGACGTTATTGTAGAACGCATTGGTTCATATTTTTTCATATTTGAAAGGACATACCAATACGATATTTTTATGTACAAAATATACATAAATTGTTGACCTATAAACAAAAACAGGTTTAATTCAGTTCCGGGTCTTAAACTAAACATTACCTTTTGTGAAAGTTGTAAGTCATTGAGATAACAAGAATCCTTTTATCTTACAAATTAGCATATATAAGGTCCTAATACCAATCTGAGTCGTGACCTAATGACGTCAGAATTCATTAGTACAAATCTGAGTACAGTAACTCAGCAAGTGCTAATTCCTCTAACAAATTGAACGGAGCATAAGTAGTGCGATTAGCGGCATGCCAAACGAATTAGGATTCACACTCGCTTTACTATTGAAATCACTTAAAAGAGCCGTGATTTGAATCGAGTGCGTTTAGAACGGAAGTTTAAAAAGTTGCGTTTTTTTATGGAATATGAGTTGGTAATAAGAAAGTATTATTGGATTTTTGTTCTAAACAACACCATAGAATCTATGAGCGGTTTTGGGGGTAATGGTTTTGGAATTTGGGAAGATATGGGAGAGGGAAGGAATTGGGCCTCCGCTAACCTCACTTACACGGCGGAACACAACGCTGTAGTTGTTTCACGCAGTTTTCTGTGAGACTCTGATATTACTCCGGTCGAGCCGAACCATAATGACCATTCGTGTTGAAACATGGCTCTCCTACACTTAGTTATGTAATTTCTGGTCTTCTAAAGCGTTTAGAACTCGCGTAAAAGCGCAGCTTGCAAACCGATCTGGAACATCTCGTGAACTGACCATGTATGGGGCGTTTCCATTGCAAAACGTATGAGCGCAGTTCATAAGAGCTTACAAGTCGTAGTGCATAAGCCAAGTGTAGACTTGTCATTAGGATCACTAATTACAACTATCGGTTTCAAATATTATCATAAATGAGCGTTGTATTTACCGTGTGAGTGAGGTTAACTAAGGTTCAATCTTTCCATTCCCACAATCCCTAAATTACCAAAACCCTTATGCTCAAAAAGCCGGCTATGCATTGATGATTCCCCTAGTATTGCGGGCGTCCAAAACTGCTGCTTTTTCCTAACCACTTTATTGGGGTTTTCGCAATTAATAATTTTACCAAACATTACTCAAATATGTGAACAATACAGAAAACCAACCTCATATCGTTTTATCCTATGTTAACATGATGTGTGTGTGTGTAATATGTTGAACTGCCGCGGTTAACCAAACCCTTACATAAACAATTTAACAGTTGATAACCGGAATATTAGTTCTGTGCATGATTATTTATATTAATTGTTTTATTATAAACCATATCTGCATAAATATATTGACTTTTTAGAACGGTTTGAAGTTTGAATTCTAAATAAGAAAAACCCTTAATATTTTTTTTTCCAATATGCGTAGCACAAGCATTTGTAATATGTAACTGATGAAAATAATATGAGTCTTTTCTTTAATTGCGCTACTCAGGTCTATGAAAATCGTCAGCGCAATAATATATTGGAGCCCTGGTTTCGAAGTTGGAGATAAAACAGGGTAGCTTTTAGTCAAAAGAGATAGGTATACTCCCTTTTGCCCCAACGAGGATGAGAGAAGAATTTTGATGGTTATCCCCCGTCAAAAATCACCTATCAAAATTACCTTTAAGAAAAGTATAATCGTAATCTTATAACGCCCTGGGGACTAACCATGGTTACCCCCCTTATCTTTGATAAGAACCCAGATAGACACTTACGGAACCTAAAAGGCTACTAAATATGTGGTACAAACTACAAAACAGCCCTTTTAAACCCTTCATCCTTCCCACAATGAACTGCCACCTAATTTCTATAAAGGTTAAACAAACCAACTTAAACAGTGAAAGATAACCTTTACAATGTTATCTTTTATCACTAAACTGAAGTAACGGCTAAGTTTACATGTTGTCGTAAACTCGAAACTACGCGCTAACCACATGTGACTAGCGAACGTGGTAAAGTAGCAATTAACTTGGTAATTAACTATGAAGACATTTTGCACAGAGGTACTAGGCTTGCATGAACTGTAAAGAAGTGGCTTGTAATAAAAAACGAGTTTACATATGTTGTTTTTCGGTACAAGTGAAGGTTGTTGTTGGTAGTTGAGGGTTTTTTTTTGAGGGAGGAAGAAATTTTTTATGATATTCGAGTCAGCAAACGAGCAGACGGAGTAAGCAATTAGCGTCGTCCATGGAAAAACGGAGGAACTACGAGTGCATTGCCGACCTTTTGGTCGATGATAAATAATTCGGAGATTTTGTGATTGGGGAGACATTGGGGGAGGAGAGGGATTGGATCTCCGGTTACCTCACTCACACGGCGAAACACAGCGCTGTGGTTGTTTCACGCCGATTTTCTGGGAGGCCGTGGTATCACTCTACCGGTCGAGCCGACCGATTTCGTGCCGAAGTAAGTATAGCTCTCCCACGCTTAAACTTTTACTAACTAATAACCAACTCGTTCCTTCTTTTGCTACGAACGCAGAAGTACATCCATTACGATTGCACCGACAACCCCAGCTAGAAACCGGACAACCAGCTCCCATGATGAGTTCCATCTATGGTAGTTTCATGGCCTTTTAGAGGGGCGGCCTGAACGTGATGCAACGTACGCGTGGGTCTAGTTATAGTCGGGCTTGTTTCGCAGTTTTTATTAAATTTGTAACTAGCTCAACTTATACCTGAACATACGTGTCAATTTTGTCAGTTAGGCTAACAAAAACGTTATCAACCATTGTTGATAGGTCCAGGACATATTGGTGATAGGACAGGTATATGTACCTGTATACATTGTATGTACCTAAATTAGACGTTGATAATAATAACAAACAAAACAAAAAGAAAAAACTGCCCAATGTCACTATTCTTCGCGGAAGAAGTGCCGGGCAGAAGCTACATAGTCTATACTAATATTATAAAGAGGTAAAATTTGTAAGTTTGAATGTAGGGGGTAATCTTTGGAACCACTGGTCGGATTCCCAAAAATCTTTCACTTATTGATAGCTACAATGTTCCCGAGTGCTACAGGCTATAAAACATCCCGCTGCAATCAAATGGAGCCCAGCAGCGAGTGAAACCGCGAGAGTAGCTAGTTTGGAATATAACATTTACTGTCGTAATTTCTTCCATATTTATTCTTCATACGTCCAATCATATTTTAAGATCATCTTTAATTACTTACCCATCTAATACAGCTTCAACATGTTTGTAGAAGTGATACAGCTTTGCATCATCCTGATAATCCCCATTACTATCATGTTTTATCCCGGCTTCCCTCTTCTTTCTAGCTGTCCCAACGTATCCAGAATTAGCTTCTAGTATGTCGATAGGTATCTGCGTTCTATTCCAAGGTAGTTGAAAATTTGCTTGAAATGCATAGTTCACATTTATGCTTTTCGCTGCGCTGGGAAATCCAACCCCAGCGTTGAACTGTAAACAAAAATATTTTAATTAAATTGTATAGTTCATTGTTTAGGTTGTTTTTGATCAGTATCAGATAAAACTGCAAGAAATGCATGAAAACACTGTCAATTAAAAAAAAAGTGTTTAAATAATCACCACTCTTAACTATTCTATGTCAATTAAGTAACACCGCTAAAAAAGTAAGAATAGCAAATATGAGCAAATAAAAAAACAAGTGACAGTAATTTTAAATATTCATGGGTTTACAAAACTCAAAAAGGTTAATACATAACGAAAACTTTTTATTCGATAACCGATAAACAAATACTAATATACATATTCTTCACTTCAAAACTAAGTGACAATATTGCATTAAAGATGCACTCAATAACTTTATTTCACTCGATAATACCCCTCACTTCGCCACCAACGAGGGGTCTATTTTTTAAACGGGACCACACGATTAGATTATGCTGCTATATTTCGTTGTAAAGGGAACCCTTAACTGAGTTAGCTAGCCTCTTTGCGATAAAATGGAGCTTTCCTCTCTTATTGTGTTAAAATCTAAAAAGTAGTCACATTTTTATAGATAAAATGTTCTCATCATGTTTAGAGTACGTTTTGATCTGACACCGCATTTTATGCAAACACTTATATAGATAGACTAGCGACCCTTGCGACTACTTACGAGTGCAATACTGATACTAATTTTCTCCATTATTTAGTCGATGTTATTATAAACATAAACCTTCAATCACACATCTACAAAAACGCATAGAAATTATTTGCAAAGTAAGAGCAGTTTTTACAGAGACAGAAAAAGCAACTTTGTTTTATAGTTATGTACTTATACAAAATTTAATTGCTTCAGCACGGTTGGTCCGGCCCAATTGGAGGGTTGGTGACGGCCTTGGCTTGAAACGCTTTCATTGTTTTGAGTGACGTTATTGGAGGCCAAACCCCTCCTATACCTAATCTCTAAATCCACCAATCTCCAAATCTCTAACCCCCAAAAGGGTGACAACAAACTTGCATCTCTTCAGGTGTTGTAAGTCCATGGAATGTACCAGTTACTTACCATCAGCTTATCCTGTTAAACAATAATATGAATAACATAAGGAAAAAATCCATTGGTCATTATTTCTGTTCCCGCGAATATCATATGAGTCGAACGAGCTACCGACCCCAAAAAATTTTTTTTTTACATAATACAGCGGCAAACAAGCCGATGATTACCTGATGGTAAGCAATCGGCGTCGACCATGGACACCCGCAATAGGACTTGCAAGTGCCTGTGTTTTAGGGATTACGGGTATTGGTGATTTAAGAATAAGGGACGGATGGGTGGAAGATAGGGATTGGGCCTCCGGTAGCCTCGCTCACAGAGTGAAATACCTCGCTGTTAATAGAAATGAACAGGGTAACGCACGAAATATGAATATATATTAGGCGAAAAAGATGATGTGATACGAAATAAAAAGTGGGTAATAGACAAAGAATCCTTTTTTAAATTAGATAGAAATATATGGTACTTGAGAGCGTTTACGCCGCATGGATATCGTATCTTTTAAGCTTAAATAATGGAAACTACTGAATCGATTATAATAAAAATTGTTACCTATAAGTAATATATTAATGTCTGAAAACGTAATGAAATACATTTTAGAAATATTGTTTCAGTATAAAGTTATACGTGATGTGGCATTTTAAATTTGTAGTAAGAACAATAAGAATACGCTCTCTATGAATGCCTCTGAATGTCTTTCTAAATTATTTTTCATGAATTTGATTAAGTACTTTATTAAATTAAAATTGGCTGTAAAGATGCATGTAGTTACTTTCAAAAACGTTTACGTCGTACAAGTAAATTATGTATTTGTAACGACCATTCTTTTTTTGCAATAAAATTAATAGCACGTTGCACAAACAGTGAAATAAAGTATGCTGGGATAGCTAGTATTATAAATTTATACATATTAAAGACCAAATTGAAATCACTTTTAAAAGAATCGAGTACCACCATTTATAATGAATAAGTTCATATAGTGTTCATTAAGTGATAACTTATGTAATAAAAAACATAACATGTTATTATTATCTAGTTATAAGTTAAATTGCTGCGCCCTAACAGGGTAATGTACTGTACTGGCTGTATGTTATACTTGACATTATATGTACATTGTGCAATATGAATAAAATAAAAAAATAAATAAACTTTTATACGTAACTGTATATCAAGTTAGTAGCTACAACTTTTCCATCGAATTTGAGTTATAAGATCTCACTACCTAATACAATTTCTTATACATAAATAGATTTTGTATATAAAATGTTCACTTGTTCAGTCGCATAATAATGTAACGAATTACATATCCGTTTAATCTGGATGAGCATATTTCTAAGTAAACCTATAATTTCAGGACTATTTTTGTACAAATCACATTCATTGCCTACTCTAACATCAAATTAATGTTCAATTTATTGGCTTTCAATTACTCGATAGGAGTTAGGTAATAGTAGATCAATGGATTCTCTAGAGCTTTATCTTATCGCAATAAGCCTAAAATCCCCGACAGTGGAAATCACTTAATTGGAAAATTCTTAGGTTCAAGATAACAACGAGTAACTAGCTTGTAATAGGACATTGATAGGCTTCGACCAAAAGCTGATTTAATTAAATTGAATATTTTTTATTGCAATGTCTTATCGAATTTAGGGACATTGAAAATTATGATGGATTTGATCATAAATTATAAATCAAACTCGATCTTTTTTGACTTCACCATAGTTAAAATGCAGGGATGTCTATAAATAATAATAATATTTTTCTTTTTATGAAATTCCACTTACCTGAAGTAACGTACTATTGGGCCACAACAAAACTTGTCTCTTATTTCTATGTAGTATCCCATCCAATAGTTCCATCTCTTTCCCATTTACAGGAAATATAAGTAGGTCGGATGCAATAGCAAGTGTCAATACGACTTCTTTGTAAAACATGGTGTTTATACGGCGCGTGCGCATAGAGTGGCGTGAGTTGCCGAATTTTAAGCGATCCACTACGTTAAGTGATGGTAATCTTTTTGGATAACCAATAGAAACTGTTAGTATTTATTTACGATAATTTTTAACCGACAACAGAAAAGGAGGTTCTCTGTACACGCTTATTTTGTGCCGCGCCAAAAATTTTATTAGATAATTGCATATCGGGTGAATGTCGTAGTAAAATGCAAAATGTTGTAATACAATGAGTAAAATTGTAAAATGTTTACCAAAGTACCTTATTAACTAGATAATTAATTTATTTCATAGAAAAGAGTTGTTAAAGCAACCACCCTCCTTCTTGCGTCATGTTCCTCATTAATGAAAGACATGACCACCCTTCTGTTTTCAATGTTTTCAATTTTCTTCCGCACGACCTTCCTGCATCTTTTTCATAAAGTGTGGAGGTCATTGTGGAGGGTCCAATTAGATCCGTACTGCTTTTAAAGCAGATTTTGATAAAAAAAATTGCTATAAACACGTGCCTTTTGATCCAACAGATTGTTTCCATCTTTCCTTGCAATGTGACCAGTCTGTGTATTCAAGGTCTATATTTGAATGCAGAAGGACGACAGTCGTGAAAAGATTTTGGGTTCACGCAGTAATAAGGCGTTGGGGCGAAATGCTGACAAGGGAATACGCAGCATCTTCCTCCGAAATCCTAAAGGAAGATGGAGAAAACTAGAGTGCTATCCAGGTAGGTTTTGCTTTAGATTGGGATATTGCGATCTCTTCACATACTATCAAGCTTTGACGTGGCGCTATTATCGCTGATCTTCCCTATGATGCTTAACATCCCGATTAATTATCAAACTTGCGTGTGCAATTATCCATGTTATATCTCCAGGGCAATTTCTTTCGGATAATCCGTTGTTACTGATTTAGGGAAACTCTGGGACCTAAATAAAGTTATTCACTATGAATTTTTTTTCTAAAGTGGTAGTGATTTTCTACTTTTCGGATCTATCCACCACCATGACCCTAATTTAGGACCTGTTTACGTTTATGAAACTAGTATGCTTATCATTAACTTGTTTATTTTGCGTATCTGCTATCAGGTTCATTTGTCTTGCATAAAAACCGCTTATTCGGCAAAATTTGTCAATTCAGGTAATATCTGATTAAAGTATGATGTGTCTATGAAGTATGAATGTGGAGCAAAATTTTGCATGGCAACGAGAACTTTAGATGCAACTTGATCACTTCGTGGAGTTTTTATTCTTCTTGCGAGATTTTACTGCAGTAGTTATTTCAGAGTGACGTGTAAAAGTGCCGTTTTATGGCCTATTTGCAAAAATAAATTCATTGTTTCATTGTTTCATAGAGGCCCAAATCACCTGTTCTAGATGTTGTTCCATTCTGGACTTGAACAGTGTGTATCACTAAGCAAAGTGATCGAGCTTGTGGAAAATAGTGTCGTCTATCTGTCACGATTTACATCTAAACTACTTGTAAAGGACTTCTACTTTCTTAAAAAGGTCTGTAGTTTGGAACTTTGGTTAGCTTTCGATGTTGGTGTGAACTCTCAAAGAAGTTGTTTTTGTGTCTGTGTCTTGTAACTTCTATTTTATTAAACGCTTCCTGCATTAAATAGTTGTCTATTTAGCTATCTCATCCATTAAATTTATAAATATCTATTACTGAGATTACGATATTTCTTTCTTTACGGTACCAATGGGTTGGCAATAAAGCCGCCACCCATGGACACTCGAACAATTCAACTCTATAGGAGTTACTACAAATACGTTAGCCTTTTGTGAGTTATTAGGGATGTAAGAGTTTTCGGAAGGGAGACGGGGGGGGGGGGGGGAAGGATTAAGGTACCCCGGCCTGGAGCAGGAGAAAGAACGCGAATTTAGTCAGCAAGAGTCTGAAACTCCCTCATGATATAGGGGAGAGAAGACTTTCCCTACAAAGAAAAAAGTTTCAAGACGTTATTTTGTGAGGTTGTGATACTACACCAGTTGAGTCGGCCCATAAGTGCATGGCTTTTCCTTACTTAAACTCCTGTTTTGGTGAAGAAGTTGTCGTTGCCTCACGTGCGTGTTTCACTGACACCTAACATAGAAATAATTAATTAACCAGCCCCTAAATGACCTTAGACGTTCCAATTGCCAACACTATGGTGAATTCTTCTCATTTTTGGTTTCGTAGTAGGGATAGTAACATCTTCTAACATTGTCAAATTGCCCAAGAGTGAGCTCCAGTATTCATTTATCCATCTCGGTTACTTACAAGAGATGGTTAGTCGGGTTGCACAACAAAATCATTTTTCCAGATGCTGATCCCTTCAAGGCGATTTCATGGTAAGAAATTCGCAGTGGGTTCCTTCGTCCTTCCACGTTGTTTGTTTAGGACATTTCTCGTACCTTTACTGTCTTGGAACACTAATGCCATTCAAGGATATGGGGTTATAAAAAATGCTATTCGATGACTTTTGCAAAATGATTTTCCATAACATGGAGGAAATCTAAAAAAAAGTCTAGAAAAAAGTCTCTTGTCTTACAAAATTATTGAAATGACTGAGGTTCCAAACTGACGTACAGTTTGGAACCCGAGCTTTGGCACAAATGGGCGGGCTCGGCCGGAGTGAAACCGGTTTTATTTATCTGTGGATTACTTCAAGGTTAATGAATTAAGACGTCCAATCTACCTACCCCATCCCCAATATCCAAATTTGTAATATACTGATGTTGGATACCCATGTCTAATCAAGTGAAATACTTGCTAGTCCGCCACTCTATCGCGAATACTCTAAAAAAAATTGCACCATAGGTGTCGGGATTCTGGGACAAGCTCAATAAGGTATCGTGGTCTGGGCCTAGAGATTTTATTCAGTCAGAACGGAGGTTTTTATAAGATTCTGACTCTCCCTCTTGCTTCACCCTGGGCGAGAGAAGTCATTGGACGATTTTCCCTTCATAGAAAAAATGTTCCGAATAAACATAAACAGATTTAGTTGACTAGGATTATGCATGAAACTCTTTGGCATACCTAATTTTGTATCTGTCTAATATTTGTATCTGATGATTTGTGATAGCGTAACATATTAATTATTATTAAAATAATTTGGCTTTATGTTAAGACTGAATCATTATTTGAGCTCGGAACCCTTCGTGCGCGAGTTCGAATGGGACCTATCCGATTTTGAATTGTAATAAAATATACAGTATGTTGTGGATTCATTTTATAGATATTTTATTAAAGTTTTATTACAACTCATAGTTTCATGTTATTGAATTTGTATCTGTAGTTTATTTATTGGCAAAACAATTTTACATAATAAAGGAACTACTAAATAAGTTTTTAAAGCTTCTAAATAAACCTGTCTCTGACAATAGGAATGTACCCACCAAAAACTCGATTGTCAAATGTTTTGTTAAGAATACCTGTAGATGGAACGAGTCCGCTAATTATTTATTTGTATTTACACGCGAGAAAAAGATAATACAAAATTTTTAACGGAAAATTGAAGCCACTTTATAATTACAACAAATAAATACGAGGACGAATCCAAGGCGGATTGACAGAAGCAAAAAAAAAAAAAAAAAAATAGTCGAAACTCACCTGTAACACAGAACTATTCAAGTACAACAGCTGTCTTCTTTCTCTATGCACTGAACTACTTATTTCCAAATCTCCTGTTTTTACAAAAGGATAGAAAGAACTTATATACATTAGTATTAAAGTCAAAATATTTGCCGCATGCATGATGCTTGTGTGGCTTTCCGTACTAAAGTGGGGAGTGAAAGACAATGCGCTTATTTGGAAAGTCCTAAATTACGTTACTCTATGGAAATTTGTGAATGTCCTTTTTAAGGCGGATGAGACGCGCTATTTTTCGATACACGTAGAATGATGTTTTATTGTGTTTTCTTGGTTTTTGTGTTCGAATTTATTTTATCAAGTCAGTTTAAAATACACGCTTGGTAGGTATGGTAAATCAATATTTTTCTTCAGAAATTAGCCATGCACAGTTTATTATGTTTATTGAACATTAAATATTTATTTTATTTACAAGTAATGATTACAGAAAATCGGCGTGAAACAATCACAGTTTTTTATTTAGCCGTGTGAGTGAGGTTACCGGCAGTCCAATCGTTTTCCCTAAGTTAAAACCAGCATCTGTGTTCCTACATAGTTCATACAAATGACGTTCTATATTCAAATGAATCTATTTACGGTAAATAAAGTTGCATTTCAATATTATGAAACCGACTTTAAGCCCTGAATTGTTCCAAACCATAATTATAAACAACATGGCAAATTAAACAAAATGCATAAAAGCATAATTCGATTCACAACAATATAAATCCAGATAGCAATCAATATATAAGAGTACACGTAATACGTCAGTTTAAAGGTGTTGTCTCGTGACTAAAATGTTGTTGGATAAACATATTAGTGAGGTGGGCGGAGTCATGTGACCAAACTAGACTTAAGGCTGTAAACCAACGTTCACACTGGAACTATTTTTACTAGCAACAACTTTTACTTGAGCGCAAGTTGTTAACTTTAATTTCGTGTTTACTTGTCTTATTACAGGAAAAAACTGAAAAGTTTTCAAAAATTTTTAATAGTAGCTTTTATGAAGTAGATTTCACTGGAGCTCGTTGTCGTTTGGAGTGCTTTTACCTTTAAATAGTGTTGTTTTTACTCTTGATGTAATGTTCTATTTTAATTGTTAATTAATAAAAAAATGTCTATATTAAGTATTGTTATAGATATTTCTTTTAAATTTCCTTCAGCACCGCTACAATACTGTTTTCTTGTATAAAGTTTTTAATAGTCATAATCTGGTACTTATTTAAACCACGCTGGTACTTATTTTAACACCTATTTGATTATTCTCATGATCGACTAAAACTACAAAATTACACTATTTGAATAATAAAATATATTCTCAAATATCCATATCTAATAGAAACAAAAAAAATAATAATAATAAAGTGATAAAAATGTCGACTGCAAAAATGTGCTTCTTTTTTAAGATGGAAAATCATCCAATTATTTATCCAAAGAAAGAGGGAGTGCTAAAAAACACCCTAATTCTTCTCCTGCAGTTCCGGGTCCTGACCCAGATGCCTTAGACAACTAGCAACCTCAAACCCAGCTGAAAAAAAATGTATGCTTAAATCCTGTGGCCAGTATGAACACTGCCTTATAAAGCCGGCTTCACTCAAGCCGGGTGCACTGACGACATCGATAACAAGACACTGATACGCGCCTTCGACACACGTGGAAAATGTGGGTTCTTATTTCTGATCCCTGATTGGCTGTTTGTTGTTGAAGATTGCAATCATAAACAATGGGGTAAGATTTCAATGTAATGTAATGTAAAAGTTTGAATAGTGTGAAGGTAAAAAGTGTATAAGGAGCTAAAGTCTGTGATTGGCTATTTGTTATTGTAGTGTTATAATTTACTGTAAAGAAAGAAAGAGAGAAGAAAACATAAACGTTTATTACGCTGTTAATACATTATGTGTAGTTAAAGACGAAAAATATACAAAAACAATTAAAAACGTACAACTTTTCAAAGTTTTTTTAAACATCCCTAATAGACGAAAGCGTGGCGATTAATGCTTAAACCTTAAGCCTCGTGCGTACGAGCCTATGATCAGCAGTGTGTATCTACTTATAGGCATGTACTTGTAGAATGTGATGACATGAAAGTCTAATCCTGATTGGCTGTTTGTTATTGAAGGGATTTCATAAATGGGATAACAGCCCAGTGTAAAAGTTGGACAGCGTTTGAAAGAAGAATATTAATATAATATATTTAATAATATATTTTTACAAATGACCGATGGAGAATTAATACACTCTTTGAATTCCAACAGTTCAGTATGCAGTGCTTTGTTGAGTTATAATGTGCGTATATATTTATTACATGGCTATTAAGATGAAGACTCTGCCAAGCGGAAACATTGTACCTAGTAATAAATTCAATATCTTAATCTTAATTATGATAATAAATCAAATGGAATACTTCATTAAAAGAGCCAAAAGAATCTTTTCTAAAGACATTAGGATATTTTTACAATCAGACCTGGCGTCCATCAGCAAACTATGATCAATTTTGTTAAAAATCTTTATTAACTGAATTTTGCATCAATCAAGTCAGAATTCGAGTTCAACCACTTGGGTCCGTTTTCAACCGTGAATAGCATTGATGACATAAATAATTAGCACATAAATCAGTGTTGATCATCATCATTCTGAAGTAATAACCTAGGAGAACACACATATACTCGTACATAATTGTACATAGTTTTCTGTCAAGCGTAAAAGAAAATGAACTTAGTTTGATAAGTAATACATGACCACTTTACCTACGAATAGGGTAGTTTACAACCAACCAAATTATATTCTTTTTACGAAATTCAAATTGAAATATTAAAAATTTGAAAAGTGTGAGCGAGTCTCGCTTCGGCACGAATGGGCCAGTTCGACCGGAGTGACACAAAAACGGCAAGAGACAAGGTTTGCGTAGAGTTTCGGCGTGTGGACCAGTCTGCTCGTTTGCCGGCCTACACCAAAATATAGTTTACTATAAATAATAATAAAGAACATACTACATTAGAGAGTCCACTAATAACGTCACGATTTTATGTAAAATAACCCTTAGTTTTCTTATTTGATAAAGTCTTTATTAGATTAAATAAGTTTTACTAATGTTATTTTTTAGTTTCATTTATAAATTGGTGGAATTAATGTGGAATTAATGTAGTAAGGTATTTGAATAAAAATTCCACCTGATTGTTATTAGCAAACTTTAACTATATTTTTGATTCATAATACCGGCAATAGAAATAATGTTCCAATCGATTCAGTCAATCAATTGGGTTGTTTCATAGGTCAAAAATAAACTAATTCGACGTTTCAATACAATGAAATATCGAAAAAGAACTATACTTAACTATTCATCGATCGATTGATACACAAAATTTTAGATATTTTTAAGCTAATTTTAAGAAATAATTAGTAATAAGTAAGTTGGAAACAACCGTATTACACAGTTGAATACAAATAAGAACATTTTTGAATTTAATTTCCAGTTTGAACTGGATTGGCATCGGACTTGTAGTGCTCGTCGTAATCGTGGCTGCTAATGACGAAGAGGAACATAAGGCGATGGTCAAGCGGCAGATCAACAGTGTTCCTTTAGTTTATCCTTATGGAGGTACTTATAAGGTATGAAATCCAATGTCTTTTTCACCATGGAATACAATACGTCATGGTCCCTTTTCGAACAAGCTGTAATAAAAATTTTAGGTGATTTTGTGCTAATAGAGAGTTTTTGGGGCCTATTCCAGATTCCGATAATAGGAGAGATATGATTTAACTTTTTTTATTTATTTAAAATTTTAAACAATTTTTATTGATTTCTTTTGATACGAAATTAAAAAACATTCAATTATATTTTTATTGTTTATATAGGACGTGTTTTTTGTGATGGGAAAATCATCCAATGGCTTCTTTCACGCCCAATGTGAGGCGAAAGGGAGCCTTAGACTTTAAACCTCCCTCCCCCGCCATTCCTTCTCCTGTGATGTTGCAATTAAGTATATAATAATATTATGTATATTATACGATCTCTCTACTGTTAAATTACATTATTTTGTTTTGTACAACTATTGTTATCTTAAATGACACAAAAAAATACGTGTCTGATGTTTTTATGATGTAACGGACAGTTTCTTTTAATTTCCATACCCTGTCAATGTCATCCATTATTAGTCCGACACCATGTCATCCATTATTTCAAGTGTGAGAGAGCCATGCTTCAGCACAAATGGGTCGGCTCGACCGGAGTAATACCACGGCCTCATAGACAACCGGGGTGAAACAACCACAGCGTTGTATTTAGCCGTATGAGGGAGGTTACCGGTGGCCCGATCCTTCCACCCTCCCCCTATTCCCTAAATCTCTAAATCCCTAAACCCAAAAAGGTCGGCAATACACTCGTTACTCCTGTTGCGGGTGTCATGGGTGGCGCTGATTGCTTACCACCAGGTAATGCGTTTGCTCATTTGCCGACCTATCACATAAAAAAAACATAGTAAAAATAATTCTTAAGTCGCAATTAAACTTCAAATCTCTCAAAAAAAAACCCAGCCACCTGCTACACAAATTCACACATTTTCCACCGCTTTTCTAGTTGATTATCGGTTTGTCAGCACCGATCAAATCGGAAGACTACGTGAGTCTGGCGTTCGCAGCGAACTTCCAATACCAGTACGTGCAATTCCAGAACATCAGTGAATTGTCTCAGTATTACTTCATTAAGACCGTCTCTAGGGAACAGAGGGAAGCTGAGCTCGCTGCTAGAAAGGATGAAAGGCTGACGTTTTACACCGCTGTTGCCGATATGTTACGATCGTGAGTTGATCTTTAAAATATTTACATTAATTTAAAAAATAAAATGTTTTATAAAAATGATACATTTATTCTAATACTAAACGAAAATGATTTCAATTTTCGATTAGTGTTAGGATACACTTTATTTTTTGGCAATGGTCTCTCGCAGATAGCAACTCACTAGAATTCACGTATAACATGAAATATGCTTTTTTATAGCTACTAGATGAAACATGGCAGTTATTTTATGAGGAAGGGAGGCCAAAAAGTAGATGGATCATGTGATCATGTGGCAAGCAATCAGTATCGCCAAGGGACACCTAAATTCACCAAACTCCAAGCGAACGCCGGCGTTCTCACACCAATACTTCTTCTATTGTGTCCCAAGTTACCGTGATTTAACCCCATAAGTAACAAGTGCGTTGCTAACTTTTTGCACGTTATTAGGTATTTAAGGTTTAAAGGGATTAGTGATGTGGCAAAGATTGGGCCTCCGGTAACTTTTCTCACATGGCAAAACAAACTGTGAGGTCATGGTGTCACAGACGAAAAGCCAAGTTCCTCCACACAGTAAATCCTCAAATGCAATTTATTTATTTATTTATATATATATACTTTATTGCACACATACACCAAGTAGCAATACATTGGATACTATGACCGAATGTTGTGATTAATTGTTTAATTTAAACAATTGTTATTTTCAGGAAAGGTATAAATGGTGAAGAGTGTGTTTATCGAGCTATCTGCGAGGCTGCACAGTACCCTGTAGAAGAGGAGGGTCTGGTGGGAGAAATAATTCATATATTACTCACGTAAGTGCACCGTGATTGTCTACAGCTGGAATGGTGTTCCATGGCCACGCGAGCCATTGATGACTAAATACAATATTTTGGACACTGGTCACAATTTTCACCAGCAATAAAGCACTTGTGATGTCCTGTGAACTTGTTGTGGTGGTCCGAAGGTTGCATTCGATTCCAATGCATAAGGCTTAAAATTTTTTTTATGAGTTATACTTACTTTCGAAAATTATTTAGTCATCACTAACATTTGTTTTTGACTGCACGGTTGGTGCGGTGGCTGGGCAACTGGCTGCCGTGCAACGTGTCGCAGGTTCGATTCCCGCACGGAACAACTCTTTGTGTGATCCACAAATTGTTGTTCCGGGTCTGAGTGTCTTGTGTATGTAAAATTGTATGTTTGTAACAGCACCCATGACACTGGAGAAAATCCTAACGTGGGGCAACGTTTTTATAAAAAGTAAAAAAAAAAAATATGACTAGGGACAACATTATTAGGAAATCTGAACTTATAATGTTTGATTGTTATGAGTTTGACATCGCCAATCCACCTTGTGCAGGAGTGGTGTTAAATATTCATACCTTCTCGATGTGAGAAGAGGTGTTTGCTCCGCAGCGGCCGTTTACAGGCTGATGATGTGGATTAATATCTTTAGTATTGTTCATTTACTTAAGGCTAGGGTAGGCTTAGGCCTAGGGCTTCGGAGATACTGAGCATCTGAATAATGAAATCTCAATATACTAGCACCTAATAGATTTTTCAAATCAAAAAATTCGTTTAATTTTTTTCATGCAAAACGGCAATTTCATAGGTAAAGACCTATTATATTTAGGTTTATTAAGGTCTTAATCATATTAAAATGCATGTTGACTTGTAAAAGTACTCCATACCAGACCTACAGAGTAGCCGACCTTTACGAAAAAATATTCCGGATAGGTTAGGAACCTGCTCTGTCGTTTCATCAGCTTAAAATGTATTCAACATCTCTCCTGTATAGAGAATGGGCGAAAGAATGACATAAACCTTTAAAAATGAATTAAGGAACATCTTTTGTATTCAATACTTTTTCGTCTGCTCAATCCCTTTCCCATCTCTAAACTCCGTAACTCTTATCCCCAGAAGACCGGCAGGATATCACTCTAGTGTTGCAGTTGTCCATGAGCAGTGCCGATTGCCGAGACATAAATCATGTTATTTTTATAAAATTGTTGTGTCAACTATAAATACCAATATTATTAATGTCAAATGTTTCCAATCTTATTCGTTTATTTAACGGAATTAAACTTTAAAATCTTTATACAATAAAATCATGATTATATTCCATATTTTTTTAAATAACTGTTTCGTTTTAAGTAATTCTTCTATATTTTCATTAAATAAAGTGATAAGCTCCAATCAGTAAACTCATGAAAGTGTAATCAGATTACTTTACTGTCATTCACCGCACCGGGCATCGATCCCGCTCCCGCCATAATGAATATTTTACAATTAATTACATATCGGCTAATTAAATCACTTGGAAATATGACAGCAGTGATAAAATATATTCACGAAAATAACCGTAGTTAAATATTTTTGCGAAGCTCACGAAAATAGTACTACATTCTGTGATGTTGGTAAAGACAACTGTTGAGTTTTGGGCTTTACCATTCTATGATTTGCGTTTTAATAATAAATATGTAATAATTAAAATATCTTAACTTGGCTCACGAGATTGTTGACATGTGATTCCACATTGACTCGGCTATCATTGTGCCGATAGTTGTGTCGGCAAATGGCTTAGTCCCCAAAAGCCAACCACCTTAAGAGGCTGACGTTAGGCGGATGGATCAAGGGCCTCATACAGAAGGCATTTCTCCTTGAAACGGCACGTATTGTGAGAAGGTTCCTGTCTCTAGAGCCCTAACCACCGGCGGCTTGGACCTTGCTCCCGCTGCTGGTAGGCTCCTACTTTTATATTTTTAAATATTATTTTATTTTAATTTATAGTAATGTTTAAAAATGTAATTTTAGAGTGATTTTAATAAATATGTGGATTATGTAATAATACTTAGGCTAATATCTAAAAACACCTACATCCTTCTCAGAATCTAGGTTAGGACCGGGATACAATATTACGCTTTAGCCAACAACCCCGGCTGTGTTATAATGATAGTACGTAATTCATTTCTTTCTTTGTGATTGAGTAAACGGTGGATCTATTTTTATTACGTAACAGTTTTTTTTTAAGAAATATAACAGTTTACATTGTTTTTAAATATTCGCATTTGCAAAACCAAGAATTTGAGTATTGAGCAAAAAATTGTACAAAACTATATTAACTGAATAAATGAAATGAAGTTTAATATCTTTACAAGCTACATTCAGAAAATGAAAATGTTAAATGGTTATTTAAGCAAATACTTTTCAAACTAAGGTGTAATTTAAAAATTGTTAAAATGTTATTGTCTCTAATAATAAAATATTTCATAATATTCTCATTTCTAAATTCCAGACCAGACTACGGGAAGACAGCTTTTGATGACAATAAGGACGAAGACTTGGACTATTTGATGTCACCCTACAATGATGCGGCTACAGCTGGACGGCAGATGTTTAACTGTGCTTCCATCTACTCCGGCTGCCCTGAAGGCCAAGGTCTTATGGAGATGTTCAGCATCCTAAGAGACGAATAATAATATTTTTACTGTTAATTTTTGCTGAAATGTGTCTTTTGCCGATTAAAATAAGATTTTTTCTTTGTTTTTCAACTTATGGCTTGGATAAGGATACAATTAAGAATGTACTTATAAATAAATGTATGTATATGCTTTCGAAATTTCTAAATGACTTCAACCAAAATGGATCATGTATTCGTTTTGGTTTTCGATATTATAAAAGTAATTAATTGACAAATTCATCAGTGCTTATTTTTCATTTCATTTTAAAAGTGAACTTTTGTATCATGAAATCCCTTTTTTTATATTGGTACCAATTTAATAGCTTCTCCCATCTTGAGTCGGGTGAGATGGAGTATCAAATTCTTAATGACTTAAAACCATCCCGTTATTTATCCTGTTTCGAGCTGGACCGAGGTCTAATCATAGAGCTTGCATCTACAAATCCAGCAAAAAAACATAATAGACACAATTTCATAGAAAAGTCAGTAACTTATGTATTTCAAAAATATACTTGAAAAACATGTTTCAGAAACTAACAATGTAAAACAAATTTATCTTATAAATCCTGACGGAAAAGACTAAAATGTGGCTCAAAGGAAATGTCGGGAGAGCCAGTAAACTCGTAGTGCTGGTTATAAAGTGTCCCGGGCAAAGCCGGGCTGTTTGCCCGAACCGCTTCTTGCGACAAATTAAGTAAATCTCATATGTGAAGCCGGTCACGTAAAGGCGATCTTTTTCTTACATATTTACATTGACTTAGTGGCGTGTAAACTATCGGTTCTCGATTACACTTGTTAGACAATTCTTCTTACACGGATGTTGCTCTTTGAAAGTATGTTCTCAAATCAATCAAATCAAATCAAATCAAAATCATTTATTCCAACTAAACCATAAATAGGTACTTTTGAAAAGTCAAAATAGAATAGTAGTCTGTCAGTCTGTTCGTCAGTGAAGCTAGGTGCTCGTTCCAAATTGTAGTTTCGAATGGAGAAGAACGAGCAAGAAACTCCATCGTTACTCGTTCTGTGTAACTAAAGGCTTTTTGGAGACAAAAAGAAAATGGTCACTTAACTTATCCCGCCCTGGGTGGGGCAAAAGGGAGTGTCAGACTCTTACTGACTAAAAACCATCTCGTTACTTCACTTGCCGGGCCTGGGGTCGGGTACATTGTTTCGCTTGCACCCACAACCCCAGCTGGTGATATGAGTCCATCTTGAAATGTTGAATTTTATTCCATAACAATTAAGTTTTTTATTTAAGTATACAAAATATACCACTTGAAAGAAATCAGTACCTGCATCATTTTGAAAACTTATTTTTATGCAATTGTTTCCTGTAGTGTTGGTTTTTCTGCCGAGGATTAGAGTGACGATCCGAGATGGCAAAATGCCAGAATACCCTTTAGAGTATGATATGCATACTATAACAGATTCCTAAATAAAATAATTTTATCTATCCCTACAGATTACCTGAAAAATAGAATATGCAATATGTATATATATATTCTCTATAACACAGATAACACCATCATATCTGAAACATCCAAATCTAAACTAATATTATAAATGCGAAAGAAACTCTGTCTGTATGTCTGTCGGTCTTTTCTTTACTCCTAAACTACTGAACAGATTTCTGTGGAATTTGGTACAGACATAGTTTGGAGAGTAGACTAGTCTCGAGAGAGGACATGGAATAGTTTTTCTACCAAAAATCTTCAGACCCTTACTATTCGACGCGAACGAAGTCGCGGACAAAAGCTAGTAGATAATATTATCTATGGTTCAGCAAATTTCTAGGAATAAGTAAAGTTTACGGTACGAATCAAATACGTTTTACGCACTGTTTCTGTTACTCTTATCATTTTGACTAATACCGATCGAAAACAAAAAGGAAAATTGGTTTTAAACCTTGAAATTTATTAAGTATAAAATCTTACTTAATCTAGAACATTACATGTATTAATGTCGAGTACTTAATTCTACAAAAATAGCTATCTCCCTGGCCCCATTCGGGAATCAGCTCAATAGTAGCCGATTTAGAACTTCTCGTGAATTTATTGAGTGGTCCTCTGGCACCTAAACGGATTTATTTTGTGCTTACCACGCATTGGGCTTTCATTAGACGAACCTACGGTGCAGACAGAGACAAGAGATAAAAATTTGGGAGGATGGAAAGAGATAGAATCGTCGTGATTGATAATTGAGTACCTACTTGAAAATTTCAAGAAATATATTTAAGAAAGTGTTTTTTTTTTTGTTATGTGCCATTATAACTGTCTCAATTCAAAAAGGTAATGAAAGAGTTATAAACGCTATGTGGTGACGTTATAGGAATGATTCTAAGTGTATTTACCTTTCTTTCCTCTCGAACCTTCTCCATGTGAGAAGTGGCCTTTACTTAGCCGTGGGAACTTACAATCTGATGATTTATCTGTATCTTACGCAGCTGATATACGGGAACATCTTGTAAGAGCTAAATGACGTAATTGTATAGCCGTTTGTAGGCAGTTTTTGTTTATATATAAAAAATTTGTACATATAAAAATATATAATACCTACAACTTTATACTTAAGTGTCGTAGAGCTATGCTGCGACACGAACGGTTCGTGTGGGCCGGATTGATAAAAGGACCTCGTAGAAAACCAGCATGAAGCAACTACAATTTTGTGTTTCGTCGTGTGAGTGAGGTTACCGGAGGCCCAATCCTTTTTCCTCTCCCCGAATTCCTAAATCTTCAAAACCCTAATCCCTGAAAAGCTTGGCAACACACTCATAACTCCTCCAGTGTTGCGGGTGTCTATGCGTGGCGTCGATTGCTTACCATCAGGTGAACTGTCTCGTATACCGTCCTATATTCACACGAATGAATTAATTTGTGTGTTTGATGATCAATTTGACTGGTTTCAAAAAAGGCTCTTATTGAAGTGCAGTATAGTGCTACACATGTTGATACGGCCTCACAGATTACCGGCGTGAAACAGCAAATGTTAGTTTTCGCCATATGACGGAGAGCGGAGGCCTAGGTAATCTATCCCCCCATTCTTAAACCCCAAATCCCACAAGAGGCCGGCTACGTACTTGTAGCGTTTGGTATTACATGTGCCCATGGACGGCGCCGATTGCTTACCAACAGGTAATCCGTTTGCTAATTTCCTGACCTATTTCACTAAAGGGAAAACATAATAATGATTAAACTAGTTTACATTAAATAACTTTATTTAAACAGTATCGGTGTACAATGAAACGTCTAGGAATGAGAACGGGCAGGATAACTGCGATACTTTACAATCTTCTGCCGTTTTATTGTGCCATCTATCCGTGTCCGATGATTGCTGCCTGAAAGAAGACGAAATACAATTTAAGAAGAATTGTTTTTTTTTATGACAACTTTCGTGAGACCTTCTAAATTAATAATTATCAGTAGTACTGGGAGTAGCAGCGCGACAGTCGCCGCGTCGCGTGTCGCGGAATGCTGCTCATGAATATTGGCCTCTAGCATGGCTTGAAACTAGTCGAGTATCTTGTCAAATTATTACGCGAGTAAGCCGAAAACATAATAATTAATTAAGAATTGATTTCTATGAAATAAAACATCATTCTATAATTAAAAACGGAACCGAACACCTAGTGATAGTCGTAGTTTGTTTTATGCAGCCGAGTTATGTGATCACTAGCTTCTAACCACGACTTCGCCCACGATAAAAAGCATATGTGTTAAATTGTATCCAGGCTATAACCCAAAATTCAACCAAACCCGTCCAGCCGTTTTGGCGTGAAAGAATATCAAACATACATCGATACGTAAGTAAAATCTGGTGCTGGGCTAGATGATGCCATTGTTTTTTTAACATGAGAGATTGGTTCGCAAACAACTGGACGGATCACCTGATGGTAAGCAACCAGTGCTGTCCTTATACAACGCAACACTAGAGGAAGTTCAGGCATTGCTGGCAGTTTGGAAGTAAGGGATTTATGGAGAGAATTAGACTTTCAGTAACTTCATACTGCGAAATACAAAACAAGCGTGATATCACGCCAGTTCTCTATATGGCAAAGGTAACACTCGATGTGAAGCCATGTATATTCGTCATATAGTATCTATAAAGACCTTTACCTATATGTATAACTTGGGTATAATAAATCTTATAATAGAAAGTTTGTACGACTATATAGTCATTTCTATAAAAATAAAATACAGATATTTTATAAGAAAAACTTAACCGATAAAAGTTGCATTTTTAAACTGAAAAAATGCAGGTACTCTAAATTCACAAATACTTTTACATCGAATATTTCTAATAGAAATTACTTTTAATAATTCCTAACATAATTACCAAAAAATATTTTGTCAGTGGAGCTTAAACTTTTGTTTCGAACAGACGGGACCCACGTAATCATCGAACGTGGAGGTCCATTTTGCCGTAAAATTTGCTCGTAATTTCATTTAAACGCTTCAACAGAGGTCATCTAAGGTCATAATTTAATTAAAAAAACATTTCATATTACCTGAAAACCATTTTTAAAAGTTTGTGGTACATTTTTCGTGGCTCTGCTATCATTTCCATTTCGCAAATGGCTCGCCGAACGCAGTGGAATCCATTCAGGCCGTTCCTACGGCAATCAATTTATTTTTGGTGAATTTTTATGGTAGTTCATGAATTTATTTATGTGGGATATATATTTTTTGGGTATTGCCCTTTTAACTGCTTACAAACTGTTGGCAAACTTTGTTTCTTTAGCGAGATATATGGTTTTATAGAATATATAATCTAGTATACTAAATATCAAACATACTTTTATACATTATGTATACGTAAACTTAAAATAAAAAGAAAACCAATACAAAAAATCACGATGGAATGTGATTTAGAGGAAAAAATATTATTTGCTAGCTTATATGGAAATCTTAACTTTTTGCTCGAAATAGCTATCAAACCAGCGGTTACGTGAAGAACCGATTAGCCTTCGGGCAATTTTTTTATAGACAATGTGAACTACTACTTAAAGAGCCTTGAAATATTCTACGAATAATTTTTTATTGTTTGTATTTTGCCTGCTGGCATACGATATTTAGAGCCTACGATGAAGCATGCCGTAACCAACCTATTTATTAGGCCTTGAGGACCCTCTTTGAGGGACACAGACTATAGGTATAGTTTTTATTTTATAATTTGGTAAAAAAAAATTATACCCTTATAAAATTAGTAGGGAAGTGAATTTTTATATTTAAAATTTGGAACAATATCCAATATCAATTCAAAGAATACACTTTTAAAGAAAATAAATATAAACTTACTTATCTAATAACTCCTCTGTGTGACTATAAACAGTACGTCTATGTATAAAATGATTCCTGTATGGATGGAACGTGTCAGGCGGTGTATCCCAGTTCATACGGAACCCAAGAGCCTGAGCGAATATTTGAGTCCAAGGCACCATATTCACTTTGAAGTTAAAACGGAGCTGAAATTCGCAAAACAATATTATTATTAGCTTTTAATTTACAAAAGCTCTCCAAATTAGTCAAATTTCATACGTTTTATATGAATTTTATACGAAATCGTATGTTGTGACGCCATGATTTTAACAGGTAGGTCAAGGTACATTTTCTTAAAAATTGGGTAGAAAAATATTACTAAGCACTATCTATGCCCCGCGGTTTTGCCTGCATAGTTCATAGCCTATGTTCACGCCAAGGATAGTGTGGCTACCCAACAGTGAAAGATTTTTTTTAATGAGTCTATAGGTTTTGGAACATTTCAATTAAATATTTTCTTTTTATGCAAATTGTATAGATATCATAAAATGAAAGTGTATTTTTTTTAATTTTATTTCATTTAAAAGTCAAAATTATTCATTTTTGACTGACACTAGTAACTGTTACATAAAAGCTCGTTCTTGTGGTCTTACATTCACGTTTTCATTAGATTTATATATGTTATTAACTATTGGATATGTACTATTGACGACTCTGTGATGGTTACCTATTGACAATCTTGAGAATTCGAATAGTGGTATAAATAGGTATACACAAAATAATATGACTGTACTGTCTGACTGCATGGTTGGCGCGGTGGCTGGGTAACTGGCTGCCGCGTAACGTGTCATGGGTTCGATTCCCGCACGGAACAACTCTTTGTGTGATCCACAAATTGTTGTTCCGGGTCTGGTTGTGATGTGTATGTGGAATTGTATGTTTGTAAACGCACCCACGACACAGGAGAAAATCATAGTGTGGAGCAACGTTTTTTAAAAAATATATATATACTCACAAAGAAATGTGTCATATTCTTGAAGTTGAGATATCTTCTATGTCGGTGATGGCCCGAGTCATTAGCTTTACTTAAATCTATAAGAATAAACACTACAAAACAAACGTAACATAACACACACACTTGCACGCTCCTATACATTTTGTATTACTAATTATACAAATTAAAAATAAAAATCTATTTTTAAATTTAAATTTTGAAACCCACTTCAACAATGGCGGCAACAGTAAAAATTACTTCATTGTCATCATTTATGCATTCTTACGTTCTAATTTTAAAAATTTGGAATCCTATTTTTCATATAAGTTTTATTGTGTTTATTTTTTATCTGCATTGAATAGCAATTAGTTCACACATTGATATGTAAGTCTATTGTCATAAGGTTCATAATCACACAAAATTTCTCAGTCTATTTCAAAATTCCGTCACATCTTAAAACTTTTTTTTAACAATATCTTTTTCGCACACACACTACTAAGGAGAGTAACATAAAGAATAATAAAAGCGAGAAAATTTCGTATGAATAACCAACCTTCTATGTAAAGAGGTCGTATTTGATGTATTGTTTATCAACAATTATTGTGTTTGGATAACATAAACTAGTTTATGGAATATGGGTTGCCTCGCTGTGTTTTACAGAGTATCAAAGAATGCGCGAATTGACAGACATGTTAGGGTACGGTTCCGTAAGGTTACGGTTCTTGATGAAAATATGACTTTTTAAATACACATTTTATTTTTTAATTCTGTTTAAAAATTGAAAGTCATATAAGTAACGTGACGAAGATTTCTCCGAATTGCAAACAAAAACGATAATATGCCTATTATAAAATATATAAATCTTATATGAAATGTATTGAAATTCGGCGCGAAAAGGGGCAGAGTGCTGCTCAACAAACACCATCCTGATACAACTCCAGCGTTGTGTTTACCGTGACAGTTATCTCCAAGCCTACCTAATCTTGAATCCTCGCTCTCTCTCTGGCGGCCTAAGGCCGGCAATGAAGTTTCAACTCCTGTACTGTAGCAGGTGTTCATGAGTGGCGTTGATTGCTTACCATCAGATAATCCGTCTCATAAAAATAATTATGTTTACAATAATTAACTCTTCAAAGTCCTACCATAGTATTTCTACTGTCACGTTAGGTTCATCATCATCATCAGCCTATCAGTGCTGAGTAGAGGCCTCTTCTCATACTGGGAAGGTTAGAGCATTAATCACCACGCTTGCTCAATGCGAGTTCAAACTTATAATTAGAAATTACAGGTCCAGGTTTCCTCACGGTGTTTACCTTCACCGTATGTCAGTGGTGTCTAAATAATCGTAAAAAGTATTTAAGTAAAACTCGGAAAAAGTCACATTGGTACTTGCTAGGTTTCGAACCCACACCCTAAAGCATGAGAAGTGGGCTCCTAAACCTCCGGGCCACCACTACATTCACGTTAGGTTGCAATTTAATAAAACGATGTAGGTTTTTTAATAACAATAAATGTATTTTTAAAAGCTTTAACAAATACGTTATCTTTAAGGAGCAAGTTTATCACATGATATCAGTATAAGGAGACACTTGTAGCAGCGATAGTGGGCAGGCAGTGATCGAGGTGGTGCAGTCTTCGGTGGTGACATTATGCCAACGTTCTGTTGTTGGTGATATTTTTCTGAAATTAAAAACATTATTTCTTAAAGTTCGAATACTTAGCAACATTTTTATGGTATAAGATGGCTAATGAATGGGCTGCTACCCTACCATAACGCTAGCCGGGGTTGCGGGGTAAGCGCAATGAGGCACCGCGACCTCGGCCCAGAGCAGGAGAAGGAACAGGGGGGTTTTTAGTCAGTAAGAGTCTGACACTCCCTCCCGCCCGGCCCTGGGCGGGAGAAGTCATTTAATGATTTTCCCCTCACAAATAGAAACCCTACCATAACGCTATAGGAGTTGAAAGTGCTTTGCCAACTTTTGGGGGTTAGAGATTTGGGGTTTAGGGGATTAGGAGATTTTGATGAGGGTGTATGATTAGCTGGCTTTGAAATTGACTGAGCAGAACTTGTATGACGATTATAGAAAAGGATTTCTACACAATTAAAAAAGAAAACACTTATACATATAATTATGTAGGGAACTAAAGAAGTATTATTGATAAAATATATTACCTAAAAACCATTTTAAGAAGTTTGTGATAAATCATGTTTGGTTCCGCGATCGTTTGCATCTCACAGATGGCGCGTCGAACGCAATGCAGCCCATCCAGCCCGTTTCTGAAAGCAAAAGTTTTGTTTGCATATTACTAAAGACTTGTGTTTTGATGTTATGAATTTTAATTCATTTTCTGAATATCAAAAAGACTGTAAAAATATATTGAACTCATGAAATAGTTCTAGAATGATGTCTTTTCATGTAATACAGCGAAAATAACTGATGAGTTGCTAGAAGACCTGGCTTTTGGTGATAAAGAGAGTTTTACGATTTAAGAGATCGAAAAGGGATGGAGGAAGGGGAACGATTGGGCCTCCAGTAAACTCAATCACACTGTGAAAGCGAAAGACAACGCTATGGTTGTCTCACACTGGTGTTTTGTGAGGTTACAGGTACAGTCGGCACATTTGTGCCCAAAGTATGTAAAGTATGCCCAAAGTATGGTACTCCCACACTTACAACTTACAACTTCACACGTTTTTTTTTTATAGTAAAGTAAGCAACCTAGCAGACTAATCGTAGTATGATAATGGTAGTAAGTGATCAGCGCCGTCCATTAACCCTAATACAGACAAAACACAGGCGCGTTGCTAGGACTTTAAGAAGAAAAATGCTCGTTTATTGAAGGTTTGAGGGTCGTATCGATAACATAATGGAAGATATAGTCGGTTAAAAAGTAAGTAATGGATAACAATTTTTACTTTTAATTCCTTATTACCTTCGATTCCAATCTCATAAATCTTATGATTAGGTAATCTTATTTGTTAAATGTCACCATGTAAGTTACATTACTTCGAAACAGCTTTACTGATTTTTACCTAATTTCATATATTCTGAGAATCGGCTGCTGGCTATTTTTCAAACCAAAATGTTAAGGATTGAGCATCTTTTTTTTTCGAAATAATTTTAATGGTAAAACTTCGTTTGCCGGGTCAGCAAGTTAAATAAATAAAAACTCCTTACTTATCTAACAGCATTTCAACATAATCGTAGATATCTCTCCGGTATATCCGATGAAATGGGCGAAAATTAGACGGAGGTCCGTTCCAGTTCATACGGAACCCTATAGCTTGTGCGAACAGCTGGTTCCATGGAACTATGTTCGCTTTGAAGTTAAATTTAAGCTGGAAATACAAGGACAGACATGTTAGTAAATTTTATTGTATATTTTGAACAGTGTTGGAGTTAAGCTGGGTGAATCCTATGTATATTCCTGTCCTTGTTGGAGCTCGAATTATATATTGCATTACTTACTGGAAGTTCTGATTTTCGAATATTAGGTACGAGTAAGGTTACAAAATAAGAAAAAATTATCTGTATCTACATATATAATATTTGTTAGTAATAGTTTTGCTTTTTAGGTAGAACAAAGAGATCTATTAAAAATATCATTAAATGTTAGGTAATAATTTAATATTCTTGTCATTATGTACTACTTACATATTTTTAACCAATATAAAACGATTTGATTTGTATAGGTCAACTCCTATAATAAGACAATTAATATCATAAGTGGTATGAGGGTTTTTGCAGCGAGATTCTCTCATATCTTTAAGTGAAAGAAATTTTAATATTTGTCTTGTATCAGTTCTGTATTTAAACACAATTCCAACAACAAAACACCACTGACAGTAGCATAACCCACCAATCATAAACTTTAATCCTACTTAATTTACACTTAGCGTATAACCAAAATAATAATTCTATTACTATACTTACATAGAAACGCGTCATATTTAAGAAGGAAAGGTATCTCCTGTTTCTGTGTAGAACCTTTGTGTCATTAGCTTCACTTACGTCAATTACAATAAATGCTACCACACATATGTAGCAAAGTAATAATACTGGTATGAATTTATTCATATTTCTGTTTAATCTGGAAATTTCTAGAGTCCTTATAAAAAGTACCTGCGTAGGTATCAAAGTTACTTCTGTGCCATTTTGAATCGTGAATTCTGGGTCTAAAAATGTAAATGAAAATACAAAATTAAAGTGAAACAGGTTTGAAATTACACCACATACGACAAAAAAGGAAGTTAAAAATAAAAGAATTAAACAAAGCGTTCTTTGATGAATATAAGTTAGTATATATAAATGTAAAGTGCCTTAACAATAGCATGATTTAATCTATTAAAAGCAATAATATTATTATTATTATCTACATACTTTTTTACGAAGTATGTCAAATCCAATTGGAGACAAGAATAAGTGAGTTTAGTAAAACGGTATTCAGATGAATTCGGATCAACCTCGTGACTTTGTATCGGTTACAGAAAGTTCGATACCAGGAAAAATATTGAGGACACAATTCGAAAACTCGGAAAATGAATTACATTAAATTTTTTGTTTCGGGTGCTAACATTCTTCGCCTTAAAATAAAGATATGACATTTGAATACTCACCCAAATAATTGGCTCTTAACAAATGCACTTAGTACTGATTCAGATTAGGTATTAATAACTTTAAAAATATACTTTTAAATCTGATTTGTATATAACTCAATTACAACAATTCGTTGAATATTATAAGCTGTGTAATTATTTTCAACAAAATCACAATAATGTCTAATCAAACTGAAACATGTGCAGTACCTATATATTTTTATCATGAATGTATACTATCCGAATTTGAAAGGTATTAAAACCCCATGCGATAGGCCGGTTAGATATAACGAACTAAACCATTTCATGAAAGTAGGTTTTATTTGATTTTTTCTTTATAGATCGATATCCGCTGACCCGACCTACAATTTTTGGTAAGTCATGGTGACATTGTATAAATGGTGTGTCAAAACTAAATAGAATTGATTTTTATTTGACATTTTTTCTATTAGGCTTTTCATTGGCTTAAAATATTTGTTGGAAAAGTGCATAAAATGTAGCACAAAAATGTTCTAAATAAAACCTAGCGAAAAAGTCAAATCAGTTAATTTTGTAATTATTATTAGTTTACAATCGAAAAACATCTATGTTATAATATCACTCATTGAAATTAATTAAAATTTGAAGCACATTATAACTGATTACATTTTCGTCTCTAATGAAAAATAATCATCCTGTATAGGAGTGGTTAACGGTTTTAGCTTATTTGTCAGTCGTGATAAACGGTACATTACCTCCGGATAATCCTAACACTGTTAGCTTAGAATCGAATGTGATACTTTGCTTCCATTTCGAAAAAGATTTAGAAAATAACGTTGAGTCTGCTAAAGAATCCGATTAACGTGTATAAGAAGAAAGACCAAAAAGAAGTGACTGTTCATAAGAGGATAGTAAAGAAGTAATTAAAAAAAGTGAAAATTAAAATGAATTTGATAAACAAATCAATATGGATACTCGTAGTGTTTATGGGAGGAAATTTATTAATGAAAACTGCAGCTCAACTGCAAGTGAATGATACAGAAGAAATAGAGGTAGAGAAGAAAAGTGAAATTTTGTCTAGAAGAAAAAGGTTCATTATATTTCCTGAAGGTAGTTCTTTACAATTGGGTGAGTAACAAGATTATGAGTATTGTTTTCATTATTTTACATGTCGTGTACCTAAAAAAATGGTTGATGTGGTAAGAAAAAAACAATAGTTTTATTTTTATTCATAAACACTTTTCATACTTTTTCTAAATGAAAAAGTATGAAAAGTGTTTGAAATGCCAATCAATTGTAAAAAAGGCGGCTTTACATATATGCGAGCCATTTTAACAAGCTTATAATTATAATAATCCATTTAAGAACAAGTTTCCAAAAGCTATTTACCGTCAGACATTTTTAATTCCCCCGTCCGCTCAAATCTAAGAAGCTAGAAATATCTAAACAGCATATTATATGCCATGTGGTCCACGATTTCAAGCGAGCAATTGCACAGAGCTCCTAACAAATGGACCAGTGACGTAAAGTGTTCCTCAAAACACGGAGAACGTTGTTATACCAGAATCTGCCGCATCATTTATAAAGTAAATTCTCGTCTAAATTAGGAAATGTTTGCAGTACTTTGAAAACGCGAACTAGGTTTGTCTGCTAACTAATTTCTCTGAATGAGATTCTGTTAGTGTTACAGTGTAACTTTAGCGGGAACTTTGCATCGTTAAATATACCGGTCCTTAATACAATAATGGATTTACAGAATTCCTTGAAGTACCTCAGTTGTATCTATGTTGGTTTAATAGATAAATAGAACAGACGCTAGAACATCAACCTAGTTAAATTCTGTTTAATTTCTCTAATTGAATTTTTACTATGAAATAGTTTGATCTACTGGAGTTTGTAATATAATACCATAACAGCATATTTTTCATCATCTACATCCAAAAACAATCAACTTATTCGTAATAACTATACTTTTTCCAAATAAATTTTCAGTATTCTGCACAACGTACGCAATGATCTTTAGAATTGGAGACATCTTTCTGTACGGGTCAACAGCTGCGTTGGCTTGGGAGCTACCTCAAGACCCATATTCGCCTTTCAACCACAAAGCTGATCCACTCCATCGAAGAGTTGACACCAAAGTAATATACTATACTAATGAAGATGGAAAGATTATTGACAAGAAGCCATATCATAGGTAAGAATTTTGTTAAAACTAAGGGTAAAATAATTAATCCTTCCAACACTTCAAGGTACACTCAAACAATACTAGTGTGAACGTAAGTTTTAAAATGAAAGCTGAACAGACTTGGAACATATTATGAGCTAACTTCTGACAGGCTATGGTTAGCCTAACAAGTAACTTAGACAAATAATTAATGTCACTTTGTAGGTAGAAAGTCTAACTTCCTAAGAACTAATATTGGTAGATTAATTAAAATGATTTTAACTTACAAACAGAGAGAAGACAGATAAATCCTGGACTCATTTGTTTAACTAATTACATCATCATATTTTTTTTATCGTATTATTTACATACAAAAATAAAAACCTTGGAATTTAAGCTACAAACAAAAACTAGCTAGATAGACAGCCAGAGCTACAAACTGTACGAAATTACAACTAAACTTTGCATGAACAACTTTCAGAAAACCCATAGTGAATCCTGCTTTCGCAAAACGCAGCGTCGACCAACTGGACAAAAAAGGAACTTTCGAGAAATCGAAAATAGACAGGAAACAGATGCATGCTTTGGAAAACAAACGGACATATTTGAACGAACGCATGATGCAGCAGAGCGTTGAATTTCACAGAAGCAGCCGTACCTCACTTTACCAGAAAATAGAGACGATGCTTCACGGGTCGGTATTATCTCCTACATTGAGTTATGTGAATCCATTTTGGTTATTGGATTGCCTTTTTATGATTTTGTGTTATTTTTTAGATTTATGTAATGTTTTGTTTTGTATTAACAATGGCATTATAGATACCTTCTATATAGAGTACAAAGCAACTAACGTCCATATCAACCTTTTCAGTCTTGGCGTGAACGGGAAGCACTGTGTGCTGAAATCTTTATGCCTGGTCGGTCAAACGAAGGATCATCCTCAAGGCATGTTCTTCCAAGAAATAATGAGAGCGGTTTTCACGTAAGTACTGGACAAATATTGCTCAGGAATTCTTGTCTTTAGGCTATTCAAGTCTTTCAATAAGATTGTATTAAGAATTCGAAGTTTTTTTATGTATTTTTGTACATTTCATCTTGTGATGTAACACATGAGTGATTATTAAATCCTGTTTTGTTCATACCTTGGTATCTTAAACTACTAGGTATCTAAGAACTATTATTGCTAACATACGAGGTCTTTAAAAACTTTTAGATTTTTTCTTAACAAAAATTACAGTACCAGAACATCATGATCATAATTCGAAGTTACAAAAATCAAATTATTCGATATAGAAGACCGCAAAAGTAAGCCTCAAGTAATTAATTTGAAATTGAATAATTAAGAATATAATTATAGGGCTACTGTTGAGAGTGGCCGGATTTCGAAGGGAGATATTTGATATGGACGTTGTTTGGAAAAGGTTCTCTGTTTTTGAATAAAGCAAAGCGTATTTATTGATTTATATTAATGCATGCCTAATTTAAATTTATACCCGAAAAAATGTATACATTTCACGAGTTTTTATCATTTTATTTAAGACTAGTCCGTATAAAAGTTATGTCTGGTCTTCACTGGAAGAGAAAGAGGAAGGTTTTCAGCATCAAGTTCACATAAAGTATTATAATTTGTATCTATTACATAAAGTATTATAATAAAATAAAATCTATAAATCAATTTTACGACAGGAAATCCGCGAGAGGAGTTAGTTAACTGATGTATTTTACTCTGTATAACAAACTACAATTCATAACTGCTAAAATTATATGCATCTTGTGTTCAAAATATTTTTTTTTTAAAACAGTTACGACGGAGTTTCTTGCTCATTCTTCTCCATTTGAATCTACAATTTGGAAGGAGCACCTAGCTTCATTGACGGACATTCTGACAGACTACTAACTAATCTATTTTGACGTATCATAATTACTTATTTATGGTTTAGTTGGATTAAAATGATTTTGACATTGACTTCCTCTTCAATCTGTTATAGAATTAGGTGATTCGGAATAAAAGGTCCAATTTCCAAATATTAAGTAGGTATATTAGATTTTTTGCATTAAATCACAAATGATTACATAAAACGTCACTGATAAATGTCACTGCATGAGAGTTACACTGGATAAGATGAGGAAAACGACTGGTTAGATCGGATTATTAATTAGTACTGCCCGCTGTCTCACGGGATGACAAATATTGCGCTGGGTGGTCTCTCACACAATGACATGCTTAAAGTGCATACAGTGTATACATAACAAATCGTTCAAAAAATTAGGCTTTCCCTAAAAATAAAAAGGTTAAAAAGTTTTTATTACATTTTTCAGTTTACCCAAAAATTCTGTGGGTGTTCAAGACAAACACGCGGCATACGACGCAGCTCTCTCAGCAACGGGTTCCTGTGATGAACTGTATCCAGAATGTGATGACCCTTCACTCGAACCAGACTCGCCTAGATTTTCTTATTGAAACCTGTAGACGGGACACGTTTTTGTAGATCATTATATCCTGGGAAATGATCGATCTGATACCCCACATGGATATAAAATAAGAAAATAATTTTATTTTTTAATGCGTCAAATCTACTTGGACTTTAATCTAATCTACTTGAGCACTTTAGCATCATAATCAACCTATCATTGCCAACTGCTGTCTCAAAGTCCCTTCTCTCACGGAGAAGATTCGGACCTTAAAATAATAATTGGACTATAATAAACACGCTAGCTCAAGTCGGATTGGCCATTTCAAATTTATAATTCAAAATAATAAGTGAGGGATTCCTCACGATGTTTCCTTTTACTGTATGACAATAGAAGTCTAAATATGTTTGGACGCTAAGTATGATTAAGTAAATTATAGCTAAGATTATTATCTTGCCTTGATGTTTATTAAGGCAATATAACAATCTTGATAGTTGCTTACGAGCAATTGTATGTGAAACAATATAGTTAAAACATAATAAGAAATACCAACAAAAATCCGCGCATTTCAAATGTAGGTACTTACTTATAAAAATATAAGAATAAAATAATGCAGTTATAAAAAGTAAGGCAATTGTCGCATGTCTGTCATTGACCTCCCTGGTTGAAATTCAGACTGTGTCTGAAAGCTCAACTAAGGCTGGACGATTACTGTTTGCAGTTTATATATAAAGTGGAATCTTGTGTTTCCATTTTTAGGGATCAGAATAGTTGACTTTGTCAATTTTTAAGGGTTTCACTTAAATAGAAGTTTTGCATTAGGAGTGGCTGTACTTATTTATTTTGTGAACACTTCACAGGCTATTTTTGGTTTGTCTGATAATAAACGTATGTCAATCTTAATGTTTTCGAGTTTTAAAGGACTAATTGTAGAACTTTGATGCAGTTTTTGCAGACCAATTAAGAGTATAATAGAATTATGTGGTAGGTTCTTATGTAGAATTAATTTTATGATGAAAATAGTAACGTTATTTTAAGAATCTAGACAAAGTATAAAACAAAATGTCAACAACTACTTTCTCTGTCCCTCTATACCTATGTATGCTTAAACCTTTAAAACTAAACTACGGATTTTGATACGACTTTTAAAAAAATAGAGTGACTAAAAAAGAAGGTTTATATGTATAATAACATCGATTAAATTGCAGACAAATATAGTTTTAGCATTGCACTCATGCGATGGTAAGGCGGTTTTCTAGTTGAAGATAAATTTAAAATTAAGAATTTTACTAGTTACAAAGTTGTTGTTGACAATATATAACAATAAGGGATTTGAACAGTTTATTTTTTTACTAGAGTGAAAATTACAATTCTGTCGGTAAGCTTTTCGTCGATTTGGCATTGACGATCGGCTTACCTATTCTATATTTTAAGGTGGTAGCTATGTTCTATTTTTATTAAAAATAAGTCTTTAATTTTATTTTAAACCTCATATTTTACCTCATTACAAATAAAATTCAATGCTTTTGATGAATATTGTAAGTTTAATAAAATATTAATATGCGTTTTGTTTTATTTATTATTTTTACCTTCATCTCAATCAATTACCGCGAAGAACAATAAAATTCAAACCACTTTAAGTAGGCCTACATTGTTCTTTGTTTCTAAGTAAACATTTTATGTTTTTAACAGTTTAAATTGTCGCACGAATATAACAGTAAATGAATTCACACAGTGTTAATAGACAGTTTTATTTGTAGGGTTTCAATATTTCAAAATCATTACAGTACATTTTATGATTTACAACGGGCAACTCTGAATAGTGTTTTGAAAATCATATTTAGAATCTTCCAAGTTCGACGTCCATGTGGCCAGTTCTAAATAAAATCCGTTAGGAACAGGTTGCGTTCCTATTTCGAAATAAATTTTTGAATAACTGTTCGTTATTGTTCCAAATATGAATAGTATCTTTTCATATTTCGTAACGTTCCTAGTTTTACAGACAGTAATTAGTGAAAATGTAAGGGACAATGGAAATAATACGGCAAATGAATTCCACGAGGAAAATGAAGGATCAAGAGCGTTGTCGAGACGAAAGAGATTCGTAATATTTCCAGATGGAAGCTCTCTGCAACTGGGTAGGTGAATACTTATGTGTGCTTAGCATTTGAACTGTAAGGGATTATAAAACTAATTTATTCATTTCAAAAGTGCAACAAGAACCACATTCCTTCAATGAGCATATATGCATGTGTGTGTTATTCAAGTTTATGCTAATGAATGAAATACTTCTGTGGTCCTAAAGTTTATTTGACATTCTTGAACTAAATGTCAAGACTGTTAATTATTCTTAATTGAACATGTCCGTTAGAAACATTGTTAATAAAGTTATTTACCTCGTTTTATTTGTGTTCGAAGAAAGACTAAAGACGAATAAACGAATAAAGACGAATCATAATTTGATGTTTGATATTATAATTGAATTTACCAATAAATTCCACGTTCAAATTGGTAACTATTCCACAGAAATGGATAGTTACAGTTTAATCCGTGTATTAAGTTGAAGCAAACGCTTAGTTAGAGCTTGTTTACATAGTAGTGCAAACTCTAGCTCTTTACGAAAGTCCTGCAAGCCGATGTTTCAATAATAAATACAATCGTGCACTTGTTTTTCTTCTTCTTTTTTTCCCCTGCCTCGGTAGCAGAAAAAAAAGAAGGCATCACTACATAGCAGATATGCATAGGTAATTATTGGGAGATAAGGGCGTGGAAAATGAGGATTAATGCTCTAACCTTCTCCGTATGAGAAGAGGCCTTTGCTCAGCAGTAGGCACTTATAGACTGATGATGATGATGATGAAGGGCTTGAATTTGAAGATTTTAATGGATTTTATGACCAGGCTTGATTTATCGATTTATCTCATAAAATACTCATAAAATACTTATGAACATATTTCTGATTTCAGTATTTTGCTGTCAAACCATGGCGCTGATCCCCATCGGTGATATTTTCCTCTTCGGCAGCACCCTGGGTCTCGCTTGGAACTTACCTAACGACCCCACAATATTCACCAATTTGAAGGAATACGAGAGGCCTTTGAGAAAAAATGATGTGGTCAAAACTATCAACTACTTGGATGAAGATGGACATCTGATTGCTAAAGTTCCTTATAAAAAGTATGTGTTTGGAATTTTTCTTTTTAATTCACTCTTATGTTAAAGTCATTCTTAAACACAATTATATGATAATATAAATAATAATATAAACACAATTATATGATAAAATAATTATGATAATATTTAATCATTTGGAAACGTTCCAAATGACTTTACACAATTTTCTATTGTGTCTATTTGAAGTAAATCATTTTGACTTTGAATTTGACGGATTAAAACTTCCTTTCTTCAGAAGAGATGGTGCAGAAATACGGATATATTTTTTTATTTGACCTGCCTATTTATTTCTTTTAATCTTTAAGGAATAAAAATATTCAGAAAGCATATCATTCAACAGCATATCGTCCATTCCTTTTAAAAGATTTTCTCCTTGTAAATGATGCATTTTATTTACTTTTTTCCGTCAGGTTTTTTTACTTTTTTCTTGTTACTCCATTAATTTTGTTACCAACTCTTTCCAGGAGAATCATAGTGAATCCAGCTTTCGCGAAAAGAAGCATAGAGGACGATGAAACATTATCGTTCAAAGAAAAACTAAAATTGAAGATAGATCGGAAGAAGATGCATGAAAGGCATCTGAAATCAGATTATTTGAAGGCCCATTTAGACAAAAACAGTATAGAATTCCACAGAAGTAACCGCATAGATCTGTATGAGAAAATAGAGAAATTGTTATCGGCGTAAGTAGTCTAGCAATACTTGATTTAAGGTTAAGGCTTCCCATTAAAGGCTTCTCACGCATGAGGGTGTGACAACACTGGCAATCGTTTAAGGAAATATAGATGCAGGAAATAAGTCCAAGTTTCTAATGATAAATTTAAATTCGCTAATTTGGCATGAGTAAGCGTGTCGGGTAATACTCAATCTCCCCCTTGCGATAAGGGACCTTCGCGCTTAGCAATGGTCTATAGGCTGATGATGAATGATGTTGTGTCTAAATGTTACCAAAACTCAAGGGACCTCAAGTTCTGGTTCGATACTAAATTTTTGCACTTATCCTTCCTTGAATAAAAACTGCCTATTAAATTTATGTATATAGGCATTATGAACTACTGACTGCCAATGCACGTGGAGGTCTCTGGCGTTGTGAATTTAGATGTGGGCCACGAACTACTTCTTACTTCTCTTGCCACTTATTTCCCTCACTTTAAAATCTTCCACGATCATTGTATTCCCTTTTTACTAAACATATTACTTCAATATATTTCTTATTTATTAATTATAGAAAATGTATTTGCAGGACGGGTCGTGATGGACGTCAGTGTGTTTTGTACAGACTGTGTGAGGCGGCAAAGCGGCCTACGAGTCAGGGGACTTTCCTCCAAGAGTTCTTCAGGGCTGTGTTTACGTAAGTCTAGAATCATTTGCCTATAGTTATTCTTTAGAAAATACTTTATACAGAAGCGATTTCAATATTTTACTTAACGTTTAAAAAATATATTATGCTTCTTGATATTAAAATATGCAAAATGATGAGTTTCATAAAAATGTTCCCCACTTCAGAACATGTCAATCCTCATGGACATTAGTTCTTCGGCAAACGTGACATTCGCACTTGCACTTCAGTTTCTTCTCTATCGGATTGCTTTGTTTTTATTAGGTAGTAGAACAATAATACTATACACATGGAAGGGCCATACGGTACGACTGGGTGCAGTGTGATTCTGTAAGACTTCATTCTAAACTTCGAATCTGAATCCGCCGTGAGTAGTAGTACACTAGCGCTACACTTGCGAGTTGAACTAAATTGACAGCAACATTTTGATAGATAAAGTATGAGATGACGTTAAAAGTGGCATTCTAAAATTTAATTACCCCGTCACTTCGACACTCACTTCGCACTCGAACAAGATTCAAAATCAAACAAATTTTATAGAATCGACGTGCAGTAGTAATACTAAGGCTCCTCAGAAATTAGGCGTGAAGTAATGCTTGTTGTCGTATCGCCGTGTAATAATATGATTATATTTTCTATGGAAATACTGAATTATATGAGCGTCATTGAGCACTCACCCTTTTGTGACCTGAATTGGTCATTGGCCCACTGAGTCACAAAAAGTTTTTTAACTATTATTCATTTTGATTAATTATTGTTGCAGGCTACCCAAAGGAGAAGATATCCAGTATGATGACCTAAAAGCGTACGATACGGCCCACGTAGAAACTGATGACTGCTCAGTACGCTACCCTGGATGTGAAGATTTGCATGAATCGATATCAATATAAATAAATAAATCAATAAATAATTTTAAACATAAAAATTTTCATTTCATTTTAAAATAAATATAACCAGTTGGATTACAAACTAGTATTAACTATGTCTATTAACTAATTTTTGTTTTTGATGAAGCTTTTACCGTTTTTTTTTGTGAGGGGAAAATTATCAAATGATTTCTTCGGCCCAGGGCCGGGTGGGAGGGAGTGTCAGACTCTTACTGACTAAAACCCCCCTGTTCCTTCTCCTGCTCTGGGCCGAGGTCACGGTGCCTCATTGTGCTTACCCCGCAACCCCGGCTGAAGCTTGTATTGTTGTGTTTTAAACAGGGACAAAATTAAAAAGACACAGCTGAGTTGTGTTTCGCCGTGTGACTGAGGTTACCAGGAGCCCGATCCTTCCCCCTCTAATCCCTCATCCCCAAAACGTCGCCATCACATTCGTAACTCCTCCGTTATTGCGTTGTGTCCATGGGCGATGCTGATTGCTTACCATCAGGTAATGCGTCTGATTGTTTGCAGTTCTAAAACAAAAAAGGATTGCTCTCATGAATAACCTAACGTGCTAGTTCCATCTAGTCAGCTTATTAGACAAGAAAAAATAAGTAAGTACCTATCAAAAGTGGTGGCTCGGAGTTTAATCTTGGCTCTCATGCGAAACCTGGCAAGCATAAAATGTGACTAATTGTAAGTTATTTCCTTTCAAAGAATATTAAGACACCACTGATAAACGACAAAGAAAAACATCATGAAGTAACATAGTCTTAAAATTTATAATTAAGTATTAGTTTGAAATCACCAATCTACCTTGATCATGTTTGGTGATAAATAAATCTCCCACGTGTGAGACGAGGCTTTCGATCAACAATAGGCGCTTGTAGGCTAAATTATGAAGTATTAATTACATTGGTTGCTATAAATATACTTAATTTACCCAGTACGAGGCGCTAAGCGAGTTGACTTTCATTTTTTTTTGTATCGGCAATTGAGATCACCTCATTGTCGCCATCCGTACCATAGAGAGAATTTGAGGATTGAACTATATTATTAATCATCTAGCTTTTAATTAGGTACAGTTTTTGCGGCTTTACTTTTGTTTAGCGTGTAGACATCCCGTATAACATAGGTACGCATAACGTAGGCGTTAGCTATTAGTTCGGCGGTAGCTTTATGCATGCAAGGTCGGTTTAAAACGGACAAAATTTCATACAACATTTCATCCCCTTTTTTATCCCCTTGGGGATAGAATTTATCAAAATCCTTTTTAGCGGATGCCTACGTCATAACATCTACCTGCATGCCAAGTTGCCGATCCGTCCAGTGGTTTAGGCTGTGCGATAGATCACTATTAATATCAGTCACCTTTGAGTTTTATATATTTAGAAGATTAAATTCGTAAACATTACACCTTTCTTACACCTTGATGCGGAAAGCATGTGTACAAATGAGGTATATTTATGAACACAAATATTATTAATTTAACACTTTATGTAATTTCAAATTATGTGTAATGAATGGAATACCTGAACATAGAATTGGACCCTTGACCCCTTGTTTTTTTGTGAATACCGTTCTTATTTATATTACTTTTAAGTGTTAGAGAGCCAAGCTTCAGAACCAATAAGAAAGGCTCGTCTGGGGTGATACTACGCGTTTACAGCAAAACCAGTGTGAAATAACCACAGCGTTGTGTTTCGCCGTGTGAGTGAGATACCAGAGGCTCAATATTTCTTCTTCCACCATCCCCCTAATCCAAAATCTCCGAAACCTTAATCTATATGGTAATCCAAAGGCCAGTTTATGGCCCTATCATACAAAAAAAATCTTGGAATAATAAATAGTATAAAAACTAAAACCTAATTACGACAAAAACCGACGCTGAAAAAGTATAAAACAAGATTTTCAGAATACTGAAAGGCGTAGTCGCACGTTATCAAAATGCAGGTATGGTAAGTAACTGAAACGTGTGACTACGCCTTTCAGTATTCTGAAAATCTTGGTCTCTATAGCCTTGAAGACATCTAAATTATAACTGAACGGGAAGACCGTTGCAGGAAAGCTATTTCAATTCTTAGATGTGCGCGGTATAAACGACGAAGCGAAACGCTTACACCAAATGTGTGTATGAGGTCTCTGCCATATAAGGATAGATACCCGCTTTACGCCGAGTTGTCCGATGGTAGAATCAAATCGTGTGGTTTCCGAGCACACTCTCCAAAATATCCTGTAGAATACCGAGAGGCTTTTTTTTTGTGGGGCGGGAGGGAGTGTCAGACTCTTACTGACTAAAAACCCCCATGTTCCTTCTCCTGCTCTGGGCCGAGGTCGCAGTGCCTCATTGCGCTTACCCCGCAACCCCGGCTAGAATACCGACAGGCTGGCTTTCGATTTTTGTTTATATTAAATATTAGAACACATGTTAATATCGAATTATGTTAATATGCATACTTACCAACTTTCAGATTATTCCGAGAATAAGAATGCTTGACAGCATGTTGACACTCTCCACTAGACAATACTCAAATATAGTCAGTAGTTATTCAAATTATCGTCGTGGTAGCTTGGAGGTTGGCGCCTCCTTCCCATGCACAAGGGTTCCGGAAACTTTTTTAGATTATTTAGACACCAGTGACATAATTATGGTAGAGGAAAACATCGTGAGGAAACCTGCACTTCACTTGACTGACACTATAATTTTAGGCGTTTTTGCCATACCTATTATTAGAAACAAATATAGCAGCTCGTGGTATTTGATGACAGGGTTTCATGCTTAACTCATTCTGTCTCCTGCATCAAATTTACCGAGGGAAGCGGAAACTAGTTTTTTTCTTCTCAAATGATTATAATGTCTTTTGTCAGTCAGCCATTCATGTCCCTGGGATGTGCGGCGGACTTCTGTGTCCGGGTGCTCCGGTTGTGGCAGACTTGTCCCATCAGAATAAAATAAATCTCTGTTTTCTCGTAATTCCGCAATATCTATTGAAATAAAAGCGAATTGAGGTTGGCTTCCTTTTTGCAAATATTGCACGATTATTTATATTTTTTTTATTTTTATATTGATTTGTAAACTGTAACTGCTACGATCAGTTAGATATTAGTAACGTTTGTTGATTCTAAAGTGTAGACTCGCATGAAAAAAAAATCATTAACCATTTTAAATATTAACCGTGCAAAAGTTACTTTGTCTATCTGTCTTTATTCTTTACGACCAAGCTATTCTCTTTATATGATTGGCAAAAACAAAGATAGATTGGAATATAAATTTTATTACTTCCTGAAGGGGAAGATATAATGCAAGTACACGGATATACGGACACGTAATGAAATGTTATATAGATATACTTAAGGGAGATTTAGTTCTATACAAAATTAATGAAATAATTACATACCTTCATGAAATTACTTCACGATACGTTGCGCGCAACACGAGGTGACAGCTGACGCAACAAGTAGATGCAACATGTTCTAAAACGTAAGTGGAGCACGTTGAACGATGTTGCAATGCCACACTGATCCAGCTGAATGCGAAAAATTAAGAGGATTGTCAATTTGATTTTCATTTGTTTTATTAAAATTCCTTTTATGAGTTTTTGAGAGAATGATTTCTATTTGTCAAATGATACTTACCTGAAATCGTACGATGCTATAAAAACAGCAAAGTAGTCCAAAATTTTGCTCGGCTTAAACATATTAAACACAGACACTCTAACGAGATCTAATTTGCTTTCTTTTCAGAGTTAAGCCAACACTAGCTTTTAACATCCGGAAAATAACCGTAAACGAAGTAACACGGTGTTATTAATTGAAAAATTCCATTGTTTAAAAATGGCTGCTTCCAAAGTCCGATTTCCAAAATGACAGGTCACTACAACTAGCTCCTATATCGTGACTCGCCAGTTCCAAACAAATACGCGAGGCTAGCATGCGTTGCAGTTTTTTGAATTAACGTTTTTTTTAATTCAATTTCGATTTTTATTTTTTAAACATGAATAGTCTATTTTTTATAATTTTGTGCTCAGTTTTGCGTACAGCTATTGCTATGGATTTAAAGGAATATAAAAACGATACGATTGATGAATATCAGGAAAATTATGGAAAATCAAAAGTGTTATCAAGAAGGAAAAGGTTTTTGATATTTCCGGATGGAAGTTCATTCCAACTGGGTAGGCTGATACATTTTATTCGATATATTTAAAGCAGTTCTCTATTAGTGTTTTAAATATCAAAGTGACTGAAAGTCTCCGTATAAAATAAATTAACGAAACACCCGGTCAAAAAAAAATTGGATATTTATGACGAACATATTTTATTTTTCCAGTATTTCTCTATCAAACGGCGGCGTTGATCCCGATTGGTGATATTTTCCTGTTCGCTGAAACTGCTGGATTGGCTTGGTTACTGCCGACGGACCCTAACATATTTCACTCTTTGAAGGACTACGAGAGACCACTGCGAAGAAATGATGTAGTCAAGACCGTAAACTATTTGGATGAAGATGGACGGCTGATAGCTAAAGTTCCTTATAAAAGGTATGATCGAAATTCATTTTAAATTTTTGGTCCATTATCAACTAATAATATTTATTGTCTTGAGAATTATGAGTTCAGGAAATATTCAGATATAGTAAATTTTGGATTATTGTTGACCAAGAACGTTTATTGTCCTGATAATTATTAGAATCCTTAAATCCCTTTATTTTGTACCGATTATTTATTAATTTAGTAGTTCAGGATTTATACAAATGTAGTATGCTATCAAAACATGTTGGTGAAGAAAGTGAAAATCCCAAAATAAATTCATAAAATGACACTCAGCAATGGGAATTTTCATGGTTTTTACTAAGGCGTTCAACTTGTTCGTACAATTTTGTACGTAGAGTTTTAGTTAATCATAGATATTTATTTCAGAAAGCTTATAATCACTCCCGTCTTAGGAAAAAGAAGTATAGACGACCATTTGTTATCGTCAATTAAGGAGAAACCGAAAATAAATAGAAAAAAGATGCACAGAAACCATTTTAAGACTGGACATTTGCAAATTCATAATTTGGACAAGAACAGTAAGGAGTTTCATCGGAAAAATCGTCTGGAACTGTACCAGAAGTTTGAAAAACTATTAACTACGTAAGTACCTTCGATTAATAAGCAAAAGTATTTAAACAAAAATTGTAATTTAGATTATTTTCAAGAGTTGTAATTTTTATCAGGTGATTTGATAACTTTTTTCTTCTGTTTTAAGATTAGTTTTATGTAATAGACAATAATGATAATCTTTATGCTTTTATTTTTTATGTCTCATTCATTTTTTAATGCCAGCTTTGTGGCATATGGTGAAGCAAAAATTTATGTATAACCATTGTTACACACATTTAATATTCCTACTACTTAAAACCCCTCATCTCAATTTCTCACCCTGTTACTAAACACAAAACTTTTGCAAACCACCCGAGCGAAGGTTAGATGCTTAGCATGTAGCATGCTCGCCACAATAAAGCATTTCTAAACAGCTCAACGTAATCTGTGCAGGATGGGACGAGACGGGCGTCAGTGCGTTCTTTATAAACTATGCGAGGCGGCGCAACGGGCTTCTGAGCAGGGGACATTCTTGCAAGAATTCCTCAGGGCTGTGTTCACGTCAGTATTGATTTTCTCACTTATGTTGTATTCGCGACTGGTATTGCCAAGGATTCTTCTTTCAGTAGACGCTTGTTCGTTGGCTTTTATTGGAGTTAACGAGAGCTGGCGTTGACTTAGACGACACAGACACACGGTGAAGGAAAACATTGTGTGGAAACCTGGGCTTATAATTTCAAATTATAAGTTTGAAATCGCCAATCCGCCTTAAGCAAGCGTGGTGATTAAACATTCTCCGTATGAGAAGAGGCTTTTGATCAGAAGTGGACATTTATAGGCTGATTGTGTGTGATGTAGTGTTGAATTGGAGTATGATTTCTTTGAGGATTGTGATGAAAGCCTAAAATTATTCATATATTATTCATATACCACTAATGTGACAGATCTCACGTTCAATTCCTAAGAACGACCTCATTGCAATTTCTAATTTTTTTTTATATGTAATAGACCGGCTAACGAGCAGACGGATCACCTGAGTGTAAGCAATCAGCACCGCCCATGGTCACCCGTAACAGGAGAGTTACGAATGCGTTGCCAAACTTTTGGGGATTTGGTGAATTTGGAGATTTAGTGATTGGGGTGGGATTGGGGGAGGGGAAGGATTAGTCATCCGGTAACCTCATTTACACGGCGAAACACAACGCTGTGGTTGTTTCACATGCGGTTTTCTGTGAGGCCGTAGTATCACTCTGGTCGAGCCGACCCATTAGTGCTGAAGCATGACTCTCCCAAACTTAAATTGATCCGAATTGCCAGTTACAAAATATACAGATATTTTAAACAACTTGAGATCGAACATGGTGTTTTTATGATTGCAGGTTACCAAAAGGTCAAGAGTTTAATAAGGAAGAACACAAGGAGTACGATAAGGCTCATGTGGCAGACATAGACTGTGTGACGCGGTACCCTGGCTGTGAAGAAGTACACGAATCTAATTTGAAATAAAATTTTACTGAAAATTTTGTCTTATTTCTCCCCTTTTTGTTATGGGATAGTTCGGCAAACGAGCATATTCATTGATTCCCTGATGGTAAGCAATCGGCGCCACCCATAGACGCCTGCAACACCAAAGGAATTACGACTGCGTTGGCCTTTTGGGGATAAGGTTTTCGGATATTTAAGGATGGGGACGGCTTGGAGGGAGGGGAAGGGATTGGGCAATCTATGATTAGTTTACTTGTTAGTTTCATTGGTAGGTGCACCTAATACACAAGAAATTATTTCAGACTTTATTTGAAAATCTAATAGCACGTTACCCGACCTAATAAAGAAGCAGGCTTCTCTTTAGCCGTCGTGACTAAACGTAGTTTTGTTAGAAAAACATAATAATTGTTAATTCCTTGTACAACATTATTTTCAATTTAAATCATAGATTATTTTGATTTCAAAGTACAACATGTCTGTAATAAGGGATAAAAAAAACTCGGACTAGCTGTTTTTTTTTTGTCGGCTCGACCGGAGTCATACTACGGCCTCACAGAATACCGCCGTGAAACAACCACAACGTTGTGTTTCGCCGTGTGAGTGAGGTTACCGGAGGCCCTATCCCTTCCCGATAGGCAAAAGGCAAAAGGCCGGCAACGCACTCGTAACTCCTTTGGTGTTGCGTGTGTCCATGGGCGGCGCCGATTGCTTACCATCAGGTAATCCGTCTGCTCGTTTGCCGACTTATACCAATAAAAAAAATGTGAATGCACTTTTTTATATAAGCCACATCTAAGTGTGCTAAAGAAAATTTCAAGAACTTGTAATAAGGTCGCATGCATTTTTAGCCAATAAACAAAGTTTAAAAATAATTTTATTGAAAGATTTTAAATTTATAAATACAGTGTTGGAAAAACCGCGGGAAAAACTATAATGTCACACACACTCTCAGTTCGCTTGATTTAAAAAGTCTCTGTCAATATGCCAACTATTTGAAACGATAGAATTCGTATTAAAATCTTTACTTGGACTAATTATAGCAATAATCAAAAAAGGTAATAAAAGTTATTTATAATTTCAAACTAAATACTCATTTGTAAAATATATTATTAAAATTCTACGTTATTAACATAAAATCCGTGCATATCATTGAACTGTTCGTGCATTCTGTTTGTGGGTGGGCGACAGTTTAGACCAACTGTTGTGGCTAGCTTTAATTATGATCTGGGTGCAAAACACTCGATGCTACTAACTTCTCTCCTGGCTTCGCGTGCTGACTGCCAAATTAATTTTACGTCTGTACTGATATGAAATATTGTGGACATAATATATTGTAAAAGCTTATCTACTATAGTTTCAAGAACTTCTGAATTACATATAATTGGTGTCAATGTTTCAATGAAATTATACATACTCACATGTATATAAATTTTTTTTTATGGAATAGGTGGCAAACGAGCAGACGGATCACCTGATGGAAAGCGATCGGCGCCGCCCATGGACATCCGCAACACCAGAGGAGTCACAGGTGCGTTGCCGGCCTTTTAAGAAGGAATATGCTCGTTTCTTGAAGGTTTGAAGGTTTATATAAATTAATCATCCTAATGACCTCAAAACCAATGAAACAATAGCTTTTTAAATAATGAATGACTCACGTGAAGTTAACAAAATCGATTAGTTTCAAGACACAGCGAGGCTCTTAAACTTGGAAATAAAACTAGTTGAGCTTATCTTAGTTAGATAAGTTTAATAAATTTATTAAGCCTCGCGATTATTTACACTGTATAATAGTATTTCTTTGTTTTAGTACCTACTGTAATCTAATAAAATCTTTATTATTTATGTGTTGATAGTAATCCTTAAGTACTTGATAAATTATGATATTACTTTATTTACTGCGAAATTATATCTATAATTATTTTTACCGAACAATTAAGCCATCTCTTCACGCAATCCTATTTATTTTAACAATCAGAAACGTAATTACAGTCATATTTTAACGGTTAATTAATAAATGTAGTTAGCGCAGCGTTTTCGTTGAATTGGTTACATAAATATGAAGTTGAGTAATGTGAATAAATGTTATTAATTGTTTGATATTTAAAGTTACGTGATTTTGTTAGTAATTAAATATTTACTTTAATATTCTGTAATTGTAATTTTAGGCTACTTACAATTCTGGTTTGATACTTGTTTTTTTTTTAATGAATAGTCTGCATTCTAGCTTTCCCATTACCTAATGGTAAGCAATCGGTGCCGCCCATGGATACGCGTAATATACAAGGAATCACTACAAGTGCATTGCCAGTCTTTTTTGTGGCTTTTAACGGATTTAAAGATAGGGAATCTGAGGGGTTTAGGATAGAGCCTCCGATAACCTCACTCATACAGCGAAACCAAACGTTAATGTTGTTTCACGCCGATATACTGTAGGGCCGTGGTATCACTCTGCTCGAACCGGCCCATTCGCGTGTAAGTCTGGCTTTCCCACGCTATGAGGTCAAGCTCAACTGATTCTAGTTTATTTAATCTACTAAAGTTTGTCAAATTAATTTAAAAACCCCATAGTGCTATTTTTTATTTAGAACAAATTTATGTATTTTTTTTAAGAATTATGTACTTACTCTTAGAATAAACCTAAGATTGAGCTTACGGAGATAAGTACCAATGAAAATAATAAATAGTTCCAGAACCAACTGTACCAACAGGCATAATGTCATTTAATTGTAATTAGCAAGAAACAATCCTACTATAATTATTGGCACAACCGGTTTATAACAAGTCCTGACCAAACGAAAGTACCAGGACGTCAGAAAGTAAAGAAGCCTAATAATTTCCACTCAAGGTCTTCTGAACATAATTTAAACATTATATTAAATAAAGCAAAAGCTATTTGAGTACTTTTTCTTACGTTGTTTTTTCCTACTTGAAATTCCTTTCCGTGTAGAGAACATTTTTAATATATTTTTCATTTTCCGCTTGTAAACATCGGGTTTCTCTATCAAGTGGCTGAGATTGGATGCTTGGAATTTTTTTTACTGAGAATATTTTATTCAAAGTGTTTTTAAAAATAAGTTATATGGAGGAGTATGGTTTTATAGACCTTAAAAGTTAATAAATGTCCTTTAGTGCTGCTTAAGTCTAAGTTTGTTTGATTATTCATATCTTTTGACAATGTTTTAAAAACATGATGTAAATCGAGTATGGTAACACAGGTCTTAATTAAGTTTCAATGTTGTTGAATGTAGTGCGTATAAGTGATCTTGATACATACCAAAAATGGTCATCATATTATTTCGATAAACAAAGATCTTTATTGAGTTAAAAAAATTACATTTCAAAACATAATCACAGTCACTTAAACTAGGATTCCCTGTGCTGTTAATCGCAGTTTTACCATTCTTAGTTAACGTAATTAACTAATGAAAACATTTAACAGAGAAAAGGAAATAAAGTATTATTTTCTTATGTTATAACTAAATCAAAACACATTTTTTTAGTGTGGGAGAGCCATGCTTCGGCACGAATGGGTCGGCTCGACCGGAGTGATACCACTGCCTCACAGAAAACCGGCGTGAAACAACCACAGCGTTGTGTTTCGCCGTGTGAGTGAGGTTACCGGAGGCCCAATCCTTCCCCACCCCCAATCCCTCCTCAATTCCTAAATCTCCAAATCCCTTATCCCTAAAAGGTCGGCAACGCACTCGTAGCTCCTCCGTTGCGGGTGTCCATGGGCGGCGCTGATTACTTACCATCAGGTAATCCGTCTGCTCGTTTGCTGATTACATAAAAAAAAACATTTCCATCAGTTGTCATAGTATTGTTTCGGTACTAACGGTTTAAATATCCAAAAAAAAATACACAAACCGACGGACAATATTCAAAATAAGGGTCAGATTATACTCCTTGGTACTTTTCATTAGCATGTTTCTCAAAAACAATTTGTCGTTATTTGCACAAACGTTGAAATTTTATGCAAATACGCTAAGTACGTGGGGCCATTGTTTCAGTATGCATGCCAGTCGTTTCTTGGAATTTGAAAAGGGTAACATTCTTTGAAGACTTGTAGCGTTGTAAGTATACAGTCTTAATTAACTTTATTTACTGATTAAATGAGTTAATGTTTCTGCAAAAACATTGTGAAGATAACAAAATGTGCTATTTCAATCAAAAACCATGAAACACTGTTTAAATTTAGAAGTATAATTGGTTTTGAGATTGATCACTTATTTGGTAATTCCGTGATATGAGTAACGAAAAATTTTGAAACATTTCATTCTTTTACAGGGAAATATGAAACATTTCCTTTTATTATTCCTAATAAACGTAATCTGTATCGAAATCAAAGCAAATGTAACATCGTCAGAAGAATTGCAAAATAAGGATGAACCAACCAAATTATTGTCAAGAAGGAAAAGGTTCCTGATCTTTCCCGATGGAAGCTCATTTCAAATTGGTAAGTTATTGTGTTCACGTATGGATGCGGTATCGTGAATCACAGACGGCTTAATACCATCACTGGGGCTATTATATGGACAGGTTCAATAGCAACACGTGTGTATAAATACTCGAAGATATCCTTCTTTTCAAGCTTCATTAGGCTCGCCTGCCCTACTGCCTGCCAAGGATGAGAGGTAGACCAGTGAAACAAATCTCTAATTCAGTTTTATCCACGTGTGTAACACGTAATTAGCACAACTTATAGTCTTTAGCTATACATGCCTAGCTTTAAATGATACCTTCATCTTTAAAAATGGCCACTAGAGCAGCCCAAGATTTATTCAAAATAATGTAACTGATATCAACAGGCGATAACTTGTTTACTGATTAAATTTTAGTTTTCTGTACTCAAAATCATGGGTACCTCCAACTGGGCAACATCGTATGGTTTGGTACCACCGCAGCTTTGGCCTGGGAACTGCCAACTGACCCTGGGGCTTTTGACATGTTCAAGGACCTTAAGGCTTACCAAGGTCAACGAAGACAGGACATTCTTTATTATGTAGATGAAGATGGCAAAATTGTTGACAAGGTTGAGTATAAAAGGTAATTTTCTTTAATAACTGATGATTTCTTACACCTATTTTTATTACTTTTGGTTTTTGAAAATGTAAAGCTGTTAAGTGTTAGTTTTTTATAAAGAATACTGTCAAAAGTTTTGTCGCCCCGGGCGTGCGGGAGAGTAAGACTCTGACTGTCTAAAATCCAAACCACTCCTTCTTCAACTTCTAATCGTGCCGCGGTACATCATGACTGGCCCTGCTGGGGTTCCTCTGTGGTGGTCGGATGGCTCTGTAAGGCTTACACAGATTGTGACGAGGCGTACTCTTGAGTATTGTTTTGAACAGCCAGCTACCCTTACTCACTGTCCGCAAAATCCTACTTACGGGGCAGTTTTCGAATCTACAATTAATGCAAATATGGTGTATTCATTTTCGCCATATATTTATTTACAATCCTATTATAATAACGAGAGAGCTCTTTGTGGTGCTAAAGCATTTAAACTGTATCTACGACAATCACATTAGATAACAAGTTCAAATGATTTGACCTTCATATTTTTTATCTGCAGAAAGATATTAATAAACCCAGCTTTAGCAAAGAGAAGTGTCGATGCAGCGGAAAGAAATAAAAGAAACATCACAAAGTTCAATATAAAGGAAATGCATAAGTTGCAGGAAAATAAAATGCTCTTCGAGAATTTAGATGCAACAAGAATTGAGCACCATAGAACCGAGAGACAGGAAATTTATGCAAAACTGGAAAAGTTTTTGCAAACGTAAGTAGCATTCATAAATGTAAGACTGGATTTATTTGCTTCGAAACTTTTTAATATTTTTAACTATGTTGCTTCGTTTTATGTTAAAATTCCAATTTAAAAATATACTGAAATTGCAATGACATGTCCATAACTTCATATTTATGTACACGACAAATTGTTATGTGGGTCGATGTTTTTTTTATTCTTTCTTCACTTTATACAAAACTATATAGGATAGATAGGAAAACGGTCACCGATTGATGGTATCGTCGTCGCTCATGCATAATATTGAGGAGTTAACAAGGGCGTTGCTTTTTTTTTTGGGGTGTAGAGGTTTAAGGAATTTGGAGATTAGATATAGGAGTATGGGAGAGAGTAATTCTGCCTCCGGTAACCTCACTCAGCGACTCTCAACGTCTACGTTTTACGGTGATGTTTCGGTATCACTCCGGTCAAATTAAAATAAAACAATTCAAAATATTATAATTTTAAGTTGTAACATGTTTTCACAGATTTACAGACAAAATTATTTATTAAATATGTTTATCAGATTCTTGTATCTAACACTTAATTTATTTACCTAGTTTATTTTCCCAGGTTAGGTTTGGACGGCAAAGAGTGCATCTTGAAAATGCTGTGTGTGACAGGAAAGCAGAGAAGCAAACAGGCGTCGTTTGTGGCAGAGATTCTACGGGCCGTGTTTACGTAAGAGCATAATTAATTAAAAGAAGTCTCATGGACTTATTTGGGAGACTTACACCCGGTTTCCGAAAGGATGACTTGACAAGAGATTTAACAGGAGATTAGTTAATTTTAGCTTTGACAAGGCTTTCAGAAACCGGGTGTAAGTGGTCATTTTTTGGCAATAAAGGTCAAAGGAATGTCCACAGTTTATTCACATAGACGAATTACAAATTATTATGTAAAATCCTACTAATATTATAAATGTGAAAGTTTGAGAGAATGTATGTATGTATTTTTATTATTACGCAAAAACGGCTGGGCAGATTTGGTTGAAATTTGGTATGTAGTTAGGTGATACTTTGGATTAGCTGTTTATCATCATAAGATGCGGGCAAAGCCGCGAAGGAAAGCCAGTTTATTACAAAACCAAATTAAAAATTTCAAATTTTCAAATTAAATCAACATACCTATATAGTACAAGTTGAGTCTACAACACAGTTCACTAACTTTAAACTCATAGAATTCTGTACTCCTAATAGCCAGCCGTTGTACTCGGTATTTCCTTGTGTGCTAAACTTGGAACATAATTTCAGATTACCAAAAGTCCCTGACACCATGTCCAAAGTTCATAAGCACTATCATGATGCCCCAGGGTCTAATGGAGACTGTTCTGTACTGTACCCAAAATGTGAAGCCATTTCTATGGAGTAACGCAGACGGTGAAATAAAAATGTTTTGTTTATTTTCTATTAGCAATAAAATTAATGGATGTATTGTTTATTTTTCCCATTATTGGTTTATGTTTGAATCGATTTATGTACATAATATGTAACGTTGTGTGTTGTGTAGGTATAAAATATGGTTATTATTTTGTGCATTACAATTTTATAATATAGACTGAAATTGATGTTCGTGTTGTTATTTTATTTTTTGTATATTTCTAAAATTGTTAATTTTAATGTGATACGGCGGCAAACGAGCCATCCTATTTCCTGATAGTAAGTATTTGGCGTCGACCATGCTCCCGACACCCGCAGTAACAAAGCAGTTGCAAGTGCTTTGCCAGCTTTTAAGAGATTGGAGATAGAAGAGCCTTTGGGAAACTTACTCCCACTTACTTTATCAAATTACATTATTGCCATTTGCAAAAAAATACGTTTTAATTTACATTCGACGTGTCGGGGTTTCGATTTCCAAACGAAACCACTCTTTGTGTGGTCCAAAAATGTTGTCTGTGCCTCATTGCGCTTACTACGCAACCCCTGAACCCCTGAACATCAGCCCTATAGGGCCCCGTCTGTGGTGGTCTATTGGCTCTTTACTCGCCGTCCGCAGACCCCGGCTTACGGTAGCCGGAGATCGTCCCTCGATCCCCGACGCCAGTAGTGTCGCCTGCTGCGGCAGCTGGGGCACGAGGAGGAGGATTGCTCCCTCAAGCGGGCAGCTTCCCTCTTCGCGAGCATAACTGCTCCACACAAGGAGGAGAAAGCGCCCCAGTTCCTCTCGCACCGCACCATGGCCTCGACTAAGGTTGGGCGCGACAGGTCGCCGCCGCCGATCACTTCCTAGAGGATGCGGGGGTGCTCAACTCAGGCAGGGCATACCACCACCGTAGGCTCCACTGTATCCTCTAGGTGGTCCTCGCAATGACGACGAATGTTTCCTCCCGCTGAAAATTTCCAGTGTGCGGCAATGGTTTATTTAAAAAAAGGTACATACCTACATTAATTCAAACTACATTTCCAAATTTTTGATATTGAACATAATTACAAAAAACATTTGCAGCATAAAAGCGTTAACAAAACCAAAGTGTCAGTCGGAACAAATCCGTTTAGATAGTTCTGAGACAAATTCATAATCAAACGTTAAGTGTATCAGTATCGACATTCCGGGTGACAGGGATCGGACGACGATCTCCGGCCACTATAGTGCGGGTGTGCAGTCGGCGAGTAAGGGTAGCTTGCCGCCTGACCAGAACCAGACCCGAGCGTACCATTCTGAGAGCCAATTGACTACTGCAGACGGGGCCACCAGAGCCGATGTTCATCATCATATGTTAGATTGTGACCTTCCCGTTCGCTGTACCCTGGGCCAGAGAAGTCATTTGATGATTTTCCTCTCACATTTTTATTGTGTACTTATCAATAAAACATAATTAATTACATTGCATAACAACGAATATCGAGCACGACGACGACCGAAAGTGCAGAGTCGCAGACATACTCTAATTACTTAAAACAACACTGAACTTGACAATCACGAACTGCATACAAACATCCGATTAGTATGGACGGGGCGCTACTCGTGAACTTTTCAATGAATTTAAAGGTACGAAAACATATTCGTAACTCCTCTGGTGTTGTGGGTGTCGTTAGACCGCGTTAATTACTTAGAAACAGATAACCCGTCTGCCTATTCACTTTTAATTCTGCATAATTTAGAAATTAATAAAATCATCATCAGCCTATAAGTGCTCACTGCTGAGCAAAGACCTCTTCTCATACGGAGAAGGTTTGAGCATTAATCACCACGCTTGCTCAATGCGGGTTGGCGATTTCAAACTTATAATTAGAAATTATAAGTCCAGGTTTTCTCACGATGTTTACCTTCACTGTATGTCAGTGGTGTCTAAATAATCATAGAAAGTACATATAACTCGGAAAAAGTCACGTTGGTACTTGCCAGGTTTCGAATCCACACCCTCGTTTTCATTAATAAAATAAAAAGGCAAATTTTATAAAATAGGTCTGATATCATCAATGTGGGCTTAGTAGATAGGTCGAGTGAGTGAAAGGAAATCCTATTCTCATAAAAATAATTTAAAATAGTCAGTTCATCATGACTAGCAGCTGGAAGAAGTCTACTACTGCTGCTAAATAAATTATAAAATATGGTAATTACTGTTAATTACTGTTTTTTTAATTTATTCTTTTATAATGAAATGTTGTAAGAAGCTTTTAAAAAGAGTATTATTATTATAATTTTGTGCTACCTGACTTGTCTACAAAATAATTAATTTTAAAGGGATGAGAAATAAAAATCAACTAAGAGCTAAAAAAAAGTGGACGTACAGGTTATGTCACCTTCGATCATTGTATTTTTTTAAGTGGAGTTAATCCTCCAATACCTATATTTTCTCGTCCTGGATAGAGCGAGATAGAGTATGCCTTCTCTCTTACTCTGTGATCTACGGACGTAGGAGCGATAAATAGTTGCACTTGCAATCACAGCTGTGCTGTGGTCGCAATGATCGTTGCACTTTGCAACTATAAAAAGTAAAAATAATATTTAAACATATTAATCCTTCTTAAGCACTAATCTAGCTCAAACTAGTTTACACCAATATAAATGTAGGTCTCTCAGTTTAAGCAGACGTACGTATCACTACATGCTAATTAGATAATAAATAGACAACAGGTAAACTCAAAAATCGAAGGTCACTGAACTTAAGTCACATGCCTATTACGAATTTTGAACAGCAAATTGATTTTGACTTCAGTCATATTTGGAACAACACTTTGGAATAACAAAAAAAATAAAATAAAAAAGAATCTTCATTTGTTTGGTCTGTCCATACGACGCCATCTTTAAAGTCACGTGAATATCGGTACAAATGTGTTACGTATTGTTTAAACTTTTAGTTGCTCTCTTTGAAGGTAGAATATGAATGTACAGTACATTGTGATAGTTTTCTTAGTGAGTGAATTGTTTAGTGTGAATGCAAGGAAGGGGTGTGACAATGTGAGAGCTCCATTGAATGGCTTGAGGAAGAGAAGGCATTTGACCTTCCCCGAAGGAACTGCTATGGTTGTAAGTACTGTATACATGACACATAATAAAGAGTGAATTATGAAAAGTCATACTTGAAACAAAGCTTGACAGAACATTTAATGTTGCTATAATATAAATACTATTACTACAACTATGATATTAATTGTAATTCAAGATTCTTGCCATATTAACGCTCTTCTTTCAATGATGAATTTAAAATGTACTTTCGTAATACGATGTAAGAAAGTTGTCACAATGTCGGAACTTGTTGCTGATAACTTAACAAATCCTCATTACATCGAAAATAATTCGTCGGTAAAAAGTTTGAGTACTATGTTTAAAATGTATTATTAATGTATCGCCGAAAAACTCACAATTATTCCAATAATTATTGAGCATTACTGAGTGATCCTTAAAAAAGCAATTCAAATAGCATACATATAACTCACATTTCAAATTGACTTCTTTCTACAGTAATTAACATAGAGACAAACTTCAAACAACTACCACATAATATAAAACGTAGGAATCCTTAAGTTTTTATATAAACTCATTTCTCTTGTCGTTGTCATAATATACATTTTGGAGCTTAACTAGTATAATGGAAATATTACCGAGACTGTGGTCTTCATTATGTATGAATAAAAGATATACTTGTATTTTAGTTGGATGTAAATGAGAATTCATTTATAAGACGAATTTTAGAATACTTATCTTCTTATGTGGAAATGGCAACACTTCGAATTTTGTTTGGATAAAAATCACCAATCAGCATCGTTTACAGAAGCGAAATAGTTCAAAACTACAAAAAGTCAAAGTTTAACCTAAAAGTAACATTTGCTTCTCTTTCTTCTTCAGTCTTCTTTCTTCAAACCACGAAGGAGACAGAGCATTCAAATCAAGTCCACTTCTTTCAAATCAAGTCTATTTCTTTCTTTTTTATCTGATTTTGTGGAGAGAGGCATTTCTTTATTTAAAAACAGGCTCTTAAAGTAATTTTGTCTGCTTTTCAGCTGACAATGTCAGTGCTCAAAGCAATAATGGTGCATGCTCCGTCAGGCTGGAATGTTGCCGTCGAAATCGATGTCATCTATCCACTTCTGAGCCCAGCAGTGACAAATGCTTTGTTCAGAAAGAAACTTCACCATCGACAGAAGAGAGAATTTTGGGAAAAGATGCAAAATGCCCTTGATAGGTAAAGAAAATTTTATTAACTTTACTATAAGAGGTATTGATTTGTTTTTATATCTATAACAAATTTGACGTGCAGATTGGATATAGAAACTTCTATGGCATACTATATTATAGCATAATATTTAACTCATTAATTTATCTTTTTAATGGGAAAAGGTAACAAACAAGTTGATTGGATCACCTGAGGTACGTAACCTGCTCCGCCTATGGTACCTACAATAAAAAAGGTTACGAGGGCGTTGCCAGCCTTTTGTGGGTTCTTAGAGATTTGTTCATTGGTGATCGGAGATAGGGGACGAGGAGAAAGGAGAGATAGGATTGTAGTCATCAGCCTATAAATGCCTACTGCTGAAGTCTTTTCACACGGAGAAGGTTTGAGCATTAATCACCACGCTTGCTCAAGGTGGATTCCAGGAAGTCCAGGTTTTCTGATGATGATTTCCTTCACCGTTTGTCAGTAGTAACTCAAAAGACTTAGAAAGTATATACTACTTAGATAAGTCACAATAGTACTTGCCAGGCTTGAATAATTTATTAGTGATACCACGAATTCGAAGTAAATCAGCGTGAAACAACCACAGCGTAGTGTTTCACCGTGTGAGTGGGGTTACCGGAGGCCCAATCCCTCCCCGTCCCCCATCTCTTCCCAATCCTTAAATATCCTAAACTTTTATACCAGTATACTTTTAGGCCAGCAAAGCACTCGACAACAACTCCATGTTGCGGGTGTCCCTGGGCGGCGCTGATTGCTTACCATCAGGTAATCCGTCTGCTCCGTATACCATGAAAATATTGTTATTATCATCCAAAATAATGAATTAATTTCATAGGTCTTCTTTTATCTTTTTATTATTTATCTTCCAAATTATTACCTTTCTCAACAAACTCTTAAGCATTAAACCGTTACGCTTATTTCTGAGGAGAAAATTCTTTCGCAACACTAAGTTTTCCGTAACAAGTGTTCAGTAAATCATTTTGTTTTCCAGTTACAACTTGAACGGTCGCTCCTGTATTTATCGAAGCATATGTGAAGCTAGAACACATTTGGCTCCACCGGGAAAGTCTTTGGTGCATGACATTTTAAGGGCGATATTCTTGTAAGTTTTTGTCTCCTTGATTCTTTAGTTCTTTTGAAACGTTTGTTCAGAAAACATCTGTAAAGACTTGAAATAACAGTTTATGATAGCTTTGGTAGAGTAGCTGATATAAGTTTTATTACAAACGAATCTAAATTTCTGAAAAATACACAAAAGGGACTAAACACTTTTTTATTAGGGATGAAATTGACACGTCATCGTCATCGTCGTCATCAGCCTATAAGTGCCCACTGCTGAGCAAAGGCCTCTTCTCACACGGAGGAGGTTTGAGCATTAAACATCACGCTTGCTTGCTTCGCACAAAAGGCAAATCATTTATTTCAAATAGATCACTTTGGAGAACTTTCGAACGTCAGACGAATAATATATATCAGAAAGTAAAACTTTGTGTTTGCCAATCTGTTGGTTGGTTGGCCTCTTGAGAATCTACATGGGCTAATCGCTTGATTAGCCCATTTCAAACTGTAGATTCCTAAGTGGAGAAAATGGGGCACAAAACTCCTTGCTTACTCATTGCAATATGTTTCACAATTAGATAAAAGAAATAAACAATACCTATTCAATAGAAGATTTCACACATCATCATGTATTAAATACTACACTTTGGCTATTATACTGATGTTTCACATGTACCTATGTTGTGCTCAATCTTCAAAGTAAGACGTCCACACACAAGGTCGACCTACGACGACCTTATGTCCAGCAATGATGATGATAATGATGATGTTAGTGCTTCACCCTCAATACAAGCTGTCAGCACTTACATAGAAGATAAAAAATATCGCCATTATTGTTGGTAAGAATACTTTGTGCAATCAATAATATATAAAACTTATTCGTTTTTTGTTTCAAGTGCCCCAGTTCACGAAGAAGGATTTAAGGATGAAGTTAATGAAACTTATAACGAACTATTGGAACCGAACGTTTGTGAAAGAATCCACGATTGCCCCATTTCACTGTTGGAAGTTATTTTAGGTTTGAATAAAAATGCTTATAGTTGATTGTTATTGGTTTTATTTTAAATTTCTATACTTTATTCGATTTCCCTTTTCAAACGCTTTTGTATATATGTATTATTACTGTTATTGTTTAGCCTCTGTTACTGATCTCAATAATTTTTAATATTGTCTTTTACTGTAATAATTTCAAATGACATTCATTAAATGAAACAACTGTACCGATTTCCTAGAGCCCATTTTTTCTTGTTTATTCGTTTGAACGCGCTAATATTTCTGTAATGAAAAAGGCTACAGAAATAAAATATATATCTGGCTACGATCAACAGGAGTCGAGGAGCTGTTTAGACGGCGCGGAACTTGCTACTGTAGTTGTAGTTGTAGAAACACATTAATCATCAATAAAAGAGGTATTTTTTATACACCAATATGATTACGTAATCAGAGAAAACCACTTTGACAGACACGACTATGACGTAATCAAAACGATACAGAAATTGCATAACTATTATTAAATAAATAATGACAATATCAGGACGATGTCACGATGAACCTGTCTGTAGTTGAATGTCAACGATATGAACCTATTACACTAATTTTAAATACTACACCCATTCACGCATAACTCTGTGGTTAATGACGATGGTGAAAAAATGCTAGAATGATAATATTCTGTAAGTTTGGTAAGTTAGGGTTTATTTTGCAGCAGCATAGCATTCGGATTCCAAGGAGGTGTGACTCGTGACTGAGCTAATGAGGGTAGGTGAGGCTCTAATTCTTTGATCCAACATCCCGGGTCAGTGAACAAGTTGGAAGCGCGCACGAATCACATTTTACGTTATCTTTGTATAGATAAGGTTTGCATGCGATTCTGATTTTTTTACTTTTTTGTTTAAACTGTTTTTAGAGTAATTTTTGGTTGATGCGTAATTTTGTAGTTACGACGTTTTTCTTTTCAGTCGTGGAGTAGTAGAGCAGGCTGTATGTTATACTATTGAGTTGATAGTAATTAGTTGGTTCAGCCTTTTTTGTTTGAAATGAAATAATGGACGATTAAAATACAAATGAAAATGCAATTAAGATGTATTTAATACTGTGTATTTCTAATTATTTAAAGTTGTTTTTTTACCGTCTAAAATATGAGTGAAAATGTAGATTCTGATTCAGACACGTTGATTCTGCAAATACATACCTATGAGTGAGTCTGAATAAGCAGCCATTTGTACAGCGAGAGTTGTGCGTGTCAGTGCAATGTGTACAATGTACTGAGGGCTCGACCGAGAGAAGAAGAAGGGGTGGTTTTCAGTCAGTAAGGGGCTGACACTCCATCTCGCCCACTCAAAAATCCATAGGCGGTATATGATTGTAACTGGTAGTTACCAAATCTACCTACCAAGCTAAGTGTAAAGGGATTGCTTTATTGTTAAATATTTCTTGCGTATGTTTTTGCTGCGTGTATTTAACATGTACACGATTAAATTTTTAATTTTAATTTAAATTAATTCTTTAAATAAATTCTTTCAGTTTAAACTGAATTGTATATTTATTTTTGGTTTCATGAAAATACTTTTAAATTTTAAATAAGCATATTTTTGTATATTTACCAGTTTTTCCCTCTGGACCGTATTCCTCGTAATTCGTAGTTGATTGCCTTATTATATCGGACCGGTTGGACTTTTTGGCACTGCGTAGGGATCTAGTCTCGATATGTGTTCTCTATTTCTCTATAAATTGTTCGGTTGGATCCCTGCTGCATTTTTTCGCCATCGTTCTACGCGAAAGTGTCTTCATTCCCATCACATAGCTGGTTAGCAGTCAAAAACTTTTACAGCGATTTACGCGACACTTTCTGCTCCGCACAGCGAAACTATGGAATACAATGGAATGGTCTTCCGGCAGCGGTATTCCTGAACCGATACGACCTTCAAACCTCCAAGAAACGAGCGTACTACTTCTTAAAAGGCCGGCAACGCGCCTGTGACGCCTCTGGTGCCGCAGGTCTCCAGATGTGTCGGCGCTGATGACCATGCCATCAGATGACCCGTCTCCTTGTTTGTCTTCTATTCCATAAAAAAACCAACTGTGATTTTTATACCAAAGCTTGTCAATTTCAACCCATTATTACCGTGGTCTCGGACCAGTGACAGTTGATAGTTTTTATCAGTAAGACTCTCTTACATGTCTTACTAAGAACGAGAGAAGCCATTTGATGGATTTCTACCTTAAAAAACATTTATTTCTAGTAAATAATTTTTTGCTACTATAATAAAATAGATACGAGAACAATTAGTCAATAATGAGAGGCATAAGAGTACCGATAAATTGTATCTGGCTTTATAGCAAAATAACACTTCACTTAATGTAACAAGTGGAATAATATATCCAGGCGAAAACTGGGCAAGACAAGAATGAGGCATATGACGAAAAACTTTCAATTTTCTTATTAATTATGCAAATCATTATAATTTGTCAATTATATCATTTATATTATTAATAATACATAGTTACGTAAAATATACAAAGAAATAATTATAATTGAAATATCCGCATAAAAAATCTTCTAATTATGGGCATGATATCTACTGCTTTGTCGGATACATTTTTTGGATTTCGGATTCGGATTTGTGGTGTGTGTAAACCAATCAGGTGGTTTCATTGAAATCACATTTATGGCGCGAAATGTTAATTTTCCTACTGGTTAACACACACATAGCACACGTTTGAACGTACAGTTGGAGACAAAATAATATAGACAAGATTGGTTAATTTGAATTTAGAACTAAATACTCATTCTTTTTTTTATTTTTCTTTTTTTTTATTAATTATTATTATAAGGATATGTACGCCATACGCCAGTTTAAGTTATTTTCAGTTTTATTTTTTTGTGGTTTAAAATCACATACATAGGCACTTTTTAAATAAATGAAATAGCATAAAAAGGTTAAATGGAATATCTGATAGAAGGAAGCTTTCGTCGTGTGAATATGTCATAAATCCAGAAGTAATGCTAATCATATTATATTTAAAGAATAAAAATGATTGAGAAATAACGTACATTTTAATGTACACCTTCTTGAGCTGACAGAAGATAACAAGGGAAGAAACAGAAGAAAGAAGCCGACAGGCTAGAGGCAAAATTTGAATATTGTCAAATTTTTGAGATCCTCTTCAAACTTGATTTAGTTTGTAGAAAGCTTTACTTTGTCAAAAGCCTTTAAAGAAGAATACGTGTTTATTGGAAGCAACCTGACAGTATAGTTGTTTTTCAACTACGAGACCCAAAAAATTGGTCTTGCTGATGGATTAAGTTCTCCCCATATTATCAGCCTATGGTGATATTGTGTGATTACCCCGAAAGATCATTCGAATTTATATAACATTTTAATAATTCGATATCTAACCTTCTTTAATTTCCTTATCAATGTCACTTAAAGGAGAACGATCCGAATTCAAAAATACTTTCAATATTGATTCACAAAAAATACGTAGTGCTAAAAATAGCTGTAAGAATTCGTCTCAACACTACTAGGTTCACGGACTTTGCCACGATCAACTGTCCCCAAATACACCCATACTAAGCCATCACTTCGTTATCCCGTTTCTACGCTCAATGTGTGCAATGTGTGAAAACGTATTGAAAAACTCACACGTCATGCTCTGATACATATAACTTATTACCGACTATTATTAGAAGCCATCTAGTTGAGCCTAGCCGCACGAAATATACCTACACCACGCGAAAATAGACATTTTGAAAATAAATTAATCAAATATTGACAAATTATTTGAAATATTAATCCTACAGGGACATTAATTCTATATTTTTTCCATAATTTGGATTTCATTCCCCAATGGATATCCAGTCATATTTTTTGTTAGTAATATTCATTTTAATAGGCCACATTTCAAGTGTGTCTTCAGTGAATTCGACTAAGGAATGTCCTAATATAAAAACTTCGCTGGTTTCTGTGAGGAAGAGGCGCCATCTTGCTTTTCCTCCAGGATCTGCCGCTTCGGTGAGTATTATCAAAACTAATTAAAATAACAATTAAAATATGTTATACAGGTATTATTTAAATTTTAAAGTATTTTCATAGGTGATTTCTTTTTGTGAGGGGTTTTTATGTACATTTTGGCATCACCATATGTGATATATCGCTATAGTTTTCATATACACTGCTCCTAAGCCTAGTGACCTGAACAACCAAGATTATCATACATTCATTTAATAAAATATCAAAGTCATTGAAAAACCGGCCTACTTTGACAACAATAAATTTGAAAATATAAATATCAACTTTTTTTGTTAATGTGAGAGCCCTGTAACCTATTATAATTTCGTCAGACTTGTAGAATATGGGTACATTTATGTCAGCTGGGAGTTGTCATGCTCACTCAGAGGTCTCATTGGTCTTGGACCGGGCACTGGATCGCTCGATTCCCTAAAATATGGTTGAGTTGGGCGGTGCTGGTGTACGTGTCATGTTCGTGAACGGGGCCGCTTATTGGGACTGGTCATCTCCAGGCTGTCTAAATATCCTTGTGGTTAACTTCTTTTTCGGATTCTTTGCCTAAACATTAGTGTTACACTGTTCTCACATATCAGAACCGACTAAATTATGTAACAAAGAAATGTATTGTAAAATTGATTGAAAATGAGTAACCATGGAGTTTCTTGCTCGTTCTTCTCCATAGGAATCTACACTTTGGAACGAGCAAATAGCTTCACTAGAGGACAGACGGACAGGCTGACACGCTTAATGTCAAAGCTCTTGAAATACTTTATTCCTTTTTTTTCTTGACGTTCAAAAGTGCCTACTGTGGTCTAATTGAAATAATTGATTTTGACTTTTTTTGGCCCCAGAAGTTTTGAGAGTAAAATATACCCAGATTTCTTATTGGATAAATTAAATTCGATCTTTTTATTTGGTTTTCTCCTGAGCCTTCTAGATCTTAATTTTGGGTTTGTCATTACCTCCACATTTTACTTAAGTTGGCCATCCACGCCAGGCAAGTCGGTGGAATGGCCACGACTGTAGCTTAAGAGGTCCTATTTGGCTAGAGTTGACCACGCTTGCCTGGTGGATTGGCCATGCTCGTAATTTACAAGGTGCAAGCTTTATCGGAGAATGCAGATACTTTGATCTTCATTAATTGCTTTAGTCACCTTTAAAGTTAGTGACAGGAAGGTAGGGGAGATTTTTGTGTTGGGAAGGCAATATTTAAATGAATTATGTCATCCTGGTGCCGCGTCATATGATTACTCTTCGGCAATGTTTTCTTTTCTCTAATCAATACGGTTCATTTATATTATTCATGCGGTTTTGCCTTTTATCGCTCACGAATGATATGTATGATTACCATACGACCAACGATGTAAAATCACGAACACGCGACCACCACGCGAATGATCCATGATCCCCGGTCGAAGAAACCTTTGGTCAGAATCTAGTTAAGACCTCATGACAACCACAAATTGGAGGTTAGTGTTTAATTTAAATATTTTTTATATTTATAATTTACTAAGATAGGCAGTAAAACAAGTAAACGTTAAATTAATAAGAAAAGTCAGCTCAAAGAAGTGCAGTTCTATTAATTTATACACATATACATATCTTAACAAATCGAAATATTCCCAAAGAATTGTTTTAACGAATTATTTACTCACGCACCTTTAGTTCTTGTTATAATAATTTTTAGCATTTGTTAATATTCCGCTGATTACGATAGTAATTAATGAATAAAAAAATGATAAATTTGGTTTTCTTCGTGGTGGCACGGAGGATAAAGCTTATCATTTTGCGAAAGCCCAGTAGACGGTGGACGTGTGTTTGACAATTTAATCTCCTTTCTTTAAATTTAAACAAATCTGCTACTGAACTTTAACTCTTACTTAGATAGTGATTAGATCCAAAGTGCAGTGTAATAATAAAAAACAAATTCACAAAAAATATCGCAAAATAAGTCGCGTAGTGTCGAGTGCGCCGAGGTAAGCTCCTCCTCACCCCGAGTAAACGAGAGGAGCTGCGTGATTCAAAATAATTTGTCTCTGTCGCACTTAGCGTGAAATCCACACGCGCCGTGGTTCCTGGAATACCTGCGACGATTTACCGCGCTTGCTTGTATTTTTTCAATACGTACTATCCTAAAACAAAATAATAATGGCAAATAACTGTGCCCTTTGCCTAAAACCACTCCGCTCATCGAACATTAAATGCTTCAAGTGCGATCAGCTGTTTCATGTTGCATGCGCTAATGCTGTTAATCAAACTAGATTATCAAATGAAACCAAAACGACCTGGACCTGCCCCACATGTCTGAACAAGGGACCGAAGAAAACAATTTCTCCTGCGAGGTCTGTACCCGATCCTGACGAGCCTGGCAAAAATACCGTCGGCTCCTCTTGTAAGCCGGACCAAGCCGCCCTTTCACCCCGAGGTTTACCTCCAAACAGGAACAGTTCCGACTCAGAGATACTGCGTTCGCTCAGCTCCGAGATACAGTTACTACGGGGTGATGTCGGTGATCTAAAGAGTCACATTAAATACCTCAGCGAGCATCTGACTCAATGCTACTCCCGCCTCGAGGAATACGACACTCGTATAAAAACGCTAGAAAAACGCGAAGAAGAGATAATTACTCTAAACAACACTATAACCAACTTGCGGGACCAGCTGAATAGCCAAGGCCAAGCGTCCCTAAAAAACGAGCTGGAAATCAGTGGAATTGATGAATTGAAAAATGAAAGCCCGCTGCATATTATCCGTGTAATAGCACACAAAATAGGCGTAGCCGTGGAGGAAAGCGACATCGACTTCGTGTCTCGTGTGGGACCCCGTCGTCAGAAGACAGATACATCGGATGCCCCGACTCGCAATCTGGCAGTGCGTTTTGTACGCCGATACAAACGCGACGAATTTTTAAAAGCGGCAAGAATGAGAAGATCTCTGTCCTCTACCGATATCGATATAGCTGGACCTACGAGAAATATTTTTGTGAATGAGCGACTCACGCCCTTTAATAGGCAGTTATTTCGTTCAGCTAGAAACGCTGCGAAGATACATGGTTACAAATACTGCTGGATCCGAAACGGCGCTATTCTTATTCGCAAGCAAGAGGGCAACCCCGCTATACACATACAGAACATGGAAGATCTGGAACGTCACATGGGAAGCGCACCGGCCGCTCCGGCCGAGCGCTCCCCCGCTCCGACCGAGCGCTCCCCTGCGCCAGCAAGCCAGCAGCATGGCGCCGCATCAGGAAATTAAGCAGTACATATGTCACTTTTTACTTTACTACTCTAGTTTTTTGTATCTTTCATTTTTTACTTTTATTTTAGTGCTTTGTTACATTCAACTAAAAAGCAAACTTACTTATTTAATTGTACCTTTCGTTAAAATAATATTCATAGATTTACTTTTAGAATACTTTTATAACTACTCGTACCTACTTTGTATCCTAAAAATATTATGTTACTCAAAACACACTAACAAATGCACACACTCACAAAAACTATCATCTAAATCAACACAGAAAAACACATATCGCTTCCATATACACACTTTACGTCTCACTCAAATAACTCACACACACAACAGAATACCACTATCACCTACTATCTACCTACATAATAACAAAAACAGACAAGTCACACCCCTCACAAACTCAAACACTTTAACACACTCGTACATGCGTGCACAATACATTCTTCCATTTAAAATCCAGATCCACGTCAAATTCGCTTCCTATCTATCTTATTACACATTCGCGACCAGCCATGTCATGACAACAACTTTCACAGTTTCTAACGTAAAACCAAAATATTATTACTTATTTCTACATAATGGCGTTAGTTGACATTATCCAAAATATTGACGAAATAACAACATTGGAATGTCATGACTTCAATCAACTAGACGAATGTAAGGAATATTGTAAGAACATTAACCAGGTAGACGGCTTAAAAATACTTTCCTTGAACATTAGAAGTTACCAGCGAAACTTTGACGACTTTTCAGTAGCACTGTCAAGGCTCGAGGTAAACTTTGACGCTATTGTCTTGACCGAGTGCTGGCTAAACGAAGGCACGATACTCGAAAATATTCTAGGATATAACGTTTTTAGAACAAACACACAACAAAATAAAAATGGAGGTATAGTCATATATATAAAGAACCATCATAACGCATCTATAGTTCAAACCAGCTTACAAGACACTGACAGCCTGCTTTTAGTTTTAAACAACAGAGTGGCCTTACTAGGACTCTACCGCTCACCTTCTTTCCCTAACTTAACTAATTTCCTTGACTCATTAGATGAACTTCTCAAAACGATAAACAAATACTCAACAGTTATAATCATCGGAGACACAAACATTGATATAATTAACACCACCAACAACAAACATCACGATTACATGTGCCTCATGGCATCGTACTCTCTGCTGCCAGCTATTACAAAACCGACCAGAGACAAATCGTGCATCGACCACATATACATTAAATGTAATACAAAATCGATAGGCATCACCTGCAAAAGCTCTATTACAGATCACGACATGGTTATAGCCCACTTACCCTCCAACAGTACCGCCAGGAAAAAAAACAACCCCTGGAAACTTAAAACTAACGAAGAGAACATAGCCTTGGAACTAGCTGAACATGACTGGTCTGACATTTTGAATCAAAACTGCGCGAGCGCAGCAGCAACTTTACTCACGAAAACACTCACAGCACTAATAGAAAAACACACAGACAAAATCAAAATACCGCGAAGTAAACTTAATCTACAACCTTGGATAACGCCTGGGCTTATAAGGTGTATTAAACACCGAGACAATCTTCATCTGTCTCTGAGGTCTGATCCAGAAAATATGTCCAAAAAGCTAATATACACTCGATACAGAAATTTCTGCAACGAACTTTTAAGAAAAATTAGAACTGACTATGACAACCGACAAATACAAGAAAACAATAAAAACCCGCAAATGCTGTGGAAAGTGTTAAAATCTATTTACGACCCCAGCGCTAAAAAAAATGGCATGCCTAGCGTAACATCCAACTCTACAGATCTCATCGACTCCCTTAACAAATACAATGCCTATTTCACAACCGTAGGAAAAAATTTAGCCGATACCATACTCACGAGAATATCTGAAACACAAGAATCCCTAACTAGCAAATATACGCCACATAAACCCTCACCCAACACATTCTTTCTTCACCCCACCGACGAAAGAGAAATAACCAATTTTATCAGCCAACTAAAAAACGACAGCAGCCCCGGACCCGACAAAATTGGTGTGAGACTCCTGAAAAAAATACAAAATACCATTATAGCTCCCTTAACACATATAATTAACCTCAGCCTAGAAACTGGTGTATTTCCTGAACAATGGAAGGTCGCTGCTGTAAGTCCTATCCATAAAGGAGGACCCACAGATAAACCAGAAAACTACAGACCGATTGCACTCCTTAGTATAATATCAAAAATCCTCGAAAAAGTTGTAAATACACGTTTAGTCAACTTTCTAGAAAAGAACCACCTCATTTCAAACAGACAGTTTGGCTTTAGAAAAAGGAAGTCAACTGAAGATGCCACATTACTACTTACAAATAAAATATCAGATTGTGTCGAAAGGGGGGATAGATGCATGGCGGTATTTTTAGATCTAGCTAAAGCGTTCGACACAATCTCAACCGCTCTTCTCCTCAGAAAACTAGACTCATTTGGTATTAGAGGCAAACCGCTAGAATGGTTTTACAGCTATTTAACAAACCGCAGCCAATATGTCAAATCTGAGGGGTATACCAGTACTAAACTCCCCATCAACTTTGGAGTACCCCAAGGTAGTCTATTGGGCCCCACACTCTTCGTAATCTATATGAACGACATACTTAATCTTAACCTTCCGAATGCAGAGTTAATATCTTACGCTGACGACACTGTCGTAATTTTCCATTCCAAAACCTGGGAACGCCTATTCAATTTAGCCGAGGAAGGTCTCGCAACAGTGGCAGAAACTCTAAACCACAACCTGCTTACACTAAACGTTAAAAAAACCAAGCTTCTTACATTCTTCAAAACCACAACATCCAGTCCACCTCCCAATCTATCACTTAAATTCCATACATGCTCCCCACACAAATCAAGAGAAAACTGTTCATGTGAGCGTATACAACGAATCCAATCCATTCGCTACTTAGGCCTCCTCATCGACGAAAATCTCTCCTACAAAGCACACATTCAACATTTATCAGGTCGAGTCAGAAAACTCATATACATTATGAAGAAACTCAGAGACCGCACACCAAAGGATACACTGCTCATGGTATATTACGCGATATGCCAGTCAATTATTCAATACGGCATATCTACTTGGGGAGGAGCGGGAAAAACCACACTCATAGACCTTGAAAGAGCCCATAGGGCAGTGATCAAAGTTATCCTTAAGAGGCCAAGGCTCTATCCAACAGACACCCTATACAAAGAATTTGGAGTTCTGCGTGTCCGTCAACTATTTATCCTCAATGCATACTTACACGCCCAAAGATCCCTGAAAGGAAGACCAGATTACAATGCACTCACGTCAAAACGTATATTCAAAATCCCAATACCACGCACGACTTCCCTCTTAACCAGACGATGCCCTTCCTATCTCCACACAACTGTCTTCAACAACGTTCACCGCAGGTTACCAATTGACACAAATGAGCTGTCACTTTCCTCATGTAAGAGGATACTAAAAAAATGGTTAAAAGAACTTTCGTACGAAGAGACAGAAAATATTCTCACAACACAATCTACACTCGAAAGGACGCACTAACACCCCCCGCGCACCCACACACGCTCTCTCACACACACACAAACACACACACACACACACACACACACACACACACAAACACACACACAAACACACACTCACACACACACACAAGTATCAAGCTGAGACTGATAGATAAGCTAAGCTCGAATAAATTTAAAATTTCTTGAATTATAATTTCTTTTTTCTTTCAATGTCTAGAAGGAGACAATATTTATTTAAAAAACGTTTAAATTACCTAGTTTAATATTAAGTTTTTTTATTTGTATTTTATAGAATGTTTTGTTTAAGTTTTTATTTCTGTCCACAACAAATGCACCACACACGTCCCGACCGACTTTTCTACTAAGGTTCTTTGGTAACCACAACTCGGGACCCCAAGATACAGGCCTTGCCTAGTTTGGGGACCGCCGTTCCAAAAAGCAATGTCCGCTACAACACCAAGTTACAACAAATAATTGTACCTAATAGTAACTAACTTTAAGGCAAACTTTATGTAACTGTGGATAAATAAATTTTATTATTATTATTATATTATTATTATTATTAATGATTTTCTGCCATGTACTTACTTATATGACTTTTTGTAACACTCATATACTGTAAGAAAATTCCGTAAGAAACTTGGACTTAAAATTACTTTGAGCAAGACTAATTACACCTTGAGCAAGCGTGTTGGATCATACTCAGGCCTTCTTTGTGTAAGAAGAGTCAAGTCAAGTCATGATGCTGATGATGTTAACTTTACATCTAATCACACAAAGATCATTAACTGAAAGGACTTTTTTTAATTTTTTTTAAGTAGCCTTCTTTCGTTGAGTTCCTCATTGCTGAAGGCCGTGACCACCTCTTTCACATCACATTCTTTGCCACGATTGCCCTCCACCTTATTCTGTCGTAGGAGGTGTAGGGGCATTGTGGATAGTAGAATCAAGAGCAGTGCTCATCGGACCAACATATCGGGCTGGCGACCTAGGGACCTTTTCCTAGCCACAATGAATCTCTTCAGGTTGTTATTTCTATTTTATCTCCATTCCCTGTTCCTTTGTTTAACACTTAGAACGCCATGTCGGACAATGCTGTCCGATGCTAGCGGAGGATTAGCCTTCAACAGTTTTTGTCGGCAGTCAAATGCTTAATCGTAGATGTATTCTGGCTATTTCTAATGATGGTGATAATTTTCACGTGAGATATGTTTTGGATAGAATAGGCTGGCTTAAGTGCATCACCACGAAGGCTTCACACAAAGCCAAAAAAAAACAAGGCCTTATAATTTGCCATATGAGTGAAGTTAGCAAAGGCAATGTTCAATTCCTAAATTCCTAAATCCCTCTATGCTTAATCCCCTGATTGCCCAATCCTCAAAATGTTAACTAAATAAAGTAGATAACGAACTTGTGACTGCTCTGGTGCTGCGACGGGACCATTGGAGGTCCTGATTGCTTACCATCAGTTAAAAGGCTAGTCCATTTGCTGTTTCATAAAAAATATCTCATTAAATTAGAAAGAAAAAAATATCTATAATATAAGTGTGGGAGAGCCAAGCTTCGGCACGAATGGGTTGGCTCGACCGGAGTGATACCACGGCCTCACAGAATACCGGCGTGAAACAACTCACAGCGTTGTGTTTCGCCGTGTGAGTGAGGTTATCGGAGGCCCAATCCCTCCCCTTCCCCTATCCCTTCCCAATCCTTATATCCGCAACCCCCATTCCCAAAAGGCCGGCAACGCACTCGTAACTCCTTTGGTGTTGCGGGTGTCCATGGGCGGCGCCGATTGCTTGCCATCAGGTAATCCGTCTGCTCGTTTGCCGACTTATACCATAAAAAAAAAAATCTTGAGAATACTGGAGGTGCAATTCTTGTTTTGTTTGTTGCGTACACACACCTGTGTGTCGCTAATAACAATATGTTTGTGTTTGGAGTGTAAATAAAAGTGTTTATTATTTAGAGCTTGCTTATTTGAGTTTCAAAATTCAGCAGAGTCATCATGATAAACTAGATGTTTTAATATCACGCCTGGGCTACCTGACGCCCAGCTTTACGCAACCAGGATTAATGGGAAGCTATTCATCTTTTTAATTGTAAATATTCATATATTGCTAAATATTGGTAATTTTTAGAGTCTAAATCATCGTCAGAAAAGTATGCTATATTTTTGGTATCCCATACTTTTCATCCAGGATTTTATTAGTTGGCTTTAAAATTAATTATTTCAAATGGTTTTTATTGTAAAAATATTTTAAGTGATCATGTTTTTGCAGCGTGGCTAATAAATTTTAAAAAGCTGTTTGAGCTTAGCTTTGCAATTTTGAAAAGCTAAGTTTCGGCACGAATGGGTCGATTCGACCGGACTGAAACCACGGCCTTATAGAAAACGGCGTGACTCAATTATTACAGTGACAACACTGATGGCGAATGGCGATACACAAGTATCGCCATGTGACTGAGGTTACTGGAGGCCCAATCCTTCCCTTCCCTCTATCCCTCCCCAATCAACATGTGTAAAACAAAAATATGTTTTAGTAAGAAATAATATTAATTTTCGTGATGTAAAATTTACTTTTTACATCACTTTTTCTAAAGTTTGATCCATTTCACAATTTAATCCCAGATCACTGATTATCGTTTTGTATAGGCATTGTAATTAGCGATAGTCTAATAACGAGTTTGCTGACGTATCTAGTATGGTGTTAAAATTAGAGGCAATCAAGAAAAAAATATGATAACTGCCCTTAAATGACACAGCAAATACTTAAAGTAGTACTATAAATATTGACATAGATTTGACTAGTCTTTACTAGGATAGATATCTGAGATTAGCCGCTTTTAGATAATGATTGATAATTGCTAAATAACTTTCCTATATAATGACAGCAGCATAAACAAACATGCGTTTAACAGAAACTTATTCTTACCTTAACCCCTATTACTGTTGGGTCTGGGTCTGCGGTCAGCGGCAGCTCGCCGCCCGACCAGGACCAGACCCGAGTGTACGGCGCGTAGCGTTCCGCGCGTGCCTCATGGAGCCAATAGATAACCACAGACGGGGCCCTATAGAGCTGATGTTGATGATGATGGCTCGGCCCAGAGCAGGAGAAGGAACAGGGGGGTTTTTAGCCAGTAAGAGTCTTACACTCCCTCCCGCCCGGCCCTGGGCGGGAGAAGTCATTTGATGATTTTCCCCTCACAAAACAAACCCCTATTTCTGTTAAAATACTAATTATATAAATAAGCCGCATTGAGCAAGCGTGGTGATTAATGCTCGAACCTTCTACGTGTGAGAAGAGGCCTTTGCATGATGATGATGATATAAGAAAAGATGTCAAAATTAATACTCAGCCAGCGTTGCGAGTGCAAGTGCTTTATTAAGGGTAGAAAACCATAAAAGGACTTCTTCCGCCCCAAGGCTAGAGGGAGTGTCAGACTCTTATTGATCAAAAATCACCGCAGTCCTTCTCCTGCTATGGGCCGGGGCAACGGTATTATTGCGATTGAGAGTGCAAGTGAAATACTGTTAAGATCATCTTTTTGATTAAAATACCATAATTATCCTGACTGCTAAACCATACTAGGTTAATTAAGTTTATAAGTAGTAGGTAGGTAAATTTTGTCTCTAAGCTAACATGAAATGTGCGTACAAATCTTTAACTCTAAAGCAGCGCCATCTGCTAACGTGCGAACTTTATTTGGGAACTAAAACTTGGCTTCTGGGTAACTATTGTTGTTTGGACAAGTTGCTTGAAGACAGTAAATTCATTTAAGTTCTGCTATCAATGGTACTGTTACAAAATCCATGTAACATGATTTTTGTTAGTTTTCGTGTAAATTACAAGGAATAGTTTATCTGACAACACGGTTGGCGCGGTGGCTGGGCAACTGGCTGCCGTGCGACGTGTCGCGGGTTCGATTCTCGCACGGAACAACACTTTGTGTGATCCACAAATTGTTGTTTCGGGTCTGGGTGTCATGTGTATGTGAAATTGTATGTTTGTAAACGCACCCACAATACAGGAGAAAATCCTAGTGTGGGGCAACGTTTTTTTTTTCAAAAAAGTTTATAAATTTGATTTACAAATTACAATCCCAACAAATTTTCGGTTGCCACTTCATTGTCGATACTGGCTGTACTGCTTTTTCTAGAGAAAATCTTGCTTACTTATATCATAAATGTAAAACTTTTGTGAGAACGTATGGATCTATGTTTGTTATTCATTCACGCAAAATCTGTTAGACCAATTTGGTGGAAATCTGTTATGTATATATAGGTTGGATTAACATAGCCATAACCCATACCATACGTAGGCTGCTCTCCACCTATAAAATACATACCTATATACCACATACATAAAATATCTTTCATAATCATTGATTTACTTTAATTGCTTCTTTCACACACAATCTTATTTATTTTACTCATAAAAGTTGCATAGTTTCAAAACAATTTGCTTATTTTTCTTAACAATATTCTATGTAATCTTTTCAGGTGACCACGTCAGTGGTGAAGACGTTCATGACCCATGTACCATCAGGCTGGTACGTGGTGGTAGAAGCTGAACTAGTGTACATGCTGCCAGACCACACGGTGATCAGTGCCCACAAGAGAAGAAAGCTGCATCATCGACAGAAGAAAGAGATCTGGGAGACTCTAGAAGGTGTTTTGGAGCAGTAAGTTTTATTTTCGTCACTTTATTAGTCTCTAGCTGTCTCGCTGCTAGGAAAAACCTCCTTTCACAAGAAAAAGGTGATGGAGATTATGTGGTGAAAAAAAACTTTTAATTTACGACTAATAAATATTAGTAAATATATAATAACTTTTTGCATGTAACGCAACAATTTTGCTTCATGTAAATAAATTAATCTACTTACATGAGAATAAGCATAATTATCTCAAGTCGCACAATATTTGTGAAAATCTTAAAATTAACTTAAAAGACCTCATTGATCTTTGATGATTGCTGGCTGAAACTTAAGAAAAACAATAGAATCTGCATTATCCATCACATTCTTTACCACATATTTTTATAAAAAAATGTTTTCTATTCTAGACGCAATATGAATGGACGAGCTTGCATACTAAGGACGATATGTGAAGCCAAAATGCGACTCGCACCAAAAGGAAAGTCCCTGGTGCACGATATACTAAGAGCTATGTTCACGTAAGTACATATATTGATGATCACAAATATTGTAACAAAACAAATTTTGGTTTGTTTGGGTCCAATTTAGAGTCATTTCGGGGCTACTATTAATACAATTTCAAAGTGAAAAAAAGTTGAAAAAACATGCTAGTGATTTTAAATCCATAAGCATTTTTATTTAATGCTCATTCGTGTAATAATGAAAATAGTTACTCGATGTGAATATGTAATATGAAATAGACGAACTTGTTGCTTTATATACTTCAAGGACACTGAAAATACCCTTACTATCCGTAAAGAAATGATGAAGACAGCCACTAAAATATTTATTGCATAACAATTACGCAATTCAGAGTTCATATTGACAAATTGACCCAAGTGAGGTGCATAAAGACAGCACCTCTACAAGTTGGGTGTATTACCGAATTAAGATCCGAGTCTTGAGTATTAAATGTGATGAATTATTTTGTTTGACGTTCTAAAGTGCTTATAATAGTTTAATTGAAAAAAATAAATTGAATTTGATTTTGAATTCGTTATACTTACTAATTCTTCAAAGAATATTTGTAGATAAATGGAATGAAATGGCATTTCAAAAGTAGAAATAGAAGGCTACAATAAATGATTATATATATTAATAAATACACCCCCGGGAAAGCCGTTCAAATATTACGCACACATACAAAAGCCTTACTCTTAAAATATGGATAAATTATTCAAAATCGTTGATAATAACCACTATAAGATAACCGCACCGCGTCATTGCTGAATGCTTTCAACACGCTAATTGCCTTATAATCCGAATACGTGATCCTTATACGTCGCGGGATTACGTCATAATATTACATACCATGAGACAGGGAACTGGAACAATTCGGGATTTACCACTTGAGATTTTTGCGTAACATTCATTCCATTGCTGGTTTTGTTCCGAGTGTAACTTTTTCAGTCGTGTCTGAACGACAATGAATTGCAATACTTGAGATGCAGTTTCCGGAGAGTTTTAGGGTTGCATAGTGGCTCCTTAGAGAGGTCTCGTGTAGGCGATTCTCATTGTTAAAATTCTCTTTAAACTTTCATAAGTAGTATTGTGGAAGGAAATTGGTAGATGACGTCACGTCAGGGTTGCTAAGGATAGAACCCAGAGTGGGGAATTGTTTTCGACGTAAGATTTAGAAACAATGTAGTGAGTTTGTTTTTAACTTATAATTTTGGGTGTTGTAATATCATATCTGCCTTTTGTTGACTTCGATATACGCATGCGGTGACGCACATAGAAGATAGGCAGTAAAAATTATATGACGACGTCACAAATCCCACATCGCGCAAGTGAAGTTTGCGCGCAGACTAACATCAATAGAAAATTCCACAGTACAACTGGTGGATAGTAGCCCCCCAGCATTATGACCTTGTGGCCTTGCTTAGTCGGTAGATCCTCACTTCTTAGGCACACAAATCTTAGGCAACTTTCCATGTTTCCTAAAGGTGCACATATTTATTAAAGGTATCATTGATATGAATTATATATATATTCTAGCGGACCCTCCCCAAAAACTCCTACATATCAAAATTCAGCGAAATCGTTAGGGCCGTTCCCTAGATCACTTGCCTTTTCAAGCAATCAGCGCTACCTTCCCTGGCTGATTTGTGAATCTTACCTAGAAAAAATCATTTAAATCGGTTAAGCCGTTTAGGAGTTCAATTCACACACAACATCAACACCTGTACAACAGAATAATATATATAAAGATTAGGAATTATATATTTATATTCATATTATGAATTAAATATCTATATATAATTTGTGGGTCTTGCAGTGTTTTGGGAGGACCTGGATTTTGTCCTAAATATTTAGTAGTCTCTTACAACTTCGTGCAGGTACACTTAATCTTCCAAATAAATGAGCTCAGCGGGAGATTACACAACGTTCAAAAGACCTGAAAGTGTTCCAATGACACATTACCTAACTACCACCACTAGTAACAGTAGGTAGCAAGAAGTTTGTGTAGTTATAGGCTGCTATCATCGAACTTCGTTCTTTTTTTAAAGAAGAAATGGGATTCGATTATTATATTATCAGTTCTTCCAAATTATCTAAACTATATCTATATATATCTAAAACTATAAATTAACTAATGACGGAACTAAACTGAATGAAAATTGAGTGTCAGAAATTTTTTTTTTCATATTATAAGCGATAATATATGGAACAGATTCCCAATGACAATGTAAATCAAAATGTGTAAATATAGGATTGACTAACCCTTCTGGCAGTATTTTCACCCAAGTTACTTTATTAATATTAATAAAGTAATATATAAAGTAAAATATAAATTTCTTTGTTGAAATTGTTTTCATTTAGTTGAATAGAAAATAATATTAACAACCATTTTATAATCTTGAATTCTTTTTTCGAGTGTTGTAAATCGTTGAGGAATTTCCTTGACTGTCAATAGTCTCCATCATCATGTATATACCTATATATGTATATACTGTAGACCTTCAATATACTTACATAATCCATTTAGTTGCAAAGTTCTACTTAATATAATGAATTAAGTCCAAGCACAACATAATTGCTCCAAATAGTCAAAGAGATCCCGCGACAGTCTTCTTGCTCCATCATCAGATTTACTCCATAACTTCATTGTAACCCATACAGGTGCAAAGTTTCCATCGATATAAATGAATTAAGTCCAAATACGAGGAAGTTACTGTGAACCGTTCAGGAGTTCCCTGAGCTGTTCTTCGTTCTCTTCATCACACCCCTAATGACAGTCACGATCAATCTTGATGCAAAGTGCTCACCAATACGAATCATTCAAGCTCAAACACAAGGTAACTTCTGCAAATAATAAAGGAGATCCCTCGACTGTCTTCCGGCTTTCCTAGGATTCCATCGTCATATTCTGACCTCATCAATCTGCTTAGGAATAAATAAATATACATAGTTGCAGCTTTAGAAAACCCTAAAGCATGACTACATTATACTAAAGTTAAAAAAAAAAAAAACATTAAAATTCGACAAATGTATTGGAGATAGCAGATGTTTCTCAACAATTGGTAGTCATAGAATAATCGGCCATAAACTATTCATATTTCGTATAGAACAGCTGGTCATATTACGTATTTTTTTAATACCATTTAAAAAACAAAAACATGAATAGGTATACATAGCATTCATAAACTACTGAAGTTTGTAATTAATGCTACTACTAGTTTACATCAAGATTGTTAGATCTAGGTTTAAGGAATATTTACTTATTTACATATGTAGGGACATTACATTTAGGATATTGGTAACTATATTCCCAATCTAATATCAGTATTCCAAAAGCTGCAGAAAGTAAGACTTTAGTTTAATTTTTATATTACTTTTTGTTATAGCATTTCGTATGTCTGCGGGTATGTTATTAATTAAACGAGGAACCAGGTAAGATGTTGTGCGCTCGCCGTAAGTATTGTTGGCACCTACTGTGCAAAGCCGGTTTCGAGCAATCGCTCGGGTGTATACAGGGTGTTGGATAAGTTTTTTTAAATGGTCATTAAAAAATTGTTCTTTAAGTATCACATAATTAAATTGCGTGTGAACGGGTAATACATTACAATGTTTGAATAATCCTTGATCATTGTCCCTGAATTTGTTTTTTATATTTGATGACACAATATTTTTAAGAATTTTTAGTTGCAGTTTGTATATTTGGTTGAGATAAGTTTTAAAAGTCCTACCGTAACTGCTTAGTCCATACCGGATATATGATTCAGCTAAGGAATTATACAACATAAGTTTAACTTTGAAGGGTATTCGGTTCTTAAGAATTATAATATTAGCTAAAAATTGCCTTAACCTATTACAAATATGCTCAACGTGCTTGCCCCAGTTAAATTTGTTGTCTATCTCAAGTCCTAGATATTTTTGAGAAGCTACTACCTCTATACGAGGACAGTTACATGTCCCCGTACGAATGTCATGCAAACATTTATGATCGTGAGCAATTATATTTTTAGGATAATAGCATTTTAAATATGGCGACTTTATTATTACTAATTTGGTTTTATTAGCATTGAGTACTAATCCAGAATCGTGGCACCACTTTAATAATGAGTTGAAATCAGATTGCAAACGATCACATGCACTTTGAGGGTCCTTATCAGCTACTACTAAACAAGTGTCATCTGCAAACTGGTAACAAGTGCTGTGTTCTATACAGCTACTCATATCGTTCACATAGGCCAGAAAGTGTAAGGGCCCCAAGACTGAACCTTGTGCTGTGCCCTCTGTAACTTCAATTGTCTTACTTAAGGACTCACCAACCTTAACAGAAAACTTTCTGTTATGCAAGTAGTTCCCGCACCATTTCAGCAAAGGGCCACGTATGCCACTAATTTCTAGTTTATGTATTAGATTTTTATGATTTAATGTGTCAAAAGCTCGAGAGAAGTCAATAAATAAAGCGTATACTATTTTTTTCTGATTAAGGTTTCCATTAACTTCATCAGTAAATTTCGATAATAAGTCCGTGGTTCCTTTGCCCGATTGAAATCCGTATTGATTTGAGTAGATTACTTTATGTTTTTTATAAAAGTTATGGATTTGTTGACTTACACATTTTTCAACAATTTTATCTATAGAAGAAAGCAATGTAATAGGGCGATAATTAGCGTAGTCGTCTCGTTTACCCTTTTTATAAACCGGTCTAACGCATCCTATCTTCAATTCATCTGGATATAATCCCGAACTTACACTACAGTTAATCAAGTTGGCAATAGCGTTTGAGATATCAGAACCTATCATTTTAATATCAGATATTTTAATCTTATCGGATCCAGGTGCCTTATTAGAATTAAGTTTTTTAATTATATCTAAAACTTTACTGCCAGAAGTTTTTTGAAATCGTAAACTGGAATTTACTGGTTCACAGTGAGTTCTGTGGTCTAATATTTTGACACTACAGTTTGAAACAATATTTTTAACTGATTTATCAAATTCAGTTGCAAAGTTATTAGCGATAATTTTAGTAGTAATACCATTAGCCTCAAATGCCCTGCATATAGCCTCATCAATAGACAACGTCACTCGTCCTTGCATCTGATTTAGTATTTCGTACACTTTTTTTGTATTTTTAAAGTTATTGTTAATTTCGTTAATATAATATGTGTTTCTTCTAGATTCTAATATTTTGTGTATTTTATTTCGAACTTGATTGTACTGTAACCTTAGTTGAGGATCGTTGTTACTCTTTTTCCAGGAACTAAACAATTCATCACGTTTAATGCAAAGACGACTGACGCCGTCGTTAATCCAGGGTAATGAAGTTTTGCAGATTTTAGTATATTTTTGAACCTTACGGGAGGTCGCAATATCGGTTGCGGTCTGGAGTGAATTTTTAATGAAACTGTAAATTTCACTCGGGTTATTCATATCTTTTGTCGATAACCATTTAATTTTTTTCAATTCCAGTTTCAATGTTTCATAGTTAATTGTATTTTTTGCAAGACCCTGTATACGTTTGGTGGGCACGTCATCAACGCAGGTAAAGATAATAGTGCGATGGTCAGCCAGTACTACGTCTAACACCGCCGAGTACGGACTTAATGTGGGGAATCGTGCAAAAAAGTGGTCAATGCAAGATTTAGTGACAGTGTTAAGTTTTGTTTCTATTCGAGTAAATTCTGAAATTCCACACATCAATCCGTGCTCGCTAAGTGTGTCTAGATATAAATCTTTATGAGATGATATGTTTTTTAGGTCAATATTGGTGTCACCCACCAGTAAAAGATTTCGTTTCGAATCAAAGGAAGAAATATAGTTACCAAGTTCCCTTACAAAAATCTGTTTATTAGTGTGTGGAGGCCTATATACTGAACATACTACTACATCCTGTTCTGAGTTCAATTTAATAATACCAGTCAAACTTTCAAAAGTATAGGTTTTTTGTTTAAGTAAAGTAAATTTTAAGTGATTTTTAACGTAAACAATTATGCCACCGCCTCTTTTATCAGTGCGTAGTTGCGGGTACATGTTATATTGAGGTATATTATACAGGTTAACTATTTTATCTGATATGCCAGCTTCCGTAATAACAATAACGTCAATAGGAAGAGGACTACTATGGATCATTTGGAGTAATTTCGTAAAATTTTTAATGAGTGATCTTATGTTAACATGGATGCATGAGAAACTTAAATGGCTTTTAGGCGGTAGATGCTGGAAATAATTACTTATAGTAGTACAATCAAATATTTCTATGATTTGAGTATCCATAATAAGATGTTAACTTAGCAAGAATAGTAAAAAAACAATATACGTGCAATTCGAGGTTTGTTTATAAGGAATCGGGATCTTTGTTTACATGTTTTAGAGCAAGATCGATGTCTTCTATGGAGCGAATGTAATGTATCTTGCTATTACCTTTCTTCCTTATACAGACATTACCATCTTTACACCATATATACTGATGAGATTTACCTAATTTGAGTTTAGCATTATACAATAAGGTTTTTAAATGTTTAGTGAGAGCTTCTCTAATAAAGACACGACTTTCCGCCTTCTCCTTCGGAACTTTTGAGTCCAGCACTCCTAAGGTGAGACTTTTCGCCTTCCCAGCTTCTACCCACTTTTTCTGCACTACTTTCGTCTTCATCTCCAGAAGAACAGGACCCGGTCGATCCTTGGATCCTTGAATTCGACGTGACGATAATATATCTCCAACATCCATGTCCAGTTTATGAGCAATAACTTCTATAGTCTCACCAAGACTTTCGAGAGTAGTTTCAGGTAAACCAGCGATTTCCAAGGTAGATGAAAGAGATTTTTGTTCAAACTTCTTCACTTCTTGCTCCAATATAGTAACTCTTAGCTCTAAATTTTTGTTTCTATTTTGGAGATCTTGATTTTTTCGTTCAAGGTCTTTGGATCTCATGTCTTGGCTTTTTATAGCCAATTCTAAGTTTTTTATTTGATCCCCATAGAAATCTAAAGTAGTTTCAAGGCTGCTTATCTCTTCGCGAAATGTTTTCTTCACCTCTCTGCTTATATCTTGAACTAATTTCCTCGTATCAAGGGGCTGTGTTATGATGGGAGAATCTGTGATGGATTCATTTTCATCACCTTCGTCCTCAGGAATTAAAAATGATGATCTACGAGATAGGTTTTTCATGCAATCTTCACAGCTCCATTCAATACTGGTAGAATTTCGAAGGGTGTTTATCTGTTTATTAGATAGTTGAGAACACGAAGGATCTGCATGTACTATCTTCTCGCATCTGCTGCACTCTAGTCCGGGTATTTTTTTGGTAATGTTTTTTTTGCACTTAAAGCACTTTTTTAATGGCATTGCGGGTAGTTTTAGATGACCGGCCGAGGTCGTACAACACAACCAATTACGTTGACACCTTGACGCAAACTGAAGTATCAGAAGGTTTCAATACATTTGGAGTTAAGTTTTCTTATGTTTTTTTCCATTCACGGGACCATAGGTTTCTGAACTTTTGGAAAGCGTACGATAGGCCAAAGCCAACTTGCAGAAGCCAGTTGAACAATTTTAATCTAAATGTGTGTAAAAATGATGTCGTGGTGGCTCGGAGGTTAAGGATCCCGCTTCTCATGCATGAGCGTGTGGGTTCGAAACCTGGCAAGTACCAATGTGACTTTTTCCGAGTTATAAGTACTTTCTATAATTATTTAGATACCACTGACATACGGTGAAGGTAAACATCGTGAGGAAACCTGGACTTATAATTTTTAATTATAAGTTTGAAATCGCCAACCCGCATTGAGCAAGCGTGGTGATTAATGCTCTAACCTTCTCCGTATGAGAAGAGGCCTTTGCTCAGCAGTGGGCACTTATAGGCTAATGATGAGAATCTAAATGTGATGGGACATCAGCCGGCTGTTGTCCATGAATATGGAAGTTCACCTAAGGACAATCATCGGTTGATATAGAACCATTGTTAAGTGTGGTAAAAGTTGATAAGGTTATGGGTGGCCATGGACTAGAAGACATGATGGCTCAGGAAATACTGTGACCCCCCCCCCCTCTGATAAATATTTTATTACTTTTATATACCTCCATTATTGATGACGCATTATTAAAACGAAAGAGTATTTTATTTTATTTTATGGAAATTAGACTACCTTGCTAAGTCCAGTACCTATTGATAATCTTAATAGCATTAGAAACAAAATATGTTTGCTCTATAAATATATTTTGTTCATTTATATTTCGATCATTCATGTGTCAACAAATTAATAAATATACATTTTGTACACTATATAAAAAAAACATGTTATTGTAATCTGTTTCCCGGATTTCTCTACAGTCACACAAGTTTATGTTAACCAGTCGTAACCCACCAAGTAACTTTAAGGTGGAGTACACACTATTTCCAAAAAAATAATAAATTATTTCCATTTCAGAGCACCCTTGGAAGAAAGGGAGTTTGTCGAAGAAATGGGCTTGACATACAATGAGTTATTAGAACCAGACTTCTGTATGAAAGCGAATGACTGCCCGCTGTCTATCCTCAGCTTTATTTTGGATTTAAATCGACATAGATAGCGGTGGGCTAATAAAGTGAGAAGTTATGAAATATTTATTTTGTAGTTTTATTTTTGGTATTACTATTTTCCTTTTATTTCTTCATAAGCTGGCTGTGCAGATCGGATGCTCGATAAATAATTAAACAAAATCGACAAGCTTAAGTGTGGGAGAGCCATGCTTCGGCTCGACCGGACTGATGTCACGGCCTCACAGCAAACCGGCATGAAACAACTACAGCGTTGTGTTTCGCCGTGTGAGTAAGGCTACCGGAGGTCCAATCCTTTTTGCATTGAAAATCGATATAGATGGTAATAATAGATAGCTACTAATATTATAAATTTGAAAGATGTAACAATGTATGGATGTTTATTTGTTATTTTTACACGCAAAAACGGCCTAACCGATTTAATGAGTGTGTAAGTAAATAGGTGATAGGTACCTACCCTGAATTAACACACAGGCTAATTTTTAATAATATTCCACGCGGGTCAATGCTAACTAATTAAAAAATATATCAAACACTCATTTTTAATACTTATTTTAACATAAAATCACACCTATTAAGTCTCAAAAGGATAATGCAAAAAAATGCTTTCTATCAGTCGAAATATGTCCTACTGACTTTAGGTATACAGGATCCTATTATTGATCAACAGCCAAGGTTGCGGGTGAATATTGGAAATACCAGGGACTTCATTAAATGAGTAACATGTATCTACATATATACATAAATCAAAACTGTAATAAAATATAAGAAGATGAAAAAAATGACAACATTCATAAAAATACCCACTACTAATAACATATAAATTTTTTTGTGAGAACAACGTGAGATCATGACTAAGTAACTAAATAAGTTTATATAAAAACTATTAAAACTAAAACTAGAATAGAATACTTAATATAACATTTTAC